>OX387343.1:21464309-22831809 GCA_947563465.1 Archips xylosteana
CCTCTCTCCGAAAGCTCTAGTTGATACTGGGACTTTAAACATGAAGCTCAAGTAAACATGGAACTCAATTAGCTTCATCAATGAAGACTTTGCCAACCTTTGCCGTCTGAAGCGAAGCCCTTGTACTCAGACAGTCTCGGTGGCTTCCCTATCTCATACATCGCAAGTCAGTGGTTCAACCTGTCAGAACGTGAAGTCAGAAGCTGATCACTGCTACGAAACGATCAATTTATTGATAGTCAAGAACCACTGCGCCGACCTGATTATATCAATTTACTTGAGTATACAATACAAGACCACGTCATCAAGCCCAATAGTGATCGACTACAGCCCCTTCTTAAAATGCCACCGCCAAATGATCTAGCGTCCCTGAGGAGGATATTAGGCATGTTCACCCACAACTCCAAATGGATCCCTAACTTTTCCGAAAGAATCCATATTCTGGCTCATTTATTAAAACGGCATCATACAGAACCCATTAGGTTAGGTTAGGTTTGTTTTATAACAATCTTAAAAAGTTAACGGTTTCAGAAAAAAATCGTGTCGGTCTTATGACCCATTCGATGTTTTAATACATTCGGTCTTTCGTACTTCGGTATTGTACCAAGCATGAAACTAAACTTATTGAGTGTATCTTCAATTACGAATTATAATAGTTATGTTGTTTTTGATAATTATGGAGCTAAGATTTTTAGTGGGTCTAGTAATAATGTTTTAGCTATCGCTGAGAGGAAAAATAAGTTGTTTATATTGAATGGAAAAGTAGGTAAAAGAGTTGTAAAATCATACACAATAAATAATAATATGACTGAAAAAGAAAAGTGGCATCGAATTCTTGGTCATACTAATTTTATAAATTTAGATAAAATGTGCAAACAAAAAATATTAAGAGGTTTACCAGAAAGAATTGAAAATGATTATGTGCAGTGTGAGATTTGTTTAGTGAATAAAATGCATAATTTACCTTTTGAAAATAATAGACGGCGTGCAAAAGATATATTAGAGATAGTGCATACAGACGTAAACGGTCCATTGAATCCTACAAGTGTTGCAGGTGAACGTTACTTTGTATAATTTATTGAATCAGACGTTACTTTGCGGAGGTCCATATTAATGAACTAAAACAATTACTTTGCTCACCCGCAACCTTACAATAGTACGGCGTAGTAGTTCGTTAACTATTGTAAGGTCGCGGGTGAGCAAAGTAATTGTTTTAGTTCGTTACTTTGTATCTTTTATTGATGATTTTAGTAGAATAGCAAAAGTGTATTGCATTAAAAATAAAAGTGAAGTGTTTGATTGTTTTGAAGCTTATATGAATTTAGTTGAAAATATGACTGGGAAGAGAATAAAGGAACTACGTTGTGATAATGGAAAAGAATATATAAATAATGATTTTTACAGATTGAAAGATAAAGGGATATACATAAATCCAAGCCATGAATTGAATGGGGTCGCAGAAAGATTTAACAGAAGTGTAATGGATAGAGCGAGATGTCTAATTTCAGAAGCGAATGTAGATAAAAAATACTGGCCAATATTTGTGGAGACTGCAGTGTACATAGGAAATAGATTGTTAACAAATACAGTAATAAAAAGAACGCCTTATGAGATATTTACTGGAAAAAAGCCCGATGTGTCGAAAATGAGAACAATAGGAAGTAAGGTTGTTGTAAGAATTCCTGAAGCAAAAAGAACGTCGAAACTGAACCCAAAAGGAGTTAAAGGTATTTTAGTAGGATACACAGATACGGGATATAAAATACTAGTAGATAGTAAAATTAATGAAACAAGACATGTAATATTTATAGATGAGACTGCAAGAGTGATTGAAAATAATGATGATGAAAATGAAGACGAAAATAATGAAGTATTTGAAGACGCGGTTCAGGATACTGGAAATGAATTGGAACCAGAAGAAGCTAGAGAAGTGACTGAATATGGCAGACTACAGAGGACAAGAAAAATGGCAGAAAAATATAAAGACTTCGTAGTTTATACTTTATACTTGTTATACGAATGTACCAGAAACTAATGAAGAAGAAATTAACGGAATTTATAAAAGAAGAGTAGTTGCTAGATGTAGAATAAAGAAAAAGAAGAAAATGAAGGAATATGGTGATTATTGGCTTAAAAGTTTTGTTATCGACTGATTGTTTTGTTTGAGGAGGTGTTGCAATAAGAAGAGTTTAAAGTTATTTAAATAAAAGTATACCAAGAATTTGAAACACATTGTCATAAGTAAAACGGTAATTTTGTGAATGATTATGAAAAGAAGGGTTTGATTAATGTACAGAAAATATCGACTGATGATCAGATAGCTGATATGCTAACAAAGGCTTTAGGAAAAGTTAAGTTTCAGAAATTTAGAGAGCTATTGGGCATAAGAGATGATAAAGGTGTTTGTGTACTTAAGTAATTATTAGATTGAATGTATTGAGAGTTTGTAAAGGTCACAAATCAAGGAGGTGTGTTAAAGTAATGATTTGTAACCTCTATACATACAGGGTTATTTTTAATTCACTGACATCCTCTTAACCCTGAATTCCTATCACTCAAACAAATGTTTTTTGTTTTACGACTTTTTAAAATGAAGCACTTTTTTTCCCATACAAATACACAGAGTATCGTAAAAATAAGAGGAAATCTCAAATTTTCAAAACATTATTGCACCAAAAATATTAAGTTATGACAAAAGCCGTTAAACAAAAAACATTTGTTTAAGTGGTAGGAAATTAGGGTTAAAAGGATGCTAGTGAATTACAAATAACCCTGTATAGCTTAAATATCTATGGTATGAAGAAGAAGACTTGTCGTCGTTACATTTGATTTGTCACATGAATGATTTGTGTTGTTGTGTATGATGACTGTAATAAATATGAATCCACGGTAATCCATCGCATATTATTTAACAACTTCGATTATGGCATATTCGTTATACAGGAAAATTTATAATGTTATGTTCCTTTGGAAATTATAAGGGGTAAAGGTATCTCAAAATTAGTAGTTCAAAAGGTATCTAAATAAATAAATAAAAACACAACACAACAAACAACTTTGCAATGTCTATTCACAGAGTCTTTTAGGTGTGGTCACAATACCAAATCATAAGAAAAATTGTGAAAATCAACTGCATAATGTATAATAAAACCGAACGCGCTTGTTTCAAAAACTTGCAAGAATTAAGTAGCATGTGATTACTTTTTGCTGACTAAATAAAACAACGAAAATAATACAAGAATTTTTCACAATTGGGCAGGTGGGATTGTAAGTGTGCCATTTACTTTTAAAAGTAGAAACTTTTTAAAAGGAGAAAATTTTGGATTTTTTTTTATTCAAAATCACAAATACTGTTCATTTTCATAAAGAAAAACCGGCCAAGTGCGAGTCGGAGTCGCGCACGAAGGGTTCCGTAGCATTATCTATAAAAACGGGGGGAAAAATCATGTCTGTTGTATGGAGCCCCCTTAAATATTTGTTTTAATTTAATTTAATTATTTATTTTTAAAGCGAATATATGTATAACTAAATATTCTGTGAATATTTCAAGCGTCTACCTGTTGCTGTTATCAATATCGAGCAAAAACGAGCAAAATAACACGTTTTTATAACAAAATTAACACACAAATAACACGTTTTGATATATAACTTAAGGACACGCGATTCTTTAAGATCTTTTTTTAAAGAAATAGGAATCCTAACCCTGCCGTCGTTGTATATATTTGAAATAATCATGTATGTAAGAAAAAACATATGTGATTTTCCCACTAACGTCGATAAGCCAAAGGCTACTAGAAACACAGGGAAGCTTAAAGTTCCATCTTACAGACTGGCTAAAACTAAAAAGTCGTTTTGGGAAGATGCATACGTTTTTATAATAAAATTCCGAAAACAATAACCGAACAAACTGATACAAAATTCAAATCCATTGTGAAGAAGACATTAATATCTAAGGCGTACTATAAAATTAATGACGATATCATGGACAGGGATGTTTGGAAATAATTCCGATCCGCATTGGCGATCCCTAGTCTCAAATTTTAATAGCGTATCTACTGTGTTAAAAAATTTAATTGTATTAAATACTTTAGATGTATGTCATTTAATAACAATGTAGATCTGATTGAAAAAAATATACCTTGTTGAGTTTCTTGCCGGTTTCTTCTCAACAGGGTTTTTTCCGAACCGGTGGTAGATTTTTCGACGTTCATAGGAGCATCAATTGATGCCTAAATTGAATAAAGAATTTTGACTTTGACTTTGACTTTGACTTTTTTTGTATGCGAGCCAGCCCCCTTAAATTTTTATTTTGTTCTGTTTTTTAGTATTTGTTGTTAAAGCGGCAACCGAAATACATCATCTATGAAAATTTCAACTCTCTAGCTATCACGGTTTATGAGATACAGCCTGGTGACAGACGGACAGATGGACGGACAGCGAAGTCTTAGTAATAGGGTCCCGTTTTTAGCCTTTGGGTTTGCGTTTTAACCCTAAAAAAAAACCATACCATACCATAGCTTGAGTTTGGTTAGTTTAGTTTTTGGGAGTTTTGTGTTTTTTTTCGTACAGTTTATATAAGGCTCGTCACAAATTTGAAACAAAAAAAAATGTATGGAAAATAGGGACATTTTTTTTCGTCATCAAAGTCAATAGCGCTCTTGATTCTGTGCAAGAAAATTCTAGGGAATCTGTAAAATAAGAACAGACATCAGTCAGAAAACATGGGAGTTATTTCAGTTCTACTTATGTCGATATTCAGCACAACACTAACGAAGAATGACAATTGTACTGAATTCAACAAAATCAAAAATACAACGATAAAATATGGAGAAAAATCTGCATTTCTATGATGGCAGCGAAAAAAGCTTACCAAAATTAACTATCACTGAGTAAATATTACAATCTAATGACACTATTTGATGAAATAACTGTTACTAACCTATGAAGAGTTAAATTCGGTTGATTTTTCGTTTTTCGTGAAGCACACCCTTTTATGGAACACGGAGCCATATCGATACCTTTAGGTTCAATTGGCGTAAAGGACAAAATGACGAAAATGAGTTATATATACAGTTTTGTTCAGAATTTCAAGCTCTATCGATCTGTATACTTAAAATTTTGATATCTCGCAAAATTTGACCTTTACACCCCAGAATTTTCCATAGCTCAACATCAAAACTGCTTTGTTTAGTGGGTGTAAATATCACACTCAAAATCACATGGAATGTAAAGGACGTTATGAAATAAAGATCACGACGTAAAGTCCTGATTTTATACACGTTGCCCTTTAAGACCTATATTTGGAGCTTTCTTTTATTATTCTGTCCTTTACGACCTTGACTGTTCTTCATTTACGTACTATATTTTCTTCATAACGTAGCGAAACTATGGGCGTAAAGGACCTATATTTTTTTCCTAGCATTATACAACGTGGTTTAAAGTACTAACATAAATGCCAAGGTATATTTATGATGCAGCGTAAAGGACTTTTTAATGCTTTACTACTCTTTTTTTTTGTAAATTGGTGAACTTGATGAAAAAATTAAAGACGTAAAAGAGTTTTCCATTCCTGTAATGATGTCATAACGTAATTAAATCAAGTTTTAATAGGTAGAGTTTGATTAAGCATTTGATGTTCTTCTGTTTTCATTATAATTGTACTTTTCTTACTAATAGCAGTTTGCGTCGTAACAAAACATGCGGCAGTTTTGCGCGGTAAAAAATTCCTCATGCCGGTTGTCTCTGTCATCCACGCAATTTTGTTTTTTTATCAATAGTAAAGTCCTCCACAGACCGCAGCGCAGGGCGTGCGCGCGACGCCGACAGAGCGTGCCCAGCGTGCTGCACAACACTGCCGGTGTATGTCACCGTATATATGGTTTAGTGTTATAGACCGCGCTAGGCACGCTCCATCGGCGTCGCGCGCATGCCCCGCGCTGCAGTTTGTGGTGGCCTTAAGAGCAAGATAGGTGATGTGTCGATGACGGTACGGACTTATACCTAGTCCCCGATGCATACGCATGCAGATCAGATGATTGTTTTGTTTAGTTCAGTTATTATTATAGAAATATTTTCTACCGCTGTTCGATTGAATTAGTATCGAGTAGTGTTTTTGAGGCAAGTCGTCAGCAGTCGTCTACAGTGACATTCAGTAGACGAAATAATTATTTTCTGACGAGTTGCTTTAAAGAATTTTTGCGTTATTCTTACTACCTACTTGATACTAACTCGATTATTTAAGGTCTACCTAAAGCTAGTTAGTCATTTCTGAGAACCAGTTTATTAATATCAAGTTACAAAACAATAATTAGCACGGTTTTATCCGGAAAGATTTGTTTATTAGAATTTGTTTTGATTTGTACTGGATGATTTCGTGTTACATTAGAGCTGTAGGTACAACATGCGTGATAATTAGTTATTACACAAAGAAAATGACGTTATTAAATTCGTAGTAGGTAAAGTAATTTTGTGATTGAACCTATATTGTGTAGCGTTTCTCTAGTAAAGTGCATTTAGCGAATACCAAAGTTGACTTTACAGCGATTTCTTACAGACTAATGACTCCATCCTTTCATTCACGGCATACCTTGAATAACCTACCTGTTTTATTACAATAATATTAAAATTCCATGGATGTAATTTTAATATTTTCAAGGCGTAAAACGTTTATTGCATGTATTTAATGATATTTTATGATACTACCAACTACTAAATTATTGGTAAGTAACTACCAACGAATAATTACGACAAATGATGAATATTTTCGCATAATACATTCCTGTAATGACATAAATCTAAGGAAAACAATATAAATTTAGTAAGTTATAGTGGTCTATACACCCAAAAATTGCATTGTTTTTTTATAAAAATGACCTTTACGGCCAATCAACCAATCAACAATCTTAAATTTCTTAAAATGGTGTGGTCGTATGTGCCTTTATAACGCTTTTTACCGTGGTGTAAAGGACACTAACTTTTTAAGTTTCATATTTAACGTAATAGGTACCAAATAACTACATAGAGACAAGAATTCTAAGCACTTTTCTCATATTCATCGAAAATATAGGTCAACAAAGAAAAATGTTACAAAAGTTTTTCTAAAAAAAATTTTGTTTTTTGGTTCTCCTGAAAAGTGCCATTTTGTCCTTTACGCCAAATGAACCTAAAGGTATCGATATTGCGTTTTTATTAATAGACGTCCACAAAACAAATCCAAATGGAATAGTATTTAAAAATCGCTGTAAATCACTAAAAGCTCCGCAGTTATCGTTCACTTGACAGCTCACGTACCACAGAGCCTCTGTCACAAATCATGGAAACGTGCAGCCGGTAATGCTGTCTACTCATTATGTCAAAATATTTCCGAGCACAGAATAAACAAATGTCATGCCATCTCTTTCTTCATATGCTAAGTCACCTTAGAAAGAAAGAGACAATATGTGGTTTTTGGTTTTTATGTCGATTTCACACATATTTGTATAATAAATGTATCTATAGTAGAATATCGCCACTCCACTTCACTTATTATACCTCTGTGTATAATGTATAAAATGTACTCTTATCTGTGGTCCCGACCGCCCTATCCTGGGGGGCTACTCCAAAATTCGAAAATCGAAGTTCGTATCGCATCGTCTTGCTCGCTCTTGTATTAAATACTATTAGCGTGAGAGGAATGGCACGATACGAAGTTCGAATTTTGCACTTCGTAGTTATAAGGCCAGGCCCTATACTACGAAGCGCGAAATTCGAACTTCGTTTCATGCCGTTCCGCTCACGCTAATGATATTTATTACGAGAGTGAGAGGGACCGCACGATCCGAACTTCGAACTTCGTATTTCGTAGTAACCCCCCAGGCAATATAATATTACAATACTCTTTGAGCCCACATGAGCGAGACGGTACGATGCGAACTTCGATTTTCGAATTTCGGAGTAGCCTCCTGGTCAGAAGGGATGGCGATTCTTCTCGAAAAAGATCGATTTTTAAATCGATTTGAATCGCTGTCTAAAAAATGGATTCACCAAAAAATCGAGGTCTCGAAGATCGATCTCTCAAAAATAGATTTTTTTTTCGAGTTTACATTTATAATGCAAATATAAATCCATTTTATGAAAAACAAGAAAGGTACTCTAATAATCGATCTCTTTTCATTAAAATCAGGGAATTCTTCAGTTCAGGGAATTTAATAATTACAATTTTTTCATAACCATACCAAAATATCTTTTATATTTATAAAAGAAATCTACGTTGAGAAAGAACAGTCAATTGAGGCTTAAATTAAGAAAAAATCGAACGTCGATTTTCTAGGGTGAAATATCGATTCAATGAAATGATTCAGTGCTACATACAATGCAATAAGTAAATGTTTATTCACGACTACTATTTTTTACCCATTGTTAGACTAAATTGACAGTCTTAGTATTAATAATGTCCTAATTTTAAGAACTATCAATAAAATGTACCTACCTAAACACTAAAGTTTGCATGCTTAATTAAGTAGAATATGGCTGCGTTTATTACTAATAATGTAACACCCTATGTAACCCATATTCGGCAAATAAAATCATTTCATTTCATAATATCAATCTACAAAATCGATTTTTTGGTCCAAAAAATCGATTCTTCAATTAATCGATTTAAGATCGCCATCCCTACCGTACCGGTCGGTCATGGTCGGTCGGTCGGTCAGTTAGTTTAGTTCGGGGGGGCACACTTACATATATCATCACTTTTCATGCGACTACAGCGATCTCTGGTGTTTGCCGAAGAACTAAATTAGCGGCCATCTTGGTTGACTTGTCAAACTTGTCAGTTGTCATTCATCGGCCATGGCCATGGCGTACCAAATTGTACGGTCAAGGACTTTAATTGATAGGCCACTTGCCAATATTCGTATTTTAGCCGTATAATGCAAATCGGGTTTAGCCGCTTATACTTCGTATATGCTGATTTGAATTAGACGGCTAAAATACGAATAGTGGCAATTAGCCTATCAATTAAAATCCTTGACTATACATTGCTATAGGTACGCGTATCTATAGCTGTACATCACTACCAACATATACATATAGATAGGTATACATCTATAGAAACGTCACATTAGTTCTTGAGCAGCCGTAGGGCGGCAGCACCTTCCATACATGCATATTTGACCATAGAGTTGCCACTCTTGTTCATATAATATTACAATACTCTTTGGTTTAGTTATCTTTATCTATCAAGTTATGTAGCGGTACAGAAATCTAGCTTCGTTTTGATTGTTACTTGTTTAAAAAGTATATAAAAAGGTTCATAAGTTTTTAAACAACAATCTAATCCGTCGTCATTGTCGAAAGATTATTGAAGAAGCAGTTTCGAAATTAGAGAATTATGACTAGTAAGCCAAATTCAAAGCGCACGATTTACGTTGGCGGCCTGGCCGAGGAAGTAAATGAAAAGGTTCTCAACGCGGCGTTTGTGCCATTTGGAGACCTCGTAGATGTGCAGATACCCCTTGACTACGAGACAGAAAAACATAGAGGCTTTGCTTTCATTGAGTTTGAAAATGCAGAGGATGCTGCGGCAGCTATTGACAATATGGTATGTGATAATAAATTTACTTTCTCGTGTCGCCTAAAACTTTGTGCGAAGCCTTTGCGCTGTTCTTGTATTACAAGTAGCTTTTGTTGAAAAGGTGTATATTAGTACAAACATTTTTAGAACCCGCTCAGTAATTTTGATAATATACATACAAACAAACGGCACAAACCAAAAGCAAATTTTACCTCTACATTTTAAACTTGCTGCTGCCGGGAACTCTTCAACGTTGACTAACTGATGGGGTTGGCATTAGCTAATACCCATGTATTTATGTTTAGGTCAAAATTTGATGAATTTTACTGATTTCTCTAGAAGTACACAAATATTTCACTCAAAAAATTAAAAAACTGCGCTGCAGATCAAACTTATGCTGCTTAATTTTAACTGTGTTTAAAATTTAATACAGTTTTTGGCTCTGTACCTTGATTTTCGTGACAATGTTTAATTTTAGGTTATTAACTTCTACTTCCCACCAAATTAAATATAATTGAAGGGGTCATTTTCAAATAATATAGTGCAGGTAAACTTGTCCCAACCTAACAAACATTGTTTCTGTTTACACTGTTTATTTTCTGTGATTATTTGACTAAAATGATTGATGATTTGCAATCAGCTACAAAATCAAAAAAAGATGAGATTAGAGAATGACATTGGTATGTTAATACTTAGGTCATACTGAAAGTTTCTGGATTCTAAAAAAGACTATGCATTATCGTTATGACACATTTATTGTTTTTCAAAGTATATACCCTCCCTATTTACACACTTTTGCATTCGCTGGAACCATTGTGAAAAGCAGTGGGTCCAGTCTTCCTTAGGGACTTCTTCGATGGCCTTGTGGAAAGCATTCACTGCCATTTCCGGACTTCTTTGGGAACAAAAAGAAATCGCATGGTGCAAGATCAGGGCTGTATGGCGGATGAGTCATTAATTCTACATTTGAAGCCTCCAAATAAGCATTCCTTGCTTTAGCGGAATGTGCCGACGCGTTGTCGTGATGAAGGACTATTTTGCTTCGGGGACGCTTTTCACGAATTTTTTCAAACACTTTGGACAAGCACGTGTTCACATACCAATCTGCAGTTACTGTCTTTTGGTTTTCAAGTGACACAGTGGTGTAATGTCCCGATTTGCCGATAAACGACGCAACCATTTTCTTACCTGTGCTTCAACTCTTTTTTACTTTCGTCGGCAAGTCTTCAAAAGGAAAGACCCATTCAGCCAATTGACTTGTTCTTTCCGATTCAAAGCAGTATACCCAGGTTTCTTCACCTGTCACGATGTTATATACAGCCATTGATTGTCCTCCGTCAAATTTTTTTATCATTTTGCAGCACCACTCTACACGCAGTCGTTTCTGGTCTTCCGATAAATCATGCGGTGCGTTCATCGTCATGGAGATGGTCACGTCCTCGTCTAAACTCACTAAACCACGAATAGACAGAGCTACGACATGGGGCTTCATCACCAAATGCTAATAGAAGTCTTTGACAAGTCTCTCTTGCTGACTTAATCCACATCGGAAATCGTAAAAAATCATGGATCGTAAATTTTCACGACTTAAATTAATTGCAACAGGGACACACAAATTTCAATCCAACACCACGATGAAAAAACAAATGACAGTCTCGTAAATTAAAAAGTAATATACTGCCAGAGAGTTAGTTTTTCAAATCCTATTGCTTTTTTAATTTTCTTTTTATAAGTGGCCAGTTCCAGAAACTTTCAGTATGCCCCACGTAACAAGTCTGTGAATGATTATGATACCACCCTCTGACAGATAGATAAAGAAAGCTTAATAACTTTTGCGGGCCTCATCATCCACCATCATCATGGATTGCATTGCATAAAAGCTATTAATTTTGAGTGAAACAAGTCGAAATATTAAGTTTTCTTTTGCCAAGGAATGCAAGGATTAAAAATGTAGTGAAAATCTACTACTTACATAAATATGTAGATATGTATGTACTGTACACATCAGTGACCTTTATTGTCTCAAGTTTATTACATAGAGCCAGATAGTTGGAGACTTGGACAAAGTGAAAATTAAAGACTGAGTCCTGCAAATCGCAAAATGAGGACTGTAAAAGTGTGCCCTGCCATGTGCATGCACACAACTTAGCAAAGCAAAGGGTTGGTTACAAAAATGATGATAGAGCTTGTCTAGTTTTAAATGACGCGCCCCACCACCGTACTCACGCACAGGATTCGAAACTCAATTCAAGCTACAATAGACTCTATTGTAGCTCAAATTGAGTTCCAAATCCCGTGCGCAAACGCGGTGGTGGGGCACGTCATTTCAAACTAGACAAGCTATAACTACAAAACCCGCTGTGATAGCTTCTTCGAGTTAAATGAGTTTAGTAAAGAGTTTTATTTTAAAATAAATTGACATTCATGAATCATTTTCCATTCTAGATTCTCGAGAATGATTTCAAACTCAGTAATAGATATTAACATGGAGCTTGCATAACTTTTCCAGAATGATTCAGAACTGTTTGGTCGGACTGTCAGAGTGAATATTGCAGCACCACAGCGCATCAAAGAGGGCTCTACACGGCCAGTATGGTCTGAAGATACATGGCTGCAGAAGCATGCAGGTGAAACCCTGCCTCTAGACAAAGACGGTGGTGTGGAAACAGAACAGAAAGATGATCCTGAATCAGAAAAAAACACTGTAAGTAAATAATTACTTTAAAACACTACATAACTATATAAATACTAGCTGTTGTCCGCAACTCCGTCCACGAAGAATAGGGGTATAAAGAAGTCGGTTAAAAATAGCCTACAACCTATTCTCAGACCTGCCAAATATATAGGTAGAGAAAAAAAATTATAATTATTGGTCAAGCCGTTTCGGAGGAGTTTGTAACAAACACAGTGACACAAGATTTTATATATTAGACAAGCTGTTGCCCGCGACTCCATCCGCGAAGAATAGGGGTATAAAAGTTAGCCTACAACCTATTCTCAGACCTACCGAATACAAAGAAAAAAGTTTCATAAAAATCGGTCAAGCCGTCTCGGAGGAGTTTGATAGCAAACACCGTGACACAAGATTTTTATATATTAGACTAGCTGTTGCCCGCGACTCCATCCGCGAAGAATAGGGGTATAAAAGTTAGCCTACAACCTATTCTCAGACCTACCAAATACAGAGAAAAAAGTTTCATTAAAATTGGTCAAGCCATCTCGGAGGAGTTTGATAGCAAACACCGTGACACAAGATTTTTATATATTAGACTAGCTGTTGCACGCGGCTCCATCCGCGAAGAATAGGGGTATAAAAGTTAGCCTACAACCTATTCTCAGACCTACCAAATACAGAGAAAAATGTTTCATAAAAATTGATCAAGCCATCTCGGAGGAGTTTGATAAGAAACACTGTGACACAAGATTTTTATATATTAGACTCCGCTCACGCGACTCCGTCTGTGACGAAAAGGAATATATATAAAGTAGCCTATGACCTATTCTCAGACCTACCAAATACAGAAAAAAAAGTTTCATAACAATTGGTTGAGCTGTTTCGGAGGAGTTTGATAACAAACACCGTGACACAAGATTTTTATATATTAGAGATTTGATTCAGTATGTGTGGTTTCATGTAAAAAAAGATCTTAGATGATACTGTTGGGTGATACTTAAATTACATTGTGGAAGAGTTGGTAATAAATAAATACCATGGAACAATGGACGCCACTTGAGCTAGTCCCAAACTAAGCAAAGCTCATGTTTTAGGTACAAGGCAAAGGATTTACATACCCATATAGATAACTACATTCTTAATACATGTTAAACATCCAAGACTACAGAACAATCATTCATATTTGACGACCAAATGGCCTAGTGGTTAGAGAACCTGACTACGAAGCTTAAGGTCCCGGGTTTCATTCCCGCGTCCCACTACCCTTAGCTGTGAACTCTCATCGTTCCATTATAATCCCACACACCCGGAAGTAATGATGTGATGTGAACATGTAAAATATATAGCTAGGATCAAAATGGAATAAAACCGGTGGAATTTTTGAAACCCACAAATAGTGGGAGCTTAATAAACCCAATAGTTTTATATTATGATCCCACTGGGATCATGTCAGGAGAGTGGGAGCATAATGGAGTAAGCCCACTCGGTCCTCTTCTTACATTTCTACCAACATGGTGTCCGAACTTGAAAATTTAATTTGTAGTAAAGCAAAACTTAGATGGCGTCCAGAACTGATCAACATATTTATTTCTTTGCAGGTGCAGACAGTAGCAAAACCAATAGAAAAACGTAATCCTCAGGTTTATTTTGATATGAATGTGGGGAAGCAAGAACTTGGTCGTATCATCATTATGCTAAGAGCTGATGTAGTTCCAAGAACTGCAGAGAACTTTAGAGCTCTATGCACTCATGAAAAAGGCTTTGGATATCAAGGAAGCAGCTTTCATCGAATTATTCCAGACTTTGTATCCTTTACACTTTCTTTTTACGCATGATATTACTTAAAATCCATTTGCACATTAGAACATTTTTAAAGCTACCATGATCCATCCATCCCGAAGAATTTGTTTATTGTCTCCCAAATATGATTTTCATAGGGTGTTATGTTAAGTTGGGTGACTTGTAATTTAATTTACTTAAGGCACTTGCTTGATTCATTCACCCAGGTGAATCAAGTAATCTAATCTACTACTAGTCCATATTTAATAGACTGTCAGCATTAGAATAATATTCAGAGATATTTTAAGTAGCCTGTGCACCTGGGTAGGTACTTAGATAGGTACCTACATTAAGTTTACTGAAAGAAAATTTTATCTACACCCATATAGTAAGTCCTCCATTATGCGTTCAAAAACCATTGATAATAATTACTAAACTAAAGGGGACTTATCACGCAATAAATATTTATTTATTTACCTCGACGTTTCGGCTACATTGCAGCAACCGTGGTCACGAGTTAACTGAAGTGTAGGGTGTCAAGTTCGTTTAGCCGCACGAGTCTTTCGAACTACCCGCACTTGATCCCGATTAGAATACACACGGATAGGTATCTGAATGCTTCATCTCACCACCATCCCAGACATCTCCAATCCGTTGTGAGATCGCTGCAAAATAGGGCATTGGATCTGTGCGACCCTGAATTTGTTGAGGATGAGCTGAGACATGTTCAGGAGGTGCTAAAGCGTAACGGTTTTGTGGTGAATAAACGGCAGCCCAGAAGGAAACGTAGAGATAGACATCCTGACGTGGCTAGACAGCCCGCGTATATGCCTTATGTTAAGGGAGTGACTGACAAGGTTGGCGCTACTTTGGACAAGTATTCCATCAAGGTTGTGTACACGCCTTTGTCCAAGGTCGCGAGGCATATGCGGACACCCAAGGATGTTGTTTCTTTCCAAACACCGGGTGTTTATAAGGTTGATTGTAGTTGTGGTAGTTCCTATAACGGACAAACAAAAAGAACAATAGCTGAAAGGGTCAAGGAACATATCGCGGCTGTTAAAAATCGCCAAGTAAATAAGTCAGCCATAGCCGAGCATTTGTTGGAGTTAGGGTTGAAAATTCTCGAAAACTTCAAATGTTTTTTTTCAGGAAATTTTGAAATTTTCGTTTTTTTCAGTTCTTTTCAGTTTTTTTTGGAAATAAATAAATAAATAAAGGTAACAAACACACACGAGATTTTTATATATCAGACTATTATTTATTTATCACTTTAACTGCCATCAACTGAGTCTATCAAGCCTGAATCGATGACGTCTTCGATACTGCTTGAATTAATCTGCAAGTGCAAATTAGGTCTAATATAAATTAGTTTATTTAGGCGTTCGGGCAAAAGTCGGTTTCTATCCTTGGTGTGAGTGCGACCAAACAACGACCAGTTCCCCTCTGATGCGGCAGATGACGGAGGAATACTAAGTAACCTTACGGCAATAGTTGACAGAAGTTTTGTTGCACACAATCCTTTCCACCAGTTCAGGGGACTTATGCTCATTACAGGCTGCCATATGAGTTCGTTGGCCCAGAAGCCACCTTTTGCTTGGTATTCAGCGAACTGACCCATTAAGTCACAGGTATTTATATGCATACAGTCCGCTAATTTAGTTAAATACTGTGCCATTTTTAAAAAAACATCATCACATAGCATTTGATATTCGGTGAAGACAGATTTGTGGAATCTGGGATCTAGCATATATGCGGCTAGATGAATTGGTTGTATACAAAATTCCTTACGGTTTTTCACATAAGCTAAAATAGCATCTTTGCTGTCTGCAAATTCTGAACAGTCACCTGGAAAATCCATTTTTTGAATTTGTTTTTCTATAGTTAGAAATGCAGCGGGAACCTCTGAAAGAAGAGCATTGTCGGACTCTATGTTGTGAATCGCAATCGAAATGGGTAACAAAATTGCTTCTGTGACTTTTAATTGTGACCACAAAGAATCAGATAAAATTGTTTGTTTAATATTACGATCAATGTGAGCTCCCCTATTTGCAATTGCCAGAGCTTCTAAAGCTTCTCGATTTTCGATAAGTGATTTAAAGGTCGCAATGGCACCAGCCCATCGTGTTTTACTAGGCAGTTTCAAAGTTGTGAATTTACTCCCATATTTTTCTTTTTGTAATTCTTCAAACATCGCAAGGCATACATGTCTCCTGTTAATATGTTTTATTACATTCTTGCATTGGTTGAAAAATACTTTGAAGCAGTCTATTTTCATTATATCGCCAAATAATAAATTTAATCAGTGAGCCGCACACCCAATGCAATCAATGTGATTATAATGGGCTTGGATTTGACGCCATGCTGCACGCATATTGCTAGCATTGTCTGTCACAACAGCTACAAATTTTTCTGCACCAACTTCATCCATAACTTTCTTTACTTGATCATTAATGTATTCACCTGTTTCTCTCTGTATGCCGGGATAAATGCTACTCCAAAAAATTGGTTCAGGAGTTGTTATAATAAAATTGACAACCCCTCTGCCTCGGATATTTGTCCATCCGTCTGAAATCAAACCTAGCGTTGATGACATTTTTATTTTTTCGCCCATATCATTCTTAATTCTGTAATATTCTGCATCTAGTAAGGCACTCATTGCATATTTTGTCGGGGGTTTGTAATCAATTTTTAATAATTTTAAAGCATCACTCCAGTACTTGTTCTCGAAACTGCAAAGTGGCATACCTGTTGCATACGCAGCTCGGGCTAAGGCTGCGTCTATTTGTTCATTTAACATCGCCCTATCTTTAGATGGTTCTTTTTCTGCGTCTTGTAAAGTCGAATGTGAGGGCAAGTCAATTAGGTTGTTTTCGTTCTCATCATCTTCCTCTTTCTTTTGTTGCGAACACTCCAAAAAATTACTGGACGTACTCGTACGGGACGAATTTAATTGAACATATGGAAATATCTTTTTACGCAATAGTCTCTTTTTTAATGATTTTTTTATATCATAAGGACACTTCCGTTAAACGTGTTGCATTTGGAAACGAATACTCTTTTAAACAGAACACACATTTAGCAAATTTTTTGCCATCCCTTTCGAGTATTTCGCAATGCTGCCACACACCGCTCTTTGCACGAGGCATCTTTTATATAGCGACAGTTAATTTCATCAATATTAATATCGATATCACAGTCTAAGTCCAGTTTTCAATTAGAAATGCGATAAAACAATGATATTATGATAAAAATTGCATTAAGTCACTAAAGACAGCGTCAAACTCAATAGACATTTTCACAAACGAGCGCCGGTATTTGGAAATCAAAACTCTTTGACAACACAACTAAGCAGGTGTAGCTACTAAAAGTATGAATTAAATATGTGGAAAAATACATAGGTTTTCAAAGTCCGTTTTTTTCCGTTCCTTTCAGTTTTTTTCAGAAAAATATTAAAAGTAAGTGACATTGATTTTTTCTGAAACAAAACTTAAAAAAACGAGGCCTTTTGAAAAAAACAGGAATTTTTCGGGGTTTTTTCAACCCTAGTTGGAGTCAGGACCTAACCACTGGATTGAACTGCACAATCCCAGAATTCTCTCAACGGAACGTCATTTCTACTCTAGAATGGTGCGTGAAGCGGTTGAAATTAAAAAACACAAAAATTTCAACCGGGAGGATGGATATAAGCTTTCGTCTTCGTGGAATCCTGTTATAAACAAGTGTTGGCGTCGGCAGGAGTGTTCGGAGAGATCGTCGGATGTTGTGAGTGTTGTGTCTCGGTGTGATGGGGTGCCGTTAGAAAATCTTCATCAAGTGCGGGTAGTTCGAGATACGGGTGCTGATTCTAATCGGGATCAAGTGCGGGTAGTTCGAAAGACTCGTGCGGCTAAACGAACTTGACACCCTACACTTCAGTTAACTCGTGACCACGGTTGCTGCAATGTAGCCGAAACGTCGAGGTAAATAAATAAATATTTATTGCGTGATAAGTCCCGTTTAGTTTAGTAATTATGAGTGAAAATCACGAAAGTTTAAAACAACCATTGATAATGACCAGCATTACGACATTGGGTTCTATTATGAACACGGCAGTATCCTAATGGTCATTACTAAGGCCCGGAATTTTGCGTGCGGCTGATGACTAGACCTCGTTATCTCAGGGCAGTGACGTCAAAATAGGGAGACATGGGGGCAATTGGCACAGTTTGCTATAGTAATTAAAGTAATTGACAACCTTTAATTTTTTTAACACCTGAAAATTACTACAGGAATCGAAAGAGTTTCGCCTCCTGAACACGGAAAAATATTTATTATAATTAATATTTATTACAAAAATATTTATTCAGCTTCTTTTTTCTAGTGAAAAGGGTAAAGGAAACATATCTATTCTGTGGCAGTATTGGTATTGGCTTGTTTACCAAGCCTGTGTCGTGAGCACACTTATGTACGGAGCGGAATCCTGGACGACGTATGCAAAACAAGAACGCCGACTGAACTCGTTCCACATGCGCTGCCTTCGAAGCATACTAGGCATCACGTGCCAGGCAAGCGTGACATGATTGCTTTTAATATCCCTAGCAACCAATGGGAAGAGCTAGCCGAAAATCGTGGCAATTTGTATTAAAAGAAAATCAGGTTCATTTTTGAAAAGAAAATGATTTCGTATAGTGTCAGTATCGTTATAAACGTGCGTATAAGATAAAAAGTTGATAAGGTAAGTAGATATTTGCTTACAAGTGTTATTTTATTTAGATAAATTAACCGCACTGATATCATGTATGCATGGATATATGGATTTCATATTCCATTTATTGCGACCAAATAATAGTCTGAAAATATCGATAAAATGCGGTGCTCTCTCCCTACAATATGTCAATAGCCGCACGCAAAATTCCGAGGCTTAGTCATCACGATACAGAAAACTGTAAGATTATGAGATTTAGGGGCTGTTTCACCACCTTATTGTCAAACTACTGGTTACGTAACCAATGAATAAACTAAGTACTGAACAAATCTGTCGGCTAGTGTTTTTTCAGTTTCACCACTCCGGTCCTGTGCAAACTAAGTACCACTTAACTAATCGTCGGTTTAACAAAAAGTCGGAATGGCAACGTCGCATTTCACGACCACGCGTTCCTGTTCGCACACTTTCGTTCAAAGAGTCGCTAATTATTAAAGCAAAAGAAATCGTAAACTGTGTAAATTAAATGAAATGAAATGTAATTTTTAAATACATCTGTTTTTTTGCATAAACAAATGTGTAGCATTATAATTAATCCAAAAACGGTATTTATTTACGATAATTTGTTAACAATAACAAAGAAAAATAAAATCACGTAAAACGAATCGAAAAGTTGTCTGTCAAACCATTTGACAGATTAACTTTTTTTTTAATGACGATGTACAAGTTCAGATAGAACAAACGATTGTGCCTCTGAAAAAAATCTGTAATTAAAAAATATTACGAAATACTGGATTTATTTTTACATACTACAAGCGTACCTATATTTTTTTAATCAAATCTTGATATTTAAATTCTCGTTTGCAATTTAGCATGACTTTTTTCTTTAAAAAATAAAAATATACTTTGATTTATTTTTCTGAAACCGGCTGAAGGGCTCTCCAACCATGGCCACAAAAAAATAAACTAACTAATTAAAAAGTTATGTGACGGATAATAATGCTAAATGCCACCTGATCTGATGGTCAAATTAAGAAATAGTTTGTCCGTCACTTAGCGCTAATCAAGACTGGTGAAACAGAATTTTTTATTCCATGTGACAAATAAGGTTATGAGTTAGCTAATCCGAACTTTAAAAAAAGTGGTGAAACAGCCCCTAAGGCCGGCCCTTCAGCCGGTTTCAGAAAAATCAAAATATTTTTTATTTTTTAAAGAAAGAAGTCATGCTAAATAGCAAACGAGAATTTAAATATCAAGATTTGAATAAAAAATATAGGTACGCTTTTAGTATTTAAAAATAAATCCAAAATTTCGTAATATTTTATAATTACAGACTTTTTTTCAGTGGCACAATCGTTTGTTCTACCTGAACTTGTACATCGCCATTAAAAAAAAAGTTAATCTGTCAAAGGGTTTGGCGCCACTTTTCGATTCGTTTAACGTGATTTTATTTTTCTTTGTTATTGTTAACCAAAGTATCGTAAATAAATACAGTTTTTGGATTAATTATAATGTTACACATTTGTTTATGCAAAAAAATAGATGTGTTTAAAAATTACATAGTTTACGATTTATTTTGCTTTAATAATGAGTGACTCTTTACTCTCTCCGACAGTCTCAGAAGAACGATAATAAAGAAATAACTAAGCTATAGATAACAAAAATAAAATGTTAAAAAAATACGAAATAAAAAAAGAGTTTAAAAATATCGTGTCAATTTTGAATAAACGCGAGAACATAGATCGTATTTCAAGATTTGTCGAAGTATGTAAAAGTTTCGGACATTAGTCTGTTGTTATTGTTTTAATCTAATTAATCTGAGGTTACGATTTATTGTTTATTTTCCAGCGAAATAGTTGCTTGACCATGGTACTACTTTAAACTCTTTGCTTATGATTATGAATGCATGGTTACGTACGTCATGTGTCATGCTTATGAAATTGATTTATAAAGGGAACGTTTTGTTTTTTCTGATTAAGTGTCATCAGTCATTACTGCTGTTTTCTTCGAGTGTTTTGCCACTTATGTTTATCAGTATAGTTAGGTATCATAATAGGTAACTGATAATACGTTAATAAGGATACAATTGACAACAATTCAAATGTACTAAGTAAGTAAAATAAAAAAACCGTTTGTAGATTTTTCACTGCTGATTACAGGAAAAATATTTTGGGATTTTTTTATGCAGTAGTTTTTTTATATCTAGGAAAAAGAGTAAAAAAAGTTGGGTTGTGAATGTTAGGCAAACACTTAGCGGCTCTTAGTCCATTTATTACCATAAAATGAAAAAAAAACAACTGTCAGTTCATTTTTTATCTGTCTTGTCTGACTGATTACTTAAATGCTAGCGACTCGCTTTCGGTTCTCTTAATATCATTGTTTTGAATTACGCTTTGATAACATTTTGAAATAGTAGTGACTGGCAGATTCGTAAAAGCTGATTGTCCCAATCTGCCCAACGTCGACGAATGGATGTTGTTACAGTTCATGCGAAAAATGACTGTTTTAATGTGGCGGTAACTTAAGGAGCGAAGCTTCTCATGTCCTCTAGCACATTCTACATGCTACGCTCGTAACCAGTAGCAGTACAAAATACAAATGCACGCTACAGGAAAAAGTAAGACATGATCTCGTGTGGTTGATCCCAGTTTAGAGAGAACAAAAGTAATCAAGCATTATTGGCTTTCATAACATCAATCATACGTTAACTGGTGCAGAAGAATCTCGGAGAATATTTATTTATACTAGAAAAACGTGTGATTCTACTACATTGTAAAAGTGTTACTTTTATATTACAATACTAACCCACAAATTCAAGTTTTTTATTACAATTACATCAAGTCATGAACCTTTATGTTTACATTATGAGTAGGTACATTATCCATTAAAAAATATCATACCTATCTAAGGGAACTTATCCTGTACCTGTACTGTACTGTACAAAGATGAGTCACTTTATAATTATTTCAGAAAATTCAAGTTCACAACATTAGGTATAGTCGGGGTAAGAAAAGGTTCGTCACTTTTCGACCATAACTCGTTGACATAGAGTCGAAAAGTGACGAACCTTTTCTTACCCCGACTATACCTGCTTATACTGTTTTAGTTGAATATTTTCCCCATTTACCTGTTTAAAGTTACTGACTAAGTAGTCAGTGGTAGGTTATGTCAACTTTGAAATACCGGTAGGTCTGAAGGATAAACAAATAAAGATTACAGTGTTTTATTTACTATGTATTTAGGAGCAAAAAGTAACAATAGATGTAAAAAATATTTATATTTTATTTGGTTACAGTTCAAAGTTCTTCAATTTTCAATTCCATCCAATTCCATTAAATTCCATTAATGCCGTGTTTTTGCAACTTCGGACGAAACAAATGGTCAAGGCATCTTGATGCTACTTTTTTCCGGTCGTCATTATAAAGAAATATTTGAAAACTCAAAGCAACAAACGCAGAAAATAACAAATTCGGGAATTTGCAACGGATTGTTGACAAAATATGTGACGCGAATTGACATAATGACATGACAGTTATGTTTTTTTTAATTTTATATCATGCTAAGACTGCGACATTATTATTCCTATCTTTGTATATACGGACTTTATAATAATAATAATAATAATAATAATCTTTATTGTATGATTATGGTATACACATAAGTGAAGATTTTACAAGTTTCAGTCTCACATAATCTGCCCATTGGGGCATACAATAGCAAATACAAAATTAATACATACATCAATAACACATCAATTTCAATGTCAAATAAATCAGTAAGTTCCCATTAAATCATCAGAATTAGGTTGAGATATTGCTTGGTCATGTCAATATGATAATTATAATTACAATTTACTATGTCATGTTATTAAAATTAAATTCAAAATATTCCCTTAAACAATAAAAACATTTTTGAACAAGTACTTTCCTTAATGTAGTCTTAAATTTAGCTCCGGACATCATTTTCATATGTTGGGGAAGGTGGTTGTAAATTTTTATGCTATTATAATACATTCCTTTGCGCACAATAGCCATTTTAGATTCTGGCACCCTTAAATTTAACTGGTACTTGTTTCTTACAGGCCTAGTGGCTTCCCTTACTAGAAATTCAGCAGGGTTGTTTTTGATAAAAAGGCAGCATTGGAGTATGTAAATACATGTCAATGTGAGCAAGCCTTGATCGGAAAATGTAGGGCGACATGATTCATCGCACTTTAGCCCAAAAATAATTCTAACACATCTCTTCTGCAAGATAAAAGTAGAGAGAGAATTGACTGAGTTCCCCCAGAAGATAACTCCGTAACTTAAAATAGAGTACACATGTCCATAATAGGCTGATAGCGCTGTCTTAGTATCCGCAACCTTTACTAACATCTGCAAACCATAACAGAAACCTCTCAACCTGCCGTTAATCATCTCTATGTGCTGTTTCCAGTTAAGGGATGAATCAATAACAATTCCTAGAAACTTATACGAATTTACCTCTTCTATAGTTGTCCCTTTGTAATTAATACTAAGCTGAACTGCTTTGGCTTGATGGGGTCTAAATTGGATGTACTTTGTTTTCGACAAATTTATGCTTAGATTCAAAGAAGCCAACCACTGCACAATATTTTCTAATGTGGTATTTATGGATGTCTCATATTCAGTGTTGCTTAATCCCTTGCCTAATATAAGAACAGAAGCGTCGTCTGCATAGAGAGCGCTAAGGTGTGGGTTGACTTTAGAAAACTCATTTATGTAAATTATAAAGAATAATGGACCCAATATGCTTCCCTGTGGTACACCTAGCTTATTTTCTAAGAACAGAGACGTCATCGTTTGAAAACAATTACAGCGTTTGTTATAATATGTTACTTGTGTTGCCTGCGAACGTTTTAACAGATATGTTTCCATGAGTTTGAGTGCTACCCCTCTTATACCAATATTTTCAAGCAACCTAAGTAGCATCAAATAGTCCACACAGTCAAATGCCCTTGACATGTCTAACAAGAGCGCAGTCGCAGGGGATTTAATGCCAAACGCATTCCAGACACCTTTCATTATTTTTAATAAAGCATGTGACGTGGATAGATATTTTCTGAAACCGCATTGTGCTTTTTAATGATCATTTCTTTAATTAATTATTAACAACTAATTTAAGCAAAATAAAGGAAAACCGAGAAACACGGGTAGTCTGATTTTTAACCAGCTATTATAAAAGCAAAATAACAAGAATGATTTTTTTTTTGAAATGTTGTCAATTATGAGTGAATCACCAGCAGACGGTTCTTCACGTGAGACAGGAGTCACGTTCGTCACGTCTAGGAAGGGAGGAGAGATACTGCTGCTCGGCGGTTATCATATCAGTACCAATTTTCATTTGTCTATGAGCATTTTAGTGAAAATTTCAGAAATATCGGATTTCAGGTATAATTTTCTTAGTGGTAGCTGCCAAAGTATTCGACATACGACCGTGAATTATTTTTGAAAGTAGTGAAATAGCGGGTCTAAAAAATAAAAATTCCATTTTAACTCGAGAACATTAAAATTTTTCATAAATTTTCAAATGTAATTTTTTTTTATTTTTATCACACTTTTTTTTTCTGCAAACTTTAAAAACTACCCTAGTTTATGAAGCATCACTTTCAAAATATGGAAAGGGCACTAGTAGTAAAAAACACTTTTTTACCTTAGCACAGCACCTCAAACAGGCATGTTTTGCTACTAAAACGATTTTGCTCACTGCGTGAAACAAAGTAGCTTTTTAATTATTTTTTTTGAAATGTACTTTTTTTAATAATTGGATTATATTGTTATATAATCAAAATAGTAAAAATGTGTAAGGATTTGTTTTTATTTTAGTAAAAATGTTGTAGAAAAAATACAAAGTTTAACATTTATCTATATAATTATTAATAATTTTAACATTCTTGAACATCGTAATAAATATAGCGGGTGCAGTATCAGAACGCATCTTTAAAAAATGGCGGGATTCAAATTTTAATTATTTTCTAATTCTGTTTCGCTAGCTACAGAGTTCGATATCTGAGCATTTTTATTTTTTCTTGTACCTTTTGACTTTTTTTTAAATTTGGAAAGTTTTATGTGATTTCTGCTCAGAATCACGAGCTCTTTCGACCCTACTAGGAGAAAAAAGTGTCCCAAAAATTTCATACAATTTTCGATTCCTCCATTCCGTTATGGTCATATAGTCTATGAAAATCTTTAGTCTATGAAAAATGGTAACGGAACGGGAAAAAAAACAAGATGCATAATACTTTGCGTCTTTTTCCAAAACTGATAGTAAATGTGGCAGTGTTGGCTTTGCACGACGTACGAACTTATTGAGACGCGAATTCCATCCCTCAAGGCAGTTTGTAGTTCGAATCTGTTCGCCTTCACAGGACCAAATATCTCGTGAGTGACACGGGGTGTAAGCCATTGGTTGTAGAAGTATGTATTAAAATCGTGCATTTCAATTTTTTCTGGACTTAGGGCTAAAATGTATTCCCAACCTTCATCAATATCTTCTTTCGGCAGAAGTGCGAGCCCAGCACAAAGACTAACGTGACGTCGCGTCACTTTTGATTTTATCCCGAGAGATTTAGCTTTTTTATACAAACTCTTCGAAAAATGATAATAACAACCCTTAACGTCAATGTCGCTAAACATTTCACCCTTATAAAAATGGGTAATCTCAGAAAAAATGTCAAGTTTTTCACTTTGATTGGAAAATATGCCAATCGTTGTCACTGCACGCACATACAGTGGTGGTCATACAATTAAGAACGATTTGAAGTTTCCGATTTTTTTTTATCTAAATCATGTCATATGTCTAGTTGTGTTCCTTCTTAGAAGTAACAAGTTATGTTATAAAATAGCCACATGGATAGAGCAAACAGGATTAATAATAATAGTGTATAATTGCTAACATTTTTTTTTACAAATTTTATTTGTTCTCTATACTAATAAATTCAAATAGTAATGAAGCTGGACAAATAATTAAGAACGATTTATTAAACTGCTCGAGAGTTGTTTTATATGAAACTTAGATTAAATAAATCATATTAATGTGAAGTTGGTATAGAAAAAAAAGCAATTTAATACATTTGAACTAAAATTAATAGTTAGTAGCATGTCCACGGCTTTTAATTATGGCTTTACACCGGCGAGGCATTGAATCTATCAATTTTTGACATTTCGCAAGAGAAATAGAGTTCCATTCTTCTAAGAAAACGTCGTACAGCTCTCTCAAATTGCCACACTGTCGATTTGAAACCTTTTTCTTGACTTCGCACCAAAGATGATCTATTGGGTTAAGATCTGGGCTGTTGGCTGGCCAATATAAGACTGAAACTGATTGTGATGTGAGGAATTCCTTAACGGTGCGTGCAGTATGCTTTGGATCATTGTCGTGCTGGAATGTCCAAATAACCGGAAGCACGTCTTCGGCATATGGTAACATTGTTTCTTGCAGTATATTTTTGTATTGGAATTGATCCATGTTTCCTTCTATCAGCCTAACAGGTCCAACGCCATGTCCAGAAAAGCACCCCCAAATTTTCACATTTCCCCCGCCATGCTTTAATGTCACTTTTGTGTACTTTGGGTCGAATGCTTTATTCGGAGGGCGTCGTACATATCGTTTTCCATCAGAACATACCCTATTTATTTTTGTCTCGTCAGAAAAAAGAACGTTTTTTCACTGTCTGACTGTCCAGTTTTCATACCTTCTTGCAAATGCAAGTCGGGCTTGCCTATGACATCGTTTCAACATAGGCACCTTTCTTGCTATCCTTCCGTTCAACTTATTTTCTACCAAACGCCTTCGAATAGTGCGTGCAGAGATTGCTGAAGGGTTGTTTTCGCCAAAATATTCTTTTCTCAACTCATTAGACCCTTTAAAAGGATTTTGTTTTGCCAAACGAACGATATTTCGATCATCTCGACGAGATGACTTTCTCTGTCTAGATCCACGCGGAACGTTTGAAGTAGTTTGATACATGGAAAAATGCTTTACGGCATGGAAAACCATTGTTTTTGAACATTGCAGATGGTCGGCTATCTTTTTATACGACCAATTCTTCTCGCGAAGTTTTATTATTACTTCTCTTGTAGATTTATCACAACTATTATTTTTCCCCATTGTTTTTATACGAAGTAATCACTTTTAAGACTTTAACAGCACGAAATGGCGCCAAAATTATACGAATAATAATCTACAACCACAGAGCCACACAGTGTTCTCTATTTAAATTTGAAAAAATAATAAACTATTCAGCGTTCTTAATTACGTGACCAGCCAGTAAGTACTAATACTAGGTTCAGATCGAATGTATAAAGTTTCTCTATTAATTTTTTAGCCAACAATGTTGCATAAATGAATGTACCGGTAGTACGGAAAAGTTTTGCAATACCGAGAGAAATAAAAAAAATACGGGCAATTAGTTATACTTGTTACTTTGAAAAAATCATCTCAATAAATAATCGTTCTTAATTATATGGCCACAACTGTACATTCATTTTCTATGTAAGTAGGCACGAAATTTTCACAATTTACTTTTTACAATATTTTAGATTCTGAGTTTGTAAATGCACGTAGAGACGTAATTAATAACGATCGTCTCCAGCTTGCTCTTTTTTACATTTATGGTTTTGATGGAAATTGTAATTTTTATTTCCTTATGGTGTTTTTAATATGATTTCGTTAACTAAATCGTATCAGATGTGTCAAGGCGGAGATTTTACAAATAACAATGGGACCGGTGGAAAATCTATATATGGACGAAAATTTGATGACGAAAACTTCACTCTTAGACATACTGGACCTGGCGTGTTGAGTATGGCCAACTCTGGACCCAATTCAAATGGATCGCAGTTCTTCCTTTGCACTGCTAAGTAAGTGAATGTTTGGTTGAATCGTGTTGATTTTTAGGGTTTCGCACCCAAAGGGTAAAAACAGGACCTTATTACTAAGACTCCACTGTCGTCTGTCTGTCTGTCACCAGGCTGTATATCATGAACCGTAATAGCTAGACAGTTGAAAGTTCACAGATGATGTATTTCTGTTGCCGCTATAACAACAAATACTAAAAATAAAATAAAGTTAAAAATTAAGGGTCGTCATACAAGAAACGTGTTTTTTCAGCGTTAGTAATTCGGTCTTTATACTGGCGTTAATTACCTAGACACTTGAAATTTTCCCCAGTTATGTATTACTTGTCGGTACAGCAACAATTAATAAAAATATAATCAGTGTGGACACGAAAAAATTAGGCCGCTCATATTTTTTTTTAGTAATAATACGTATATAATAACCGATAATAATACAATGAAAATGTTATTCGAGTCTACGTGTATGTATGAGATTCCGTACTTTAGACTTCACCTTCTTCATCCATCATTTGCTGAATCACATAATCAGATGCTATGACAAGCGACGAAAATTTTGCTTGCCGCAAAACACAACACAGCTCAGTCCCTTTGTGTACAGTCAGCATCATATAGATAGTGACAGTCAATGTTTCCAAATATGCCGCTACATCCGAAATGTCCATTAATACCGACTCATCCAAAGTGATCAAATTGTTCAGGTTATCCACTTTGTGCAAATTCACCGGAGCACACAGGGCGCCTAATACTTGGTAACTCTCAAGCCGCCGTTAGCACCGTAACACCCACAACACCGTTGGTATCCTATCATCCAAAGTATCCAAAAATGCGGAACACACTACAATTGTGTGTGAACATGTTTAACGTAAACGTAATAGAGCTCAAGCACAATGTTTTGATATTAACACAATGTAATATTGTTAAATTTTAAATTGTGGAAAGCTGTCATTACATGATTGTAGAAAGAACTGCTTGATGTTAAAAATGTAGCCAAGACTTAGAGTTTTATTTAAGAAATATAGATATGAAAACCTGCGAAATAATACTGCAGATTATTTTCTTCAACAGTTTAAGAGTTTACTTAAGTTCAGTTTGTTACACGTGAGTATAAGTTTGAATATCACTGTAAATAGGTTGTTGTGTTTGGGTGACTAATTTAAAAGTGACTATTTGTCACACGTTATCACTTTGCTTTCTGCACAACCAGGTATTATTATATTTTAAATTAATGCATCGCAATAATTTTCAATAAATGTCCAAGGTATGTAAATAAAATAATCGGTCTCTACTTACATAGATAAATTAAAAAGCCTAGTTATTAGTATCTAATGAAATTTAATTTATATTTGTAAGAAGGTAACATAATTGTAATTGCCAAAAAACCATCAGGCATAAAGGGTAGCCCCACCCAAAAGATGGCATCCAAAGCCACACAATGGGCCCAAAAGATCTCCGACCCACCCTTCCATCGCAGGGCAAAAGAAAGGAAGCCCGTAGTTATAGATAAATGCATATGACAGGAAATCCCACCAACCCAACCAATAGCTCTAAGGAAATGTACAGAAACGGGCGAGGGTTGGTCAAGGAATAAACCAACGGGTAAAAACATAAAAGACCGACCTAAGCACCCCCCAGTGCCCAGCGGGAGAATGCATGCTCCTCTCCCGGCCTTCCAGCAAATGGCTGAGGCAGGACACTGTGGGTAGATTAAGTCCCCACCCTACCCCTCCCCTCCTCAAAATATAAAGCACACGTTTTTTGTATTAATAATCAATAGAGAAGGGGACTTGTGACCGGGTTTTTTAGTCCGTGCAAGTCGGACACTGTCTGGGCCCTCCATTCCCAGTTCGTCCGAAGGGATTTTTCCCGAGCACAAGTCACTCTTCCTACCCTAAAGTTAAAAAACAGCAAAGACTTCGCGTCTTGGGCCCCTCTGGCGACTCATTCAAAAAAAAAAAAAAAAATAATTGTAATTTAATTGATAAATACTTCAGGGATAAAGTAACTCCTTCTATACATAAAATCAAATTACTATAGGTAACGCCACGAGAGTTGAGGTCACGCACACAAAACACGTGACGTCATGTAATGACAGCGGAATTTTGACATTTATTCGTACCGATAGCAAGTTCAACAGACTCAACAGTGAATTACAAGATTGACTAAAATTTCTTCAACCTATTTCGTTAAAAAATATTTAGGAAAATACATCTAGTTCAAACAATACAGAAAATAAAATATTTTTATCTATTTAATTTAAATGAGATAAGCATATTTTTCGCTATTTAATGATAATGATAATGATTTTTATTTTCCAAAATAAGGTAAGTATGTATACATGTATGGGTTTACAGAAATTCTTTCCATAATTGAACATTGTGAAGATTAGCAGTGGTTCTCACACTAGGTCGAGCCTGTGTCGTGAGAAACCAGTAAACATTGCCAGTGTAGTATATCAAAAGAACTAAACAATTTTACAAAGCAGAGACAAGACACAAGGATAAAAAAGTACACGACATTACCAAAAATATAAAAATTATACTATTAAATTTAATTTCAAGTAAGGCTGTCAAACTACCAAACTACAGGAACTGCACACGGTCGCGTTTTTGTGTGTGTACGTACGTGTTTGTATGTGTGTGTGTGTGCGTGTGTGTGTGTGTGTGTGTGTGTGTGTGTGTTTGTTTGTATGTGGAGTAGAAAGTGCTTGCACGTCATACCACAGTTTTCAGAAACTTCTCGGTTTCCGCATAAGACAGTGAGACTAGCATTTTTGTTAATTTCTTTTGCATTTGTTTTATTGTATCATTTTGTGAGTTACATAGTTTCATAACTCTATTGTATATAAATGGATGAGTGAATTGAGGAAAACGGTGAGCAAAGGCAGTTCTAACCGTAATATGCGGGATGCGGAAGATCCTTCTCTTCAGAAGTGTGGCGTAGATAGGAGAGTTCAATGTTTCGCGATGCATTTTTTCAGCAACTCGACGGATGAACAGTTGGCGAACGGTCAAAGTTTGAGCCTCCCTGTACAGTTGAGTAGTGGAATAGCGGTAAGGCTTCCTGTTCATCACTTTGAGGACGATCTCTGCGCCCTTTCAAGTTGAAGCATCGCAGTCGTGCCAGCCCCCCACCCCACACGGAGATGCAGTAGCTCACTATGGACTCGCACAGCACCACATATACGAGTCTCAGCACTCGTCCATCAGCACCATTGCGTAGCAGACGCATTACATATATCAGTTTCCTTACTCTATTGGAGACTGCTTCAACATGCTGCTTGAAAGAGAAGTGCTGATCAAAAATTTGATTTATAAAATACTTACCGATTTTTTTGTTGCGAATATTTCTTATCAGTTTTTAAATTGTTTTTATTTCAAAAACAGGTTATATGAAAAAAGAAAAATTATATATGCATAGTATTGCGTAGGTATTTCATCATAAGATCATATAACTCACGTTTTAATTTTCAGTCTGGTCTTGCTGGCAGCACTATTATGCACAAAACTATGGTCGAAATGTAAATCGGTTCTTTTTTTCACAAAGGGTTAGTATTTTCCAATTCAAATCAAAAAGGTTGATACAAGTCCTGCATAAAACAAAAAATAAACTTGATTTTGCCGTCAAGAACCCTACAGGCTAACCAACTTATCTGTGAATCAGACCAAGCTTTGATTGTACACTGCGGACGGCGTAAATAATACGAAACAAGTATATTGTCATTCCTATAGTTAATGAAAGGTGAATGAAAGGGATAAAATGACTTGACAGTTCGGCACTCTTCTCAGTGATTGTCAAAATTCAAACTTCGAGAAGATAAGACCTACAAAATGTATTGTAAATTCCCGTGTCAAACGTGTTAGAGCTCTATTACATTTAAAATAAAGTTCATATTTGTAGTGTGTTCCGTATTTTTGGATACTTTGGATGCTGTTACCAATAGTGTTTGAGGGTGTTACGGTGCCAACGGCGATTAGACAGCTACCAAGTATTAGGCGCTTTGTGTGCTCCGGTGAATTTGTACACGGCGGATGACCTGAATAATTTATTTGATCACTTTGGATAAGTCGATATTGATGACATTGACTGCCACTACCTATATGATGCTGACTGTATGAGTCCGACTCGCTTTGTACCGATTTTTTTATTTGTTACAGGACGGATTGGTTGGATGGAAAGCACGTTGTATTTGGACACGTAATTTCAGGATTAGACGTGTTGAAGAAAATAGAAAGGTACGGTAGCAAGAGTGGGACTGTGTCAGCCAAGGTTGTAATAAGCAATTGTGGTGAATTACAATAAGTTAAGTTTCGTTCGATGATTTTTATTTGTTTCCTACAGAAATTCCGAACCCAACGCCGCTTTCCTAATAATCCCGGCCTTTTAACAGGCTATATGTATATATATAATTTATTATTTCTGGATTACTTATGTATTCTATACCTACCATTAATAATGGAGGCCAGTCGGTGAATCTTCATAAAAACTGTTGGACTGCATTGTTAAAAGCTCAAATAAATGAAAAAAGTAAAAAATGTGGTATCATGATTACAACAATTTACTGAAAAATGAAAGGGGCAAGAGGAAAAAAATGTCAAGAGCAAAGATTTCATTTTTATACCTAATAAATAATATTTGCATAGTATTGCATAGTAATTTTAATGTTAATTTAATAATATTTCTCAAAAATAACGAGTTACAACAAAAATAATATCTTGTAAACTACAGGGTGGGCCATGAATTCGTTAACATTTAAATTTTTTATAATAATTCAACTATTAAACTTATTTTAAAAATCTTTTTTTTATTGGAATGACAATAAAAAGGAATTTATTTTTTAAAAATAATATCATCTAAATGACCGCCGCTTCGATTTATACATTCTTGTAAACGAGCACCGAAATTTTCGAAGACTCTTCGGCAAAGGGATGGTGAGATTGAAGACATCTCTTTTCTAATGTTTGCTCTTAATTGAGGTAGCGACGTTGGTTTATTAATGTAAACACGATGCTTCAGATACCCCTATAAGAAAAAATGTGCTGGCGTCAAATCGGGACTCCTGGGAGGCCACGGGATGTTCCTCTCCTAGAAATCAGTTTACCGGGGAACATCTCTTTGACTACCGGCAGAGACTCGTTAGAGGTGTGGGAAGTAGCTCCGTCTTGCTGTATCCACGTGTTTCGATTATAGCCAGCAAATTCTTGTAACTGTGGTGCCAAGAATCCCCTTAACATTTCCACATACCCGGTAGAATTGACAGTAACGGTAACGGCCGCGACAGTCTTCGAAGAAATAGGGTCCAATGACGCCTTGAGCTGAAATTGCCGCCCATACATACCTTTGGAGAATGTAGTGGCCTTTGATGTTTGGCTTTGGGATTTTTACTGTTCCAATATCTGCAATTCTGCTTATTAACGTGCCCGTTAAGGTGGAAGTGGGCTTCGTCGGAGAACAATATGTTATGGAAGTTACTAAAGTGCTCCAACAAAACTTCGGCAAACGATTTGCGTAAATTTAAATCGTTAGGTTTTAATTTCTGCACTAATTGAAGCTTGTAGGGATGTAATTTCAAATCCAATTTCAAAATGCGGCGCAAGGATGTGCGCGATATTCCTAATTCAGCTGAACGTTTGCGCGTCGACAAATCTGGATCCCGTTGAACTGACGCGGAAACTTGCTGAACGTTTGCCTTACATTACGCGGGCCTCCGGTTTGCTTCAAATTTAGCGTCGTTCCTGTCTCTTCAAACTTCTTCACCCATTTCTTAATCATAACTGAGCTCGGACACTGATTTAAATCGTGTAAAACGTACTCCACCCGAAACAAACGCCTCACAATAATGGGTGATTTACAGTCTAAATAAAATTGTTTTACGCAAAAAGCGCGCTGAGGTCCCGTACAACGATCCATTGCAACTAAATTTCCAAGAAATAAGCTATTAGTAGCCCCCTCCGCGCACCCCTCCCGCTATTTGAGTTTGTGCGCAAAATCGAATTTAAAAGTAAACTAATTCATGGCCCACCCTGTATATAAAGGGTGCTAACAAATTAGGTACCAATATTTCTATCGCTCAATCTACTCATCAAAACAAGTCACTTTTATTCTATCAACTTTTTAAAATTTGAGATCAATCATCTCAAAAACCGTGCAACTTGGCATAATAGTAAATGTGGTCAAAAATGTTCAGAATGACCCTAACTATCACCCCTTAAAACCCCTACACACTCGACTGCCAAACACCCTGTATAAATACATAATACTGCTACCAAGCATGGATAGCGTCGGTTACAGTTTTTACTGCTTTACCGTGAGCAGCGGCTAGGTTGATAGGAAAGAGTTTGCAGTGTGTCTTGCAACAATGTCTTGATGACGTGCAGATTGAGGTGTAAACATAATGGGTTGAAAACCTGGACGCTTCCTTTCTATGTCGCCAGAATCTCCATACCGTTTTACCCACAGCCTGAAGGTTTATCTCTGTAAAAGAAAATTATATTAAGTCTAATGTTTCTCTTATTACTGTTAACTATTTTATTTACTTTTCAAACAGCAAAATACGAATAGAATAGATGATATAGTATAAATCTTCCCAGGTGAACTTTTCTCTTCGAGCCCTTATCTTTCAAAACAAACGGCGTATCGTCATAGTATTAAGGTTCAAATTTAATGTAATGGCTCGAAGCGAAAAATTCACCTGGGAAGATTTATACTATAACTTTATTTTCAAATCTACAAATTAACAGCAGTTCTAGTTGCTCTAACACAAATGAAGAACGAAATAGGCCCGTGCCGGCTTGTGCGCCGGGTTTTATTCACTCGAGTGGCGCCCTCTGCAGTCCCGCCAGGAAACTCCATCTTCCGTCTCGATGGCAAAACCAGTGTTGCCAACACGGCCATGCTGCACGGTGTCTGCCCCTGACACCTCTTTTCAAAGTTTGTTTCCTGAAAGCAGATAATGTTTAAGATGATTTGTTTTTTTTTTGTTATGTATTCATCATGATAGCTCAAGCTAAGTGACCAAACTAATCATGCACATTAGCCAATCATTACATTACACATTGGCTAATGCCAATCATTACATCAAATTAATATCAAAGGATCACTCGCACTTAAAGAGCTTTCGCTTCACTTAAGAGACCGAGTTGATCAATTTGATTACACTTCAAGGTCGGTACTTGCACTTAAAGAGCTAAACGCTTCACTTGAGTGTTCCAAGTTTACCCCTTTATATATTCGTGCAATATCTTGGCGTATGTGCAATATTAAAGTCCCATTTTAGGACATAAAGTAGAACACAAAATAATATTAATCTAAAACAGAGTTTTTTTTTTTTACTAAGGTTTTTATAAAATAAAGCTCATAAAATTAAAATAATTAAATTATTGATATCGGTCATTTGAATGCGTGTACAGTAAATAGGGGGTTTTCAACTTCATCAATCATTGCCAAGTTGCCAACACGCGGAGTACCTATTTACTTACATTAATTATTCGTGGGTCCATTCGTCGATTCGAATCCACGGCTTCATGTTTTCAGCTGCAGCCCTGCCCTGATTAGTGTTTATTACTCCGTTCGGCTTCTCTGAGATCCGTCACCTCGTACCTATCATTAACCTAACACGCCTGAGACTCAAAATGGCCCTTTGTAAATTGGCATTAGTTTTGTACTTTGCCCGTCATTTTACTTTGGATTTTAATCAATACCAGGTCGCCTGCAGAGTATAAGTTAGCTTTAGTTCGAGGGTTGTCGAATCTTTTCTTTTGTTGAATTGCATTGGCTTTAATATTTTGATCAACTTTATTACGCAAATCAGATACGTACAGTTGTGTGCAAAATAATAGCAGTGAAGGCAAAATTTACTCATTAACTATGTGAATGTAATTTTATATTGAATATATTGCTCATATTTACTGCTCTACGTCTGATAATACTAAATGGAAAAGAACCTAAAAAAATCGCCAATATTTTCGTGGTAAATAAAAAAAATGTATTACTTAATAGGATTTTCAAAATAATAGCAGTTGATTTATTAAATGGGAAACAACAATTTAAAACTAAACAAATTGAAACAAAAATTGTAAATTCTTATTAATATTTCGTAGCTTGACCTTTATTTTTAATAACAGCTTCACATCTCCTGAGCATTGAGTCAACTAAGCATTGCTATCTCTGTACAGGATATTGTTCTATGCCGACTGTACCACATCCACATACCATGTTCCGTATCCAGCTAGCACAAGGCGATCATTTGTTTTCCAACTAATTTTTAATCCATACAAGTCGATAGCAAGATGGAACGCAGATGCGAACCAAACGCTTTCCAAAAAAGGAACAACGAAACGCAGCACCTCTAAGACAGTGCTGCCAACGTAAAGAATTACTTTTTTCGAAAAAAAACCTCTTACCGCCGTGTGCGTGCAGCGTCGCCGCTCAATTCACTTATTTCTATCCCGTGGGAATTTTGCATTTTTCCGGAGAAAAAGTAGTCTGTGTCAATCACGGATAATGTAGCTTTCAATTGGTAAAACATTTTTTTAAATCAGCCTTAAGTTGAATATACTTATTACGAACCCGCGGGAATTTTGCATTTTACCATAGAAAAGTAGCCTATGTCAATCAGGGATACTGTAGCTTACTATTAGCGATAGTATTTTTAAAACCAGCCCCGAATGTGGATTGACTTACTTCTATCCCGCGGGAATTTTGCATGTTCCCGAAGAAGATTAGTCTACACCAACCAGGAATAGTATAGATTTCAATTAGTGAAAGAATTTTCAAAATCCGCCCCAAAGTTGAATTCAGTTTTTTCTATCCCGTAGGAATTTTGCATTTTCCCCAAAGAAAAAGTAGCCTATGTCAATCGGAGATAGACACATCATATCATATGAAAGAATTTTTAAAACTAGTGCCAAGTTGAATTTACTTATTGGGAATTTCTTAAATAATTTTCAGATAGCCCAAAAAATATTAAGTTTTTTTTACAATATATTACGATGCACATTAAAAGTATATACCAATAGCATATTTTTTATGTATATGGACAAGCTTAATGCCCTCGGGAAGCAAAAAAAAATAGATACATAGACACGGTTGTGACAGGCGCCTTATATATATGTCACGACCATACTCAACAAGTCCATGGCGGTGTCATTTTTTTCATACCATGGTTGTGACAATTTGAAACGTGTTCGGTATAACCTAAAAGACAACCAAGGTGCTGCAAATCTTAAGTAATTATCTTAAACTACACCACATTACCTACTTAATTATGTTTTAAGTAATAGTGTGACACTGGTACCCTTTAGACGCATAAGACCACAAACGCGAAATACCAACTCTACGCAAAAAACCACTTTTGCAAAATACCAACTACGCAGAACACCAACTACGCATAACGCCAACATGAATTTAAGCAAAATACCAATCACGCTAAATACCATATTCGCGAGATACCAACTATAGCATTAGCGAAATACCAACCTACCATAACGCTCCACCTGATCGATGATGATTGAGTTAATTTGGTGAAAAGAAAAGATTGTGCAATGTGAAACATATTATTATTTTAATTATTATGAATTTTCCAATATATTAAGATTTATAGAATAAAGGATGAAACCGCAAAATGAATTAACTCAAGGACTTGTTTCATTAAGTCAACTATGTCTTGCACATGTTCTTGATTAAAATCATGCAAATGTTCTATGTTATCCACCACCTCTCTCCAGGCATTGTTTTCTTCCAAGTGTTCCTGACACAAGACTCCATTGAGGAATATAAAAGTTATATTCACAGAGCATTTTTGCTCTTCTCATATTTGGTATCGGCACCAATGTAGTATTGAGACATCCGACATGCAAGCAGCAGCAGCAGCAGCAGCAGCAGCTTTCTGCTGATCTAGTTAGCGGCGTAGTATTGTTCATTTTATTTCTTAAATCGATAATCTTGGCAGACACTTTTATTTGCTTAGATTATTTTAGACAAATAACAATGTGACATTTGACACATTTCGGATTAATAAACCTCTGTAGATGTCAGAGAGTTTGAATGCACTGGCCGGACGCCAAGGACGTTGATCTTGGTAGTTTTGATGATAAGTATATGATTTTAATGATATATGAGGGACAACCAAGGTTTACTAAATAAAACAAGTAAGATTGAGACTACAATTAATTACAAGAAACAAAACAAACTGATAAATAATGCTCATCTCCAAGCTCCTATTCAGGCTTAAAAAATACAAAACGTTTCTACGGCCATTTTAAAGCCTAACTGTAAATATCCCGTAATATCTATGTACCACGTAAGGGTTGTACTGTTATTACTTCATTAGTTTCAAAATTATCAATTTTCGTAGAAAATCTAACGGCCGAATACGGCTTTCTTCTAATTTCTTTAAATACTTTTTATATTGTACATCAAAGCCGATATCGGCATTTCGGCGTTTGCTCTTTTTACAGGGGTTCCGTAAGAAATTGATGATTTTCTGGTCATTATTTCTGGATTCTATTTTAATTTTGTTTATAAAATCGAATAGAGGCGGATTCCTATGGATTCTTGAGTTAATCCTTCGGTTCCAACCTTCTACAGCATTGTTAGTTCTGTGTCGTTTATACGCCACGCTAACAATCTCTAAAGGATATTTGTTCAGCCACTGAGCTTCGAAATATTTTTTAAATTTATTAGTATCATTATTTTTCGGACTAATTTGTAATATGAATTGCCAACACTCTCTTATTCTGTTTGTTGGAAGCAATGGCAAATTTGCTGCCAGTCTCGTCATTCTTCTATTTTCTTTGGAAATGTTCAATTTAAGTTTTTTCGCTTTTTTCCAGACAGCCTTATTCATGTGGTAATAACATCCTGAAACCTGCACTTCCGGGTATACTTGTTTTATGGCCAAAATGACGGCTTGTTCAAAGTCCGTTTTGAATTCTTCAATGTTGACTTCTTATTTGTTCTTCATTAATTGAAATAAACGGATATACGTCTCCGTAGTTTTATTAGGTAGCAGAGCAAATACGACTGGGAGTACGTTGGTCACTTCTGTGTTTGAACTCAAGTCAATGTGTATAGTTTAAACCTGCTGAAATGGCTGTGGGCATGACATAAATGTGCCATCCCCAAAGTATACGTCAGTTCCAAAGTTTACTATTAATTTCCTTGAGACATCGCTGCAAAAAATCAGAATCGGTTCTCCCTCTACTTGACAGTCATTGCATATTAAAAAGTTTTCAGCAAATGTCTCAGGGACTGCTATATTGTCATACAAAGTCGCGTATTTGGTTTTATCACACTGCAAAAACTTTTTCCGTGCCCTGTACATCTCGGGCTTGTTTTTCTTTAACTGATGGTATATCATTTATATTGCAACCTTTGTTTCGTAATTTTTCTAAATGTTCCTCCAATATCTTTGGTATGGGTGACATCCTCCGGCATAACTCCTCTTTGCAGGCATTCATTGCAATGAAGATTTCTTCACTAACGGGAGGCTCACAACAGTGGGGCAATGGATGGCGTACGATATTGTTAGTACTGTCTAACGTGATTGATACATTACAGCCATAGATCCGACTACCAGCACATCGCCGGTCCCGGGGAACAAAAAGATAACTGCAAAAAGCAGATTTTTCAGGAAAAATCTAAAACATGTTTCGCTCAATTGTGACTCGTATATTGAACGTAAACGGTTGGTAGTTAGCTTTATGCAAAGTTAATTTTTCATTACATTTCAATATGTTACTGTGGCACACGAGAAATGTGTCAGAAGAAAGATATTTAAGAAATAGGAACTTAGTCAAAATAGATCATTGACTATTACGTGTTAAGACCTATATAATTTTTTTCGGTGTTTATCGGGGTCAAGCGCTAATATTGTACCATTGGTGTACCATTTTATTCGACTACTTTTTAGTGTGATTGACGTGCAAGATAATAGTTCAATATCATTTTATTCCCGTAATTATTAGGATTATTTTTTTTACGAAAGGTTTTTAGGAGAGTTTTCTAACATGGGCCCAACCGCTATTTTACTATGTAGGCCCATCTCACTTTTTACGATGAAGGGCCTACGTGCACATGTATCTGTAGGCTTCGAGTTACTTTGTTAATAAAGGGCCGATGTAGGTTTAACAACATGGGCCCAACCGATATTTTACTATGTAGGCCCATCTCACTTTTTACGATGAAGGGCCTACGTGCAAATGTATCTGTAGGCTTCGAGTTACTTTGTTAATAAAGGGTCGATGTAGGTTTAACAACATGGGCCCAACCGCTATTTTACTATGTAGGCCCATCTCACTTTTTACGATGAAGGGCCTACGTGCAAATGTATCTGTAGGCTTCGAGTTACTTTGTTAATAAAGGGCCGATGTAGGTTTAACAACATGGGCCCAACCGATATTTTACTATGTAGGCCCATCTCACTTTTTACGATGAAGGGCCTACGTGCAAATGTATCTGTAGGCTTCGAGTTACTTTGTTAATAAAGGGTCGATGTAGGTTTAACAACATGGGCCCAACCGCTATTTTACTATGTAGGCCCATCTCACTTTTTACGATGAAGGGCCTACGTGCAAATGTATCTGTAGGCTTCGAGTTGCTTTGTTAATAAAGGGCCGATGTAGGTTTAACAACATGGGCCCAACCGATATTTTACTATGTAGGCCCATCTCACTTTTTACGATGAAGGGCCTACGTGCAAATGTATCTGTAGGCTTCGAGTTACTTTGTTAATAAAGGGCCGGTGTAGGTTTAACAACTTGGGCCCAACCACTATTCTTTATGTAGGCCCATCTCACTTTTTACGATGAAGGGCCTACGTGTAGATTTAGTTGTAGCGTTCGTGTTGACTTCGCATGGTAGGGCCAATATGTTTGATATGCTAAATCTAATAGGATTTAGTTCCGCAGGATAAACATTTATATATCTTTTTGCTGCATCTATTTATATATATGTAGGGTTAACATTATTTTCACAACGATAGGTGATATATAAATGTTTATCTTGCGGAACTAAATCCTATTAGACTTTAGCATATCAAACATATTGGCCCTACCATGCGAAGACAACACGAACGCTACAACTAAATCTACACGTAGGTCCTTCATCGTAAAAAGTGAGATGGGCCTACATAAAGAATAGTGGTTGGGCCCAACTTGTTAAACCTACATCGGCCCTTTATTAAAGTAACTCGAAGCCTACAGATACATACATACAGGATGTTTGGTTATTGAGTACATTCCTTTATTTGCTGCATAAAGGTCATGTGCTACCCTGTCCGAAAATGATTATTTAATTATTTATATATACAAGAATTGCTCGTTTAAAGGTATTAGATTTTATCACTGTCTCGTAATGAACTCAATAACCAAACATCCTGTATTATTACACTACAACTACATTTACACTTCTAACTCGCCATTATACATTTTTTATACTAAATTAATTGTGATGTGTAAATGGAACGTACCACGCGTGGCCATCAATCACTAGTATTATACTCACCAACAATTTAATAGGACGTTTAACATTTTCTTTTTATACCAAAATCTAATAATTGGACATATCTAAGTTTGAAATTAAGCTAAACATATTACTATAACAAATGTCACCCTAAAAGTAGGTATATTAGTATGTACCTACATATTAATAGCTGCCCTTGAACGGCTGTTTAAGCTAAACGTCCGGTTAAGTTATCGGTGAACTTAGGGCTCATAGGATTTATTTAAATTAAAACGAGATAGTTTCGTAATAATAAGAAAGTAAAGGTTTATTTCGATGCTAGGAACAAAACGTAATATATACCAACAGGTAACAAAATTTATTGCTATTCTCATTCATCTTACAAATTATTTGCACAATCCACAATAATGCTAGTTCTTAAGAAAATAATCATAGATAATATCAAATAAACACACTTTCATAATCATAACTTAACAGTACCTACTTATTCGTAGTTATAACATGAATTAAATTGGAAACAATATTTTCTGTCACATAAATTAAGATGTGTCCCTTATCTGCAATACCCTAATTATAATATCTATCCCCAAGAAATATATTTGTCATCATTTAAAAGAAAACTGTCTCTAAGTATAAACAAGGATGATAATTATAGACTGGATTGGCAGTCGCCGCGGCCGATCCGTACTATGGCGACTGCCAATCCAGTCTATATCATCCTTGCTACAACTTATAAACTATAGAACAGCCCTCTCAGGACTGACAGGAGGGGCACGCTGTCACCGAACGTCAACAGGGGCCTGTTGCATAACAAATTACAACTAATATTAAAAGCGGAACTCTCGCTTCAGTTATATTAACTAAAAAGGGAGTTCCGCTTGTAATATTAGTTGTACTTTGTTATGCAATAGGCCCCAGGCCACAGTAATATTCGCCTATGCCTATAAGGGTAGACGTTTGAAATCATAGGCTGGAAAAGGGGTCACTAACGGAAAACGCGACTTATCCAACTCCAACCTACTACGAAATACAGAACCTTAGCGCCTAGTCTGCTTAGCAAAATAGACAACTCTACATCATACCGTTTACAACAACAAAGTGGAAAAGTTTTTCAAGGGAGGTTTTCGTCTCGGCCAAGTAGGGTGAGACGGTTAAATCATAGGCAGGAAGCGGACCACTAGCGTAAAACGTGGCTGGTCGCCTCCTAACCTACTACATACTAACACCAAGTATAAATCACCAGATTAATGTAAATATGTATCTTAAATTATATACTCAGCGGCAAATCTAACCCCCCACTCTCTTTTGCGGTCAGTACTGCAATACAATACTTAACTATTTGCGGAACTCGTGTTGCAGAGCCCGTCTTGATGCTGATAAAACCGGTTACTTATATTATGTGTGAAAAACTGCTAATTTAGGTACCGACGTACCAAGGTCCTGGGAAATGACGGTGTCTAAACCTCATTGTAAAAAAATAGCGGGACCTTCATGATAAAATTCTCTGAAACATTCTCTAATAAAATAAATCTTTACTTGATCCCACCTGTGGGCCTCCATATCCGCACAGGTGGATGTGTTACTGTTACCATACTGTGTAGTATGTACTATGACTGTGAAGTGTTTACTTACTTAGATTTTATGCTACGCGCGCTACGTTCTACAATCGTGAGCGCGTGATTACTGATCGATTAAAAATCTTACTGGTCTGTTTACAATACCCTATAACGCAATCCGCTATAACGCAACTTATTCGAAAACAAAATATTTTACCATTAATAAAGATACCATTGTTCTCTAAATGCTTACATTCATCAACAAAAGGTCGTAAGTAGGTGTTACAGTTATTTGGCTTTGATTCGCCATAAAAAAGCCCCACAATAAATGACTGTTTTTTAATAGACTGATCTAAAGTGCACAAAATTGGCCAAAAAGAATTACTGGTACTGGAATGTATGGGTAACCCGTCTACATTCAGTGTAACAAATATGAATGAAGCGTTTTCAGATTGAGATAATTTTCTTTGCATTAAAGGATAGCTTTTTGAAGATAACCCTAATGATGCTTGATCTATTAGTTGTGTTTTGAGTCCAAAATAAACAAAAGATCCCCCAGAACACTGAACAACATTGATGTTTTTCGGGGTTTGCAATAAAGTCCGGGCATCTCTTGGTAAACACGGATGGTGTGACCGTAATTCTTTCAATAAGTCATTTAAAGCGGAATGTGTAATATTATGTTTTTTGGACCAAGTTAAAGAAAAGTGCTCAAACTTATATTGCTTTCCTTTGTTACAATCACTGAGGTAATTTCAGCTCTATCATTATGAGAACCGTTAGGTAATTCATCACTAGAATATAATGCTTCTAAAGTTGGACACGGGCTTATATTAGTGGTCTTAGATGTTAACGGGTTATTTTCTGTATCACACAGTTTGTTATTGAATTCTAGTCTAATTTGCGATCTTTTGGTTGCTATTAATCTTCTTCTGGTTCTGTCCGAATAATTATTTTGCAACAATACCCGGTCGTCGCTTCTCCCTGCCTCCATCGCGATCCTTGGTAAAACGGAACCAATTGCTGATCACAGTGTTAATCTCTGAATCAGTTGCCAATTCCGAAATTTTGTGACGACGCGCCGCATCTAAGAAAAAAAAAACGTATTATTATTTAAATGTTATAATTACAGTTACAAGTAATTCATGAAGTCTTTGAAGTATTGAAATCATGAACCTGTACAACACAGAGGCCGAAATTTTGGGATAGGAACTTGGGCCTTATTTTATATTAATGTTTTTCGGTGGGATTTATTTATATCATGTTTGACTTAGAAGATTTTTTTTTAAGTCCGATTTTTGACATTTATCATTTCCAAACAAATTGTAACCTGAAAGACCAAATCTATTTGGGAGCGACAGCTGTCAAATAGGACTTAAAAAAAAAACATACGTAATAAAGTTTAGTGCACACCTACACTATCGATGGTGCATGGTGCTGATCGGATCATAGATTAGGGACTTCACATAAACCGTTAAAATGATCAGTGCAGGTTTCTTATAAACAGGTTGTCTAGATGAAAATCAGAGAAAATATTAAAAGTATGAATAGGAAATTTACCTTTAATAACTTTGACTATGTTCAAATTTTTTAAAGCCGTCTTGTTGTTTTTTCCTGTCCAGTTGCAAATTAGGGCTAGGTCTTTACTAAATATCTTCTCAAGTATTCTCCTGACGATTGCAGATGTTTTGTGACCGCCAACAAAACTTAAATAGTTTTCCTGCAAAGAAAAAAAAAATTGGTTGCTGCATATTTTGCCATGCCCCTGTGAAACCTGTGTAAGTAATACTTAAACCTCTATGCGCGAGTCAGACTAGCATTTTACTTTTTTACTTGACTCCGCCCCCTCCCTTCCCCCCTTCCAGCTCCATCATCAAACCCTTGTTACCATCTAGGCCTCTTACCCCCTCCCCATTTCCCACAACCCCCCAAAATCCCTTACCCCCCAACCCCCCCACCCTTTTTCCCGTAAACCCCGCCCATCCCCTAACCCCAACCGCCACACCCTTACCCCCACCCTCTAAACCCCCGACCCCCTTACCCCATTCCCCCCACCCCGCCACCTACCCCCTTCCAGCTCCATCATCAGACCCTTGTTACCATCTAGGACCAAAGTACTCGTCAAAACGAATCAAACGAGCCTAAACTCGATGGGGTTGTTTCGTTTTATTGTGGAGTGCCTTTGGCCATCTTCCAGCTCCATCATCAGACCCTGGTTACCATATGGGATCAAAGTGCTCGTCAAGACGAATCAAATGAGCCCAAACTTGATGGGGTTGTGTCGTTTTATTGTGGAGTGCCTTTGGCCATCTTCCAACTCCATAATCAGACCCTGGTTACCATATGGGATCAAAATGCTCGTCAAGACGAATCAAACGAGCCCAAACTCGATGGGGTTGTGTCGTTTTATTGTGGAGTGCCTTTGGCCATCTTCCAGCTCCATCATCAGACCCTGGTTACCATATGGGATCAAAGTGCTCGTCAAGACCAATCAAACGAGCCCAAACTCGACGGGATTGTGTTGTTTTATTACATAGTTCTTATGGCCACCATCCAGCTCCATCATCAGATCAGCTCCATGTTACAATAATATTGTATTGTCATCCAATTTACACATATGTGCAAAATTTCAGCTCAATCGGAAACCGGGAAGTGGGTCAAAATCGCGCCCTAAGGAGTCGGTTACAAACACAAACAAAAAACAAACATACAGGTGAAGCTAATATATAAAGCGTGTAAAAAACGGAACCATTATAGGATCACTCGCGTGTCTGTCTGTCTGTCAGTCTGTCACAGCCAATTTTCTCCAAAACTACTGAACCGATTGAGTTCGAATTTGGTACATCTTTGTAAATCGGTGACCCAAAGACGAACGTATAACGTAAACAAATTAATTTCAAACCTGGGAGGCACTTTTGGAGGATAAATTGGAAAATAAAAATAAAAGTTTAGTTGCAAACTAACGTGTGACGTATCAAATGACAGGGCTTGTTGTGAGAATCTCAAAAATATATTTGTTTTATTATTTTCAGATAAATAGAGTTATTTAAGAAAGTAAGCGAACATGGATCATTCCCCGCCGCCCCCTTATCTCCAAAGTCAGACTCTCACTTGACCTGTTAATTGAGTACACCAATACACATCGTCTTAACAATGTATCAAAAACTTACCAAAAGCTTGTCATTTTCATCGATGGTAAGCGCACTCTCTAATGCCTGCAATGACTGCAAGTCTTTGCATGGTATAGGTATATTAATGCCATCTGGCAATGAAGAAGCTGGTGTATTTGACGGTGCAGTGCGTAATCTTGCTAGAATCTCACTCTGCGTGAGCTGCAATTCATTTAGTCCATTTTCAATACGTGCCAAGTGCCGAGAAATCACATCTGAAATACATAAAGTGTCGATTTAGTAAACAGAAATAAAAAAAAAATACAACACCATTAATTTAAATTAAAATCAACATCTACTGTGATATATAAAAAAAAAACTGAATTAAAAACGATCTGATTACTCACTAAGAGTGGACGTCGCATTATACGAGTCGGATTTTTCTGCTGTTACGTCCGCTTTAGCTAAAATTTTATAAAAAGTTGTAATCAGATAAGTTTATGCAAAGTCTCAGGCAAAAACTAGAAAAGTTGGGCATAAAATTCAATTTCAACTTACCAGTGTTGGCTTTTAATGTGGCTGTAGCTGATTTTTGAGGAGTTACAAATAAGTTCTGTGGAGAAGACGAAGTAGGTGATGGTGCTATAAATAACAATTAAAAATAAGATTATTTTTTGCCAGTTCTATCACAAATTACAATTATCTATTTGTACATAGTTAATTTATTGCATTATGACTAATTAACGATTTGTAATCTATAGATGTTAAACTTGTTGAGGAGGCATGTTGTGGTCAGGATATATAGCAAAGTGGGTCCTTCTAAGACAAAAATTTCGACAAAAGATGCAAAAAATACTGTTTTTTGGTAGAAGGGGGATACAATACAATTATTCTTTATTGTCCACCACATAAAAACAGTGGCCGTATTGTCTAACGCTTTGGCGCTCGCTATCGCATTCAGCATCTCTTTCTTCCCTCGTCCAATACCGTATGACAAAAAGAGGCGGTGAAAACGATCGTGATACAAAGTGCATTACACAATAAGGCTACAGGAACATGGAGAAAGGAATGGAGGTTAGCAACAGTCATATGTATTGCATGGTTTAGAGTTCTGGTTTTTTTTTTTGTCAAGGTTCAACCTAAGAGTCCTCGCTTCGCTTCGCTCATGTTGTCGTGATTTTGCTACGGGGACGCTTTTCACGAATTTTTTCAAACACTTTGGGCAAGCACGTGTTCACATACCAATCTGCAGTTACTGTCTTTTGGTTTTCAAGTGACACAGTGGTGTAATGTCCCGATTTGCCGTAAAACGAAGCAACCATTTTCTTACCTGTGCTTCGACTCTTTTTTAATTTCGTCGGCAAGTCTTCAAAAGGAAATACCCATTCAGCCGATTGACTTTTTCTTTCCGGTTCAAAGCAGTATACCCAGGTTTCGTCACCTGTCAAGATGTTATATACTGCCATTGATTGTCCTCCGTCAAATTTTTTTATAATTTTGCGGCACCACTCTACACGCAGTCGTTTCTGGTCTTCCAATAAATCATGCGGTATCCATCGGGTGCAAAGTTTACGAACCTTCAGATGCAAATGCAATATCTTTTGGACCTGGCTCATTCCAATTCCTAAGGTAGTACGAATTTGCTGACATGTAATTTTTTTGTCAGTTTCAATTAGTTGTCGTACAGTATTAATATTAATATCGGTAACCGCAGTTGCTGGCCGGCCTTCACGTTCATCGTCATGGAGATGGTCACGTCCTCGTCTAAACTCACTAAACCACGAATAGACAGAGCTACGACATGGGGCTTCATCACCAAATGCTAATAGAAGTCTTTGACAACTCTCTTGCTGACTTAATCCACATCGGAAATCGTAAAAAATCATGGATCGAAAATTTTCACGACTTAAATTCATTGCAACAGCGACACACAAATTTCAATCCAACACCACACGATGAAAAAACAAATGACAGTCTCGTATATTAAAAAGTAATATACTGCCAGAGAGTTATTTTTTCAAATCCTATTATTGCTTTTTTAATTTTCTTTTTATAAGTGGCCAATTCCAGAAACTTTCAGTATGCCCCACGTATCACAGCTTGGAACAACGACCGGCGACTCGCTGCCCGTCTCGCTCGCACTCATCGCCGCCGCCACCACTGCGGCGTTTGACTACTCCAACGCGGGAGGCGGCGCGCAACGAATACCCTCTTTATTCGATTTGCGAACGCTGTTGAAACAAACCAGTGACCGTGTCAAACATGACTCATCAACAGCAGCTGATTTGTGCAAAACATCATCATTTTCAACATCTTCTACAAGTACATTCTTTAATCCCATAGGGCCGCTGTCCTTATTATAACTATGCTCCAACAAGTAAGCTCCCCTTTTGTTATTAATGTTACAGTCAAAATTATTCACAATTGACGATGTTTTGAGAACCTCCAGCTCGCTTCTTATCTTTCTAAGCTGTTCAGAGGTAGCGTAGTCTTCCTTTATTTTATCAAGTTCACTTCTCATTAATAACATGTCTTTAAGAAAGCGAGTTGCATCTATGCTGTTAAAGGTTACTGGTGGCAACTTGTGTAAATCTTTCGCCACAAAAATGGAAAAAATCTCTGGGTCAAACCGCCTAAAGAAGCCAATAATGTCATCTATATCTCTATGACACTGTCCTTCTCCTTTTCTTGTGACTTTCCGTATAGTGCTATTAGGTACGGATTGAAACAATAAGCTTTTAGCAGTCTTAATGTCCTTAACTGAGAACGCCGTTACACAGATTCGCGCAAGACTCTCATCGTTCATTACATCAATTTTGTTTTGTGTGAAAGCTAGCTAACACTTCACTAATCTCTGCATTGCAATTATTACATTTAATTACGGTAGACATCATTTCGTCTCAATCGCTTGGCAGTGCGTGCGCACGGATCGCCGCTCCGCTGATGACTGAAATATAGACATGGTTGAGTTTTCAGTTTTTCCCTTTTCCATCAACGTGGCGGTATCCACTAAATTAGAAAACAGTGTAGTCTCCTTCTGTTGTAATATTTTTGTACGAATGTCTCCGTCTTTTACTCCTCGTATAAACTGTAGTGATAAGAATGATTCAATTGTAGGTTTATTGCAATGTGTACATTTGAATTCGCAATTTAGAGATAACTTTTTCAATTCTGACGCGTAGATTGCAACTGTTTCATCGGCTTGTTGTAAACGTGATATAAAATTATGTTGCGATGCCCATATGCTTGGTTTCGGGTCAATAAATTTATCCAAAATATCTGTAAGTTCTTCAAAAGACTTATCGATCGGTTCATTGGGAGAGCACAGGTCGTGTAATCTTTCGTGGATATCTGGAGGTAAAGTAAACAGTAAGGTATAAACTTTCGTTTTAGGATCAGTGATGTTATTAAGTAGGATGTAAACGGAAAGCCGCTTTATGAAATTTTTGAAGGTTTCTTTGGCTTGAAATGGTTGATAATTAATTCTCGGTTGTGTATCATGACGGGCATTCGTGACGGAGGTTACTTGAGTTATAGGAGGTATATTACTTTCATTTTTGTATAGATTTATCAATCGTAAAATTTTTGTGCGTAAATTCGTATAAATCTCGTCTATTTCATACCTGTATGCGATTTCTACCTCAAGATCCTCCTCTTCCGTCTCCTCTTCTATGCGACATTGTATATTTTGTAAGCCATCGTAAGTATTTTGAAGTGTAAGAAGTCGGGTTTCTAGTTCTTCGTAAGTATGTAAGTTTTGTTCATTTTGAAATGCGTTGTTCGTTTTAGTTAGTACACCGCGTAGGGTGGCTCGCGCACGTTTTCCTTTCCTCAAATCAAACGACATCGTCGCCAATTTGTTAAGTAATTAAATAAATAAAATGTAGATCTTCTTACTAGGATAAAACATTTAGAATGACAGTCCAACTCATCAACAACTGTAACTAAGAAACCATACAAATCAAATATGTGACAATTTACTAATGGTCTAATGAGAATTTTTGCATTTTCAAACGATGTATTTTCTTTGTCGGTCCATCGCCACTTCTGGCGGGTGCCAGTTAAGAGGGTTTATACCTGCTGAGCTGGCAACGTTGCATTTTTGTTAGTTTTTCTCGATTATTCCATAAAAATTGAATGAAAATTAAAAATGTTTTGAATACAAATTATTCTAATACATAAGTTAATGTGTCTACTGCAATAATAATTCGTGATAGACTTTTATTTTCTTTAAAAACGAACAAATTATTACCTAACGGTTTTAAAATCACTCATAAACAATGTAGAATTTGTCTATGGCAAAGTTATACGGATCAGATTTCTATTGTAAATAATTTGTTATTCTTAAAATGCTCATTCAAAACTCAACAGTTTATCTCAACTAATTAAATTAAGAAACATAAAATGTTTTTAATATAATGCACCACTAGCGCCATCTAGCAATCATTAGGGAAAATAATCTATTATTTAAAACAGCGCCATCTAGAGGTGTAAGGGAACACTGCATGGTGACAATTGTCAGGTACTTTTTTGACTCTGGAATGATCTCAAATTACAAATAGTGGAGCTCGATGAGCGTTTGTTACCATCGCAGGGTTAAGGGCACAGTGATATTTTACCGCGAGGTTATTTATTCGTAATTCTGTAACACATTGAATCTTATGGACGTAGCCGCACCGGCGTAAAAAAATTCGGTCGATAAAATCTGTGAGTTTATGTAGATTATCGCAGAATATATTACGCGAGAATAAAAACCTCGCGTTGAAATATCGCTGTGTGGACAGGCACTTATAGTGCTACGAAAGTCACCGCGAATTCTAATTTGGACATTTGTTTTGACCACGTCGACAGTGGGTATTGCCCATTCTAAAAGAGACGTATTTGGATCAACGTTAGTAACTATTCCCTCGTTCATTTAACGCTCAAGTTCTCTTTCTATATTTTTGCACATAGAGAACTTAACGGGACGGGAGTTAAGCAAGAGAATAAAAGTTCTTTCCTGATGTCGTCTTCACGTACGTCCCGAATATCGCATATTTTTTCGAAAAATTCAAAAACAAACTCCTACAGACGAATTGAGAACCTCCTTTTTTTTTTGAAATCGGTTAAGAATTCTATCGACGTAGTAGTGGTGTAGTAGTAAGGTTAAATGTGTCACACCTGAATTTTTAATAATTAGGAGTTACTATTACTCTTAGTTTTGTTACTGTTGTTGTTGGTGTTCGCCGAGCCGGTAGCTTCCATACCAGGTGTTGCAGTGCTGGTGTGGGAGTCGCCACTGTCGGTCGCTGTTGTATCACGAGTTGTTTTAGAATATCTGTTATTTGTTGTTGTTGCTGTTGTTGTACTTTCAGAAATTCTTAGAAATGTTCCGCGTTCATTTTTAGGGCTCCGCATCCAAAGGGTATAAACCGGTCAAGAGCGTGTCAGACACGCCCAAGATAGGGTGCCGTAGCAATTACGAAAAAATCAAGTAATACCTATTTTTCTAAGGATTTCGTATGTGTACGAAATCTTCCAAGTTAGGTATTGTCAATACTTTGAAAAAGCTCATATCTCACAATCGATAATCTGGCTAAGTGAACTTTATTCCGCGCGTATCAAGGTTCAGTTTTGTTTTCATGCTGATTTGAGATACGAGCTTTTTTCAAAGTAGTGATGGTATGTTTTATACCTTAGGCTACTATTTACTCAAACTACAAATAATTCCCAAGCAATCTTAGCCGCTATAATTTTCCTAGTAAATTTAATATATTTACCACCATTCTGAATTTTTTCAAATTTTTCCACCCAACAGTTTAGATTTTAGAGGGGGGCGGGGGGACGGTCGATTTTAATGAAAATTTTCACTTTAAAGTTGAATATTTCGCAAACAGATCACTGAATAGAAAAATCATGTTAGCAACCCCGCAATGGTTTTAAAAGACCTATCCAACGATACCCCACACTATAGGGTTAGTCGAGGGAAAAAAATCACCCCCGTTTACGTCTGTCGGAGGTACCCTAAAAAAAAAATATTTTTTATTTTACCACTTTGTTGGCGTGACTGATATGTATTATTCATGCCAAATTACAGCTTTCTAGTACTAACGATCTCTGAGCTTAGCCGCGGACGGACAGACAGACAGACAGACAGACATGGCGAAACTATAAGGGTTCCTAGTTGACTACGGAACCCTAAAAACGAGGCCCTATTACTGCGGCTCCGCTGTCCGTCCATCTGTCCGTCTGTCACCAGGCTATATCTCATGAACTGTGATAGCTAGACAGACTAACACTTAACAGCGTTTAGGCGAGTTAGGTGATTTAAATTTCTGTGAGCCCCATATGAACTTTAGACAACTTAATGTTTCTGTGGATGAACAAATACTGCAGCTATTTAAGGAAGATCCCACGAGAATTATTAGAGACGTAGTTGAAAAGAGAATAAACTGTAGATGTTTTTAAGACTACTCGAATTTCACCATCGTTTTTAGATTTTTTTTTTTAGTAACGCATAGTTGTTCTTAATGTTATTATTTGCCACTTTTAAAAAGTTGGAGAGCTCATAATTTTTTTAGACGTTATCTACATCAAGTGTCAATTTTAAAAGTACAAATAAACAGTCAAGATTACGAAAAGCATACATTCTGGAGAATATCTTAAACACTTTTGAAAAAAAATTGGCCTAAGTGATAAATTCCGGTATTTTTAAAAAAAAAATGTAAAAAAATATACCGTGGGGCTATGACCTGGGAATTTGGGCAGAATAAGTAGCAAATGATCTCAGCTGTCCGCCGTTTTCATTTCGCCAACCGTCTGCCAAACACCCTGTATGTAAGTAAATACATACTTAGTTTTTACTGTATTTTATGAGAACATTTTTCAGTACGCACATGTTGCATAAATTAAAAATTAACTTCTTTAGTTCCTTCGTCCATTTGAAATATGAATACAGATGAATTTTTATGTGCTTGTGTAGAGGTGGTGTCGTTGACGGTCGCAGCATTCGGGGTTGCAAAAAGCGAGCACGGTGTCCGTTTGCCCGACGCTCGACGCACGTCGTGCGCATTTCCCGCGAGATGAGCCAGATTTCCCGCCAGTTTCCCTATAGATACCGACAAACTCGGACGTTTCAAAGCAAGATAAATATACATTTTAACTGTTCTTTACATACATTTGTGCCAGTTTTTTCGCAAGTGTCGGTTTTTATGTAAATTCTAAACTTACTAAAAGCCTTATTTGTTGAGTTCGATAATGGTGAGTGCAATAGTTTAACTTTAATAAATTGGTTTAAGGTATAAACATAATAATTAAGTGTTAGTGGTGAAAAGTAAGAACAGCGAAGCTCCTGTTTATTACATATATTATATGACATAGTTAATTATTTTTATTTTAATTCAATTCCATAAGATAAAATTAACAAATAAGATATTCGTAAATCCTTCAAGTATAACTTTCAGAACATTAAATTATGAAAGAAGAAGTATTCATTGTGCTCATTATTTTATTACGAAATCATACATTTTTATAGGTAGGTTATTTGAAGTTATTTTCAAAATCCCTTTTTCTCTACTTATGTTTTAAAAAACTTGAGTTTGATTTACAAAAGCCGCATAATTTTATAACACTTCTTGTGGGTAATTAATTTCTTATGGTGCAGTATAAACCGTAAATACTAGTACACCATAAAATTTTGTATATTTATTTTTGAATTTAGATAAAATTCTTATCCCGTCTCCGAAATATGTAAAAAGTTGCAATGTGGAAAAAAGAGCTTAGCGAGTTTTTTTTTATGTATATGTATACTGCCGAGCGATTTTTAGTGCGATTTAAAATATATCGAACAAGCCTAGGGCGGTAATAATAAATCCACCCTGTTGCGAGCATATTTAAATTATAATAAGCTACAATATTAAAAAAACAAGTTAGGCACTTATTTATTTTGTGTGCTTCTTTTTTGTATGGATGAATTAAATACAAATTTTATCACGTTGCATTATAATAAATAATAATATGAAGGAAACCGTATAACCAACATGAATAAAATGAAGACAATGTTTTTTTATACACACATGGACGGACCAACTCAACGACACGCGACACAGTGCTTGATATCATTCGTAGTACGCTCAAGCGCCCCAAGCGATGTTTGTGCAATAAATAGAGTTTATTTAGCATTTGTGAGATCAGATCAGTCTCTGATTAGGGTTCAGGTTTTGAAAAAAATATCTCTTCAGGAAAATCACTTTGTTGTCGTAGGAACTTTTCTCAGGAAAGTGAGGAGTTATCAAGTTAAAATTAATATTAGCTTCTTGAAACCGTAGAAGATCCGACTATATGCGAGTCGAGCTCGTGCACTGAGGGTGTCGTGCAAATGTAAAAGCCAGCTAAAACAAAGTTTGTTTGTCTTTGAAGGATTATGCCCAAAGCGGTTAAAACTTTGCAGTACCTACCTACAACTATTTATTTATCAGGTGAGTAAATTATTTGCGCCTCTTAAGGCGCTGTCAACACCAACGTCGGCGCACATTGTCTGTTTGTATCGGAGTAAAGGAGATGCCGCTATTACTGGGCAGCCGGGTATATTGAAATTTATCGGGCAAATATTGAATTAAAAAAAAAACTGTGGATTATTTGTGAAATATGACTCGTTAGCGGTTTAGGTATGAATATGTTCACTTCATGTTTTTAATTGCAGACGCATACGCCAAAAAAATAAAGACATAGAACCGTTTAATGATGATTTTAAGACCTATCTTTGCAATTATTTTCTATCGAGCCGATTTCGTCCAATTATGTATCGAGTCCGTCCACGGTCTTTGAAATATGATGAATATTAACATATAATTTTTTTGATGTGCTAGAACAAACAGTTTTTCTTAAAAAACTGTTTAAATGACATCAATTTCAACAAAATTAGGTGTTGTCAGCCTCTTAAACCTGTTGTAAAATTGGCTCGCTGGTAGTTCGCTGTCGTTTCGCTGTTTGAAGTTTCAAGTGAGGGGTTGCTGACTTTTGCTTACCCTTTAGTCTAAAAGAAAAGCACAATATTTAACTAGGGAAAAGCCTCAGTTTTGAACTGTAATTTTCGGCACCCACGCTTTACTTGGAGTCAGAACATAGCAAATAATTGTTTTTCCATCCTTGTTAACAAAATATTATGACTGCATGATTAATTGCGCAGGTACCGTGTAATAGTCAAATTTTCGCCACTTTAAAAAAATCTTTGTTTTTATTACAAAAAAATAGTATACTTTATGTACAAAAAAAGTCTATCTAATCATAGAATTTTGTTGCAAAATAAAAATACTTAGTCTTTATTTTTAAAGAATTATGAGTATAGTATAAATCTTCCCAGGTGATTTTTCGCTTCGAGCCATTACATTAAATTTGAACCTTAATACTATGACTTTACCGTTTGTTTTGAAAGATAAGGGCTCGAAGCGAAAAATTAACCTGGGAAGATTTATACTATAATTTGATATCAAGACAAGTCAAAACCTGTTTGATATTGTTTGAATTGTAAATCGGTTAAAAAGCGGTTTAAAGTTGCGGTAAAAGGATGGCGGTTTAAGGCCTATTGCTGTGGGTAGTATTTTTCGTCGCTTGGCTGCCAAACTTGGGTGTCGTGTTGTGAGGGAGGAGATGGCTTCTTACCTGCAACCTTGCCAGCTGGGATTTGGTACTAGGTTGGGCTGCGAGGCTGCTATTCACGCGGCTCGGGCGTTTTCACTCGAAGCGGGAAATTCGGACTGTGTAATTATTAAATTAGATGTTAAAAATGCCTTTAATTCTATTGAACGTGATGTTCTTCTCAGTGAAGTCAGGGAGAGGGTGCCTTCTCTTTATCCTTTCCTTTTTCAAGTTTCATCATTCATCATCAAGTTTACTCGTCTTTAATCTTTTTTTGATGACTCACTTATTCTTTCCCAGGTTGGTGCACAGCAGGGGGATCTGCTGGGTCCTTTAGTTTTCAGCCTTGCCATCTATAAAGCCATATCGGACCTCCAATCTCCTTTGAACATCTGGTACCTGGATGATGTTACCCTCGGGGGAAAACCCGAGAACGTTCGGCAGGATTTGCTTACTCCAGGTCAATACGAGCAAGTGCGAGTTTTTCCCCTGTAGCACCGAATTGATTGATTCCTTTTCTTCTTTTAGTGCTATACTTCCCGGTCTAAAGCAGATATCAGTTCAAACTTTCAACCTTTTGGGTTCCCCTATTTTCGAGGAAGCTATTCCTGAAGCCTTTGAAGTCAGGCGGCACCTTCTTCTGACTGCTAAGGAACGGCTCGAGGACTTACAAATACAAATACAAATAATTTATTTGTCAAACTTAGGTAAAATAGATTGTACAATGATCATAGACTTCCGGCCCACGTTGCCTTGCTTTTGCTACGTGTCAGTTTTGCAGTTCCCAGGCTGACTTATTTCCTTCGCACAGTTCCCACTTGGTTATGCACCACGGAAATAGATTCGTTTGACGTGGTGTTGAGGGAGACGGTTGAGAGTTTGGTGAATGTCTCCCTCGATTCGGACCAAGGTGGGTTGGGAGTGCGGCGCGCGCGGGACGTTAGCCTGCCGGCCTTCCTGGCATCGGCAGCTGGGGTCGTGGACCTTGTGACTAATATTTTTTCTCTAGATGGTTACAAGGCTACCATACCTTATGCTTCTGATGCACGGACGGCCTGGTTGGCTCTCAACCCGAATACTCCAGTGCCTGAGAATATACACCTTCAGCGATCGTGGGACGATGCGGGGGTGAAGCGAGTGTGTTTGGTCTTCTGTTGGAAAAAGCTGTAGGTGTGGATAGGGCGAGACTTAATGCTGTGTCCAGACCGGAGTCTGGGGCGTGGCTTCAGACGCTTCCTTCCCCGCAAATGGGAACACTCCTTGACGACGACTCTTTGCGGGTGGCTGTGGCGCTCCCCCTGGGCTGCGATGTTTGTGAACCTCATTTATGCATCTGCGGCGCTATGGTTGAGAGCAACGGCCACCACGCTTTGAGTTATTGCCGCTGTGCGGGGAGATTTCCGCGCCATCACGCCCTGAACGATATAGTTCGCAGGGCTTTGGTTTCGGCTAGCTTCCCTTGCGTGTTGGAGCCTCCAGGTCTTAGCCGGTCAGATGGTAAAAGATCTGATGGTTTGACCTTGGTGCCCTGGCAAAAGGGAAAATGTCTGATTTGGGACGCCACGTACTTTACTGTACGCGTACTTTTGCCTTGAGAGGTCTTGACTATCGCTCTGGGTCGTTTCTGGTGCAAAGGTTGTCCATCGTGGTTCAGAGAGGCAATGCGGCTTGTGTGTTGGGCACATTTGCGCCTGGTGCGATCCGGGGTGGTTTATATTTTGACTTTTATTTTATTGTATTTGGTGTGTATTGACAATTTGTTTTATTTTGATTATCTTGTGTTTTTTTTTTTTGAATTGTAAATTAATGTATAATTTTATCGGTACATTTTTTTTAATTTAGTACTCATAAGTTCAATTATAAAACTCCCTTCCCTCCCTTTCACCCTTTATCCCTTCCATCCCTTTAAGGGATAAGTGGGCCAATCAACTTTTACACCGACACTTTGGGCGTCTCCTGCGTTACCAAAATTGTCTCTGGCGTTACCGAAAAATCCTACTTCCAATAAGATATTTCACGGTTTAATAGGTTAAACTTACGTAGGATGGCATTAAATTACAGAAAAAACATGTTTACTTACAAAAATCTGCAATTGTTTGAAAAATGTCGCGGACAGATTAGTGTCGGTATAAAAGTTGATTGGCCCAAGTTCGCCTTTGTACATCTGTCTCTCTTGTTAACTGGTAATTTTCATGTTTTATGTACAATAAAGAGTTTTACATACATACAAAACTTTTATCTAGTCATTGGTAACAAAAATCAGCCAGTTGTTTTTATTTGTTTTGCAGCAACTGATTCACAAGCTAGTTGCAGCATTTCGCTTGAGTAATTCTGATACTGAACTAGACGACTCCTTAATTTTCGCTTTCGAATTGAAGGTTTACAATGCACGTTTTTATGAAAGTAAACAAACATGGCAATGGAAATTAAAAAGTGACGACCCAAGTACAGACAAGTACAGTTTTACTGCGGCAAAAAGTGGCAGATACGAGATGCTACGGTTGCGATTTAAATTGCCCAGCATTGTTAGTTAAATTTAAATTTTAGCTTATTGGCTAGGTGCGAAGTAGGAGGTAACATGTATATTTTCATAGAATTTCCATACTAACATTATTAAGTATTTTTAGGTAAAAACGTTAAAATTCGCGATATGGGTCATAGTACATGTTGTGTTGTAAACTGTAGAAACAATGGGATGCACAGTTTGTGTAAGTTTTATTCGTTTCCAATACCGAAATTGAAATTGGAGCAAAGACGTAAATGGATAGTTGCTGTGAAGAGAAAAAAAGTTACTTAGTACTTCATCATTTCAGCCGAAAGACGTCCACTGCTGAACATAGGCCTCCCCCAAGGCTCGCCAAACAGATCGGCCCTGTGCCATCCGCATCCAATGCGTTCCCGCTACCTTCACCAGGTCGTCGCTCCATCTTGTTGGAGGCCTGCCTACACTGCGTCTTCCGGTCCGCGGACGCCACTCGAGAACCTTTCGGCCCCATCGGCCGTCAGTTCTACGGGCGATGTGCCCTGCCCACTGCCACTTAAGTCTAGCGATTCTTCGAGCTATGTCCGTGACTTTAGTTCTCGCGCGGATTTCATCATTTCTAATGCGATCCCGCAGAGAAACTCCAAGCATAGCCCTCTCCATCGCCCTCTGAGTGACCTTGAGCTTCCTTATAAAACCCATCGTTAGCGGCCACGTCTCAGTGCCATAAGTCATCACTGGCAACACACACTGGTCAAAGACTTTTGACTTGAGACACTGCGGTATATCGGATGACAAGATATTGCGGAGCTTCCCGAACGCTGCCCAGCCGAGTCTAATTCGTCGAATGACCTCTTTCTCGAAGTTGCACCTACCCAATTGGATTGTATGTCCCAGATAGATATAGTCGTCAACAACTTCGAGCAAAGTATCTCCGATTACGACGGGAGTTGGTACAACATGGGCGTTCGACATGACCTTCGTCTTGTCCATGTTCAATTTAAGACCAACTCTCTCGGAGACACTTCCGAGGTCAGCGAGCATCGCACTGAGGTCCTCCAAGGTCTCAGCCATAAGCACCACGTCGTCGGCAAATCGAAGGTGAGTGAAGTATTCGCCATTCACATTGATGCCACGCCCTTCCCAGTTCAGAGTCTTGAACGCATCCTCTAGTGCAGCGGTGAACAGTTTCGGAGAGATAACATCTCCTTGTCTGACTCCCCGCTGCAATAGAATGGGCTTCGACATCTGATCCTGAAGTTGGACGGACATTGTGGCGTTATTATACAGACACTTCAACACTTCGATGTACCGGTAGTCTACTTGGCACCGTTGGAGAGACTGCAGTACAGCCCAAGTCTCGATCGAATCGAAGGCCTTCTCGTAGTCCACAAATGCCAGGTTTTAAAATTCAAAAACTCATATTTCAGATTTAGGATTCTTTTTAGGGCCTTTAGGGACATTCCAGATCCCACAATCTTGGCTATGGCAGTGCCTTCTCTTCTGCTGGGAGAAAATGATACTTCTCCTTGTTCTCCCACTACGAGAGACCCATAATCGCAGGTGTACATGCATCCGGGCTGGAATACAGTATGTGTCTCTTTCTGTCTTGATGATGTTGCTCTGGAATCAACAGATGGAGCAGTTTGAGTGTTCTGATTCTCCTCCTTAGGGATAGAGTTTTGAAGTATTCTCAAGTCACATTCTTGCATGTAGGAAGCTAAAGAAGTGGATAATCCATTCCAGGTCACAGCAAAGTGCTCCATGCTTTCTTTCAGGTTTTCTTGCTGCCTATAAGACTGGTCCAGCATCGCCATAAGAGTGGTGGCAGTATTGGATATATCAGCCACAGCCTCAGTTGCATTTGTTGATGCTGCTGCTTGATATGCCACTAGAGCTGAATTTATAGACCAGTAATAGGCTTGAAAACCATGTTTGGAGGCCTCTATGAATGAATCTTTGATGGCAGAGAAGTTGACCCCTGATTTAGCCACTAGAGATACATATTTGACCTTTAGGTCCTGTCTCTCATCAGAATGAACTGCGGAGAGTTTAGAAAGGAGATCTATGATCTCCGATGTCAAGGGGTCTGAGGACTTAGTACTTAGTGAGGCGATTTAACCTTGTATGATATTAATGGACATATTTCATTTTCACTGTACTGTGTGCAAAAATTAAATCCTTTTTTTTATTTGTTTTAGTTCTGATGGGGTCCAGTACTAAATTTTTCCCTTTTTGCACAGTTTGAGGTTGGAAATTTATTTCATGTTTTATCGATTCAAGTCCCCGTACGTATTATAACATTCATTCGTCCGTTTAAGTAGGAAAATCACTTATTATGATATGCACAAACTTTTTAGATATTTTCATTTAATTTCGCTGAAAAACATTCCGAAAATCGTTGTCAAACAATTCAGTTGCTATAGTTTGACAGATCTCAACGCCACAATAATTGTGGTCACTAGGGGCGCTGTCATCGCGCACATAGCGAATAGAATATATGTAAATTACGATATTTCACTCAAATTATTTGTTTGTTTACTTACTTCTCGTAAAAATTACAGCCACCCATTTGACATTTCACAGCCCGCCAAAATTTAAACCGCTAGTTGTCGCTGTCATCGCGCACCCAGCCAATATTTGACTCGACGGGCAAAATATATACATCAAGGGCAAAATTGGACGGCTTCACGGTAGCAGATATAACGTGATTTAAACATTTACTATTTTTCAAGCTTGTGTAATGTATAGCAGATAGGTTATTAGTTTTTTTAGGTTTGATGTGATTTCTTAAAACATGGTTTCTAAAATATAACAGTGTTCAGGTAAGTGTCGTGAACTTAGTGACAGAACCATAAACTTAAGGTATGACCATGCACTTGTACTCGTTGGAGCATGCATTTGTGCGCATTTAAACCGGTTTTTTGCATGTCTCAGTGCATAACTGAGATCATATTTCGTTGACTTACCTACTTGTTAAGTGTTAGGAAAAGTAGGTCAACTGTCAAGAGTGCTTAGTTATTCTTGTTGGCCATTATTAAATTGAATTAAGGGTACTGATATGTTGTTAAGATTGTCGATCGCAAGTCGCATCGGTCCTATTTTACCCACTCTGTTTAGAATTAATAGAAATTGTGTTTTAGAATACCATAGTATGAAATAACGAAACGTTGAGAAAATACAGTTTAGGCAGTTTTACGTTGGTTCTGCTACGGACACAATTTGAAATGCATTAATCTGTAATATTTAAAAAACAACAGAATGAAAATATGTGAACTTTTATTTATCGTCAAAAAATTACTTTAACTAAAATTAACAACCGTTGGCCGAGTTTGAGCTGACCAATAGTTATAAAAATAAGTGGAAGAGGCAACAGCATTAATACTATGTCGAGGGCAATGATGGGTCTACTCACTGAATTCGAAAGATTTGAACTTCAGTTTGATCTGTCACTTTCATTTCGACAAGAAAAGAGTGAGAGATAAGATCAAATCGATTCTAAGTTCTGTAGTTTTTTGACAGCATGTTTTGACAGAATTTGGGGTAGTCATTAAATAATTTGCTATAAAATTTAAGTCGCTTCTTATATTTACATTACTAAAAGCCCTTTTTGCTTCTATAATAAAGGAACCCCGGCCTTCGGAGCAGCTGAATGTATTTAGAACACGTTTTACTTCATCATAATGTTTGCTATAATATGTCGCAGCTTCTATCCAGGTTCCCCACCGAATAATTGTTGGTCGGGGTGGTAAAGGCACTCCGGGAAGCATGTCTTTAAACTTTTGTATTCTTTTTGGAGATTTCCGAAAAGTCTTCTTAACATTTGAGATTTAACGCATTCACATTTGGATAAAGGTTTCTGACGTTCATCACTCAGAGTTCAGCCACTCTATTTAACCATGAGCCAAATATGTGGTGTGCAACAGATTGGGAAAAATACTTTTTAAATTTCTTCCTGCTTTTAGCATGTAGCCCACACCGTCAGTTAAAAGTAAAAGTAACTAAAAGTACTTTATCGTGATTATTATGGTTAACACCCCATAATTCATTAAGGGGGTACCGCGTTTTTCGCGCTAATTGATTTTGGGTGGGCGATTTCGGGCGTGGGGTCGCTTGGGGGAGGCACGATGGCTCAAGATAGGTTGGTTGGACTGCGCGTATTTTTGGGTATTTTCATCATATTACTAAAACAAATACATATTTTAAAAATGTAGCCAGACTACGCCCTAGAAAACATCATGTTTTATTAACACCCAAAAAGTCATGACCTTCCGTGCAGTATTAGCGTCGTAGTAATACGAGTTTAATTTATATTTTAGAGACTACTTTGGATTTTATTTCTATCGAGCGAACTACAAGTAATCGTGTTTCGGAAAAGACTGGTCGCTAGAGTGAATCCTCAAATATCTTACATATGAATTTCAGGACATTCATTGCTAGTAATGATACAGCACGAGTTTAAATGAATGCAATAAATGCGCCAAAAACACGGTACCCCCTTAAGAGCACTTGTTACCGTGTTGGTTATGGTTACATTGTTCGTTCCGTCTAATCGTTTGCTAGAAATCAAGTGTTGAGTGCCAATGTTGTCGTTACGTATAACATTAGCTATTTGACGAACGAAATCATCTGTGGTTTCGTCAACACTCACGTAAATATATTCATGTTTAAGCTCATTACGTATTGTATTCATTTTTTCATGGTAAACTTTAGGTAAATATTCTCGCCGCAGTTGACATTCCGAAGGAACTTTTAAAGTTTTTTCAAATTTACCAGTACCTAACACATTTTTCGATAAAATCTTTAAATATCGGATTGTTTATCTGCGTCCATGGTATATTACAACCCACAACAAATTTCAGGAGCTCGCTATTGAAATTATATTTTATACTGGTATGTATTGGACACAACATGTCGCGTTACACTAAATTTTCAATCAGTGGCGTAGCGTGCCATCTCGGCGCCTGGGGCGGGAGACCCACTTCGCCGCCCCCATTCTATAGGTGAATTAAAATTAAATTTTACAGGCAATGAGGTACCTTTTATTAAAGTTAAAATATAATATGCTGTTTTACAAGCGGATTCTACGGGCCTTATGAGCAGCGAAGTCTGAAATAAATCAATATTAGCAGCCAATTCTTGTTCAATCGACAATATAGCCAAGTTTGATAGTCTAGCGGAGCTCATAGTAGATCTGAGGTAATTTTTTATTAGCTTCAACTTCGAAAAACTTCTCTCACAACTTGCAACACTAATCGCCAAAGTCAAATAAATGCGAATCAATATGACAATATTTGGAACCGAAATTCCTAGATTCATTTTTTGAATGAACTGGAGGAGCTCCAGTGGTCCTTTGCTACTTATATCTTCCTCTGATTCAGAACAGGCAACAAATTGCTGGAGACGCTTACGCTCCATCTGAAACTCGTCCTTGTCGATGTCTTCTAATACATGGGTAAGATCACACTCGAACTTGCCGTCCAAAAGTTTCGCTGGCATCAAAAATCCGAACTTGTCCGATATTTCCCGAATTTGCTGGAATCGAGTCGTCATTTCTTGAATGATCTTGTCGAGTGATGCGAACACCTCTCGACGGATTTCCTGCTCGTGAGACAAAGCTGCATCTTCAGAAGATTCATCGCCATGAATGCGTTTTTTCCTGCGAATTCTTCTCGTTTTGAGTTCGATTCCGAATTTCTCGCAGAGAGTCTTAGCAAAGTCAATTGCTTCTTGCACGAAACGGTCTCTACTTCAATCAACAACCAATCTTATCAATCTCTATTATGCACATAACTAAAAAGAGGTAAATAAAAAAAGGCTTAGGTATTGCTGAAAGTTAATTGAGAAACTTAAGTTATTTAATATTAGTTACTTCAAACAACGCATGAAGTTATTATATGTATAGCATGATATGATTTATAGCCAGACAGGTGACATCTTATGCACGATTTACAAATATTTTTCAATTAAGCTTTCGTAACGACGTGCATCGTCCGCCTTCCAGTGAAATAATCCCAGACCCACATTCAATTTTTTCAATCTAGAACCAGACGACAAAATTTCAAAATTTGACACAACAAGTGGCCTGTTACCAGTGGCCACTTCCACCAAAAAGTTCAAAAAATCTAATAGTATTTACCAACCTACATGGAGCGTTTTTCGCTGCAATAGGCACGTAAAATGTTTCTAAAGTGACAAACTGAAATATTTTACAGAGCTCGATTCGGTATACCAATGAATAAATATGTAAAAAAACTAACAAATAATATAAATATGTAAGAAACTGCAGTGCATGCGGGGCGAAGTACGTACACTTATTCGCGCTATTAAATGGGTAAGGCCACGGATTTTGACCAATTGTGACATAGAAGTAATATAAAAAAATACGTTACGTCACTATAAAACGTAACGTAAGTTCCTATAAAGCTTAGATCATACTGACACAATTTTATTCGATAGCGAAACTAAAACTAAAAAGACAAGTAATAAAGAAAAATAAAGTTTTTATTAACAAAAACAGTGTACTTTTACAATTACTTAAATTAATTCTATCATTATGATGTAAAATGAAATGTATTTTTGGTATTATTCGATTTTTTACATTTTATTGGAAAATAATTATAAACGTATTCAGTGTCAAAATTATCCGCCTACCCTATTTTTAGGGTTCCGTACTTTGATCAATTATAACTGTAGATCCACAGTCGCGCGCCCGAAAATGTCAGAGCCAAGTGAGCGCCACTTTGATAAAAGTGGCCTTCTTTTTTCTCAGCACGTTGCGTGAAATTGCCAAGTTTAGCTGTCAAGTGTCAACCGAAATTCGACTGTAATGAAGTAAAGACTAGTTTGAAATTTCTGTGTAGGTGATGATTTTAATTGTTATGCAAACAAATAAAAGAGTTCGGACATTCTTTAAAGGGGATTTTGTTCGGCAATGTGTATCTTCAGTTATAATTGATCAAAGGTTCCGTACCCAAATTTTATTTACCTATTAAAAAAGCGTTAATTGAAACACATTTTTACAGTAATAAAAAAAATAGGATGAGTGGATTATTTTCCCGATGAGTGTATAATCGTAACAACTATGCACATGAACTGAACGCAATAGGTATTGCACAGTTAATAAGTTTAGCAACCTGATGAACGGTGATGGAATTAAGTAAGCTCTCTCTGATCTTTTATATCTGATCTTTAAGTTTGACGGAAGACCGAGGAAATTGGAAGAAGAAAACATGTGCCAACCGCATTTTTGTAGGATAAGGGCAGTGCAAAAAGAAGAGATCATTAACTTCGAAACTACGGTACTTAAATAAATTTTACGAACAAGTAGTTGCAGAAAGTTTTATGTTCTTTAACTAATTTTAAATTAACGTACTTTGTCTTTTATGCTGCCTCAATTGTTTTGGGTCGATTTCTGTACCTCCTGTACGCACTGTATTGCAAATTTATTATCTTATTGAAAATACCCACCTAATTGTGTTTTTCCATACAAAAATCTAAAAAAAATCATTTCCGTTAGTATTTTCCTGTGTGCACTTCCCTTTACTACATGTTTTCGTTACGTTTTATAAAAAATACGTTACATTTTATAAAAACGTAACGTAATCGTAACGAAAGTGTAACGTATTTTTTAAAAAACATTTGTTTTCATGGTGAAAATAAGACAATTTAAATACAATAATACATGTCACCTACCTAAAAAACACTACTCTATCATATAAAAAACAGCCGGTTAAAAATAAACACTCCTTACCTTTGAAATCACATAGGCACTTTTTTAGTATTTTGGCAAAATTTTTGCAGCGTCTACTTCGACAGCGATTTATCATCAGACTAGCGAGATATCTGTTACTCACTGGTGTTGCCCTACTAAAACATGAGTTGCCGGTATACGAAAACCAATTTCTACCCAAATTGGTTTTAAAACTAGCATTATAAAGCGTCACATAAGTATTCGTAACGAAACGTGGAATTCATATATGATAAAAGAAACAAAGAAAACAATAAATTATTTCATTAGAATAATTCCGTAACCGCTTAAACTATAAAAAAAAAAAAATATTAGGGGACAATCTTACACAAATCGACCTAGTCCCAAACTAAGCAAAGCTTGTACTATGGGTACTAGACGACGATAAACATACTTATATATAGATAAATACCTACTTAAATACATAGAAAACATTTACAACTATGGTTGTAATGTCATATAATTTTGTTTTAAAACATACATAAAATCATAACAAGTTAAATATTATGAAAAAAATTGGTTTTAATAACTCGGTGTCGAAAAAATGAGACGACTTTCGTTACGTTTTAGACACAAATATATTTTTATAAATTTTTTGAAGAAGTTTAAATCAATTATTGCAATTGGGAATGTCTAAAAAAAATTACCAGTGGTTTTTATATTTTTTTTGTATAGAAAAGTCAATTATAAGAAACTAATTTCAATATTTTGTCATTTAGTTCTCTACTTTTTTCAAAATTAATTATTGAAACTATTTTAGTTGATGACGTCAGATTATAATTGAAATGCCAAATTTCTAAATCTATCTAAATGCTTACGATAAGGCAACCCCTTTAATTATTTTTTGCGTAGTGGTACACTATTCACTGTGTCACTTTACTGGCACTGACAAAGTGCTAGATGTCAGACAGCGGGTCCAAATCAAACTCCGTAGTATAATCCACGCGTAAATTGTGAAGAATTCTAACCACATAGAATAAAGTACGACTTGAACTGGTCACGCAATTTACACCAATGTCAAATGAAGGTCATTGCTTATTTGTTATATAATAAATTCATTACATAATATTAAAATTAAATAACTACAGAAAACGAGTTAAAAAGCATTTATCTCGAAATGGTTTTCGATTTACTATACATTGCAAAAAAATAGACATCCCCAATTGCGACCTTGACAGTTTTTGTCGCTTTATATACTAAATTTTTTTTCAAACCTCTAGGTGTCACCAGTAATTTATAATAAGCTAGGTAAATTTGAAACGACCGAATTGGTCAAAATCCGCGGCCTTACCTAAATGATCAAATGTAAACCGATTGCCTAAAATTGCCCTCTGGCCTCTCAAGCACAGAGTCGTGGGTTCAAGCCTGGGCTCGCACCTCTGAGTTTTCGGAATTTATGTGTAAAATTACACTTTTAATTTACTATGAGCTTTATTTACTATTCATCATCATCATCATCCCAGCTAAGTCCCACTGCAGGGCACAGGCCTCCTCTCAGAATGAATCTATTTACTATTACTACTTATTAAACTTATTAAGTATGAGGTGAAGAAAAAAATCGTAATGAAACCTGCACACACTTGAGAAGAAATTCATTATGTGTGAAGTTTTCAATCCGCATTGGAACCCGCGTGAAAATCACGGCCTTATCCCTCTCATTCTGAGAGGAAGCCTGTGTCCTATAGTGAGACGTATATAGGCAAGGATGATTGCAGTGTTTTAATTTCAATTGATGCAACCGCGTGCCTCCAAATTAGGTAGAAGAGTTGCGACAGTAAACAAATCGTTTCCAGCGCTAGCATAGTCAGCAAGACTCGGATGTCAGCCTCCATTTTTGTACGTAATATTATGCCGAAATAATAGCATCTTTTAAACCTTATTCACTAAATTTTTTTTATAGAATAAAGTATATAAGAGAGTAAATCAAGAGACATAAAAGACATTTTTACTTCGAGCATTGATCTACACCCAATATTGAAAAGAAGTTGTAAAATATTTGTAAATCGTTCTGTTATTCATTATCATGCTAGTTATGTACCTATAATACTACATTCATTGTTTAAAGTCGACAGTACCTATTAATTACTAGTTTTTCAATAAACTTTCAGCAACAGCTAAGCCTTTCTTTTATTTACCTAAGCTTTTTATATAACCTAACTAGTTAAACTCTATTTAAAAAGAAAATCAATCAGCTATAAGTTATCAATGAAGATTGTGAATTGAGTATTCTGCGGCGCTGTCAGTGTTTTCGAATAGGCAGCGCCAATCAGTTATCAGTTATCAATGAAGATTATGATTAAAAGGTCAGTTCTTAAGATGTAAATTGAGTATTCTGGGCGCTGTCAGTATTTTCGAATAGGCAGCGCCAATCAGTTATCAATGAAGATTGTGAATAAAAGCTAAGGTTAGTTTTTAAGTTGTAAATTGGGTATTCTAGTTTTCGAATAGGCAGCGCGAGAGCTGCCAGTCTATTCGAAAAGTCAGTGATCCAGAATACCCAATTTACAACTACTAACAATTTTTAAAAATATTCGAGTACAGTCTGCTACATTAAAATCGTTCGACTCACCCTTGGTAACGTTTGAGATAGTCACGTTTTATTTTTATCATCAAAATCAGTATTAACATTAGAAGGTGAAGACGGCGACTCGTCGACGGCGTGTAACTCGTCGACAGCGTGTGATACGTGCGGTGTCGACGCCGCGCTGAGTGCAGCAACGGATTATGAAAGCGTTGGCAACCATCGACGCCGCAACGGCCTATCTTGCACGTTGTCCAGCGATGCGATTTCGATTTAAGACATTTATAACATATCTTGGCCTCCCGCAGCCAGCACCATTTATCGTCTAAGCTGAGCGACTTGAAGTCCTTGCAATCTGTCAGTCCATGCTTCTTTTTACAATAACGACACAGCTCATCATTTTTAAAATGCGTAGATGTCACGTTGACATTTTCACAGCGATTCGAGCTATGGAGTGGCGGGTTGCAAGGCCGCTTAGCAAAGTCCGTGAGCAAACCGAACTTGGTATGTTTATCTGCCTCGATATTAAGAAACTCCGAAAGCTGCAGTTTCGGTAAAGATCGCTTGCTACTGTAAGCAAAATAGTAGTATAGAATTGAGAGTTCTGGCTCAATTTTATTTGCGGTTGTAAAAATGTTTGTGGTAAATGAAATGTATGGGCATAGTATGGAAGCGGATGTAAGATAACGAATTACCAACAGCAAAAAGAATACCATAAGCGTAAAATAATATATTTTAGGTATTGAAGTGGCTTGGGAGTCGGCGGCGACGGCGCCTCGGGCGGCGGTGTTGGGTGTTATAGTTGGTGGTGGTGGTGGTGGTGGTGGTGGTGTGTGTATAAGAGTTGACGGCGACTACGTCCGCGCCGATGGCGTATTGTTGTTGTTGAGTTTAACAGTTGGTGGGCGATGACGGCGGGCCGGGCGGGCCGCCAGCGGGTCGGGGTCGGGCCGGTAGGTGATGTCGATGGCTGCTGCGGCGGCGGTAGGTAATATATTGCTGGGTGAATGCAGTTATGGGAATGGATATTGTGTGAGGTTTGTATGGGGATATGATTTTATTAACTGTAAAATATAACTTTGTTTTGCCGCGCGCGTTATCAGCGCATCAAGTTCGATAGATGGTAGCACCTGCTTATGTTCTGGCTCACTTTTATTTGCAGTTGGTAAAATGTTTTGTGGTTATTGAAATGTATGGGAATAGTATGGGAGCGGATGTGTGATAACGTTTTACCAACGGCAAAAAGCGCAAAACTTTGTAAAATTTCGGGCCGGTAGGTGATGTCGATGGCTGCTGCGGCGGCGGCGGCGGTAGCCCGAGTTGAAGGGAAATAGGTCGCTACTAAGTACTTCAGTAGCGTTGATTAATGTTTATTGTGTGGTGGAGCTCAAGATAGTATGGTTAGTATGAAGAGTTGGTGTGCGCGAAGTAGTGTGATTGGTCGAATGAGCTCTGACGTCACGCTCAACTAGCCGCGAAGCAGTGTGATTGGTTGAATGGGCTCTGACGTCACGCTCAACTAGCGTTGTGGTTGGCAGCGAGGCGCTCGGTGTTGCATCATTTTGTAGGGAGGGTTCAACTTATAGCGGTGCTGGGTGAATGCAGTTATGGGAATGGATATTGTGTGAGGTTTGTATGGGGATATGATTTTATTAACTGTAAAATATAACTTTGTTTTGCCGCGCGCGTTATCAGCGCATCATGATGCAGGGAGTTCGATAGATGGCAGCACCTGCTTATGTTCTGGCTCACTTTTATTTGCAGTTGGTAAAATGTTTTGTGGTTATTGAAATGTATGGGAATAGTATGGGAGCGGATGTGTGATAACGTTTTACCAACGGCAAAAAGCGCAAAACTTTGTAAAATTTCTCGAACATAGAGTTATCAAGATTATAGTTATAAAAATAGCAATAAGTAATTAAAAGTACCTAATATCAATTTAATAAAATTTTAATTTCAAAGTACTAAATTACTATGAGGGTGTTGACGGTGGTGGTGATAGCGACAAGTTGCTAGTGGGGATAGGTTTAATAAAAAATCTGATATCTTTTTCTTTATTGTATATCCCAGGTATTATTATTAATTTTATAACGGTGTGGTATGAATCATTGAAATATTATATTTTCCCGATTCCCATCCTCAGTACGATGATAAAACTACTGATTCTTCCTTTCCTCCACTTCACTAGGTAGGACTTGAGTTCATTAAGTTATAAAGCTGAAACCCTCACCTCATCGCAGTGTCTTATTCAGAATTGCTTCATATAAACGAGCAAAGGAACATTTCCCTCCTACAGACTAGCTAACCAATTCAATACTAAGTCAGTCAAGTAGAAAAAGCCGGCGGACAAAAGAGATGCCATCAGTATTATATGTAGAGAGTTGCTGCGCCGACTTCTACGATTGGTGAGCTACAGTTCTTTAAGACTTCTCGAGGTATTAACACCTATTTCAGCACACTCTATTTCAATAAAAAATAAGTTAAAATGTTTGCTTGTGAATATTGCAACACGGTTTTCACGAGGGAGGACAATCTGAAGCGTCACTTGGGCTATTGTAAGATGGTGGGTCAACAGAAGTTTAAGGTTAAATGCCCTAGCTGCAACAAAATGTTTTCGCGATCAGATACCCTCGCACGCCATACATGCGCACGTAAGCGCAGTTGTGAGGGTGATGGTGGACCGTCTAGCAAGAAAGTGAGGTGCGATGTATGCGAGGTAGACGTGAAATCACTGCTTCAGAAGCATTTTGTAATTACGCTTATTGGTTTTGTAACGTCACGAAGCGTTGCGATTGGCTACTCTTTTTTGAGCTAGAACCTTCCCTCGTAGATTCGCTAATAAATATTATTTTTAAGAATCTATATCTACCTGATGATGTACCGTGTAATATATGCTTCAATGACTTATATCAATAAAAACATGTATGATTTTATATGAATTGTTTTATTTCCTATAGCAGCAGCAATAGTAATAGTGTTAGGATAAAAGGAAAAAAGAAACCAAAGTATAAACATATTTTTATAAATAACTTCCCGAGATAATAATTTATAATGTAATAAAAAATATGCAGATAAGCGCTAATTTGACCCGGTTCCCACAATGAACTTTTTTTCCCCACAATGTGCGATAACCGCTTCATTGTTAAAATGATTTATGATTTTTATAGGTTCTATAAATAGATGGAAAAAGAAAACAAAATATTCATACAATTTCACTTTTATTAATCCAAGATTTTTCATTCAAACCGAGCCATTTAACATAGACTTTGTTACCCTTACGTTTTAACACCTTTTCAATTAGATACACATCCGGATGTTTAACACTTTGTAATTCTTGTTCGTAGAAAGATCCGAGGATGGGTTCTCCTTTTGAATCTTCAAGCAAATAGGTGATTGGATTTGTTATTTGCACGCGAGTTATTTTAAATACTTCAACTCCCCAATTTCCGGTGTAGCCCTTATCAAACAGTGACTTGTACTTGCTGATTCTGACGTTATCTCCAACCTTGAACTTTGCTCGGGGTTTAATTTTAATGTTGTTGTAAACTCTATGTAAGAGTTCAGTGGCATTTAATTTATTAACAGAGGCAGGTGTCACACCTATAGTGGAATGTTTTTTACTATTGTAGCGTTGCACAATCTCCTCGAATGGTTTGAGCCATTTGTATGAACCGTTCATGCTGAATTCCTGCCATAACCAATGTTTGAGGGTTCTTATAAGCCGTTCCACAATCGAAGCCTTCATAACGCTAAAGGTAGAGTAGTGATTAATGTTACGCTGCTTCATGAGCGCACCAAATTTAGTATTAAAAAACTCTTTACCATCATCGGATTGAATATTCTTTGGGATTCGACCCTCACTTAGGATTTTCTCCATTGCCTTTGTTACATCATCAGCTGTTTTCGTTTTCAAGGGGCGACTCCAAGCATATTTTGAAAATGTATCTATACAAATTAAGATATATTTATAGCCACTGTTATCTCGACTATGTTTTTGCATGTCAATCAAATCAATTTGCCAAGTGTCGTCCAAACCTCTCTGTATGAAACGCCTACGAGGAAAGTTTTTTCTTGCATACTTATGTAACTCTTTAACCACTTGTAATTTACTCATGACGGTTTCTTTATGTTAGTAATAGTAGTAGGAGCGATACGTTTAGGTGCTTTTCCCCCACTCCTAGCAGCAGCAGCAACAGGAGCAGCAGCAGCAGCAGCAGCAACAGCACTGGTTGGAGTAGTGATTCGCTCAATCAACTTTTCAATCTTGACACGTAACTCAGTAATGTTCTTAGAGTTTGTCTTGATTTTACCCAGACATTGGACGATCGATTCCTCAAGTTGAGCCTTATTTATTGCATCACCTTTTGCAACACCTCTAGCCAATGACGTTAACCGCTTATTTTGACAGTTTATTGACTTTTTATCTGACTTGCTACCACCACCAATGGGGGAATAATCCCTTTTCCCTGAACCACCATTCTCCAAGTACTGTCCAAACTTGTTCACTGGCATCATGCTTCTGATTAGCTAGGTGAGACGACAGGGGGTTTTATACAGCTGCTACTCATAAGAGCTTCAGCTGCTGCTACTCATAATAGGCTGGTTTGAATAGGCTATAAGCACTAACAGCACTACAGCTGTCTCTAACAGGCTATTAGCACTAACAGCACTACAGCTGTCTCTAACAGGCTATTAGCACTAACAGCACTACAGCTGTCTCTAACAGGCTACTCTATTATTATACCAGCCTCTTTGAGTTCTTCTATGATGGAATTGATTTCATTCGTATGGTTGGTGTTGCCAGCACTTTGCGATGCAATAAGTAACCGTAATCGATTTACAAGTTCGTTTGGATTATCCCAATAAATATAATCTGTGTTGGGGTAGAAACGCTTCATAGTTATCTCTCGTTTATTTTTAGCACCTTTCATAGTAGGGTTACCGCCTAAGCAACCGCCCTTTATTATTTTATTTTCCAATAAGTACTTCTTGATATATGTATGATATTTCATATTGTTGTGAGCTTGAACTTGTCCCTTCTCTTTGAAACCGCGTCGGTATGCATGAGTCATGGTTAAAATTTTCAAGTAGTTGTCAACATCCTCGGTGGTGACGAGACTTTTGAATGGCTCCTTTTTAAAAATAAGCTCCATCAACCCTGTTGTTAAAGGGAATTCAACATCCTTCACACTGAGTTGATTCTCAAAAAAGTTTATAGGACTGTCTCCTATGTAGAGACCGTTGTTTGTGACGTTTACACCGAATGGAATCTTTTTTTTGTCATGTACATGGTGGAAGTAATCCTCTATTACGGGTGGTGGCTGCTGCTGCTGCTGCTGCAGTGGGTTATTCACATCCTCGTCTGAACCAACAGCCGATTTCATTGTTGCGGAGCTATCATTACTACTATAATCATCATCATCATCATCATCATCATCATCATCATCATCATCATCATTATCATCATCATCAGCAGCAGCACCATCGTCAGCATAAGTATCACTAAACCGTTTGAAACTATTTTCAAACTGAGCTGATTTCCTCTCTCGCTTAAACTTTTTGAAACTGTTTTCAAACTGAGCTGATTTCCTCTCTCGCTTAACTCCCGACGTCGGTTTCTTCAAAACATTTTTTAGACTAATACCATCAGGAACTTCAGATTTTATTTCAGCAATAGCATTATTCGCTAAGACGTTCAGAGGCTTGGTGATTGGTTGAAAGGTGGTTTCGAGTGCTGACGATAGCGATGCCTTATCGGCGCGCAGAGCTTTTACTTTATTCTTCACAGACTCCACAGACTTTATTAGTTTACGTTTTAGATTCTTATCACCCAACATCCGTTCACTAGTGGACGCCATTGCTGAATGAAGCTATATGATACAGCATTTAGATTAAATATTCTCATCATAATTATTATTGATGAAGGTGTCGAAGCCTTTTCGATAGCGTCCTTTGTTTATATCTCTCTCTCCTTATCAATCACTAGGAAGGTATATCTGCCCTCCCAACATTTTTTACATATCTCTTGAAAGTCTTCCCAAGACATATCCGTATTAACATGATCATCGTAAGCATGTTTTAAATTCAACTCATCCTGTTTGAATAACACTATCAAGTTTGCATTATCTCTCACCAACTGTTTAGGTATTTTACTGTATGTCTGACAGAGATAGAAACAGTCCAAGTCCCGATGACGTCCCATGGCGAAATATCGACGTATTGCATCTTGATCCTCTAAGGCTACGTCATCAAACACAACAACGCTACCCTCCTCCGCTTCTTCGGGTGGTACAACTTCGCTCTTATCACTGAAGGTATAGAACGATAAATCATCTACACGCTTTAAAATCTCATTTAAGAACATGTACTTTGGTTGGTTGAGTGACTTTGAGTAGAGGTAAACATTGAAAAACTTGACACCGTTCGGATCAAGTAGTAGAGTGAGTAGAACATTAGTCTTTCCACAGTTGGAGGGTCCACAGATTAAACATCTTATACTGTTAGGCAGTAGGGCGCTATGTTTCAAGGTCTTTTGATTGGTGACATCACTCAATAGACTGTTCCAATCGTTTACTGTAAGAGACGTGTTTTGTTTTTTAAGTTTCATTTTAGTGTGATAGATTGTGTAGCGAAGACGTGTTATTTATACTAACTGTTACAAAAATGTTTGACAAAGTGACAGCGGATGATTTGAAAAATATACCAAAGGAATTTCTTTTATATTATTGCGAGCATGATTTATATCATTGGGAAATGATACTACCCGATACATTGACAAATGACCCTGACATCAATAGACATTTTGTTTGTCATGACCATCCGCCCAACGTGGAGAGTAGATGTGATTTCTTGTTTGAAGATGATCGCAATGGGGGAGAATATGTATTGTATGGATATAATCAGGATGAGATACCATACCTGATTAAACGGAAAAATTGTGTGTACTGTCAGGATGAAGAACATAAGATGCATTTAACGGGACAGGAGCAGACCTTACACCCGCAAAGTGCGGGGGAACCTGCTGACACCCGAGAAACCGAGAAAACATGTGGAGAGATTGAGATGCAAGAGATCTGCGATGAACGTGTAGAGTGTGATTGCGATTGTGGTTTGAAATACTGGGGTTCAAAGTTGTCATGCAACAGTCCATGTGATACTTAAGATGATAACACACGTCAATCGCGTCAGTGTTAAACGTAAATCTAAACGTAAAGCAGGTGCTGGATTTGTAAATAACCTAATTAATAACTTACCATATGAACTACACATTCCCGGATACAACTACTGCGGCCCCGGCACAAGACTGCGTGAACGCTTAGCACGTGGCGATAAGGGCATTAACCCGTTGGACGAATCCTGCAAATTTCACGACATTGCCTATTCACGAGACAACTCTTTGGACGCGCGTCATCAAGCTGACCTACAATTAGCGCGAGCTGCTGATAAGCGTTGGCGTGAGTCATCAGATTTTGGTGAACGGTTAGCCGCTTTAGCTGTTAGCAAAGCGATGAAGTATAAAGTGAAACGTGGTATGGGAATACCTCTCAATAAAGTAATAAAAAATTGTAAAGGAGTCGTTAAAAAACATATAAGTCAAAGCGCGCGAAATGGAGCTGGTAAACCATCCTCTAAACTATTGTTGAAGGTCGCCGTCAAGGCCGCAAAGCGCTTCGTTAAGCATAAACACATCACCAAGAAACCGCGAGTGATTCCACTGCCTAAGAAGGGTGGTTTTTTACCTCTCATTCCGCTATTATCAGCGTTGGCAGCTACGGGCACGCTTGCTGGTGGTGTTACAACAGCAGCTAAAAACATCTATGATATGGTGAAAAGGAACCAAGGCGAGAAAGTTGTAGGCAAAGGATTGTACTTGCGTCCCTACAAGACCGGCATGGGGCTATACCTAACACCCTATGTAAAAAAAAACTAAGTTTACCACAACGCCCACTCACCGATCGTGACATCATCAGCTTTGTGAAACGCGAAAAAATACCACACTTTCGCGGTGTTTTCATGAGAGACACGCTATGCAACTTTAAACCCTATTACTATGAGTGCGGTGTTATCAATTTGGATCGGCAAGAGGGTGAAGGCACCCACTGGGTTGCTTACGTGAAAAAAGGCAATCTATGTATATATTTTGACAGCTATGGCGACCTGAGGCCACCTCGTGAATTTGTACAGTACATGCAATCCAACAAAGATAATGTCAATATAGAGTATAATTATAACCGTCTACAGAAGCCGGATGCAGTCAATTGCGGTCATTTATGTATTGAGTTTTTGTGTAATATTGCTAAACATCAGCTGTTTACTTATAAATAAATGAATGTTATTATGAAAAAATGTTTCATTCACCCACCAACTAGCGTCATGACCTCATCATCATCCTTTACAATATCCTTGAACGGTAACCAATCTCATTTGAGCACAGATTTCAATCCGAGTTTGGAACTGGGAGAAAATGAGCAGTATGAGTGTGCTCTGGTCTATTTTAAGACTTTCAACTCTATACCCAATGTGGATAAGAGTAATAATCTATTCCATTACGGCAGTGAAGTGATTGAAATTCCTGAGGGTGCATACGAACTCAACGATATCATTCACTATTTGGACGGTAAAATGTTGGAATCGGCAGCAAAGAATAAGAAGAATGGGGGAGAGAGCAATGACCTTATCGATATGGAGGCAAATACTAACACGGCTAAATGTATGATATTCTCGCCCAAATTGGATGTACACTTTGAGAAGCAGCAAAGCATTGGTTCCCTACTAGGTTTCTCGCCTAAAGTGCTTAAAGCGGGTCAGGTGCATTGGTCAGACCGATCGATAGACATACTGATAACAAATACTATAAGAATAGAGTGCAGCATTGTGGAAGGGTCATTCATTAACAATCAGCCTTGTCACGTGATTCATGAGTTCTCACCCTCCGTTCCGCCTGGTTATCAAATAATTGAGTGTCCTTCGAACGTCATATACCTACCGCTTAAAAAAACCGACAATATTCAAAACATTGAGGTGCGTATAGTTAATGAGCACGGGAGCTTGGTAAATTTTAGAGGTGAAAACATATCATTACGACTCCACATCAGACGGATGAAATGATTGTGTATAAAAATGCGGGTGATAATAAGATTTCTACTAGTCTTGATCGAGACCTTGGTGTGCAAAGTACTAAGTTGTTTACATCATTACTTACACCACCGCCACCTACAACCACCACCACCCAAACAACCCAACAAGGACGGCGATACCACCACCACCACCGAGGACCTTTAGCCGCCACCGCCGTCGCCAGCATTAGTGGGAGCGGTTTAAGACCGTCAACGCAAAAGTTAAACGGAGATAATATCGATTTCCTGCAAACGCTCGGATTCAAAATATGTCCACATCAATTCTAGATATTGGTGAGAAGGTCACCTTTGACGATAGCATCGAGAGTGTTGAGTACCACTCTTACAACCCCTTCAATGATTCATATAAAAACAATGACGTCATCAATATCTGCATTAACCGCCAAGATTTGATGGTTTTACCGAGTCAGAGTCAACTTTTAGTTGAGGGAACTGTCAATAAGGATTGCACCTTTATAAATAACGCTATCGCATACCTATTTCAAGATATACGTTATGAGTTGAACGGTGTAGAGATTGATAGGTCAAAGAACTGCGGTATCACTAGCACGATGAAGGGTCTCGTTTCGTATACGAAAGGAAGCGATAATGCGTTGGAGAATGCTGGATGGAATGTCGGTACAATAAAGGAGATAACCGATGGTGATTTCAGTTTTACCATACCACTTTCACATTTACTAGGGTTCGCTGAGGACTACAAGAAAATTATTATGAATGCTAAACATGAATTGATTTTGAATCGCGCCAACACTAACATCAATTGCGCAACCATTACCGCCACACCCGCTGGTAAACACATCGATGTTAAAATTACTCGTATCGTATGGCGGATGCCCGTCATAAAAGTGTCTGATAAGGAAAAACTACGTTTGATGACGCATATTGAGAGCGGCATTCCCATTCCTATCGCTTTCCGAACATGGGACCTGTATGAATACCCATTGTTACCAACAGCGCAAAAGCACGTGTGGACCATTAAAACGGCTACACAGCTGGAAAAACCTCGCTTTGTTATCATCGGATTCCAGATTGCGCGCAAGAATGTAGAGGCGGAAAACATGAGCGAATTTGATCATTGCAATCTCACTGATTGTAGGGTGTATCTAAACTCTCAGTACTACCCGTACACCTCATTTGCGGCGGACTTTAAAAAGAGCTCCTTTCCACTGTTGTATGATGCGTACGCCAGCTTCCAGCAAGCATACTATGGAGACGCTAACAACCCACAGTTGAATCCCGTGCACTACAAAACTAAGGCACCTCTGGTTGTTATCAACACGTCGCGACAGTGCGATAGCTATGGCACGGGGCCGATTGACATTAAAGTTGAGATGGAGTTTAAGGAAAACGTGTCTGCCGCTACCACTGCATATTGTCTAATAATAAATGACTCACTGTTTGAATATAGCGCTCTCAACGGGACTGTACGAAAAGTAATTCAATAATAAAATACTATGTGTCAGCATTAAACTTGTTTTATTTAACAATCATCGCTTATTCTATAATGACCCCACGCTAAAGTATTAATCTTATCGCTAAGTACATATCTCTTATCATCCCTACCGCAAAGCGTCTTTTTTCTTTTAATTTGCGTGTATACATCATGCTTATTACTAATAAAATTATACATATTATCATAAAAAGTAACACTTAAATCTAGACATTGTTGATCCCACGATGTTTACTTAATTGAATTCTAATTAACCTGCTTACATCTTTAATCCAACAATAATGACCCTTATTATTCATGTCTTCAAAAAATAATAAATTTACATGGCGGGTTGTATTGTTTTCACTATTGCCTTTACGTTTCGAAACGTATAAAGGAACTATTTGTTGTGTCTTTTTAGTACAATCGAGACCATAAACGTTAATAGTAAGGTTATTTAATTTCTCAAATTTTCTTACGTCCACTATTGTTGATGGGAACTCGACGCCTTTCACATCAAGCACGTTTTCATAGTGGGGGTATGACGTCACTCGGTCAACATTTTTGTCCGCAGGATATAATGCACTAGTCACAGCCCACGCTAAACATGCGTCATCAGTGTTTTTCACGTTAACACAGGCGTGTTTGAGTTGAATCCACTTTGGTAAGGGTATGTACGATGAAGCTTTCAACATCGGACACTTGTTAATATTAACATCGAGGAACTCGATTCGCTCGAGCGCCCACCCGCTGTCTCGTTCTAGAAAGTCTTCACTCTTCTTAAGAATAGCTGATGTGACGTTTTTGAAATACTCCGAAAAATTAAAATCTCCATCACACAGGTACACATTTTTAGTGTTGAAAGACTTTAGATCGCGCGTCACTTCACCTTCACTAGTAATTTTAAAATAGGTGCAGAATAATTCTATATTCACTTTTATACTACTATGTATTTCCACTTCCGTTTTCAAAATATTCTCCACACGTTTCCCAATTTTTAATAAATATTGTTGTGGGTCTATTATTTTTGATGTCCCATTAACACGATAAGTAATGAGCCGGCACTTGAACGCTGAATTTATAACGTAAACACTATAATCACAGTCTTTATCCTGAGTACATAATAATTTATGTCTTTTCGTTTTTGAATGAGCTATCAATCGGTTTGCCGGAATATCTTCACTGCAGTAGTTACAGCGGTAAGACATGATGACTACTAATCATTAAATTGATAATATTCCTCTTTTATACAATTAAACTTAAAAAAAACAGGAAATCGAAATGGGGCGAGGACATTGTTGCGGTTTTAAGCCGCACGTGGGAATAAAAACATATTTCTAGATAAGCATATTAATTTATTTTAATGATTTTACAATTATTTAAATTTCATTATGATAACAGAAAGGTATTACATAAAAAATCAAAGGCGTAACACTTTATTTCGCTATCTACAACATCATCTTCTTTACACACATTCTCAATAATCTGGCGACCCTCATGCAAGTTTTTAGGTTGCCGCATCTTCAGATACTTCATGAAAAAGTTGATTCTATTCTCGAAGGTCACCTTTCTCTTTTTCAAATATTTAATTCTCGAATTGATGCACTCCATAACACGTTCAATATTACTCCATTCCAAACAATTTATAATCAAAGGATCTTCATAGTCAGAGAGAAGTATAAGCATACTTTGCATGGTAGGTTCCGGAGCCGTATGCACATGCAAACGATTGCAGGCGATTGTTAGCGGCATTACGTCTGATGGGTTGTGAAAAAAGTTTCTTATAAGCTCTGCTTTCTCCACAAACATTGTACTCCATTCTTCACAGGTGAGCTCATGTCTCCCATCAAAATTTATGTATGGATGCAATGTTATGTTTAATTCATCATTAAATTGCAGCTTCAGATAAACATAAATATTTTTAATTCGAATCGGGTAAACATACCCCTCAAGGTTATACACGTTCTTGCTCAACTCGAAACGCCAATCGATCGATGGTTTGTATGAAGCAATGCTTAAATTATCCATTTTCTTTATTTATTTATTGCGCCTTATTGAACACGTTTCACTTTAAAGCCGGTTGAAAAACAACTGCAACTGAAGTACTTAGTAGCGACCTATTTCCCTTCAACTCGGGCTACCGCCGCCGCCGCCGCAGCAGCCATCGACATCACCTACCGGCCCGAAATTTTACAAAGTTTTGCGCTTTTTGCCGTTGGTAAAACGTTATCACACATCCGCTCCCATACTATTCCCATACATTTCAATAACCACAAAACATTTTACCAACTGCAAATAAAAGTGAGCCAGAACATAAGCAGGTGCTACCATCTATCGAACTTGATGCGCTGATAACGCGCGCGGCAAAACAAAGTTATATTTTACAGTTAATAAAATCATATCCCCATACAAACCTCACACAATATCCATTCCCATAACTGCATTCACCCAGCAATATATTACCTACCGCCGCCGCAGCAGCCATCGACATCACCTACCGGCCCGACCCCGACCCGCTGGCGGCCCGCCCGGCCCGCCGTCATCGCCCACCAACTGTTAAACTCAACAACAACAATACGCCATCGGCGCGGACGTAGTCGCCGTCAACTCTTATACACACACCACCACCACCACCACCACCACCACCAACTATAACACCCAACACCGCCGCCCGAGGCGCCGTCGCCGCCGACTCCCAAGCCACTTCAATACCTAAAATATATTATTTTACGCTTATGGTATTCTTTTTGCTGTTGGTAATTCGTTATCTTACATCCGCTTCCATACTATGCCCATACATTTCATTTACCACAAACATTTTTACAACCGCAAATAAAATTGAGCCAGAACTCTCAATTCTATACTACTCAAAATCTTTCTACTGACTGTACAGTATAGGTGTCAGTTTGCTTAGAACAGTGTGAAATATTTCTATCGAGTACAAGTACTCTTTCTGTTCCAAGCTATTAATGACAGCTATGCTGTTACGCAGTCTAGAGGAAAATAAGTTTAATTCTTTGAGATCAACGCTTAACTTGGGCAGATCTCGTACGAGAGCGATTTCGTGCTGCGCGATGATCTCAGGCTGCGCGAACGTCTGCTCCAGCGCGGCCAGCACGGAGCCGGGCTGCGCCGCGATGTACAACAGAGCTGACATGCTCTCGAGCGCGCGGCCGCGCAGCGCCCCACGCAGACGGGCTAGATTATCTGTGGGCGTAAATAAATGTTTACCACAAAATGTTACGGAAAATATAAGGATAGCAGAGCAAAGGATTGACAAGACCAAGTTCCTGACAAAATTGAATATATTCATATGTTTACAATTTTTTTAAATTAAAAAGAATATCAAAAATGCTTAGAAGAACTGAGTTCGTAACAGACCGTACAGATGATTATGGTGCCTAGATTTTGGAAATTAAGCATCTTTTTATAATAGTGAAAAAAAAACATTATTTTTCACTTCTCATGCTCTTAAAATGTTACTTTAGTCTCTGCATATCGGGACTAAAGCTCTTTTTTGATCTCTAGGGATTAAAGTAAAATTTTTTTAATTGACTATGGAAACCCCTAAACTGCCAATCACAGTGTTTGTGAATGGAGGATTATCGCCATTTTCAGTGATTGGGTATAGACAACACAGACCGAACAGACCGAAGCGCGCTGCGGACGCTCCGTAGCTCCCTGCGCTTCGGTCTGTGGAAGCCTTTAGGGCGTGGAAATAACCTCAAAATGACAACTGTATAAAAAATATTTAAAAAATAATAATTTCGTGAAACACGATGAATAATTACGAATATAAATCTATTTAATTATAAAATATTAAAGATGAATTCATTTTTTCTGCATGTAAAGAAAGATTTCCTTTAGCTTAAGTTTTTTTTTTAAATTTTTTTTTTTAAAAGCGCTGTGGGGAAAGCAGTTCCCTGCTCTGTCGATAAAATAGCAAAATCCGCACTGTCGGCAAAGCAGTGCTGGAGTGTGCGGTAGACAGAGCAGTTACGTTTGAAAGTTAATATGGCGTGCGTGACTTCAAAATAATGCGATGTCAGTTTGCATTTAATAGTAAATAGAAAGTATAATTAGATATAATTTAACAAAGAATTGGCATATAGAAAATAAACTTAAAATGTCGTTTCTTTATTCACGGGTAAGTGTTTCAGTTAACAATATATTTTGTGTGTGAACTTAGTTAGATCAATTAGGTTAATTTATTTGCCGATTCTAATGAATGAACAATTATCATTCTTACATGCATAGTCCAATTAGTTTTAACATAGTCTTTAAGTTAGAATCTGTTGGCTAATTATGCAAGCATTTAAAGCGTCACTTTACAAAAATATGTAAAAGAAAAGAAAAGACAGCGGATTTTTTTTTGCTATTTGAATTTTGAACAGATGTCCATTGCTCGTATTGAGCATACGTTGTAAAAAAGTAATTTTGTACGTCGTTTTTATCCTCGCATTCAAAGTGAAAAGTTGAGTGTTTAACGCGAGACTAAACTACCATAATGACACGAGATATTTAGCCACCCGAGCGATAGCGAGTTGTTTTAGTCCCTTGTTGAACAATCTACTATTATAACCTCCTGTATTATTTATTTACAATCTAATCAATGGCAACTAACAAAATGACATAAATGTCATAAATCGCCGCCCCCGGCGAATAAAATGATAATCGCAAAAATGTAACTTTTCAGGAAAAATAAAAAACACATTTTTGCCAATTACTTCTAAACAAGTGGACGTAAACTGATGATAGTCAGCGTTACAGAAAGCTATTTTTTTAAGAATTCTTCTTTTTTTAGTGTCACTTATATAATACATATTATAAAGGAGTTATTTAAAAAATTAGAAGTTAGTGGAAATCTATCATCATCTGTGATTTATAAAGTCGATTATCATTTTATTCCCGCTTTTTCAAGGGTTTAAAATACGTATTGTATGGTTGTTTTATCATTTTATTCTACTATTTTTACGGTTCTATTAGTAAAAATAATAGTTACATATCATCTTATTCTCGTTAATATTGTGAAATTTGTTTTATGATAATGTAATTTATCTGGTATTGCAATGAAACAATAACATGGTAATCAACTTTGGCTTTATTTCAATTATTAGGTTAAAATTAACAGAATCTCGAAAAAAACTAAAACAATACAATTTATTAGGTACTTATTACTTGATTCTTATTCTTGATCATCATCTTCATCATCATTATTCATTTCAGAGTTCTTTACATAAGTCAAGGACTCATAAAAAGCATGATAGTAGCTTGGAATATCACCTGCCTTACAAAGGCTAATCAGGTCGTCGTATAATATAATTGGCAAGAGCTGGGTGTATAATACTGGTCTGGTAGTTCGGTTTCAAGGACAGGGCTCGCATGCTTCTTAATTTTTGGATTGACTCTGTGTTTATTCGGAAATATTCAGAATCGACGTCATATTAAAATTTGTATTTTAAAATTGACGGCTCTGCAGAAGAAACACTGACTTTCATTATTTTATTATTTATTATTTATTATTATCGGTTTACTTTGAATCGTTGTTGTGCTTTCATTGCTGATCATCGTTTCGTCCGTTAAGATACTTTCTGTATTATTTTCTGGTTGTAGAGTTTCGTCCAAATCTGTAGCATCAAGGGTCCTTGTTTGTTCTTTGTGCTTGGCACCTTCGTAAGCATCAAAGGCCGAGGGCTGGTTGCAGTTCTGGAATATTTGATTTAGACATCGTTTTGATGACCGCTGCAATGAAGATTCATTCAACGCATGCTTTGAAGTTGGTGTCAAATCAGAAGTACAAATCTTGTTATTTCCACCGACTGTCGGTGAAGGTGATGCTATGAAATCTGCTGCATTTGAAATAGTTGACGGAGTTCTCAATATATTCTGAGTGGCATGTTACATAGCACTTGCAGTTCAAAATCGGAGGCAGGATTTGGGTTGACTAAGGAGCTGCTGTTTGTCTTGGTTCCCCGCTTGCTTTTTGTTTTTTGGACAGGTTCTATGTTCATTTGAGAACCAGAATTCCAGAATCAAAATCATATTTATACTGTAAAATTGAGGGCTGTGAGCAAGCGACTCTCACTTCCATTATCTGTGTCTATGATACTTTTTGCCCTACCTCATTTTTGACCCAATTTTTATTATTTATTAGTTCTTTTATGTTATAAAACTCGTTTTGAAGCATTTCTTTAACGTTGTACTTTTCTCCGTTGACTCTCGCGTTCATGATGATTGCGTACATCTGGTCCGGGGTGTACACGACTCTATTTTTTAATTCTCTTTCAATGTTGGCGTGCACAGAGTCTCCCTCACTCTGGCCATCGTTGTCAAGACTGTGATGGATAGGACTCTGAAGGTCAGGACTTTGGTGGCTGGGAGTGTACTGCTCAAGACTATGATGGGCAATAGTTTGATGTGGACTGTAATCGGGACTCTGATGGGCAGGACTGCGACGGACAGGACTTTGGTGAAACGGACACTCATTGTCAATACTGTGACAGGCAGGAGTCTGAGGGTTAGGACACTGTTGGCTGGGAGAGTACTGCTCTGGACTATGATGGGCAGGAGTTTGATGGACTGGACTCTGATCGGGACTCTGATGGGCAGAACTGCGACGAACAGGACTTTGGTGAACCAAGCTCTCACCGTCAAGACTGTGACGGGCAGATCTCTGAGGGTCAGGACTTTGATGGTTGGGAGTGTACTGCTCAGGAATATGATTGACAAGAGTTTGATGGGCTGAACTCTGATCGGAACTCTGATGGGCAGGACTGCAACGGACAGGACTTTGGTGAACCGAGCTCTCATTGCCAAAACTGTGACAGGGAGGACTCTGTGGGCCAGGACTCTGGTGGGCAGGTCTATACGTCATGCTTGAATTACCGATAATCGTTTAATCTGAGAGTACACTGCTACAATTACTATTCCTCTGTAATGTTTCATCTAAATCATTACCGTCAAAAGGCGACGCTAGTTCTTGTTCTCAATGAGAGCGCACAAAAGAGTTGTACAGGACTACTAGTGTTGAAGCCTCATTAAACAGTTTACCAACTCGAAGTTCAAACCCGAGCATCCTAAAAGCTTTTTTTACTATTATTTATATGGCTACGATACAAAACTTTTATTATCAAGCAGGACTCCAAGGTCCCTCAACTCAATTTTTGAATTGTTTAATGTTTCCTTTAACATATTTAGAAACAATTTATACAAACTGCCTTTGTGTTGAGAAATTGTCTTGCAGTTGTTGCACATATGCTGAATTACATTATGCATTATTGTAAAATTATAGTTAAATTTGATATACATAGGTACATATTTCTAGTGATCTTACGCGTCCGTCATATTCAGCTAGGAGGCTGAATTTCTTTAAAATTTGTTACTTGTAATGTGAACACTATTTTGTCAATGAGTCAACTCACCTTATTATTATTTGTATTGAGCTATGTATGACTGTTTGTGTTCCAAAAAATAAATAAATAAGTAACCACAGGGAGAAAAATATCGTACTAGTCGGACTACCAGAGCCAAACTTACCCAGCACTGAAGAAAATATGGCCAAAGACGAATGTGATGTACTGTGCACAATTATACTTTAATACTTTCCAAATAAAGAACGAAGCATTAAAATATGTTTTGATGCACCAGATCCCGCCAAGAGACTGCTCCGTAACAAAAACAAGTTGCCAGAAAACATTAAAATTTACTCAGATCAAACTCCAGCTCAACAAAGCTACCTCAATAGCTTGAGAGATGAACTATAACGTCGAGAAAGCAATGGCGAGACTGATCTTACTATCAAATATTTTCTACGAAATGCCAACAATAGTGAAATCAGTTCCAAAAAACTACAAAAAAGTAACATTACTCTTGCCGATATTAAAAACACTATTCGACATAAATATTCGACAGTTAAAATGCTATTTAACTATCACAACAGAACATCAACAAATAAAATTTATAGTGAAACAAAATTAATGACCCTTAAACAACTATACATATACAGCAGTTGCATTTTTATAAGAAAAGCTATTAAAACGGACGTACGCAACGCACTAACCTATTATTTACTAAGCTTAACCTATTACCAACCTATTATTGTTGAACGCGGTGCCCCTTTGCTCCCATAAAATTTTAAGTCATAAATTGTATCATTAGTCATAATCAACGTTAGTCATACAGTGATTTATTTCTGAAACGGTATTTATTTCAGGACTTTTTTAAATGCCATCTTATAGAATGCAGTAGGTTAGGTTAGGTTTGTTTTATAAAAATTCCGAAAAATAAATTGTTTCAGAAATAAATCACTGTATGACTAACGTTGATTATGACTAATGATACATTATGACTTAAAACTTTATGGGAGTCATTATAGACCCTTGTTGAACGAATGTACTTACCTACCTACTTACTTACTATGTTAACTTTTACCGACGAACCGATCTTGTTACTTTATATTTCATAATTACTTAGTGATAATTTAAACTATTGTTCTCATGAAAGTGATGTAATGTCATATGAAATGTCTTTTAAACCTAACAATTAGTGTTTATTGTATACAGTTTGGATGGACATATTTTGTGAATTCATATTTTTTATAGGGTGCTCAATACTTTTGGCCAAGGCTGTATGAGACAATTTTCATTAATTTCTGTCATTTCATTTATTGATAATAAATTACTTATAACAAACCTTGTTTATTAAACATGATACTTTGCATGAGCCTTTGACTGACACTTGACTTCCTCCTACGGCACGTAACAGCATGCCTGACATACTTACAACATTTAATTCTAATTTAATCGCCAATGCTTCTGAAATTACCGATACAGAGGCACCAGAATCAACAAGCACTTCATATCGTTTTTCTTTGATGTCAACTGAAATAATAGGAGCCATATTTACATAATTATCTACAACTTCGCTATTTAACCTCGTACTATCCCTAATTATTCCTAGATTTGACGTTTTACTACTGTTCTTGTTATTTTCAAGTCCTAGGTGTGATAGGTCGCACTCACATCGGGGTTTTCCATTACCCACTGCCGTTCCCGTTTCCGTTTCAAGATTCAAATATCACACATGTTAGGTGCAAAAAGCAACTGAAGTAGGAGTCTATTATGAGCTGGCTTGTGAATCCACTGACGGTGGAGCCTGATGATCCCCGATTTAAAAAAAACAGGGTGTAGGTATATCACTTCAGTGAATCGCGCGGCATCATACTTGCAATAAAGTTTGCAATGACATCATAAAATAAGTTTTATTTGCTAAGAAATAACTGCGCTTCTTGTGTATTTTCCATCTCCATCATTCAAGGCGTTTTCTTATGCAAATATTAAATGTTTTGTTAAAAGAATACCGTTGGTTGTTTATTTTAGTTATTGAGAATGTTATTTTAGTGGGAGCGGTTAAAATACGACCCCCTATTTGTCGACCCGGCATTAATGACAGTAATGCACGACCTGATAATTCAAGCCCTTAAGGCATGAGGATTAAAACTATCAAGTCGTATATTATTGTCGTTCATTCTAGGTCGACAATTTTATTACACGTCGTGTGTTAACCGCACCCAGTAGCATACTTACTTTCAATTGTGTTTTTTACTTACAGATCTCGGATAAACGAATTACCGGACGTGCATAGGAGACAACATGCAACATTACAGAGATCCCCAGAATGTGACTTAGCGCAGGCAAAAAATGAATAAATCGGCATGTTGAATTTAACCAATTTTCCATCGCAAGATTATAGATGTACTTTTACAAACGCTGTAGGGTGTGGAGTCTCGACGTATGGGTTCAACTGCCAAGAAAGTAGACTTGTAACGATACAAAATTATTTTCAATGCAAATTAAATATTGATATCCAAAATGAAACTTCATATACGTGCAGTAAATGTTTTAATGGAACTTTAGATTTTTACCGCAACAATTCGATATGTGACGTTGACTTCAAGTTGAATATGGCGTCACTTGCGTTTGAAAGTGCGTTAAAGAAGTTGTGGTTAAGTCTCCCAGTCCCTCAAATCTGTGACTGGGATCAATTATCTTGTTTCCTTAATGGTTTCAATAAAACATTCCGAATTGGCATTAATGTTGGTGGTCAGGTGGTCAATAATACTTTGGAAGATTTTCAATGCATGTGGAATTTTAAAAACACCTCCGAACAGTCATTGATTAAGCAAATTGCATATGACTGGAGCTTTCTGTTTGTAATTTTGTTTATTATTGCCGGTGGAGTAGGTAACGTCCTGGTTTGCTTGGCAGTTTGCTTAGACAAACGATTACAAAATGTGACTAATTATTTTTTATTATCATTAGCGATCGCTGATTTACTTGTCAGTTTGTTTGTGATGCCAATGGGAGCTATACCGGGATTTCTTGGTGAGTAATATTAGAGTACCTTTCTGCTACTACATTTGTTAAAAACTTCCCTGTCCAAGGAGCCCATATAATTCATACAAGTATTTTGAGAGACCTTGTGGTACAATCATCTATCTACCTTGCTAATCATGACATTTATAAAATATCAATGAAGATGAAAAGAAAATATATACACCAATACTTTAACAAGTTTAAGTCCCGACTAAGACAAGAGAATGTGCTATTTCCAATATTTAAGGTAGTTGCTCCATGTGGCGTTCGTTCTTCCCACCCTGTACGTATAGCCTGCATATTACTCGGGCTACTCTACTTCTAAGTTACCATTAAATTAAATATTTTGTGGAATAAAAGGCATACCTGGTGATTTGTTTCAAGTAAAAACAACTTAAAATTTAAAAGCGAAAAAGTTTTTTGGGTGCGCCGGTGGGATTCGAACCCACGTCTCCTGGGTATGCGCCCCAACCTGGGTGTTCTACCAATTGAACCACGTCGCTTCCAACCGACTTCCCCGAAATTCTTAATCGCTGACATACGCCAACAGTGCGCATACCCAGGAGACGTGGGTTCGAATCCCACCGGCGCACCCGAAAAACTTTTTCGCTTTTAAATCTTAGATTCGGCGAGCAGACGTAACTGCTAATAAAAATAAATACTATTTGAAAACAACTTATATACTTAAGTACCGAAACAACCAAATTTAATCTTTTCAAACAATAAAAAATGAATTAACAGAATGTTTGTGGAAAAAATTGGTAACTCAGCGCCAGCGGTGTAGGTATCCTCTAATTTCCATACAACTAGCGGGGACATGCATGTCCACTGCCGTTACCCACTTTAAAGTCAATAATGATTACTTTTAATAGGTACTTAGTCATAATTTTAAATGTAAGCTGAATACGTGCCTGAAGTATGTGCCTATTTATATTTTAAATAATAAAACCGAGCACTTTACCGTTTTTGTAAAAAGAATATTTGAAGTGCACACGACAAAAAAATTACTGGTACTCGAAAAGTAGAATGGGCCACTCCATAAAGTGGGAAAAAGTAAAGTAACTATTAACATGCACACACTGAGAAACTTTCTCATTTATAATACCTATTGGTAGGATTTTGTTTATAAAAGTTTTAAGTAAAGTAACAACCAATTAAGGGATAAAGACAAAGCTTTGTGTTTTGTGGTCAGGGCACTGGCCACTGGGCGTGGCATGGTGCAACGTGTACGTGACGTGCGACGTGTTGGCGTGCTCGGCTAGCATCATGCACATGTGCTTCATCAGCATTGGCAGGTTTGTGTACGGTCACGAGCAAAAATATTATATACTTAAACAAGGTGTCAAAAATATCTACCTATACAACTCTATGTCATTAACCTTGAGGTTGATGTTTACATATCGATACCGGAAATCTCAAATGGCGTAAAGGACAAAAATGCGAAAATGAGTCTTAAATGCCATCGTATACAGCTTTTTTTTCCCTATCGAATGGCATTTAAGACTCATTTTCGCATTTTTGTCCTTTACGCCATTTGAGATTTCCGGTATCGATATTTTGACGCGGTAACTGTATAAGTCACATACAGTGTACCACAGAATATATAAAAGTACTAACGTACAGAATGGCCACGCTCCGCCCCGCACCGATTCGAGTTACCCCACCCCTCAAGGCGCAGATTGCTGGAAACCGCTGGAAACCAGTCGGGTGCACAACGCGATGTATATAGGCCGTACAGTCATGATGGGGCGCAGAATAAAAATGGGGCGGGGTGCCGATCTAAACGCGGACCAATCGCGTACCAGCTTTGTCTATGAGAGTGTGAGTGTTACGTTTCAATTGCTGTTAGTTTGTCTGCGTAAGTGGAATCACAATCGGAGCTGTAACTAAGTAGAGGCGATTACTCTTCCAGAGAATTATTATTCTTAGGCCGCACGGCACTAAACTTTTGCGAAATGGTAATATATTGTGCATTGTATGGGCGTTTGGCAACAACCAAAGATAAGGAAAGGAGTTTTTTTTCGATTTCCGAAGGACGAAAGAAGGTAGATAACCAACTTTAATTAGCAACATGTACAGTGTAGGTAACTAGGGAAAGTAGGTTTATAAGTTTGTTACCTATTATATAAATAGACGTCTTATATTAGTAGGTTTAGGTATAGGTATAAATAATGCTTTCTGAAATTATCGCGATTAATACATGAAATAACTAGGTACCTACCGAATAATTCGTTTAAGTTTATAGTCGTATATGTATCTATTGTAATTGAAAATAATAATGCTTAAATACACAGACAGACACATTTTAAGTAGGTTTAAATAAATAGATAAGATTAACGATTACATTTATTTGCACATATCTAAGCCATACCTACATATATTATAAGTACCTAAGTAAGTATATATGTCATTGGTAGTACTTATAGCGCTGAACCAAAAGTTTATTGTCTGCTATATTTAAAAAAAAGTACTTACGTATACAGGGTTATTTTTAATTCACTGACATCCTCTTAACCCTGAATTCCTATCACTCAAACAAATGTTTTTTGTTTTACGACTTTTTAAAATGAAGCACTTTTTTTCCCATACAAATACACAGAGTATCGTAAAAATAAGAGGAAATCTCAAATTTTCAAAACGTTATTACACCAAAAATATTAAGTTATGACAAAAGCCGTAAAAAAAAAAACATTTGATTAAGTGGTAGGAGTTTAGGGTTAAAAGGATGCTAGTGAATTACAAATAAACCTGTATAGTACCTACTAGGTTTTTGCGATGGTCAGCCCTGTGTATCTTACGCACACATTGACGCGTGTACAGACGTCGTCGTGCTTATGTCGATTCAAGAACGCGTATTTTGTACGTCGTGGCCGCCGTGTGCTCGAAATTCAACAATGAACTTTCAGTGCGCGCGCATGGTGTAACATGTACCAATCATGGTTACCCGTTCGCGCCTGTCATGCGAACCCGTCAAAGTAATGTTCATTAGTTCAGTCCGGTGAATTAATTTTTGTTTAGTATATTAAAATGGAGAGTTTAAGTGATGAATTTACGTCGGATTAACGCCGCTTGACGTCCTCCACCAAGCACAGATTGTCAGTGACAGCATCCTGCCGATTAACTCGATGCTGAAATATGTAAACACCTACGAGACCCCCTCAATGAAAAGTAAATAAGAACGCAACCCCTTTTTCCGAAAATGTTTAAATGGGCCGAAAGTTGTCCAGGCGCTCAACACGCTGATGTAGACTTGACTAATAATAATAATAATTAATTGTTTATTCAGAACTAAAATACAACTACTAAAAAATATTAGCTATAGACTCTTAACTTTTGCCATGTCCAAGCTCTATCGTGCTACAACATCATGTTCATAGGAACAACAACAACACAACCAAACCAAACTAACTACCTAACGTTTTTACAAACGGGATTCGAAGAGATTCCTTTGTGTTACCATAAGAATAAATAATAACAGAGTAGAAGGGAAACTCCTGCTCCGGCCGGACTCAAGGTCACGATATTAGAGTACTCCCTAAGAGAGAACTCAGTCAGGGTGTCACGGCCGGCGTCGCCGCACGCGCGTTTGGCTGTTAACTGTTTGCGCGTTCGTTTTATTGGAAACAAATAACAATTAATGACGTCAAGTTATTGTGGTGTATTTGGGTGTATAAACAATTCAAAAACGATGCCAAATCACCTTAAATGGCTTCTTTTGGTATGGCACTTGTAATAAATTCTTACTTAGAAGTACCTACCTATAATATGTAGGTACGTACAGTCAAGGATTTTAATTGTTAGGCCACTTGCCACTGTTCGCATTTTAGCCGTGTAATGCAAATCGGATGAAGTCGCTTATACTGGTATATGCTGATTTGCATTACACGGCTAAAATACTAACTGTGGCAAGTGGCTTAACAATTAAAATCCTTGACTGTACCTAATGATTTATAAATCTCATATTTTGTAAAACTAGAATAAAATAATGATTTCAAAGTAAATAATAACTTAATATTTTAGCGATATTATCTTTAGAGTAAGTAATATTTAACAGTAAGCAACCCTAGCAACACGCCTGGACGTCAGAGGGGTGTAACGACGTGAGGGGGGAAGTAGGTATATAAATGGCGTTCTACTCTGTTATTATTTAGTCTTATGGTGCTACGAAAGTTACCCATATATTTTGTTCGTGATTTTGTTTTGATTAAGCCCTTAACTATGTACAATATTTTTGAAAACGACTCTAATAATAGAATTAATAGATTTACAGAGTATGCTTTGCATATTTGGACTCTATTCTCGGTAAATGTTGTCATTCGTTTTATAATAGTACATTATGATACAAGTGTGCTACGTTGGTCATTACACAAGAGACATTATTGTAAGCGCGAGCCGTTAGGCGAGCGCGATAAGGAAGCCGAAGTGTGTAATGATCAATGCACACGAGTTGCATACGACGTTTTTCAACACAATTGCGAGGAAAAAAACAAACTTGTATTGTTAGTAACTTTTGTAATTTTTACAAGCAAAATTTCACCGTGGGTTTGTACATCCTTGGTTGTAATATTTATTGAGCTCTTGACGTCTACATACACGCACCAGTTATACCGAATATTAACGCAACCTGCAAAGAGATCAAATAAGTATATTAGTAAAGTTGTAGGAACGTATTGCCATAGTACTTAACGCAATTATAGAGCTGATACATAAATTTACATTTATAATGTTCAACTGACCTTTGTTGTCAAGTACTGACTGTCCAGAGCTTCTTTTAAAAACTTTTTAACATCGGTTGGTGACGACACTTTTGATTTTCGACCAATAGATCTGCCAGGATGTCTCTTTAGAAATGCCGTCAAGTAGTAACGTAAAGTACAATATGTTTATATACCAACTTCATTTTTGGTCTTTACTGTGCTTTTCAACATGGAGTATAACGAGCTGGGCTTGTATTTATTTGCCAGTTTATGCTATCACTCGCGTTCGTGCCTCGATAAGTATTTCCGGCGGGGTTGAATTAGTATTTTGCTCGTCTTCACTATTTGAAGTAGACGTTTTTGATAGTTATTAATCACACAGCAGCAACTTTACCAAATATTTACGTAAAATGGCACACTAGTTTTGTTTTTTTCGCGCGCCGCACTTTCGATGCGCGCGCAGTTTTAATAAAGGCACTGGAAAAACGGCTGTTCAGCCAGAGCAGCAGCAATATAAACAATAAAATAAACTATAAATTTAATGTTTGTAAATACGATGATTAAGTTAATTTGTGTTTATAAATATACAATTTGATGAAATAAAATGTTTATTTGTCATCTTAACCCTAAAATAATTTAATATTCGTGAAAATATTCAATGTTCTTAGATATAAACTTTTGCTCAAATTAAAAAAAAGTTTATTATTACAGCACTTGTACGGTAATGTTTTTACAGCACAAGTGTGGTAATATGCTGAATTACTTAGGTCATACTGAAAGTTTCTGGATTCTAAAAAATAAGACTACGCATTATCGTTATGACACATTTATTGATTTTCAAAGTATATACCCTCCCTATTTACACACTTTTTCATTCGCTGGAACCATTGTGAAAAGCAGTGGGTCCAGTCTTATTTAGGGACTTCTTCGATGGTCTCGTCGAAAGCTTTCACTGCCATTTCCAGACTTGTAAACCGTAAACCTCTAAGTTTATCTTTAATCTTTGGGAACAAAAAGAAATCGCATGGTACAAGATCAGGGCTGTATGGCGGATGAGTCATTAATTCTACATTTGAGGCCTCCAAATACGCATTCGTTGCTTTAGCGGAATGTACCGACGCGTTGTCGTGATGAAGGACTATTTTGCTACGGGGACGCTTTTCACGAATTTTTTCAAACACTTTGGGCAAGCACGTGTTCACATACCAATCTGCAGTTACTGTCTTTTGGTTTTCAAGTGACACAGTGGTGTAATGACCCGATTTGCCGAAAAACGAAGCAACCATTTTCTTACCTGTGCTTCGACTCTTTTTTACGTTCATCGGCAAGTCTTCAAAAGGAAAGACCCATTCAGCCGATTGACTTTTTCTTTCCGGTTTAAAGCAGTATACCCAGGTTTCGTCACCTGTCACGATGTTATATACAGCCATTGATTGTCCTCCGTCAATTTTTTTTATCATTTTGCGGCACCACTCTACACGCAGTCGTTTCTGGTCTTCCGATAAATCATGCGGTATCCATCGGGTGCAAAGTTTCCGAACCTTCAGATGCAAATGCAATATCTTTTGGACCTGGCTCATTCCAATTCCTAAGGTAGTACGAATTTGCTGACATGTAATTTTTTTGGCAGTTTCAATTAGTTGTCGTACAGTATTAATATTAATATCGGTAACCGCAGTTGCTGGCCGGCCTTCACGTTCATCGTCATGGAGATGGTCACGTCCTCGTCTAAACTCACTAAACCACGAATAGACAGAGCTACGACATGGGGCTTCATCACCAAATGCTAATAGAAGTCTTTGACAACTCTCTTGCTGACTTAATCCTCATCGGAAATCGTAAAAAATCATGGATCGAAACTTATCACGACTTAAATTCATTGCAACAGCGACACACAAAGGGTATAGCCGGGTAAGCATAGTAAAACTGCCCTTAGCGAAAAAATGATTTTCCTTTTACCAGATTATTAACCGTCATATATGTAGTGCTTTCACCAAAAATTAAGCCTCAAATGCTTCTGGTTTAAAAAAATGCATAAAAAGAAAAAACATTTTTTTTTTTTTTTTAGCTAAACCACTAACCCGATTTATTTGTAATTTGGATATATTGTAGATATAATTAAGGTCGCTTTTTGAAAAAAACATGATTGATTTATCTTTTAAAAAAATAGTTAATATATTGAGTTGAAAGTTTTTTTTAAAAAAAAAAACTTGCGAGTTAGCGACAGTTACCAAATTTATATATTTCATGTAAAATTTAATAATGTTTAACATATATTTTTTCAAAAAAATAAAATGGGATTAACAGTGTGAAAATATCGAATTTGTAACAGCCCATACATTCTCTCCATACAAAGTGAAGCTAAGTAGACAATAAATTATTAAGTACCTACCTATATATTTCGAACGCAATCTTTACGAATTTGAATTAAGAATGTGACGTATTGCACTTTAAATTACTTTTTTGGCGTATTTTTATACGGCTAGGACGTACGCATTTTGTAATATATCTCATAATAGGTACATATTCGTATTATTACGTAGTTGTACATACCAGCGATTTACATTGTAGCCATGACACAGCAGGCGTAATTTTAGTTCATTTAGGGGCTGTTTCACCACTTTTTTTAAAGTTCGGATTAGCTTAATCATAACCTTATTTGACAGATGGACTTAAAATTTCTGTTTCACCAGTCTTGACTAGCGCTAAGTGACGGACAAACTGTTTTTTAATTTGACCATCAGATCAGGTGGCATTTAGCATTTTTAACCGTCACATAACTTTTTAATTAGTCAGTTAACTTTTTTGTGGCCATGGTTGCAGAGCCTTTCAGCCGGTTTCAGAAAAATAATATGAATATTTTGCTAACAATCGTTGTGGTGTGAAATAAATAGTCATTGTATTATATTGTATAGTAGAAATAAATATATACCACATAAAATAACTAAACTTATATTCGCAACTGATTTTTTTTTTTTACTTATTTCCAAACGTAGTACCTATAGCTATTATATTGCGCTGTCAATATTTTCGCGGGCTTAAGTTTTACAACTTTGAAACTTCATTCGTGATTAATAGTGATTTAGGCGAAACGCTATGGATCTGTACGAGCTTTTAGAAGACGAGTTGGACGACTTTCTCGAAACAAGATCACGTCCACCCAAAAGTCGTGTTATCAGACACCGCGTCGATAACTACGCAGAATATGACGAGGAGGAGTTCAGAATTAGATTTCGGCTGACAAAAACAGCAGTGAATTATATACTGTCATATATAGAGGACGAAATAAAAGCGCCAACTAATCTGTAAGTACCATACTTTTACTTTGCACTTACCCTTTATTAACTACTAACTTAAGTAATAAATTATCCATGGACAAACTTCAATATTTGCATTGTTAGGAATTGAACCCGTAGGTCGGGGAAAGCAAGGAAAAACGAGAAAAATATTTTAATATAATCAACAGTTTTATTTAAAAAATTAACAAAGATTTATATCATTCTACTATACCTACTAATTAGCCACACTTAAATCAAATCACAGTAATAACTAGATAGGTATTGAATGATTTTAAAAATCTTAGAATCAGAATAAATAAAATAAAGAATAAAAAAAGAATAAACATTTTTGCCCATTGGCATAGAAGACCACAATTAATGTAGGTACCTAACAAGGTACATTAATTTTGTGGTCTTCTGTCTTGCCAATGGGAGTACAAAATATTAGTACTGAAATCGAAATACAACATTTAAAAATTAAGTGCCATGCAAAAAATTAAAATACAATTGATGGTAATTAAAATTAAAAAAGAAAAAAAAAAACAATCTCAATGAAATAAATGAAAGCCAAACTTTAAATTAAAATCAAAATATGAATTAATATTAGAAATTGTTTAAATCAAAATTAAAATTCAGTTTGGGTCTGTTCTGCGCTCATGGGTAGGTAAAACCGACCACACATGCAAGCACAATGGACCTAAAGTTTAGACTTTCCTCCTTTTGTATCTAAAATCTGTACGCAACTTATTTGCATTTCAGGAACTCCGCAATATCCCCAGTCAATAGATTATTGCTGACACTGCGCTACTATGCAACTGGATCGTTTTTGGGAGCTGTCGAAGATTTGAGTGGTTTTTTTTTTTTTTTTTTTTTGACTGACTGTTGCTGTTAGCCTCGACGGCTTTTACAGCTTACCGGAGAGATCGCGAGCCGCCAGACGGGCAGCTCAGCAAGGGGTAATTTGAGTGGTGTCAGTAAAGCGTCAGCTTCAAGAATCGTTGCACAAGTTTCCGAAGCAATCGCAAAATTAAGACCACTTTTTGTGAAAATTCCATCTAATTTGGAGCCTATTGTATATGGATTTTACCAAATTGCCAGATTTCCAAGAGTGATAGGCGTCATAGACTGCACTCACGTAAACATAAAATCACCTAGTGGAGAAAATGCAGAATGCTATAGGAACAGGCATGGTAACTTTTCTATGAATGTCCAAACGATCGTAGACCACGATTTAAAAATAATGGATGTTGTAGCTAGATGGCCTGGTTCTTGTCACGACCAAACAATATTTAATAACTCGAGAGTTAAACAACGTCTAGTTAACAATGAATTCACGAACTATTATATATTGGGAGATAGGGGATATGAAAACAATAACTATTTGCTAACGCCTCTCCACGATCCCTCCACCCCAGCAGAAACTCTGTACAACGAGTCGCAAATAAGAACAAGATACGTCGTGGAGAGGTCGTACGGCGTCTGGAAAAGCAGATTTCCTGTTTTATCAATGAAAATTAATTTGGATTTGTCTAAAGTGCAACCTGTAATTGTTGCTTGTGCTGTACTGCACAACATTGCCATTGCCTCAGGTGATGAACATTTTTTTGATGTCACTGAAGAATCTGAAAATGTTAATGCTGACGTGTCAATTGGATCTGGGAGTGAGACTGAAAATACTGCTAGACGAAACATTATTTTGGAATATTTTTCTTCATTACTATAGATTTTTTTTTATTAATTAAATTACTGCTCAAACAGAACGTACCTATTGTTTATCTTCTTCTAATACCTATATAAAAATCTAATATATACCCTTATCTTCGCAGACAGTCGCGGGCAATATATATAATTACAACTAAATACTATTCTCACGAAATGTACATAAACATTTATTAAAAAGAAAAACTTGAATTAACTTAATCTAAGCCTAAGATAAAATATTACTACCTGACCCGGAAAAAGTTGTTTTGGCATATATCACCTAGGAGTATAAAAAATAGCCTACGGCCTATTCTCATACCTACCGAAATCTATAAATAAACAAAAAAATTCATATAAGTCGATAAAGCAGTTTCGGAGGAGTTCGATAGCAAACACTGTGACACGAAGATATTTAGGTATGTAAGTAAAAGAAAAACATTACAAAAACCTAAAAAAGAGTGCAGCCGGTACCAGAACTTTACAACCTTCCCATGGCTTGCGACCTGAATGTTAAAATCTACCACTAATACGAGCTTTTGGGGGGGGAGTCATCTGGGGACTTCCGATCCAGTCTACACCTGACTCGGTCCGTGAGAAAGAGTGCTGCCCGATATCCCGCGGAACAGTGGCGGATCCTGAGCCCCTTACCATCGCATCTAAGTTCTTTTGTGATGTTTTGTGCTTTTCTAGTGTTTACTTTGCTAAAACTTACCCAAAGCACGGTCACGGCCTCCCAAACCGCTCGCCACGCCACATTCTCAAAATACCACTTTTTCAAAATACTGCATAACCTATTTACCATATTTCTAGCTTACCTACAAGATTCTCATAACACCACATTATAAAACCGAAGATTAGTCAAGGAAGCGATTATTTTGATGGAATGTCTCATTTTGAACATCTGGTATAATGAGAATGCAATATGTTTTTTTGGGAACGTGGTATTTTAGGCACGAGCCTCCCAAACAACAATCCTAGCTCTGCATCTGCGCGGAAATTATACAATTTTCCGGGATGACAACTGTCCTATCTTTTCCCGTGCTTCAAACTATATAATATCAAAGTACCTATTCCAGATTTTACCTAAATCGGTTCAGCAGTTGAACCTGCTGGTACTCGTTAGATAAAAACCTACCTTAGAATTATCATTTACTGCACCTATAACTACTTAAGTTTAATTACTTACACGTAGAAATTGATACGAGTAAAGTCTGAAACTAACTTATGGCCACTTAAAAGTATCTATATGGTACTAGCTGTTGCCCGCGACTCCGTCTGCAAAGAATAATAGGGGTATGAAAAATAGATGTTGACCGATTCTCAGACCTACCCGATAAGCACACATGAGAATCGGTAGAGCTATTTCGGAGGAGTTTGGTAACAAACACCGCGACACGAGAATTTTATATATTAGATTTTGTATTATTGTTAAGTAGTTCTCTATTTAGTAAAAAAATAGTTAGTGAGAACACAACATAATAAATGATTTATTGACCAATATGAGCCTATATTCTACAAAAAGTAACAAAACGTGGCATATATTTTTTACAACCACATATAAATCAACAAAAATAGTATTTTTTCTTACGAACCATTCAAACTCGGGATTAATTATTAAATTAGACTAATTTCTGGTGGAATATAGTAAATTAAACCGTTTAGCAAATTGAAATTCCGTAAATCGTCGTAAAACATTTTGTTTTACAACGTTAGTCTTTTTCGCAAAATTATTATATCTATAGTATTTCCGACACATTTCTCCGTCCCTCGTTATAATTACTGTATTTCAGAGCTAAATAAGTCAAAACTTAATAGAACAAAAAACATGAACACATGAGAAATTATAGAACAAAAAAATTTATAATAATAAAACAGACTCCAAAAATCCACTAAAATAATTTCGTATTGGTCTGTTGAAAGTCGATGCGTCAGCACGAGCAGCAAGAGTGGACTTACCAACAAAATATCTTTTGGGTTTCTGTCACCCTTGCTGATTCGACTTCAAACAGATCCGTACCTACATCTAAAAGAAAAACTTAACTCTTATTTATTTATCTCTTTACATGCAAAAGATACTTAAAACTAAAATTAATTATAACTAAAGTAGACTTTTACAACTAGTAGGTACACACAACTTTTACGCATCCTGCATACCCTCTAGCTCTCTCTTCCATCCCAGGATACTAATCCAGGATCCCAGGATAGGATTACTTTGTTGTTCGTCTGTCTGTCAAGATCCTTTTTGAGTCGAAATCATAATCAAAAATTGATGTCTGCTGTCCCTTGAAGCTGTAAAAAAAAGCTTCTACGCCATCTAAAGTTCGCAGGGGAATCAAAACCTATAGGGTTGTTTCCATAGACCTAGACTAGAATCATGAAATTTGGCATGAAGGAAGGTCTACACAAAATTAGAGAAAAATTATATGCGTTAACTTTTCCTAAGTACTTAATTACATAAAAGTTTGTACGGAACCGTAGGTGCGCGAGTCCGACTCGCACTTGACCAGCTTTTAGAAGTCTATTAAATTTATATTTTATAATAGTGTTTTATTTCTGGCTTTTTAGTAAAACTAATCTAAGTTACAATAGCTTAATGTCAACTGCTGATCCTTACTAATATTACAAATGCGAAACAGATTTAGACAAAATTTGGTACAGAGATACTTAGTTTGAGTCCCGAGAAAGGTTATAGGAACAGTTTCTATCTCGGAAGATTGCATAGTTCCCGCGGGATGGCGATAAACAAATTCATCGCAGACGGAGGCGCGGGCAAAAGCTAGTCTTTTATAAACTAGCTGTTGCCCACAACTCCAACTGCAAAGTTTTCTGTTATCGCTACCCCGCGGGAACTATGCAATTTTCCGGGATAAAGACTATTCTTATGTCCTTCCCAGGGTCTCAAACTATCTCCGTACCAAATTTCATTTAAATCGGCTCAGTGGTTTAGGCGTGAAGAGGTAACAGACTGACAGACAGACACACTTTCGCATTTATAATATTATCATTATTATTATTTCGCATTTATATTTATGGATTGTTTTTTTCCGTGCTTCAGCATCAGTTCCATTTCACCATATAAATAAATAAATATAAATAAATATCACGGGACAATTCACACCAATTGACCTAGTCCCAAAGTAAGCTTAGCAAAGCTTGTGTTATGGGTACTACTCAACGGATAAACATACTTATACAGATAGATACATACTTAAATACATATTAAACACCCAAGACCCGAGAACAAACATTCGTATTTTTCATACAAATATCTGCCCCGACACGGGAATCGAACCCGGGACCTCAAGCTTCATAGTCATGGTCTCTAACCACTAGGCCATCTGGTCGTCTAAATAAATATGCATTAAGTTAAGGCCATAAAATGCATAAAATGCTTAGCAATAGAGTTAAATTGAATGACATTCCGTGAAATACCTACAAGAGGCCAACTGTTGGTTTCCTCATCTGTTCCACTTCACCAAATGGTGATTTCCAACAGCCAATATACAAGTTACTACAAAATATACGTAAAACGCTATAGGTGTCCATACAACACTTCAAGATTTTCCTTGATTTTTTCAGGAGCCACTCATTAGGTCCGGATTTTCGTGACAGTGGAATCTAATTACTAGGAGCTGTATTCCTTGTCGAACCCAAAGTAATATGTTCAAATCGGTTTATAAATGACGAAGTTCTGAAGTAACAAACAAAAAAACTAAATAAGCATACAACCAAATTGAACCTTCCAATTATTTAGAAGTCAGTTAAAAAGTAATATAAAATACATTTTTAAATTAAATATTCAAGTCATTAAACAATGGAAACATTTAATTTTATTGGTTGACTATACAAATAAATTACATGACATAATTAACTTTAAACAATTAACAACATGAAATAAATGTTTGTATGTACGGTAAAATAAAAATACAATAAAGAGAACAAATGGTATTGAATCGTACCAATTGTAAAAATTGTGTAAATGAAAAAAAAATGTCAAATTATTTTTTGTAACATTCTAATTCGTGATTTAAAATGTCAATTTTTAATAATCTTTCTTCTTTATCTAAAGCAAATAACTCTTTTTTTTGTTGTATTTCCTCTTTTATCAAGTGGTTTTTTTAATAATTTTTCTTCAAGTTCTTCTTCAATAATTTTTTTTTGTAGTTCAACAAGTTCTAACTTTGCTTCAACTAGTTTATCAAAAGGCCTTTTTTCCCTTGGTTTACCTGAAAAAAAAATAATAATAATAAATCTAAGTATTAACAAAAATTTAATTAATAATATAACTACTATCATTGCTGAGTGTCAGTCTGGTCCTACATTAAGTACTGCAGCCATGTTTGGATTGGCTCTGCCCAATATAACGGTCTTGGATTTGGTGAGATGGCAACTGATGGTGACACAGTGGTAAAGTTATTCCACTAAAGAAGAATGGACCGCGTTCCAGCTTTCTATGCTACATTTCAGAGAGTGTGTTGGAACTGAATGTCCCTATTCCGTCAACTTCTTTCTTTTAAAAATTGACTAGAAGTAGGCAATGTTGTCAGCATACCTTAACATTTGCACAAAGTGTTATTGCTCGTCTTTTATTTTCCTTACAGCTGAAGAGTGGAATCCCTTACCGGTGTCTGTTACCTGAACGGTACAATCAGCCCATTTTCAAATCAAGGGTATGTACCCATACCTAATCTACTAGGATGTGCTCCGTTTTAGAATGCTTTTTCATCCAATTTCAGTTAATATTATTAATACCTGATCAAATTTATATCAAGAATGTCAGGTATTCCACTAAAATTGAGTAAATCAAATATAAACATCCTCAAAGTACACATGACCATCCATCCAGTTTCTAACTATTCTTAGGCATGAACATATGAAAATTATATTTTCTGTGAAACACAATGTATATATATTACGCACCTAGTGCTCTCGACAAGGTTTTAGTTTGTTGTGAATCTAAACCAATCAGGAATTCACTCAAATGTGCACAAAAAAGTTATCAAAATAGCCAATAATGAGGACTTTAATGATATCTGATTCTATACCCCTCACATATACTAGCTGACTCAGCAAACATTGTTTTGCAATATATCACCTAGTGGTATAAAAAATAGCCTTCGACCTATTCTCAGACCTACCGAATAAAGAGAAAAAAGTTTCATAAAAATCGGTCAAGCCGTTTCGGAGGAGTTTGATAACAAACGCTGCAACACAAGATTTTTATATATTAGATAAAACACATTAATTGGATTTGGATTGAACATATAATCCCTGGTGCATTAGGCATAGGCCATTCAGTCATGAAATGTAAACCATTATAAAGTTATTTTTATTTATACATCTATAGCTCAGTAGATCAAAATCTACATAATTTATCTCATCTGCCATCATTTGAGTGTTCTTATGAATCCATAATTATGTTATTTTAATACCATGAAATACTTACACAAGGCTGGATGTTTCTTGGATTTTAAGTTGGAAGGTTTCCACTTGGCCCATTTCTTAGATGGAGTTTCTGTGATGTCCAGTTCAACAGTACAAGGTTGTTGTACAGGAATTTCTGTATCTGTGACTTGGCTTGTGCTGGGCACAGGTGTATCCGTGACTTGGCTAGTACTGGGCACATCCATCCAAGCATATCCATCTTTTTTTTTTTTTTTTATGTTAGATAGGCCAGACAAACGAACTAGTGGGTCACCTGATGTTAAATGAACACCACTGTCCATAGACACCCGCAGCGCTTTACACGATGCCAGTGCGTTGTCGGCCCTAAAGGAGAGGGAATAGGGGAAGGGGGAGAGGGAGGGGGAGAGGGAAGGGGTGAGGTATTGGGCCCCCGGCACTCTCACTGACCGTACGAAACGCAAGCAGGATTACTGCTGCTTCACGCCGGTGTTCTTGATGATTTTTTCTTGATTTCTTTTTCTCGGTGTTCTTGATTTCTTGGTGATTTTTTTATACATACTAAATTCATCAAACAACTTGGAGGTTCACCTGATTGTAGTCATCATCATCATCATCATTTCAGCCGAAAGACGTCCACTGCTGAACATAGGCCTCCCCCAAGGCTCGCCAAACAGATCGGCCCTGCGCCATCCGCATCCAATGCATCCTGATTGTAGTAATCACCGCTATTCACACCAACAGCACCATTTTGCCAGCTAGTGCGGCATTGCCAGCCTTGCAAGAAAAGGCATCATTCCAGGCCTTGCCCAAGGATCGCCAAACATACTGGTCCTGCGCCTTCCGTATCCAACGCATTCCCACAACCTTAACCAGGCCGTAGCTTTATCTTGTTCGTCACGAAATTTTGCACACATGGGGCAACACAAAATGTTTTAAGCCGCACAGTCAAAGTATATTCAAAGGGCTATAACAAGTACTTGCGAACGTCGAAAAATTTACCACCGGTCCGGAAGGAACCTCCGTTAAGAACAATCCGGCAAGAAACTCAAGATGGTAGGTACTTATATTTTTCTCAAAACAGATCTACAATGTTATTTAATAACATCCAAAGTAATCAACACAACTAAACTATAGCAATTAAACAATCAAATCGTCCGTCCTATCGCACAGAAAGAGCAAAGCAAAAAGTGGCGGGTGGCAACTGTCAATGTCAACGAGCCGCGCGATTTTTATACCAATGTTTAGCCGGCAAATTGAAACATTGCCTGGATCACTTGATTAATCATTTATTTAATAGTTATAATCCCTTTTTCACTGAGTAATTCTTTATATGTAGTTCAGATCTAGGAAGCTAAAATTTACCAAAGAGTTCCTTTTTCTAAATGAAGACAAGGAAAAAGACTTATTTTGCGTACCTAATAAAACTTGCCTAATCGTTCTCGTTCGAGGGTGAAGGTGAAGAATAAGCTAGTAAAAAGATAAGCACTTACCCACGTGATTGGAGTCGTAAATACTTTCACCCCCTTCAACAGACAGCATAATCATGTGTTTAATCTTTTCTTCTACTGCTGTTAAAGGGGGTGCTTCATTCGCGACGTCACCAGTTTTATACAACTCCGCGCGAATGAAGCTCGCTTTTTTTCGCGTGTTTCTTTTCAGCGACTCGTATTTCACTTTTAGGTGCTTGGCGCTCCTAAAAATTCCAGCGGCAGAGCTGTTGAAAATGGTTTCTATTCTTTTCCACGCTTCTTCTTTATCCTTCCAAGTCACTGCATCACTCTTCTTATTTTCTATAATTTTTTTTTCGTCTTCGACGAGAGAGACCAGTTTCTCAGTTTCTTCTCGAGAGAAGTTAAGATTCCGTCCTCTTTTATTAACATTCATCTTTATATGTTATATTGCAATAATTTGTCCTCCACTCACAAAGTAAGAAAAAAATTATGTGAATTTGTCAAATAGTTTGGCGCCACTTTTCGGTTCATTTTACGTAATTTTATTTTTCTTTGTTATTGTTAACAAACTATCATGAATAAATACCGTTGCTGGGTCAATTATAATGATGTACATTTGTTTATGCAAAAAAAATATGAATTTATTTATAAAAATATATAGTTTACGGTTTCTTCTGCTTTAAATAGCGACTCTTTAAACGAAACTGCTTGAACAGGAACGCGTGGTCGTGAAATGCAATGTTGCCATTTCGAATTTCTGTTAAACTGACGATTACTTAAGTGGTACTTAGTTTACACAGGACAGGAGTGGTGAAACAGAAAAAAAACTAACTGACAGATGTAACCAGTACTTAGGTTATTCATTGGATACGTAATCAGCAGTTTGACAGTAGGGTGGTGAAACAGCCCCTTAGGGGCTGTTTCAACACCTTATTGTCAAACTACTGGTTACGTAATCAATGTATAAACTAAGTACTGCACAAATCTGTCGGCCAGTTTTTTTTCAGTTTCACCACTCCGGTCCTGTGCAAACTAAGTACCACTTAACTAATCGTCGGTTTAACAAAAAGTCGGAATAGCAACGTCCCATTTCACGACCACGGGTTCCTGTTCGCATATTTTTGTTCAAAGAGTCGCTCATTATTATTAAAGCAAAATAAATCGTAAACTATGTAATTTTTAAACACATCTATTTTTTTGCATAAACATATGTGTAACATTATAATTAATCCAAAAACGGTATTTATTTACGATACTTTGGTTAACAATAACAAAGAAAAATAAAATCACGTAAAACGAATCGAAAAGTGGCGCCAAACCCTTTGACAGATTAACTTTTTTTTTAATGGCGATGTACAAGTTCAGGTAGAACAAACGATTGTGCCACTGAAAAAAAGTCTGTAATTAAAAAATATTACGAAATTTTGGATTTATTTTTAAATACTAAAACCGTACCTATATTTTTTATTCAAATCTTGATATTTAAATTCTCGTTTGCAATTTAGCACGACTTCTTTCTTTAAAAAATAAAAAATACTTTGTATTATTTTTCTGAAACCGGCTGAAGGGCTCTCCAACCATGGCCACAAAAAAATAAACTAACTAATTAAAAAGATATGTGACGGATAAAAATGCTAAATGCCACCTGATCTGATGGTCAAATTAAGAAATAGTTTGTCCGTCACTTAGCGCTAGTCAAGACTGGTGAAACAGAAATTTTTATTCCATGTGACAAATAAGGTTTGATCAAGCTAATCCGAACTTTAAAAAAAGTGGTGAAACAGCCCCTTAACAAAATAATATTTATCCATACCTCTCGCGTTTTCAGATATAATTGTGTCCTGATATGTAAGGGCAGAGCACTTTAAAGACAATATAACTTCTAGTAGGTATCATCATCATCATCATCATTTCAGCTGAAAGACGTCCACTGGTGAACATAGGCCTCCACCAAGGCTCGCCAAACAGATCGGCCCTGCGCCATCCGCATCCAATGCGTTCCCGCTGCCTTCATCAGGTCGTCGCTCCATCTTGTTGGAGGCCTACCTACTACTAGGCCACTTGAGAACCTTTCGGCCCTATCGGCCGTCAGTTCTACGGGCGATGTGTCCTGCCCACTGCCACTTAAGTCTAGCGATTCTTCGAGCTACGTGTTATGGCTACAATATAAATCGCTGGTACAACTACGTAATAATACGAATATATGTATTATGAGATATATTACAAAATTTGTACGTTCTAGCCTTATATAGCCACAGAAGTAATTTAAAGTGCAATACGTCACGTTCTTAATTCAAATTCGTAAAGATTGCGTTCGAAATATATAGGTAGGTAATTAATAACTTATTGTCTACTTAGCTTCGCTTTGTATAGAGAGAATGTATGGGCTGTTACAAATTCGATATTTTCACACTGTTAATCCCATTTTATTTTTTTGAAAAAGATATGTTTAACATTATCAAATTTTACATGAAATATATAAATTTGGTAACTGTCGCTAACTCGAAAGTTTTTTTTTTTTTTTTAAAAAACTTTCAACTTATATATTAACTATTTTTTCAAAAGATAAATCAATCATATTTTTTTCAAAAAGCGACCTTAATTATATCTATCTACAATATATCCAAATTACAAATAAATCGGGTTAGTAGTTCGGCTAAAAAAAAAATAAAAATGTTTTTTCTTTTTATGCATTTTTTTTAAAACCAGAAGCATTTGAGGCTTAATTTTTTGTGAAAGCACTACATTTATGAAGGCTAATATTCCGGTAAAAGGAAAATCATTTTTTCGCTAAGGGCAGTTTTACTATGCTTACCCGGCTATACCCTTTCAATCCAGCACCACAATGAAAAAACAAATGACAGTCTCGTAAATTAAAAAGTAATATACTGACAGAGAGTTATTCTTTCAAATCCTATTATTGCTTTTTTAATTTTCTTTTTATAAGTGGCCAGTTCCAGAAACTTTCAGTATGCCCCACGTATGAAACTAAAAACGGTGTAATAAGAGTCAATTTACGAGCAACTGTGTTGAAAAAAATATTAATATCGTATCTGACAAATCTGTAACTAATTCACATCATTTTCGCGTTATCAAATTGCCGTAGCTGTTAAAAAATACGTAAGTATAAAATATGAATCTTTGTAAAGTATTAAACGGTCGGTGCTGAAAAATTATCTGCAATGTACAGTCAACCAATTTGATTCCTAGGCCACTATAGAACCATGTCATACATACATGTCATATATGAGTGCCTGAGATTCTGTGAGATGGATGTTGGATGCCAGGCCTACATCTGTGAGGGTTTAATTTTATTTTATTTATAATCTTTATTGCACTTTATTTTAATTATTTGGGTGAGGCTCACAAAAAATGTACTTCTCTCTGTTTTTCACGCTTCAAATTTCAAGAGAAGTTCTCTTTTTTTGGTAGTCCTTTATAAATAATCTGATTTATTTTCCGTGTTGGGCATTATTCACTTGTTAATATTAGTCCATTTAAATTGTGAATACTTTTAAATTTAAGCAAAATCAAAATGGTACAAACAATTGGTGAATTTTAGTTTCATACAAAAATAAATTGTGTCCACGCCTAGTAGATTTTCTTCTTTTTCATTACTTCATCGTGTATGTAATGTATGGCGATTTCTTAATATTATGCCGAATGTAATTGCATAAAACTACTATCCTAATAATAAGTGTAATAAAACCAGAACAAAAAATAAAAAAAAACGATTGATAAACAAATTAATGTATTCTATCTGATTCACGTGTGTTACAAAAACCGTGTTACGTAGTTATCTTTTTTGGTAGAAGCAATAACAACACAAAATATAATCATAACTTTCAATATAAAACGTCATTGTCTAGTCAGACATCTTGGTTTACAAGCAGTGGACATTACTCTGTGTGTATTATTTTTCGTCAGTTGAATTTTAGAGACTGAAGCAATTTTGCGAGGTAAGTAACAATGTATTAGTTGTTTCGTATAAAGATAGTTGAAAGACACATCAAATATTCTTAAATGATGCAGTTTATCACTGACTTGCTTTGCTACTAAAGATTCTACATGAATTTTAGATTATGTTATTCACGAGTGTTTGTTCACGTGTGTTGCGTGTGTTATGAAGTTGTGTGAGTGAAGTTGTTTCCAGTGTGTTATCGTGTGTTACAAGTTCCTGTGTGTTATGGTAAATTTTTTGTGAGCCTCACCCACTTCATGATTCATTGTTATTTTTTTGTTTTTCTTTTATGTAAGTAATAATTTAATTGTTTCATTAAGCTCATTGTTTTCTTTAAGTTTATGTTTCATGGCGCATTGGATGTTCTGTAAGGTCATGTAACCATAATATTTTCAAATAAATAAGTAAATAAAAAATCAATTTGTTTATATTCTACGACAGTGTTCATTGCGTGATGTATGTCATGATGACATCTCGATCTTTGCGAACTTGTGTCAACGATAATGAATATAATAGGAAAGGAGTTTGCTTGTTTATTAAATTCAGTATGCCTACTATAAGTTTTACTTCACCAAATACTTCTCGATCACGTTTACGTTAAAATTTCAATTAGGTACTATGGTAATTTTTGGTTTCGTATTTGGTGAAGTAAAACTTATACTTACTAAGCATACAGTTGTCACTGTCCGTCTGTCAAAACTCATTTTTCTTCTCATGCCAAGAACGAAAACGTTTATAAACTCTACGTTTATTGCATGTTGTGGTCGAAAAGTTGATAATCCTTTGACCCGCACTGACGTTGTATTTATCTAGTAGTTAATGCGACAAGGTTCTATAATGGCCTAGGATTCAAATTGGTTGACTGTACAGTCAGAGTCAAAAGTAAGTGAACAAAAACAAGGTACCAAAAGTAATAGTCACATGTAAGTACCTCTTGAAACACAGCATTTAAAATTTCAGAATTATCTGACATGTTTAAAGTTTATAATAAATTGTTAAGGTAATTATGCAAAATAAATATCTGGCTTTTTCCAAAAGAATAGAAAATAATGTAATTTCAAAATTAACGGAAAGTGCAAAGGTTCATAATAGAATGAACGTATTTGATGCCTTACGCATTGCTGTGTCGTGACAAATCCATACCGAGATTTTAAAGGGGCTACCACGAAAATCGAACGCCTAAAATATGTTAAAATCATAATAATTTTATTTACAAAAAAAGCTAGTGACATATTCGACGCAATTACAATTGGTTGTATGACGACATTCTATAAAGCAGGGACTAGCACATAATTTACAAAATAAAAATACGGCATCAAGTTCGTCTTCTTCATAAATTCCTTCATCGCCCAAAAATCCGTTATAAAGGCAGTTAGTGCATATGCCAATAAATAATACCATTTCTTTTTCCAAGTTTAACTTAAAGTTTAGGTCCTGGATTAAATCCAGGAAAACATCACGTAATACGCATTTTGGCAGAGGCAGCTGAAAAATCTTTGTTTGCCATGTTTTGATAACGTTCCAGGGTATAATATCTAGCATATTGCCTTTTATGATAGCTGTGATTTTTGTTAAACACAGTGAATATAGAGAATCAACAACAAAAGCCATGTTTTGCACGTGTCATATTGAAGTGAATGAAGATAAATGATGTTTAGACCAAAGACTACCTATTTGTAACTTCAGATAGGTATTATTGCTGACAGGTAGGTACATAGGTACTCTTTGGGGCCATCCATAAATTACATCACACCAATTTCGATCAATTTGGACCCCTCCCCCCTTGTCACACTTATTAGGTACTATGAAAATCGCCATTATTTTGTTCTAGTGTTTTCTAGTTCTAGACCCAATTTTCGTACGTTGCCTTTTATATTATATGTATAGGTGTATAGATAATAAAAAGATTATATGTATTAACTAATAACACGGATTTTTATTTTTATAACATGCTTTATTCAGAGAATATTATGTTCATTATACAGCAATTTCTGCGTTATTAACTTAAATTAAATCACACTTCAAAACAATACTATAGGAATACTAAAGAACTTTAATCGTGTGTGTCCTCCAGCATTGTCAATTATACGCTGTAGACGTTCCCCCATAGAATCGACCATATTTTTGCATGTCTCTATTCCTCGGTAGTATTCCCATGACTGAAAAACGTGGTCACGAAGAGCGTTTAGTCGGCGAGGAGTTGTTGGATCCCATGTCTGGACTATTAGCCCCCATAAATTTTCAATCGGATTGATATCCGGTGAGTTTGGTGGAAAAGGCAAGGCAATAATTTGATCTTCATGGTCTCTTAACCACGCTTTGGTCAGTCGTGATGTGTGTACAGAACTATTATCATGTACGAAATATAGTGGAGCATTATCAGAGTAGCAGATCGCTGCAGTTGGCAACAAACATTCTTGCAATATGTTGATGTACCCCTGGGCATTCATACGTCCACCGATCTCTACTAATTCTCCGGGACCAGCTGCCGACATCCAGCCCCAAAACCCAAGGTTCAGTCGTCCACTTGCGGTGACATTGATAATTGGTCAAGATATCTCGTATTATTTAGTCTCCACAAAGTTAATCGTCCACTTTCATTAGATGTAAACGTTTTTTCATCGGTGAATATCACATTCTCAAAATTGTAATTAAGATATTCGCGGGCAAATCTTAACCTCTCTTCCTTATGTAAAGCTGTTAAAGCAGGTTTGCGAGCAGGTTGACGGCAGTGTAGATTGGCTTCGTGTAATATTCGTCGCACTGTAGACCGGGAGATATTGTACCGAGTAGCTAAGTCCGAGACTGGTTGAAAGCCATTTCGTCTCACTCTTTGCAGTATTTCATCACGAACGGCAATGGATGTGACTTTAGGCCTTCCAGTTTTTTTTAGAACATTTAGGTGACCTTCACTTTCCCATCGATGAACCCAGAGCTCAACAGTATTTCGAGCAACACCAACACGCCTAGCTATGTCGGGTACTGGCAAACCATCTTCGTGCAATGTTACAATCCTATGTCTCTCATGAACTGTTAGATGATGAGACATGACTAAGTAGTATTTCTTTGACAATGTCACCTGAAGAAAATTTAATTGACAAAATTATTTTAATTTTAGAACAATGATTTCTTTCGATGCATTCCAAAGAGTTTTTAGGTCTTTCAGGTACTTATGAAAAAATATATTTAGATAATTATGAAATGATACATGGTCAAATAATTTTATTATGATATCTATGTAATGATCTATTTTTGAAATTTAAATGTTAGTTTATTTTGACGTTGGTGATGGTCATATACTTTTGACTCACAGCTATGTTTTTTTTTTTCTGTGTTTAGTTTTTAAATGGGTCCCACTGAAAAACAGCGTTGCGGCTTGCCGCAACATTATGCTGAGTGGGGCCCAATTTATACTATTCGATGATTTATATTTGTATCTTTTCCTGTCAACTGTATTTCCTGTGTATCGAATATGTGTAAATAAACATCTCTCTCTCTCTCTCTCTCTCTCTCTCTCCCTATGTCAGACAATTTTGGCCATTTAAACCGTAACACTAATTTGAGAATTTCATATGCTAAGTTACATTTGATGCTGACTGTACTAACATATTTCAATAAAGAACATCTCTGATGAATAACGATGGTGTTATGATTATGACTGGATAATTTTTATGGTCTTTCTAAAAGTAATTATTTACAACATTTGTATTTTATTTAATAAGTAATATAAATTTGATGTTTTCCTTTTACCAGATTATTAACCGTCATATAAGTAGTGCTTTCACCAAAAATTAAGCCTCAAATGCTTCTGGTTTAAAAAAAAATGCATAAAAAGAAAAAACATTTTTATTTTTTTTTAGCCAAACTACTAACCCGATTTATTTGTAATTTGGATATATTGTAGATATAACTGATGAATAACGATGGTGTTATGACTGGATAATTTTTATGGTCTTTCTAAAAGTAATTATTTACAACATTTGTATTTTATTTAATAAGTAATATAAATTTGATGTTTTTTCCATGCTTTAGAACTTCATTGTACTAAAATAGCAATTTCATTTATCTGCACACTACCACTGAAAATGTCATATCATGCATTAGTTCAAAAATGACATACGTGGGGCATACTGAAAGTTTCTGGAACTGGCTACTTATAAAAAGAAAATTAAAAAAGCAATAATAGGATTTGAAAAAGTTACTCTCTGGCAGTGTATTACTTTTTAATTTGCGAGACTGTCATTTGTTTTTTCATCGTGGTGTTGGATTGAAATTTGAGTGTCGCTGTTGCAATGAATTTAAGTCGTGAAAATTTTCGATCCATGATTTCTTACGATTTCCGATGTGGATTAAGTCTGCAAGAGAGTTGTCAAAGACTTCTCTTATCATTTGGTGATGAAGCCCCATGTCGTAGCTCTGTCTATTCGTGATTTAGTGAGTTTAGAGGAGGACGTGACCATCTCCATGACGATGAACGTGAAGGCCGGCCAGCAACTGCGGTTACCGATATTAATATTAATACTGTACGACAGACTCACGCAACTAGGAACAAAAAAACTTTTGTATGGACTTAACATGGCAAACCATTACCACAATACTGAAACAAAACGTCAGTACAGTTTATCTGTCAAGTCAACTGTCAGCCACATGCCACATTGCTTATTTAGCTTGTCATTGCGGCTCGCATAATACTTTATTAGTTAATTTCTTTAGATTTATTTCAAGTTAGTCTTAATTGTTTTCTACTGTAGTGAAAAGTGATTGACGTGAACATGTGTTGTGAAAATTGAATCGAAGAGATGGTTTATAACGTGGTAAATTTGTGGAAATCGGGCTAGTCGAAAAAATCGCGAAAAAAGGATGTTTATGGCAAAATTTCCCTCGGATGAAGACCGGTAAGTATCTCCTTAGATAATTCGAGCCATATTTTGGAGCAGAAAGCTATATAAACAAAGGAAAATAGATATTTTATATTCCTTATCATTGTCTCTTAGGGATGTACTAAAACTATCGATTACTACACGCTTATTTCTTTATCATTGCAAATTCATAATTACTTTACATAAAAGAAGCTGAACTTTGTGACAACTTGCATGCAATATGAACATAATTATTGGCAGAATTTAATTCAAAATCTGTCTGCCATCCATACAGTCGTAATTAACTTTTTATTTGATAATAGTTTAAAAACATTTACGGCTAAATAACAAAATATATTTATAATTACTACGGGATATAGATTGTGATTACGTTTGCTGATTTTCATGCTTCCGATATTTCGACCCAGTTGTATGCATCATGATCATGGGTAGACACACACGTTTCAATGATAAAATATTTTCAGATGCAGACAGTGGGTCAAACTAGTTGGAAAAGAAGATTTAGTGTATGTTCCAATAGAAAAAATACATACATTAAAATACATTTGTGAAGATCACTTTGAAAACAGAGCTTTTAGTAAAAAAAAAATTGTATAAATCTTTCTTTCGCAAAATCATAAAAAAATAAATAAATTAAATCAGCAGCAAAAGTTTATTTTATTTTGGGTCCACATTTAAGTCCAAACATATATTAAAATATAAATATAAAATATCACACGACACGACTTAAATGTGGACTCGATTCTAACCTAATTGTGACTAAGAAAATTGTTACTGTGAGCCCATATTTCAACCCTCACCATTTTATCGATATCGATTATAAACGCAAGCGTTCATCATGCAACACTATTTTAGTCTGTTATGTTGGTATTACTGTTCTTTGACGGATCTTTGGCGTTAATGTTGGTAATGGTTTGCCATGCAAACTGAATCTATTCGCTTGTATGGGAGTCCCGTCTCTTAAAACGTAGTGGTTATATTCTCTTTGCTGTACGACAACTAATTGAAACTGACAAAAAATTTATATGTCAGCAAATTCGTACTACCTTAGGAATTGGAATGAGCCAGGTGCAAAAGATATTGAATTTGTATCTGAAGGTTCGGAAATTTTGCACTCGATGGATACCGCATAATTTATCGGAAGACCAGAAACGACTGCGTGTAGAATAGTGCCGCAAAATGATAAAAAAAATTGATGGAGGACAATCAATGGTTGTATATAACATCGTGACAGGTGACGAAACCTGGGTATACTAATTTGAACCGGAAATAAAAAGTCAATCGGCTGAATGGGTATTTCCTTGTGAAGACTTGCCGACGAAAGTAAAAAAAAGTCGAAGCACATGTAAGAAGATGGTTGCTTCGTTTTTCGGCAAATCGGGACTTTACACCACTATGTCACTTGAAAACCAAAAGAGAGTAACTGTAGGTTGGCATGTGAACACGTGCTTGCCTAAGTGTTTGACAAAATTCGTGAAAAGCGTCCCCGTAGCAAAATAGTCCTTCATCACGACAACGCGTCGGCACATTCCGCTAAAGCAACGAATGCGTATTTGGAGGCCTCAAATGTAGAAGTAATGACTCTTCCGCCATACAGCCCTGATCTTGCACCATGCGATTTCTTTTTGATCTCGAAGATTAAAGATAAACTTAGAGGTTTACGGTTTACAAGTCCGGAAATGGCAGTGAATGCTTTCCACGAGGCCATCGAAGAAGTCCCTAAGGAAGACTGGACCCACTGCTTTTCACAAAGGTTCCAGCGAATGCAAAAGTATGTAAATAGGGAGTGTATATACTTTGAAAAACAATAAATGTGTCATAACGATAATGCGTAGTCTTATTTATAAGAATCCAGAAACTTTCAGTATGACCTAAGTATGAGCTGAATCTCTTTCTAAACGCGGTTTGATAATAAGTAGAGATCCCTACCAATGTCTCAATCCAGATCTTTGACCATCAGTATGCCAAGTTTTATCTAAATCCGTTAAACCATTGTTGCATGGTTGACTGACTAACAAACATTCAAATAATTTAGTACAGCGGATAAATTGTGATAAATTGCGAGCTCCCAGCTGGACATGCTAGCGAGCCTTACGTTCTGCAAAAACAATTCCTTGTTTCTCTTCCTGATTAGAAATTGCAACTATTTTTAGATATTTTAAGATATTTGTCTGGTCTGGTCGTTGTGTGGTCTGTGCCCTGCAGTGGGCCATATATAGGCTGGGACGATGAAGAGATTTGTGATGCGTGATTTCCAACGTTCTGAACTTCGTGATATTTTACGTCCATTAGGTTAGGATGTGCGAGGAACCGAAGCGTTGTGCAAGGAGGTGAGCGAGACTAGGAAAATAAGGAACTAATCCTATTAATAGATATCTTTCTCGCTTTATCGCTCCGCTTTCTCGTACACGCGCAGCCTTAAAGTAAAATGACCTAAAACTTTATTAACAACACTTGGCTAACCTCGAAATTTCCTTACAGATATATGGGTATTCGAAACCCACTGAAGAGTCGTCATCATTCCACCAAGAGAGTTGTACTCATCAAAATAGCTTTGGTCTGGCTTTTGAGCATGATTGTTTCAAGCTCTATCACTGTCTTAGGTAAGTTTCCAACTAGTTGTGAGATTTGAAACAAACAAAAAAACAAATATGTCAAGCTTAATAAAACATTGAAAAAGACTCAGTGAAGAAAGATTAACAGGGTTTTTATTTTTTTAGGCTTAATTAATAAGAAAAACGTTATGCCGAATCAAAAGGTGTGTGTGATCAACAATCGACTTTTCTGGATATTTGGCTCACTTGTCGCATTTTACATACCAATGATGACAATGGTTGTGTCATTTGCACTAACAGTCCATCTGCTAAAAAAACAAGCGAAACTGGCTGCTACGCCTGTCGCCGGAGGAACTCAAAGAAGGTAGGCCAAGAAGTGATAAGAATTTTAACAGGTTGGCCCATTTAGGCCTCGTCCACACAGCGATATTTCATCGCGCGGTTTTTTCTTCGCAATTCTGTAACACATTGAATCTTATGGACGTAGACGCACTGGCGTTAAAAAATTCGCGCGAAAAATCTGTGATTTTATGCAGATTATTGCGGAATATAATACGCGAGAATAAAAACCTCGCGGTGAAATATCGCTGGGCGGACAGGCCCTTAGATGTATCAGTATGGGGAACTCTGGAACTTGACAGACTGAAACTGAAGACATCTTAAGATCTGTTCTAAGGAACCACGTCATCGATTTCAGTAAAAAGTAAAACTGCATTTACAGATAAAAAACTCCAACTTAACAAATAATAAATAAATAAATATCACGGAACAATTCACACCAATTGACCTAGTCCCTAAGTAAGCTAAGCAAAGCTTATATTATGGGTACTAGGCAACGGATAAACGTACTTATATAGATAGATACATACTTAAATACATATTAAACATCCAAGGCCCGAGAACAAAGATTCGTATTTTTCATACAAATATCTGCCCCGCCCCGACACGGGAATCGAACCCGGGACCTCAAGCTTCGTAGTCAGGTTCTGTAACTACTAGGCCATCTAGTCGTCGTACTTAAAGTGTCATTCAATGGAACTTGCTAACTACGCAAACAAACCGCCATATTGAAATTGTCTCTGAATGATGAATTTACTAGTGATGGGCCAGACTCTTACTTACTCCTTTGCTTATGTCAAACCATATCGGATTATAAAATACAAGTAGGAATGAAAACTATTAATCTGAGTTCACGTATTTATTGAAATTTTAAATTGTCAAATTACCGCGTAGTGTCACAGAATATATAATAGTACTAACGTACAGAATGGCCACGCTCCGCCCCGCACCGATTCGAGTTACCCCACCCCCCAAGGCGCCGATTGCTTGACGCCGCTGTTCACCAGTCGGGTGCGCAACGCGATGCATGTCGGCCGCACGGCACTAAACTTTTGCGAAATGGTAATATATTGTGCATTGTGCATTGGGTGTTTGGCAACAGCCAAAGATAAGGAAAGGAGGTTTTTTTCGATTTCCGAAGTACGAAAGAAGGTAGATAACCAACTTTAATTAGCAACATGAACAGTGTAGGTAACTAGGTTAGTTTGTTACCTATAATGTACAAATAGACCTCTTATATTAGTAGGTATTTGTAAAATTAATTTGTTAATTATTTCCTATCAATAGATCAATATCTACTATTACATTCTCTAATTGTCTTTACAAAATGAATTAGGTATACACTCATTCACTTATATTTAGACAAACGATAAGTTTAATTATAAGTACTACGATAATTAGATTACCTACTCATTTTATTTTAAACTAGCCTTCCGTCCGCAGCTTCGCCCGCGATAAATTAATTTTCCCGTAGGAAAAGGTATTTTCCCGCGGTATAAAGTAGCCTATGTCACTCAGTGATAATGTAGCTTTCTAACGGCAATAGTTATTTGTGCAACAAGAGAGCAAAGTTGGTTTTTACTGCGAGTGTTGATTTTGAATCACGAGTCAGCGAAGGATTCTATAGTTGAATCACGAGCGTGAGCGAGTGATTCTAAGTTAGAATCCTGAGTGCGCGAGTGATTCAAAATACACGAGATGCAAAAAAACTTTGGTCTCGTGTGACACATACAACTTTTCACCTCAGCAGCGAGAACATAATAAATTGTTATAGGTATATAAACGTCGTCTTTTTGTCTTTGTTGTGGTTTTCAACATTGAGTAAATACTCCATAATTGTACCTATATAACAATACAGTATCCGAAAAAGTGTTTGCACCCTTTGCTAGTCTCCATTGCTTAAAAATATCATAAGCTTTTAAATATTTTTCGCGAGACTTTTCAAGTAAGAAACTTAAATCTGCATTTTGTATTACTGCCTTAATTCGTCTGGTATTCAATTGTTGACTTCGTCACTGTACTCACTCATATCATATTCAAAAATTTATTAAATAAGTACTTATTACTATTCTTATAATTTCCAAATTGCCATTATCGTGTATCAAACTCTAGATATCGAACTCAGCAGCTAGCGAAATAGAAGAAGAAAAGAATTAAAACTTGAATCCTAGAAAAGAATTAAAATTTGAAATTTTTTTATAGATGCGTTCCGATACTGCACCCGATATTTATCACGATGTTCAAGATTGTTAAAATTATTAATAATTGTATAGATACATGTTAAACATTGTATTTTTCTACAACATTTTTACTGTTTGATTACTTATATAAAAATATAATCCAATTATTAATAAAGTACCATAATTAAATTTAAAACCTTAACAGACGAATTACAATTTTAAGGTTAAGTACGTATTATGAGTATCCGAATGTTCAATCGTCCGTTTATTTTTTAGGCCTACTAGGTATAGAATTTGAAATCGAAATAAGAATCGATTTGATCTTATCTCTCGCTCTTTTCGTGTCGAAATGAAAGTGACAGATCAAACTGAAGTTGAAATCTTTCGAATTCAGCACATGGGAAGGATGAATGATGGCATTGTCCTCGACATTTAAAAAAAATATTTAAAAAGCTACTTTGTCTCACGCAGTGAGCAAAATCGGATTTTGCTCACTGTTTTTTAGTAGCAAAATCTGCCTGTTTGAGGTGCTGAGGTGAAAAAGAATTCGATACGAAAAGAGCGAGAGATAAGATCAAATCGCTTCCAAGTTCGATTTCAATATACTAAAATAAACGAACGATTGAACGTTCAGATACTCATAATACGTACTTAACCTTAAAATTGTAATTCGTCTGTTAAGGTTTTAAATTTAATTATGGTACTTTATTAATAATTGGATTATATTTTTATATAAGTAATCAAATAGTAAAAATGTTGTAGAAAAATACAATGTTTAACATGTATCTATACAATTATTAATAATTTTAACAATCTTGAACATCGTGATAAATATCGGGTGCAGTATCGGAACGCATCTTTAAAAATAGCGGGATTCAAATTTTAATTCTTTTCTTCTTCTGTTTCGCTAGCTGCTGAGTTCGATATCTAGAGTTTGATACACGATAATGGCAATTTGGAAATTATAAGAATAGTAATAAGTACTTTTTTAATAATTTTTTTTTACTATGATATGAGTGAGTCCAGTGACGAAGTCAACAATTGAACACCAGACGAATTAAGGCAGTAATACAAAATGCAGATTTAAGTTTCTTACTTGAAAAGTCTCGCGAAAAATATTTAAAAGCTTATGATATTTTTAAGCAATGGAGACTAGCAAAGGGTGCAAACACTTTTTCGGATACTGTATTGTTATATAGGAACAATTATGGAGTATTTACTCAATGTTGAAAACCACAATAAAGACAAAAAGACGACCTTTAACAATTTATTATGTTCTCGCTGCTGAGGTGAAAAGTTGTATGTGTCACACGAGACCAAAGTTTTTTTGCATCTCGTGTATTTGAATCACTCGCGCACTCAGGATTCTAACTTAGAATCACTCGCTCACGCTCGTGATTCAACTATAGAATCCTTCGCTGACTCGTGATTCAAAATCAACACTCGCAGTAAAAACCAACTTTGCTCTCTTGTTGCACAAATAACTATTTGAAATCGGTCCAGTAGTTCGGAGCCTATTCAAAGCAAACAAGCAAACAATCAAATCTTTCCTATTTATAATATTAGTATAGATTACAACGTTGCTCGCGCTCAACGAACGGCGCGGCGCGGCATTCACTTTCCCCAGCTATCTCTTTTTGCGATAGTCAGCCCTGTGCATCTTACGCACACATTGACGCGTGTACAGACGTCGTCGTGCTTATGTAGATTCAAGAACGCGTATTTTGTGCGTCGTGTCCGCCGTGTTGTAGTGTATACAACCGCGTTGGCAGGTATAGGTAACGCCACGAGAGTTGAGGCGAATGATTACACAACACACACAGGTACATAAAGTACTGATTGTAACAAAAGTAGTGAATGAATGAAATGAATGAGTGAATGATAATGTGAGTTATATGATCTTATGATGAAATACTTACGCAATACTATACTATGCATATTATAATATTTATTTTTTCATATTATAACCTATTTTGGAAATAAAACAATTTGAAACAGTTTTTTTCAGTTTATTTTTATAATAGGTAACAATATAAAATACAATTCATAAACTTCTGTCAGTCAAACAAACCGCCCCGGATCGTACCCGGCGCAAAAGTGTCCAAATACTCTTGCTGCATTGTCACGTTGAACCGCTATGGACAACCTTTGTACCAGAAATGACCCAGAGCGAGGGTCAAGACATCTCTCAAGCAGACGGCGCCCCACTTCTTTATAAAAAACCTTTGCCTCGGAACCCTAACAACCAGTTGTCTCCACCGCAAGTAGAACAAAGAAATAATTCGAGAGAGCCGAGTACGTCTCGCTCTTTTTAAGGGCTACCATTTCAGCAGCTGCTCCCCCCATCCTTGAAGTGCGAAGAGGCAAAGGTACTGACGCAAGTGGTGTCCCAAATTAGGCACTTTCCCTTTTGCCAGGGCACCAAGGTCAAACTATCAGGTATTTTGCCATCTGACGGCTAAGACCTGGAGGCTCCAACACACAAAAGACGTTAGCCGAAAGCAGAGCCTCACGGATTATATCGTTCAGGGCGTGGTGGCCGTTGCTCGCTACCATAGTGCCGCAGATGCATAAATGAGGTTCACAAACATCGCAACCCAGGCGGAGCGCCACAGCCACCCGCAAAGAGTCGTTGTCCAGTAGTGTACTGTGCTGGATACGGCATTAAGCCTCGCCCTATCCACACTCACAGCTCTCTCCAACAGACGATCAAACACCCGCTTAACCCCCGCATCGTCCCACGATCGCTGAAGGTGTATATCCTCAGGCACGGGGATACCCGGGTTGAGAGCTAACCAGGCCGTCTGAGCATCAGAAGCATAAGGTATTGTAACCATCCAAAAAAAAAATACCAGTCACAAGGTCCACGACCCCAGTCACCGATATGCCAGGAAGGCCGGCAGACTAACGTCACGCGCACGCCGCAAGCCTGGTCCACCGTTCCGAAGAGGCAGAGAAGCAAGATCCTACTGGTCTCCTTTATTCCTTTGTATTCACGAACTGGTAATCAAGGAGATTGTAATGCGTAATACTTACCTCCAAACCTCCACGCTGGCATTATGCTGCTGGCCAGTACTGGCTGAATGTGCCAAAGCCAAAAAGCGCGAGGCCATTAAAAAAAAAAACTAAAAATAATAAATAAAAAAATAAATATAAATTAAAAAAATAAATAGATAAATTTTCTTCCGCTCTGTTACAAATTGCGTATACATTTTAAACAAAAATGACGAGTTTAAGTGAAGATTTGGATTTGACGCCTGAATCGATAAAAAAGAGGCAAAAGCAGTCACAGAAAACTTACTACCTCTGATTTCAAAGGAAATATATTTAAAAGTTTATGACGATTTTATTAAGTGGCGCACTGAAAAGAAAGTGAAATCTATGTCGGAAAGTAAACTAAAGCCTTCTTCTTTGTGGAGTATTTATTCCATGTTAAAATCCACACTTAATACGAAGCTAATCATAGATTTGAAAAATTACGCCAACTTGATATCGTTTTTTTCATCACACTTGCACGTAAACAGTATCAAAACATACAGGTTAACTTGGTCGTAATGCCACATATAAAACCCTCAACCTTTTTTCTTACCATGAAACCCTTGGTCGGTAAGTAATTTTTTTTTAATTTATAGCACTGCACACAGTCATGCAGGTTCCGAGTTCAAGTAAGGAGTTTATATGCTCGCAATTGAAAAATTGTCTTAAAATATTATCTAAACAGAAATTTCATTGCAATCTCACTGCAAGTTACTTAAATACGCAAGTAATGTTCTTAATAATCCGTTTTAATAGTTTTTTGTATAAAAACGTCGATATTTTTTTTTTTTTTTACACGCCGTCATGGCTGTATAAGCATTTGTCCTTAACGCTTCTGAACGAAACATTTCTATAATCTGTGGTGCGGATAAAAGCCCGCCATCCGCTTAAAAAAAAGTTCACGTATTTCGTAATAACAATAATAGTTCTTCTGACTTGATGTATTAAAGCTATTCATAAAATTATTTACATTTTGTATTTGAAGACAGTCAAGTAAAAGTTATAAAAAATGTCGTCGTCGTCCGAAGAGTGCGATTTAAATTCAACACCGCCAGATATTATCCATGCAGCCAAAACAATTAATCGCATTAATTGATGATGATGATGTGGTCCGACCGATTTCGGTCACGGCGACCGCTTCGAGAGTTTTAGACTCGCTCGTGTGCTCGCATGTGGCTTGTGTAGCCTATCTTATTTGTGAAGGTCCTCGCACATTGCGGGCATGTGAGCACACCGTTAACATAATTATATTGAGTTAGCGCAGGTGGTCGGGCTTTTAACTCATCGCGCTTGGTGTCGAGTTCGGCGCGCCGGTGGAGCTCAAACTCACGGACTTTGGTTTTAACCAAAGCCCTCCACTCGGGTCTTAGGGCGGCATGCTTTTCCCACTGGGAAGACTCTATGCCACATCTCTTCATGTGTCGCTTCAGCACATCTTTATACCTGAGGAGTTGTCCTCCATGCTTGCGCTTGCCCTCCTCAAGTTCTGAGTAAAAGATGTGCTTTGCGACCCTCTGCTCTGCCGTCCTTGACACGTGTCCGCACCACCGAAGCTGTCGCCGCATGAGGTAAGCCTCAATGCCACCTACATTGGCTCGTCGCAGCACCTCGGTATTCCGCACGCGATCAGACCATCTGACGTTCATAATCTTACGCAGACATCTTAGGTGGAATCGGTCTAGCATGCGGATGTGACGACGGTACACAGTCCAAGTTTCCGCAGCATACAGGATGTTAGGCAGAACGACCGCCATGTATACTGAGATCTTCGTATTTAGCTTTATGTTGTGTGAGCAGAAGACCTTGGTATCCAGCTTGCCAAATGCTGCAGCTGCAGCTCCGATCCTGCTGTTGATCTCTGCATCAAGGTTGCACCCGGATGTTAGAGTGCTCCCCAGCTAGCGAAACTTATCGACCTGTTTCAACTCGTCCTCGCCAAGTTTGATTTTCAGCGCCTCGTGACAGTCAATGTCTAAAGACATCACCTCCGTCTTTTTGACGCTGATTTTTAGGCCGAATTTACGGCAAGATTTGTCTAAATCGGACATGAGCTGTTGCAGGCTGTCTGGGGATTCTGTTAGAAGCATAGGTCATCTGCGTAGATGATCTCAGTAACCATCGCGTGTGAGACTTTTGTGTGGGCTTTTAGCCTCGCCAGATTAAACACGCTGCCATCGGTGCGAAAACGGATGCGGATACCTTTTGGAGAGGCCCGTAAGACCTCCCGGTCTACGACCGCAAAATACAGCGCGAACAATGTACGCGCGAGAACGCAGCCTTGTTTGACCCCACAGGGCACGGGGAAAAACTGTGATTGTTCGTCGTCAACAGCAACGCAGCACTGCATGCCATCGTGGAGGAGTCTGAGAAGTCTCACAAACCTCTCCGTGCACCCTATCTTCTTCAGCACCATCCAGAGGGCTTCTCTAGGCACGCTGTCAAAAGCCTTCTCAAGGTCAACAAAGCACAGATACATGTGACGGCCCTGCTCTCTGCTTTTCTCTTGCAGTTGACGCACTGAGAAGATAGCCTCAGCTGTGCCTCGGTCAGGTCGGAAGCCAAACTGGGTTTCAGGCAACAATGTTTCTGATAGTCTCATCAGGCGGTTTAGGAGTACTCTGGCAAAGACTTTTCCAGGGACTGATAAAAGCGAAATACCGCGATAGGAACCACAATCAGAGCGGTCACCCTTGTTTTTATATAGAGCCCTTATGCGCGAAACTGTAAAGGTTGATGGGACCTGTTCTTTATTCCACATAAGATTAAAAAGCTTCCATATTTCCAAATGTAGTTCCTCACCGCCGTATTTAAGCAGTTCTCCTGGTATAAAATCAACGCCAACCGCGCGCTTGTTCTGCTGTTGTTTTATTGCGAGGACAATCTCGCCTTGTGACAACGGCTCACTAGATCAGTTCGCTAGATACGGGGAGTTGAGGGATCGAGTTTATGTGTTCCAGATCTGCAGACCGGTCCACATTTAGCAGAGAGTTGAAATATTCCGCCCAACGTTTGAGTATTTCTTCCTTGCTTTTGAGAAGGCCAGTGCCACTAGCAGGTTTAAGCGGCACTTTTGCAAGTGAAGTCGTACCAATCAACTTTCGAACCTCAGCGTAGAATTCCCCTAGCTGGTTATTGTCCGCGAGCCATTGCATTTGACGAGCTTTGTCCTGCCACCACTTATTCTTTGTTTCCCGAGTTAGTCTGCGCAGCTCCAGGTCACTCTCTCTGATCTCCGCAATACCACGTGGGCTCGTTCTATGCTGCCTGAGGAGACGCCGGTGTTTGTCAATTGCCTCCCTCAGAACTCCATCATTCTCATCGAACCAGTCCTCATTCTTACGGACTTTTAGACCCAAAGTATTCAAGGCGGTGTCTAATATGTGAGAAGATAGAGTCCCCCAGTCAGCATTAACATCACCGACCTCCGTGTCGGTATGCGGCAGCACGGTTGCCAACGCTTCGACGTATTTTACCCTCGTCCCGAGATGCTTTAGCCCATCCAAGTTTAGACTTGGCGGCTTTGACTTGGCAGCCCTACAAGGACGACGGAGGCGAAGACGCAGTTTAGTGAATACAAGCCGATGATCCGTCCAACAGTGTGCTCCACGCATGACGCGGGTGATTTGGACTTGGGAAACATCTGTTTGCCTCACTATAGCATAGTCTATGAGATGCCAGTGTTTGGATCTTGGGTGCATCCACGTATTTTTGTGCTTGGCGGGAAGTCTGAACATAGTGTTCGTGATCGCCAGGTCGAGTTGTGCACAAAGATTGAGTAGCAAGTGTCCGTTTTCGTTCATGTTGCCTACTCCGTGTCTGCCCAGGACCTTAGGCCAGGCTGCAAAATCCTGACCTACTCTGGCATTAAAGTCCCCTAGTAAGAGGATCTGTTCCCTAGGACGTACGTGTTCAATACAGTGAGTCAACTCCTCGTAAAATTGTTCCTTAATGTCGTCAGATTTGTCTAGCGTAGGTGCATAGACACTAATGACATTAAGGTGGTTATTGTTGTCGAGTTGCAGGCGCAAAGTTGTAATTCGGTCTGAGATGTGCACCGGGAACTCTTGCAGCTGATTAACAAGCCGATTCCTGATCGCAAAACCCACGCCTGACCGTCGCGCTTCGGAGGCTGCGAGTCCTTTCCAGAAGAAAGTGTATCCGCCACCGTGCTCCACCAGCTCTCCTTCGTCAGAGAGATGTGTTTCGCTGATAGCAGCCACATCTACGTCATAGCGCGAGAGCTCACGAGCTACAATGGCGGTCTTTCGCTCAGGACAGATGTTCTCTTTGCGGTCAAGGAGTGTTCTTACATTCCATGCGCCAAAGGTCAAATCCAGTTTTATGGGTATTTTAGTCGTATTTATTTTATTCTTATTGTGACTTCGACCGCGAAATTAAGGATGCGGAGGCAGCCGCGGTTACTACCATCCTTATAGGCTGGGGTGAGCAATTTTTAGGGCACCTTTTCTAGCCCCCTCCAAGGCTGAGCAAGGAGAGCTGTGCTACCCTAAATAGGGCTGCTCTGTCACCCCGGGTGCTGCCGAACCCACTCTGTCCCCCCAGTTCAGAGCGGAAGCGACCACGGTGATCTGAGACCACCCCCGGAGCCGCCTATGTGCAGGCCTCAGACAAAGCCCAGTCTGCATCAAACCGAACCTCTCTACTTCAGCCCATCACCACAGGACTTTACGTTCTCGGAGTCCAATTTGTGAAGCAGTCATCTGCGCAGGGACATTTTAAAAGCATAAGCAGTCGCGCAGTCGCAGATGCCCTCTCTCGTCCTCATCCCCCGTAGCCCAGTGGAACGGAAACCGCTACGACTGGCGGAGGGTTCGGATGCAGTCTCTAGCCGGCAGTCACTTCTGACCTCAACTACCGCCCTAGGCCATCAACATTGCCTTGCTAACTCGCCGGGTCCGCCAGGACTCGGTGCTTATCAGCATGAGCTGCCTTCCCCGCCGAGTTAGACTTGTGCACATGCGGGAGGTATCCGCGTAGAAACCTGTCTGCCGAAGCCTACCAGGCCATCTCACCGGGTTTAGCCCACGAGCCGACGTGGTGTACCGGGGTGTGGCCGTCGTGTGCACAACGACTACTTACTTGGAGCCACCGGTGAGATTTTGTAGAATGCCTACCAGTACGATTTGCCTACCCTACGGGTCGGCTGCAAACCCTGGAGCACCCTACTACACCCCTCAATCGCATTAATTAATCGCATAGCGTACTCGTGAAAGAGACAGACAGATGATCCTGTTTCCGGAATATTCTAGACGTATGTACCAGAAAGTAAAAACTAATCTTGGTAAATTAAATATATTGTATTTACGTAATATTGTGAGCTCTGCCCTTCCCGTATTATTGCTGTGTTTAACGCGCTGCGGGAGGGCGCAGGCTGAAAATCAGCGCCGCCGGCTTCCTAACCGGCAGCATTTATGCTGAGCCTGAGCCTATTGCCACGAAGTTTTTTTTTTTGTTTTGTGTTTCTGTTCTTATCCTTTTTTTTGTGTTTCTTTTTATTTTGTATGGTTGTGGCAATAAACGGTTTTTTTTTTTTTTTTTTAAACTTCGTGCTGGAATGTTCTCGAACTTTGTGGACCGATTCACTGGACCTATATAAGGCAGACGACGTTGCGACAAAGTCAGTTTCGAAGAGATACCGAGGAATAAACATCGAAGAGAGATCAAAGTGATTATACTAAGTGATTTAAGCGAATAAGTTTAGTGTTGTAAGAGATTCCTTTTTGTTCAATTAAATTAGTTTTACGTTAAAGGCGTATTATCTATCTAACGAACCCTACGGCTCGTAACAATATATTTGGCAGCAAAGGTACGTTCGTAAACAAAAACCAATTAGGCATATTATCCATATAATAATAAACGTAACGCCCGTATAAATGATTGATTATGACTTATCTTTTTCAGGTTTGTTTTCGAACTGACAAATTTGACTACAACGGATGTGGAAAGCCATGGCAACTTGCTATTAATAAAATTACCTAACACCAGAACAAAGATTGGCCGAACCTTCGTGGTTAAAAAGAAGTTTGCACAGTTTGTAAACAAATATCAAAATTTGCGACCAGGCAATATGCCCAACAGATTTTTTCTGAATTATAATAAGAGAAGGTGAATAAAACAGGTAATTGAAAAAAAAAAGTTGGCAGGTTTCCCCAAATTAATAGCTAATTACCTAAATCTGCCAAACCCGGAACTGTACACTGGGCACAATTTCCGTAGAACGTCGGCAACGTTGTTGGCCGATTCGGGAGCGGACCTAACTGCAATAAAAAGACACGGGGGGTGGAAATCCAGCGCGGTAGCTGAAGGTAGCTCACTTTACTAGACTAGCTTTTGCCCGCGACTCCGTCCGCGTGGAATTAGTAATTTGGGCAACTTATTTCTTTTATCCAATGTGCTTTTTCATCAATTATGGCTCAGTTAGTTCCTCGTTATAAAAAAAAATGATAACTTGACACTTATCGTCATATTAAGTATATAGTCTCAGTGAATCGGTCCACAAAGTTCGAGAATAATCCAGCTCGAAATTTCTGGCACATGCGTCTTGAATGTTCCGGCAACGACATCGTCTGTCTGTCTGCTGCTGCTCTCGCATACTTTCTAGAATATTCCGGAAACAGGATTATCTGTCTGTCTCTTTCACATGCATGCTATCTTTCTTTAGCATACCCCCAACGCCCCCCCCCCCCCCCCCCACCGCACACCCACGTGTTCACATTCACCACTGTACTCCCAAGTCAAGCGTGCCTATAGAAGTTTTACTTCAAAAACCCCCGATTTTGAAACATTCTTCATTGGTGCTCCGCTCCTATTGGTGTTAACGTGATGATATATAGCCTAGCCTTCCTCGATAAATGGGCTATCTAACACTGAAAGAATTTTTCAAATCGGAGCAGTAGTTCCTGAGATTAGCGCGTTTGAACAAACTCTTTAGCTTTATAATATTAAGTATAGATTCCTTCGAAAATAAGAACAAATTATCCAGTAAAATAACGAAAACTATTAATTTGCGTGCTAGTTGCAGTTCCAGTCAGCCGCGCCCATGCTCATCCAACGGTGCAGGTTACGACGTTAACCCCATCAAACAGCCAAAAATAATGCCTGTTACTGAAGAATCTGGAAAATCCAGCATGCAAGACCATCAAGCCGCATTGTCACAAAACATGCAACAAAATATTCACATACCAGGGAAACCGGTAACTTATCGCTTTCGAATTGTTCCCATTTTACTATTAATTTTCATTAAAAATTGTACCGGTGTTATTTCCATTTATTATTAATATCCAGTTTGATAATCACGCAGTCCGAGTTCCTTGCGTCTAGTGAAAACGCTCGAACAGCGTGAATAGCAGCTGGTATAGCTGCAGGTAAGAAGCTATTTCCTCTCTCACAACACGACACCCGAGTTTGGCAGTTAATCGACGAAAAATACTACCCACAGCAATAGGTCTTAAACCACCATCCTTTTTCGAAAACGCGCACAAGGATGCTTCGTAGAGATAGGGACAGATCTCAGTATTCAAATTACCACTGAGCAAAAAGTTGCACAATCAGGCTTCCGAGCAACCGTACCCCACTATTGCCTGCTGATCCGGAAGTAAGCTCCTTAAGGTGCCAGTGGCGAAGCGTGAAATTTTTTTCAGGTAAAGCCGTAGCGAAAACCAGTGGCGGCGCAGGACCTAAATTTGGTGTGGGCAAGACAAGACACATTTTGTGAGGCCCTGTGATGGCGCGCCACACATTAGATTACGGATGTAATGAGCAAAAACCGGGAAACTTTCGAGGCTCGAGGACCCTCAGACCGCGAGGCCGAGGACGGTGGCCCACGTCGCCCTTACCCAGCGCCGCCTCTGGCGAAAACTACTAACCTTTACCTTTTTATTTATTCTCTTCTTGAAAATTAGGACATAACTTCTAAAATCGTCACTCAACAAATTCGCATCCACAATCAGTTTTAATTAAAGGAGCCTTTTCTACTTTTATTAAGCCTAGTAAATACAAAATAATTTATCTAGCGAGTCCGACCGAAGATAAAATATAAATTAAACTGACCACTTGACACTATAAGTTTGCACAATCCGATATTACGAAATTTCACTGGTTTCGAGCATCAACACTAATCTGGCTATGTATTTTTTTATTAAATTAAAACAATATATGTACTATAGGTAACGCCACCAGAGTTGAAGCCATGCACACAACCACATCTCATGTAATGACAGCGGGATTTTGTCGTTGTGTTGTCGTTAAACGTCAACACAACGACAAAATCCCGCTGTCATTACATGAGATGTGGTTGTGTGCGTGGCCTCAACTCTGGTGGCGTTACCTATACTAACAAACAATAATAACACATAACATAACATTTCACAACAAGAAACGAAATATGAAGTTTGTAATCAATGACTTTTTTTTTTGGAGTAATCAATGACAAATCAATCGTAATGTTGCCATTACAATTATTAGTGACGGTGTTATTTTATAAAATTCTAATCTAATATTAATTTCGCCAGTTTATAAACCTTAATAATAAAAGCAGATAAAATATAATTGTTTTTGTTTTACACTAAATCATCGATATTTTACGTTCCATTTCGCTGCAGTAATTTTGTATAAGTAGGCGATCGTAGCGCCAAAAATGTTCCAAGAAGCCGCTCACGGCTCGCGGCTCGCGGCTTCGGCAGGCAAAGTGAAAGTGAGCCTTACGCACAACACACAAAGTCTTTTTTTAAATGTAATAAGCCGCTTAATCCCGGGTTATCTAAGTAGCATAAATACGCGATGTTTCCTGGAGTGGTGTGGGTGTTTGTCAATGAATTATTTAAATTTCTGAGTGTACAATTTCTAATATTTCCGACCGGCATTTACTATTAGAGATCGTGAATGAATCGTTTTTTGAAAAAAACAAACAAATAATAATTTTGAACTTAAAAAAAAAAACAAAATAGTATTGCGATAATTAAAAAGAAAACTTGAAATGGCTGGCATAGTCACACAGGTGCACTTAAGCCTCGAAAAAAAAAAAAAGAGAAAAAATAACTTTAAATAAAATGCCTATAATATAAAATTATAGGGTCCAAAGACCGTCATTCAGATATCACTATGGTAAAATATCATTTTTGTCATACGGCACCAAATGACACTCAACGAGACAGAAATTATGTCAAAATTATAAAAAATACAAATGTCAAAATAACTAGAAACAATAACAATTCTTCAAAGTTCTTGACAGAATTAAATAGCATTAAATAAATGGCATACGACCATAGGATAATTAAAATATCTCAATAAATTAATTTTAACCTATATCCTACAAAAAAACTGATAAGAAATATTCGTAACAAAAAAACGGTATTTTATAAATAGCGAAAAATATGCTTCAAATGATTTAAATAAAATAGAACAGCTGTTTTGTTTGAACTAGATGTATTTTCCTAAATAATTCTTAACAAAATAGGTTAAAGAAATTTTTAGTCAATCTTGTAATTCTATGTTGAGTCTGTTGAACTTGCTATCGGTACGAGAACGAATAAGTGTAAATCACGCTGTCATTACATGAAGTGTTGTGTGCCCTCAACTCTTGTGGCGTTACCTATATAGAGCGAGAGATTACCAACTTTAGTCACAACACAAATAGACAATTGTAGAATTTAGAAGAAACAAAAACGTCATTGCATCAGGTCCTAATAACCTAACTTATGAAACCATATTAAACTTTTAATGAATGTTTTGTATTTTACGGTTACGACAGTTTCAATAGTGTATGGTTTCAATGGTGTTGGATAATTCAAGAAGAAATGGTGACAAAACAAAGTTACGTCTTTTGTATACATACCTATAGTTGGCAAGTTCCATTGAATGACACTTTAATTCGGGTGTCGAATCAGGTCGTGTAGAAGAAAAAAAGTTGCATTATTTCTGTTTCGATTGCGATCGTGTAGATAGGTCATTCATAAGCAGTACCTATATTAGTTGAAATTTTAAAAGTTGACCGTTTACTACTTGAGAACTTAACTCGTAAAAACAACATTGTTCTCTTATGTTAAAGCCTACCGCTAATAACAAATCATAGCAAGTAACAAAAATGCATATATATATATATATATATATATATATATATATATATATACCATCTTCTCTAAGTCAAAAGTTTGAAATTGCAATTTGATAATGACACTTGGATATTGAAAGCCGTACTCTGGTAGGCGTCGTCTGCGTAAGTGCTTGTGTCTCGTCGGCGTTGTAGTGACGATAGGCCTTTCTTAATTAAATTAAATAACGGTATTAGATTAAAATTCATTTATCTCAAATACAAAGACTCATACACATTTCAATTATATAATAAAATATAATAACACTTGCACATCATCTTCATTATTATTATTATTAAGGCATCAATGGTTGACACATTGATAACCGTCATCTGTTTTTCAATGAGTTAAGCTGAAGTATGAGGAGCGATGAGGACTGATCAATAAAAATCCATGTTGTAGATTCGTATGTATTGCGTGAGATGCGCTAATAGAATGAACCGTCTTACATAAAAGGTTGCTTAATTTATTGTCTTAAACTTATTGCTGAGTCGAGCAATATGTGTTATGTCGCGGTAAACTGCTAAGTTACGGTAAAACTATAAAATAGGACATACTCTACAAAGCTCTTGCAATTTCAACCTTGTTACTTAGGGAAAATGGTAGCTATTTGTTTGCGTTTTTAATTTTTTGTGATTTTCTTAACTTTTTTCTGAGCGGAGCAGAATACATACAATGGCATTGTGTATGTATGATATACTCTCACGTGGTAAACGGCTAGCTTATAAAATTTCAACTATAAATGTACTAATAATTTATAGTAGTGTATCTATGAAACACATTATGTGAAATGAATGAATGAAGGTATCGTATTTCATAATAGTGAGAGATCCGGTATAAGAAATGTATACCCTCATCTGTTAATTATTAATGACTAGCCTTCCGTCCGCAGCTGCGCCTGGGGTCTATAATGACTCCCATAAAATTTTAAGTCATAATGAATCATTAGTCATAATCAACGTTAGTCATACAGTGATTTATTTCTGAAACAATTTGTTTTTCGGAACTGTTATAAAACAAACCTAACCTAACCTACTGCATTCTATAAGATGGCATTTAAAAAAGTCCTGAAAAAAATACTGTTTCAGAAATAAATCACTCTATGACTAACGTTGATTATGACTAACGATACATTATGACTTAAAATTTTATAGGAGAAAAGGGGCACCGATCTTGGAACAAAGAAATAACGTAAAATTTAATCATTTTAAGCAAATTAAAAACATACTTGGCACTGCCGTTGCCAATTGAGTATTTTTTGTAAATTAATTCGTCAATCTTTTATTTAGTAAATTCGCTACCTGTTGATTTTCTTATCATAATTATGGTGAATATTCGATGTGATAATTGATATGTAGCCGACATAGTTGCATAAGTCGCTATATAGGTAAGCTACGACGACAGGTTCGCCAGTAGTCTCTAAACCTAACTACGTATTATTTTTTACTGTTTTACTGGTCTGTCATATCGGGAGTTTTTATTTTTTTTATTAATATTGTGTACTTATGTAGCTTGTTTTCATGATATTTTTAATTGTTTATCTTAACTTTTAAAATATCCCAGGTTATGCGGCTTTGATACAGGACAGCACGGCATAAGACGCGTAGGCGCTAAAAGTTCTCCGAATCTGTCCTCTAGTCGGTCTGTGTCTAGACAAACTACTTGGAACGTTACCGGTATATCTAGTGGGTAAGAATTAACACACGTGTCAAATTTTACTTATTTTTGTTTGTTTCTTAATAAGTTAAAGTAAGTACCTGATACCTACTCTTGTACTATAGTCGACCAACAAAATTAATTTACCACTTATTTATACAGGCTGTTACAAAGTTTTGTAAGCCCCCGTAAAGCCGTAAGGAGGTTAAATGGGGCCTTATAACGAGTCCATTCACAATATTTAAGAACCGTAGTAACGCTGTATAACATACCCAAAAAAAATAAAAAATATTATTATTTTCACTGATGTGCTGATGTGTAAAATTAAAGAGTAAACTACGCAGAATGTACCTACATTTAATTTTCTACCTAATTCGCGGAACGACTAAAATTGTAAAAGACCTAACCTAACGAAACAACATTTACTTTTTCATAGTAAAAGTCAAATTTACAGAAACGGCTCAAAGTGTGCTCCGCCCTGCTCAATACAAAACCTCGCTCGTCGGGATTGGCTTGTGTGGCATTTCGCACCATCGTCGGTGTTATTGACGCGAAAACCGATCTAACACGCTGTTCCATCTCGGCAACCGTTGGGCAATCGGAGAAATACACTCTGTCCTTCACACAACCCCACAAAAAGAAGTCCATGGGTGTGAGGTCCGGAGAACGAGCAGGCCATAGCACCGGTCCCCCGCGGCCGATCCATCGTCGGGGAAAGCGAACGTTAAGATGTTCTCGTACGTTGCGAGCAAAATGTGCCGGAGCTCCATCATGCTGAAACACCATGTTTCTTTAGTTCTCAAAGTAATCCCAGTCGGCCATAGGAAAGTCGTTAATCGCCTCTTCGAATTCCGTTTGTAAAAACGTTAGATAGTTACTACCGTTCAGACGTGATGGCATAATGACGGGACCGATGACATGCCCGTCATAAAGGCCAGCCCACACATTCAGCCGCCACTGGTGTTGGAATCTGCCCTGCCGTGAAGCATGTGGATTCTCGCGAGCCCAAACGTGATCTTTATGCATATTTGAAAGTCCTGACCTCGTGAATGTTGCCTCGTCCGTCCAAAGAACATAGTTTACGTGATTAGGGTTTTCCTCTAACTGCTTGAGGTACTACTCGCAGAAGTTCCTCCTGGGTGCAAAATCGAAGGGTATCAGCTCCTGTGTGCGGCGATAGTGATAAGGGTGACGATTATTGTCACGAAGAATTCGTCAAACTGCAACATGGTTTATACCGAATCTTGTTCCGGCTCGCCTCGTACTTGTAGTCGGCTCTTCTTCAAAATGCTCTAACACTCATTCAGCCTGCCTGGCGTCGACTGTGCTTGGACTTCCACTTCCAGTAAACCGATGAAAAGAGCCGGTGGAATGTAGTCGCCTTGACATGTTCAGAAAACACTGGTACGAAGGCAGCCGTCGCTGCTCAGTGGGGGTCTACCATCGATAAATCGTTGATGATACAGTTCGCGAGCACGATATAAATTGCTATCTTCATGGCCTACGCATAACATCATAATATCGTAATATTCCGAGTTAGAAAGCATCGTTATTTTGCAAAAAATGTTGAAAAAAAAACTCGAAACAGTTGTAGGATAACGATCAGAAGATTTGAAATTGACAACATATTTTTTTTCCAACTTGACTTTTTTGAAGCCAGTACTTGTGTAAAATGACATCCTTGTATTGAGGTAGCAAACATTTATGAATGAAAAATAGAAAAACTATTAAAGTAGACAATTATTAGGTAAAATAGGTACGTATAGGCCTTTCTGTTAAATAATCTGTTTCCCTGACATGACAGCTTACTAGGGTTGACAATATTTTTGGCTTTGATAATTTATTATATTTTTTACGGGGTATTTTGTAACACGTTGTATAACCGAAAACTAACATACTATTTTCACATACAATTAAATAGGAGAATCAGCCTTATTGATTTTTTCTGATGTAGGAAGGAACCGCCGTAAAAATGGTAAAGCATTGACTTGGTCGGCTATAGTTTGTGAGATCTAACTTTTGACATTTGTCTATTGAACTTTGTAGTGATGAGGTTAAGACAGATCGTTTGTCAAATCTGCCGATTATTAACGAATTGATCGAATCGATTTTACAGCCGATTCTGGCATGTTTTATCAAGCCTATATTGTACTTTGACTTTTAACCAAAAAATTATTTGTGAATACGGTTTTCCCCATTTGGTGTTTAATTAAATGCTCTCCTTGAAATAACCATTAAGAAAGGCTGTTTTGACATCTAAATGAGTAATATCCATACCTAGCTGTACAATTCGAGCAAATAACAACCGCAAGGTTGAGTGTCGAATCACAGGTGAAAAAGTTTCCCGGTAGTCCACTCCGGCTTTGTGGGTAAAGCCTTTTGCTACTAATCGCGCACAATACCGCACCTTTGTCACAATCTAGTTTCTTTTTTAGTACCCACTTGCACTGCACTACACTCGCGTTAACTGGAGTATCGACAACTTCCCATACTTTGTGTTCAGCAAATGACTGCAGCTCCTCTGCCATCGCCTGCAACCACTGTTGTTTCTCAGGACCACTGATCGCCTCTGCATATGTCATCTCATCGTCCTCTCCATAGCTGGAACATATGTTGGCAAAACCGCCTCCCTGGTTTCTTCCTCTGTCGCTTCTGTTTCTCTTCTAAAACTGGCACTTGGGAATCACCTGCTTCCGGTCTGTCTGGTACATCTTGTACATGTTGCTGCTTGCCACTAGTGCTGAGCTGCACTATTTCTTCTGCAACATCCAGGTATTCTGACTCAGACTCACTTGAATTTGACTGTTCCATAGATTCTAATTTAACACCAGATTTCTCCATTGACACCTCCACTGAATCTGTGTTTTCTATGCCGATAGCGACTGTCTCGCTCCTTTTTCTGCTCTAGTATAACTACATTCTTCAAATTCTTCACTGGATCATAAATCCTATAACCTTATAAATTTGGTTTGTATTTTTGGTTGTTGTAAATTTGGTTTCCTACCAGTCCACATTTTATATGGGGTTTTTCTACACCTGAAGCGACTGACCTGTTCTTTAGGTAGACGGCATAGTTAGCTGCCTCACCCCAAAATTTCTTCTCTGGACTAGCTTCAAACAGAAGACACCTCGCTCTTTCAACAATGGTCCGATTTGACCTCTCACAAAGACCGTTCTGGTCAGGGGTGTAGGGGTTTGTCTTTTGATGTACTATGCCTTCACACTTTAAGAAGTCGTCAATACTCAAGACCATTGTCAGTCCGCAAGACATTGATTTTTTACTCGAATATTTTTCCACCATCGACATGAATTCCTTGAAATAACTTAGTGCTTCACTTTTTGCCTTCAATATCTTGCACCACCAATAGAATTCATTTCCATGGGACCGCAAATATCAGAAGTAACGACTTTGAAGTATCTCTGTGGCTCGTGTACCAATGGGGAAGGGTGACCTTTATTGTTTTCCTTCACAGCATATCTCACATTCTGATTTACTTGTTGAGAATGTATCTGGATAATCCATGCCTTCCACTAAATCACGTTTCATTTAATCATATCGTTGCAGTTTAGATGTCCCAATCGTCTGTGCCATGTGTCACCATCAGTCACTGACGGAGTTAGTAGACAACTTCGTGTTGATTTGAGGTTCAACTTGTAAACTCCATCAATAAAATCAGCCTCCGCTACTAAATCACCTGATTTGTTCCGTATGAGGCACTTATTAGGCTCGAAATTGACACTGTTACAATTTTTAATCAGTTCACTGACCGACAAGAGATTGATTTGTCGTAAGACTCGGCACGCACAAAACATTCTTCACGGTAACTACGTAATCGTGACTTGTTGTGATTTCTATGTCATCTGAACATAAAAAAGGAACTTTTGTTTTATTTGCAACAATAATTTCCGACAAACTTGGTGAATACTGCGGATTTTTCAAGCAGTTTTCATTTGCAATTAAGTGCATAATTGCTCCGCTGTCAATGTCAAAATCCCGCTTTGTGAAGTTCCCACTGAGAAAAACAACGCTAAAAGCGTTAGTCTGTTTCTTCTTCTCTGGTTTTTCATTTAAAGTGGGCATTGATTACGATAATGGCCTGTTTCTTTGCACTTTAGCATGTTTTTGTTTTCGTAGTTGACTTTGACGTATGCGGTGTCTGTGGTTTATGTTTGCTAGTGTTGCCACATTTACTTTTCTTGTGCCAACATTTAGCAACTAATGCTGAATTACATTCCGTTTCACTTATTTGAACAGATTCCATATCTAGCAGTTTAGTCTTGATTGAATCGGCCGTTATTCTGATTCCAGAATGTTCGATAGCCATGATCATAAGGCATGAATCGTTCTGGTAAACCGGCAAGCATATTCCGATAACGCATATATGCGTCGGTGGCAGTGAATGCGTTAAAGGAAACTCAAAAATGTAGAAGAAGGAGAAGAAGAAAAATATTTATTACACAAACTAAAAATTTACATGATGCAATATCCGGTGGACCCCAAACTAGGCTGAGCTTGTATCTTGGGACCCGTTGAGTTGGATAACATAGTACATTTTTATTTTTGTATTTTTTTTGTATCCCATAATTTTATGCGGCAAAAGAAAAGTATTCAAAAAATTGTAGACTATCATGTGACAGAGTCGACGGAGCTTCGCTTCGCGGAGCTCCTATTCCGCGTAGTTAAAGGCACTATGCAATACTAACCTAACCTATTAATCTCGATAGACCTAAGCTTCTTAAATGGTTCTGTTATGGCGGGGGCCTCCGCCCCCTGTACCACCCGTTGCCAGCCGGCAACCTGTCAAATTACAGCGTCTCGATGAAATGTGTTGTCAAAGAAACGTATTATCAAGTACACTAACACTGGTGAAACGATTTTCTGTGTTATAAGAAGTTTAGGAACTGAAACTTATGATGAACCAAAATTATAGTAAAGGCGATTCAATGAACGGTTATGTCGATATACAAATAAAATGATGAAGTAAAATTCGATGAATTGATTCTTGTGTAAAAGGTAATTCGAGCAATTGTGTGAGCGATGTAACGAAGTTCGATGAATGATTCCTACGTGTTACTAAAATTCTGCGAATGGTGTTATGGGAAACGAAAATCGATGAAACTATTTTCGGTAAAATGATGGTTTACCAGAAAACGAACATTTACTCTTCAACATAAATTACCTTGATTGTTGGATTACCGTGTTCTTCTGGAATGTCCGCTCCAAATGAAATCATTTGGAAACAGCCATTGTATTTTTGAGTGTTCTCTAGAAAATGTCGTGATTCTGGTGCTTTGCCACGAAGCAAGGATAGCAATGGCTCTGGTCGCGGAACCAGTAATGGCAATTTCACTTGGCCATGAAGGCAGCACAATCCAGGCGTTTCTCCAGCAAACTTCAATGCACCACAATGCTAGCAAACTACGTCCATTAGACCAATGCAAACGTAAGGATGCAAGCTGTAGTCAATTGCGTAATCGTATATCTAGAAATGCTGCTCGGTTCAAACACTTGAAGTATTTCTTCTTGCACTTCGAAGACTACCTATCTCGTTGTTGATATGTGCGATTAGCTCCTACGATTTCTCGTTTCTAATGTAGCCGTTTCATGGGCTGCCTCTTTTTTATCTCTTGTGTTTGAGAAGCACGAAGCAGGCCCTACTTCGTGCCATACTACCGCGGCGCTCTTCTCGTACAATATGTCGTTCTTCATCAAATCCCCTTCGGAAAGAATGTTTTTAGCATACTTTAGTGAAGTGTCAAACACATTACAGCTTTCAACGCTTTGGAGCAATTACTCAATGCTATAAAGTATACAATAAATACGAAGCATAATGTCAACATAAAAAATTTCACCAACTTGAATGCATATTTAAAAAAGACTGTCCGAAAACTTCAATAGCAAGAAGTCCAAGATTTTTACTGCTCAGGAAGTCGAGAGGTTTTTGAATGAAGCTCCCGATGAAATTTATTTGGCAACTAAGGTGTGTATAAAATGTATTTGAAAATCTAAATGTAAATATACCTAGGTAAATAAAATATGTTTTTTTTTTCTAATTAATTAATTATGTTGTTGCAGGTTGTTCTTATCTTTGGAATATGCGGTGCATGTAGGAACATCGAATTTTCAAAAATTACAGTCAACGATGTCGAAAAATACAATCAAATTATATTAGTTATAATACAAAAACTAAAATCGACCGGCAGTTTGTCGTACGTGAAGAGTTTGCAAATTTGGTCGAAAAATATCTAAGTCTTCGGCCAGAAAACATACACACAGAGAGATATAGAGTAAATGTTTACGGCAAGTAATTGGGAAAAACAAATTCGCAAACATTCCTCGACAAATTGCAGCCTACCTAAATTTGCAAAACATAAACTTGTACACAGGACACTGTTTCCGCCGGACTTCCGCTACCCTGTTAGCCGATTCAGGGGCTAGCATATCAACTCTGAAACGGCATGGTGGTTGGAAATCCAGCACTGTTGCTGAGGGATACGTCGAAGACTCAGTTGAGAATAAAACCAAAATAACCTCAAAAATAACTGAATTTATAAATATTGAACGCCGTCGCTCTCCACAGCCTGGAACATCAACAGACACGGAGCCAGAAGTTCACAAGTTTCGCCACAAAGTCGCCGGTTTATCGCAGAAAATGTTCAATCTGAGTTTCATACCACACAAGAAACTCAAGTTTCTCAGAAAATTTCAAACATAAATATTTTACTTTAAATTTTAACTGATTTACATACCTGTTATATAAAATGTGCGTGAAGTATTTTACTTTCCTCACAGTCGAAATGAAAAGTAGAATGTTTAACTCGGGTGAAATTACCCATTCACTCTCGAACTATTGGCGCTCTCACTTCGTTCGTGCGCCAGAAATATCTCAGGTGAAATGGTTCACTTTCCACCCTTGGTTATCAATCTACTATTATACTCCATTTGGGCGGTCATTCGTCTAGATTGTCTCAATACTGGAACACAATCACTTAATGTACAGGGTGGACCATAAGTAAGTTAACATTTGAATTAGCTGTTACGTCTATTTGAGCGGGAGGGGGGGAGTGCGGGGTATGTCAAATGAAAGAGCGGCCATTAGGCCTCCCGCGCATTAGGCGACCAGGTCGCGCGCGGCCAGGTCGCGCGACTGGCCGCGGTAGCTGCGATTCATCTGCGACCACGTAGCGACCACATTTTGTCAGCGAGTTCACATCGTGTTCCAAAATGGACGTCGAAGAATGAATTATTGTTGCGCTGATTTTATTATTACAAAAGTGAAAGAAAAAAAGAAAAAATAATAATTTTGGATTCACCCATTATTACGGAATAGGCTTACAAAAGGAATATAATCATACATACTTTCCAGACGTATTGCAATATGAAGATAATTTTTTTAACTATAATATTGAGAACGTCTAAAAAAACTGTTTACGAGAATTTGAATATACTAAAACTACATATTACTGGATTCAGCCCATTTCGGGAGTGCATCAAGTTATCAAATAAATCAGTCAGCTCCAACCATAATTGCCTTTATAAAATTTTATTCGAATAATCATCCGACGACTGATTCCATAGAGCTACTCTGTTTTGAATTTCGATAATGAATCAAAACATCATCCTGTATGCACAAAACGCGTGTGGCCGCTGCGACCAGTGCGCGCACACTGATCAAATTGAACGAAATTGGTGAATCTCGTTGGTCGCGGCGGCCAACTGGCCGCGTGTCGAGTCGCGATGTTTCCGCTGGCCGCGCGGCCAATACGTGGTCGCTGGCCGCTGGTCGCCCAGTGCGCGCGCTTCCATATGTCACGGAAGAATTAGTTGGCCGCAGCGACCTGGCCGCGCGACCTGGTCGCCTAATGCGCGGGGGCTCTTAGGGATTTAGTACCATATCGTCATTCACCGGAGAACAACGTGCGTTTTGTGTACGCGAATATTACCGAAACCACGATTCTGCAACCGAGGCCAAGAGAAAATTTTGCTATCATTACAACATTCACAATAATAATTTTGTCTGTTTTTAATAGATAGATAGATATATGTAGATATTATCATAGATATTATATTATATATTATCATAATATTCACTCATTCAATCCATTCGTGGCAGCTCTTATGAATCGATCTGTAACTTTATATTATTACTAGCTGTTGCCCGCGACTCCGTCTGCGAAGAATAGGGGTATGAAAATTAGATGTTGACCGATTCTAAGACCTACCCGATATGCACACAAAATTTCATGAGAATTGGTCGAGCCATTTCGGAGGAGTTTGGTAACAAACACCGCGACACGAGAATTTTATATATTAGACTAGCTGTTACCCGCAACTCCATCCGCGATGAATAGGGGTATAAAAATTAACCTACGACCTATTCTCAGACTTACCGAATATGGAGAAAAAAATTCATAAAAATCGGGCAAGCCGTTTCGGAGGAGTTCGATAACAAACACCGTGACACGAGATTTTTATTTATATTCTTCTTAAAAAAAAACTTGTAAAAATCAAAACTATTTAATGTATTTAGTAAAAAAAGTAATATCTTTTCTTTGAGAATTACGAAAAAATAAGAAAAATTATTGAAAATAACGTGTGCACGAGGAGCAACGCCATCTAGCGACGAGCTATGTAACTTGTTTCGCTAATTTATATGAGACTTGATAAAAGCGCCATCTAGTGAGTAATTTAAACACATAGATGCATAAGTAAATTTAGTTCTTAAAGTTATTCTTGCAATAAGGTTTTTATTATGAAGTTTCACTTCTTCCGCGCGGAGGGATTCCACGCACTAGTTTTTATTTTAGTTCTAAGTCTGTTCCGTCGTTTTAGGGAAGTGACAAAGACTACCTTTTTGTACATATTATTGAATTTGGTTTTTACTGTAATGCTGAATTTTTTATTTTTAATTCATAAATAATTAAATAAGTATTTTAATTTTTATACAGTTCACATTAGTCTTGTCTGCTACCATAATTCGTAAGGACCTCTCATATTATGTAATTTTTATAGACCTATTCGATGGGATTGCCCCCACCCACGTGTGCCTGTATGCCTTATTTTCTATTAACTTGATATCCTGGCGAATTTGATCATCACTCATCAATATCAAGTTACAATATTTTATTTACCCCCTGTTTCACCATCCATTGATCAAATTTATTTGACGGATATATGTGATGCCGTCTCTGTTTGTTCTGTTCGAATAGACGGAGACGGCATCACATTTATCCGTCAGTTAAAATTAATCAATGGGTGGTGAAACAGCCCCTTAGTATTAAATAATACTCTCGTGAAAATTATACATGAATGTGTATATTCTGAGCAGGTGTACTTAACTATAGAATGTAAATTGAGGCTGTGGGAAATTATTTTATTGAACACCTCTGATATATTCATTTTAATCCAATAGCAGTCATGAACGAAACAAGATGGGTATGAGTGTTTCCCACCCACAATTAAGCTACTTGAACGGCCCCGAGGGCGGCAAGAATAAGAGAGCTCGCAACGTTAGCACTCAGACGCCGTCGAGTATCGCTGCAGAGACCAGGCGAGCAGTAATTAGACCGCTTAAACTGAACCTTCATGCTCCTAACTCATTGACGCTAAGGTAACCTTATAATCATTATCTTAAACATTAGTTTCTGAATAAAAATTCTGTCGTTCTATTATTTAACTCTTTTCCAGGTATATGTGGCGTATAGGAGTCCATATTGGGTTCGCTAAAGTTCATCACCCGAAATTGATTTTCCTAACGATTTGTACTCCTAATGATCACTGTTCCTAAAGTTTTGTTTCCTAAAGTTTTCGTTCCTACAGTTTATTTTACTATTAACGTAGTCTATAACACTCAGTTTTCTGAAAATTAATTTTCCTAACGATTTGTACTCCTAATGATCACTGTTCCTAAAGTTTTCGTTCCTACAATTTATTTTACTATTAACGTAGTCTATAACACTCAGTTTTCCGAAAATTGATTTTCCTAATGATCACTGTTCCTAAAATTTTGTTTCCTAAAGTTTTCGTTTCTACAATTTATTTTACTATTAACGTAGTCCATACCATAACAATAACACTCGGTTTCCGAAAATTTTAAGTAATAACTTCACTGTTGAAACTTTATGCATTACTCCTACAATATTTTTTTCATAACATAATGTTCAATTTTATGAATTAAAACAAATCTACATAAAAATATATGATGATGAATAATAGTGTATATGATGTTTATGTTGAGAAAATATAGGAAAACAAATAGTAGTATGATAGATATTTATTGCAACGGACATTATGAAGTTGAATGATTAGGGATTCAGAACGTTAGGAACAGAGTAGTTATGAGTAGTGATTATTAGGATGTAAATTTTTAGGAACAACATTTTCGGACTTTCGATAATCGACATTAAAAAATTAGTTCAACTTTGGCGCACCCGGCGTATAGGTAGTATAGCGACCACATAAATCTGCAAAATGATTCGACCTTGCTCCCTTTGCAATAATGGTGGTAAATCAATTGAATTTGTTTAAAAGATGATTTGCTTTTAATTTAATCCTGCATAAGTAAACAATCTAGCAAAATTAATAATTTTTAGGGTTCCTTAGTCAACTAATTTTAAATAGACGTGGCCTGGAAAAGGTAAAATAATGCTATAATTGGTAATAATAGTGGTGTATTCACCAAGCGGAGTAAGGCACAGATTACATACCTACTAATCGAGTGCCTTTTGCCTGTCCACTGGAGCGGACCGAGGCAGCGGAGCGGAGCGAGGGGGTAATGCGGAGCGGAGTTGCGGACTGTGCCAGTCCATAGATAGATAGACAGCGGAGCAGAGCGACAAATTAATGCGGAGTGGACTTGCGGACTGTATTTTTCCGTATGCGGCGCTAGCCTATGGTCGTTTCTCCGCTCCTGTTCCTCGCTCCGCTTCCAGGTTTTGTATGATTTTTTTAACTAATTTTGCATCATCCTGCCCACTGAAGAAGAGCGGAGATTTAATGCTATTCTGTTGTGGATTTTTATCTCGCTCACCGCTCCGCTGCGTCGCTCTGCTCCAATGGGCAGGTAGCCTTAAGGCCCGACGCGAAGCTATACATCGACTTATTCGTTATTCATAGAGAGCATGCACCTATACGCCACCATGCTCAGCGTAGAATGTTTCACAACAGGAATAAGTTTCTACATGATTAATGGGCATTTCTATCTAATGTTGTACCCTGGATGATTTAGAGAAATGTATTAATATTTTTTAGGGTTCCATACCCAAAGGGTAAAAACGGGAACCCTATTACTGAGGCTCCGCTATCCGTCCGTCTGTCTGACTGTCTGTCTGTCCGTCTGTCACCAGGTTGTATCTCGGGAACCGTGATAGCTAGAGAGTTGAAATTTTCACAGATGATGTATTACGGTTGCCGCTATAGCAACAAATACTAAAAAATGGAATAAAATGAATATTTAAGGGGACTCCCATACAACAAACGTGATTTTTTTTGCTCGTTTTTGCTCGATATTGATAACGGCAACAGGTAGACGCTTGAAATATTCATAGAATATTTAATTATATATTGACTTTAAAAATAAATCATTAAATTAAAATAAAAAAAATATTTAAGGGGGGCTCCCATACAAGAAACTTGATTTTTATTAGAGACTCGGTACTCGGCGTACTCGGCAGTTTTTTTGATACTCGTACTCGGCCGAGTAACTCGGTTCAAATGCCGAGTATACTCGGTCTAAATAAAATTATTATTAATCATGTGTATTAAAATAAAACAGGCTTGTAAAACATCCAGATTCGCGACCTTTTGCGTATACTCATTGTGTCAACAGTCACTGTACCTACACAATCATCTATTTCCAATTTTTTTTAAATATTTAAGCAATTAATATTCGGACCGAATGCGAATTTCTCGTTAAATAAAAACTGACTAATTTGCTGGGAGAAGGCGGAGATCCCCGCGACGTTCGCTCGCGGTGGCTGGTAGCGCCGCGCGAACCTCTCTAAACCCGTTTCCACGCCTCAAAACAGAACCGAGTAACTCGGACGAGTACTCGGTTTGAGAAACTTTGAACCAAGTATACTCGGTACTCGGTTACTCGGTAAAGGTTGTACTCGGCGCATCTCTAATTTTTATAGATAATTGTACGGAACCCTTTGTGCGCGAGTCCGACTTGCACTTGGCCGGTTTTTTATTTGGACAAGCTAATTCTAATAGTAAATATATTCTTCTATGTTAATATACAAAGAAACTAGAGTTCTATTAAGCAAAAACGAGGAAAAACTTATATGTAGTAGTGCCAAGGTAGTTTTACTTGGTTCATTTGGTAACGAATTGTTTATTACGTAGAATAGTACATTGTGCATCAAGGGCCGTAAGTAGGGGACAGGACGAGAGTCTATTAGGAGCCCGACGCCGAAGGCGGAGGGCTTTTGATGACTCGAGTTTGTAATCCCCTTACTGCCCGTGATACACACAATGATTTTCATCACATTGCGAGGAAAAAAATCCAAAAATAAAATCATTTGTCTCTAAACACTTAAATTGAATAAAATAATGGCTACCTGCCTATACAGATTGTCACTTTTTTTGAGACATCTACCATAGATAATGGAAACTGTGTTTAATTTAGAATTCGAATGGTCATACTAGGCTGCACTGAAAGTTTCGGGAATCGATTATTTAATGGTTTAATAATGTTTCAAATTTAACCTTTTTATAACCATAGAAGTCTTATCAACTCATTACAACAGGCAGTTTGAAAAAAAAAAGTAGACACTGTTTAGTAAATTATTTTTCTCAAACATGCTATGTAATGTTTACGTTGTGTTCGTTAAAACAGGCTTCAAAATACACCGTTGCAGGCCTAGGCCGGCAATGCGATCGTCTATTGTTTCATGTCACACAGCACCATGATGTTTATACTGTTTATAGGTCTATGGCATCATAGTATACAGCCATTTAAAAAAAAACTATAAGCAATATTTGCGTTTTGGTTCATTATGACATTCTGCCACTACGCTTATTTAAGGTAAGGTAAGATGGTGATGGTAATGGTGATCTGCCTAGAGAAATATTTCACCATCAACATCATCATCATCATCATCATTAATCACCATCATCATCATCATCATCATTAATCACCATCATCATCATCATCATCATTCATCACCATCATCATCATCACCATCATCATCATCATCACCATCATCATTCATCACCATCATCATCATTCATCACCATCATCATCATCATCACCATCATTCATCACCATCATCATCATCATCACCATCATCACCATCATCATCATTCATCACCATCATCAATCACCATCATCATCATCATCACCATCATCACCACCATCATCATCATCATCATCAATCACCATCACCATCATTCATCACCATCATCATCATCACCACCATCATCATCATCATCATCACCATCATCATCATTATCATCATCATCATCATCATCACCATTATGCTGACGACGACGATGATGATGATGATGATGATGATGATGATGGTGCATGTTTGAGAAAAGCACTATACAAGCCTCGGCCGGAACAGGGGTTGCCGGCCTCGTATCATCGCAACCCCTAAAGTCCCGGCCTCTGCAGTAATGTACTATTTTAAAACGGTTGTCTTTTTAAAAATGCCGACAACTTTGCATGCTCCTTGATATTGATACAATCCTTAGATTGGAGAGTGGTTTTCAGCATAGAGTAGTAAGTGGACCACAGTAAAGACGGTTTGTATGTATTCGCAAATTCTCCAAATTGGGATGCACCAAAAAAAATAACCTATAGTTTTTATATTTTTTTTGGAAAGAATAGGATATTTTAAGACACCATTTTCATCGATTTTGAATTTGGTTGAGTATTTAATTTTTTATATTTTTTTTTAGAAATACGTTGGATGACGTCATAGTGAGAGAGCCACGTTCCATAGCCTAGAAAAATTCAAGTCGTACATAACATAATCTGTGGCACTACCACGGCACTACTGAGACCCTACTACGAAGTGCATAATTCGAACTTCGTTTCATGCCGTCCCGCTCACGCTAATATGATTTGACACGAGAGTGAGAGGGATGATACGATACGAACTTCGAATTTTGTAGTAGTGCCCCTGATTTGTCTTGTCACTGTCAATATTACAAGCACGGCTTAGGGTCCTAAATGAACCATGAATAAATAGTTTTATTTATTTCTCTTCTTTTAGCTTCGATTATTCCTGTTTGTTTAATGGTGTGATAGTAAATACATATTTTTTATTAAAATCTGATATTTAAATTCTTTCATATTTACTTGTAACGTAGTAATTTAATAATTAAATTTGTAAAAATACATTGCGAGTATTGTATACATTTCGGACTTTATGATAAATGACAACTGTTTAAAGCCAGGTGTGCATCATGTGATTAAAGTTCTGTCTTTGTCACTCTTTGCTATTATAAGCAGGACAGCAACATTTCAAACTGTCAATTTGCTTTAGAGTGTAGACCTGCTTTATATCTGCCTTTGTGACGATTCACTGCAGGGGTCAAATGAAGGTCATTACTTAAGTTTTCTTTATTTAATTCAGCTTATCATATTTTTGGAATCTGATTTCTGAAAACGCTTCTCAAAGCCTATTTCTCCAAACGGTTTTCGATTTATTATACGTTGCCAAAAATTGGGACATCCCAATTACGCCAAATAAACATTTTCTGAACAAGAATTTGTTTCCTTTTCGTTTCTCCATTTTATAAATTGGTCGTATGGAGCTATATACCGCTTCTTAGACTTCTCCGGTAAAAGATTTTCATTAATTGTTTTTGCTGCATAGATAATCTGGCGGTCTTGCATTTAAATCACACTCTTCGGACGACGACGACATTTTTTATATTTTACTTGAATTCCAAATACAAAATGTAAATAATTATAGCTTTAATTCAGAAGGCAGCACAACTTTCCTATTATTACGAAATACGTGAACTATTTTAAGCGGATGGCGGGCTTTTTACCCACACCACAGATTATACAAATGCTTCTTTCAGAAACGTTAAGGGCAAATACGTATACAGCCCTAAAAACTATTAAAATCGATTATTAAGAACATTAGTTGAGTATTTAAGTTACATTGCAACGATATTCGTATTTAGATAACATTTTAAGACCATTTTTCAATTGCGCACATGTAAACTCCTTGCTTGAACTTTGAACCTACATGACCTGTGAGCAGTGCTATAAATAAAATAAAAAAAATTTACTTACCGACCTTGGGGTTCATGACAAAAAAAGCTCGAGGGTTTTATATGGGGCACTAGCTGACCCCGCAAACGTTGTTTTGCCATATTAGGGGTATAAAAAATAGTCTACGACCTATTCTCAGACCTACCGAATACAGAGAAAAAAGTTTCATGAGAATCGGTCAAACCGTTTCGGAGGAGTTCGGTAACAAGACGGTGACACGAGATTTTTATATATTAGATTACGGCCAAGTTAACCTGTATGTTTTAATGCTGTTTACGTGCAAGTGTGATGATAAAAAATTTACACGTCAACTTGAGAACCTCCTCCGTTTTTTTCGTCAGTTGAAAAACAACTGACGTCTCGATACTTCACTACGAGCTTTGAAATATTCGCTTCTATATTTTTAGTAATGATTTGATGAGGCTGTAAAGTACCTTTTAATGTCTTATTCCGCAATATCAGTCTCGGAAATGTAGAATATTTTTACGACCTCGACCTTCATTGCTTCGTTTAATATTTCAAAGGCGTCAGCAGCGTTCGTAACACCTTTACCAAAACAAACATGTTTGTCTAAGGTTCTATTTACTGATACTCCTATGCCGACTGCAACGCCTATTCCGTGGCCAGCTTCAGAAACGGACCGAGTCAAATATTTTAATCCGATTTGTTTTTGAAATATGCTTAAATGTACAAAATTGTGCTTTTGGCTGTTCTGGGACGTTGGTTCATCTGAATAAAAAGTGCACGTTTGGCAGCAGCCGTGACATGGTGGCTCCGAGATGAAGGGCATTAGCTCAAAAAATGTCGAGTTAATCTCGTTTTAAGACGTGAGTAACCCGTATACTTTCACTATAAATACATAACTTCAATGCCTGGTGTTTGTTCTATAATATGTTTGACTAGGGTTTGTATGACCCGATTTAAATGTGCCCATATGGTTGCAGGTTGGTGACAATTTTCTGGGGATATTCTGTATAATGACTGCGGTTGATTTTGCTTTATCATGCCTGTTTGTAACGTAATTTGACTCTGCACCGAGGTGTACGTGGGTTGCACTGAAAGTTTCGGGAATACAAAAATTAGACCAGTGTAAAGAGTTTACTGTTTTTTAAGTATTCTCCAAGCATATATATACATTTTTTCATTCGCTTAGACCAATTATTGAAACAGTTATTCCACTCCAAAGATGTAGTCCCCGAAATGGCACTTGGTAATATTGGTTACAACGGGCTAATTTCCGAAAATCGACGTCTTCTACGCGACTATTTTGCGTAACCGGCTGTAGGCACTATTCATGCCAGCCCAACTCCTTAAGGAAGCCTAGCAGACCCTTCACGTTGCCGACGACTTCCTGGAGCGACCTCGGTGTCCCGAGGTGTAGCCCTATAGCTCGCCACACTAACGCACTCCAGCAGGATGTGTGAGGCCGTTTCTTCTGCCTCCATGCACGCTCTGCATAGGAGGCTGTCTGTAACACCTAAATTGTGTAAGTGTTTGTTAAGCAAGGCATGTCCAGTTAGAGCCCCGACCTGTAGTCGGAGCTGAGTTCTTCCATAACCGCGAAGTTTGCGGGATAATCCGGGGTTGATCTTCGGAAGAGCTTCTCTGGTCTGCCTGCAGGTTACTAGGTTTGTCCAATATTCTTGGTGCATTATCTTGTGTAGAAAAAAGAAAGGAATGTACAAACTGTACATTGTTTATTTGAAACAAAAAAAAATAACCAATCTTAACCATAAAAATTAACCAACTAAACCAAAAAAATTTAAAGGAATAATGCCGAAACAAATGAACGACGGGCTTTGCGTCTTTTGGAATTTTGAAAAGATACGGAAAAGAAATATGTACACATAGAACCTAACTAAAAACTGTTGGAGAATGGGCCCCACTCGTCAACTTACAAAATGTATATAAAAAAGGCAGAAAATATCATATAAAAATTACACACAAATTTTAAAGAAGGAATGCCGAATAAAATGAAATAAAATGTTTATTGCTTAGCTGGCTTTGGATGAATCTTCCAACGAGAAGGAAGTGAGTAGGTTTGGGGTGAAGGTGGAACTGTAAAAGAAATATAAACTGGTAGGAAATAAGCACAGTACGGGGAGAGAAGCGGTGGATGTGGAAAAAGATAAAAAAATACATACCCGCTAAAAACGGTTCCGACCAATTAAATTTGATATACAGTTCTGGTGGTTTAATTCTTCAGATGAGACCAAATAAACTTTTATAATTCCGTGGGGACAGCCTTCAATATAAAATCGATGGTCACGTTATTTATACTCACAAAATAAAATAATATTTTTTGTCTTAGATGAATCAATATCTCATGACAGTCAAAACATCAATACGAGTCGTGCAAAACTCGAAAAACCCTTTCTAAAAGAACTTGTCTATTGACACTGACAAGGCGGCCAGGAATATTTCAATTTCGCGTGTCAAAAAGGTTCGTTACCGGCAGCGTAATGCTGCACTTGGTGTTGTGGCGTAACTGGCCGCGCAACCATCCGAAAGGCAGGGGTAGGATGGTTTCAGGTCCATAGACCCTCAACTCCGAACCCTCCCTCGCCAGTCGATCGGCCGCGTCGTTGCCTCGCGATCCACTGTGAGAAATGGCACTTATGAAGGCGTCCACTGTTGCTTCGAGTGACAGGAATCGTTGAACGCGTAGCTTATCTTTAATTTTAGGGTATGTATAGAAATCATCAAGACTCAAGTCGCGGCTGTATGGTGGATGGGTCATTAATTCAGCGTTATAGTAGTCTAAAATACTCATTTGTTTCACGAGCAGTGTAGTCACTAGCGTTAACGTGATGAGAATGATGCATCGGTTGCAGTTTTCTATTTTGAGTATGTCAACGATTTCAGGCAGAATAATTGTAGTACATCAGTCTGCATTAACCGTTCTGCGATCCTCAAGTGCAATAGTCGCAGCTTGCCCTGATTTCGAGACAAAAGTGGCGACCATCTTTTTCGCCAGGGCTGCCAGATTGTATATTTGGATACAAAATATGTATAATCGGACGGTGTATTGTATCCATGATCGATCATTTCGTATAATTTGATATGATGTATTAATTTAGTTTTAAGAAATTATGAAGAAAAATCGATTTTTAGAATGGAACTGTATAAGCGATCAAATTTCGTATAATCACAGATACTAAATCGTATAGCCGCGATTTATTTGCTGGCAGCCCTGTTTTTCGCCGTGCTTTGGGAGCGAACAATCTTGGTCGGTCGCAGTTCGTTTTCGAACACCCAAACTCGTGATTGGTTTTTATTTTCAAGTACGTAAGCATCCACGTTTCATCATTCAACACGATTTTATACACTGCGTTGGAAGTTCCTGCGTTGAACCTTTCTAAATTTATTCGGCACCAATTGACCCAGGCCCCCTTTTGTTCATCAGAAAGTAGGTGTGGGACCCAACGGGAATAGTTATTTATGATACAAGTGCGGAAAGTAGGCTATTCACAACGAATGGCGGAGATCTAAACACACGAGTAAAGCGAGTGTGGTTTAGCCGACATGAGTTGGGAATTTCCTACTTTCGACACGTATATCATACAACATTTTACAATGCATTAAGTGAGGAAAAAAATTGGGCCTAAGAGCGCGCGTAGACAGAGAGCGCTCTGGAGTTCCGAGTTCCGCGTTCAGAGTTCTGTGTTTTGACCGCTCGAAAGTTCCAGTCGCCTGCTGTGTGCATTATCGTAAGAGACTTAGACATTCGAAAGAACGCAGAACTCTGAACTCGGAACTCCAGACCGCTCTCTGTCTGCTCGCGCTCATAAACATTTTCAGAAAAAGATGTTGCGTTCTTATTTACCTTTCATTGAGGGAAAGTCTCGTAGATGTTTACCTACATATTTCAGCATTATTTAGTCAGAGGCTGTCACATTTCCGCAATATCTTGTCATCCGATATACCGCAGTGTCTCAAATCAAAAGTCTTTGACCAGTGTGTGTTGCCAGTGATGACTTATGGCACTGAGACGTGGCCGCTAACGATGGGTCTTATAAGGAAGCTCAAGGTCACTCAGAGGGCGATGGAGAGGGCTATGCTTGGAGTTCTCTGCGGGATCGCATGAGAAATTAGAAATTGAAATGTAAAAGTTACTTTCTCGCACTAAGTGCAACCTAGATACAACATGTTTGTACTTACCTCGCTCCAACAAGACTTCAGGCTGAGGTATTCGTAGCACTCATAGGTGACAAGTAAATTGGGCGCATCTGAGATTGGCACATTGACTCTTTGTTTGTTCGTTTTGTTTCTGTTAAAATATATATATATATTTTTTTCTCTTTTACAAGCAAATGGCGGTAGTTATTTTTAATTTTTTATGTACTTACGGGTTTTCACAAGGTCGGGCTGTGTTCCCACCCAATTAGGTTTTTGTTGCGAACTGTTCACCGGCGTTCGTGTCGTTACAGTGTGTATGTTTTTTGTGTTTAGTTTTAAATGGGTCCCACTGAAAAACAGCGCTGTGGCTTGCCTCAACATCATGCTGAGTGGGGCCCAATTTATACTATTCGATATTTATTTGTATATTTCCTGTCAAATGTATTTTTTTTTCTGTGTTTGTATCGAATATGTGTAAATAAACATCTCTCTCTCTCTCTCTCTCAAATGATGAAATCCGCGCGAGAACTAAAGTCACGGACATAGCTCGAAGAATCGCTAGACTTAAGTGGCAGTGGGCAGGGCACATCGCCCGTAGAACTGACGGCCGATGGGGCCGAAAGGTTCTCGAGTGGCGTCCGCGGACCGGAAGACGCAGTGTAGGTAGGCCTCCAACAAGATGGAGCGACGACCTGGTGAAGGTAGCGGGAACGCATTGGATGCGGATGGCACAGGGCCGATCTGTTTGGCGAGCCTTGGGGGAGGCCTATGTTCAGTAGTGGACGTCTTTCGGCTGAAATGATGATGATGATGATGATGTCACATTTAATTTTGTGCTTGGTCTAGGACGGCAGGCGGCGTTAAATCCTATGTAAATTCATAACTTGAACTCTCCATTTTAATTTACTAAACTTAAATTAATTCTCCGGACTGAATTCATGAACATTACTATGGCGGGTTTTCATGACAGTCGCGAACGGGTAACCATGATTGGTTCGTGTTACGCCATGCGCGCGCACTGAAAGCTCATTGGTTGACACGCGCGAACGGGTAACCATGGTTGGTTCGTGTTACGCCATGCGCGCGCACTGAAAGCTCATTGGTTGAATTTCGATTGCGCGCGCATGATGTCGTATGGTCCGAAATGGACTCAAGGAATTATTTTAGTACCTACTAAATTTTTTATTTCAAAACTATTGACGAAATTTAAATTTGTGTGTATATTTTATATATTAAAACAATCTTTTTTTATTTTATCAGTAAATATTCATTTGGTTGCATCAAACATTTTCTTATTTGTGCAAAGCTGAATTATGAAGACACAACTGTCTATTCTTATTTTTTAAACACTAGTTTAGTCACAACTTTTTGAGAATTGGCAATATAAAAAATTACTTTTCCGCACGCGTGCGGAAAGTAAAATCCATAGGTACAATTTTTTTTCACCCTTGCGAAAGTGTGCTGGGTTGACTAACTTTCTATACCTATATATGTTGACTCGCGTCAAGAGGCACTTTCCGAGCATATGCATTGTAAAATAACTTTCTCACGACCAGTCCTGTTTGCAAGATAGTTTGGATTTGACTTTTTGACGATCTTTGTTGATCAAGTCCCGCATTGCATCGACGTTTTCTTGAGTAACCCCAGATTTGTTCCGCCCTTCACGAAAATCAGCACCAGGGGTCGGACAAAAAGTGCGGATGACGTAAAAATTACGTAATCTTGCACACAGGATGATGTTTGTATTTAAACTTCCGTGTGACATGTAGTAACGAAGTAGTATTAATAAAGTAACAAAATAATCGTAAATAAATATACGATTGCCCGATATTTTTTCGTATAGGAGAAAAGGCATTTAAGAAAACTTTTGGCATATAGCGTAGTCTTAGGTTTGATTCGGATGGTATGGTAACTGTTTTTGCATTATTCACCATCAATGCATTTTTTTTATGAAATTGCGGAAGTTTTAATTTTGTAGTTGCACCCAGGGTATGTTTGCTGCTATCATAAAATTTGTAAGGTTCAAATTAAATTCATTTTGCCCTTTTTTTTACTACGTTTCCGACATGTTTGGTTGTCTCCAAATGTCTTTTATATTGCATACCTTCGTTGGTATATCTTGATTACAGCAAGAGCAGTATACGTGTTTGTCACGTACCTCCATAAACGGAAAATTGCCACAATATTCGAGTAAAGATGACATTTTACAGCGTTTTTTTATACATTAGCAAATATAAATTTTAACTAAATATAATCGTGAAGATACAATAGCTAAACAATAACGAAGTCAATTTATTATTCATCTGATTGGCAATGTGTCAGCCAAAAACGTACTTACTCATTTCAAGTGGCGATATCGTTTAATAAAGAGGTCGATAAATGATAAGTGATAATTGTTTATGAAAATCAAAAATACTATTTGAAATCATCCTATAAGTGGTTTGACGTCATCCGCACTTTTTGTCCGACTCCTGATCATCACTGACTTTCACTCGATCGCGGTAAAATTCGGAAAACCAGCGACAAACAGTCGTCTTTCATGCAACCCCCTCCCCAAATGCATAAGTCGTCCGATCAAGGTAGTATTTTTGAGATAAACCACTCATAAAATCATAAAAATTCATAGCTTTAAAAATTTCTTGCGTTAATTCCATTTTGGCGGCAACTACTCCGTTTTAAAAAATAACTACTAAAAAGTGTCTACTTTTTTTTACAAACTGAATGTTGTAATGAGTTGACAAGACTTCTGTGTTTATAAAAAGGTTAAATTTGAAACACTATTATACCCTTAAATGATCGATTCCCGAAACTTTCAGTGCAGCCTAGTATCAGGTTCACAAGTTCAAAATCGTGAAAACTAGAGGAAGCTCCTAAAATAAAGCTACTAAATTGATGACATGATAAATATGAGTTGACCTCAAAAAAAAATGTACTTATTTTACAATTTTACTACACATAAAAAATTGCAATCGTGGTAAACAAATGAAGTTGTAAAAAAGGATTTTCGTTTTGTGGCTATAACTCAAAAACTGTTCATACCTAAGAAATTATTCAAACAGATTCCTAAATAGGAGGAAAGAAGAATGGGCAAATTGGCAATTTTAATAGAAGAATAGTAAATAATTTTTGCACCTCAGCACCTCAAACAGGCAGGTTTTACTACTAAAAAACAGTGAGCAAAATCCGATTTTGCTCACTGCGTGAGACAAAGTAGCTTTTTAAATATTTTTTTTAAATGTCGAGGACAATGCCATCATTCATCCTTCCCATGTGCTGAATTCGAAAGATTTCAACTTCAGTTTGATCTGTCACTTTAATTTCGATACGAAAAGAGCGAGAGATAAGATCAAATTGATTCTAAGTTCGATTTCAAATTCTATACCTAGCAGGCCTAAAAAATAAAAGCAAGCATGCAAGCTAGCATGTAAAAAAGCATGAAAACGACAATCCTAACGGATTCTAGCCAGCGTGCAAGCAAGCATGCATGCAAGCATGCAAACAAGCAAGCAAGCACGCAAGCAATCAAAGCATGCAAGCAAGCAGTCATGCAAGCAAGCGTGCAAGTAGCATGCAAGCAAGCAAGCTTGCAAGAAAGCATGAAAGCAAGCATGCAAGCGAGAATCCAAGCAGGATTCTAGCGAGCATGCGATAAAGCATCCAAGCAAGCATGCAAGTAAGTATGCAAGCAAGCATGCAAGCAAGCATGCAAGCAAGCATGCAAGCAGGCTTGCTAGCGAGAATCCAAGCAGGAGGTCCAAATTTTCAAAATTAAAAACTGACATTAATTTATATTGACATTTTTAATTTCGTATTATCTTTTGAATGGAATGACCGATTTCAATAATTCAAAAAAAATCAACTAGTATTGAACCAGTCTTGCATACGAAATAATTTATTTGGATAAGAATTAATACAAAGGTGTGGATAACATGGTCTGATTTTGATAGGCATTTCTATAATCTTTTAAAATGTAAAAAACTAGTAATAGTGACATAACTACAATAGTTGGACGTATGGTCTTGTGTAGTTTTTTGTAGATATTGATACGTTCTATAATATTGTAGAACATTTTTTTGTTCTATCATCAATACTTTCCGCAGCGCATGCGATGAAAGACATTTTATGGCTATTTTTTTATACCTTGGGTTGGTTTTAGTAAGATTTTCTGAGGATCTATAATTTTTTATAGTAATAAATATAGCCAATGTTACTTAGTGATAATGTAGCTTTCTAACGGCAAAAGAATTGGGATTGTTCATTTTTTCTAACCCCCCCTTTTTATTTTTTTTATCGAAAACATAGAGCATTTTAAGAATCTAATTTGAATATTTCAGCAATTCATCACTCCAATGTTTTTTATAATTTATTAAAAATTTGAGATACGACTTCTCGTAAATTACATGCCGCGGCTGAATCTGTGTATAAACCACAGACATAATGACAAAAAAAATGTGTCATAATCGATGGTTAGTTGTCATCTGACAATGTCACTTTACATTACAATAACAATAACACTAAAGTTGCCGATTCTTCCAAGAGAATAGGTAAAAAAACGATTTACGGCTATAGTATTTTTTGTACGTATAAAATAAAATGGTCAGAAGTGTTCCCTTGAAAGTTCTTTGGCGGATTTAATCCATACTTACATTAAAATGATCCTCGCAACAATAAGTACATCTTGTAAACTTTGAATTAACTTTGCGGCACCACTTCTCTTGTAAATGCGAACAATTAATTTGTTTGGGCTATTGACAGAATCATTTCCACAAGTAGGAATGAAACACTTCCTGTATAAATCCATTATTAAAATATGAAAAACGCGAAGAATGTTTTTCAAAATAGTATCCTTAAACTGACAGATGATAACTACGTCGAAGTGACAGATAATAACTATAGAGAAACTAGACGGACGGCTTTTTTTTTCTTGTTGCAAAGAATTTCAAAGTTAATGCCCACAGAAAGGTCAAACAAAGGTCAAACATTATTTTGCAAAAATACACACGATCATTTAATATTTTTTTACTACAATGTTATAAAATGATTTAATAAACCTATTCCTCGAAATGGTTTTGGAATTAGACCACATTGCAAAAAAGTGATCAATGCCAATTTTTGAAATCGGTGCAATAGTTTTTAAGTTTATTCATTACAAACAAAAATACAAATCTTTCCTCTTTATAATATTAGTGTAGATTAAAATGGATGATTGATAAGTTAAAAAACCACTAAATCCAAAAAATAAATACATTTGTCTAGATAAAAAAAAGTCATATTACGAGATAATCGCGAAAATGCAAGGGGAGATAGGAAAATCTCAAAATACAACTTTAAATAGAAATGCCCTAATACTATACTAAATACTAGTCGCCTAGCGCGGTGACTCTGTCATTTTTTTGCACTGTGCTATAGACGCATCAACAAGTGCTCGTATCTGTTCCAATTACAGTTTAATCTCAAAATAAATGTTATCTTAAAAATTGATGCGATACGTGTTTTTTTTTGCAGATTTTTACCAAGCCGTAAAAAACATCGTTCTATGACTGCAAACGCTGTGGCAAATGAACAAAAAGCAACCAAAGTACTTGGCTTGGTGTTTTTTACTTTCGTGCTTTGTTGGGCTCCTTTTTTCCTATTAAACATCTTATTTGCTGCCTGCCCAACGTGTTCTGTCCCAGGTAAATAAATACATATTACCATTACTAGCTTTTGCCCGCGACTCCGTCCGCCTGGAATTAGTAATTTGGGCAGCTTATTTTTTTGATAAATAGAATAGATTAGAATAATTTTATTTCAGGCTGCATAGGCCCATATAAAAATACCTTAAAGACTACATATTTATATTATACTTAATTAACAACTTAATTACTAACACGTGAAGTCTGTAACGTGGGCTCTTTTGCGGTGTCGGTTAACCGGCCACGAAACCGCCGGTAAGCGATACCTTTCGGCCAAAACTCTTCTCTTGTGAAGGTCGACAGTTGATCAGTCGGAACCCTCACCACAAATGAACTAAAAGCTTTTTCTTCCTTTCCACCTGAATGAAGCAACGGCGACTGTCCCTCTTCGAAATCGGCTGTGGCGGATCAATGTGAGTAGGTTCACAGCGACTCTGCTTCACCTTCGGCTTCTGGACGACAGCGGCGTACGCGCGACGAGGAGTCGACGTATTAGTCGTCATCATCTCCACGGGAATAGAAGCGGCGGCGGCGGGGCAGGGGGGCATCAGGTGTTATGACGGTAGCCGGTGACGTCAAACTACCGACGAATGTACTTTGCACTCCGCTGCACGCGTCCACGTTATAGGGCACGTGCGACCTACTTACCAAAACAGTGTTCCGTAACAACATTACCTCGGCCCGCAGCTCACTTATGGTATTACTTGACACCTCTTAACTTAGACGACGTCGGCCAGACTAGTTTTAAGGAACGTAATATCTTTCAGCAGCCTGGTGACATCGACATGGTCGAAAGTGACGGGGGGCAGCTTGTGCAGCTCCTTGGTCGTGACGCAGGCACATCGTCTGGGTCAGTCTCTTTGAACAACGTTATGATGTCTTGGACACTTTTTGCACCTCCATCTCTTCGGCGGGAGGGCATCTGGTCGGTCTTGCCGAGCGTCTGGAAGAGCAGCGCCTTGCCACTGCAAATCTCGTCCTCCTTGAAGTTAGACTTGCAGATCTGCACGACGCTGCCTTCATTCATGGTGTCGATATCATTTTGAATAAACGCCAACAGCTCATTCGCTATGAGTTGTTGCGAACCCATAGCGACGACAGCGGGCAGCCGCTAGAGCCGCGCACTACGCGATTACAAAAATCGAACAGTGCCGTGTGATACGTCCGTTTCCGAGCGCCCCATGCACAACACTCAAAATATAAAACGAGCGTCAATATCTCAACACACTCTGGAGAATTATGGTAAATAGCGTACATGCATATCTCCTCCTTTATCTCGAAGACAGGCGGATAAGGAAGGTAATTGCAATTTTATATCTTTGGATGAAAGGGTACTTAAAAATCCTTATCATATATTAATCCGTCAAGGATCTGATCTGATATAACTAGTCCGTCCCAAATCAGAATGCGTCTGTCTTCTTAAACTGGCAATTCATCCGTGATGTTTTCCAATAAGTGCACCATTTTCGGAAAGTGTGTCATTCGAGTGTAAACTGCCGAAAGTTCGTGGAAGTGTGTGTTCTTTTGAACCACGTGAGCGTAATGCTCGTTGCATTTCAGCGCCATCATCCATCCCTCCTCTGGAGCTGAACCAATACACACGACTTCAGCATAAGGAAGCACGAAGCCCGCATAGCACGGCTCCACTCGCAATTACCAGATTGATCGCGGGAAAACTACTCTGCATTTCCCCAGTATCGTTTTTTGTAGGTACTTCCCCAGAATCGCCAGACTACAAAATTCACACAGCTAAAAAGGCAAACTAATATTATAAATGCGAAAGTGTGTCCGTGTGTCTGTAATATCAGTAGTGATCGGTCATCGGAAGCATTTTATGTCAATTTGATGATGACATTATTACAAGGACATGACTGTCTAATTTCTTGCACAATTTTTTTACCTACTAAAAATGGTTGTTTTTTTATTGAGTTACTATCAAGGTTCACATTTCTATTACCTATGATATGATTATGAAGCATAGGCCACTTATAATTATCTATCGAACGAATGAGTTTACGTCAACTCATGTCTTGTACTTGTCTCATTGACGTTCCTATCATTATTTTACCATTCGTAAATGGTTAAAGCAGCGGTTCCCAACCAGTGGTCCGCAGAAGCCAAAATATGGTCCGCGAATGATTTTAAATTTTAATTTCCCATTGAGTTTTTTATTAATGTTTCAGTTTGATTATTACAGTTTATTATTTTTATTAAGTATACACCTACATAGTGGTCCCTGCTAACAAAAATAATATAAAAGTGGTCCCTGACCAAGAAAAGGTTGGGAACCCCTGGGTTAATAAAAAATAAAAAAAATAAAAAAATCATTTATTGTCAGACGTTTCCGTCCATAGGCACACAATAGATAGGTATGGTGATAAAAAGAAAAATTGATATAAATGGATAATGTGTTAGTAACAATTATTCTTATCACCTATGTTAGTATTTATAAATTATAACTAATGGATCAACCGGATCTGATATACGAACGAATCAAAAGCATCTTAAGTCAGCGATACATCGTGGTAGTAGTACTTAAGCAAAATCAAGAACAATTTAATTTTAATTTATTACATTTTTTGATACTATGTAATATTCCGTGGGATCGACTGAAAAGTGATGCATTCCAACAGTTTTTTGCCAAATATATGTGCTGCCAGTGTGCACCTTTTTGCTTGCCCAGTGAGATTGTTTTACGCAAAAAATATTTGGAAATATCTTTCAAAACAACAATAAAGGATATCGAAGAAAAAAATACCTATAGTAATTTGTGGGTGACATTAGACGAAAGTACTGACTTTTTAGGATGATTATTTACTATAACAAATTAAATTCAGTTAGTTTTTATTTTGAACAACACCGACTTAACCATATTAGTCATTACTATTCATTACGTAGGACGTCAAAGTGACATACAATGCTTCCGACGGCCGATCACTAAATACAGAAAGGACATAGAATAGTTTTCATCTCGGAAAATTGCGTAGTTCCCGAGGGATAGCTACCTAGTCTCAGCTTGTCTTCTTTATAATTATAAATCAACTAGCGACCCGCCCCGGCTTCGCACGGGTGCAATGCTGATAATAAATATACTACAGAATGTCTTTATATACAACGCTCACATCTTTTTTGTCATTAGACCTCATAGGCTGTCTAGGGATTGCAATCCCGCAAAACGGGATCCCGCTGCTTTTATTAATCTGCTGGTTCCCGCACCTTCAAAGTGCGGATCCGCGGATCCCACAAATTTGATACATAATAATAAAAATCTAAAAAATAATTATTTTTTATTTAATGATTTCCAATTGTATTTGACTTGAATTGAATCGATTTGTTACTTATACTTAATTAATAGAAAATAAATAATTTCTGTTGCTTTTTTGCACAAAAATCTGTAGGTTAGATTTGATTTTATAACATTTGCAATCCCTAGGTATGTCCCTGCATTTTAAATCTGTAATATCTTCGAAAATATTCATTTAAATTACATGTTGTAAAGGCCCGTATTGATCTATATTACATACAAAATGTATTTAAGGTACTTAATTGGATAAGGATTAATGCTGTATTGCTTAAAATATTTCTTTCTTTTCTTTTCTTTAAAATCGTTTTGTAAATAAGCCATTATTTCTCGTAAAAAGTAAAGGATAAGGGCTATATCTCACCGGGACACCACGGCGGCGCAACCAGTCGCGCAGCCGTGGTATCTAGCTACCAAACTAGCTTCCAAACTGAGCTACCAATAGAGACACCAGATTCGCCGCAGTCTCCAAATGGACGCCGATGAGATAGTTATGCTGATGCTGAGGGAGCGTCGCTGGTGGCGCGACTGGCAGCCGAATGAGTGAGATAGCATACAGCGCCATACTAATTAATGGTGGCGCAACCAATGTGGCGGCGCGGCCAGTAATGTTGCATGCACGAGTCTATGCTGGTTGCGCCGCTAAATCCGTTGCGCAACCAAGTGGACGCCAGGTGAGATACCCTCCATAGAGCTATATACAGTCAAGGGCAAAAATATGTATACACTTTAGTACCTTGTCTATTTTCGTCATACTTGAACTGCCATATATGAACTGTCACAGAGGTTAAAGTGACAAGGTACTAAAGTGTATACATATTTTTGCCCTTGACTGTACCTACATTTTGTTGGTGGCAGAGACTGGTTGTGCCGCCGTGGTGTCCCGGTGAGATATAGCTCTAAAAAATGGTTATTGTGGGTTATCCCTAAGAGATAGACATATACCATCGCGGACTTTTTTGTAGACCTTTTTAAGGTGTACAATACTTGTAGTACATTATTTTGATCTATCTCGAAGGGTTCAGCAAGCGTTTGCAATGTAAGCGCAAGAAATATGTTTATTTACGATATCACTTTAGAAACCTCTAAAATTATCAATGTTTCTCTACTATATTATGCATGTATTATACATATACCTGGGCGACCGAGCTCTGCTCGGGCAGAAACTCGGTACCAAGCGTTTTCCCAGAGATAAGACCAAGCTAGATCAATTTTTCATCCCCGAAAACCCCCAAATACCAAATTTCATCGAAATCGTTGGAACCGTTTCCGAGATCCTGATTATATACACCGGAGGGGTGGGGGGGGGGGGGGGAGGGGGGGGGAGGGGATGCGGGGGGTGGGAGCGCGGGGGTATTAAAGGGGGGATGAAAATTTCATTGATTTTGCCGTAGGATGCACCGTTTTCAAGATATTTGACAAAAACACCGGAGGAGGGGGGGTGAGTCACGTTAAACTATCGTCCGTAAACCGACTTTTCCTGTTCTGTGCTCCCAATAGGGAACGTGCACATAGACGGTGCTGCCAACTGGTGCCATAAGGGTGCCATCAATTTGAATGTTTTACCTTGATAAGTTTGTTTTACTGTCCGCATAGTGTCTCTTCTGTCGCATTAGTGCTGCCGCCTATAGTTACTGCACGTTCCCTATAATACTTTTTCTAACAAAAAAGCAACTTTTTCCCACAAAAAAGTAACTTTTTCTCACAAAAAAGTAACTTTTTCTCACAAAAGAAAAAACTTGACGTTTTCTCATAAAAAATTAACTTAAAAAAAAAAACTAAAAATCTTGAAAAAAAACGTGGAATCGAACCGAGGTCGGCTGGATGCGCGACCACCCGATTTCTAATGTGCCATTATGATCTGCTCGAAGTCGGCGAAATTTAGCTTTATATTCTAATGCAAACAAAAATAGCCGGAAAACACGAGTAAAAGCGATTTTCTGAAAATGAAACATAGCTAGATCAGTTTTTCATCCCCGAAAACCCCCACATACCAAATTTCATCGAAATCGTTGGAGCCGTTTCCGAGATCCTGATTATATATATACAAGAATTGCTCGTTTAAAGGTATTAGATTAGATAGATAAACCTTCCTCTTGAATCACTATATCTATTAAAAAACCGCATCAAAATCCGTTGTGTAGTTTTAAAGATCTAAGCATACATAGGGACACACAGACAGCGGGAAGCGACTTTGTTTTATACTATGTAGTATGTAGTGATTAACGTACGCGGAATAACTTCAGCGCGGCACCTATTTCTCTAATTCTTTTTTGTCGTGTTAGTCACCGAGAGAATGTTTTTTGTGTGAATTAAAAAGTTTTTTTTTTTTTAGTAGAACGCTCGTGAGGATCCGGGGCGGACAACTAGTCGTCAATATAAGTAGTCTGTAATCGACTTGGAAGCACTATAGCGATGATAGTGAATTTAACCTACGTATTGACATTGTACAATCAAGTTTTTTCGTCAGACTATGGAATATTGAAATACGGGTGTTTTGCACATCTAGACATCTGGGCAATATACAACTAAGACGTTTTGCTTACCATGGCACAATACAACTATGACCTCTTACTCTGCACCCAGCCAGAAAAGCCTGCATCACGGCCTGTGCATCAAATATATTATGTTTATTTTCAGACAATGTAGTGGATATCTGCCTGTGGCTGGGGTACGTTTCATCAACTATCAACCCCATAATCTACACAATATTTAACAGAACTTTCCGAGCCGCTTTCCTCAGACTGCTGTGTTGCCAATGTTCGAGGTAAGATATACCTTTACTCACAAGCTAGAGACTCTCGGGTGAATGCAATGTTTTAATTACACGCATATGCTGTAGTGTACCTAAGTTTATACTTGTGTATTGCCTGTGTACTGAGCTCAGTATTAAATGTATCAAACTGTTGCGAAAGTTCTTCGTGCGTTCGACCTTGCCAGCGACCCTTCACGATAGCTTGTAGTTGCTCCTGATTCAAATTTCGTACTCCACGCCTTTTCCCCATAATTCCAACTTATTATTATAGTAACTTATTATGAACAACTTATAGAATTGAACGTACTATCAAAACGTTAAATTAAAACTTGATAAGATCTAAAAATCTTAAATCTGTTAAATTCATAATAAAATAAAAAATAAGGGGCCAGTTTTTGTTGTAGCTTGTATATGACGTCCAAATAGTACAAATAATACGCTGTAAAAGTATTAAAATGTATATGTTTGAGTAACATGAAATAACCAATAAAATGATAAAGGTGTTTAATGTATAGGTAGTGTAAATAATACATTTTTCATAAAGATGTAAAATACGACCAACTTTGAGCATTAGTATGAGAAAGTGCTGTCCAAAAAATATGAACCTGGCTTCACTCTGTGCAGGCTTCACTCATGCCCTACAGCCTTTATGATAAAGAGTTCGCGATATTGTAAGTCTTTTTCGAGATATAGGTAGGTAACCTTAAAACCGCAAAAATACCCCTTTTAGGTTACATTTTCTCCCCCCACCACTTATGCACAACTCCACCGAGGAGAAAAACTGAGGATAGTCCTATTGGGCAACAAAATAAATGAAGCCATTAAAACAATAAATCCTTTTGTAGCATTTAGTACCGATTTCATTTCTTATATGGTTTATCCCCACTGACCTACAAGTAATAGAAAAGTATTGCGCCATGGCTGTGTGTAGCCAAACGCAGCGCACAACGCGACGACGGACGGGGCGCCGAAGTACGGAAGGGGGGCGTACACATTATGAAATCATCATCATCATCCCAGCCTAGATACGTCCCACTGCAGGGCACAGGCCTCCTTTCAGAATGAGTTTTTGTTCCGTAGTTCCCACGCGGGCCCAGTGCGGATTGGGAACTTCATTCACACCATTGAATTTCTCTGCAGGTGTGTGCAGGTTTCTTCACGATGTTTTCTTCACCGCAAAGCTCATCTATGAAATATTTCGATTCTCCCCGGACGGAGTCGCAGGCAAAAGCTAGTATGTACTAAAAGTAGAACATATTTTTCCAGGCGAGGGCGTTGCACACTTTACCGCTCTGCGGTAGGGTCCGCGCGCGGCGCGGCGCAATTGTGTGCGCAATCCGCTCTTCCTTTGGCGATATCTCTGCGACCCTCCAATATGACAGAAGCAGCAGTGCCAGAATGTACCGAGACCATCATGATTGAACCGCCACTACAAGAGTTTCGTCGATATTAAACACGTATCGTATTCGTTCGTAGTGTTATTATAAATTATTATGCATAGACTAATAAATAATAATAATCATAATGTGACAGATCTGAACTTCTTAATTTAATCGGTAAAAATGTTGTACTTTATAGATTAAAAATATACAAATGAAATTGTTTTTCTTTGTCTTTTTTTCATTAGACGTTGCAATCAATCATTATAGCTTCTGCTGTATGTAAATATCCTGCCATGCTTTGCGAGAAAGTCTTTATTGCGGGTATTAAGCATTGAATTAAGTAATAAAAAGAAAATAGTATATTACTGCCGAGGTCTGGAAAGTTGGGAATTGCCTGATGAGGTGGTTTGCAAGCCGAGCAACGCGAGGCTTGTGAATAGACGAGTCAGGCAATTCGGTAACAGGTAATTTTGGTACAAATGTCTAAATATACAATGGTTAGAAATGTCTCATAATCAAAATGTACAACGGTCAAAAAGTAGGTATATAAATAATGTCTTCCGTATTTTGGGATGTAAATGCGATTTTGTTAATAGATTACCTTGCCGAAGTTTAGCAACGCCCAGGTTTAGCAAAAAAAATCGTCTTCCACCAAGACAACACTAGGGTTCACACACGTGTAGATGAGCAATGTTTTGACCACTGAGCCACGGCCCTTTTGCACTACTGCAGCGCATACAGACAATATAAAATGTTTTTACTTTTAAGCTTATACTGATTTCTTTATTTTTGTTAATTTTGATTGTGTGTGCTTGCAGTACCAAATAAACGTCTATCTATCTTTTTTTGAATGTGTTTTACCTCATAACTCCGTCATTTATGAAACGATTTGAATTTTTTTTTGTTGTTTGAAAGCACATGCTTCAAGGTTGGTCCCGTTGTTACCAGAATCCAGTTCTGATGATGGAATCCATGAGGAATTGAAGAAACTCCTCAAAAATTCAAGAGAAATGTATACTTAGCGATTTTAGTATTTTCGGTGACAATTCGAGCATTTACATTATGTATGCTTAGTATAAGTTTTACTTCACCAAATACTTCTCGATCGCGTTTACGTAAAAAAAACAATTACTATGGAAACATGGACAGCGTCTCCACGCGCGCGCGTCTATGTTTCCATAGAATTTAAATTTTTACGTAAACGCGATCGAGAAGTATTTGGTGAAGTAAAACTTATACTAAGCATACAGAAAGTATCATGGAACTCTGTAATAAAACGACACAACGCCCTTCGAGCATTAAAAATAGAATTTTCAACATAACTTATTTCGAAGTCAAACTGATGATTTTGGCCTACGCATCTATTTTATACAGACACAACTAAAAAGCAAAAAATAAAAATTAAATCTATGTGCAAAAATCTATGTTAAAGCTATGTGCATTTTGCAATTTATATTTACATTTTGCGTATTGTACATAGATTATACTCCGAAGGTAAACAAACCTACATACAAATGCCCAGAAAATCTAAAAGCATACATACACACTTGGAGGCAGCGGCCTCCAAATGACTTATTTCTGTAGGTATTTCCTGAATTGCTTAAACATAGTAATGTACTAGTTAATGTGTGTTTTTACAACTTTATAATTCCTACCTAAGTACAGTACAGAGTATACTTTGCATTTTGGAAAATTGCACAATTCCTCAGTAAATCACAACGGAAACAAAATATACGCGGACAAAGACGCGAGCAAATGCTAGTACTTATTAGCGACATTATTGTTATAAGTGGACGTAATTATTGATAGCCAGTTAGTTACTGATACTTAGGTTGCATTGTCCTAACACGATTCTTTATAGAGAGTAAATTCGAAAAAAGTAAAAGGACACGGTTGTTACATTTGCTACTTACGTCAAGTGTAATTACATTATCGTATTAAAATAATATTCATATTTTTTGTGCCTCAACGGATGTAGGTAATAAAAATAATGAGTATTAATAATAGTACGAACATTCCGGGGGTTTCTTTAGTAGTGAACCCCTTGAAACGTAAGCTTGGCTCGTCACTAGTCTACATTTTATAAACGGGTGGATAATCAATTGCAGTGTAAACATTGCGATAAAAAATTCTCAGTAAAAACATCGCACACAATACTCAAGAAACATTCTAATGTGCAGCAGAGAAAACGCCGTAATGAGAAAAATACACACCTGGATAGATTGTTAATCCACTTCAATGTACACGGGAGCCACTCCTTTAGAATTGTTGAGGAAGAACACTTTAAATTGTTTGTAAGCGAGCTTAACCCAGGACGTCGCTCCATCTTGTTTGAGGCCTACCTACACTGCGTCTTCCGATCCGCGGACGCCACTCGAGAACCTTTCGGCCCCATCGGCCGTCAGTTCTACGTTCGATGTGCCCTGCCCACTGCCACTTAAGTCTAGCGATTCTTCGAGCTATGTCCGTGACTTTAGTTCTTGCGCGGATTTCATCATTTCTGATGCGATCCCATCCCGCAGAGAAGATGCAGTGTAGGTAGGACTCCAACAAGATGGAGCGACGACCTGGTGAAGGTAGCGGGAACGCATTGGATGCGGATGGCGCAGGGCCGATCTGTTTGGCGAGCCTTGGGGGAGGCCTATGTTCAGCAGTGGACGTCTTTCGGTTGAAATGATGAAGCTTAACCCAGGATATTCATTACCGAATCGTCATCATTTGACCTTAAGTATTAAAACACTTTTTGAGAATACACAGTACCAGTTGATAAACCGCTTGCGTGAAGTTGAAAATAAATTTGCCCTAACTTTGGAATATTGGACGTCGGTAACTAATATACCGTACATTGCAGTGGCTGCTCATTTCATGCTGTATAATTAATAGCCTGGTTGACATTATTTTGGACTTTGATATAGTGCCATATCCTCATACAAGTGACCATTTGCAATCAAAAGTAACAGAAATTCTTGATAACTACTCTTTAAGAGGAAAAATTGTATCGATATCTCCAGACAACGAGTCAAGTAATATAAAAATGATGCAGATGTTAACGTTATTTCATGATGATTATGAAAACGTAGTTCATACACGGTGCTTAGCACATGTTTTACATCTCGTTGTCAAAAGTGGTCTAGAGAAACTTGATTGTATTGTCCACAATATTTCTAAATTGGTGAATATTATAAACTTTTCACCCAAGAGAAAACAAATATACTTTGAATACTGCGATTTGAACGCTGTGAAAAGATTGGGAAATATCCACTAGGTGGAATTCGACGTACTCAATGCTGTTGCGGGCCTTTGATGTTAGGTCCGTTTTGGATCACTTATGTGACAACGTAACCGAATTCCAAAAATATAAAACCGAACATTGGGAACAAGTAGAAATTCTGCTTAAATTCTTTAAACCATGCTATGATGCTACGTTATTGATGTCTATGACGAAGTATCCAAGCATATTCTGTGTCGTTCCCATTGTAGACGAACTTCAGAAGCATATTTTAAGCAACTTGGGCAATGAATTATTGAATGATTCTGCAACAGCAATGATTGACAAGTTGCAATCATATATATCGTTACTTCGTTCCAAAGTAGCGAAAATTGCAGTTTTATTTATAAGATTCAAGATTAAAAGATTGTTATTTCAATGAACGTGAGAATTTGGAAACCATATCGGAAACAAAGAGAATTTTTGACGACAATTATAAGCTGCAAAATAATTATGAAGATGGAACCACTGACATGAATTTGTCCGGAAACGGCTTTCTGTCTTCTATTTACAGAAAGAAGAATATAAACCAAGACGAGTTCGATAAGTACTTGTCATTACTCCTAGAACCCGAAAACACAGATGTGTTGGCTCGGTGGAAAAATCACGAATATCAAATGCCTCAATTGAAAAAAATGGCTTTTGATTACCTGGTTGTTCTAGGGTCAAGTGTGCCCAGCGAACAAGCGTTCTCTAAGTCTGCCAATCTAATAACCAAAAGGAGAAACCGATTGGGCAATAAAACAATTAGAGCATCAATGTGCCTCTCCTCTTGGCTGTTTTTTTTTCTAGTACAACTGTAGGTGATTATTTATTTATTCTTTTCTTTTACGTTAAGTGTCTTATGCAATAAGGTTCAAAGTAGCCTACATGTTACACTTTATGTATATTAATATGACCAATAATAAGAAAGATGGTTAAGCTTTTACTTGGGCGACTTTACCTAGTGTAAGAGATGCTAAGCAGTGTTTTTTGATGAGCATTCATGTAGTATGAAACGAAAATTTACCTTTTTGTTATTTTTTTCAATGGTGACGAATTTATTTTCCGTTTGATGTTTGACCTTTGGCGTAGGTACTCATGATGGCTGGCCATCTAAAATTAGGTTCTGTATATTGTAAGTAGAATGTTTTTTTTTTTCTGTTTGACCAGATAGTCACAATAACTTAGCTTTAAAAGAATTGTAAGCAAAACAGAATGTAATCTAATACTGAAGAATTTCATCTCTATAAAATGGAGCTAAAAAAAAATAGAGGTCAATATCGACATGGAAATGGTAAGTCGGTACTGATTTGTTGGTTAGTAATAAAAAACCGGCCAAGTACGAGTCGGACTCGCGCACCGAGGGTTCCATACAAATTTATATGAATCTATGACAATCCAGTCTTAGCAGACCCCTGCTCCTAAGCAAAATGTGCGCAGTGTGGGATCATTGTAGATTGGTAACTGATATAGACAGACAAACAAAAAAATTAAGCTTTTCGCAATTTTTCCTTTATCTGTGCTATAAGACCTTGCTTGTACCAAATTTCAAGATTCTGAGTTCACGGGAAGTACCCTGTAGGTTTTGATTCCCTTGCGAGTTTCGAAAATTTGCGGCATAAACGGCTGTATCTTTTGATTGCGTTGACTTAGAAGTTTGATTATTTCACAGCTCCAAGGGACAGTAGACCTGAGTATTTGATATAAATTTCAGCTTGAAACCTCCACGCGTTCCTGAGAAAAAGGGTCTTGACAGACGGACAACAAAGTGATCCTATAAGGGTTCCGTTTTTTCCTTTTGAGGTACGGAACCCTAAAAAGACAAACGTCCTACTGATTTTTGCATGAAACGATGTATGTAATGTATTGTAAATGTCTAATATTGACACTATCCACACGACCCTGTTTGCAGACAATCATATCTAGACTATCTCATTCTATGTCATAGCTAGTCTATACAGACCTTAACTAACATCGAATAGAATTTTCATTTCAGAACTGTGACTATGAACCATTCGTATATTTTTTATTTGTTGCAGATAAAGAAATGTGTGTATGCCAATGTAACTTAAATTTTTAAAAAAGGTGTATCCGATTTTTGTTTAAACAAATACATTATGAGAAAATAAAGAATTGCTGGGACGAAGTATTTGTTGTTTTCCGAACATATCAAACAGAGCATTTTGCTCTAAATGAAAAAACACGATCATGCGTGTGTGATAATAATCGGCAATCAATTCAAGAGAAATGCTCCTAAAGGGGCTCCTAGACGGGCCATATTTTCACGAAAATGTAAGTAGGTATAGCTGCAATAGTGTGGCTGGCAGCATCAGCCAGCATTTACGGCCAGACTATTTATACAACACTCGGCAATATTTTTAGTATGGCCGGGATATATTGTCACATATTTTTAGTGTGGCCGATGAATGTTTAGGGTCCCAGCCATATTTCCGAAATAATCGCTTTGCAATCGAAAATACTGCAATATTTCTCAGCCACTTTTATTATTGTCTCGCTATACGGCATAAGTGCGTCCCTTTTTCATGCTACGTGCATGATGTTTGCCACGATTCGTTCGAGTAGCATAGCTATGTTCGTGTTTGTTTCTGTTTAGTTTGGTTCGTGTTTAAAGTTTGAGGTTATAAATTAAAATACGGATCAAAATGACTGGTACATGGTCAAATGCAACAATAATTGATTTCATCAATGAAGCGCATTTGTACCCTCAATTGTGGAATGTGGAAAGCGGAACCTACAAAGACAGAAATGCTTATTTCCAGATTTAAAATATCGAACATATCACGCTTATTAAAATAAGGTAGAATCCACATTTTTCTTGTTTTTTTTTTTGGTTTTGACTTTGCTTTTAAAACAATGTAAGCTGCTGCAACTAGGGTTACCATATGTATATAGAGGGATGCCTGTCTATGGTTCCTAAAATGCCTGATTTTTCAGAAAAATGCCTGTCTAAAGCAAAACGCTGTAAGTAATAAGTAAAAGCCAACAGATAATATTGAAGAAGGATGTTTATTACTGATATTTGTCAGAGGACATTATTTATTTAAATAGATCTTTCTTTTTTTAAAATGCCTGTCTCAGACCAATGCCGGCCGCACGCCTGTCTAAACCTTAAAATGCCTGTCAAACGCGGCAAACGCCTGTCACATGGTAACCCTAGCTGCAACGCGTATGAGTTCGTCAACCATTGTAGCCATACTAGCCATGTATGTAGCCCATGTAAAGACAAAATTATGAGCCATATACTGCTGCAGAAATATTTCCGAGATATACATTTTCCAGCCATATGCTGCATTAAAAGTTTTTTTGTATTGCCGGGATATCGGTAGTCGGCAATGTTGTAGCCACATATTTCATCAAAAGTATAGCCCGTCTGGGGGCCTCTTAAGAATTCGACCAGTAAATATAGAAATATTTTGGGTTGCTTTGATTAATGTCCTAGAAAAATATATCGTAAAATATACAGGGTAATTTTTTAATCAGTGCACAAATTTTGATACGTGATTCAGTATCGTTGATAGATCGCGATTATCTGTTCAAGATTTTTTTTACATACAATTTGAAATTTGGGTTGTTCATCCAAAAATTGGTCGAGTTACTATGAAAAACAAAAAATAAGTTATAAATATTATTTAATGAAAAATACTGAAATTTGTTATTTTTGTTGTCTTTTTATCATTTATGTTTTGTCAAGAATAGATTAGGGAATGCAATAACCGGTGAAAATCATTAACCGGTTAATAACCGCCTCGACGGATTCAAAACCGGTTAACCGGTTTTTAACCGGTTTTTTGCAAACTATTTGAAATCGAAGTTTTAGAGCATAATTTTACTATTCTTGGTTGCTGTCAGTGTTAACGGCGTATTTTTTGAGATTTAATCCATAATTTATTTTTTGTTTTTACGTGCATTTATAAAAGCGTGTTTTTCTAGTGTTTTTAAAACTATTAATTTATTTTACACTTTTTGGTCTTTGATAACGAAATATTTTTAACATTTATACATGGCATGATTTCCATGTGCTAAAAAGAGACACATGAAGGTTTTTGTTCGTCTTAAATAGAATCGGTCCATCTTATACTTTGTCTTTGGTGCGCGCGCATTGCTCTACAGTAATATACCAAACGTAACCCTCTGTTTCTATCTTCACCCCCTCACCCCCCAACCGCTCCAATCCCCCAACCAAAGGGATCAAAGTGCTCGTCAAGACGAATCAAACGAGCCCAAACTCGACGGGGTTGTGTCGTTTTATTGTGAAGTGCCTTTGACCATCTTCCGGCTCCATCATTAGACCCTGGTTACCATCTGGGATCAAAGTGCTCGACAAGACGAATCAAACGAGCCCAAACTCGACGGGGTTGTGTTGTTTTATTACAGAGTTCCTGTGGCCACCATCCAGCTCCATCATCAGATCAGCTCCATGTTACCATAATATTGCATTGCCCTCCAATTTACACATACGTGTAAAATTTCAGCTCAATCGGAAACCGCGAAGTGGTTCAAAATCATGTTCAAAGTTTCCATTACATAGTTACATACAGGTCGACCTAATTACATAGTTACATACACACAGGTCGACCTAATAAAAGCATCTTAAAATACGTTCCCATCCCACGCTATATTCGTCATTTTATAGTCTGACCGGTTTTTAACCGAGGTTAAAAAGTTTCGGTTAACCGGTTTGCATTCCCTAGAATAGATGTCTGTCATAAAAAAAATTATATTAATACTGCATTTATTGCTTTTTAACTGGTTATGGGACCAGCGGCTCAAATGTTGCAGGAAAACCGTGTCGTAACCCTGTTATAACGAAAACGACTTGTAACGTCGTATTGCGACCGCGTGCTACACAGCAAAAATAAAAAGAACAAGAAAATGGCGACATCACTTTCTGCTACAACGGTGAATAAATTAAATGGTGAAAACTGGTCAACGTGGAAATTTGAGACACGAATAATTTTAAATGGCCAGGGATTATATGAAATCGTGTCGGGTGAAAAACTAAAACCAGTATCAAAACCGGAATCACTAGACGAGGTGATCAACATGGGTCCGGAACGATGCTAAAGCACAAACCATTATTGTCACCCTTATGGAGCCAGGTCCACAAGCCCATATTCTATCTAGTGAGACCGCATATGATATGTGGACGAAACTGAAGTCTGTTTATGACAAAGAATCCACTGTCAGCATTCATCTTCTACATCAACGTTTCTTTACAATGCAATTCCACGGGGGCACCGTATCCGACTTCTTGTCGAAACTGGAAGATATCCGTGTCAAGCTTAAACAAGCAGGAGAAGCCATTTCAGATAAAATTACTATAACCAAGATCCTCATGTCACTTCCCGTGCAGTACAAATATTTCCGGACTGCATGGTAGTCTGTCCTGAGTGAGAAGCAAACGTTAGATGAACTGACATCACGACTCCTACTTGAAGAGGAGCGAAATAAAAGTAGCGTTGAACAAGATGTGGCGAACGCACTCGTCACTCATGGAAGTCATGGACATGAAAGTACTGCCAGCAAGTGCTTAACATGTAGCAAAGCAGGACATATGAAGATCGTAGCATCTTGTCTACAGTTAGGAGTGTCAAATAAAACTATCTTATGTATTATAGATCTCCTTCGAAATCAAACGCTGAAAATAAAATAAAGCAAGCCATAATATGTGAAAATATTGATAAAATAGAATTACTAGAAAAACATCGTAACAGGCCAGATAACTTACGCCATATACCCAACCGCCCGCTATATCGTGTCCCCAAACAATGTAATGAGTATGGCAGAAGGGTCTGGAAGTGCATCCTTCCCCAACTATTAAATAATTTACCGTTGTCTATTGCGGAAAAATTAGAAAGTAATAACAGTAAACAAATTAAAAGCGTGATTAAAAGATATTTTATGAAAGATATATTTAAGAGGGAAGAGACGGATGCGCACTCAGACTTAGGTTGTATGTAAGTTAAAACAAAAAAACTGCATGCATGGGAAGTCATGATTTATATAATAAATTTAATATCTACTCGTATTGTGTGTGTGTGTGTGAGCAACTCAGTCTTTCACTAACCGAGGCTACGCAAAATCCTTAAAATTAGGATTAAGGACTCGTTTTGCATGTTTTGTAATGTTCTTTGCTTGAAATAAACAGCAATTTAATTTTTTTTTTTGTATCTGTAGTTTTTGACGGGTCTTCAAATACCACTTCAGTGAAGTAAGGATCAGTGCAGCTAATTGCTCTAGTACTCTTAACTACACATTGTTTTAGAGACAGCCACCTAGTATTTGCAGGGCTAAGAATTTTATGAATGTCAACACCAAAAAACTGTTGCATTTCAGCCATTTTTTCTTTTACGCTTGTTGCTGCGCGAAAAATGAGATCTTATGTTTCGCAATGTGTCTTCGAGCGATCTGGGCAAATGTAAACAAGCTTTTGATTCCACCAGATGTATAATGTGGCAAGAACATTTTATGCATGCTATATAAGAAAATTCATCCTTTAGGCGTGAGAAGATTGAATTATATGTATACCAACCAACCCTTGAATTAGTGGTGTCAGCTGAAAATCCCACTAAGTTAGAAAAAGGAATGTTTTTGCTTCCTATATGTCGCATCCTCTCCATGTTCGGGGTCCGATCGCTCTTCATCCATCGCTCGGCGTGGAAATAAAACCGTTAACGAACTTCTAGATGTTTAATTTAGCAGATCAAATAACAAAACTTTAATAAACTTTAATAATTAGCTCGATTCAAATGGATATCGAAATGCGGTGGACGCGATGTGCTAACGGCGCTGCGGTCTCAGTAAAAAAGTAAACAAGATGTGAACCCCAGTTCGTTAATTTGAATGAATTTGATATCGAACGAATGAATGATCAAAGAAGTGTTGCCGTTTCGCAAAATCGATTCCACCCAAGTGTCGACTTGACATTTCGATAACGAGAATTTATTAACTAGCAACACCGTCGCGTCGTTCTCGCTCGTGTCAACAGATGGCGTTGCTCGTTCCACGACACGGCCATTCTGATACGTTCACACGCCCTCGTGTGAATAATCTGGAAGAAAAGAATCTCAGCAGTAAAAGGGTATCGCCTCGGTCAACCCTGACCAAATAGGGTCACAATAAAACTTTTACGTTGGTCAATTACTTTATTCAAACTAAAACAAAAATGATCTCTACTCGATGTTTTCAACGATACTAATTTAGAACGGGGAAATAACCATTGAGCAATCTAATAACATTACACTTTACAACATGTTCTATTATCACCAAACATTGCCTCTATCCGGCAGTTACACACAGTCATCGCCTCCAACCGGCGGATACTCTCAAAACCATCGCCTCCAACCGGCGGATACACTCAAAAAAATCATCGCCTCCATCCGGCGGGTACTCTAAAAAATCATCGCCTCCATCCGGCGGGTACACTCAAAATAATCACCTCTATCCGGTGAATGTAATCAAAATCAGGTGTAAATAGAACACAAATCATCACAAAGAAAATGAATCAAACACAACTCAACAGTTTCACTAACATCATCAATGTCTATTACAGGGAAATCGTCAGGCATTTTTCTCAAGCGGTCATGAGCGTATTTGTAAGTGCGGTTACCGTTCAAAGCTTTCAAAATATAACGGTCACCGTCAAGTACTTCAATGACACGGTACGGTCCTTTATATTTTGGGTCGAGCTTTGTCTGGTTACGCTCTTCATTTTTCAATAAAACGAATTCACCTACACTAAAGTTCACAAATTTTGCCTTGGTACTGTCAAATCGTGTTTTATTGTAGTCAGCACTCTTCTCTATGAGTTTGACTGCATCAGCCCTAACCTGTTCGATATCTACAGTCTGTTCGTCACTATCGCATTGTAAAATGTCAAGGGGCCTCGCCACTCTACCAAAAGCTCTAGGGGACTTGATTTGGTGACGCGATTTTGCGTACAATTTAAAGCTAATTGCACCTCAGGTAGTGCATCTTGCCAGGATTCATCGGTGGTCTCTATAACAGTGAGCATGTTTTTGAGCGTACTCATGACCCGCTCAACTTGGCCATTAGCACGTGAGCTTCCAGTCGCGATTAAGTGCAGCTTAATATTAGATGTTTCGCAAAATGCGCGAAACTCTCGGCTCGCGAAACATCGACCTTGGTCTGCAATTAGTCTAGATGGAGCACCAAAAAGAGACACGCTATTCTTAACAGCTTTAATGCTACTTACAGTGTCAATGTTATGAGTATGGAATAAGAGCACGTATTTCGTAAAAGCGTCAATAAGTACGAACACGTACTCTTTCTTATCATTTTTCCCACTCAGTTTGCCTGTCGCGTCAATATGAACGGTGTGCCAAGGGATTGCTACCTTTGGGATGGGATGTAATTCAGCATGAATTTTTCCTGAATGTCCTTTTGAAACTTTACAGGTCACACAATTATCGACAAATTTCGTAACGTATTTCGACATATTTTCGAACCAATAAAGTTCGTAAACTTTTTCCAGTGTTTTTTCCCATCCTCAGTGTATCAATCCACTGTGCACATTATTGATGACTGACCACTTTAAAGACCTAGGAACAATAGGCAAGCAACGTGTTCTTCCGTTTCTCTGAACTTTACGATACAAAATATCTGAGCGCAATTCATAAGTCTTTGCCACGTCATTTCCAAGTACATTCTCAGACAGGTCAGATTTTAACTGTGAAATTTCCGCATCTCGCTGCTGTTCTGCGAGTAACCAATTTTGACTGAGCTCAGTGATATTGACCTGTTTGGGAGGTACTTTGTCAACCGTTTTAGCTGGTGTTACAGGAAGGGGGTTTCGGGAGAAAAAATCAGCGTGACACATTTTCTTACCTTCCCTGTGTACAACGTCAAAGTTAAAGGACTGTAAAAATGCCCACCAGCGGTGAACTCTGGGGGTGAGGTCAAGCTTAGTACGAGCAGCCTTGAGCGAGTTGCAGTCGGTAACGACCGTAAACTTCTTGTCATGCAGATAATGACGGAAGTGTTTGACTGCGTTGACGACCGCAAGAGTTTCCAGCTCATGTGAATGATACTTTGACTCAGCGGCCGTCGTGCGTCGGCTGTAGTAAGCCACAGCGTGGTTTTTACCATCAACTCTCTGCAACAAGACTCCGCCATAACCAACCGCACTCGCGTCAGTATGCAGCTCTGTTTCACATTCAGGGTCGAAAATGGTCAATACTAGTTCACTAGTCAGCGCTTGAATTATTTGTTGCCTAACTTGTTCGTGATCTGGTTTCCAGTTAATTTTGCCATTGCCGGTAGTCAAGGCATATAAAGGTGCCATGATTTGTGAAAACTTTGGAACATACTGTCGAAAGTAAGATGCTAACCCGATAAATTGCCGTAAGTTAGTCACAGTCTCCGGGGGAGGAAGAGACGTAAGAGCTTCAATCTTTTTAGGATTAGGGCGGATTTCACCTTGACTAACCTCGTAACCCAAGTACTCAACCTTAGTTTTAAGAAAGGAACATTTTTTCAACTTCATTGAGAAGCCTTTCGCAGTTAGGACATCTAGGACAATTTTAAGACGTTCGAGAGCTTCTTCTGGGTTGCGAGCTACGATGAGCAAGTCATCCATGTAGACAACCACGTACGAGTTTGCCAAATCACCTAAGGCCTCCATAACTGCACGCTGAAAGACAGCCGGGGCATTCCGGAGACCAAAGGGCATAGTCAGAAACTCATACTGGCCATCGGGGGTTATAAAGGCAGTTGTTTCATTAGAATCAGGGTGCATAGGGATCTGATGGAACCCGGAAGCCATGTCAAGTATTGAAAAATAACATCCACCGTGTAACCTGGCTATCTGATCCTCAATACGTGGGAGAGGAAACCTGTCTGGTATGGTATTGTCATTTATTTCGCGGAAGTCAGTACACATTCGGTCATCTCCATCTTTTTTTTTAACTAAAAGAATAGGGCTTGCATTAGGGGAAGAACTCGAGCGGACAATACCAGCCTTAACCAGCTCACTCACACGATCGCGTACAATTTTACGTTCGTCAAGACTAAGGCGGTACGGACGTCTATACACAGTCTTACTAGGGTCCTTTAGTCGTATTTGCATTGGGGACACGTCAGCTCTAGTCGTTGGAATACCGTTAGTGAAGTATTGTTTATACGACGTCAAAATTTCAAATAATCTGGTTTTATACTCAGGGGGTGCATCGGTGTCAACACAGTTAGAATCGATTGTCAAATTATCATCAACATCACACGCATCAACAAAAGTCACCCTATTAAATTGCAGTTTGTCAGATGTCATGTTAACAGATAAATCCTGTCCCAACAATTCACGCCCTACCATAATATCATAACGTAAATATGAGTCAGGCAGAACATGAAATAAAATGTCCACAGTGATATTGTCAATTTCAACAGTTGAAATAATTTGTTCGGTACTGTTGACCGAAGTCTGGCCAATGCCAGTCATGGTAACAACATTATAAAAACGTTTGCCACAAAATTTAGAAGCTAAAGACTCCTTAATAAGTGAGCACTCAGCTCCTGAATCGTAAGAAAATTGAAATTGCTCACCAGAGTGTCGTAACGATCCAGTCGGCGCGCTTACCGCGCAGACGTCTACCCGCTTCTCATTTGGACGAGAGCTGCCAGCGCCGCCGTTGCTGCTGCTGGCGCCATCCTGGCCACGTCGTTTGGGGCAATCAGACGCGTAGTGACCCGTTCCTCGGCATTGGAAACAGGTTATATGTGACTTGTCAGGAACGCTTCTAGTCTGGCTTGATCCACGTTGAGGTTCGCTTGATGATGTTGACGCTCTACTATTTTGTCTTAAGGTAGGCATGTCACGTCTATGACGACATTGTGGCGCTTTATGCCCGAGCTTTCCACAATTAAACGACCACAACCAACGACCGCTTAGCCTAGTTGGTAGTGACCCTGCCTACGAAGCAAGAGGTCCTGGGTTCAAATCCCGGTAAGGGCATCTATTTGTGTGATGAGCACGAATATTTGTTCCTGAGTTATGGATGTTTTCTATGTATTTAAGTATTTATTTATCTATATAAGTATGTTTATCGTCGTCTAGTACCCATAGTACAAGCTTTGCTTAGTTTGGGACTAGATCGATTTGTGTAAGATTGTCCCCTAATATTTATTTTATTTTATTTATTTATTAAAGCACTTAACTGGATTTTCCCGGCTTCGTTTCACATCTGGAGTGTTATCGTTAGCAAATGCAGGAGCTTTACGTTTCAGGAACGATACAGCTTTCAATTCCTGTTGCAAACGATTTCGACTGGAAATATCTTGTGTGAATGACATCCTTTGTACTCGTGGTTCGAACTGAGCAATGTGTGACATAACCGTTGCAACTGCTATTTGCTCGACGGAAAGGTTTTTCCACTTTGTCATGAGTGAAGTCATTAAGGTGGCAGCATATGAAGCAAGACATTCACTTTCTTTTGGCTTGGTACCACGTAGGTTAATAAGATGGGCAGCCGCTGTTTCAGGACAATCAAACCTCGCAATAAAAAGATCTTTGAAGTCAGCCCAGCACATCCCATGATACGATACTTGCGCTAGCCAAGCCGATGCTTGTCCTTTCAACGCAGTACTCAACGCTAACATCAGCGGAGCGCCGGTGATCTGTTGATCCGGAACACACATGTCGGCAGTACTGATCCATACACGCGCGTCCACATGTTCTTGATCTGGGTTAAACTCAGGAAAGCGTAGTTTACCTTCAGTGGGCTGACCTTTCATGGCTTGCACTAATGCCATAAAATTACGGCTCTGTTGCTCCATAAGAAAAAACCACTTTTCTTCATTCGAAACTATTTTCTTTGCACGCGGAGGCCGTGAGCTGCATCCCAATCCCACTTCTGATGTCGCATCCTCTCCATGTTCGGGGTCCGATCGCTCTTCATCCATCGCTCGGCGTGGAAATAAAACCGTTAACGAACTTCTAGATGTTTAATTTAGCAGATCAAATAACAAAACTTTAATAAACTTTAATAATTAGCTCGATTCAAATGGATATCGAAATGCGGTGGACGCGATGTGCTAACGGCGCTGCGGTCTCAGTAAAAAAGTAAACAAGATGTGAACCCCAGTTCGTTAATTTGAATGAATTTGATATCGAACGAATGAATGATCAAAGAAGTGTTGCCGTTTCGCAAAATCGATTCCACCCAAGTGTCGACTTGACATTTCGATAACGAGAATTTATTAACTAGCAACACCGTCGCGTCGTTCTCGCTCGTGTCAACAGATGGCGTTGCTCGTTCCACGACATATACATACTTTCAATCGCCCAAAAAAGCTTTCTGCAGTACTAGAATCTGATTTCATTATATCAAGAATTGGCACACTGTTTCTGTGAAATAGTGTCAGTGGTTTCATCCATAAAGAAAGTAACTTCCTGGGTCTTTCAAATAATTGACTAATTCAGGCCCTAATTTAATATTTGAGTAACAACTGCAGTGGCCTTAGTCCTAACCATTGCCAAACCTTATGCTATATTAGAGTCTGGAAAAATATTTTGCATTAATGGTACTAAGGTGTCCATCAAAGTAAACGGCGCATTGTGCTATCAAGCATACTACAAAGCTTAAGTTCGGCTCAATTTACCATATTAGGGTGATTCTTCGAGGTCGTGATTTTTGTTTTATTCCTCTGTCGTATTTTTTTTTACTTATTTGACAGAAAAATTCATGCTCCCATGAAAATAGATTTGTTCAGTAACATAAATATTGTTTTGGCACTCATTTTTATAAAACCATTTTGAAAATAATTAACATTTTAGTATTTCAGAGGAATAAAAATAGTAGTAAAAAAATACGTTAAATATTAATAAAAAAATATAAATAGTAATTAAAGTATTATTATACGTAAAAATTAACAATCTAGGTACTTAATTATTCTTGAAAACATTTTCTGTGCTTATTATTTATACTCACCGGCAAATCTAAAAATTCTAAAAATTCTCTTGAATTTTTATTTTTTTTACTGTTAAGGCATGTTTTATTTCAAAATAACTAAGTAAACTGTACTTTTATTCAAAAACTACTATGAAAACTGTATTTTTTTTAATCCAATGTCCATTTATCCATAGGAATAAAGGACAGAGGAATAAAAGAAGTAAATAAAAATACTGATGATTCATAATACGAACATTCTGGAAGGTTGCCGTTAATACTACAGAAAGGTAGTACTAAAAGCAGTGAATCAAGCATAATTAAAAAAAAATAACGGTTATACAAGCGTCAAAAAACCTGGCAGAGTAATAAAAATGTTACCTGAACCAAGGACAGAGAAATAAAATATTTACCTTCGTATCTCCGGACCGGAGCTAATTGCACCAGCTGAAATATCCACAACTAGACATGTTCGAAACGCGAGTAAAAACAACCCACGTGTGAATTTATCACCAGTTTCTTAATTTTTCTTTATGAAACAACTGATTGAAACGCGCTCCAGAGTAATAAAGAATTTACGCCGGACACATCTTATTTCCTCAGCTATAAAGTTAATACTAGAAGTAAAAATTATTCATCAGTTGTTTATTACGTAACAACAACAATATTCTTTGAATGTGGTCACTCAACATATTGTTAAAATTGACTGATTTTGAGATATTATCGTATGTTTTCATGAAAATGGGGAACGGACACGACAGAGTAGTAAAAATCTTGGTGTTAATTATTTTTTTGTTAATAATTAGAACCAGTTACACAAAAACTGACATATGTCCCAGTTAAATACAGATATATGCTACCTCTGAAAAAAAAATCAAACTTATAAACTGAAGGGTTCATTAAAATTAGCCCCCGGACATCGAAAATCGGGGCCTCGAAGAATCACCCATTAAGTCTCTGGATTGCTAAGTAGTCTGATCTTTATGTTTGTATTGTTGACAGATACAAATTGCAGGTGTGTTTGGCTGACTACATGTTTTTCAAGCATAGCCTCATGGCTGGCCAATTCTATGTTGCAAAATTTACATTTTACAACAACTGCCCCATGTTCATCAATGGATTTAATAAGCCAATTTTTAAACAAACTTTCAACAAATTATATCATTTTATTACAGTTTCTTTGGCCACCTTCCACCTGCATCATCAGATCAGATCCATGTCATATTAATATTGCATATATTGTCATCCGACTTACATATGCATGCAAAATTTCAGCTCAATCAGAAACCTGGAAGTGGGTCAAATAAAATAGGAGTGGTGTGGAAGTTTTTCTAATGCGTTTTCTTAGCCACCGTCATACCTACCACAGTTTAGGTGCTGTAATTGTTGCCATTTTAATGATAGGCAAAATAATTTTTAGGACAATTAACAGTAAGAATATTATGTTTCCGGTAATTCGACGTTCGAGTTATCAATACTAGGACGAACATGCTTTAGGACTTTTAAGTTGCGCAAAAATAAATATGTGGGGCATACTGAAAGTTTCTGGAACTGGCCACTTATAAAAAGAAAATTAAAAAAGCAATAATAGGATTTGAAAAAATAACTCTCTGGCAGTATATTACTTTTTAATTTACGAGACTGTCATTTGTTTTTTCATCGTGTGGTGTTGATTGAAATTTGTGTGTCGCTGTTGCAATGAATTTAAGTCGTGAAAATTTTCGATCCATGATTTTTTACGATTTCCGATGTGGATTAAGTCAGCAAGAGAGTTGTCAAAGACTTCTATTAGCATTTGGTGATGAAGCCCCATGTCGTAGCTCTGTCTATTCGTGGTTTAGTGAGTTTAGACGAGGACGTGACCATCTCCATGACGATGAACGTGAAGGCCAGCCAGCAACTGCGGTTACCGATATTAATATTAATACTGTACGACAACTAATTGGGATGCACCAAAAAAAATAACCTATAGTTTTTATATTTTTTTTGGAAAGAATAGGATATTTTAAGACACCATTTTCATCGATTTTGAATTTGGTTGAGTATTTAATTTTTTATATTTTTTTTTAGAAATACGTTGGATGACGTCACAGTGAGAGAGCCACGTTCCATAGCCTAGAAAAATTCAAGTCGTACATAACATAATCTGTGGCACTACCACGGCACTACTGAGACCCTACTACGAAGTGCATAATTCGAACTTCGTTTCATGCCGTCCCGCTCACGCTAATATGATTTGACACGAGAGTGAGAGGGATGATACGATACGAACTTCGAATTTTGTAGTAGTGCCCCTGATTTGTCTTGTCACTGTCAATATTACAAGCACGGCTTAGGGTCCTAAATGAACCATGACAAAATAGTTTTATTTATTTCTCTTCTTTTAGCTTCGATTATTCCTGTTTGTTTAATGGTGTGATAGTAAATAGATATTTTTTATTAAAATCTGATATTTAAATTCTTTCATATTTACTTGTAACGTAGTAATTTAATAATTAAATTTGTAAAAATACATTGCGAGTATTGTATACATTTCGGACTTTATGATAAATGACAACTGTTTAAAGCCAGGTGTGCATCATGTGATTAAAGTTCTGTCTTTGTCACTCTTTGCTATTATAAGCAGGACAGCAACATTTCAAACTGTCAATTTGCTTTAGAGTGTAGACCTGCTTTATATCTGCCTTTGTGACGATTCACTGCAGGGGTCAAATGAAGGTCATTACTTAAATTTTCTTTATTTAATTCAGATTATCATATTTTTGGAATCTGATTTCTGAAAACGCTTCACAAAGCCTATTTCTCCAAACGGTTTTCGATTTATTATACGTTGCCAAGAATTGGGACATCCCAATTGAAACTGACAAAAAAATTACATGTCAGCAAATTCGTACTACCTTAGGAATTGGAATGAGCCAGGTCCAAAAGATATTGCATTTGCATGTGAAGATTCGGAAACTTTGCACCCGATGGATACCGCATGATTTATCGGAAGACCAGAAACGACTGCGTGTAGAGTGGTGCTGCAAAATGATAAAAAAAATTGACGGACGACAATCAATGGCTGTATATAACATCGTGACTGGTGAAGAAACCTGGGTATACTGCTTTGAACCGGAAAGAAAAAGTCAATCAGCTGAATGGGTCTTTCCTTTTGAAGACTTGCCGATGAAAGTAAAAAAGAGTCGAAGTACAGGTAAGAAAATGGTTGCTTCGTTTTTCGGCAAATCGGGACATTACACCACTGTGTCACTTGAAAACCAAAAGACAGCAACTGCAGATTGGTATGTGAACACGTGGTTGCCCAAAGTATTTGAAAAAATTCGTAAAAGCGTCCCCGTAGCAAAATAGTCCTTCATCACGACAATGCGTCGGCACATTCCGCTAAAGCAACGAATGCGTATTTGGAGGCTTCAAATGACTCATCCGCCATACAACCCTGATCTTGCACTATGCGATTTCTTTTTGTTCCCAAAGATTAAAGATAAACTTAGAGGTTTACGGTTTACAAGTCCGGAAATGGCAGTGAATGCTTTCCACGAGGCCATCGAAGAAGTACCTAAGGAAGACTGGACCCACTGCTTTTCACAATGGTTCCAGCGAATGCAAAAGTGTGTAAATAGGGAGGGTATATACTTTGAAAAACAATAAATGTGTCATAACGATAATGCGCAGTCTTATATAATCTATCTAATACCTTTAAACGAGCAATTCTTGTATATATATATAATCAGGATCTCGGAAACGGCTCCAACGATTTCGATGAAATTTGGTATGTGGGGGTTTTCGGGGATGAAAAACTGATCTAGCTATGTTTCATTTTCAGAAAATCGCTTTTACTCGTGTTTTCCGGCTATTTTTGTTTGCATTAGAATATGAAGCTAAATTTCGCCGACTTCGAGCAGATCATAATGGCACATTAGAAATCGGGTGGTCGCGGATCCAGCCGACCTCGGTTCGATTCCACGTTTTTTTTCAAGATTTTTAGTTTTTTTTTTAAGTTTATTTTTCATGAGAAAACGTCAAGTTTCTTCTTTTGTGAGAAAAAGTTACTTTTTTGTTAGAAAAAGTATTATAGGGAACGTGCAGTAACTATAGGTGGCAGCACTAATGCGACAGAAGAGACACTATGCGGACAGTAAAACAAACTTATCAAGGTAAAACATTCAAATTGATGGCACCCTTATGGCACCAGTTGGCAGCACCGTCTATGTGCACGTTCCCTATTGGGAGTATTGGGAGCACAGAACAGGAAAAGCCGGTTGTCTGTAAAGTCGGTTTACGGACGATAGTTTAACGTGACTCACCCCCCCCTTCCCCTTCCGGTGTTTTTGTCAAATATCTTGAAAACGGTGCATCCTACGGCAAAATCAATGAAATTTTCATCCCCCCTTTAATACCCCCGCGCTCCCTCCCCCGCATCCCCTCCCCCCACCTCACACCCCCTCCCATCCCCTCCAGTGTTTTGATCTCGGAAACGGCTCCAACGATTTCGATGAAATTTGGTATTTGGGGGTTTTCGGGGATGAAAAATTGATCTAGCTTGGTCTTATCTCTGGGAAAACGCTTGGTACCGAGTTTCTGCCCGAGCAGAGCTCGGTCGCCCAGGTACTTTTTTAGAATCCAGAAACTTTTAGTATGACCTAAGTAGGATAGATTTGCCACCTAGCACTTTGTTAGACGAATTTAGTTTTATTGTTATTAAGAGTCAGGAGGTTGGCATGAAGTCAGATTGAAACAATTTTCATGCCTCTTTCTGTCGCAGCGACAGTATTTTCCCAGTATCTATCTATCTACTGTTCTTTATACAAGAAACGATATCAGCCCTGTAAAGTATAAAGAGCAGCGGACCCAGGATCGAACCTAGCGGCACTCATCTGTTCACAGAACTAAGGGAGGACCGTAAAACACCACCATACATTCCGCGTAACTCAACCGCCTGTGCCCGGCCGGACAAGTAACTGTCAAACCACCCAATAGCCATAGCATCAAATCCGTAATATGACATCTTAGATAATAGCAAGGACAAATTGATGCAGTCAAAAGCCCTAGAGAAACCCAAAAGAACCAAAATGGTACTTCTACCAGCATCCCTTGCCTGTAAGATGTTATCGACTACATCGAGTAGCGCAGTAGCAGTCGATCGACCCTTGCAAAAACCCGACTGTAGTGCAGGTAGGATGCTATTTTTCTCTAAGTATTCCGACAGCTGATCACAAATGACCCTTTCTAATATCTTCGATGTGCAAGGAAGGATACATACGAGGGCGGTTTGATAAGTCAGTGACTTTAAGTAAAAAAAAAAAATTTTTACAAGTTTTTTTTCATTTTTCTACATAATCTCCTTTCAATTCGATGCATTTCGTCCAACGATGTTCAAGTTTTTGTAACTCCTCCAAAAAATATTTTTTGTCAAACCCTGAAAAATATGCTTCAGTTTCAGCTATGACTTCCTCATTTGATGAAAATCTTTTCCCACCGAGCTATTTCTTCATGTTAGGGAACAAGAAAAAATCACACGGTGCCAAATTTGGCAAATAAAGTGGGTGTGGCAGTATTTCATAACGCAATTCTACTAATTTGGCTATTGCGACTGCCGACGAATGTGCAGGTGCATTGTCGCGATGAAAAAGTATTTTCTTCTTTGCCAGAAGAGGCCGTTTTTTCAGAACTTCTGCGTTAAATTTTTCCAACAAAGCAGCATAATAAAGGCCATTTATTGTTTTACCTTTCTGTAAATAGTCGATATGAATAACACCTTGGCTGTCCCAAAAAACAGTGGCCATTACCTTTCTTGCCGAATTAACGGTTTTAGCTTTCTTAGGGGCCTGTTCGCTAGTAGAAGTCCACTGTTTTGACTAATTTTTCGTCTCTGGTGTATAATGGTGAATCCTTGTTTCATCCACCGTCACGAATCGACGTAAAAATTCAGTCGGATTACGTTTAAATTTGGCTAAGCATTGCTCGGAAGTTGTTACGCGATGTCGTTTTTGATCGGCTGTGAGCAAACGCGGCACCCATCTTGCGGAAAGCTTTATCATACTTAAAATACTTAAAATATTATGTCGACGGTCATCCAAAACAATATCGTGGACTTTATTCACGATATCACCAGTAGTCACTTCAATCGGCCTTCCAGAGCGTTCTGCATCATTGGTGGTGATACGTCCAGAACGAAATTCCGTAAACCATTTGTGTACCATACCATGAGATGGAGCAGATTCCCCATAATATTTTTTAAGCCGGTCTTCAGTCTCTCTGATAGTTTTTCAACGTAAAAAGTAATGTTTAATTAGCACACGAAATTCACTTTTCTCCATAATCAATAATTTTCCGATATCATCTGACATATGTCTCGATTCCTTTTTTTATTTTCCCAATATTAAAAAATAAATAAAAACAGCCAGCTACCAAAGAGTTAAGAATTAGAAATAAAAAGATCATATGTAAAAAGGTTGTTTTTTTACTCGAAGTCACTGACTTATCAAACCGCCCTCGTACAGGACGAAGGTCGGATAGGTCAGCTGGATTCGGTTTCTTAGGTAATGGAGTCACTCGAGCGTTCTAGTCCTTTGGGAATGTTGTAGTCGTAATACTTTTACTTTTTTGTTGATATTTTGATAATAAATGTCAAAATATCAGCAGTCTTTTAAAGTGCCAAATGAAGCATGTCAACAGAAATCAAGTCCAGTCCCTTTACTGTATTTTATCCTAGCAATAATTTTAGCAACAGTCGTCGATGTCGTTGCTGAAAGTTTAAAAGTCGAGTCTCCATGTCTATGAAATTCGTAAAAAGACAAGTCAGATAATAGTTACTTTTGACTGTCCTGGAACGATGAAAATAGCGATTTATTAAGTTAGGGTCATTAAAGTGGTTAGGTAAGTCGTTTTGCACTTGTGGCTCTGGGAGAACTGTGCGCTTCAAGTTTTTCCAGAGAGTCTTACTGTCGGTTGTGTCGTTGATATGTTGTTCGAAGAAGGCACGCTTCTCGTTGTGGATTGCTGCGATAACGAGATGTTTTAGATCCAAGTAGTACTGCCTATGTGAGCCCAAATTAATTCGCTTAAATCTCGAATGCGCCTGTTCACATGTTTGTAACGAATAACCTCAAAAACTACTGAACCGATTTGAAAAATTCTTTCACCACTAGAATGCTACATATCCCTGAGTAACATAGGCTATATTTAGTACTAGAAAAAATTAGGGATCCTTGATAAAAAAATATTGCAGTTCCACAAAGGCTGTAGACCCTGACTTGGAGAAGGCGGTGAAGGTAAAGACGAAACAGCTGGCCGCCCTTGCTCGCGGGTGTCGGGACTCCCGGGGGCCCTGCCCAGCAGGAGAACGCGCTGCAGGTTCGTAGTAATGTGTACTAACACAAGGTGTAATTTTTTTTCCATTAAATGTCTCATCGCATCTGTTGCGGAAACTATTGATGATAGAACAAAAAAATGTTCTACAATATTAAAGAACATATCAATATCTACAAAAACTTCGTGATACATAACCAAAAAAAAAAAAAAACAAAAAAGTTTATTTGGTTTTACAACATTGTGGTTCCTAGTAAAACAAGGTTGGAACCTTCCATTAAGCAAATAAATGCTTGTATCGAAAAGTTCCGCTATTGTCCACCATATGTCCAACTATTGTAGTTATGTCACTATAACTACTTTTTTACATTTTAAAAGTTGATAGAAATGCCGACCAAAATCAGACCATGTGTTTCATACCTTGTATTAATCCTTGTCCAAAAAAATAATTTCATATTCAAGGCTTGTTGCCTTGTGGATGTGTGTGTGGTTGTGTTTACTTTTTGAATTAACCAAAGTGGTCATACCATTCAAGATCTTGCAGCATTAATTCGAGGTCTTGGGCTGTTTGGGAAAAAAGAACAATGTCGTCAGCAAATCAGAGATTAGTTAATCTCTTATCGCCAACCACTATACATTATGTCCCCGTTTTCCCATAAGGATGCTAAGCTTTTAAAAAGATCTTCGAAGGCACTAGTGAATAATTTTTGAGACAGCACGTCACCCTGTTAAGCGCCTTTTTCTATAGGAAAGGTCTGACCCTGTAGTGTGAATCATTGAACTCGTTTACTTTCTCTATTATTTGATTCAGAAGGTGGAGGTGATCCGTGATGGAAAACCCGGGGCGGAAGCCAGCCTGCTCTACTGGCTGGTTCTTGTCCATTTGCGCGGCAATGCGACGTTCGATGATTTTAATAAATGCCTTGTAGAGATAGGAAGATATTACGAATTTAAAAATGTTAAATAAAACAAAATAATATTTAGAAAAATAAACGCCGCCGCGCCGTGTGCTGTGGCCAGCAGCGCAGTCAGCAACGCGGCGCGGCTAGGGAGGGGCGCCGAAGTAAGAACTGGAGAGGGGCGTGCACATCTATGAAATCATCATCATCATCATCATCATCCCAGCCTATATACGTTCCACTGCAGGGCACATGCCTTCTCTCCGAACGAAAGGGCTTGGGTCGTAATTCCTACGCGGGCCCAGTGCGGATCGGGAACTTTGCACACACCATTGGATTTTTCCACAGGTGTCTGAAGGTTTCCTCACGTTGTTTCATTCACCGTAAAGCTTATCTATGAAATAGGTGTTCACAAATCTGAATTCTCCGCGGACGGAGTCGCGGGCAAAAGCTATCTATTAGCCAGAAATAGCGGTATTCTGTACAAAATTGAAGCAATAAGCTCTCAATCTGCTTTATAATTTAATCATGCTCTATTTACGTTTCCCGCTACCAACATAATATCCATTTATGCCACAAAGGCCATAATAAACAGGCAATAAAACTTTCAAACAAATGAAATAGAAGACCTCATAAACCGACCCAACAACGGACTGAAAATTAAACCTAAGTTGCCCAACTCTGTAACATTGCCTATTGCCCTGTCATATACATAACGAATGAACGCAAGTTATAGAAAACTGTAGATTCATCACTATTTTTGACTACATTACTGAGCTTCAGCGGTAAGTACCTATTACTTACTTTAAACTATCTGAAATGCTTGTTCCCAAACCCAATCAATACAATACAATGACTCTTTATTGTAAACCACATAGAAATCAATACAGAAAACCAAGTAGTTATGTAAATGGAAAAAATATGTAAGTTAAGAAAAAGGCGGCCTTATTGCTTGGAAGCGTTGTCTTCCAGGCAACCTTCTACAATGCAAAGAAAAAACATCATCCTATCAAATTAGAATTCATTTATTTCGTTAGGTGATACTGATAGCCAAACAAGAGAACAAGCTATGATGGGCCTGCCTGCCCATACGAAATATGGAGGATAGGTAAACACAATGTCAGTAAATTGTACATAAGATAGCTAGCATACATTCGCACCTTCAGGACTGTAGTGACCTAATCCAAAATTTTCAAGTTTTGAGTTATTGTCATAAAACGTCTCTTTGATACATTATTTATCCACTATTCAGTAAAACACAGACCTTTCTAACTTAGAAAAGGGTAATCTTTATGATCGGTCTCTTTCACCCTGCCGCCTTTCTTCACCTCGGTTTAATTTGATACAGACTTGATCAGAGTTGCGCCGTCAGTGTTGTCAGTAAGTCACTGCGAGTTCAACATAAGAGTGACCTAAGGCTTATTAAATCTGTATGTGCCTGAACCTAAGGTAAATTAATTGTTTATATTTTGAATCAAATAAGGACCTTTTAGTAGTTCAGTAGTTACCTAAGTTATTACAGTATAATTTTATTATACATTTATGACTTATTTAGTATTGAGTCATTATTTAACTGAAATCTTGGATTATTTTAGGACACAATCTGTAAATAGTCTCTTATATATTAAAAAATATGCCTTTTACAAGAACGCATTGCATTTTGGGACTCTATCTAAACTAAAAAGATTCCATGTGCTGAGACTATTTAAGAAATGAGTCGGACTGGTTATAAATTTGCAATTAAGTTAAAGAAGTTAGGTTCATATTAGATTTCACGTGTAGTTGTTTGAACCCATAAATCCTACATTAATACGCAAATAACTCTATTGAGTTGTGCCCGCGCTGGACAGATCCGATCCGTACTGTGATTCGTACTTTTTGGCGACCTTTGTGAAATGGAATGTAAATTATTTTTGTATTTATTTTTAAGATTTAAATTAAAAAAGAGTTACCTACCTATTTTAAGGAAGAAATAATCTTGAATAATGTAAAAATACTGAGACTAACGTTAAGACGGATACAAGAATAAGCAATAATTTACACGAGAAACAGACATTAAAAAAATAACGAAAAGCATTTTGCAAGTGACAGAATGGTTTAAACTAATAATCAAAAGAATAATTTAATTCTTCTTGATTGCGAAAGAAAACGTGTTAAGGAAATATACCTGCTAAACCACTCATAGAAGAATGTCGAACTCTCAAATGTATCAATGGACATGGGTAATCAAAAGATAAATAACTAGTGTCCCATCTGTACTGACTGAAGCTATAATAACTTCCATAATTTGTAACACGATAAAAATATCTCATAGTGTTTCTGATGTCCTGTCAATCGTCTAAAAGGTAACGTGGATTATATTCTCAAATATATAAAAATCTTGTGTCACGGTGTTTGTTATCGAATTCCTCCGAAACGGCTTGACCGATTTTAATGATTTTTATGTCTTTATTTGGTAGGTCTGAGAATAGGTCGTAGCTAGTGCACATAAGGGTTTTAATTTCACGTATCTTGCATTGCATTACAAATATTTTTTAAAGTTTTAGGACGACCTCAAAAAAAAACAAATGTGTCGTCTACACAACAGTAGTTCATCAATTGTAGGAAATTCACCAATTAATTGAAATAAACTTCCTTTGTGAAGTTAAATCTCAAAATCAGTAAAGACGTTTCTTTACTACTTATTATTATTAAGATTATTCCGTACAAAGCAAATTTCAAATTCAGGCCCAGAAGCTTGACGAGAAGTCAAAGGATACCTCAAAAATATAAGCGTCCGAGGAAGATCAGTACCAAGTCAATTAAAAAATATCAGAGTACAAGTTAACAAAGATTCATCATTTGATTTGTGAACTAGTAGCAGCAGTAGCACACCAAGTTCGAGCAAATCGTCATCAAGCTGAGCAGCTGTCTAGTTTGAGCAGCATCACTTTTTGTAATGAATCTATGAATACTCATACACAGTTAAACACATTCCGGGTGAACCATCAACATTTAAGGAACAAGGCAAGTATCAGACCAATTCATTCAATATTGGAACAATGTTATTAAGTACAATGTCGAAATGAAAACCGTATATAGGCAGATCGATAAAATTTTGATCCGATTCACATTTGCTCAGTCTATTACTGGCAGATGCAGAGTGTTTGCGGAAAAACTTCTTTTTTTATGACTGAATTCAATCGCGTAGAGGAGGAAAGATGCTCGTGATATCAGTTCGGAATACATAGTTCGTCGTTTCCACGAACTTTTGTTGGAAACTGCTCTGAAATATTTTAGGTCTATCCGTTCACCAAACGTCCGTTATTGTGACCTTAAAGCAGCATTTTACAGGACCTTCGACACAGTAGACTATGACTATAAGATTGAACGCCAATTGCGTGAGTTTAGACAGACGGATACCCAATCTGCGTGTGATTTTGTAATAGATATTTGTGATCTTAACTCTAAACTGAAATCACCAATCAGAGAGTCAGACTTGCTGACAATAATCTATATATATAAAATTCTAAACTGACTGACTGACTGACTGTTGATATATCAACGCACAGCCCAAACCACTGGACCTAGAGACTTGAAATTTTGCACCTTATACAATGTAGGCTTAAGGAAGGATTATAGGGAATTCCCACGGGAACGGGAAAAAACGGGATTTATATATTCGATTCCGAGTGACCGTATCTCAGTAACTATAATAACTAGACTCTTCAAATTTGATACACAAGTAGGTATTACAATAGTTAAAACATTAATTTCAGGATTTTTCAAAATTCCCACAGGATAAGGAAAAAACGGGATTTTTCGTTTTACTGGTCGTAGTTAAATAGTTTGGATTCATGCCCAAGGTAGAGGCCGACGTCCAAGGTACTCAGGGGTTTTTAGAACACGAGTACATAGGTATTTTATCCGCCATCCAGAAGCCAGCACCAGAGAAGCCGCGGCACGATTTGGTATAACCCACATTTTTATTTGGAGACTTTTGAATGCCGAAGGATTTACACCCGTTTCACTTTCAACGGGTGCAAGATATTGTCTTAGCAGATTATCCCAGGAGAGTACGGTTTTGTGGTTGGCTATTACAAAACCAACACCTTAACATTTTATGATCAGATGAAGCTCTACCTTTACCAGAGTAGGACTGTTTAACATACACAGCGAGCACTGGTGGAGTGATGTCAATCCTCATGTGACACGGCGAGACTTGTTTCAAACACACTTCTCAGTTAATGTTTGGGCGGGTATTATTCTCAATAATTATGTCATAGGACCTTATTTCAGTGAAGGTAATTTAAATGGAATTAAGTACGAAGCCTTATTTTAAGAAACGAGTTGCCAATGCTCTGGTATACAAACGAGAGTCTGATACTGTTCTGGATCTCCGCCAAAAAATAATCCAGGCGTTTGAGGTAGTAAAAACCAACGAGTTCGTACTCGGGAGAGTGCAAACAAATCTTCGACAACGTGCAGAGGGTATGTGTTCAGGAAGGAAGTGGACATTTCGAACACTTGCTGAAGTACGTTTGAACTTAACAGTTAATTTTCCTTTCTAATAATAAATTATTTTTCACTTCTCATGCTCTTAAAACGTTACTTTAGTCTCTGCATATCGGGACAAAAGCTCTTTTTTGATCTCTAGGGATTAAAGTATTTTTTTTAATTTACTTTGAACCCCTAAACTGCCAATCACGGTGTTTGTGGATTATCGCCATTTTCAGTGACTGGGTATAGACAATTTTAAAGCTTTCCACAGACCGAAGCGCGCTGCAGACGCTCCGTAGCGCTCCGTAGCGCCCTGCGCTTCGGTCTGTGGAAGCCTTTAGGGCTTGGAAATAACCTCAAAATTGTTGTAAATGTTGGAGAAAATGAAAGGAAAAGATGTTTACATTGTAAGTTTATGTATTGAAGTAAGTATAAACAGTTGTGTCAGTCAGTCAGTCAAGTTTTAAATATAAGAGAATACAAATTTGATTACAAAAACATATAAAATAGCCAGTACCCTATGTACGTATAGAATACCTATTTTAACACCCTCCCATAATCAAAATTCTCTTACAAGGAACTTGTTCATAACAGAAAAATTGACCATTAAAATAATGTAACATCACAAACAGTAGTAGATAAAACCAAAAATGAAAAGACTTTCTAGGTATCAACTAAGTTAATTAAACCTAATCCTTGAATACATCTTTGATGTGCAGTTTTACCCAGACATTTGGTGAGCACATCAGCAGACATATCACTAGACTTAACAAATTTTATTTTTATAACATCATCAGACACTGTTTCTCGAATATAATGAAATTTCGTGTCTATATGTTTGGTCCTACCGTGATGTACAGGATTGTAAGCCAAGTTCTGTGCACTCTGACTATCACTATATAGAGTTATAGTTGGATATTGACCGCTATTACTACATACCTGAGAAATAAATCTACGCAGATATGCAGCTTCTTTGGCTGCTTCCGTTAGCGCCATATATTCGGCTTCTGTTAATGATAACGCCACTGTAGGTTGTTTTCTCGAAGCCCACGACACCGGGCCATCTGCCAGTTTAAAAAAATAACCAGTGTAAGAACGGCGATCACTAGTACAGTTTGCCCAGTCGGCATCGGAGTACCCTTCAAGTGGTATGCCAGTCTTCCTATAGATTATAGAATAATCTATAGTGCGCTTCAAATATTGAAGCACCCGTTTTGCCGCCAACCAATGACTTTTGCCACATTTAGTATTAAATTGGCTCAAATAGGAGCCGGAGCAGGGGACTCTACCAACCTATCTTCTCTTTCTTGTACCTGGCTCACATTGTCCAACAGTATGACAGGACCAGATACCGGAACATTTTTGGACGTACTTGGCTCTTCATTCGGTTTATTGTTCTTCAAACTTGTGAAGCAACCTTCGAAGAATGTAACGTCACGTGACTTAGTAAACCTTCTTGGATATTGTGGGTCTCTGAATATGTAACTATTTTGATCATCTGAATATCCAACAAAGATACATTCAATAGCTTTCATATCAAATTTCTTTCGTTGACAATCAGGAACATGAATCAAAGCTCGACACCCGAAAACCCTAAGATTACTTAAATTCGGTTTACGGTCATACAATTTCTCAAAAGGAGTTAGATTGTTAAGCGCGCGATGGGGTGACCTATTCTTTAAATAAACCGAAGTTTGTACTGCGTCTTCCCAATACGCTTTGGAGAGAGAACACTGTGCCAACATAGAACGAGCTTTCTCGATTACCGAGCGTATAGTTCGTTCCGCAATGCCATTTTGCTGCGGACTGTACTTTACTGTCGTTTGATGCACAATACCACTAGCGCGAAAATGATCTGACAGTTCTTTGTTGACATATTCACCTCCGTTGTCCGTCCTAACAGCTTTTATTTGAGCTCCAGTTTGCCGTTCCACTAATCATTGGAAATGGCAAAACTTTTCTATCACTTCTGTCTTCGAAGAAATAAAATATATCTAATACCTTTAAACGAGCAATTCTTGTATATATGTATATATATATATATATATATATATATATATATATATATACACAGTTGTGGCCATATAATTAAGAACGATTATTTATTGAGATGATTTTTTCAAAGTAACAAGTATAACTAATTGCCCGTATTTTTTTTATTTCTCTCGGTATTGCAAAACTTTTCCGTACTACCGGTACATTCATTTATGCAACATTGTTGGCTAAAAAATTAATAGAGAAACTTTATACATTCGATCTGAACCTAGTATTAGTACTTACTGGCTGGTCACGTAATTAAGAACGCTGAATAGTTTATTATTTTTTCAAATTTAAATAGAGAACACTGTGTGGCTCTGTGGTTGTAGATTATTATTCGTATAATTTTGGCGCCATTTCGTGCTGTTAAAGTCTTAAAAGTGATTACTTCGTATAAAAACAATGGGGAAAAATAAAAGTTGTGATAAATCTACAAGAGAAGTAATAATAAAACTTCGCGAGAAGAATTGGTCGTATAAAATGATAGCCGACCATCTGCAATGTTCAAAAACAATGGTTTTCCATGCCGTAAAGCATTTTTCCACGTATCAAACTACTTCAAACGTTCCGCGTGGACCTAGACAGAGAAAGTCATCTCGTCGAGATGATCGAAATATCGTTCGTTTGGCAAAACAAAATCCTTTTAAAGGGTCTAATGAGTTGAGAAAAGAATATTTTGGTGAAAACAACCCTTCAGCAATCTCTGCACGCACTATTCGAAGGCGTTTGGTAGAAAATAAGTTGAACGGAAGGATAGCAAGGAAGGTGCCTATGTTGAAACGATGTCATAGGCAAGCCCGACTTGCATTTGCAAGAAGGTATGAAAACTGGACAGTCAGACAGTGGAAAAACGTTCTTTTTTCTGACGAGACAAAAATAAATAGGGTACGTTCTGATGGAAAACGATATGTACGACGCCCTCCGAATAAAGCATTCGACCCAAAGTACACAAAAGTGACATTAAAGCATGGCGGGGGAAATGTGAAAATTTGGGGGTGCTTTTCTGGACATGGCGTTGGACCTGTTAGGCTGATAGAAGGAAACATGGATCAATTCCAATACAAAAATATACTGCAAGAAACAATGTTACCATATGCCGAAGACGTGCTTCCGGTTATTTGGACATTCCAGCACGACAATGATCCAAAGCATACTGCACGCACCGTTAAGGAATTCCTCACATCACAATCAGTTTCAGTCTTAGATTGGCCAGCCAACAGCCCAGATCTTAACCCAATAGAGCATCTTTGGTGCGAAGTCAAGAAAAAGGTTTCAAATCGACAGTGTGGCAATTTGAGAGAGCTGTACGACGTTTTCTTAGAAGAATGGAACTCTTATTTCTCTTGCGAAATGTCAAAAATTGATAGATTCAATGCCTCGCCGGTGTAAAGCCGTAATTAAAAGCCGTGGACATGCTACTAACTATTAATTTTAGTTCAAATGTATTAATTTGCTTTTTTTTCTATACCAACTTCACATTAATATGATTTATTTAATCTAAGTTTCATATAAAACAACTCTCGAGCAGTTTAATAAATCGTTCTTAATTATTTGTCCAGCTTCATTACTATTTGAATTTATTAGTATAGAGAACAAATAAAATTTGTAAAAAAAAATGTAAGCAATTATACACTATTATTATTAATCCCGTTTGCTCTATCCATGTGGCTATTTTATAACATAACTTGTTACTTCTAAGAAGGAACACAACTAGACATATGACATGATGTAGATAAAAAAAAATCGGAAACTTCAAATCGTTCTTAATTGTATGACCACCACTGTATATATAATCAGGATCTCGGAAACGGCTCCAACGATTTCGATGAAATTTGGTATGTGGGGGTTTTCGGGGATGAAAAACTGATCTAGCTATGTTTCATTTTCAGAAAATCGCTTTTACTCGTGTTTTCCGGCTATTTTTGTTTGCATTAGAATATAAAGCTAAATTTCGCCGACTTCGAGTAGATCATAATGGCACATTAGAAATCGGGTGGTCGCGGGTCCAGCCGACCTCGGTTCGATACCACGTTTTTTTTTCAAGATTTTTAGTTTTTTTTTTAAGTTTATTTTTTATGAGAAAACGTCAAGTTTCTTCTTTTGTGAGAAAAAGTTACTTTTTTGTGAGAAAAAGTTATTTTTTTGCGAGAAAAAGGATACTTTTTTGTTAGAAAAAGTATTATAGGGAACGTGCAGTAACTATAGGTGGCAGCACTAATGCGACAGAAGAGACACTATGCGGACAGTAAAACAAACTTATCAAGGTAAAACATTCAAATTGATGGCACCCTTATGGCACCAGTTGGCAGCACCGTCTATGTGCACGTTCCCTATTGGGAGCACAGAACAGGAAAAGCCGGTTGTCTGTAAAGTCGGTTTACGGACGATAGTTTAACGTGACTCACCCCCCCCCCCCACCCCCTCCGGTGTTTTTGTCAAATATCTTGAAAACGGTGCATCCTACGGCAAAATCAATGAAATTTTCATCCCCCCTTTAATACCCCCGCGCTCCCTCCCCCGCATCCCCTCCCCCCCTCTCAACCCCCCCCCACCCCTGCGGTGTATATAATCAGGATCTCGGAAACGGTTCCAACGATTTCGATGAAATTTGGTATTTGGGGGTTTTCGGGGATGAAAAATTGATCTATCTTGGTCTTATCTCTGGGAAAACGCTTGGTACCGAGTTTCTGCCCGAGCAGAGCTCGGTCGCCCAGGTACTAAAAATAAAGCGTGTATAATCATCTACAAATAATAAAGCATATTTATTACCTTGTAGAGAGGTTTCTGACATCGGACCACAGATGTCGCTGTGTACCAACTCAAGTAACGACGTAGCTGGTTTATAAGCTATTTTCTTAAATGGTTTGCGAGCTTGCTTGTCTTCGACACAGGCTACGCAACTCTCTTTGTCAATTCCTGTAAACCGACACCTACATGACTATCTCTCAAATGGTTCATACCGATGCGACACAGATGACCCAAACGCTTGTGCCATAACTGGTACCTAGTTGCGGAGTCAGAGTGCACATCACAGGCCACATCACGAGGCATATTGACAGTACAATCTAATTTGTACAGACCTCTATAGGGCGAACCGTGAAGGATATAGTCACCTACAAAAGAAAATGTATCAGAATCATAGAAATTACACCAACACATTAAGTTCGCCTTTGTACATGCATTTCAACGGTTGTCAATAATGTATTTCTTTTTTCCTTATTTTTGTACAATAAAGAGTTTACATACATACATACATACATTACAACCATTTTTATCAAAAAGAACGCTAAAACCTTTTTCTACAGCCTTATAAACAGATATCAAATTACTATTTAAAGAAGGTACATAAATTACATCTTTTATTTTATTTACAGTAGAAGAACCAGTGTCAATCGATATATCGCCAATACCGCCGCTGTCTATCTTGGTACCATCTGCAATAGTAACCTTTGTATTAGATTCTGGTGATTTAAATTTTTCGAACCATTCCAATCTCGATGTCATATGCCGGGGTCGCTCCTGAGTCTATAGTCCAGTAGTCTTCACTGACATTAGCACTCGTACCAAGAGCTACCACTGCAGCCGCTTCCTCTGCCTTCTTCTTTGTTTTCCTTAAAGGACAATCTGGGCGCTTATGGCCAGGTTCGTTGCAGTCATAACAAACAATAGGTTTTTTAACTTTTCTGGGCTTGACATCTCGCGAACGTAGAGCAGAATCGGATTTGGTCGAATCTTCTGTTTTCGACACTTCGTTCAGTGTTGCCAGGTCCAATCTGAAAAAGTCAGAAGATATGAGCCTTAAAAATCAGGAGATTGAAAAAAAAAATCAGTAGAATGTTTTTCCATAGTACGTACCTTATAATAAAGTTCTTAATGTTTTCCAGGTCAGTTTTTTCTTTGCAGGATTTTATTCTTGTTTTTTTTTTATTTTATCTATTTAATTTTTTTTTTCAATTACTTAACTATGTACATTACATTTATTTTTTTCTGCAAAAAAAAAATACCTTTCACAAGAGATCAAATATAATAATAATAATAAATAAAATGTGAAACAATGTTTATAATGTATAGTGTGCAGTAGCCAAAACCATAAAATATACAATACATTGAGGCACCTCATGCCAATAAATATTGTTAGGGTATGCGCGCACAAGCAACTTTTGTCTCCGCGACTATTTTATCAAGTCTATGGGTTAGTATGGAAGTGCGCACACGTAGCGCCGCGACTCCCGGGATACAAACACACATAACACAAATAAATCGCCTTGCGACTAAGTTGCTCGTGCGCGCATACCCTTAATGTTAGGTTAGGAAAATTTCGTAAAACGTTCATGCCTTTTAGTATTATTTTGCTAGATTGTGCGTGTCAAGCCGCGTCCATCAAGCAGCCAGTATCATATCTGTATTTTGAACACAACATGACATAATGTCACATTGACATGTGTCTGAGCATTGTGTTCATAACACGGACACTGGACGCGACTTTGGATTTATCATGTATGAAATGTAAGTAAATATAAACCACATGCTCATGCACCTGTTAGTCACTGCTGGAGTCATCTTCATACATATTGGTGTTAAATTTGGGGACAAATTTAGATACATCATGATCATAACAAGATTTTTCCTTAAAACATCGTTTTGTATGTAAGACTCCACATAAAGTTTTAGTATTGAGTCTGTTTCTTTGCTTAGTTTTATTTAAATTTATGACGGAAAAAATGCGCTCTACACACGCACTAGAGTGCGGGAGACATAAAAGATTGTTCATAAATTTGGATAGCTCAGGAAAGGCGGGCAAGTCACATCCTGTTTTTTTCTTCTCAACTTGCAGCCAAAACAATTCTGGGTTTAAATTGTAATGTTCCCCTAGGTCCGTATGAGCAAGCAACCTCCACTCATTATCTAAATCCTGGAGTTTATTGTCATCAACGAAATTTGGGAATTTAGCTGCAAGTGGGGCAATTGTGTTGTATTTAATTTCTTTTACTATTGTAGGGTCAAGGATCTCTAATTGTTCAAAAGTTGTGTCAGAAAAAGAAAATCTTTTGTAGATTTGTGATACTGCCTCTATATAAAAGTCCAAAATTTTTAATCTAAAAGTCTTGATATTTTCTGTATTGGCTATTTTCTCTAAGCCCACAATAACTTTAGCACCCATATAAATTTCTTCAAGCGGAAGAAAATGTCTTGAATTTCTGTATTCAACATTGTTTATGGGTGTTGATCTCAAATAATTTATCTTCATAAAATGTGATAATATTGTTGTTACATGTGATTCTAAGTTCTTTCTTAAGCAATGAATTTGGGTTGACTCTGATTGCATTAACTTATTCATGTTGTTGAAATGTGGTAATATAAAATCTAAAAACTCCAAATACAGATTCACAAACGGATTATTCAAGTTTTCCAATATGTTTTGTGTGCTGTTTCTTCAAAAACTACTTCTGTGAAATATAACTTCAGGGCATTATATTGTTGGAGCACTCTTGACACAGCGGCATGCAGTGAAAGCCACCGAGTTTGGGCTGGGTGTAACAATTTATTTGGTTTAATTTGTAAAAATGTTTGAAACTCTTTAAATATTCCGATTCTTTTTGGGCTGCCTTGTATGTAATTATATACATCTCATACCAGTTCTTCGACATTAGTTGGCAGCTTATTACATGCATATGATGCACAAAGTGCAAAAGAATGACAGATGCATTTCATATAAAATATGTTAGGCACATCTTGAACCAGTAATGATTTTAAAGAATTCTGGTTGCCCATCATGACATTAGCTCCGTCGGCAGCAAACCCAATTAAATTAGTTTTCCAAGGAATGTTGTTACTCTCAAAACTATTTGTTATCATTTTGTGAAGTTCAACAGCTGTTGCACTTGTATTTATTGCTATTAAATCAAAGAAATCATCAGTTACCCTGCCATACTTCAAAATTCGAACAATGAGACACAAATGTTTAACCGAACTTTTGTCAGTTGATTCATCAACTATCAGTGAAAATTTCTGACCCCTCATTGCTTTGCACAATTCCTCTTTTTCAGTCTTTCCCATTACGTTTTTTACTATAGATGTAGCTTTTGTTCGTCCTAAGTTTATATTTTGTGCTATTTTGGAATCAGGACAGCAGGCTTTAACTACTTTGCTCAAATGGTCTATAGTTTGAAATGCTATATTATGTTCCACTTGAAATGATACTAGTCTCAGTTCTGCAGTCTTGATTAAAGAGGCAGAAGATGTAGATGTGTATGGCATTGACTGTTGAATTGTTTTTTGGCCTACAACAGTCTTTAATTTATTTTGGTGTTTTACAGTAGAATTGTGTTTGAGCACATCGGATTTGCCACCCCGGAACAACATGCCTTGCAAAAGGCATACTCATCACCTTTATTACTCTTAATTAACCACTTTTTAAATAGTTCTATTTCCAGCCATTCAATTTTAAACTTTTGAGCATATTTTGTTTTTTTGTTAGAACTCATCATGCATATAAAACGAACCCAAAACCACAACACAATGTTCACAACACACTGAAAGAAAATAATAAAATAAGGTGTTAAAGGAAAGGTGTAATTTGTTAAAATGTTAGATAATATGTGGAAGTGATTGCCAGCAAAACAAATAAACACAAATTTAACATAAAAAGTACAAAGCATGCACATCTTTTATGAAAAGTTACTTACCTAATGTTACAACACACACAATACTACTTATTTTCGCATTGTCCACTAATCACCAACAAAAAAATAATGATTTATATGACTACTGTATGTATGTATGTATATTTTCCAAGCTTTTACTTAACACGCCCAGTTACTAAATTTCAATATTGCACTTAGACAGACAGAACACAGAACAGAATTTTAACTTTCTTTACTTCTTCTTCTACTTGTACGGACCCGACAGTGAAACTGAAAACTGAAAGAAAACTTGAACTTGTATTGACATGACTGACAAAGACAAGACAAAAAAACACAGACAACTAGATAAAAATTTTCATGAGAGATCCATCTCGCATGAAATCAATTGTCAAATCTATGTACCTGGATCGAGAGCTGAATTTCGCATGAACAGAAAGTTATGAGAGTCATGCGACAAGTGTTATGTCAATGTCAATGTCAAAATATTTTGGCGGGTGCCCGATAGCGACGATACGTTTCATTTTACGCATTCGATATACCGAAGTGATTTGACGTTTGTTTGTTTCGAAAAAGTGTGACCAGTCACCAATAGTCATAGGTTATTTTTCCATATAAATAAATCAAATCGAAATTCCCGAAGTAAAAAAATCAGTAGATTCTTGTGAAAATTCAGTAGATCAGTAGGCATACCTGGAATTCAGTAGATCTCCTTAAAAATCAGGAGACCTGGCAACACTGACTTCGTTGAGAAGTTTAGACTTAACTAACTCAGTAGTCACATTCTAGTTGCTATTTTCTAATGCCATAATCAAGGGATCAAACCTGGATGTAAGTCCTTCGAGTAAAATAGCAGCAACAGATGAATCTTCTATAGTTTTCCCTATATCAGATAAATCATGCACAGTCGACATCACTGCATTGATATAAGACTCTATATTAGGGAAATCTGACAAGCAAAGTCTATATAGTCTTCGTTCTAAATAAAGGCGACGACCCATACCTTTGTCCTCATATGCATTCTGTAATGCAGTCCAGGCTTCCGACGCTGTTTTTGCACTTCTTACTTGCGTTATAGCCGAGCCATCAAGTGTGAGGCATATCTTCGTCAAGGCCTTTTTATCAATCTTTGACATAGTATCTGCAGGAATATTATGGCCTACGGGATACCCTTCTATAGCTTCCCACAAATCTTCATGCATCAAATAGTTTCGCATTTTGAATTTCCAAGAACTATACCCGTCTCTATTAGTTAGACAAAAATTGGGCAGTGAGGAAGAACTAGAGCCTCTTACCCCATTGGTATCTCCTCGAGAATGAGCCATTGTATCCTCAGATCAGCTGTCACAATATCGAAAAAATCGGAACTGATATTTTTTCACTTTTTCGATAAAAAAAAATCACAATCTCAAATCACATTCATTCCATTATTCTAATAGTTTTTCTTCAACAAAGCTTCGTGCTGATAACGTTTTTGTTCTAAATGTTGGAGAAAATGAAAGGAAAAGATGTTTTCACCTCACTAGCTCAGAAAGCCCTTTTTGTTTGTTTGACATCTATTGAGAAAATCGCTTTTTATCCACATGTGAAGAAAGAGTTTTGACATTTGAGGGCAGCTTAAGTGATATTTGACAGCTAACAAAACGTAAAACGTTAAAAGTGCTGAATTTTTAAAATCACAATGAATTGCATCGAGTAAAAAACACTAAATACAGTCTTACAACTTTATTTTAATTCATAAATATCAGCATTCAACATTAACCTTCATTCTTGTTGTAAAACGAATAAAATGTTATACAGTCAGGGCTGGGCAGTATTTGAATTACTTGTAATTGAAATACGTAATTGAAATACAAATACGTATTTAGTATTTGTATTTCAATTACCCGCTGAAAATGTAATTTGTAATTCGTATTTCAAATACCTGATGCTAAGGTATTTTGTAGTTAGTATTTCAGATACTTATGACTTCAAAATACATTTGAACAAAATACATTTAGATTTCATTTAGCGATCTTAAGTTGAACATGAAAACGCACCGGTGTAGACATGATTTTATTCATTCCCCTATGAGAGGCATATAACACTTAAGTCTAGTGTTTAGGAAAGGAAACTCTGCTTTTAATCAGTAAAAGTACCTAATTTCCTTTCATGAGAGTAATTTTTAGTAAAATAATACGGATTACCTACGTCTCAAAACTAGTTTAAGTCGACATAGGTATTTCAGGCCGTAGCGTACTTGAGTGCACGTTTGGCACAGCCGTAGCGTGCTCTTCCGAGAGGAAGGGTTACGGATTAGCCCGAAACTGTCGAGTTAAACTCGACTCGTTTTGAAACGTGAGTAATTGTAGGAGAGCTGGCACCAATTTTTGGGTAGGTGTTTGAGGCAAGCTTTTCAGCTTGCCTCAAACACCTACCCAAAAATTGGTGCCAGCTCTCCTACAATTACTTGTCACATACTTCTCCTATTATACCCCAACACAAAACTATAGACCTGGCTGGTGAGTAGCGGGGCTAAATGAACCTATGAATTTTTAATTTTTATTTTTTTGGTTCCAAAAATATATTTGAGGCAATATAATAATATTAAAATAATATAAGGGGACAATCTCACACAAATCGACCTAGTCCCAAACTAAGCAAAGCTTGTACTATGGGTACTAGACGACGATAGACATACTTATATAGATAAATAAATACTTAAATACATAGAAAACATCCATAACTCAGGAACAAATATTCGTGCTCATCACACAAATAAATGCCCTTACCGGGATTTGAACCCAGGACCTCTTGCTTCGTAGGCAGGGTCACTACCAACTAGGCTAAAGCGGTCGTTAAAATATGCAATTTTTATATGTTGTAGTTTAATGTTTAAAGAATAAAAAAAAAATAAGCCAGACGATTTAGTCGGGGCTTTAATATTGCCAGGCGCGTTTGAACATATTTTTACTTTTCAAAAAATATAAAAAATGTATTTGAGGCAACTTGAAATTTTAATAGGATATTATTTATAACTAAAAAATAAGATTCTCAAAAAGACAGGTAATTTTGGTGGGACTTTCTACCTGCCAGGTGATCTAACAACTATCAGTGCGAGTGAGTATATTTGTTAGATCACCTGGCAGGTAGAAAGTCCCACCAAAATGACCTGTCTTTTTGAGAATCTTATTTTTTAGTTATAAATAATACCCTATTAAAATTTCAAGTTGCCTCAAATACATTTTTTATATTTTTATGAAAAATATGTTTGCACGCGCCTGGCAATATTAAAGCCCCGACTAAATCGTCTGACTTATTATTTTTTTATTCTTTAAACATTAAACTACAACATATATAAATTGCATATTGCCTAAATATATTTTTGGAACCAAAAAAAAATTAAAAATTCATGGTTTCATTTAGCCCCGCTACTCACCAGCCAGGTCTGTAGTTTCGTGTTGGGGTATAATAGAAGAAGTATGTGACAAGTTTTCAGCTTGCCTCAAACACCTACCCAAAAATTGGTGCCAGCTCTCGGACCATAATCTGTATTGTTTCACTATGAGTGAGTCTCACGACCTCACGGTAGTTTCATGTTTAAAGAGAGTGATTTTCTTTTACTCTGCTTGCCCATGCCGGGTTGGATTTGTTTTAATTCTACTTAGTATTTTGTAATTTGTATTTTGTATTTTAAATAAAAATACCTGAAATACTGTATTTTGTATTTTATATTTCAAATACCCGACTTAAAAGTATTTTGTATTTCGTATTTTAAATACATGCGACATAGTATTTTGTAATTTGTATTTTAATTAAAGCAAAGCATGTATTTTGCCCAGCCCTGTATACAGTCCAAGTAAGTCGATGTGCGAACAAAACGCATCCGAAATAATAAAAAAAAACTTTAGTCAAAACTTTTCAATTAAATATTCGTATGTTTTTCTAATTATTTTCCTCGCTGTAGTGAGGTGAAAAGTTTTGTGTTATACACGGGTGAAAAGTTATTTTACGTCTCGTGTGATGAAACACTCACTATCGAAAGGATTCTATTTTTGAACCACTCGCTTTGCTCGTGGTCAATCATAGAATCCTTTCGATAGCTCTTGTTTCAAATGAACACTCGCTGGTAAAATACAACTTTCCCCCCTTGTATAACAAATAACTATTACATTGTAAGTTTATGTATTGAAGTAAGTATAAACAGTTGTGTCAGTCAGTCAGTCAAGTTTTAAATAAAAGAGAATACAAATTTGATTACAAAAACATATAAAATAGCCAGTACCTTATGTACGTATAGAATACCTATTTTAACAAAAATTACATTTGTATAATAAATATTTAAAAAATAATAATTTCGTGAAACACGATGAATTACGAATATTAATCTATTTAATTATATTAAAGATGAATTCATTTTATTCTGCATGTAAAGAAAGATTTCCTTTAGCTTAGGTGACCGACTCGCACTTGGCCGGTTTTTGTATATCTATACATATAATAAATCTGTAACAAGTCGGTGTCTGTACATTGAAGATATTAGAGAAAAACTGTCACTAGGGCTATCTATTAGCGCAATAGAACCCAAAACAATGATTTTTAGAATTATTGTCTGTTTGTCTGTTTATCTGTTTGTCTGTGCGTTTGTGCGCGCTAATCTCAGAAACGGCTTAACCTAGAAGGATGCGGTTTTCACTGATATGTTGGTATTTTCTTGGATTAACATTTAGTGTTTGTTTCATTTGAATCGGTTGACAAATAAGAAAGATACGATACTTTCAGTGTTAGATAGCCCATTTATCGAGGAAGGCTAGGCTATATATTATCACGCTGGGAGTAAGGTGGTGAATGTGAACGCGGGTGTGCGGTGGGGGGGGGGGGGGTTGGGAGGGGATAAGTGGTGCGTGGAGGGGGGTTGGGGGTGCGGGGGGTAATTTTTTTATATCGAGGAACTAAGGAGAGCCATAATTGTTGAAAAAGCAAATTGGATAAAAAAAATAAGCTGCCCAAATTACTAACTCCTCGCGGACGGAGTCGCGGGCAAAAGCTAGTATTTAAGTAATTCTGACGAAAGGAATAGGTATTTTTTTTTAAATTATTTGCATGTAAGAGGAAGTATAGAAACAATTCTAAAAGTTAGTTTACTAAAATAAAAGACAGCTATGTGTAGGTACTATCCCTGATTAATTAATATAGGCTACGTTTTGTAAGGAGAAAGTTCCAAGTTCCCGCGGGATGAAAAGGAAGTTGTGAGCACTGTTGCTGGTGCTGTTGCTGGTGGTGGTGGTGTTGCACTGGTGTTGAATACAAGTAAAAACATATTAAAATAAACGATTTTATGCGACAGCCTTAATAACGTGTTGTGTGTGGTCACAACATGTTTTCTCGTCGAAGCTAAAAATTTCAAAGCGATCGCGTGTGATATAGATACTGAATTTAAGCATGCTGGTTTAGTTGAACTTCATAAATCAATACCCGGTAATGGAACCTTCGGTCGCAATATCGCGTGTTCCATGATTGAGCGAAAGTAGGTATCTGTACTTTTGTAGTTTATACTTCATCCTGCTGAACGTTTAGCTGTATTTTAAATGGATAAAGATAAGGGCACATTATTGTGATGTAAGTTAAAATAGATTTATTTATATAATGATACTTATACTATAATTTATTTATGTACAACTATCCTAGGTATTACTGACGTGTATTAGTTAGTGTATTTTCTTTGTTGATGTCGAATAAAGTTATGTCTATGTCTAGATAAATTTTAAATTAACTTACAACAACAAATATGATTTTGTCCCATTCGGTGTCGAGACCCTTGGTCCGTGGGGTCCGAAATAGCGCTATAAGGCTTTTTAAGGAAATAGCAAAAAGGTTAGTCGACATCACAGGAGACCGACGAGCTGGCAGCTACCTCGGACAAAGAATTAGTCTAGCTATTCAAAGGGGGAACGCTGCCAGTATCTTCGGAACCTTGCCTAAAGGGACTCCCTTTAATAATGTATTTTAGTTATTATATTATATTTTTTAAGGTTAAAAACCTTAAAAAATATATATACTAGAACAATTAACCTTTTAGGTTAATTGTTCTAGTATATATATTTTTTATTTCTGTATAATTAGTTAATTACTTTAATGTTACATTGTTACCTATTAAATATTATGTTTGAAATAAAAAACAAATAATAAACTAAACAATCTCCCTACAAGGCAAACACGTCGTCGAATGACGTCGCAGGCATCGACCCTCAAACGCTAGCCGCATTACCCCTTTTTGTACCGTTATCCCATGCCATTGAGCGAGATAAGCGTCAGCTTTATTTATTTATTTACTGAAGGCCAGAACTTAACCCCCGGACAAATCTTTTAGCACCCTTTTTGTGTGTGTTGACCACGGCCTCATCGTTTTAAAATCAAGCGGCGCAAACTCCTGGTAGTTAGTCAAACCTGAATATATGCGACCCTTACTTACCTGAGGCTGCTCGGCAGCCGCCCCGGCCCTGATCACTGTCCTGGACGTGGGACTTGGCAAAGGTGTCGACGCAAGTTACGTCCCACACCAATGAACGGCCCAACGTCCACGGCACCAAGGTGACACCACACCATCTGGCCTCTTCCCGTCGTCCCTCAACAAACCGCATGGTTCCAGAGTCGTAGCTGGGTTCAATACAGTGGTGAGGGTCCGACGGATGAGGACGTTAAGAGCACCGTGGCGAAATAAACGGCTCGCCGCACTCCTGACACAAGACTACCAGTGGCGGCCCAGGTGGTCAACTGCTTTTCCACACTGACCACGATGGGCTTCCCACGCCCTGGCCCTCAGACGCAAACAAACGGCTATGCTCGATAACGCTTGTAGCCAGTGACTAGACCGGACTCCCTCTAAGTGACTTCAAGAAGTCTCGTTCTATCCGCAGCATCTGTAGACTAATGGATGAGATTTCGTGGATAAGTTTCATCATTGGCATATCCCACAAGCGCTGAATGCACGCATTAGTGGCCGTTCAAACATGATCTCCCAATTTTCCCAAGCTCAAACTGTGTTTTCGTTAACAACCCTGGGAAGACACTCCGAAAGGCTTTCCGCAACCGCCGCACGCGCCGCTCTGAGGATGCGTTTTATTAATTTGCAACTACGCTTTCGACGGCCCAACTTACTTCTGAGGGACACAAGGCCAGAATATCCAGGTGTTCCATTGCAGGAATGGTCCCTACATGTATCACCGTCACCTGCGGGGTCCGCGCCCACTCGAGGCACACGACTGCAGCTGCTATGAATGTTCAAATTCTGGCCCCTTTATAAAGCTTACAATACGTGCTGATAGGACACTCCAACACAGCGCATACTTTTAAAGTACCTACTTCCAGTAAAGGAGTCTTCTAGTGTCTTTATAGAAGTCGGTGTTTTATATCTGTGTACGGTTACTATGACTTGTTATTTTTTTGATTGTTGATTTGTCTTTATCTACACTAATCTACACTAATATTATAAAGAGGAAAGATTTGTATTTTTGTATGTAATGAATAAACTCAAGCAGCGCATGCTTTTAAAGTACCTACTTCCAGTAAAGGAGTCTTCTAGTGTCTTTATAGAAGTCGGTGTTTTATATCTGTGTACGGTTACTATGACTTGTTATTTTTTTGATTGTTGATTTGTCTTTATCTACACTAATCTACACTAATATTATAAGAGAAGGAAAGATTTGTATTTTTGTATGTAATGAATAAACTCAAAAACTATAGGACCGATTTCAAAAATTCTTTTGCCGTTAGAAAGCTACATTATCACTGAGTAACATATATATTTAAAACAGCTATATTTAAAAAAAAAATAAGGTAAAAAAAATTAACCATAAAATGTCTTTCATCGCATGCGCTGCGGAAAGTATTGATGATAGAACAAAAAAATGTTCTACAGTATTATAGAACGTATCAATATCTACAAAAAACTTTGCGAGACCATATGACCAACTATTATAGTTACGTCACTATTACTACTTTTTTACATTTTAAAAGATGATAGAAATGCCTATCAAAATCAGGCCATGTTATCCACACCTTTGTATTAATTCTTATCCAAATAAATTATTTCGTATTCAAGACTGGTTCAATACCTGTTGATTTCTTATTGAATTATCGAAATCGACATTCCGTTCAAAAAATATTACGAAATTAAAAATGTTAATATAAATAAATGCCTTAGTTTTTAATTTTGGAAATTTGGACAAACTAGCGACCCGCCCCGGCTTCGCTCGGGTGCAATTATGCATGTATTATACATTATAAACCTTCCTCTTGAATCACTCTATCTATTAAAAAAAACCTCATCAAAATCCGTTGCGTAGTATATGATACTATGTAGTGATTGAGGCATGTACGTTATAATTAGCATACTTATATATAAGTTTAATTATCTTTATTAATCCCAAAATGTTTATAAATATAATAGATTAGTGTAGATAAAATAAACATTCCAAATTAAATACAGATCATTTCGGTGGGACCAGCCTGCCAATTAAAAAAATTAGGGTCAATTGATGATTGCTCACGGGCATGAGGTTCAAAGTAGCTTTTCGTTTGGCTAAGCTTGACGTTGACAAGGTTAAAAAAGCCACTAGAGAATTATAAGAGTAGATTATTATAGCTAGACCGTTTAAATGTGTCTTCGCCCGCGCGGTACAGGGGCTGGGGGGTATGATTAGAAAGGGGCCGAGAGAGGTGCGTTTCATAAAACAATTTCATAAAACTCGCGAGTTCTACTACAGCTCACAGAGCCAGCAGTCTATCCATACTAATTCCATACTAATATTATAAATCCGAAAGTGTATCTGTTTGTCTGTCTGTCTGTCTGTTACCTCTTCACGCTTAAACCGCTGAACCGATTTAGATGAAATTTAGTATACAGATAGTTTGTGTCCCGGGAAAGGACATAGAATAGTTTTTATCCCGGAAATCGCCCTTTAAGGAGGTGAAAAGAGGGGTGAAACTTTGTATCGAGAATCAATAACCACTTAACCGATTTAGACGAAATTTGGTAAGCTTCCACGCATCCTTGATTGCTTGCATGCTTGCTTGCTTCCATGTCTGCTTCCATGCCTGCTAGCATGCCTGCCTGCATGCTCGCTTACATGCATGCATGCGTGCTTGCATGCTCGGTAGCATGCCTGCTTGGATGCTCGCTTGCATGCTCGCTTGCCTGCTCGCTTGCATGCTTGCTTGGATGTTTGCTCGCATGCTCGCTAGAATCCTACTTGGATTTTCAATTGCATGCTTGCTTTCATGCTTTCTTACAAGCTTGCTTGCTTGCATGCTGCTTGCACGCTTGCTTGCATGCTTGTTTGCATGATTGTTTGCGTGCTTGCTTGCGTGCTTGCTTGCTTGCATGCATGCTTGCCTGCATGCTAGCTTGGATGCTTGCTCGCATTCTCGCTAGAATCCTGCTTGGAATCTCGCTTGCATGCTTGCTTTCATGCTTTCTTGCAAGCTTGCTTGCATGCTTACTTGCATGATTGTTTGCGTGATTGTTTGCGTGCTTGCTTGCGTGCTTGCTTGCATGCTTGCTTCATGCATGCTTGCACACTGATTAGAATCCGTTAGGATTGTTGCTTGCTTGCTTTTTTACATGCTTGGTTGGATGCTTGCTTGCTTGAATGCATGCTAACTTGCATGCTTGCTTGCTTGCATGCATGCTAACTTGCATGCTTGCTTGCTTGCATGCATGCTTGCTTGCATGCTTGCGTGCATGCTTGCTTCAGGCATGCTTGCATAATTGCTTGCTTCTCTAAAATATTTATGGTTCACGCGAGCAAAGCCGCGGGTAAAAGCTGTAATAGATAAAGTGATTCAAGAGGAAGGTTTATATGTATAATACATGCTGCTACGAAAAAATTGAAACAACACATAATTTTCGCAACACACGATGGTAATTTTATTTCAAAACTATAGGCCGAACGAATATACAATAATGCACGTCACACATTTTGCTACGAAAAATTAAAACAACACATAATTTTCGCAACACACGATGGTAATTTTATTTCAAAACTATAGGCCGAACGAATATACAATAATGCAAGTCACACAAAGAATTAACTTACAACCGTTTAACAAGAACCGGGTGCTAGATGTCGTAGGGCTATCGCAGATTATACAGTAAAAACCCCCGGTTACGGGGTGGGGTAACATTTTGAAAATACCGAACAGGTAAACCGAGCAAACACGCATGTAAAGGAGCCAATCGTGGCTGCCGTACGGAGAGGAATCTCCCAAGCAAGAGTGAATGATGTAAGGGGCGTGAATATGATGGGATGCATGGTCGTCGCCTGGTAGTAATTCGCCTGGCAAGCACACTAAATTTACATGTTCACAAACTATGCAAGGTCGCAAGGCGTTATGATCAATTTGATTTCAATAAAAGGAGCCGAAAAAAACTCGCTATGGAGCGATACGTGGGCGGGCAGTGCTCATTTCAGAACTTTGAAAAAGGATTTAAAAAGAAATACTATTCGCCATGCATTCTGTCCGGAAGTAATGCCCTAGGCGGACTGCGCTCCATTTGTGGCCTTAGGATAAAAGTAGATTAAACAGGCACCCTAGTGATACAAGTAATATTATGGTGTACCGGTTCCGGGATACGTTGGTTATTGGGGAAAATCGATTAAATACGTGGACTCGCGCTTCGCGCCATTTCCGTCCCATCCTCTTCGCGGTAGCGGTTCGGTCCGACGCATCGCGCTGGTGACAAAGACACCCTCTCCCGGGAAGCTACAACAAGATTACCCACAGTAAGAACACTATTGGGAAATAGCCGAGATTAAGTCGAGGAGATATCACAACGGGATCGAGAGCGTAGCGGTACACTTACCCAGGCGTAAGACGCAGCTGGCTTCTTGATTATAAGACGTAGCGGGACACCACAACTTCCGGCTAGAAACTGGGAAGGACTGCTCAACCCTTCAACTTGTTCGACTGTGTCGAACGCTGGTACTGCACAGTTTCGCACTAAGCCTACTCGGGCGCAAACTTTTTAAAAAAAACCACAATTGGAAGACGGGCAAAACCAACGTCTCCTAATGGAAAAAAGGCACAATTTTAGAGTCTTGCTCCTTGTATGACATCAAGCCAAAGAATGAATGTCTAGCTTCACTTTTTTTCATCTAGAACCAGACGACAAAATTTCAAAATTTGACTAAACAAGCGGCCTGTTACCAGTGGCCACTTTCACCATAAAGTTCGAAAATCTTAATTGTACATACCAACCTACATGGAGCGTTTTCGCTGCAGCATCGCCCTACCAAACAAAACAAAGAAGAGTTAAACCTCTGTATGCCCAGAACAATTATGAAACCGTGCCCCTATGACACCGCAAACACCCAAGCCAAACGAAAACTTCGAAGACAAATGATCCCGGACCGGCAACGTGTAACGACGCGCCCCCAATTCAAGGTAACCAACAACAATCATCGATATCAAAAGACCGACCAAAACCCCAACACTAAACATCTAACAACAAAAATCGATAACCTAGCCTCATCCCTAAACATCCAACAACAATCATCGATAAAACTATCGATACTTCCCGACCCTAAACGTCGAACAAAAGAACATCGACACAAACTATCGACAAACCCCCAACCCTATTTGAATAGACAACCAACTAAGTGAAAAATAGTGACACCAACAATTTAACCTTTTCCTAAAAATTAACTAACGATTATATAAGTTAGTCAACCACTCGTTGGTTGATCTGAGAGACATACTGTAGTAATTGGGAGAAAGTTAAAGGAGTTTCCGGGTTTCCTTCGTGGACTTTATAACGGGGCAGTGGCAAAACCTTTGACACCTTTTTACTAAGTAGGGTCAACAGCATAAATAAGTGGTCATTTATGTACCTTGTCGTTTTCAATCGTTTGACAATTTGTATGACATTTCAAACATGACGTTAAAGTGACAAGGTACATAAATGATCACTTATTTTTGCTGTTGACTTTACCTTGGACCTCTCAGCCTTTTTCGACAGTAAGGGCACAGATTACTTAATAGTTACTTCGTAACAGATACTGCATCCCGTACAAAATCTTGGTACTTACCGCGATTGTAGACACAGATTATACTTTTTAAAAACTGCACAGTTTCGCACTAAGCCCACTACTCGGGCGCAAACTTTTTAAAAAAAACCACAACTGGAAGACGGGCAAAACCAACGTCTCCTTATGAAAAAAGGCACAATTTTAGAGTCTTGCTCCTCGTATGACATCAAGCCAAAGAATGAATGTCTAGCTTCACTTTTTTCCATCTAGAACCAGAACCCAAAATTTCAAAATTTGACAAAACAAGCGGCCTGTTTGTTACCAGTGGCCACTTTCACCATAAAGTTCGAAAATCTTAATTGTACATATCAACCTACATGGAGCGTTTTCGCTGCAATGCATAATATAGTTGTACCCGTGCGAAGCCGTGGCGGGTCGCTAGTTGCAGTTTATTTTTCCAAAAAAAATGCATTTACTTTAATATGGTAGCAGAGCGCATAATAACAATTTGAATCTTAAACCGGATGACAGTCTATTTTTCAAAGAGTGCGGAACAATCAAATCGATCGAAAATGGGTTCAAACACTAAATTTGAGATTTTACGACTCGAAGGTAGTAAGTACCAACTGGCAAACTTGGAAATACAAAGTTTCGCTGCTATTGCGGAGCATACCAGGTACGCTAGATATAATCCAAGGTATAGCGACAAAGCCTGATCCACCTGCGGCGACGGCGTCATCTAAGGAATTGTTAAAATATAAGACTGATTCGGACAAGTACCAAAGTCTCGACAGTCATACATTGCTTTGTCCTTACGACCAACATGACCGAAGAAACCTTAAACAAGGTAATTCGATGTGGAACGTCGAAAGATATGTGGACAGAGCTTTATCGTCTTTATGATGGGGCAAAGGAAGATCGAAGCTATGAACTTTGCATGAGGTTTTTATTAGAGTTTTAAAAGGAAAAACCACCATGACAAGTCAATACGGTATATTGGAATCGAGTAAAGACTAACAGCGTTGCTAGGACACACAGTAGAAGAACACAATACATATTCAAACACAAGGAGGTTTACAATCTCTAACACCACCCCTTAAACCGATCTTGTGAACTACATACACGCTGTTGACTATCTAAACCTAAGTCATTCACAAAAGACTTGTGCTTGTCTACCGACAAAGGTTTTGTTAACCACGCTCTGCTACCATATTAGAGTTTTAAAAGGAAAAACCACCATGACAAGTCAATACGGTATCAATATACCGTATTGACTTGTCATGGTGGTTTTTCCACCATTAAAAAGACTAATAGCGATGCGGCTCAAAGTGTGCTCCGCCTTGCTCAATACACAACCTCGCTCGTCAGGATATGGCTTGTGTGGCATTTCGCACCATCTTCGGTGTTATTGACGCGAAAACCGATCTAACACGCTGTTCCATCTCGGAAACCGTTGGGCAATCGGAGAAATACACTATGCCCTTCACATAACCCCACAAAAAGAAGTCCAAGGGTGTGAGGTCCGGTGAACGAGCAGGCCATAGCACCGGTCCCCGCGGCCGATCCATCCTCGCGGAAAGCAAACGTTAAGATGTTCTCGTACGTTGCGAGCAAAAATGAAACACCATGTTTTTTTGGTTCTCAAAGTAATCCCAGTCGGCCACAGGAAAGTCGTCAATCGCCTCTTCGAATTCCGTTTGTAAAAACGTTAGATAGTTGCTACCGTTCAGACGTGATGGCATAATGACGGGACCGATGCCGGGGCATGAGCCCATCATAAAGGCCTTATTGGGGATGTCTATTTTTTTGCAATGTATAGTAAATCGAAAACCATTTCGAGATAAATGTTTTTAACTCGTTTTCTGTAGTTATTTAATTTTTATATTATGTAATGAATTTATTACATAACAAATAAGCAAAGACCTTCATTTGACATTGGTGTAAAGTGCGTGACCGGTCGAAGTCGTACTTTATTCTGTGTGGTTAGAATTATTCACAATTTACGCGTGGATTATACTACGGAGTTTGATTTGGACCCGCTGTCTGACATCTAGCATTTTGACAGCGCCAGTAAAATGACACTAGTTACAGTGTACCACTATGCAAAAAATAGTTAAAGGGATTGCCTTATCGTACGCATTTAGATAGATTTAGAAATTTGGCAGAATGGGAGCCTTCAATTATATTCTGACATCATCAACCAAAATAGTTTCAATAATTAATTATGAAAAAAGTAGTGAACTAAATGACAAAATATTGAAATTAGTGTCTTATAATTGAATTTTCTATACAAAAAAAACATAAAAACCACTGGTATTTTTTTAGACATTCCCAATTAGGGTTTTCCTCTAACTGCCTGAGGTACCACTCGCAGAAGTTCCTCCTGGGTGCAAAATCGGAGGGTATCAGCGATAGTGATAAAGGTGACGATTGTCGTCACGAAGAATTCGCCAAACTGCAACATGGTTTATACCGAATCTTGTTCCGGCTCGCCTCGTACTTGTGGTCGGCTCTTCTTCAAAATGCTCTAACACTAATTCAGCCTGCCTGGCGTCGACTGTGCTTGAACGTCCACTTCCAGTAGACATATGAAAAGAATATGGAATGTAGTCGTCTTGACATGTTCAGAAAACACTGGTACGAAGGCAGCCGTCGCTGTTCAGTGGGGGGTCTACCATCGATAAATCGTTGCCGATACAGTTCGCGAGCACGATTTAAATTGCTATCTTCATGGCCTACGCATAACATCATATCGTAATATTCAGAGTTAAAAAGCATCGTTATTTTGCAAAAAATGTTAGAAAAGAAACTCGAAACAGTTGTAGGATATCGATTAGAAGATTTGAAATTGACAACATATTTTTTTTCCAACTTGACATTTTTTGAAGCCAGTACTTAAGTATAATGACATCCTTGTATTGAGGTAGCAAACATTTATGAATGAAAAATAGAAAAACTATTAAAGTAGACAATTATTAGGTAAAATAGGTACGTATAGGCCTTTCTGTTAAATAATCTGGTTCCCTGACATGACAGCTTACTAGCGTTGACAATATTTTTGGCTTTGATAATTAATTATATTTTTTACGGGTTATTTTGTAACACGTTGTATAACCGAAAACTAACATACTATTATCACATACAATTTAATAGAAGAATTAGCCTTATTGATTTTTTCTGATGTAGGAAGGAACCGCCGTAAAAATGGTAAAGCATTGACTTGGTCGGCTATAGTTTGTGAGATCTAACTTTTGACATTTGTCTATTGAACTTTGTAGTGATGAGGTTAAGACAGATCGTTTGTCAAATCTGCCGATTATTAACGAATTGATCGAATCGATTTTACAGCCGATTCTGGCATGTTTTATCAAGCCTATATTGTACTTTGACTTTTAACCAAAAAATACATAACCCCTTCTTTCTCCTTTAAGCTGTTCTGCAAAGAAAAGAAGTTAAATAAATGAAAGTGTTTATTGTAACAAAATTTATTAATTTAGTAGAATTTCTTCGTAAAAATATCTGTTTTCAGTGTTTATAAATTTCAGCTGATCTCTAATGTTTTCTTTTTTTTTGGGTTATCGGATATATCAGAATAAGAGAAAATAAAAGTTTGTCTCATAACATGGATGAAGGAGCTAAGTGCGTACATGACACTTTCTTCTGTTACATTCACTCGCAAACTGGTAACCACTTCTAGAGTCATGTGCCCTTAGCACGTTCATTCACGAAAAACGTAACTTATTGTTGTACATAGGTCCTTCATACACTGGGTTTAAAGCTAGAACTGATAGCGTAGGGTGTTGCATTATGACTTAGGACCTTAATTTTATGGCATAAAACCGAAAATGAAAAAAATGCGATATACCCCCTTCATCCACTCACGTCTTCAATTTATTGGTGTCAATTGTCCCATGATTTATTATTATTACAATTTTACAATCAAAAGGCCGACAACACACTGGTATCGCGTAAGGCGCTGCGAGTGTCTATGGACAGTGGTGTTCATTTAACATCAGGTGACCCACTAGTTCGTTTGTCTGGCCTCTCTAACATAAAAAAAAAATACAATCTAATTTATGTCCATCGGTTATCATTTTATTATTCAGGAAAAAAAGGTATTTAATCATATTCTTTCTTATCTTATATTTAATAATTTCAGATAAAATGCCGAAGCAACGAAAGCAGAAACACAGCCGAAAAAAAAAATACATACCTTATGAGCCACACCCAGACGTGAGTGCGCTGATATTTCTAATTTATTTATAAATTGGACGAGTATAGCGAAAACTTCAAAAATTATAACGAAATCGCCAGATACATAAAAAAACTACCAGAAACACGAAGGGGCGTAAGGGAATGATTGGTTTAATAGGGCAAATGAAAAATACTTAGTGTTAAAGTTAAAAACTACTACATACCTACTATCATACTACCTTTCCCGAGAAAGAAAGTATTACCTTGATAAAAAATTATATTTTCTCAAACATGCTATGTAATGTTTACGTTGTGTTCGTTAAAACAGGCTTCAAAATACACCGTTGCAGGCCTAGGCCGGCAATGCGATCGTCTATTGTTTCATGTCACACAGCACCATGATGTTTATAGGTCTATGGCATCATAGCATTCAGCCATTTAAAAAAAAACTATAAGCAATATTTTGCGTTTTGGTTCATTATGACATTCTGCCACTACGCTTATTTAAGGTAAGGTAAGATGGTGATGGTAATGGTGATCTGCCTAGAGAAATGTTTCACCATCGACATCATCATCACCATCATCACCATTATCATCATCATCATCATCATCATCATCATCATCATTATCACCATCATCACCATCATCATCATCATCACCATCATCATCACCATCATCAATCACCATCATCATCATCACCATCATCACCATCATCATCATCACCATCATCATCATCATTCATCACCATCATCATCATCATCATCAACATCATCATCACCACCATCATCATCATCATCATCACCATCATTATCATCACCATCATCATCATTCATCACCATCATCACCATCATCATCATTACCATCACCACCATCATAATCGTCATCATCATCATCATCATCATCATCACCATCATCACCATCACCACCATCATCATCTTCATCACCATCATGATGATGACGACGATGATGATGATGATGATGATGATGGTGATGGTGCATGTTTGAGAAAAGCACTATACAAGCCTCGGCCGGAACAGGGGTTGCCGGCCTCGTATCATGTCAACTTAGATACTCGGCCGGCAACCCCTTAAGTTCCGGCCTCTGCAGTAATGTACTATTTCTCAAACATGCTATGTAATGTTTATGTTGTGTTCCTTAAAATAGGCCTCAAAATACACCGTTGCAGGCCTAGGCCTGCAAGACGACAGTTTTTTGTTTCAATGCAAATAATGCAAAACGTCAATTTTTTTTTAAGGATACGATGTGTCAGGCTTAAATATCCACGATAAAGGCCACTATACACGACCTGAAATTAAGAATCTGAATTTCAGTGGTTCATTTCTTAGTTAGTGAATAAATTCACAGGACTTTGAATATTCTATATGTAAATTTATAAATATTGCCGACGTGTTTTACGTCAAATTACAATTCAATTTACATAATAGAGTATTAAATAGGCTAAAGTTCGTGTATAATGGTCTTAAGAGCGTCATTTCGAACACATCTATTTTGTGACCAAAGACAAAATAAAATAGGACTTTAAAAAAAAAGTTTTGGTGGGAAAATTGAGTTTTTTTATTGTGCATTTTGAAATTACAATTCATTGTTCGGTTTTAATATTGTACAATTTCAATATGAGTTCCGATGACGAACAAATGGAAATCACTTGTACTCCGCCGGAATTGAGAGCGGAGGCAGAATTAGCCGTAACGAACTTGCTGCCGCCAAAGTCAAAGGCAAAATACATACTCGCCTATGAAAATTTTATACAGTGGAAGAGTAGTAAAAATGCCCACGGTTTTTCAGAAAACGTTTTCTTGGCATATTTTACTGAACTGGGACAAACCAGAAAATCATCAACATTGTGGGCATTGTACTCAATGCTTAAAGCAACAATGCAGCTTAAGCATAACATTCTCCTAAAAAACTATGTCCACTTAGTTGCGTGGTTAAAACGACAGTCAGATGGCTATAAAGCAATAAAATCTAAAACATTTACCTCTGAAAATGTCCAAACATTTCTCAACCAGGCACCCAACGAAATATATCTGGCCACAAAGGTAAATATTTCATATTTCTTGAATTCATAATTTTCGTATGTCACTTATTTATTAAATTAAAAATTAAATACTATACAAGTTACATGAATCCTAAAGAGTTAAAAAGTTGGCAAAGTATTTACATTTATAATAATAATAATAAAAAACATAAAAATATGAAATTAAAAAAAATAGTATAATTATGGTACTTACGGCTATAACTTATATACAAAACCTCTTACATTTAACTTTTGATTAAGTACTTATTTACAGAATATTGCATTAAATTATAAAGTTAATGTAATACTACTTAAGAAATAAAAAAAACATTTATTCAATAAAATCTACATAAACAAAATAAATAACCAAAGTAAAACTTAACTATCTATGCACTAAATTTCTTTAAAAGTAATTAATAATAATGTTCTCTTGTCAACTTATTTGCAGGTTGCTTTGGTCTTGGGCATCAATGGAGCATGTCGAGGTATTGAGTTAACAAATCTCACTACCAATGACATTGAATTCCATGGTGAGATAGTGATATTCAAACTACAAGACACGAAAAATAAGACTGACAGATCATTTGTGATTCGGGATGAGTTTATGAATATTTTTAAAAAATACTATGCCCTTCGTCCTAATGATGTCCAAACAGACCGACTTTTTCTTAACTACAGGAACGGGAAGTGCACAAAACAAGTCATTGGACGCCACAAAATGTTAGCCATGCCAAAGGAAATTGCTACATTTTTAAAACTACCTACTCCGGAGCTCTATACTGGACACTGCTTTCGCCGTACATCTGCAACACTTCTTGCCGATTCTGGAGCCAATCTTTTGGTGGTTAAAAGGCTTGGCGGGTGGAAATCCGATAAAGTGGCAGAAGGCTACATAGAGGATTCAGTTGCAAACAAACAAGAGATAACAAAAAATATCACTAAGAATATTGTTTTGGCAAGCAACACTAAGACAGAAGATGTACACCATCCATCATCATCACAACAGCAATCACTTTACATAAATCCACAGCCAGGCAGTTTCCGTGACCCCCCAGTTTGGATTAAACATCTAAGCACTCCACACAAAATTGATACCCTGCCAAAGTCTTCTTGCACACATTCACTGCCATCTGTTAATTTTCAACCGCCAGCAATTCACAGCCAGGTTCAAGCTTTCCCAAAGTCTGCACATGATGCCGCAGATCCTCAACCCGCTCAACTGCTATTGCCTTCTCAGCCGGAAGTAAGGGCAAGTGAACAGCCAACCAGTCACATTGCATCATCACAGTCAGGATCAGTTTCAGAAATACAGCAAACCAATATTAATGTACCTGGTAAAACAATAACACTTACAATAACTAATTGCCCAAATATGTAAAATGTAACATTTAATATCAGTTAAATTTATCAAAACCTTTTTCAATAACTTGTTCGTTTTAGAAGAACCTTTGATGTTTTGTACACTAAATATTTTACAGGCCGAAATCCATACTTATGATTTAGTTAGACTATAATTATTAATGACATGTTTTTTTTAATATCTAAATAATATAGACTTAAATTCCTCGTAAATGCTATGATAGCGATAAAAGTCATGACATGACAGGATAGGTTATATTTTTTTTCTTCATATTCTCGATCTATGAGATAAAAATATATGTAATACAAAACAAAACAATGTAAAGGTTGTTTGTTTGTTGTTTTTTTTTCTTAATAAATATGGCTCTGTCCATTGGAAGACAATTTTGCCATTATAGTAGTTAGGTTTTGCTAAGAGATAGATAATAAAATTGATATAAGTCAGTTGTCACTTGTCATTTGAAACGTTTCGTTCAGAAACGTGATCTGTGATTTTTTTTATTTTAGCAGTCCCTTATAATATCTCATGTTGTACAACTTGATTTTTTTGGGATAATTTTGACGTTTTAAAAATCCATATATTAGAAAGACATAAACACTTATTATATTATGCATGTGATGGTACAGTGAAGGACTTTAATTCATGAGCCACCTTGGTACCTTTTCAAAAGTAAAGTCATTACGATTTTCCTTGTTAATTAATGGCGATGTCACTATGACGTTTACTGAAAAATGGTTCCATGGTGGCTCATGAATTAAAGTCCTTGACCGTACCTAGTTATAATTTAAGTCTGGTACAACTTTAGTGGTCTTACGAATAAAAAAATATTGATTTCAAGGAGTTTTTATTTATTTCAGTGCATGTTTGAGAAAAGCACTATACAAGCCTCGGCGTGAAAGAACTTGCCAGCCTCGTATACCTATCCGGCCTCGCTATGCTCGGCTGTCTAGGCCTACTTGGCCATCAAGGCTTGCCAGCTTCGTATTCCTATCCGGCCTCGCTACGCTCGGCCGTCTATATACATACTCAGCCTGCAAGCCCTTCTTTCCCGGCCTCTGCAGTAATGTACTATTGTTCCCAAAATATCTGTAAAAACCATTGCTAATAATTGATTAGTACATTACTGCAGCGGCCGCGAAATAGGGGATTGCCGGCCGAGTTGTTATAGATGGCCGAGTGTTAACGAGGCCGGCAATCCCTGTTCGTGGCCAAGGCTTGCATAGAATTTTTCTCAAACATGCATCATCATCACCACCATCATCATCATCACCATCATCATCATCATCATCATCGTCATCATCAACATCATCGTCATCACCATCATCATCATCATAATCATCATCGCTATCATCATCATCATCATCATTATCATCATCATCATCATCAACATCAACATCATCGTTATTACCATCACCATCATCATCATCACTATCATCATCATCTCATCATCACCATCATCATCATCACCATCATCATCATCACCATCACCATCATCATCACACCATCATCATCATCATCATCATCATCTTACCTTACCTTAAATAAGCGTAGTGGCAGAATGTCTTAATGAACCAAAACGCAAATATTGCTTATAGTTTTTTTTTAATGGCTAAATGCTATGATGCCATAGACCTATAAACGTCATGGTATGAAACAATAGACGATCACTTTGCTGGCCTTGGCCAGCAATGTTGTATGAAATTCCATTATTGACCTCTCGTCTAGGCGCACCTGCACCGGCTGCACCTGCACCTGCAACGTGACCCTTCGTGGCGTATTATAAGGAACATAACGTCAATATTTCATAGCATGTTTGAGAAAAGTATTTTTTTTTGATAATAATTGTAATTTGAAATCGTAATATTATAAATTTGACGTTAGACTAAGTACAATAATTTGTCATTGACAAAATTTGTACACCTGCATGCAGGTTGAAAACGCATGTACCTACCTATATTTGCATAAGACCGTGTAATCGTATCCATACAAATAAATATATTTTGATTTGATTTTGATTTTTGATTGCTGAATTTTTTTCTGATGTATTTTGATGTCAGTCATTCATAAAGGCCCATCTCAGAAGGAGAGTAGCATCAAGAATGAAATAGTTCTACAATTATTGTTTTCCAGGATTTTTTGCAGACAATGACGATAATATTTTGCTACTCTCGTTGGTTTGGCGTGGCAGGTTCCGGAAACATTGTCTGGAAGATATTTGGGATCTTTATATTACTCCTACTTGGAGTAATAGAAGGTGTAGCCATATGGCGGGTTATAAAAGCGCTGGCTGGATGGGCAGTTGATATTGTAGGCCATCGTAAGTACAGTCGAGGTCAAAGATATCTTTACACTTTACTAGGGAGAATTGAAAAGTTATGAGCCTGAGGTTGATAATGAAATAAAACAGAAAAAATAATACTGGCACGTAAGACCTACATTATTTTTTTATCATAATGCACTATCTTTTGTTTTTTTCTGTCACAATTGCAAATTTTGTAATCGATTTACTAAACGAGGTTCGCGGTTTCCTTTAGAATGGATAAAATTGAGCACCGTTCTGTCATAAAGTACTTACAAAAAAAAGGCTTAACGCCAAAACAAATTGTTGAAGACATGCACCAGACTTTAGGAGAATCCGCTCCATCATATGCCACTGTAAAACGATGGGTAGCAGATTTTTAACGGGGCAGAGAAGCAGTTGAAGATGAACCTAGGTGTGGAAGACCAATAACGGCTTCTACAGACGAAAATGTCAATAAAATACTAGATATAATTATGAATGATAGGCGGTTGAAAGTTGCAGAGATAACGGAGACAATTGGCATTTCCTATGAGCGAGTGCAAAACATAATCACCAAGGAACTTGGATTTTCTAAGGTCTCTAGGTTTATAGACTGCTTTCAGCTGAAAATAAACGCACCCGCCATACAGTGTCACAGGATTGTTTGGATCTGTTTCAATGCGACCCACAAGATTTTCTTGGTCGTTTCATAACTATGGACGAGACTTGGGTAATGGCTTCAGTTTTTTGGGATTGCAAAGGGGTCATCTTGGTTGATTATCTCGAAAAGGGTAAAACCATAAATGCTGATTACTATTGCACCCTCTTACAACGTCTGCGTGAAGAAATTAAAGTGAAAAGACCTGGTATGATATCTAAAAAAGTGTTGTTCCACCAAGACAACGCTCCTGTCCATACTGCAGCGAAATCTATCGCACAAATTCATAACTGTGGGTTTGAATTGTTGCCGCATCCACCCTATTCGCCGGACTTGGCCCCCTCTGATTATCATCTTTTCCTGAACCTAAAAAAACACTTGGCAGGACGGAAATTTTCGACGGATATTGAGGTATAAGAAGCTGTGACTGAATCTTTCGAACACCTTGAAGATTCATTTTTTTACAAGGAATAATGAAGTTAGAAGCAAGGTGGCAAAAGTGTATTGATCGCTTTGGAGACTATGTAGAGAAATAAAATTGTTATAAAAACTCAAGTCCTTATTTTAAAGGTTAGGCTCAAAACTTTTCAATTCACCTAGTACCTTGTCACTGTATGCCTCCTGACAACTTCATATGAAAGTTCTAACACGTAATGTCAGCGACATGGTAGTAAAGTGTAATGATATCTTTGACCTCGACTGTACATGAGTAAATATGAATTTGTGTCGCACTTAATTATTTCAAAGTGTACCTACGTCAAATATCGAAACGTCACTAACAAGGCTGTTCATGTGACAGCTAAATTTCAATTATTATATTTATTCTAGGAAGCGTTACTGCTCGGCTGGCTGGAACGATGTTTTATGCATCGTCTATTGTCACTCTAATTCTTTCTTGGAAATTATCATCATCGTGGAACGAATTAGCGGCTTTCTGGGCATTGGCGGACCAAACTATGACGATAAATGTGCCGCCCGATAAAAACTTAAAGAGCCGTATGATCTCAGTCACTTGCATAATGATGGCCTGTGTTATACGTAAGTTTTGATAGCTTTATTAGTTTTTAGAGTTTTGGACCTGTCAAAAAAACGGAACTCAAGAGACTGCTTTGGTATCCGTCCGTCTGTCACGTTTTTTCACAGTTTTAACCTACACAATAACGTGTTAAAATGATTCAGGTAAATAAATTACTTAGGACCTTAAACACATATCGAATTATATTATGTCCATTAATAATAATAATAATCATCATCATCATCATCATCATCAGGCTATGTTTGTCCACTGCTGGACATAGGCCTCACCCATGGCACGCCACTGAGCACGATCCTCGGCTACTCTCATCCAGCTCTTGCCAGCCGCCTTGCGAAGATCATCGCTCCACCGAGTCTGAGGACGTCCGACGCTACGTTTGCCGATCCGTGGTCTCCACTCAAGAACTCGTCTACCCCAACGGTTATCGGTTCTTCGGGTTATATGGCCTGCCCATTGCCACTTCAGCGTGCTAATGCGGTGGGCTATGTCGATAACTTTGGTTCTCTGTCGGATCACTTAGTTACGAATTCGATCTTTCAGAAAATATGTATGAAGCTCGTGTGTTTGAATCCCTCCTGCACTCAGGATCTTAACCTAGAATCAATCGCTACGCTCGTGATTCAATTATAGATTCCTTCACTACGAAATCAACACTCGCAGAAAAACACAACTTTGCTCTCTTGTTGTACAAATACCTATTAAACGTGTGTCGAAAGCAAACTGCTAGGAACATACTCTACAGGCAAAGCATAATGTATGTTAATAATGCACTGTTTTGGACGATTATGACTTTACTGACCGACAGGTGTCGCTGTACTTAAAACTAATCTAGGTAACGTTTGACTGAATGGAAAACTATAAGAAATGCATATACTTGGAATTAAACGGATTGGCATAGCAACGGTGTTGATCTAAACATGCACATTAGTAAAAAATTACAGCGGTAAAAATGTGTGTAGCAAAAAGAATGAGTAAAAATAGAATCGAGTAAGAAAATTAAAAATTTGGGGAAAAACACGAATGGGAATAAAAATATGGGGGAAAATAATATCGGTAAATTGATCTATACAGGCAAATAAAATTATGAAGTACTGTTTGCAAAAAGAAACTTCAAAATAGTTTTCTAAATAATGCGTTAACCATTTCCAACAGTTGAACACGCGATGAGCATGGTGTCGCTAATTGGTTTTGACTGCCCAGCATCGCTTATACTCAAGCGGTACACGCTCATGTCGCACGGATTTCTGTTACTGAGGAGTAAGTCACACAATTATAAAATTAGTCTTATTATTAAAATTCGAATGGAATTTCATACATGTCTATATTCTTTTTACTTAAAGCCGACTATTCAATATGGTTTGCTATACCGCTTCTGTTCATGAGTAAGGTAGCAACGATTCTTTGGAACTACCAAGATACACTGATTGTGGCGGTAAGCATGGGCCTGACTTCACGGTATTACAGGCTCAACCATTTTGTAGCAAAATTCTCAGCAGCAGTCAACAAGGACGCAGCCCGAAATTCGGTGAGATACATTACACTCATTTTGTTTAAAAACCTTTGCATTTGAAAATAAGATAGCCAAAGTGTCCTTATATTGTGCTAGTCTAAAAATGTTTTTTGGTTAGGGCTTCACCGTACGAACGCTTCATTGAGTGATGAAGAACTAAATATTTTTAAGCATGTGTACCTACCTCTATTTAAGTAAAGTAGCTAGGTACCTATCCATTTATACTTTGTAATTTATCTGTTTTAGCAAAGTAACAGTCTTAACAGTAGTAACGAATACACATGGCGAAAAATACGCGAAGCGTATGTTAAGCAAGCTATGCTAGTCCGCCGGGTGGATGCGTGGCTGGGAAGTCTCATCTTACTCTCCAGTTTTGTAAACTTCTACTTCATTTGTTTGCAGCTCTTTTTAGGAATAACGTGAGTATGAACTATAAAGAAAAAATATATAAAAAATTATGTTTGTTTAAAATTCAAAACAAACGATTCTTTAATGTATAGTTACACTCGAGTTAAATCCATTTTGGATCTACTAATTAATGAGAAAACCCAAAAAAACATTTTTCTTCGCTCTCTAAAAGTAAGCGTTCACGTGTCCGGACATGTGGACGCAACCAGCGAACTATTCGAAGGCATCTGTAAAAAAAACAACAGTCGCAACATGGCTCTGATCTGGAGCGTCGCATTTCCAGCTTTTTGGGATCCCTTGGTTTCCCATAATTTAATAAGTCATAATTATCATTATTTATAAAGTGATTTCTTTCTGAAACAGTATTTTCTTCAGGATTTTTTGAAATGCCATCTTATCTTATAGAAGAGAATGCAGTAGGTTAGGTTAGGTAAATATGAATTCCAAAGAAAATACTTTTTTAGAAATAAATCACTTTCTAACTAATGATAATTATGGAAAATGATACATTAAAACTTACTAAATTATGGTGAACCATAGAGACCCCCGCTTTTAATCTCGAATGGTTTCTTGCTGTCTATTCAATAGTATAACGCAATATAATTTTGTTATTATGACGATGTTGTCCTCTTGGCGCATTGCGGCAACAATGGACTACGAGTAGTAATACTGCCGCATACGACTTCAAGACGCCAACGTCGACATGTGAAAGATACCACAACAGTAAATCCTTATAGTAAGCATAGTGACGCAGCGTACGACGTGACGCTGTAGGAGGCCGATAGAGTTTTTAGGAGACCATAGCCTTAATTCTAAATGATGAATTAACCAAGAGTCTACCTCTCTCATTTCAAGTCACACATGTTTGAAAAGTGGTTCGACGCTTAAACTTGTTGTTACATCCGTAGCGGTTTAAGCGTTCTAGGGACTTAGCTTGCACACGCATTTAATTTCGCAAAAGCATTTGATTCAGTTTCTATACTTATTCTAATGCAGAAACTTGAATCTTTAGGTATTAAAGGGACCCAACTAAAATTATTTGAAAATTATCTAGATGAGCGCACTCAATGTGTAAAAATAGGCTCAACGTTTAGTTCTGATTTGGAAAATACATCTTTTGGCGTGCCACAGGGAAGTATTTTAGGCCCCACTTTATTTTTAATTTACATAAATGACCTTTGTAATCTAAAATTGGAAGGTGGTAAAATTATTTCATATGCTGATGATACTGCCTTGTTATTTTCAGCAGGCACCGAAAGAGAGGTTTAGGTTTATACTTGCTCAACAAGGTTTCAATGTAGTGAATAATTGGCTTCGGCGCCACGACATATTAACACTAAATGCGGAAAAAACTAATTGTGTACAATTTTCAATGCGCAAATCGAAGTTAACTAGTCCAACAGTAGTTGCCCACCAATGTGAAGTCTCCCGTACTAACCCGTGTAATTGCCCAAACTTTACAATGACTAATAATATAAAGTATTTAGGTGTAATATTAGATGAAACACTTTCTTTTAGGCCACATTTCGAAGCTTTAAGTGGCAGAGTCCGTAAGTTAATATATGTTTTCAAAAAATAACGTACAGTCATGGATTCAACAACAATCAGACAAGTTTATTTTGCCCTATGTCAATCTATATTAACTTACTGTATTACGTCATGGAGTGGCACGCATAAATTGGTTTTACTAACCATTGAGAGAGCACAGCGAGCAATTCTAAAGGTTTCTACAAATCGCACTTTTCTTTACCCTACCGACCTTCTATATAAATCTTGTAATGTACTAACAGTTAGACAATTATTTATAATGATCACAGTTCTTAAACAGCACGCTGCACTTCCCTTTAACAATGAAGCTACAAAAAAAAAGGCGTAAGGATTTAGTTTGCCCTCCTAATATTAATAAAAAACATGCCATCTCCTCGTGATTTTATGTATTCCTGGCACCTTTACTGTACAACAGATTACACGCTAAATTAGGCATATACTCTTTTTAAATATAATAAAACGAAAAAAAAATTCTCCAAGAAGATCTTCTAAAAATGTCTTATGAGGATTCAGAAAAGTTATTGACTGTCATAAAATAAATAGGAATAAATGGTGTTAAGTTTATTTTAAGTGCTTATATTAGAACCAAAAATGTTTTACAACTTGTCTTTTATTCAAAATCTACCTACTCAAAAACATTTGTGTGTAGGTATTTTGCATTTGATTATTTATGTTAGAATTTTAAGTCCTATTATACCTGAAACACAGGATTTTATTTTATCCTAGTTCAGTGGTATGTATTATTTTCATTTTTACTGTGTTTGTTTATCCTTTTAGTTATAATTGTCAAATATATGTAAAGTAAATAATAAAGATTATTATTATTATTTATATTATTAATTTGTCATTGTCATAAAGAAACCATAAAATAGTTGTATCTGACATGCTAATTAATGCAGATTACTGTTCTTATAAAAATGAGCGTATTTCAATACAATATTTTCAACTTTTTGAACATGTCTGACGATGTGGTAACCATCGGTCTACTCGGGCGAGGGTCGTCTTCAAATTGACTATTTGCCGTGACTGAATAGGTCAATGCCTCTGTAAATCTAGTGGCATTCCACTTGTAAATCATAGTTTTGGAAGGGTATTGAGCTGCAACGAACTGGTTGAAAAAAAATCGGCCAAGTGCGAGTCGGACTCGCGCACGAAGGGTTCCGTACCATTATCTATAAAAACGGCAAAAAAATCACGTTTGTTCTATGGAAGCCCTCCCTTAAATATATGTTTTATTTTAATTTCATAATTTATTTTTAAAGTGAATAAGTATCACTAAATATTCTGAGAATATTACAAGCGTCTACTTGTTGCCGTTATCAATATCGAGCAAAAACGAGAAAAAATCACGTTTGTTGTATGGGAGCCCCCTTAAATATTTATTTTATTTTGTTTTTTAGTATTTTTTTGTTATTGCGGCAGCCGAAATACATCATCTGTGAAAATATCAACTGTCTAGCTATCACGGTTCCTGAGATACAGCCTGGTGACAGACGGACAGACGGACGGACGGACAGCGAAGTCTCAGTAATAGGGTCCCGTTTTTACCTTTTGGGTACGGAACCCTAAAAAGCACTTAAGGAGTAAATGTTTCCAAATTTAATACAAGTAGGTAGTCATCCATCATATTAGCCCCTTAATAAAAACTACCAATTGATCTTAAAAATTCCTAATCTCCTATTAATTGACGCCGTGGGGCCTGGTGGGTGGGGCAACCACAACGTGAAATTTCTTGTTAATCCACAGGCAAGGAGTTTCCGGGTCATTGATAAAACGACTGTATTACTTGGTGTCCTTGGCGTGGTTGTGCGTGCGCGTGAGCTGCGTCGTGCTCGCGGCTGCCGACATTAATGTACACTCGAAAAGAGCTCTCCGTTACCTCCACGCTTGTGATGCTCATTGCTATAATATCGAAGTAAGTTAGCGCGAAGAATTGAGAACCATATCTATAAATCTAGTGATTACTTATAATTATTAATTTAATTACGTTACTTCGTAGGTTGAAAGACTACAAAATCAGCTCAGTAAGGAATATATCGCATTGACTGGAATGGGTTTTTTTTCACTGGACAGATCCATTTTGTTAAAAGTACGTAAAGGTATAAATTCTAAGATCTTTTTATTGCCTGTGACTTTTTTGCAAATTGAAAAACAATGTCTAAAGGACGAATTAATATAAGTGCAAACAATGAAAACGACAATAATATCGCTACAAAACGGGATAGTATATTAGTAGTAGTAGTATATTAGTCACGCCGACAAAGTGGTTAAATAAAAAAAACTAAAAAAAATTTTTTTAGGGTACCTCCCATAGACGTAAAGTGAGGGTGATTTTTTTTTTCTCGACTAACCCTATAGTGTGGGGTATCGTTGGATAGGTCTTTTAAAACCATTGGGGGGGTTGCTTACATGATTTTTGTATTCAGTGATTTGTTTGCGAAATATTTAACTTTAAAGTGAAAAATTTCATTAAAATCGACCGTCCCCCCCCTCTAAAATCTAAACTGTTGGGTGGAAAAATTTGAAAAAATTCAAAATGGTAGTAAATATATTAAATTTACAAGGAAAATTATAGCGGCTAAGATTGCTTGGGAATTATTTGTAGTTTAAGAGTAAATAGTAGCCTAAGGTATTAAACATACCGTCACTACTTTGAAAAACTCGTATCTCAAATCAGCATGTGAACAAAACTGAACCTTGAAATGCGCGTAATAAAGTTCACTTTGCCAGATTAACGATTTTGAGATACGAGCTTTTTCAAAGTATTGACGATACCTAACTTGGAAGATTCCGTACACATACGAAATCCTTAGAAAAATATTACTTGATTTTTTCGTAATGGCTACGGAACCCTATCTTGGGCGTGTCCGACACGCTTTTGGCCGGTTTTTTATTCATTGATTTCCGTTTCCATGGATAAGATGGAATATTATTGGTATTTTCTAGAGTCAAGCAAATTTAGTAGATTTTTAGCCAGCCTTGGGCAGATTCCAGACAGGCTGGTCAGAAGCCGTGGTGGCCTAGTGGTTTGACCTATGGCCTCTCAAGCAGAGGGTCGTGGGTTCAAATCCCGGCTCGCACCTTTATGTGCGTAATTACATTTGAAATTTACAATGAGCTTTACGGTGAAGGAAAACACCGTGAGGAAACCTGCGTACACCTGCCGAAGAAATTCAATGATAGTGAAAATAAATGTATCACTCACGTCTTAAAACGAATTTAACTCAACATGTTTCGGGCTAATCCGAAAGTTTGGTTCGAGAGTTTGAAGTTTTTCATTCCGCGGAAGGTGCGTGAAGCCATTGAGATTGGTCGTCATCCAAATTTCAACCGAGATAGTGGTTGGTCAGTTTCGCCGAGTTGGAAAACAGTGTTGAATGTTCGTACTGCGTCAACGGGGAGTGTGAGCGAACCTTTACAAAGTGATATTGACAGTGTTGTGTGCTACCCTACATTTGACAATGTCAATAAAAGTGATGGTGCTAACAGGGGTAGTTGTGTGTCTCTGTCAGTTGCGTCGAGTAGCAGCGCGACCAGAGCGATAGCACGCAGTGCGCGTTTCCAGCGGAAGGGCTACGGATTAGCCCGAAACATGTCGAGTTAAACTCGTTTTAAGACGTGAGTGATCCGTTTATTTTCACTATGAGTGAGTCTCACGGTAGTTTCATGTTTAAAATTCAATGGCGTGTATGAAATTTAAAATCCGCACTGGGCCCGCGTGGGACCTACGGCCCAAAGCCCTCTCATTCCGAGAGGAGGCCTGTGCCCTGCAGTGGGACGTATATAGGCTGGGATGATGATGATTGGGCATATTAGCTATTTTTGAGGTGGGTGGGAGACGATCCCTGGTGTGGATCCGTCCGATTGCAGTCGGGACTTTCGTGAACATCTGGTATAAACAATTTAAACTCCACCAGATGGGTTTTGGAGTGAGGGCTGGTAGTGAGGCGGCCGTGTATGCCACACACATTTCTGACGACTAGGGATTATGATGTTTTTGTGAAAATTGATATAAAAATGCGTCCAATAGTCTCGAAAGGGGCACATTTCTGGCCTAAATCCAAAAAGAACTTCCTGAAATTTACAGCTACTTATGGCAGTATTACAGGACGCCTTCAAAATTACTTTTTGGCGTTAAAGTAAAATAAATTTCCCCGCAGGTGTATGCAGGTTTCCTCACGATATTTTCTTCACCGTCAAGGTCACCTATAATTATAGGTGATCACAAATTTTAATTCACTGCGGACGGAGTCGCGGGCAAAAGCTAGTACATCAATAAATGTAATTAAAGCTAAAATTTAGGCTCCCAAAGCTATCCAGGCGTGTTGGCGTGTTACTCTGAAACGGTGTAAGCATTTCCGATTTTTCTTCCCTCCAAGAACAGTATCATCACATCGAAAGACGTAAGAGTAAAGAAGACCACGGTCTGTAATGAAGTTGACTACAACGGAATATATAGATGAGTAAGTACTCAAAGCCTGAAGAGACTAAATCAAAACAAGCAAGTGGTTGTTACTTTTAACGATGATGATCAGCAATTTGAGAGAGATCAATCATAACAATCATAACAAGCGATCATAATAATTATATTAATGATACGTTACAACAAAATGAAATTGACAGCACAAATGCGCACCAAGCGGAAGCTGTAAATACTGAGAGCGACTGTGAGTCATTTTCGAGTTCTTGCAACGTTTCTAATGCTGACATACAGATGCAAGATGCTGATCCTGTTGAAAATACCACTGCGCAAACAAACAGGTCAAAAATTAAAGCTTCAAAGCGCTTTGATGACTATATTATGGCAGCAGTCGAAAAAATCGAAAAATTTCACAAGCCAAAAGAACCTGCAACATTCAAAGAAGCGATGGACTCTCCTGAAAAAAGCAAATGGAAGGAAGGTGTTAATGCCTCTGAAACCCAGGCGTGTTTATTCTCCGCAAAAATGAGTTCTTTTAATCTAACTCCAACCTTCCGAGATCTACCTGTACCAATATCTGACCACCTTCAGCTCCTTGGTTTAGACCTCTCAGTTAAACTGAACTTCGGGAGTTACATCGAATCCTTGGCAAAAACCACTGCGAAAAAGCTTGGTATCCTATCCAAGGTTAGGCGATACTTCACTACGGACCAGCTCATTGGTCTTTACCGAGCCCAAGTCCGGTCCTGCATGGAGTATTGCAACCATCGGGACGGTTCTGCTGAATATCAGCTAGGTGCTTTCGATTCGGTAGAACAGCGAGCGAAGAGGCTCATCGGTGTCGCCTGCGATGCGGATTTTTGTCGCCAAAGCCTTCGTCATCGCAGAAGAGTGGCTTTTCTGTCGGTATTCTACAGGCTACATTTCGGCGAATGTACTTCGGAACTGCACGACCTTATTCCACCTGCGCTCCTTTTTCATAGGTCGACCAGAAGTAGGTGGGGTCTCCATCCTTACGTTGTCAGTATTCTCAAAATCCGCACAAAGCGTTTTCGCTCTTCCTTCATCAACCGCACAGCTAAGGAGTGCAATTCCCTACCTGCGACTGTATTCCCTGAGCACTACAATTTGGCCGCTTTCAAGTCTAGGACGAATGAGCAATTACTAGTAAATCGTGCTCCATCGTAGGCCTCATCTTCGCTTTCCATCAGGCGTGATTGTAGCCAAACACAAGCCTAAATTGTTTTTTTTAAAAAAAAGAAGGAAATCTGAAACTTTGTCAATTTGATGTTTTAACAGTTCTCTGTACGATGCCGTACAGGAAGAGATCTACATGAAACAGCCTGAAGGCTGGCACAAAACGTGTCTGTAAACTTAATCGTAGTCTTTATGGACACCGCCTTGTGGGAATACCTGTATCGCTGAATTTTTAGAAAAATCTGGATTGTAATAATAATATAGTGACAGGCAAAAGTCTTCATCGGGCTTTATTTATGTGAACGATGGACTCGTTGCGTATAACTCAACTGCAACAGGAGATGAATTTATTCAAAAACTGAAAGCCAGATTCAAGATAAGTTATTGGCATATTTCATTGGCCGTCATTGTTATTCCAAGTGAGTAATATGGATGAAATTAAATTTATAAATCGCAAATATGGAAGGGTATTGCTATGTAATGACGATTTTATAGACAACGTTGTTATAAAAATGGAGACACTATATGGAACTGTTGTAAAGTCAGAAATAAAAAGTTTAGACGATCAATTACGCCACGAGTAAGTCTATAATTTCCATAACAATTTTATTTTGTATTTGAGTGGGTAATAAAATATTACTTTGCCTATTATTTGCGTTAAAGGTTAAGGTGGGTTCTTAATTATATTCAAACAATGTCTCGTTCTTTCAGGGTAGACGGATGATAAAAAAATCTCACGTGTGACAGGTTAATTACGCGAAAAATTAAGTAGATGCAAAATACTGATACACTTATTCCTCAATTATACAAAGAGACCAAAAAGGGGATGAAAAGTCAATGCCTTCATTTTGTGACACCAATTAACAGCATAAAAACAACTATATACGCCAGCCACAAAATAACTAACTTTAAAACACCATCAGAAGAGGCTAGTCCATCAAAATCTGAAGAAGACCTTCTACTCTCTGATTATTCGAATGATAACTGTCGCATTATATTGTTTTGCTCTACAGAAAAAATAAATAAAATTAAACATGTTCAAGAATTTTACGGAGACGGGACTTTTCAAAGCAGATTTACCCTTCAGCTTTAGCCCAGTTATACACTATTACGGAGATATAGGATCTACGACTGCAAAAACTAAAGCCGTTCCCTTTGTGTATGCTATAATCGATGGGTCCTACGTTTACAAGGGTCGATTTTGTTCGATTTTGTGTTTTTGACTTTATAGCTATCTATAAACTTTAAACTATATACTTCAAACGTAGACTAAAAGAAACTTTGTTAATTCATTATTTTTCAAGTTTTTACTTTAGCAGAAGGGCCTAGCTAGATGTAAATTCCTGGCGGTTCGTTTTGGTCTGTGGGCATAACTGCAATAAATTGAACCTTATAGACAATTTAATGTTACTAAAATAAAATGCATAACATTTATTACCTACTGATCATTTATTTTTTTGTTTAAAACGAAAAATTAAAAATGTCGTCAATTTGCGTGCAAAACCAAAACTGAAAATATTGAACTTTTTATATTTAAAAGTAGTTTTAACACAGTTTAGTACTTGGTATTACCCCCACGTGCTGTCTGCACTGCAGCAATGCGATTCGGCATGCTGTACACCAAGTTTCTGAAACACTGTTAGGGAATTTTCTCCCATTCCTCTACCAATGCATGTTTCAAGTCACGAAGCGTAATTGAAGGAGGATCTCGTTGTCTTACACGTGGTCCGAGCTCGTCCCAGGCGTGCTTGATCGGGTTGAGGTTGGGGCTACGTGTTGGCCACACCATAGGACGAATCTTACCTCATCACGATAGATTTGCACTACACGAGCTGTGTGGGGACAGGCGTTATCGTGCTTAAAGATAGCATTCTCATCGAGTCTTGCCATATAATAATATGGACCGAGAGCTAGTTAAGGATTTTTATACATTAGAAGACTAGCTGGTGCCCGCGACTCCGTCCGCGAGGAGAAGGGGTAGGTATACAAAAAATAGCCTTCGACCTATTCTCAGACCTACCGAATACAGAAAAAACAGTTTCATAAAAATCAGTCAAGCCGTTTCGGAGGAGTTCGATAACAAACACCGTGACACGAGATTTTTATATATATTTTTTTTCTTTCCTGTATATCACAATTAAATAATAGCTAAAATTATTTATAGTTATTTACAGATACTTAATCTAAAGTATGTACAATTTATAAATAAAGGAAAAATAAAACAGAACCTAAAACTAAAAATTTATACTTAAATAAAAAATATATTTTAATATCTTTTTATAGATTAGATATAGTATATACTAGAAATATGTTATTTACTGTCAGTATAAGATAAAATGATTGTAAGGTTGATTTTTCAAATATAAGTAAACAAATATAAATAATAAGCAATGGTGAAAGAATTTTTGAAATCGGGCCAGTAGTTTTTGAGTTTATTCGTTACAAACATACAAGAATACAAGTCTTTCCTCTTTATTATATCAACAAAGTAAAGGTGAGATTTCTTTCCAATTCTCATTTTTTCTCAGATGGCCGGTGCAGTTATAACATACGAGCTTGTTCTGATACAATTTGATGATAATGGGACAACGACACACAAACCATCTCAAAGTAATGTGACGTTTTAAACTGTCAAAGTTACGAATAAAGTTATTCTTAAAACATAATGTGTTTTATTTACAATTTATGCAAAAAATAATTATCAACACGAGAGTGGTACGACAAGTAACTTGGTTAGACATGATACGCGCCCAGGATAGGGTTCCGCAGCTGTTACGAAAAAATCCTTGCAAATCTTATTCATTTTACTATTAATTATGCTGTCCGTATTAAACAAGCAATATTTTATAAGTCAGGCTGCTATTTAATCTTAAACTACTAATAAATAATTCTCAAGCAAACTTAGCCGTTATCAGTTTTCCTTGTCAATTTGGGATATTTCCTCCCATCATGATTTTTTTCAAAATTTTTAAACCGACAGTTCAGCTTTAGGAAGGTGGGAACGCTCGATTTTAATCTTGGTAAGTTCCTCTCAATTACACGTAAAGTCTTGTATAGCTAATATAGTAATATACTTTCAGGCATCAGAATAGGTGGAAGCAAAGCAAGTTGCATATACAATTTTGTTATGTAGTTTCCACCTTCTACTTTGTGTAGATCAATTTTTTCGCTATTTTTTGGTATGGCTTTCCAATAATGATAGTAGCAGCCTGTAATTTTTACGTTCGGATAAACAGTTTTTACGGCTTGAATTACTGCATTTTCAAAATCACACCTATATTGTTTTATTACGACAGAAAACTGGTCACGTAAAAAATAGAATAATCGTTTGTAAGTAATTTTGGTTTTATCTATTCGGCAGGAGTATGTAGAGTAAAGTTGTACAAGGTTTACAGTTTTGTCTTTCTCTGATAAACTGACATGGAGGCTGTATAATTGGTAGAAGAGTCTACAAAGAAACTTTAAATGTACCATCGCCGTAATAACACTTTAATTCCGTTTGGTACTTCTTAGTCTATGGTGTACCTTATCTTCAAATCCTTCGTCATACAAAAAAAAGTCATCAATGAGTTTGTGAGGCAATTTAAAGTCCTTTAGATGTTTGAAACGCTCGTTCCCTAAACGATTGCGACTTACCCTATTTCTAAAATACCAAATTCCCAGAATACCACTTTCCTGTCACCGTGTTTTTCTCTATATCGGATTGCCAAAACAGTTTTATATAAATCAAAGAGTTTTTCACAATGCGATATAGTTTACACCTATTTGTTATAAAAATAAAATTTATAAAAATATATCTCTATTTCAATCTCTGATGGCAACACAACATAAACAATGAAGCTAATGTATTGCAACATTTTAGAAACAGGATAGAATTGCGTTGCATTGCCAGCCTATATACATTTCCCACTGCTGAGCACAGGCTTCCTCTCACAATGAGTGGGCTTTGGGATTTAGTCTCACACATTATTCTTCTTTTGTCGTTAAGCAGGCGCGTTTTCACAAGTTTAGAGTTGAGTTTAGTCGCGTGAGTATTTGCAGAACTTCACTGACGAGCAAAAATAAAGGATCGGGTACAAAAATGACGATAACTACAAAACCCGCTGTGATAGCTTCTTCGAGTAAAATGGGTTTAGAGTAAAGAGTTTTATTCTTAACTAGCTTTTGCCCGCGGCTTCGCTCGCGTGTACCATGAGAATTCCAAAGAACCAAGATATCAAGCAAGCAAGCATACAGGCAAGCAAGCAAGCATGCAAGCATGCAAGCAAGATGCAAGCAAGCATGCATGCACGCTTGCTTGCTTGCGTGACAATGGGACCATCTCAGGAGTATATTATATTCTTTCGAATAAAAAAAGAATTTTTAAAATCGGTCCACAATTGACCGAGAAATCGGTGAACATAGGTACCTACATAAAAAAAACACTAAAGTGGAATGCATAACTTCCTCCTTTTTTAAAGTCGGTTAAAGAGCCCTTTGCGGCCTACTTACAGTATAAACTTATGAATTTTGAAATTTTAGCTTACAACCAGTAAAACGCAAAATCCCGTTTATTCCCGTTTCCGTAAGAATTTCGGAAAATACTTTCTTAATACTCCCCTACACTCCCCAAGGAACCCACTTGCCAAATTTCAGCTTTCTACGACCAGTAAAACGAAAAATCCCGTTTTTATCCCGTTCCCGTGGGAATTTTGGAAAGTCCTCTCTTAATGCTCCTCTAAACTCCCCGAGCAACCTACATGCCGAATTTCAACTTTCTACGACCAGTAAGACGAAAAATCCCGTTTTTTCCCGTTCCCGTAAGAATTTTGAAAAGTCCTCTCTTAATGCTCCTCTACACTCCCCAAGCAACCTACATGCCGAATTTCAACTTTCTACGACCAGTAGAACGAAAAATCCCGTTTTTTCCCGTTCCCGTGGGAATTTTGGAAAGTCTTCTCTCAAGGCTCCTCTACACTCCCCAAGCAACTTACATGCCGAATTTCAGCTTTCTACGACCAGAAAACGAAAAATCTCGTTTTTTCCTTATTCCGTGGGAATTTCCGAAAATCCTTGAAACAGTTTTTCACTATTATAATTACCTACTTCTATGCCAAATTTGAAGAGTCTAGTAATTATGGTTCATAGGATTCCGTTGAACTGAATATATAAATCCGGTTTTTTTCTTATCCCGTGGGAATTTTGAAAAATCCTGATTGTAATATTTTAACTAATGTAATACCTATTTGTATATCAAATTTGAAGAGTCTAGTTATTATAGTTACTGAGATAGGGTCACTCGGAATCGAATATATAAATCCCGTTTTTTCCCGTTCCCGTGGGAATTTTGGAAATTCCTCTCTCAATGCTCCTCTACACTCCCCAAGCAACCTTCATGCCGAATTTCAGCTTTCTACGACCAGTAAAACGAAATATCCCGTTATTTCTTTATCCCGTGGGAATTTCCAAAAATCCTTAAAATAATTTTTTACTATTACAATTACCTACTTCTATACCAAATTTGAAGAGTCTAGTAATTATAGTTCATAGGATTCCGTTGAACTGAATATATAAATCCCGTTTATTCCTTATCCCGTGAGAATTTTGAAAAATCCTGAAATCGATGTTTTCATTATTGTAATACCTACTTGTGTATCAAATTTGAAGAGTCTAGTTATTATAGTTACTGAGATACGGTCACTCGGAATCGAATATATAAATCCCGTTTTTTCCCCGTTCCCGTGAGAATTTTGGAAATTCCTCTCTTAATGCTCCTCTACACTCCCCAAGCAACCTTCATGCCGAATTTCAGCTTTGTACGACCAGTAAAACGAAATATCCCGTTTTTTCCTTATCCCGTGGGAATTTCCAAAAATCCTTAAAACTGTTTTTTACTATTACAATTACCTACTTCTATGCCAAATTTGAAGAGTCTAGTAATTATAGTTCATAGGATTCCGTTGAACTGAATATATAAATCCCGTTTATTCCTTATCCCGTGAGAATTTTGAAAAATCCTGAAATCGATGTTTTCATTATTGTAATACCTACTTGTGTATCAAATTTGAAGAGTCTAGTTATTATAGTTACTGAGATACGGTCACTCGGAATCAAATCTATAAATCCCGTTTTTTCCCGTTCCCGTGGGAATTCCCGAAAATCCTTCCTTAGTGGATGCCTACATTGTATAAGGAATCTATGTGCAAAATTTCAAGTCTCTAGGTCCAGTGGTTTGGGCTGTGCGTTGATATATCAACAGTCAGTCAGTCAGTCAGTCAGTCAGTTTAGAATTTTATATATATAGAAGATAAGAAAAAGTTTAATCTTAATATATAAAAGAAGAAACTGACTGACTGACTGACTGACTGACATATCAACGCACAACCCAAACCACTGGGCCTAGAGATTCCAAATTTGGCATGTAGGTTCCTTATAAGGTCTAGGGGTGCACTAAGAAAGGATTTTTCAAAATTCACTCCCTAAGGGGGTGAAACGGGGGTCCTAAGTTTGTATGGGGAAACAAGATTCGTTCGACTATTTTATTCGAAACTTCACAGAAGTACTCCTAATGATAAATAAGTAAACACGTGTTTCAGGTTTTTTGAGAATTCAACCCCTAAAAGGGGGAAAAGGTGTAACAAAGCCTTAAAATCAACATGGGTGTTGTTTCTATGGTTTATCGGGTCGCTAGTTATGAAAACAACAACGGTTTTAAAATCCGACATGGCGGACGTAAAATACCATCTCCCTGGATGGGGTGCGATGGGGTTGATATGTCTAAATAAACTAAATGACTGTTGATATATCAATGCACAGCCCAAACCACTGGACCTAGAGACTTGAAATTTTGCACATAGGTACCTTATACAATGTAGGCATCCACTAAGGAAGGATTTTTGGGAATTCCCACGGGGACGGGAAAAAACGGGATTTATATATTCGATTCCGAGTGACCCTATCTCAGTAACTATAATAACTAGACTCTTCAAACTTGATACACAAGTAGGTATTACATTAGTTAAAACATTAATTTCAGGATTTTTCAAAATTCCCACGAGATAAGGAAAAAACGCGATTTATATATTCAGTTCAACGGGATCCTAGATGAACTATAATTACTAAACTCTTGAAATTTGGCACAGAAGTAGGTAATTATAATTGTAAAAAACAGTTTTAAGGATTTTCGGAAATTCCCACGGGATAAGGAAAAAACGGGATTTTTCGTTGTACTGGTCGTAGAAAGCTGAAATTCGGCATCGAGGTTGCTTGGAGAGTGTAGAGGAGAATTAAGAGAGGACTTTCCAAAATTCCAATGGGAACGGGAAAAAAACGGGATTTTTCGTTTTACTGGTCGTAGAAAGCTGAAATTCGGCACGTAGGTTGCTTAGAGAGTGTAGAGGAGCATTGAGAGAGGACTTTTCAAAATTCCTACGGGAACGGGAATAAACGGGATTTTTTGTTTTACTGGTCCTAGAAAGCTGAAATTCGGCATGTAGGTTGTTTGGGGAGTGTAGAGGAGCATTGAGAGAGGACTTTCCAGTATTCCCACGGGAACGGGGAAAACGGGATTTTTCGTTTTACTGGTCATAGAAAGCTGAAATTTGGCAAGAGGGTTCCTTGGAGAGTGTAAGGGAGCATTAAGAAAGCATTTCCCGAAATTCTTACGGGAACGGGAAAAAACGGGATTTTGCGTTTTACTGGTTGTAGAAAGCTAAAATTTCAAAATTCATAAATTTATACTGTAAGTAGGCCGCAAAAGGCTCTTTAACCGACTTAAAAAAGAGGAGGTTATGCAATCCACTTTATGTATTTTTTTATGTAGGTATGTTCACCGATTTCTCGGTCAATTGTGGACCGATTATAAAAAATATTTTTTTATTCGAAAGAATACAATATACTCCTGAGATGGTCTCATTGTCACCAAATCAGGATCTGATGACGGGATCTTAAGGAAATCGAGGGCAACCCTCAAATTTTGTAGGCACGCATTACGTTTTTCATATATTTTCTCAAGCTATTTAAGTATTTGCGTCTGGTAGACATCATCTCATGTTGATGAGCTGATGATGGAAGATAAATCTCCTTAATGGTTAGGAGTTGAGGATAATTTTTCAAATATTATACAAATACAAAATCATTTATTGCCACAAAATACAAAGAGAGCACAAATAAGCAAAATCAAAACAATAGGTATATGACTTCAAAGCATATTGTGGCAAAAGGAACCGGCTCAGCAATAGCCGAACCCGCGCGGCACGCTGGGGATTTTAGGTACGTATAGACCGATTGTTGTATTCTTTCAGGTTATCCGGGTGAGCTGAAGATGGAAGGTTAAACTCCTTAACGGCTAGGAGTTATAGGAAGTTGTAGCGTTTCTACTTCATACTTACAGTTATATCGTGTTTTAGCTCCCTTATCGTATCTTTTTCACGTCCTGTTGTCGATCTTAATATCATTAGAATCGCGTCACCTTCATTTCTGCAGGGTCCTGCGAAATCACAAAAGCTAAATAACACAGTTTCACTTGGTTTTCACTACGTATTTTCATGTTACAATCACATTTTGATTCGATGAAAACGGAGACTAACTTTTTCGGTCTTTTTCTATGTGTTGCGGTTATGCTGGAGATTCGGGCTTCGCACGTGCTGATGCGTGACATTTTTTCCTGTGTTTTTAATCTAATAACAATTATTTTCATGACTCCTTATAAAACTGACATGTTATGACAAGGTTGTTTATTCGGTTGTCATGACAAATATTTTCGTTTTTCATGTCAGAAAAACAATATTTTAGATCAAACCTCCCTCTAAAACTAATAAATATATTTGGCCACTGTACAAATTTACTTTTAATTTAAAATTTCGTATGTTCTGATTCTCGAAACGCCCTCGGGAGCGGACCTACGTCACGAGGCCTATAAAAGCCATACAAATCCCAGAGCAGTTCAGTTTTTCGTCAGCTTCCTAATAAGAAGGAAATCGATAAGGCCTACCCTGGGGCCGCGCTGGTCCCGGGGTTCTACAAGGCTCGCGTCTAACGTCAAAGTCGTCTAGAAGATCCCGCGAGTTGTCAAAGTCTCTGTCTTCGTCAAGTACTGCCTCCGCCTTCACCAAACGCTGTCTCCGCCATCACCAAACGCTGCCTCTGCCTTCACCAAGCGCTGCCTCCACCTTCACCACGCGCTGTCTCCGCCTTCACCAGGCGCCGTCTCCGTCTTCACCAAGTGCCGCCTCCGCCTTCACCAGGCGCTGTCTCACCTACACCAGTTGCCGACTCCACCAACGCCGGTTATTGCCGCCAACTTCATCGATCGCTACAGCATCCGCATTGTGTGCGGCCACGCCTGATCCGCGCATTGTTTGCGCTTGCCCAGACGCAACTTACTTCGGGTGCTGTCGTGCGTGCTGCCACATCTGGTCTGCGCGTTGTCGCGACTGACCATCTGCTGCCTGTTGCTGCGCCGTGCGCTGTCAGTGCACCCTGGCTGTGCGCTGACGGCGCCTCTCCGAAGCCTCCTCCTACGTCGTCGGATCCGCTAACACTTCCACTCGCACCTACACACACATCCATTCACCTCTGCATCGCACCACTCCACACTCCTTCCATATAATTGTAAATACTTCTTTGTTTATTTATTATAATAAATGGTTCTTTAGTTATTTTATTTTTCATTTCATAGCTTAGGTTAGGTTTCTTCTCATTAATTGTCGCTTCACGACAGAGTTTCTTTAAATATCATATGCACTTATAGATCGTTAGTTGTATTCTTTCTGGTTATTCAGATGAGCTGATGATGGAAGGTTTAACTCCTTAGCGGTTAGGTCACACAGCACCTTTACAAAATACTATAATATGTATACATAATATGAATGCTAAGTAGGTACTGTAGGCACTGGCCACTGAGACCGTGTTGCTGTTTCGTGTATTTTGAAATATTTAAATCGTACGGATTCTGGAATTCGAATCCTGAAACAAACAGCGAACAGCAGACGGGCTTGGGAGCCATTCTTGATTAGGCCGTACCACGCGAGTGATCCATTTTTAATACATTGTGAAACCGAATAAATATTGTTAAACTTTCAAACCAAGTTTCCTTCAATTAGCTAAGTCAAGTTAGGATTTTAGCGTAGGCAGTATTTTCTATTTCAGAGCGTAGGGCCCCCCGCTACATGTTGGTGGAGGTGCGATGTGTGTCACGAAAAGGCAGATGTAAGGAGATTCCCGTACCTATACCTAAAGAAATTGTATATCAAGAAGAAAAATTGTAGAAGATTATAAAAATAAAGTGTTTTTAAAGGGAGAAGCCCCGTAGCATAATTACGAATTAAATATATTTAATGGGAGAAGCCCCACAATTTTTTTATAAAAGGCAGAAGCGCCGTGTGAATTAAATGTTACAGATTTTTGCTTGAAAAAATGGCAGCTGAAAAATTTGATGGTTTGTCTGACGTCGAGGATTTTATTGTTCAGTTCGAGGCTGTGAGCGTCATCAGGGGCTGGGCAAATGACCAAAAAAGATACGTAATTGCAACGTATTTGGATGGCCCAGCGTTGACCTGGTATAAGACGAATTTTTCAGAGTTAACTACGTACGAAGCGGTCACTCAGAAATTGAGGGAACAGTTTCCGTCGCAAACGGATTACGCACAGGAATTTTACTACAAAAGACAAGCATATAATGAGTCAATTTTGTCTTACTTCTATGACCTAGATAGTTTGGCCAGGAAGGCAAAAATAACAGAAGACTCCAAATTCATCAAGCATTTTATTACGTCCTTATCTCAGAAATATCAATGGATGCTGGCCTCAAGATTGTTTGCCTCAAAGGAGGAATTAAGGAGAACAATTGTTCAATTAGAAGACATATCACGTAACCAAGAAAACACGAAGGCACAGAATATACAATTACCCGTATTTTGTTCACAAGAACACGTTTGTAATAACGCGCAGGAACCGAACACGGGTATCTCAGCGCGAACACCTCAGTCTCAATACGGCACGCCGGTAACACCGGTCACTCGTATCGGACCTAGCAGAGGGCAACAGGGGACGTCAAGGCCGTACGGCGGCTACAATTTAAGATCGCGGCAGTGGTATGGAGGGGCACAAGGTAGTGCCTCTACATCGAACATACAACAGCGTCAAGAGCAACAAGGTGCACAAGGCGGTGCCCCATTATCCTCTGGTTATCAGCAGCGACAGGCATATCCAGGAACTCCTGTAAGAAGGGGGCACCCAAACACGCAACCACGTCGTTAAATGGCCGGGTAAACCGGGCGTGGTCAGATGCAGCCCCGGCGTTTGATAAACAAGATTTGTATATAGCGAATAATGATATTGTAGTTAGGAAACCCTTTATAAACTTAATGATTGATAATGTATTGTGTGAGGCATTATTGGATACAGGTGCCTCAGTTTCAGTAATCTCTTATTATCTTGCAGAAAAATTGTGTTTGCGAATGAACGAAGCACCGGCCTTCCCACTACGAGCCGTGGGTGGTACGAGAGTGAAAATTCAAGCATCCACTACTGCTTTACTAAATATTAAGGGGTGTGATTTTCAATCAAGGCTGCTTATAATACAAGATGAGGGCGAGATCCTCATTTTGGGTCAAGATTTTCTTTCAGAAAATAGCGTAGTAATAGATTTTGCTACGGCAAAACTGGTTTTGAACAAAACTCTTGAAGTTTCGTTCAATTCAATGTCTGGTGTCACTTCAGGGAATAAAAATTGTTCAATTCAGCCAGTGTCAGAAACGTTTAAGGCGGTGACACTGAATAATTCTGAATATCTGTATTTTTGTGAGTTATTGGAGGTCAATAAAAACTATTTGTTTTCAGTGTCGAACAAAAGTAATGTTGAATTCAATATTGACACATTACTGTCGCAACAGAAAAAGGTGAAGTTGAATCAGTTATTATTATAATTCCGTGACACATTTTCTTTTACAGCTGGAGAATTAGGATGTTACAAGGATTCTTTGGTCGCAGTGAAGACGACGGATGAGGAAGCGGTTCATAAGGTACCATATCGGGTATCTCCAAGGCAGAGGCAGATTATTGACGAACAAGTCGAAGAGATGTTGAAATATGGAATTATACAGGAGTCAAATAGTCCTTATGCTTCGCCGGTGGTTTTAGTGGATAAACCAGAAGGACCTCCTAGGTTTTGTATAGATTATAGGGCGTTGAATAAGAAGATAAAAAACGATTCTTATCCAATACCCAGAGTAGATGATTTATTAAGTTGTTTGCAGGGTGCCAAGTATTTTGCAGATTTGGATATGAATTCCGGTTATTGTCAGTTGGCGCTAGGTGAAGGGAAGGAGAAAACTGCTTTAGTGACACACACCGGACTATATGAATTTAATGTGTTACCGTTTGGTTTGAAGATAAGCCAGGCTGTGTTTCAGAGAGCGATGGATAAGGTACTTGCTGGTATGAAATATCGTAATGTGTTAGTTTATGTAGACAATATTTTAGTTTACGGGTCGACATTTGAAGAGTTTCTTTAAGGCCTTGGAAGATGTTTTGATGAGGTTGAGAAAGGCCAATTAAACCCTTAAACCGTCTAAGTGTAGGTTTGGATTTCAGAAAGTGACTGTCCTGGGGCATGAAGTGTCAGCTGAAGGGAACGGACCAGATACTAGAAAGATTGAAGCGATGAAGAAAATCAATTGTCCAAGTAATTTAAAGGAAGTAAGAGCGGTGCTAGGGTTGTTCTCTTACTATCGAAAGTTTATCGACAATTTTGCCAAAATAGCATTGCCCATCACTAATTTATTGAGAAAAAATATGAAGTTTGTTTGGACAAAGGAAGCACAGGTCGCTTTTGAAGAGTTGAGAAATCTGATTTGTAACGCACCAATATTGGGTTATTTTTCCACAGATGAACGAGTGACGACCCGGTTGTTCGTGGATAGTAGTGGACTGGCTATAGGTTGTTGTTTAATGCAAGGAGTAGAGCATTTACGACCTATTGCTTATGCTTCTAGGAAGTTGAGTGATGCGGAGCAAAAATATTCGGTAACTGAAAAGGAGTGCTTGGCACTTATATGGGCATTGAATTATTTCAAAAGTTACTTATGGGGTCTTAAGTTCCAGGTGTTTACAGATCATCGAGCGCTGGTTTGGTTGAAGAATAAAAGGGACATGAGCGGACGGTTGGCGAGATGGGCACTATCGGTGCAGGGATGGGATTTTGATATCGTCTATTGTAAAGGAAGGGAGAATGTTGTTGCAGATTTTTTGAGCAGGAACCCCTCATTAGAAGACTCTGATGAAAAATTACGGCGGGTGCCAGAACAAGAAGATGGTTAACAATTATTTGCGTTGCAGGTTTCTGACATATAAGGCAAGCAGGAATCTGATCCCTTTTGCAGGAACATCATTAATCAATTGCGAACTGGTGCAACCAGAGATTCCGGTAATTTCGTTTTACGTAGGGGAATTTTATTTAAGCAAGGCCGGGTTGGACAATCTATGATAGATTTGTTAGTTTTGCCTAATGAATTATTTACAGATTGCATGAAGGACTTGCATGATTGTCCGTGGTCAGGCGGGCACTTTGGTTTGTTTAAGACATACTCGAAATTCAAGCAGCGTTACATTATGGTCGGTGCCGAAAAAAAAATTGAAGCGTACGTCAAGAGCTGTCAAATGTGTCAAGAGCGGAACTTGAATAAAATTGTTGCTCCGTTGATGCCGATAACTGTGAATAATATCTTTGATCGAATAGGAATAGATGTATTAGGCCCATTTAGTCGGTCTTTTAATGGTAATAAATATATAATTGTTTCAGTGGAATACTTGTCAAAGTATGTGGTTTGCAAAGCTGTTCCGAGTGTTACTGCAGAGGTTATAGCGGATTTCTTGGTTGCGGAGATTTTTTGCAGGTATGGTGGTGTGAGACAGGTTTTAAGTGATAGGAGGTCGGTGTTCACATCGCGTTTGGTAGAGGAAACAGCGAAACAATTTGGTGCTGTGATGGTTCATACCACGGCATTTAATCCAAGGTGTAATGGATTATGTGAAAGGGTTAATAGAAATTTGCTCAACATGATGGCAAAATACATAGAAAGTGAGCAAGGTATTTGGTGTAGAATGCTACCGTTGGTTTTCCATGCATATAATACCACTAAACATAGCACTACTGGGGTATCACCTTATATGGTTTTGTTTGGAAGAGAGCCCCGATGTGCTTCAGATGTTGAATTAGGAATTAATTGTGTAAATGTTTCAGAAACACTTCAGGACAAATGTGCGAAGCAAGCAGCCTTGATTGAAACCATTAAGGGGCGAATTAGGAAAGCTCAGGTGGGACAGAAGCGACTTTATGATAAAAAAGCAAAGACAGTCCTTTATGAACCTGGAAATTTGGTAATGTTATTTTGCCCTAAAAGGATTTCTAATAGAAGTATGAAGTTATCTAGATTGTTTAAAGGCCCTTATGTAGTTGTAGCTTGAGTAAATAGAGTTAATTATATTGTGAGAAAATTAGGTGTAAATAGGTTAGGAATTCAAAATTTGGTGCATGTAAATAGGATGAAAAAAATCTTTAATAGGGAATGATAAGACCTTAAGATAGGCTTGTAAATATTAGGATGAGGTATTTCTAATTGTGTAATTTTGTTTCATGTGCCGAGGGCAATTCAAGGGGCGGTGACCAAGATCTCCACAGCAGAAGGCAGTCATCATCTTGGTGATTGCAGCTAAGCAGAGCCATCACCATGATGAACACAACGGAGGATTACATACATAATTAATGGATAACTATGAACAATTTATTTATGCTGCTATCATGTGGATATATTTTCTTTAAATGTGCTGTGGTGATTGGTCATTCCTCCAGTGAACTTTAACCATAATGCTCAGTAAAGGGAAATGTATTTATGATAAACTTGTCTCTCATGAATTTAACTATGTTTATTTTCAGAAACTTTTTAAGTTGAATGTATGTGTTTGAATGATAATCATCATAGGTATTATTAATGATAAATATTAATTGACATTTATTAGGGGGCAACAGTTGCTTTTAAATTTGTTGATTTGACTATGTTCCAAGTGAAGGAACTCAATGATGGTTTTAATTATTAACAATTAATAATGATAATAAATGCCATTAATTAATGACTTTGCCCTTAATGCTTAGTTTAATAGGAAGGGATTTATATTGTGTTTGTTAGTCCTAATAGCTCAAGAATGAATCCAGACTGGTGCATCGGTTGGCTGCGGAACGAGCTTCCTGGCAACTGGGCATTGACATGTGTGCAGCCTGGTGAGCACCGACTGGTGCTTGTGCCAAGAGAAGCTGTCCTGCAGAAAACTTGGTGCAGAAGCCTGAAGATGTGCCATCCTTTCCTCATAGGAGGGAGGGATATGTAGGCACTGGCCACTGAGACCGTGTTGCTGTTTCGTGTATTTTGAAATATTTAAGTCGTACGGATTCTGGAATTCGAATCCTGAAACAAACAGCGAACAGCAGACGGGCTTGGGAGCCATTCTTGATTAGGCCGTACCACGCGAGTGATCCATTTTTAATACATTGTGAAACCGAATAAATATTGTTAAACTTTCAAACCAAGTTTCCTTCAATTAGCTAAGTCAAGTTAGGATTTTAGCGTAGGCAGTATTTTCTATTTCAGAGCGTAGGGCCCCCCGCTACAGTACACAGCGCTTCCAGTTACTCAAGTTTCCGTAGAAGGTAAGAAAACATTGAATTACACCTAATGCAGGACAAGGGAAAGTAATAATAAGTTTTATATTATTAACAAGCCTGGTTATTTTAGTGCCCGCTTCCGAATTAGTGAAAAACAATTGTATATAAAGAAATACTGTAAAGGACCGTATCTACCTGAAGTTTAGTCGGGCTTGCTTGCACGCTTGCTTGCACGTTTGCTTGCTTGCGTGCATGCTTGCTTGCGTGCATGCTTGCTTGCTTGATATCTTAGTTCTTTGGAATACTCATGGTACACGCGAGCGAAGCCGCGGGCAAAAGCTAGTCTATATATATAAAAGAAGAAACTGACTGACTGACTGACATATCAACGCACAGCCCAAACCACTGGGCCTAGAGATTCCAAATTTGGCATGTAGGTTCCTTATAAGGTCTAGGGGTGCACTAAGAAAGGATTTTTCAAAATTCACTCCCTAAGGGGGTGAAACGGGGGTCCAAAGTTTGTATGGGGAAACAAGATTCGTTCGACTATTTTATTCGAAACTTCACAGAAGTACTCCTAATGATAAATGAGTAAACACGTGTTTCAGGTTTTTTGAGAATTCAACCCCTAAAAGGGGGAAAAGGGGTAACAAAGTCTGAAAATCAACATGGGTGTTGTTTCTATGGTTTATCGGGTCGCTGGTTATGAAAACAACAACGGTTTTAAAATCCGACGTGGCGGACGTAAAATACCATCTCCCTGGATGGGGTGCGATGGGGTTGAAATGTCTAAATAAACTAAATGACTGTTGATATATCAATGCACAGCCCAAACCACTGGACCTAGAGACTTGAAATTTTGCACATAGGTACCTTATACAATGTAGGCATCCACTAAGGAAGGATTTTTGGGAATTCCCACGGGAACGGGAAAAAACGGGATTTATATATTCGATTCCGAGTGACCCAATCTCAGTAACTATAATAACTAGACTCTTCAAATTTGATACACAAGTAGGTATTACATTAGTTTAAACATTAATTTCAGGGTTTTTCAAAATTCCCACGGGATAAGGAAAAAACGGGATTTATATATTCAGTTCAACGGAATCCTATAAACTATAATTATTAGACTCTTTAAATTTAGTATAAAAGTAGGTAATTATAATGGTAAAAAACAGTTTTAATGATTTTCGGAAATTCCCACGGGATAAGGAAAAAACGGGATTTTTCGTTTTACTGGTCGTAGAAATCTGAAATTCGGCATGTAGGTTGCTTGGGGAGTGTACAGGAGGATTAGGAGGGGACTTTTCAAAATCCCATGGGAACGGGAAAAAACGGGATTTTTCGTTTTACTGGTCGTAGAAAGCTGAAATTCGGCATTTAGGTTGCTTGGGGAGTGTAGAGGAGCATTGAGAGAGGACTTTCCAAAATTCCTACGGGAACGGGAAAAAACGGGATTTTTCGTTTTACTGGTCGTAGAAAGCTGAAATTCGGCATGTAGGTTGTTTGGGGAGTGTAGAGGAGCATTGAGAGAGGACTTTCCAAAATTCCCAAGGGAACGGGAAAAACGGGATTTTTCGTTTTACTGGTCATAGAAAGCTGAAATTTGGCATGTAGGTTGCTTGGGGAGTGTAGAGGAGCATTGAGAGAGGACTTTTCAAAATTCCCAAGGTAACGGGAAAAAACGGGACTTTTCGTTTTACTGGTCATAGAAAGCTTTGCAAATTCGACTTGTAAGTTTTAATCTCAAAATATTATGCCGCCTTATTATTTGCCTGCCACCATATTGTATTTTTTTAAATTGAATATTGGCTGAATGGGATATTGACTGTGCATAATTAATACGAGTTTGAACGTCAGTTCGTCTTTCGGGAGTCACAGTGATGTAGTAGAGGAATTATGTTGAATGTTAAAGGCCTACCGTGTTTTTGGCGCATTTATTGCATTCATTTAATCTCGTGCTGTATCATTACAAGTAAATCTATCGTCTTGAAATTCATGTGTAAGATATTTGAGGATTCACTCTAATGACAAATGTTTATCGAAACACGATTACTTATAGTTCGCTCGATAGAAAAAAAAACTAAAGTCGTCTCTTCATCCCTCATATAGAAACCATACTAAAAAAGTCTTTTAAGCAGTTAGGTTTTATTTTGCGCGTCGGTAAACCCTTCAAAAATTCATCAACTTATAAAATATTATACAACAGCTATGTCCGAAGTCGTCTTGAATTCGCCTGTGCCGTTTGGAAGCCTTTTTATTCTATCCATATTGATAGACTTGAAAGGCTCCAAAAGAAATTTATGAAATCGCTTGATTTTAGAACTGGTCATAGTTATGTTAATTATGCAGACTCTTTACAACGCCATAAGATGCAGTCACTGAGCGATCGGCGTGACTGCGTAGACTCTGTTTTACTCTATAAAATACTAAATGCAAAGTTGGAAATCCCTTCCTTACTCCAAATGGTTTATCTCAAGGTCCCTCGTGCCCGTATTCGTCAATGTCGCAGAAAGGAATTGTTCTCTATCCCTACTAGCAGAACATGTTACGCTCATAATATGTTTATCAGACGTGCTTGCAGACTTTTTAATAAATGTGTAAAACTAACAAGTTTTGATATTTTTAACAGTACTATATTATCTTTGAAGAAATTGTTCCAATGATTGGCAGTACAATACACAACTGTTTCTAAACTTTTAACTTTAGCCATACTTAGTTTATATCATAATGTGTAACTATGTAGGTATTTCTTAAGTTCACATTTAACTATAATGTCACTGACGCATGCATCTTTATATTTAATATAATGTTGCATGTAATACATTTCTATTTGTATTTAGTTATACTTAAAAAATTAAAATATTAGTGATAGTTTTGAGATGTCGGAATCCGTATCAAAATAATATATGCCGTAAGTTACCTTTATATCCAAAATTAAATGTTCAAAATTCAATAACATCTTTACTAAAGAATCCGACATCATAAAATTATCATAAAATAAAAATAATTTTAACTTTAAAATAATTTTAATTATAATCCTTTTTATATTGTATTTAGCACTTTTACAATTTAAGGAAACTGTAGGTCTTATGTTAATCATAAGTATTTCTGTACACATTCTTGTATATGACCGTTTGTTTCTCTTCTCAATAAAATAAAATAAAATAAAATAAAATAAAATAAAAAATAAAACAAGATGTTTTCTAGGGCGTAGTGTTGCTAAATTTTTAAAATATGTATATTTTAGTAATAAGATGAAAATACCCAGAAACACGCGCAGTTCAACCAACCTATCTTGAGTCATCGTGCCTCCCCTACTCCCGAAATCGCCCACCCAAAATCGATTAGCGCGAAAAGCTCGGTATGCTCTTAAGCCCATAAGTCCCTTTTTCTTGTATTACCATTCCATTATTAATTATTACCATACCTATGGGCGGAAACGTCCGATAATAAATTTTTTTTTTATAAGTCGGGATGTAGTAGTGAGCTCCAAACAAAGTGAAGATAATTCTTCACTTTGTTTGGAGCTCACTACTACACCTGCTTGGTTCCCTTTCCTAGACTAAGACACGCCTTGAGCCTTCCTGGGCTTGAATTTAACTATTGTGTGTATTGACGGAAACGTCCGATAGTAAATGTTTTATTTATATGTCGGAATGGTCTTGATATAATCTTCACTTTGTTTGGAGCTCACTACTACACCTGCTTGGTTCCCTTTCCTAGACTAAGACACGCCTTGAGCCTTCCTGAGCTTGAATTTTATATAGGGTCATCACTCCACAATAGGGCATTAAGTCTAACTCTATTGTCTCTTTCTTTACTTCGGAAATGATATTTTTATATGGCAACGCTGGCCCCATCAACATTTTGAAGTACTATAATTTAAATTCTTTTTTCAGACTGATAAAATCTATCATCAAGACTCCCGCAACTTCATCAAAGAGTTTCAGATCTATAACATTTGATTCTAACTCTGTTTGTGCGTTACGTCCATTTGTGCGCTTTGTAGATGGCATCAATAATAAAATTAAAAATAAAAGAGGCTTCTCCATAAAATAAAATTGTTTTAGTTTAACTATACTACATTTAATCTTAAGGGCCTACGCTAGCTGACGCGGACGCCCGCCGCGTGCGCCCGCTCGCGGGTGCCCGCTCCGGACACCCGCCGCGGGCCAGCGAGACCGCGACGGGCGTCCGCGGCGGGCGCACGCCTAAGGGCCTATGCTAGCTGACGCGGACGCCCGCCGCGTGCGCCCGCTCGCGGGTGCCCGCTCCGGACACCCGCCGCGGGCCAGCGAGTCCGCGACGGGCGTCCGCGGCGGGCGCACTCCTAACTCAGCGCTGCTGCTAGCATACTTTTGGTTCCCAGCGTGTGCCCGCCGCGTGCGCACGGAGCGGACGCCCGCTGCCCGCCGCGCGGATTATAGTCCATCGCACGCGCCCGCGCCAGTTAGCGCTGTTCATACAATTTCATGTTAGACGGGCGTCCGTTCCGGGTAATCCGCGTCAGCTAGCGTAGGCCCTAAGGAAAAAGCAAAATGAAAAAGAAATTGATAAATATAATACGGAACAGTACGTGTTAACGTTCGTTGGCTAGTTTTCCTAAACAAATAAATAATAACAAGTAGGTCCTATATTTTACAGAATATTTTATCAGCATAAACTAATAATACTGTCACGTGTTTTCCCAAATATCATAAATATAATCGATGTCAACCGATCATGGGTGGCGTGGCGTGTTGATGGGTCTACCATATTGGCATCGAGATAAATACTATAATTTGAAAAATAAACTTTATTTCACTGACAATAAGTTTATAAAACAGCAATCACGTATTTTTACATAAATGGAAAAGTACAATTTCGAACCAGTTATTATTTAATTTGTAACTTACGACGATGTTTATTGAAGATATGGCAGTTATTTGAGGAAACATGTTTGTTTGCACATTGAAACAAGAATGTGTTGCATGGTGAGCATTTGTTGGGATTTTATTTTTTACAAAATATGCTTCTTTTGAATAAAATAAAGTCGCATACTGTACAGTCGCTATTATAAAAATATCGGAATAGTCCAGGTGCTTAAAAATATAGATTTTAGAAATAACGGATTTGTAACCTTTGCAGCTGTGCAGAACCTTATCTTGGACACTGAATATCTATAGATACAATAAAATTGCACTAAATAAATATTTCGTATTGGAAATAATATAATAACCAGTGAATATAAAACGATCAAAACGTGTAAACTGTTCTCAAATATGAAGTCTACTCATCCACTCCATAAAGACGTAAGTGTCTACTAAGTAACTACTGAACTTCCAAGAGTGAACTAGAAACAAGGTTTTATTATAATATGTAAATTTAAATATTACAGGAATTTCTCTGCACAATAGCTTTCATATTTAATGCTGCGCGATGGTTAGGAATTCCTATGCGGAGTGGAATGACAGCTATGTGTCTATCGGTTGTCATACTTTTCATGCTTCTTGGGTTAGAAATCACCGCAATTTGGAAGCTGATAAGAGCTTTCGGTGGCTGGGCTGTCGTAAAAGGTATATGTGTTCTAATTTAAAATACTTAAATTTCTGGAGGGACTTATAAATAATTGCATATATATTAATTTACTAATTTCAATTGTTTTTAACTAAAAAAAATCTGACCTGTGTTTCAGTAATTACACGGTGTCGATGTCGGTTTTTTTTGAGTAAGTGCTACTCGAAAACTTTAGTGTTCAGCGTATATTCTTCTAATATATAAAAGTCTCGTGTTTTTATCGAACTCCTCCGAGACGGCTTGACCGATTTTTATAAAACTTTTTTCTCTGTATTCGGTAGGTCTGAGAATAGGTCCTAGGCTATAATTTATATGGCAAAACAAGGTTTGTTGGGTCAGCTAGTTGCTTTGTAAAAATGGTATTTCTATAATTTTTTTAGTAAGTACTTAAAATAACAGAATCTTGATATTTTGATCAAAGGTGCAGAATTAAACTTCAATTTTGCGGCATTAGAAAGAAAAACAAGGTTGACATGTATTTATTCAAAAATACTTTTTTTAATCAGTCTTGACTGTTTCTACGAGTTGACACTTTTACACATTCGGCAAAGATGTACAAATTATGATTACTTCCACTTTGGCACTCGACAATTTTATATTCTCGACATTCATTGGGAAAGATCGGAAATGCAAATCACACGAGACACATTATTGCATATTCATAACGTCATAGTGTGCACTAAACAGTCCAAAGCAGTAATGTAGATCACCTGCCACAGTGCAATTTTTTATAATAGACCTATGAATAAGACAGGTGCAGCTTGATTTAATTATTACTTCGTTTTACTAAAAACACAAAAAATGTTAAAGTAGTACAAGGGAATTTACTTATTTAAACTGTTATTTACAATAAGTACCTACTAATAATTGTATGATTGACTAGTAATGAATTTAAATAGGTACGCCCATTCACTTTGACTGTCTAAATTGGAGTAATTGATTATGAAACCATAGTAACAGAGGAGAAGTATGCACACTTCAAACAAAAGTACATCGCGCGGCTTAAAATGTGTGCGCGCCAGTTGGCGGCGGTACTCACGCTCCCGCCGCACGCACACACAGATAATTTATGGAATGGATGATTAAGTTGTCTTAAGTCAAGGCTGTGCTATCGCCGGTGCCGCACGTTGATCGTCTCGCGCTCTCATTGCGATCACCGATACGCCAGTGTACTTGTTTTTGCGTATTTTTTCTTGTATTAGGTATATTAAATTTAGTCACAGTGTAAATAATAAATAAATAGTGGTTGTAAATTAGTAATTTAGTAGTAAGATATAAGTGTAACAGTAGTTTATGGGTGAGGCCACACGAGCGTAATTTTGTGAGTTGTGAGTGGCAGAATTTCGGTTGCGCCATACATTGTGTCACGTGAGTGACACGTGATGGCCCGCATATTGTATGGCGCGAACCGAAATTCTGCCGCTCACGCAAGACTCAAAAATTACGCTCGTGTGGCCTCACCCGGGTGAGGACAATAATATAGCAGCATAGAATCTTGTTTGTCTAGCGCTAGACAGAGACATAAGACAATTAATTTGCCGGTAGGTAGGTACTCGTTGTTATGGCGTGTAAATAGCCAATTTTTAATTGGTGGCGGAAGGCCAGGAGCCTGATGGGCCAAAATGTAATTTTGAACAAGTGCAGAAGCACTCACCTGTTGAAGCTCCGGCCGATGTTGTAGAAGGCGGAAGGATGCGGTAGTAGTATATGAAGCACAATTCTTATTAATATTGCAAATTAAAACATGAGGTTATAGATGCGATGACAGTCAAAATTATAGTAGTAATATGAGAGTAGTTGTTTTTTCTTCTGGGAGCCAGAGAGCACCCCTGCACTGTATATACTAAAAGGAGGTTTTAGCGCGCGAACATGCTCCCGGCCTTGAAATTCTAGAATTTCAATGAAGATGAGGTGCGGTGCGGTGAGGTATGATGCGGTGCGGTGCGGTGAAAGAAAGTATAAAATGATATAATCTACTGTGAAGGTAGAGGATATAATTTTACGACAGGACGCTTAAATGATCCTTTCGCAGTTTTTATCATGGCTACACGAACCACATTATCAGACCCTGGATAAACATTTGTTACAACAGCTAAGGGCCAGTGAAGCGGTGGGACATTGTCGTCACCCATTAACACGACCGTCCCTACTTTGATGGGGTGGTCTGGGGTACACCATTTATTCCTGACTTGCAACGTGTGCAAGTATTCAATACGCCATTTTTTCCAATATAATTGGACTATGCTATCGAGCAACTTCTTCCTATTGTGAAGATTTTGGCACTCGTTAGACAAGTCAGTAGCGGGTAAAAACTGGAGCGGTGTAGACATTAAGAAATGCGCGGGTGTTAATATTTCTGGGTGCGGATCCGAAGATATAACACTAAGCGGTCGCGAATTGAGTATGCACTCAATCTGTATAAGTACGGTGAGTAATTCTTCGTACGTCAGAAGCTGTGAGCCAATGACACGATACAAATGAGTCTTAAAACTCTTAATATTTGATTCCCACATGCCACCGAAATGAGGGGAACGTGGCGGAATCATTTTCCATTCAATGCGATGATGAACACATTCAGAATTGAACTTGGCCTTATACTCTGGACTTAATAGCATATTGTACATTTCGTCCAATTGAGCTTTGGCACCGACAAAATTAGTCCCGTGGTCCGAGTAAATACAAGTGACTGGGCCACGTCTAGAAATGAAGCGCTTGAAGGCGGCTAAGAAGGCATCTGAAGTTAAATCAGAAGCTAACTCTATATGTACTGCCTTTGTAACGAGGCAAACAAATAAGCAAATATAAGCCTTTTGAGTGTGCTGGCCGCGACGACGACAAAGAGTAATGCAGAGAGGACCAGCATAGTCAACGCCGGTATGCATAAAAGCTTTCGCTTCTTGCAAGCGATAAGAAGGCAGGTCAGCCATTTTCGGCGTTGGATGCATAGGTTTGACGCGGAAGCATTGATTACAATTATGCACTCTAGCTCTAATGACAGTTCGGCCATCTAATATCCAGAAACGCTGGCGAATGATGGACATCAGAAGTCCTGCACCTACATGGCAATTCGTGAATTAGTGATAAAAGTTCTGTGATGCAACATTCTCTTGACATTGTGCAACGCGGTTACTGACAAAAGTGGACCATCTATGAGGAGATGATTTAATCCACGAAAGAGCAATTGTCGAGTCTGTGAATGCATATAATCCTGCAATTGGAATGCGAGCTAAATATGTGTTCTGAACAGTTTTGATCAATTTGGACATTAAAAGAGCGGCACATAGCTCTAGACGAGCAAGAGTAGTTATTTTTGTGGGAGACACTTTTGACTTTGAGCATAGTAGCCTCACAGTGATATTACCGGCTGGGTCCGTAACATGCAAGTAAATGACACATCCATAGCCATTGAGACTGGCATCCGAAAATCCGACTATGTTTACCATACAGTCAGCAGAAACGCCAACGTGACGCGGAATTTTTAAAGTTGAGAGCATTGGAAACTCTTGTACTATCATTGAGTAGCTTTTGATTATATGGTCGGGGGGTGTGTCATCCCAGTCGATTTTGCAAAGCCAAAGTTCTTTGATTAACAACTTAGCGTATAATACAACGGGAGCTACTAAACCAAAGACATCAAACAAGCGAGCTACGGTCGACAGTATTATTCGCTTGGTGCACTTCCCACCAGCAGGCGGAGACGTGGTTATGAAGAAAGTGTCATTTGTGGGTTCCCATGACAACCCTAACACCTTTGCAACACTTTGCTTGTCGTTAAAGTTGACAGAAGCACGGTGTGAGTCAGGAAGACTATTTAATAGTACAGAGAAATTGCTTGACCATTTGACTAAGTCAAAAGCGCCAGACTTGAACAGTGCGATTAATTCTTGCGATGACAAACGCATGGCACTTTCATTGTTAATACACGAATGGACCAGATCATCCATGTAAAGTTGGGAGTTAGCTACATTTGCAGCTTCAGGAAAGCGGTGACTCTCGTCTGAGCATAACTGTTTGACAGTACGCATAGCCATAAAGGGGCTTGACTTGAGTCCAAAAGGGACGCGAGTAAATTGAAAGGTGCGGATTGGCTCGCTTTCAGAAAAGCGAAACAATATTTTGACATATTTATAGTCATGCGGAGGCAAGCAAATTTGCATATACATTTGTTTAATATCAGACGTCATAGCTACTGGGAATAAACGAAAGTTCAGCAAGAGCAAAAACAAATCAGCCTGTAGATTGGGACCAGTATGCAAGATGTCATTGAGTGACATACCTGAATGAGTCTTAGCACTGGCATCCAGAACTACTCTAACAGGAGACGTTACTTTTTCCGGGCGGATGATAGCATGATGAGGGATATAGTAACCATCATCAGTAACTTTAGACTCTGGTACTTCGGTTAGATAACCATTCTGCATATATTCAGACATAACTTTATTGTAGGCATCGCGAAGAGTAGGGGTTTGCTTGAACTTTTTTTCCAAGTACATTAGACGGCGGTGAGCAACAGAACGAGAATTCCCCAGTTCTGAGGGATCTTTAGAGAAAGGTAAGGCCGCAGTGTATCTACCTTCCACGTTGCGGGACACAGAAGTTACGTATAAATTTTCACATTTAGTCTCTTCTGGACTTAAATGGCGTTTGAATGGGATTTCTTCTAATTCCCAAAATTAATTTAGGCTCGACTCGAGGTCATTGAGCACCAGAGCGGTAAAAGAAGTGGCGTTACTAGGGTCAAACTTACAAGGATAGTCACCCATTAGAACAAAACCGAAAGCGGTTAGAAAAGCGGGAGGAGCACAAGAACCAGACTACTTTATTCCCCAAATAAATATACGGGAATAGCTGGACACCGAGCACTACATCAATGCAGCCAGGAATGTTCCACGTGAGGTCTGCGAGCGGTATATTATTAAGATAAGCCATGTCACGTTCATTATATTCAATAAAATGTGAGGGCAATTGATCGGTTATACAATCTACCACTAAAGCGTGTATGTAGTATTTATTATTCGGATATACGCGGGATTCAATATTAAAGTAAACATATCCGTGAATTGGTTTCGAAGTTAAACCAACACCCTTTATATAAGAGTTAGTTAGCGGTATTATAGGTAAATTAAGCGATTTGCAACAATCGAGCGTTATTAAATTATTTTGAGATCCGCTATCAATAAGGCATCTAATAATCATTTTGTTATCGCTATTATTTTGTTAGCATAAACTTGAGCGGTCGATAGTAATATTGTCGAATTTGGTGTCGACTCTGCCTTCAGAGAAACTGAAGCGTTCGTGGGGTTAGAGTTATTGACCGTCAGTGTAGTCGGTATATTATGTGACGGCGGCGACGCGATTCGATTACTGTCATGCGGCGGATGAGCACACGAGCACGCGGCTGTGGGAGGCAGCGGGGCGCGAGCAGCGTGGGCAGCAGCAGCTGCTGGCTCGCGCGAGCGGGATGCAGCAGGCTCCGCGCGCGGGCACGATGCGGCTGACGAGGCGGTCAGCGCAGGCGCGGCAGGCGAAGTTGAGCCGTTCGTGAACAACTGCGTCGATTTAACGTACGGCTTTGCGGGGAAACGCTTATGCGGTTGAGAATTAGTATTAGTATTGTCAAAGTGCAACAACGTATGATGACGTTTTTGACATAACTTGCAAGTCGTACGTGAGCTGCAATGGAGCAAAGTATGTGATGTGCTTAAGCAGTTAACACAACCACGAATATTTTTGATAAAGTCGAATCTTGCCTGCGGCGAACTCATATTTTTGAATTTAGAACAACTATACAATTGCACGTGCTCATTGCTTTTGCACAATACACAGGGTTCATCATTTGCGGAGCTGGAATAAGGAACATCGTTACTAGCCACAAACGTTTTGTAAGTAGTACGCGCGGGTTGAGCCGGTGTATTGGCAGTAAGTTTATAAGCGGTTCGCGGAGTATTTACAGAAGAACTATTGCCTGACCGTTCCAAAATTTTCACTTGACTCTGCATAAATGTGACATATTTTTCGTACGACGGAATAGTTTCGTCACGAACAGACATTTCGAAATTTTGCAAAGTCTGTTGGTCAGTTTTTCGCAGAGCACACTGCAGGAAAAAGAAGTCTGACAGATCAGGAATGTCTAGTTGTTTTAAAGCGGCCACAGTCGCAGAATATCTTTCGATGAAGCTGTTGAGACTGCTAGGCGAGTTTGAGCTTGGCTTAATGTCCAAGATGTTATTGAGGTAGTAAGTACCCAAGGCGCGTTTGTCTTGATATTTTTTCACCAAACTTTCCCAAATAATGGTATAGGTCTCTCCTGTGGGCACCAAACCTGCGGTAATATTTAGGGCGCTATGGGTTAGCTTGCCCATAAGGTACTGCACGCGTTGCGAGTCAGTAAGATGGTCGTTATTGTGAATATTAGCTTTAAACGACTCATAAAATATAGGCCAGTTTTCAGTCCTACTATAAAAGAATGGAAGGTCGATAGGCGGGAGCTTAATGGTTGGACCTTTAGCTTGCGACGCGGGTGTAGAAGTCGAACTCGTTTGCGGAGAAGTTATTTTCAAAATATTGGCACGAGTGCGCTTTATGCGAGCGTATAAGTCCTCAAATATATCTAGTGTCTCATAATCTGGCTCATGTTGAGGATCGAGGGACATTGAAATTGCATTTCATCTAATATGCATTGCAATTTCGTCTAATATTTTTTCAAAATTCACGCGAAAATCATCGATCGTCTCTGATTCCACCATAAAATTTTCATTGCTGCGAGAATCTAGCGTTGAGATTTTTTTCGACAAATCGAATAAATGAGAGAATCGACGTAAAATTCGTTCCTCTTTGGTTTTTAATATGGATAATTTCGATTCCAAAGGTGATTTCGCCATAATTATGTAACGCGAAAATTTAAAATTTAGTTTCTAAAATTATATGAGATGTCAGAAGAAAATATGACAGAAATGGCGGTTGAAAAATATGCCTATTGTGAGAGCCAAAAATTACGCTATGTCACAGGCGAAGCGGGTGAATAATTTCGTTCCGGGAATCAATCCGGTTGTTCGATAGGACCAAGAAATATGTTATGGCGTGTAAATAGCCAATTTTTAATTGGTAGCGGAAGGCCAGGAGCCTGATGGGCCAAAATGTAATTTTGAACAAGTGCAGAAGCACTCACCTGTTGAAGCTCCGGCCGATGTTGTAGAAGGCGGAAGGATGCGGTAGTAGTATATGAAGCACAATTCTTATTAATATTGCAAATTAAAACATGAGGTTATAGATGCGATGACAGTCAAAATTATAGTAGTAATATGACAGTAGTTGTTTTTTCTTCTGGGAGCCAGAGAGCACCCCTGCACTGTATATACTAAAAGGAGGTTTTAGCGCGCGAACACTCGTAATTAATCTAAAATAGACGTCGACAACCCTAAGCGTCCGCGCCGGAGTAGGCAGTTGAGTCTCCTAAAGGGTCGCAGTGAACATACTTCTCCTCTTTTACTATGATGAAACTGTCACTAAACACATCCAGCTTTAAACGCCACGCATCGTTTTTTTTTTACGAACAAAATTGATTCTTATGCGGAAGTGGGTTGGTTAATTTTTGTATTACTGTATTGTCGTCTATAGTCAACACTAGCGTTCAAAAGGTTAATGGCATGATTGCAAACTTCCGTCCACTCTGTAGGTTCCAAAGTATGTTTATTTATTTTTTCTAACAGTAGCTTATTGGTAGCGGTTTTTAACATGTTTAATATACAGGGTGTTATGTAATGAGTGGATAATCCTTCAACTACGGATAAAGGGCACTTAGGACGTTATAATAAAGGTATTATTAGGTTTAGTAAAAGTTGCACGATTTCCGAGATATTTGGACTTTTAGGTTTTTTTCGAAAATGAACAACCTTGTTCAATGTTTTGATCATTCGTCATCATCATTTTAAGCTATTTTTTCATTCTACAATTGGATTCTAAATAAAAAAATCCCAAACTTAATTTTTGCGTTGCGTTAAACATAGGACTTGCACACGTTGGAAATGAAAAGGGTGCAGTCCGTATGTTATAAGAGTTGCATGCACTTTCCATGTCAGTCCGAGAATATTTGCTATGTCCCGTATGGACAAAGAAGGATTTGCCGCTATTAAATCCAGAACATTTTAATCGTCTCGCTCCCTTGGTCTGCCCTCGCTATTTCCTCCTACACCCTGGCCAAGAACTTTGCCTGCCTGCACTGTACGCGTTATGGATTCGAGGAAAAATCCGGTAATCGGGATGGCGTCTTTTGGGTGGCGTTCAGCGTTCAAAATTACAGCAGAACTAGCGTTGCCTTGGCACTCACCGTAAATGTAATTAATACATTTGAGCATATTCTATCGGTGTGTATTGTGTTCGAAAAATTATTAAACTAAAAATATTCAACACAACAATCTAAACACATTTAACCACTCAATTTACCATTCATTGCCTACGCAATAATAGCGAAATTCAAAACCGAATTAAAAAAAAAGCAGTTGCCATGTTTTTTAAATTTGGAATAAATTGCATTTAAATTAGTGGCCAGTAATGTTATTTTTGTAACATAAAGTTTTGGATTCTACGCCCGGGATACTAAAAGTAGGTACTCAGGGTAAAATGTGGAGCGTGTCTTTTTTTTATTATTTTGGCATTTTGATTTTAAATTCAAAAGGTAATTACTATTTTTAAATTGTCAATAAATTGGCATGTCTTTAAGCTTATTGGCAACTAGACGGTTGTGTATTTTTTTCACCATGAGAGCTGTTAGTTTGTTCAATGTTCGTTTGAAAACGCAAAAATTAATTAATTAATTAAAATAAAAAAAATAGCTGAAAATGGTACAGTCAAAGTCAAAGATATATATGCAAGTAATGTGGTAAAAAACAAGGTATCATAAATAGTTCAAAAAAGATATACTCATCCCAATGGTAATAAATAAGCAAACTACACTGGCCACATAAATATGTACCTGGCAAGTCCAAAAACTTGTATATAATCAAAATTCCATTATTAGTATCCTGCTAATAATGCAAAATATTATAGTCATATTTATGGTGTCCTGCCGTTTGACCAAAAGTCATTTGGCAAAATTACACTTGACAAACGTTTTACAAAAAAATGTTTCGCCAATTGATCATTTTACTAGTAGTCATTTTACAAATGACTCACTTATTCAAATGATCAACAGTTAAATTTACCTTTTATAAATAATTATTTGACAAAATGAACATTTAGCAACTGAGTTATCAGACAAAACTACTATTGGTCTAAAAACGTTTGGTACCTACAATGTTTTAGAATTGTTTATCTCGTTTTATTACAGCGAGCGAACGAAGCGAGCGAGCAAGACGGCTCGGAGCGGAAGCGACTCGGATAGGTTAGGTTCAAAGGTTAGGTTAGGTCAAACATTAGTAAACCCATATTTATGTCATTAAATATAGATTCAGTAATTGCCACGAAAACATGTATACAAAATGTAATCTGCGAATATCAACTTTACGGCCTAGTCACACGAAACAAATTTGTAAAGTATGTTTTGACAATTCACGAAAATAGTACAGACTTGTCATTGCATATGTTTCTCGCATGTTTTGACCTGTCACCACGACGTTATCAATCGGCATGTTTAACAGATTTGGAGATTCAGATTTCGTTGATTTTGATTGAAGTTCAGGGACAAAAATAAATACATACCCAAAGTATCGAAATATGTATACATGAACTTTATTACCTGGGTAATAGACCTTAGACAACACAATACAACAAACAATACAATACAATTACAATACAATACAATTGAAATGAAAAATGTTGACGATTACTTTGGTGACGGCACATTCAAAATAGCTCCGAAACCTTTTACGCAACTTTACACCCTTCATGGAGACATTGGATCCAGCAATGACTGCACAAATGTGATCCCATTGATATATGCTTTACTCCCGAATAAGAAACAAACTACTTACGAAAAACTATTCAAAGCTATTCAAGAAAATATCCCTAACTTCCAACCTAAACATATTAAGACAGACTTTGAAATAGCTGCAATGAATGCTATTTCAAAAGTATATGAATCTGTTAGAGTGAGCGGATGCTTCTAACACTTTACTCACGCAGTCTGGAAATATGCTTCACTGTTAGACATTTCGACAAACCGGGAGGGTAGCAATTACGTGTCAAAGTGTGTTGCGATTATCCATTTACCCAACAATAAAATCCTAGAGGCTTGGTACTGTGTTATTGAAGAAACACCAGCTATAAATAACATCGATGATTTTCACAATTACATGCAATCACAGTGGTTCAACATTAAAAATGTGAACATGATATCCTGTTATGGCCAACGCCACCGAACAAACAACGTTCACAGCACGTTCACGGGCACAGCAAAATGAATAAGTTAGTGCAACATAAAGAAAATGTACTTTATTTAATTACTAAACTGAAAGAAGAGTCCAAGACTACAGATTTCAATCTGTTTCAAGCGGATATAAATTTGAATGCAGAACGCAAACGATCAAAAAAATATGTGGAAAATGATGAACAAATAAAAAAAGTCGTGGATGATTATTTAGCTGGAAAGACGTCGATGAAGGAATGCATTGCAAAACTATCATGTTTACGTTATAAATAATATGAAACCAATGTTTTCTTTATAAGTAGTCAGTTTTTTATGAGAAAATGCAATAGATTTAAGTTTTAGCGAAATGCCTTCGCCTTTATGTTAAGTACATAGTTTGGATGTAATTTGCTGTGCCAAATAACAGTAGTGTTTAGTTTACATGTAACAATAAAATACAAGTAAAGTAGGTATAACAGTTATTTTATTTTACTTACCTGAAATTAAATTACTATCCTGATCTCGTACTGATTTTACTCTAAGAATGAAAAAAAAAACAGCTATTGTAAGATTTCGCAGTAGATAAAAATAAATAATTGAAAAACATGCCCGTTTCACCGCTGAAATTTACTTGTAGTAACATATGCGTTCCATAATATATGACAGTGAGCTATTTATCACAGTTCAATGACTGTTACAGCGATGAACATTTTAAAAGCGCAAAACGCATATTAAGATACCTAAAGGGTACTAAGTCCACAGGCTTAACGTTTAAAAGGACTAACGAGCCATTACACGGAATGGTAGACGCAGATTGGGTCATTTGGGGCGCATGCAAGCTCGATCGAAAATCCTTCTCAGGATACTGTTTTATATTTGGAGGAGCCTGTATAAGCTGGGCATCCAGGAAACAAAGGAATGTGGCGCTATCCACAGCAGAAGCGGAGTATACTGCTATCACAGAAGCAGCGAAGGAAGCCCTACATCTATTGCCCTTATTCAATGATCTCGGAATAAAGATTGAAAAGGTCCCGATCAAGAACGATAACCAAGCTGCAATAAAGCTCAGTTACAACCCCATGGTCACATCTAAATTTAAACACATTGACATGAAAGTACATTTCATTAGAGATTGTGTTAAAAACGGAAAAATTTGCCTCAGCCATTTGGGCACAGAAGACATAAGTAGTGGCCGACCTTCTAACAAAGAAGCTATCTGGACCTAGGCTGGCTCAACTGAAGAAGCAATTGGGTTTGCTGCCTTAAGAGTCGCGAGGAGGAGTGTTAGTACTAGCTACGCGCCTCTGTGGAACAATTGTCTTTACTTTATCTATGGTTTTATGAAAAAAAAAAAAAATTGTCTTGTCATGTACTTACTTTCGATAAACGTAATTACTGATCTAAAAACCCCAACAGAGGATTATCGCCATTTTCAGTGACTGGGCATAGACAATTTTAAAGCCTTCCACAATCCGAAGCGCGCTGTGGACGCTCCGTGGCATCGCGCGCATGCAACGCGCTTAGGTCTGTGGAAGCCTTTAGGGCGTGGAAATAACCTCAAAATGACAACTGTGAAATAATATTTAAAAAAAAGATTTGATTTCGTGAAACATGATAAATGAGTGATTATGAATATTAGATTATTTAAAAGTTAAAAAGTTTTTCGGGTGCGCCGGTGGGATTCGAACCCACGTCTCCTGGGTATGCGCCCCAACGGGTGTTCTACCAATTGAACCACGTCGCATCCAACCGACTCCCCCGAAATTCTTAATCGCTTACAAACGCCAACAGTGGCGTGTGGTAACATCCATCGCAACTATTAGAAGCTACGACTCCTACGTTCCAAATTACATTGGAAATGCGTAAGAAATGATGTACCACCTCTATTTATTCAAATATTATTTATTTTATTAGCAGTACGGCTGCTCACCGAATCTAAGATTATTTAAAAGCGAAAAAGTTTTGCGGGTGCGTTGCGGGTGCGCCGGTGGGTTTCGATCCCACGTCTCCTGAGTATGCGCCCCAACGGGTGTTCTACCAATTGAACCACGTCGCCGGTGAGCAGCCGTACTGCTAATAAAATAAATAATATTATGAATATTAATCTATTTAATTAGGTATATTAAGGATAAATTAATTTTATTATGCCGACCTAGTCCAATTAGTTTTAAAATAGTTTTCTAGTTTGAATCTGTTGGCTGAATACGCATTATGCAAGCATTTAAAGCGTCACTATACAAAAAAAAAAGAAAAAACCGTGGGACAAAGTTTTTTGCTAAGTATACAATAGTATTTGAATTTGGAACAGATGTCCATTATTCGTATTGAGCGTTCGTTGTAAAAAAGTAATATTGTAATTTTGAATAAAACGTCGTTTTTTTCCTCGCATTCAAAGTGAAAAGTAGAGTGTTTAACGTGAGACTAAACAATCATAATGACTTGTTTTAGTCCCTTGTTGAACAATCTACAACTATCCTATCACGTGGCTCTTGGAGTAGGTACATTTAATCATAAAACATTTTATAATTTGATGTTAGATTTTGGAGAAAATTAGTAGAATAAGGTTTCTACGTTGTATGTACGTATCGTAACAACCTGTTAATGAGAAACAATAATCAGTGAAGTAGGTATAAAATATATTGTCAGTTAAATATCTGTGCATTATGTTTTTAATTTATTGACTTAGATCGGAAAATGAAAACAATAAACTTAAAAAACTTTCATATTAACGAGTATTTTTTTTAACGACCGCATTAGCCTAGTTGGTAGTAACCCTGCCTACGAAGCAAGAGATCCTGGGTTCGAATCCCGGTAAGGGCATTTACTTGTGTGATGAGCACGAATATTTGTTCCTGAGTTATGGATGTTTCCTATGTATTTAAGTATTTATTTATCTATATTAGTATGTTTATCGTCGTCTAGTACCTACCCATAGTACAAGCTTTGCTTAGTTTGGGACTAGGTCGATTTATGTAAGATTGTCCCCTAATATTTATTTATTTTATTTATATTTTTTGTTAATTTCTATTTAAAGTAAATTGTTTTTATGTAGGTAAAATTTCTTAAAATATTGGTACCTAATTTATTAGTACTTTATATTATTATAGGTAGTACTACAGCTCGTCTTTCTGGTGCTATATTTTATGGAAATGCCTTATTATCTCATATATTGTCATGGAAATTCATATCTTCCTGGGAAGACTTATCTTTGCATTGGGCTAAAATTGAAATGACAGAAGTTATTCGTCTACCTCAAGATGCTAATATAAAGAAAAGAATGACTATCGTCACTAGTTTTGTTGCTTCGTGCGCCTTATGTAAGTATAAAAAACAGGTACTTTATTTTATGCTGGCCTAGCTGGCTACATTTTGTTTTTATTAATTTTAATTAACTTTGAAGGGTCTTCACAACGAATTGAAAATAAAAATAAATTGATGGAAACATCTGGTATTTTTTATTTTATCTTGAAATAGTGCACGGCGTTCAGTTAAGAGCGTACGACTCCATATGCTGCGATGATCAATGCGATATGGAATGCAGTTTCAATAAAATTCAGTGTAATGTGACAAGAACCCCGTTTTTATGTTTTAGTTTTTTATGCTTCAAACGGTGATTGTTTTATCTTATCAGTGATTTGTTTGAAGAAATATGAATTTCATTTGTTTAGATAATATAGTAAATTTTCCTAGCACTGAAGGTAAAGCTTTGATGTCTAAAACTGATTCGTTAGAGCTATGGCGTCGTCGACTTGAATATTTAAGTTTGAAAGGTATGTTAATCCTTCGTGATTCAGGCACGCGGTATTAAATTTTCAAATGGAGATTTGACTCCTTGTTCCCCTTGCATTGAAGGAAAACAAAAGAGCAAATCATTTCCTCGTGCTCAGGCACATAACTAGAAGCGTGACTAAATTAGATTTAATCCACACGGATATATTATGTGGACCTATGTCGGTGAAAAGTTAGAGTGGTTGTCGATACTTCATTACTTTTACTGATGATTTTACGTGAAAGTCTTTCATTTATTTTTAGGATCGCAAACATCAAACAATCAAACAACAGTTTTGTATACGTTTATTGAATTCAAAACATTAGTTGAAAATCAAACCGATCTGAAGATTAAGCGTGTTAGGAGTGATAATGGTACGGAATATTGTAATAAAAGTTTTCAGAATTATTTTAAGCTATGCGGTATAGTTCATGAAACTACTGTGCCATACACACCACATAAAATGGTGTTGCTGAACGCCTTAACAGAACTTTATTGGAAAAAGCTAGAGCCATGTTACAAGATGTTGACTTGGAGAAAAAATATTGGGCAGAAGCGGTAAATACTGCTTGTTATTTGAAGAATCATAGTCCAACTGCTGCTTTGACTAAAGCTACTCCTGAAGAACTGTGGACTGGATCCAAAGTGAACCTGAGTCATCTTAGAGTCTTTGATAGTACAGCATATGCTCTCACTCCACTACCTCAGCGTAATAAGCTTGATCCCAAATCAAAACCCTACATTATGTTAGGATACTGTAATCATACCAAAGGATACAGACTGGGAGATCCAGATTATGGCACAAAGGTGATTAAAGCATGTTCTGTTGCATTCCTTAAAAATGTAGAAGGAAGCAAATTTAAAAATGGAAAATCTTATGATAGTTTTAAAGATTTACGGAATAATATTCAAGTTTCAATTGTCGGACTTTTTCCATACTATTATTTTCCTGGAGATGTTGAAATACTTCCGTTATTTTGTCCCTGAGTCGTTCAACGGTCGTCCTCGGTTAGGAATACACTTCATTTTTCACCACTCCCCATAAGTAGAAGTCTAGCGGCGTGAGGTCTGGAGACCGAGCTGGCCATCGATGGGGTCCAAACCTTCCAATCCATCGATCTTGAAATATCGCGTTTAGAGCATTACGTACGTCATGTGAAGAATGTGCTGGAGCACCATCTAATTGCAGCCATGTCTGCATACGTTCTGCTTCTGGCAACGCGTTTACGTAAATTGCTTAAGGGCCATTAATGAGTTGGAGTCTTGAGATTTGGTTCAGAATGTTTACGACACGGATTCACAAGACAATATACATCAAAACCAACTTACGTCAAAGTCTTTTTTTCAATTTCTAATTTAGGCTAATGGCATCCTATCCTACCAGCCTAATGAGGCACCTAATGAGTAATGAGGTGCCGAAATACCTAAGTTTGGTAACACTTCTTATGATTATGTTGGTATTAGGTATTATGACTAAAAATTAATTTCGAATGTAGTAAAGATTACTTCATTAACCTCTTTATTCAAATAGCCATTTCTGCGTTATCAGGTTGATGTGTGTCATACGTACTCACGTTATCTTGTCAATCATTTTTGGTTGATTATTTACTTTCTTTCTGTTCATAATGAATGAATTAAGATATTAATTTATTATTAAAACGAGCGGTTTCATAACGATACACGAAGAACTAGAAAAAATGTGTGGTACATTACTATTATTTTCTAGTATTCTTTATTTTACTGGAATTTACTTTTTATATCCAATGAAAAAATATTTTAAATATTAAAGTACATAATTACTCAAATCTGGCTGTTGAGTAGTCATATTGATCACATTGATTAAGTATTTAACAATAATAAGTAAACAACAATACTAAACACGCTCCTGCCAAGTGTCAAATAAGTTTACGCAATACATTGCTGCTCCAGATTTTTTCAAAAAATAATTACTCTCTGGTAGTTAACACCAAATTAACAATTTGTCTCAATATCGGTTCATAGCACTAAAATCTACGTCTGGTTACAGTTTGTGGTTGTATCAAAAATACACGCTGTATAATTCGAATACTTCTTACGAAAATATTAATGTACCCGACAATGATGAGTATGATACACCTGATGCTTTATCTACCAATTCTGATATAATCTCTAATGTTGGAGATTTTAATGTTCAAGAAATTACATCTGATGAACAGGGAGAAGGTGAATCGTTGACCAATATTCAGAAAGAATCTCATATCATAGAGCAAAATGCATCTGATACAGAAATTATGAGCATTCTAGACCTGTTCGTAACCAGAACCTTCCTATAAGGTTCAAGAATTATGAAAAGAATTTTTTCACTGAACTAGCCTTAACAGAACGAGATGAACCTAGAACATAATATAACCAAGCTATAAAATGTGAAAAAGCTGACGATTGGTTAAAAGGTATCCAAACGGAATATAATTCACTCATGTTACATCGTGTCTGGGAACTTGTTGATCGACCAAAAGATGGAAATATAATTGAATGCAAATGGGTTTTCAAAGAAAAAGTAGATCCAAGAGGTAACTTAGAAAAATTTAAAGCTCGTTTAGTTGCTAAAGGTTTCACTCAGCAATATGGAGTTGATTATGAAGGAAGTTCATAATGTTTTGATAAGCGATGGATATACGCAATTAAAGACCGAAGAATGCGTCTACTTCATAGACCAGGTGGAGATTTTCGTGTACAGTTCCAATGAATGTCAAAAGAAAATGCTTTATAAATTGCTCAGTTCCAACTTTATAATAAATAACTTGGACCAGTCAAACATGCGTTGGGTATGAAAGTTGAAAGGAACAGAGAGCAAGGAACTTTAAAATTGACACAGGCTCAATATGTGAAAAATCTTTTCATTAAATTTGGTATGGAAGATTGTCGCAAGATAGCAACTCCCATGGCGATCAATTTCAATTCAATCTGCCGAAAGCAGAGACAATCGACCAAAGGTTTCCATACTAGGAGCTTATTGGAAGCTTAATGTTTCTTGCTGTATGCACACGTCCGGATGTAGCTTTTGCGTGTAGTAAGCTTAGTCAATATAACACCTGTTTTAATGAATCGCATTGGCTCGGTGCTAAACGCGTACTGCGATATTTATCTGGGACAACTGGCTACGGACTCAATTTTAAGAGGGTTAGTAATAAGGTTGATATTTCATCCGACGCAGATTGGCCGGGGGATACAACCGATAGAAAATCTTATTCGGGTTTCGTGAGTCGGTTTGGTAATTGCGTTGTAAATTGGCATAGCCACGAACAACAAAATGTCGCTTGCTGTAGTACAGAACCTGAATACTATGCTCTTGGAAATTGCTGTTAAAGAAGCAAAATATATAAGAAACTTTTTATTAGAGTTGAATTGTAGGAATTAATTCACATGTTCTTGTTATTATTTACAATGATAATCATAGTACACTCAAGATGTTGGAGAACGAATGTTTTCGTAGAACAAAGCATAGGTATAGATTTTCATCATCATTTTATGCAGGAATGTGTTGAAAGCAAAGTAATCTGCTTAGCTTACAAGCCCTCAGCTGAATTGGAGGCAGATCTTTTTACAAAAGCCTTTCCTAAGGTAAAACATGATTTCTGTGTGAAATGCTTAGATTTAGTTTGAATTTTTTTTTGTATTTTGTACTCTCGCATAGAGTTTATACTTTATTTCTGTTTTAAATTTGTAAAACATATGATTGCCTCGAGTAAGGGGTAGGGATAACCTTTTTTGTTTACACTTTATATAGAAATTTGTCTATGGCTGATTTCAAAGGAAGAGTTTTTTTTCCACTTATGTCAATGTCTTTTATAAATATACATGTTCGTTACTCTTAAAATATAATGTTTTTCCTTTCAATCACTGGATAAACACTATTTACATCCATTCTGTCGTCATACGTTTTCAAAACTTTTCAAAACAGAACAGTTCTTTGAAATACTTGTAAATAAAAATGACTGGTGGTGCTAAATCAACATCTGCTACTGAGCCCAAAAGCTTGAAGAGAAAAGCAGATGATATAATTGTGGATCCTGATACCCAGAAAAAGGTTGAGGACGCCAAGAAACAAAAAATCGACCTCAACGAACAGAGAAAATATGATTGTATAGATAGCATTGTTAAAATGTATGAACTAATTATTGGATTGTACATAGACGAGGATGTAAAGACCGCAAGAGCTAAACAGATGGAAACAGATGCTCCGGCAATAAGTGAACCCTTCCGAGACAGTATCACGGTGGGAAACCACGTGGTAAGAATAATCTTTACTCTCCACAACATTGCAAGACAGGCCTTGAGAGATCCTTATAGCAATATGATGAAGAAAACGAAGGATACTTCATTTACTATTCATTATAAAGGCAAAGACATATCCTTCACTACTGAAAACTTGAAAACAAGCTGGAAAACTATCACGGAAAGACATGGCCTGAAGTACAAAAAGTTTGAGAATTATGACGATGACAATTGGTATGCCACCATGGGGCCGTACTTGGATATGTTCGCTTGTTTCTCGTTGCGAACCAATGAGTTGCGCCTCGGACACGGAACCATGCCTATCACTAAAACAGATAGCGTTCATAAAGCTTTCCAAATGTCTAAGTATGGCCTCACCGGTGCCCATCATGTCCTGTTAGAAGGGGCTTCCTTCCCTCCAGAAAGAGGCTCATCCATAGTCCAAAGTCTCGGGCTAATGACAGCATGGCTATGCATGCTACGATCAGAAGGGAAATACCGCAATAAATACGCTGCAGCGGTAAAGAGAGCAATGTCCTACATCCCCGGAATAGACGACATAATAGAGTTGACTCGGACCACCAAACAGGCCTCTGAAGTTTCAGGAATTACGACCCTCATCGCTGAGATACTGCTAATCACCACCTCTGGACAGGCCACGAGGATGTTCTTCCCCCTGACCATCTTCGCGGCGGTGTGGAGAGAAGCCATTGATAAACAAGTATTTTGTTGGCATTTCAGCACCACAGGTGTAGGTGGTTGGTTCACATACAAACACGTTTCAGGTCTAAAGAACAAGTGGACTATTGTAGGAGAGATGGAAGAGGAAAAGGCGGCTCAGATCGTGTTTCAGTCTTTTCGGGACTTACAAGGAGGATTTAAGTATCCTGGAGCAGATAACAGACGTGGAAAATTGGTACACCAGAGAGGAGTAGGGCAGTTGCTTTCGGAGCCAGGGATCTACCTGATAAAGTCACCAAAGTAAGATTGCCTGTGATGAAATACTATGCGAAAATGTCCTGCGCGAACCAGACCGGACTCCTTTCTGGTGTCTACAACCAAGTGGTGACGGTTCCATGCGTTAGTGGCAAACGTAACCACTTGTTTGATAGTCAATTTTTCGAACACATTGGTTTTATTTAATTTTAAATCTAGACAAAGATACTTGGTGTACCAACCGTTACCGTTACCGTCAAATGGTTTTTTTTTAATTTAGATAAATTGTAACATTGACGGGAAGTTGGTGTAACCTCGAGACCCCTTCCCTCAAGTATATTTTAATACCTGGATAAATTCAGGAACTAATTTTTAACGTTTCGGTAAACTGTAACCTATATTTTTCCGCATGTAGTAACCAACCGAGGTTGAAGAAATTCCAACCCCGCTTCTTGTTGCAACTGACTATTTATATTGAGAGTGAGGTGCCTTAATAATTGAAAAGTAATAAATACTCATAAGAACAGCTAAATTTATTAAAAGCAAGGGAGGTAAGCCAGTAATTCTTCATGCTGCTGGTCATCGATATAATTTTATCATGAAAAACCAGTCCGGCACAACAAACTGGCGATGTTTCAATAAAAGTGAACACTTCCAATCACAGCCCTTTCAGCACGAGATTTTTTTTAATGACATAGCAATTATTTATACTGTTTCCTTAGCCTTTGGGTTATATTAAATGAGGCAAAAATACAAAAAAAATCTCACCCTTTTTTTTTTTTATGTTAGATAGGCCAGACAAACGAACTAGTGGGTCACCTGATGTTAAATGAACACCACTGTCCATAGACACCCGCAGCGCTTTACACGATGCCAGTGCGTTGTCGGCCCTAAAGGAGAGGGAATATGGGAAGGGGGAGAGGGAGGGGGAGAGGGAAGGGGTGATGTATTGGGCCCCCGGCACTCTCACTGACCGTACGAAACGCAAACAGGATTACTGCTGCTTCACGCCGGTGTTCTGTGAGAGGGTGGTACTGCCCCGGACGAGCCGGCCCATTCGTGATGCAGCGGCTAGCTACAACATGGCTATACCACTACAAAACCCTTATTATTTACCCCCTTTAAAACCCCCCCGCACGATCGTATCATGGCGTTTTGATCCAACTGGAGTGTGTGTTTTAATTGGTCGTAGTTGTACGATAATTATAATTGAAAATATGGGTGAATCAAATAAAAAGAAGTTTAATTAACTTTTTGTCAATGAATCAATGCGAGTAAGGTAAACGTACCTACTAATGCTCGACACCTCAACGGCCAGTAGATGACACCCATCTATCACCTCTCTTACTATGACATACGATTGAACGTGCCATGTATTGGGTCAGTGTCGAGCACAGGGACGTTTACCTTATTACAAAAATCACGTAACATATTTTTCTCACAGAGTAACGAAAACTTAAACCTTTAAAGAAAAACAAACATTACCTATAGCTAGGTAGCTACATTGCTTCTTGTGGTAACTACCTACTGAAAAAAAAATAGGTATGATTCCTCGAAATCAGATTGGTTGCCAACGCCAATTATTTCTGCCACTAAATCAGACGTTAAATAAAAGCCCTAAAACAAATAAAAAGTATTATTATACGTGTTTTATAACTACACTGCAAACTAAAAACTAAAAACGTAAAAGTTTCACTCTAATTACAAGTATGAATAAAAACTACAATGAGTACTTAAACATAAAATAACATTGTTTAGGTTAATATTATATGTCTTGTAGTTCATTTATTTATTTGTAACAATTAAAATTGGCCAATAGAAGATTTTGCATGTCATATCAAATGTTTACGTAGAAAAATTCACATTCTTGTCGCTAGATGGCGTTACGTGTTACAAAACGATGTTTTAGTTAATACTTTTTTAATAAACTTGTCTTGAGCTGCATACCGTTTAGAATGGTAGTTTGTTATTTCTCCCACACCTTCAACGTACGGCACATAAAAGTGGTCCTTACCGAACGGATAATAAGAACTAGTTTTAAAAAACAAGTGAATTAACCTCATCGAAGTTGTTTACGAGTTAAAGTAAAAAGTTAAAAAAAAGTACATTATTTATTAAAGAATAGACTAAAAACTACGTGAAAAGTGAACTTACAAGTGTAATAAACATTATTGTGAACTGTGGACATTGTTAATCATGGATGAATACATTGTGGAACAAGAAAATACTTACGTATTGGTGATAACGGCGATAAGTAATTATAAGAAAACACCGAAACAAAGATTAACTAAAGGCTATGTACAAATACGGATGGAAACCCTCACTGATTATTGGTCGAAATTTCGCGAAAATCACTTGGAAATGTTGAAATTAGTACCTAAAAAAGACCGTAGTCAGTACGAGTATTTTACCAAAGATTATTTTACGGAGTTAGAAGAAAAAGTTGTTGATATAAAGGCAAATATGATGGATCTGTTAATGACAATGCCGGCAACCTTACCTTCCACTTTTGCACCGCCGAGCGTACACGACGAAGTAAAATTGCCAAAAATCAATATTCCCCAATTTTCTGGTGATTACCACGAATGGACTTCCTTTCAAGATTTGTACATTTCATTAATACACAGTAAAAGTACACTAAACAAAGTACAGAAAATGCATTATTTAAAAAGCTGTTTATCAGGTGCAGCCGAACAATTATTAAAACACATACCTATAACTGAGAGCAATTACGACACAGCGTGGGAAACTCTTAAACAAAGATTTAACAACAAAAGGATTATTGTTAATTCAATATTAAGTCGATTAATTAACCAACGAAAATTGACCTCTGGAACAACAAAAGGTTTACGAGACTTATTAGACACGACGAACGAATGTTTAAATAAATTAAAAAACTTGAATATTGCTATTGAATCGTGGGATATATTGATTATCTATTTAATTGTCAACAAACTCGATCAGGAATCACACAAAGAGTGGGAATTAAATTTGGGAATGCTGAGTATTAGCGAATTACCTAAACTAGAAATGCTAATTACGTTCCTAGAAAAAAGGTTCCGTATACTGGAGATGCTTCAACCATCAGGTTCAACTGCACCAAACCCAGCTGTTAAACAGAGAACGTTCCATGCTCACACAGTTGATCACAAATGTAATTTCTGTAACCAAGACCATTTATTGTATACATGTAAGGAATTTGGAAAATTATCCGCGGCCAAGAGAGTGGAATATGTGCAAGGCGCGCGGCTTTGTTTCAATTGCCTGGTGCCGGGGCATCCTGTGAAGTTCTGCAAACGAAAATCGTCCTGCCGCCGATGTGGGAGAAGACATCACTCTCTGCTGCACAGTACGTGGAGCCCGCAGTCGGGGAGCCCCGAGACGGGCCCGGGGACCTCTGCCCCTCCTTCTAGCAATCAAGAAGATATCAAGGAAGAAAAAGAAGATAATAATAAAAAGCATATTATATCTCACCTCACTGCGGGGAGTCAATCGGTGCTGATGCCGACTGCATTGGTACAAGTTAAAGCTGAAAATGGCCAAAAATACTTAATGAGAGCGCTACTGGACCCCTGCTCGCAAGAATCGTTTATCACCGAGGCCGCTGCTCAAAGGCTTAGGTTACGACGGGCGTCTATTAGTGGCCATGTTACGGGAGTTGGCCAAATGAAGACCATACTCAAGCATTGCACAGAATTAGAGTTTTCATCAAGAATTGAGTCTGATCTTAAGATTAAAGTTACAGCGTACGTTGTACGTCACATCACCGACATGATGCCGGCGAAAAACATTTATATTGGAGATTGGAATCATTTAGACAATCTGTGCTTAGCAGATCCTACGTGTCACATACCAGGTCACATCGACTTGTTGTTAGGAGTCGAAGTTTGCAGTGAAGTTCTTAAACCTGGTGTGATCAAAGGCCCCTGTGGTACACCAATAGCTCAAGAGACTCACCTGGGGTGGGTTGTTTCTGGGACAGCTAAGTCGAAGAATTCTGCTATTAAAAACATCGTCAGCATGCATCTTAATGTTGATTTACACAGCATGTTGAAGAAGTTCTGGGAGTTAGAAACCATTGAAGAAGATACACACACACTAACCTCGGATGATAGGAAAGCAGAAGAGAATTACGAGACTACACATAAACGAAACAGTGATGGGAGATATGTGGTGAGGCTACCGTTTAGAGAAGACCCACCCACCTTACCAAGTGACTCTCGAGACATCGCAGTCAGAAGATGGATTGCCCTAGAGAAAAGATTAGATAAAACACCATCTCTGAAAAGCGATTATAACAATGTGTTACAAGAGTATATAGAGTTAAAACACATGGAAAAGATTGTGAACGATGATAAATCGGAAAAAGGTGTGTACTTACCGCACCACGCTGTAGTTAGAGATGATAAAGAAACCACCAGACTCCGAGTCGTTTTCAACGCATCTGCTGCTGGCTCCAATGGAGTCACGTTAAATGACGGACTACTTATAGGACCGACCTTGCAGGAAGATTTAAGAGACATTCTGCTTCGCTGGCGGACACACAAAATTGCCTATATAGCGGATATAATAAAAATGTACCGCCAGATAGGCGTACATGAAGCAGATACAAATTACCAACGCATCGTCTGGCGGTCTGATCCCCTCAAACCAATCGAAGACTATCGTTTGCTAACGGTGACATTCGGAACTGCTTGTGCCCCATACTTGGCTATTAAAACTTTACGTCAAGTGGCAATCGATGAAACTGATGGTCATCCCGAAGAAAAGCGTATAATTCTGGAAGATTTTTACATGGATGATCTTTTGTCCGGTCATGATACAGAAGAGGAAGCTATAAAGAACCTGAAAATAGTCACTGAAATATTAAATAAGGGAGGGTTCGAGATGCAAAAATGGAGCTCGAACAGTGAAAGAGTCTTGCAGGAAGTCGAATCTGAAAACAGAGACGAAAATAAAAAACTAGCAGTAGATAAACGTGATAAGATAAAAACTCTAGGCATTATTTGGAGGACAAAAGAAGACAAGCTTAAGATAACAAATAATTTAAAAGACTTACCGGACAGACCTATCACGAAAAGAAATGTTTTGGCAGATATAGCTTCGTTATTTGACCCCCTTGGATGGCTGGCTCCTTCTATTGTCATCGCTAAAACGTTTATGCAAAAATTATGGACACAGGGTATGAGTTGGGATGAAGAACTGCCTGAAGATTTGACCAAAGAATGGCAGACATTTAAGAACGAGATCTCCGCGTTAACAGAAATAGAGATAGATCGCTGGCTACACATTGATAAAGACAAAGTTTCGGTTGAGATACACGGATTTGCCGACGCCTCGATAAGTGCTTACGCGGCCGTGGTCTACGTGAGAACTGTTGACCGTAGTGGAAAAATCAAGGTTACCTTACTTACGGCTAAAACTAAGGCAGCTCCGCTGAAGCAAGTGTCAGTCCCACGGCTAGAATTATGCGCTGCTGTTCTATTAAGTAAGCTCCTAAACCATACAGCAAAAATATTGAAGTTGAATAAAGAGCAAGTGTTTGCATGGTCCGACTCACAAGTAACCCTAGCATGGATACGAGGCGATCCAGTTCGATGGAATCCATTTGTCAAGAACCGCGTTACTGAAATTAAGAAAACTGTTGTAATCCAAGACTGGTACTACGTCAACACTAAACAAAATCCTGCTGATCCCGCATCGCGCGGTGTTATGCCTAGAAAATTGTTGTCGAACACACTTTGGTGGAATGGGCCGAGATTTCTGCTGGAACCATTGGTTGCCCTAGCCAAAGACAACATACCTGAAACTGACTTGGAATGTCGTAAAAAGATTAAGGCATTGGTGATGGAAATTAATACGGCCGAAGGGGATCTTATACCTACCTTAGCGCGAAAATACTCATCCCTCAGAAAACTTATAAATACCGTCGGTTACTGCAGAAGATGGATGTTACACCTGAAAAATAAAAAGGAAAATAAAGAACACTTACCTGGTTATTTGACATTGGAGGAAAGAAAAGAAGCTCTAACTGTTTGCCTGAGAAAATCCCAGGAGCATGTGTTTACCGAAGAAATCCATGACCTGAAAAACAAAAAGCTCATTAAAAAAGGAAGTCGTTTGTTACCACTCTCCCCCTTTTTGGATCCAAAGGGCGTGCTAAGAGTGGGCGGTCGGCTCCGCCATGCAGAACTAGACTTCGGACAGAAGTATCCTATCATTATTTCAAAGGACAATGCTCTGTTGCCTCTTCTTTTGGCTGAAGCTCACAGCAGTACTCTCCATGGCGGCCCGCAACTGATGATGACATACCTGCGATCAAAGTATTGGCTGATTAATGTTGGGAATGAGATCAAAAAATACGTACGCAGATGCGTTATCTGTGTAAGGCAAAAGGCAGAGACTAGTACACAGTTAATGGGGGACTTACCTGCTGTAAGAGTGAAGCCGGCTAAACCATTCCTCTTCACGGGAGTAGATTTTGCTGGACCCATCAATGTGCGCATGAGTAAAGGACGCGGGGCCAAGAGTAACAAAGCTTATATTTCACTTTTTGTGTGCATGGTGTCCCGCGCCTTCCACATCGAGTTGGTAAGTGACTTAACCTCTCAAGCATTTCTTGCCGGCCTTAAGAGATTTGTGGCGCGACGAGGGAGATGTGCAGAGATATGGAGTGACCATGGTACGAATTTTGTCGGTGCAAAGAAGGAACTGATCACAATGTGGCACCAGAGCACGGCTGGTTTACCTGATGAGATTGTTGCCCAACTAGAAGACCTGCATATTAAATGGAAATTTATCCCGCCTGGAGCTCCTAATTTTGGCGGTCTGTGGGAGGCAGGCGTGAAATCGATAAAGCATCATTTGAAGAGAGTCGTTGGGAATTCTACACTCACGTTTGAGGAAATGACAACTTTGCTTACCCAGATTGAAGCTTGCCTCAATTCTCGCCCGCTGTCTCCTCTAAATGATGATCCTAACTGTTTTCAACCCTTAACTCCTGGCCATCTTCTGATCGGCGAACAGCTTGTTGGTATTCCAGACGATGATTTTACGGAATGGAAGATTCACAGTTTGTCTAGATGGCAATTGACTCAGAAGATGGTGCAAGATTTTTGGAAAAGGTGGCAGTCGGAATATTTAACACGTCTTCAACAGCGCCCAAAGTGGAATCGCATCCAAAAGGACCTAGACTTGGGAGACTTAGTTCTGATAAAAGACCAACGACTGCCTCCAGGCCACTGGCTGATGGGTCGGATAGCTGCTAAGCACCCAGGCTCTGATGGGTTGACACGAACTTACGATATACGTACGACCTCCGGTCTTATGCAGAGACCTATAACCAAACTCTGCGTTTTACCAATGTTAAAAGACTCCGTCCTTTCTGGGGGAATATGTTTAGGTTAATATTATATGTCTTGTAGTTCATTTATTTATTTGTAACAATTAAAATTGGCCAATAGAAGATTTTGCATGTCATATCAAATGTTTACGTAGAAAAATTCACATTCTTGTCGCTAGATGGCGTTACGTGTTACAAAACGATGTTTTAGTTAATACTTTTTTAATAAACTTGTCTTGAGCTGCATACCGTTTAGAATGGTAGTTTGTTATTTCTCCCACACCTTCAACGTACGGCACAAACATTAAAACACACATTAATGATAAACACGTAAAGTAAAAATATACCTACTTTGTACTCTGCCGTCCTTTACGAACACGTCCATACTTGTCCCGGCCTGCACGGTAACTGAGCCCCGAACCTCGCTGTGACTATTTTTTTTTTAATTATAATCAAATGCACGATCGATCGGTGCCAGTTTGAGGCGGGAAAAAGGAATTTATGTTATAAAAATATTTTTTTAAAGTCGAACGCACGATCGTTCTAATCTGTGCTGAAAGGGTTAGATTCCCAAAACCGAATTTTGAGAGAGGCGAAACATTCTTGTATTCCTGACACAATTCGTATCAAAGTTGATGAATGAAATTATGGATGAGAGCAAAAAACAGGTGTATGCGTAAATTTGGATCTCATACCTAAAGTATTTGAAGACTTAATGCACAGCACCCAACAGCATATTGAAAATATACCTACCTACATATGGGTCAAAAAAGGACATGCTAAATAACGCAAAGAAAAACTTTTTGCATTTGGATAAACTTACGTGCAATAGTCTGACAGATCTTCTGAAAAAGTTTTTCTTGTATGTTGACGGTGAAAAAATATTAATTTTTGGAACTCCATTAGCAAAAACATACTTCAAAAGGTGTAATAAATTTTATGGTGATTCCTAGATAATTCTATCAATTATACACATTGCATATTGATATGTCCCAAAATGACGATACGGTAAGTTTCATACCTATGATTTATGCCCTGTTACCCATCAAGAACCAAGCTACTTACGAAAGACTATAATTTTACGATTTTAAAAGAACAATTTTCAGTAACGGTTGATGAATACAAGTGTGATTTTGGATTGGCAACTATAAATGCTTCGAAAAACGTATTCGCTAGAGCTAAAGTTAGTGGTTGTTATTACCACTTCACAAAATTAAATGCCGTGTGGAAAATGAGCAAGCAAATTGGTTTTAAAAAAGTTACCGTGGAAGAATATACCGACGCCCCCGCGCAGTAAGTCGGTAATCGCAAAATGTAAATTTTACAGGAAAAATGATTAACTGTTTTTGTTGAATATCTTAGCAACCGATTGGAATACTGAAGGTATTGATATATGAAATGAAAGCTAATTTTTTATGTGATATTTTATAAACATTAATACTTAAAAATGTGCACATATCATTATGCAATTAAAGAAAAAATATTTTACAGATAATAAGTTTAAATTAATTTCCAGTAATAGTAACTTACCGAATTATTGTGGTGAAAATGCTAAAATTGTAGATTGGTAACAGCATACTGCTGACTTTTATAATGTATTTTTTTCTTTGAAGAGCTAAACTGAGTTTTTGTTAAACTGAGTTTAACATCTGGTAGCATAGCATACGGTTGTGGTGCTCTGAGGATAAGCTCTGGTTGAGTTCGAAACGCGTCAGTGAAGTTTGGTGGTGTGGCGATGGTTGGGTTTGTGTGATTTGTGTGTTTGTAGGTCTGTTCAAACGCATTATGCTAATAAATCCATCCACCGAAGATGGAACTTCCAATAGGTAAGAAAATATTACGTATATTTACTCACTAACCATTGACCTATAAAACTTTGTTGGTCACTATTGCCGTATAAAGTTTATTCAATAAATTACAGTATTATCGCTTACCAAAAATTTGACAAAGATTATTTACGACAATAAACCGGTAACAGCATAGTACCAAATATCAAAATAATAAAAGTAATGTGTATTGGTGTGTAGCGACACTTTTTCCGTGGTATTTGACTTTGCAGATTTCCGTACAATAAACCCGTCATTCTAAATATCTTCGTTAGTGGCATTAAAAAAAATCTGAAAAAAATATATATGATGTATTCAAACCAGTAGATTCAGAATTTAGCATAACAATAAAAAGTCCATAACATAACATTACCGACTTATTGCTCGGGGGCGTCGATACGGAAAAAAACAATAATGACACTTTTTTATTCTCAACTAGCATTAAGTAATTCCCCCAATATGATTCCGGAAGGCTATTTCGACCTGTTTTATTTAGGACCCGATACTGAGAACTTTATTAAATTTAAGGATTATTTCCAAAAGCAATGGGTGGAAAAAATCACATCCGATATTTTTAGCTGTCATAATGAAAAATTTAGAACCACGAATGCTGCCGAAGGATGGCATAGAAGAATTAATTCAAGGATTCACCCAAAACCTTCTATATATAATTTCATAAAATTATTGGAAAAAGAAGCCATATTTCAAGAAACAAAATAAAAAGATTTGAAACTCGCTACAAAAAACAGTCACGAAGATTAGCAGTCATGAGAAAACCGAAAAAAATTAAAAAATATAAGCAGGTTTATTAGATGGTGACTATACTATATTAGATTGTTTAAGACGACTCGCTGTTGTGAAGCGTATAGTCAGGGTAAGAAAAGGTTCGTCACTTTTCGACCTTAACTCGTTGACATAGAGTTTCGATGACCCTTGACGAACCTTTTCTTACCCCGACTATACATAATAATTGCCTAAATGTTAAATAATAATTTTTATCCAATTGTTGTTTGTAAATATATTATAATGAGAATAGTTACAATGAAATATTAAAATCCTTTACATGCCATTTTTTTTTTCATTTGAGTATACATTTTTTGCCATAAGACCATTCTGTCCAAAGCAGATTCTGACCAATCAAGATTCTGCCGAAAACCGATTCTGCCGTACACCGCTGGAGGAATTTTTGCTAGTGATACGTAGTTTTCTAAAACCTAAACTGGGGTCTTCTGCATGTTTGAGCAGAATCAGTTCTCGCCGTTGAAGTTCAGAGCTCCCCATCGTAAAAACGAATAAATACGACTTGACTAAACGTTAAGTATTAAAATGTTTCTATACCACCTATTTGTAAAAATATAAGCATATAAAGATGCCCAAGTTTTGGCGTGTTGAAGCCCTACCTGCAGTGATTCAATGACAATGCAATATCAAGTACCATGAACCTTTTGTACCAATTAATAAAGTAAATGTTTTTTCAAAAATTCTTTTTAATTATGAGTGATATATATTGATATATAGTTAAAAAAAGTTTAACTGTTTTTTTTTTAAATTTTCAGTGGAACACGTCTTAAGTATGATGGCAGCAACGGGATTAAACTGTCCACCTGCTGAATATTTTCAGCAGTATATTTTAAGCTCTCACGGCTTTCTCATACACACGTGTAAGTACGGTCGGCCCCAGAACTTGCAGAACACTTTAGTACTTTGTCACTTTCACTAACGTGACATATTTCAAACTTCACAGCATAACTGGTTATTGCGACAAAGTACTAAAGCGTTCAGCTACTTCTGACGCTGACTGTGCCTACTTTAAAAGCATATAATATTTGTAAAAAAAATGTTCGAAATATGATTTTTTTTTTGTATTTTCAGGGGAATACAGCCTATGGGTTGCTGTACCGATATTCTTCCTCAGTAAAGTTGCAACTATATTATGGAACTTCCAGGATTTGGTAATAATACTTATCAGTATGGGATTGACTTCTAGATATCACAGATTGAACTCGCGTGTACAATATATCATAAAATCAGAGAAACGTAAAAGGAAACTGGAAAAGGTATAATGCAATTAAAATTTAAATAGAAGTGGCTGTTTTTCATATAACTTTGGAGGGACCATAAATCTCTAGACAGTTTTGCTTAGTGTGCGGTGTCGCCTTAATGCATAATCGTATATTGGTAGAACCTTGTCTACACCGATAAGTCATATGTCGCCTGTACGCGTATTTTCAGTTTGGAACAGAAAAATATGTAGAAGTACAAACATGGCGGCGGCTTAGGGAAGCGTACGTCCGGCAGGCGGAACTCGTGCGGAGGGTCGACTGCAATCTCGGCCCTTTAATCTTGCTATCCAATTTTAACAACCTGTATTTCATCTGTTTGCAATTGTTTCTTGGAATAAAGTAGGTATTTTATGCTGCCTTAACATAGCGTAGCAAACAATATTTTATCTTTCACGTTTCCAATTTAATAACACACGAAGTTACCATGAAAAAATTCACTCTTCTTTTCACCCACTTAGGGAATGATTTCCAAAAACTATTCCATATCCTTCCCGAGTTTCAATTACCTTCATATCAAATTTCTCTAAATCGGTTAAAGCGTGAAGAGGTAACAGACAGACAAGTTTGTTCTCGCATTTATATAATATTATTATGGATTAAAAAATAAAACGGCCTTTAAAAAACACCCAAAAATTCAAGTCGGTGCCTGGCACGAGCCAGCAGGAGTGGTAGAAACCCAATAGATAGTAAGTATGTATGTAAGTAAAAGTTAGATAACTAGGTCCACTCCTGCTGGCTCGTGCTGAGTCACCGGTTTCAAACAGATTGTAGTCGGTTAAATTTTTATTTCGTTTTTTTTTGCTTTTTCGTTTTTGGGTGTTTTATGCATGCGGTTTTATTTTTTATTTAAAAAAATATTTTATTTTTTTGCTTTTTAGCTTTATTTGTATAAATAGATGCGTAGGATAAAATCATCAATACTTGATGTAGTTATGTCATTTTATTACGGAGTTCTTATGGTCACTTTCCAGCTCCATCACCAAAACCTGTTTACTATCAAGGATCAAAGTACTCGTCAATGCCAATTAAATGAGCCTAAACTCGATGCGGTCGTATCGTTTTATTACAAAGTTTTTATGGCCACCTTTCAGCTCCATCAGATCAGCTTCATGTAATACTATATATTTACATAATTTTTAAAATTTACTTAGCATTCGGTTGACAAAGTATTCATGTTCCAGCAATGAACAAGGACCTCCCATAAACAGGATTTACTACTTCCTATCTCTCAGCTGGTTGATATTTCGCGCCTGCAGTGTGGTTCTAGCCGCGGCTGACATTCATACACATTCAAGAAGCGCTTTGCCTTTTCTCCATGCCTGCCCGTGTAATGTATACAATGTAGAGGTAAAAATTAATTAATTGTAGAATACTGAACTAGCTGTAGTCTTAAGGTTCTGTGCCCAAATCTTTACGAAAATACTGACTTTTTTAGTTCCTATGGCCACCTTCCAGCTCCATCATCAGATGAGCTCCATGTCACAATAATATTGCATTGTTACCTGATATACACATGCATGCCAAATTTCAGCTCAATCGGTAAACGGGATATGGGTCAAATTTAACTTGCAAGATTTGATTACAGACAGACAGACAGACAAACACTGGGACAGGTGAAACTAAATATAAGCTTGTAAAAATATAAGCATAACGTGACAGGGCTTGCATAGCATGTGCAGTTTGAGCTTTCGGTCCTGATAAAACCTGAGTAGAAACTCTTTGCGAGTACCTACCGCCGGACCCGGGGAGGCCCCACTGAGAGATGAAGATAGGAGAGCAGCGAACTGTATTTGCTTTCCCGCTCCGTCTGCGCCGAAACAAGGGCGCGTTGTCTGCGTCTTCGCACTCCTGTTCCTTGGCTTGTTTTTGCGAGATGGTGCTCTCGCAGAAGTAGACCGTTGCCTTCCAACTTGACAATGCACAGCATGGCAGACATCAAGCTATGCAGGGAGGCAAGATCATCCTTCCCAATAACCAGGACGAGAATGCGGCTTTCCAGGAACAGCATACAGAGTAAGCTGGGCCTTGTAGTCCGGGTCACCGCGCTGGTGAAACAACGGACCGGCCAATCCAATGCAGGCAATGGCCGAAGCAGCCATTTCCATCAGGAACTGCACTAGTTTTAATCTAGATTTCATTTCTTTTTCGAGCACTAATGACGGCAAATTCTTATTTTGCATCTTGATAATTATTTAGCAACTCTTGTAAGCTCCATTCTGGTTCCATGCGAATGGTGTTTCTCTAATTAATTAACATAACATTAATTGTTCTATTACAAAAACGCGTAACGCAGAAGTGGCATAACGTTATTAAGCATAAAGATAAAAGGCCATGCCAGGATAAGCTAAGTGAATCTGCTCCCAGCGAGTTTGACTTATAATAATAATATGATCTTTCATCAATTTTTTTTTCTATCCAGCCGATTTTGACGTTCGTCACGTATATTGTGCATATAGTAGACACGATTATATGACATCAATTTTAGGATATATTGCCATACAAAAAATACAACAAAATACAATTTATTTTTTGATTATTTTTTAAAGTACTACCACGTCAGCGCCACCTCCAAGTTTTGCACCAAAGCAAGCCTCTATTTACTTAATTTTATCTGTGGTTAAACAAGGTGTTTTTTTTTAATTGAATACATCACTATACATAGATTTTCCATACCCGCTCCTCGTTAAAACTAATCGATTAAGAACTCTTTAGAGAAACATATACGTTCATCATGAACACTGGCCACTGATATAAATTAAAAAAATAATAATTAAAAAATATGAATATGTTCCTTCTGTGATGGTGTTTCAAATAAACTTCAAATATTTATTGGATACCTATTAATTAATAATGGTCAATAAGCTATGTAATTTAGCAATGGCGTCTGTGCTAAAAGCTATTATTGACCCTTTTTTAAAAACGCATTTCATTGCTTTTCTGTAACCCATTATTATGGAAAATGTATAGTGATGTATTCAATTAAAAAAAAATACACCTTGTTCTACCACAGATAAAGTTAAGTAAATATATTAATTTTGTAGTTTATTAAAGAAGCTTTCTTTGGTGCAAAACTTGGAAATGTCGCTGACGTGGAAGTACTTTAAAAAAAATTGTATTTTTTTGTATGGCAATATATCGTAAAATTATTTTAGTTTTTACAACAAATCGAATATTTTCCCTCAGCAACCACAACCATACATCTATACATCCATCCATACATCCATCCATCCATACATCCATCCATACATCCATACAGCCATACATCCATCCATCCATACATCCATCCATCCATACATCCATCCATCCATCCATCCATACATCCATCCATACATCCATACATCCATCCGTACATCCATACATCCATACATCCATCCGTACATCCATATATCCATACATCCATCCATACATCCATACATACATCCATCCATCCATCACCAGTAGTTTAGGCGGTTTTATAGAAATAAAAGAAGATAGATTTTTTTTAATGTCGTAAGTTGGCTGTATGTAATTTTTCCTTTCTCAGTTTAGTGTTAGTAAGCAAATTTAAAAAGTTACAGCAGCGGACAATAATGGTTTTTCATACTTACTTTTATGGCCTAGGCCAAGAAGTAATGTAGGGAGCCATAAACAACAAACTTCATGACTTCATTTCGTGACATTAACGCATACATTTCAAAACATGTTTGAGAAAAAGTTTATATTTTCATTTTTGGGCAAGGAACCCTGTAAATTAGTTTATAAAGCTGAACTAGTCAAAAGAGTACTTAAATCATAATCCTGATTTGTAGTGTTTTTTAGTTTTATATGTAGGTATAAGCTGAATATTAATTAACCTGTACAAAGTTATTTTAACATGTATGTAGCAAACTAAAATTAATCAGTGTTATATGTTATATGCTTGAGGTCCCGGGTTCGATTCCCGGTACAAGCATTGCTTAGTTTGGGACTAGGTCAATTGACCACACAATTCGTGTGGATTGTCCAGTGATATTTATTATTTGTTATTATTATTATTTATTATTAAATTTATTTGACTATAAGAAGTAACTGTTTTCAGATCAGCAGACTTAAAACTCAGCTTACTTATGATTTTGTTGCAATGAAAGGGATGGGCTTCTTTACCTTAAACCGAAAACTATTGTTGGAGGTGAGTATATATAGACTTTCCAAGTCTGTTACACAAAGCATCCAAGAACATGCGCTGCGACTGAAACATGTCGTTCGCATTTTTTTGACGTGTCGTCACGCTTCAAAACAGTATCGGTTTCAAACATTTAATATGGTTGTGTTCATATTTCTCTGATGCAGCGTGTAGTGGCGGCTTGTGTTAAATGAATAAAATTTTAATGTACTGTTCTGATCCGTTACGAAATAAATGATGTCAGATAAATGTAAATGTGGCTTTACGATTGGAAGCGTCATAAATATCAAAAGAAAATATTTTGTTATCGCCATAAGTACGTTTACTGAACGTTAAAGATAATAAAATCACAGCTGTCATAAGACGATAAAATAGAAGAAAAAACCATAAACAAAAATATAAGTTCAACGTAGTTTAAAACAAATAGTGTTCAATTTTGTATGGTCGCGTGCTGTTAACGTGATAATAATGATAACATAGGCATTATAATAGGCGGCTCTTAATGTGAACCTTCTTTGCTTTAGAACCTCTAATACTGTGTTAGGGGCCAGATAGCTCTATGGAAAGATGAAGAGTCGTTATCTACAGGGTGGGCCCTGTAAGTGAAGCAAAAAATTGAAATATAGACCGTTTAACTAATCAGTAATTAAGTCCAAATGGTTACAATTCATTAAAATGAAAAAATAATTTACTGTTATTTTCTAACAAAATTAATCGAGCCAGTAATGTACAGACATATTGTGTCCAGTCGGAACACTTGACATTGACATTTACGATAGTTTTCAATAATAATAAAAATCCTACTAAATACATCAATATTACTAAAACATATGCTGTCCTTCTGATTTAAATAATCAATTCTTTCAAGTTTTTTTATCAAGTATGTGGGGACGGACGAAATTAATAAAACACTTGCTAGTAAAAGTTACGACTTTTATCTGTTTATTAAGCAGTTCAAACATAAATAGTGCACTATGATAAAATCACTGTTAATAATTAGGTATGCCAATCTTACTGGGTAATCCTTTCACAGGGTAACTTGCATTTTCAACAGTTTGTAAAGATGTTTCTATTTCACGACCATGACTACGATGATACGTCCTGTGCTTCGTTTGACATCGTTCCGACACGACATATGTAACACTAAGGGGCTGTTTCACCACCGATTGATTAATTTTAACTGACGGATAAATGTGATGCCGTCTCCGTCCATTCAAACAAAACAAACAGAGACAGCATCACATTTATCCGTCAAATAAATTTGATCAATGGATGGTGAAACAGGGGGTAAGTGTAGTACTTTTCCAAATTAACGAATAATTTCAGTGCTGATCTGGCTGCACACCCGTGGTTACAATCAGAATCACATTCGGCGACCCCGAATTCGTTGCTCTGAGTTGAAAATAAAGCACCTATTATCTAACCGGAGGGTACTCGTTCACAATATTTAACACTAAGCTCGATTTGCATTAGCTCTTGTTTTGTCATATCATGTTGTTTTAACGTGCATTGTAATTTAATTTATTAGTGCCATTTTGCATTACTTCGATTTGACAATTTGACGTAAATTGTCAATACAGAGTACCTTACTCTTTGCAATTGCGAGATTTATGGTCTTTGGAGGTTTAAGATAATAAATATGAACTTTTTGAGTTTAAATTAAATTTCAAAGAAAAGGTCGGCAATGTGCAACAATGTCAACAAACTCTTACGTACTAACATAGTTCTAAATCGCGAAGGTATAAGGACTACTTTTGTTCGTTTTAATTTTAAAAAGAATTCACATTAATACATGTTAGATACTGTCAAAATGCACGGTACCAAGACATCGTACGACCGTAAAGCGACAATGTCGCAATATGAAAATTCATTGATTGTAACTCTTAACTTTAACTGACTATTTCTCCGAACTTGAGAACTTTGAAACATTAGGACCACTTTGTAATAACTTTAGATACTTTAAGGAATCTCTATTTTAATTTTTATCCTTAGTTACAGGGCCCACTCTGTATAAGAATTGACCTTCCTTTTGGGTCTGTTTCGCAACTCCTGTTAAGTTTTTGTTATTTTAAATGACCGATTTATGTGTTGGTGCGGGCATTATAAAAATATCTTTGAGATAATATAACAGGAACTAAACAGGAATGGACTTCCTTACTCTACTCTAATCATCTCTTTGTTGTTGAACAGGTAGCTGCTGTTATCTTAAAATATGAACTAGTATTAATTCAGTTCGACAAATGAAAATAAGCTAAACATATTTAGTTAGATTTGTAGGCACTGGATTGAAAAAGCGTGTCAGGAATTTCGTTGTATCGGGTGTATTGGACTAAGCATCTCCTGCAACATTATTCTCTGAGCATAAACTCTATAACTCTTATTTTATGCAATACACTTACATATAAACTCATTTGCAAAAAAAAGGGCACCCAAAACTTTTCTGTACAACTATGGAAATCATAAACAAAAGAGATTTTATATGCATTATCGAAATAAAAAGTTCTGGCAGGTAAAATAAAATGTTCCAAATTTGAAAATTTGAAAGTTATTTAAAATATTCTATTCGATTTGTGTATTTTCTCGCATTTTGTATTTAGATATTGTGCTATGAATAAATAAAAATGCGATTACGTAATTTTAATGAATTGATATTGATTTAAAATTGTTTAAATTGGATTTTCGTGTCAAATTTTACACCGTAAAATGGCAGACAAGACAATTATCGCTGGTAATATAGTGACTCTTCTTCAAGAAGGCTGTACTCAATGTTATGTGTCGGAACGGTTTGGTGTTAGTCGTTCCACTGTTCAGAGGACCTGGACTAGGTTTCAAGACCCCGGTTGTTTGAAAAGAAGACCGGGATCAGGAATGAAACGATGTACTGAGCCCAGAGACGATCGATATATTGTGAGCCAAGCTTGACGAAATCGGGAGTCTACCTACAATAACATCAAAAACAATCTTGAAGATGTTAAAAATGTGAGTGTTAGCGTATGGGCCGTCAGCAAGAGACTTCTAGAAGTTGATATGCACAGTCGAAGACCAGCTAGGTGTCCTAAATTACTCCGTGGGCACCGTATTGCAAGGTTAAGATTTTCCCAAAATTGTGCGATGGTGGACCGCGATGTGGAATGGAGTAGGGTTTTGTTTTCTGATGAAGCTAGAATATCTTTATTTGGTGAGGACCGACGTCGTAAAGTGCTAAGAAGACCAGGACTACAAGGAGAGTGTTATGCAGAGGTATGTTTTGAAGAAATTACGCCGTACGGTGAGTGCTCTGTTATGTTTTGGGCTGGCATAACTTCGGAAGATCGTACGGAGTTAGTTTTTGTAGAAAATGGCTCTCTAAATGCACAAAGAAAAGAAGTGCTGCTGTGTTTATGGACGATCATGCTCGAGCACACCGAGCGGGCGACGTAGACGCTTACTTAAGTGAGATTGGGATCCGCTGTTTAGATTGACCAGCACGAAGTCCCGACCTCAATCCATTGAGCATCTATGGGACGTTCTAAAACAATGTGTTAGAGCTGTACACCCAGCCCCACAGAACATCCGAGAGCTCAAAATTTCTATTACGGCCGAATGGGATCGTATTCCGCAAGAACTCATAAAAACCTCGTCCAAAGTATGCCGCAAAGAATTGCAGCAGTTATTTCAGCCAGAGGAGGCCATACTCGATATTAATTTTTCACTTTATTGTTTGTAACTTTTACTAAATAAAGGAGAAAGTCAATTGAAGGTACCTACCTTATTTTTTTGCCAAAATGAGTAATTTCCTAAAAATCACAATAAAACAAATTAAAAATGACTTAATTACCAACCAAAAGTGTTTTTACCCCTAGTAAATAATATTTATGTTATTTTGTTGCATCGAATCCTTTTCCCAACTGTAGCAACTGTTAATACATAAAGAAAGAAAGAAAAGAAAGAAAAAATATTTATTCGTGACATAATCTTAAATTAACAGGTGAAAAAACTGTAACAGATACAACATTATCACGAAATGGTCCCAACTCAGCATGATGTCGGCTATGCAGCTGACGCTGGTCTTCCGTTGGAACCATTTTACCCACAATTCAAACGTTAACTGATCAGTGACACCGACTACTAAAATTTTATCACTAAGCAATCCAAAAAAGAAAAGAAAATACATAAAAAATACAAAAGGCAACTATAATAAGCATACAAGGAAACAATACGAAAAAAATGGTGTCTGCGTAGACTGAATGCCTTTGCTCTTGCCATTTAATATTATCCAAAACGAAAACATGGAAACATAGACAAATTTTAGGTTAGTTAGACACAAACAAACAATAGCGTGGTAGCAGGCGACGGTCGGCCGAACTAATCCCATTCAATAAAGAAAGAAAATATAACATATAAATAAAAGGCGTCAGTAAATGGGAAGGGCAAATCATCCATTTCAACCTTAAATAACAACATTTTAGCGAGATAAACAATAAAAAAAGACAATGGTGAAACACATGGCAGGCCGATAGGACGCAAACAACAGGTATGCTTCGTAAAGTTATATAATATATAACTAAGAAATAAAAAAATAATAACAAAATTAAATTCAATGCATCATTCATTCTCAATATTCTCATAATTATTTACATTACAGCATTATTCATTTATTATGCTCCATGATTTAGTTACATAATAAAGTACTTTTTGCAGGTTCCCAAATGGCCACGATGACAGATATACAGTACTCGAATAAATCAAAAGTGCCCGTTTTTTTTGCAAAGGAGTGTACATTTTCGAATATATATATAATTGGCTATGTCTAAAAAAAATTACCACTGGTTTTTATATTTTTTTTTTGAATAGAAAAGTCTATTATAAGAAACTAATTTCAATATTTTTTCATTTACTTCACTACTTTTTTCACATTAATTATTGAAACTATTTTGGTTGATGACGTCAGATTATAATTGAGGGCTCCACACAACCAAATTTCTAAATCTATTTAAATGCGTACGATAAGACAACCGGTTTAATTATTTTTTTTGTTTAGTGGTACACTGTAACTAATGTCACTTTATTGGCGCGCCGTCAAAGTGCTAAATATCAGACAGTGGGTCCAAATCAAACTCCGTAGTTTAATCCACTCGTAAATAGTGAAGAATTCTAACCACACATAATAAAGTATGACTTGTACCGGTCACGCAATTTTCACCAATGTGGAATGAAGGCCATTGCTTATTTGTTATGTAATAAATGCATTATATTATATTAATATTAAATAACTACAGATAACAAGTTAAAAAGCCTTTATCTCGAAATGGTTTTCGATTCACTATACTTATACGTTGCGAAAAAATAGACATCCCCAATTGAATGAATAAACTGGCACTTCGGAATTGGTTCAAATTTAGGAAAACTAAATTATTGCGCAGCAACCTTGAAGTGCCAGATTATACCTGGGCGACCACCAAGCTCCGCTCGGGCTGAAACTCAGTACCAAGCGTTTTCCCACAGATAAGACCAAGCTAGATCAATTTTTCATCCCCGAAAACCCCCACATAACAAATTTCATATTTCATCGAAATTGTTGGAGCTTCCGAGATCCGGATTTCTCGTTTAAAGGTATTAATAAATTCGAAGGTATATAGATAAATCAAGGTTGTTGTTCCTATTCAATAAAAAAATACAGTTTGTGAAGTGTTTTTTTTTATTTTTCACTTATGCTAAAAGAAAACATTATTGTATGAAGTAGTATATTAATTATCGTTAAAGTAATGAATTGTCATCTTTTTATTTACACCTTTGTTGTATTTAAATTATCACAGGAACGTTCTGGGCCCAATAGCATAACAAAGTACAACTAATATTACAAGCGGAACTCTCGCTTCAGTTATATTTACTAGAAAGGGAGTTCGGCTTGTAATATAAGTTGTACTTTCTTATGCAATTGGGCCCTGGTGTTGTATATGATATTAATAAAATGAATGTACGGTAATCCATAGTGTATTATTTAAAGACCGCTTTAGCCTAGGTGGCTTTACCCTGCCTACGAAGTAAGAGGTCCTGGGTTCAAATGCCCTTGCATTTATTTGTGTGGGGAGCACGAATATTTGTTCCTGAGTTATGGATGTTTTCTATGTATTTAAGTATTTATTTATCTATATAATATAAGTATGATTATCGTCGTCTAGTACCCATAGTACAAGCTTTGCTTAGTTTAAGACTAGGTTGATTTGTGTAAGATTGTCCCCAAATATTTATTATATTATTGTTATTAATTATGAGAGGAGGCCTGTGCCCTGCAGTGGGACGTATATAGGCTGGGATGATGACGATGATTATACCGTCACAAAGTAGCAATAGACAAAGGAACTGGTTTTGAGACTGCCACGTATTCCGTTTGCGACATTAAGGGGCTGTTTCACCACCCATTGATTAATTTTAACTGACTGATAAATGTGATATTGTCTCCGTCTAATCGAACAAAACAAACAGAGACGGCATCACATTTATCCGTCAGATAAATTTGATTAATGGATGGTGAAACAGGGGGTAAGTATATCAGCCCTTCCATTCGGTGCTTGATTCGGGCATTCGCAAAAAATTCCTTTTTTCCCTGAATGGCAGATTTTGGTAATGAAAAATTGTAAAAACGGCAGATATTGTACAGTTACCTACAAAATACGTATATTGGAATTGGTAGGTACCAAGATCAACAGCAGCGAACTTAGTATAACTATGGAGGTGCGATGCGATTGCATTCCCCTCAGCCAAAGTACCTATACGCGAAAATCGAGGTTTGTTTATAAAGGTCACGAGAGTTGAGGTCACGCACATGACAACACGTCATGTAATGTCAGCGGGATTTTGACATTTTATTCGTACCGATAGCAAGTTTTCTGGCAATCTGCATTTGAAGTGTGGGTAACTCGAATCGGTGCGGGGCGGAGCGTGGCCATTCTGTACGTTAGTACTATTATTCTGTGATTGAAAGGTCCACACATATCACATACCTATCCGTTGTGCATATCGTGAATGGTTTGCACAGCGGAGTTTTTTTTGACCGGAATAAGATTTTTTCTGATATACATTTGTAACACTTTGGACTCTGGATATTCTTCTGGTTTTGTAATTCCAGTCTATTTTAAGTACGACGCATGCTTTTCCCTCAGGAACATGCCATACACTCACGATCACAGCACAATAATACTTCATTTCACTAAATAAGATTAATTTACGTGCATCAAGTAATACTTGTTATTTATCTGAACAAATAGTCTGTCAAATCATAAACGTTTCGTTCCTCCTTTGTTTTTGTTTCAGAAGTTCCTTCACTGCTTCGGTGGCTGTCATTTTGACACTTGCTCGAACAGTTTATCGTAAATAAATTTAATTTCAGATTTCCAGCATCCTTGTTGGTGAATTGGAAGGAAAATTTAGGATCAGTTTCAATCTAAAATACAAAATATCTAAATAATATTTATACTTACTTGTTTGTCTTGCAAGCTCCACAATGAATGTAGCAAAACGCAATATTTAGTCTGGCGACATGGAGTCACTTTTACCGTTTCAGGCATACAGCGTTGTTTGTTTTGGTAAACGTCAGGTACATTTCATTAATTTCCACAATACTCCTCTTTCAAAAAAAAGTTATTTCTATTGTTCAAGTTTATAGGGTGGCTGCGCCGTTTATCTTATTTATTTATTGTTAAGTTTATTGAACGCATACATAACACACATAACTCGAACGCACCCTTACACTCTGGCAACACATCCCTCCTTTCCCGTCCCGCTACCAGTGTGCACCGAATTTCGAAAAAAAAACAAACGACTCGCGAGTGACGCTTTAATATATAACGCAAAAATTAACTTTATTTATTCAACTTGTGAAAAACTACGAAAAGTGTGAAGTGTCGTGTTGGTGAACGTTTTTATTGTAAAAAATAACTTTTGTGTTGTGTCGAATACGAACAGCACGGAAAAAACTCAATGCTGGAGACAAGCATCACATCCCGGTGTATCAAGGTTTGTCCTGCCCCTCCATAGGGCGTTTCTTGATTATTATTTTCATATAAATTGAAATATTCCTGTTTTATTTCTGACTCCTGGTTTCGATTTGTTCTCATTTGGGAGTGTTTAGGAACGCAATCTCTGCCCTTCTGTGATTAGTGGTCTCGACAAAAGCTGAAGGCGTCGGCGAATTCCGCCAGGTTGTTTGCGTCTGACCGAGGCACCGACCAGTCAATCCAAGTACGATGTGAGCCTAAATTTTAGTTGTTTCGGTGGTGTAAATCTTCGCTTCGGGGTGTGTAAACGTGCCCAAAAAGCTCATTAGTGTCAATTGTGGATCGTAATCTAATAATTCGTTAATTTTGTTCCAGCGAAAGCCCAGATTTTTGGTAACTTAGAATCGGCATCGGCCGTAATATGGAATATTCCTTAGAATATTCCTCTTAAGGTTCTAGAAACATTTTTCTTACCATACACATTACTACTCAGGTGAGTGTTTTAGTATTGATTTATTGGTCGTATTCTTTGTTGTTCTAACATTACGTAGGCGGTCCCAAAGTTCTGTCAAAAATGAAAATAATGATAAAAACAAAAGTACCATGCAGTTTTTAATAAATTATATACCAATTTAAAGTACATTTAATTAATAAAGAAATAAAATTACTTAAAATTATTCAAAATGACCTACTTTGTTTTTAATACAGGCCCTTAATCGGCGCGGCCAGTCGTCTATCGCAGCACGCACCATTTTCATGTCTATTTCAGCGACTGCTTTTCTTAAACATGACTTCAAGCTCTCCAAATTTTTATGGGGACCTTCCCCTCTAAGACCTGCCAAATTTTATAGTCCAAAGGATTAAGGTCCGGACTGGAGGAAGGCCAATCTTCATGTATTATAAAGTCGATTTTTTGACGGTCAAACCAGGCTTGAGTGCTCTTGACTTTGTGTGCTGGCGCAGAATCCTGATGGAACACAAAATTATGTCCTGAAAATAGCGTGTTGGGCAGATCTTTGACAAGCTTATCCAAAACCGTCTCTTGGTACACTTTCGCACTGATTTTGACCCCTTTTTCGCAAAAATGTACCTCAGTTGGTCCGTAATAAGATACACCCAACCAGACCATCACTGATGATGGATGATGCCCATGTTGCACCCGCGGAACTCTTTTTCCTGCTTCTTCAGAGCTCGTAGCGTACACTCTATCATTCTGTTTATTGTACTTCTCTTCAATATCGAAAATCTTTTCGTCTGTAAAGAGGATATCACGGTGTCGATTTTTCGCGTACCGCTTTAACAACTTCCGGGATCTTTTAAGCCTTATTGTTTTTAGACGGGCATTAAGTAAGTGTCCACTCTTTTTTTTGTATGCTCATTGACTAAAGATCATCGTTTAAAACTTTTTGACGGTTTTTCTACTGAGACCCATCTGCAAAGCCATCAACTTCTGTTTTCGGACAGGATTTCTTGCTATGCGCGCCTTGATCGCTTTGATCACTGCTGGTGTTCGTACGGAGCGAGGCCGGTCAATTCTTTTCTTGTCCTCAACACTGGAGACTTCATTGTACCTATCAATAGTACGGTACACAAACCTAAGCGTTATATTTAAATTTTTGAGCAACTTGAAAATGGTACTTGGCGAGTGCCCACAGCGGTACAATGCTAAAACAGCTATTCGGTTTTCTTTCAATGTCCACTCCATCGTGAGAAATTGCAGCGAATGACTGTTTTTTGTTTTAAAATAATTGTCAAACATTCAATAATGGAATTCAATAAAATTTTCTTAAAATCGTGTTCTAAATTTAAAAATAATGTGCCGGTGACAGAACTTTGGGACCGACTACGTATAATGAGAATCAAAGCGTGATTTTTCGCATTTTTCAGTCCACTACTCCAAGGGATTTTATGTATCTACCAGCCTACTCGACTATTCGCGAAGACAAATATTTCTATTTCCACTTTTCGAAACCCACATTCGTGGGTTTTTCCGGAGTACCTATTTTTCAAGTCCGGGTGTACCTAGCATTTCAAGTCAGGGTTTCGAGTGAACCTATTTTTCAAGTGCAGTTATTTTTACCTGAGGTTCTTAGGGTCTCTAGTGTTCCCAGCCCTTAGTATTTCTTGGTGAGCCTAGTCGTACACCTAGCTCATTCGTCAAGCCTTAATTTCGCGTGGAGGATTTCCTGACACTCAACGGCTTCGGAGGAGACGTCCTTCGGGTCGCTGTCGGATTTTATTCGGTCGTCGGGAATAGTCGACGGTCAACCTTCTATGTGCATTCTTCTTAGACCAGGATGCGCACGGTTTAAAGTGGTCTCAAGTATTTCTGGACATTCGGTATGATAACTTTTAATTATTAACTAAAACATAGTTCCAAGCAACAAAAGCATTTTTATAATAAGAGGGCATCTAAAACCTTCCTTCTACTTTTAACTTTAGGACAGTAATATGTGAAAGGAGTAACACCAAGCTAATTTGAAAACATTTATTTACAAATACATGTGTACATGTTAACAAAAATCACCACACTTTATTTAAACTATTACAGCTCACCTGTACAATTATCAGCAGCACTGACTGTCACCAACTAAAGATTACTTTTATATTTTTCTTGTAGTCTTATTTTATGCGTCTGGAATGCGAAAACCAAGTGTCCCGCAGTCTATCCCCTTGCTTTGTTTTTTCGCTATTCCCGCCATTTTACGGCGAGCCCGTCTGCCTTCCGTGATTGGTGGTTATTCGGCCGATCATGGGAGGCAGCCAATGAGATGACAGCTAGTGTTGTCAGTTAAAGTAAAGGGTATTGATACAAAAAAGTTTCCATTCGGATAAAATTAATCTGTTTATACTAATAACGCTAACATATGCTTTGTCATAAAATGTAAACTACTTACTAGGGAAGTAAAACCAATTTTACTTAACACGTTCGCTGCGTTAATAGGCCTAAAAACCCAATGCATGTACGCTCACTCCGTGCGGGAGCAATATGCGCTGTATTTCCTCTGGTGCGAAGGTCATATCTCGAGAATTTTAAAGAGTATGAAAAAGACAAATATAGTTTTGAGTTTGGGTCTTCAAGGAGGTCTCGATAAGCTTTTAATAATTGTTATAGGCCTTTAGACCCATAACCGCACTGAGTGGAAAAAACTTCGTTTTGCTGCGGGAACTGGGTCTAAAAGCCTATCATAGATTACAAGGTCACTCAGCCCCTTTTCGCACTGATCTAGGACATTGTATTATTTACTTCTGACTAGTGCTGTGACATAATTAGCAGGAACAGACGTGCATTTCACTATAGTTTTTTTAGTGTTTACGAGTGTAGTGCGACTTCAAAGCGCGTGATAAAATTATAAAATGCCACGTATAAATAAAAGATGTAAAAAATGCTACAATTATCCCTAAAAATGGGTGAAAAAAGCTCTAGTGACAATTGTGATGTCAAAAATACAGACTGTCGCATACAACAAAATAACTCTGTAAACAATATCGAATAACAGTCTGGACCAAGCAGTAGCCTAAGTAGTCAGCCGGTAACAGATTAAGTATTAAAAACACCACAAGTAAGTACAGGAACAGCAAGCTCAATTTTCATTACTTCACGTAAGGGTGGCAAAAGAAAAATGTGTTCCGGTTGCTACCGAAAGCTGCGAACTGCTTTCAATAGCAGAGAAGCAATAAAAAAAGTTAAAAATATTATATCCTCTTGCGTAAAAATGTAAAAAAATACTGTCTCCAATGTTTTTACGATTCCCATTTGTAAATTTTCTAAATAAATACATGACTAAATAATCCTTTTCATTTGATATCGATAATATTGATTATTTTATTTCGCATCACTACACGTTCCTTGATTAAACCACTAATCTAGTGCGGTAGTCGGTCAATAGACCTTTTGTTTATTTTTACATATATCTTGTAACTACATAATCAGAGCTCGCGGCGAAGCCAACACTACAATAAACAACTCTTATAATAGATATATTGATAGGTTAATACATAAATATCGATGTTTTCACGTAGATAAAGGCATTTTAACATAAACAGAACTTACTAGGCTTATGAGCCCTGTAACGCACAGCTAAAAGGTCTAGGTTACAGGCATATCGGCCTTTTAACGCACATTATGAAATAATCACACTTTTTGTGCCGCAGTGAACGTGTTAAGGTTTGCTCATAATTTATCCTGGTGTCTAAAAATTACTTGTTTAACCTAAGGTTAATTTCTCATAGTATTTTAAAATAAAGACCCTCTCGCTTTAAGAGCGGTCGACAGTGAATAATCTGTTTAAAGGTTTTTTTTAGAAATAAACTTGTTGGTTATTTATCGAACTTGTTTCATTTAGCTATCTTCTCAAGCTTGTTGGCGTAGTCATCTGGCGCTCACTACTAATAAATGTTGATGATTTACCACTCTGGTCAGCGCGAATGTTACGACCCTAACTTCTCATGTTCTACTCATTTATTTTAAACATCCACTGTGCTCTAGCCTGGGGTAAAATATTACACATTAATAGAACTTTTCTGATTCCGTATGTACATACCATCGGATATAATAATAAGCTGATAGTTATTAGCATCAAGTACTTTTTTGCTATCTCACTAGTTCGAGACTAAATTAATTCTCTTGTTGTCGAATGTATACCAAAATGTGCCGGAAGCACGTTTTTTTCAAAAGCTGTTATAACAGAATTCACATACTCGGACACTAATTGGTGATACTCTAAACCAAGAGTAGACGCTAATAGTTGGCCACTATTTCCCGTCCTTAGTTTCATTAAAAAAACTACTATGGCCTGAACGGATGTCCTGCTAGAAGAGTTTCGTAAATCTAATATTTCGTCTAATTCGTAAATATTCGGCCATGTTAATCCTGTAAAGGCAAACAATTGTTTGTCTGTAACGCAATTTCTTTGTATTGCATCGAATGTTCTTGACTTATGACTCAACTTAAAAATATTACAAATATCTGATAAAGGTACCGAACTATAATTGGAAAACGGTTTCAGGTGTGATATGTCATCTTCAAAAAACTTTTTCTTCATTAAATGGCTGTTGCAACATCTGTTATTTAAGGGTGTGTAAATATGTTTTATTGAATAGCATTGTAATCTTGCGTCAAATGGTACAACTGTTAGATCTTTGGTAGAACCACATATACAGCAATACTTATGTGTAGCAATTAAACGTGCGATTCACTCAAAATCCAAAATTCAAAATTAATTTTTTTATTCAAAATAAACTGTTAAAAAAAATGTTTTCACACACACACACACACCACACACGCACGCACACGCACACACACACCACACATGCACACACACACACACACTCACACACATACATAATGTATTATAGTTGAGTATGTTCTATTAAATTATTTTCTTTTCGTTTTAGTTTGTAGATTAAGTAAACAAAAATGTAAAGTCATGATACTCTTGTAATCGATGGTCAGATTGTACATGAAAGTAGAAGGGAGAAGTACCTAGGATTATTATTAGACCCTAAACTAACATTGAACGACGACCATATTGAAAGGTTACGAACTAAAATCATTCAAGTAACTGGCTCCTTTAGACGTATAGTAGGCTGTTTCCCACACCACGTGAAATATATTATTTATAACTCACTAATAAAATCCTATCTTGAATATCTTATTGAGATGTGGGGTAACGCTGCGACAAAATATTTGAAAAGACTACAAATTGCACAAAACAAATTAATCAAAACTCTGTTTAACTACCCATTTCGTACCCGTCATCTACTTTATACAAAGACAAAAATTATGCATCTTTAACAATTATATACATTTAAAACCTGCTTACTAATCCATAAAATTGTTAAAAAACACGTACATACACAGATCACATTCAAGATAAAAATACATAAATAAAGTAAAAGGAAAAAATACCTACAACATTTACAAATTTCTAAATCTCGTACAAAATTTTACGGCAAGAGAACGCTGACGCATGGAGGAGTGAAACTTTATAATGATCTGCCAATAGATATCAGAAATCAGAATTCTATAAATTTGTTCAAGAAACTGCTTAAAAATTATGTTTGCGAAACAATTGATATTTCATAGCACCTTTTGTAATAAAAAAACAGGAGCAAGAGCATGTAACTTTTTAGTATTGCATAAATGTAATAAGTATGTTACTACCTAATATAAAAGTATCTACCTATCTTAGATTAATATAATGTTACTTGCATGTTACTTGTTACTACTATCTTAGATTAATATTATGTTATAGCTTGTAAGTTCTCATTTAAGTGAACATGTACTTTTGTTCTTATGAGAATAAATTCTTTAAACCGAAACCGAAACCGAAACTGAACATATTGGGAAGAGCTAGTTCTCCTGACACAGGTGCATACACCTACTAGGAGTTCTCCACATTATTGTTAAATGTTTACTTTAAATGAATAAAGATTATTATTATTATTATTATTAAAAAAATTGAGCCGAATTCAATAATTATTATATTACTGAACTGTACATCTACCGTTTTAAGAATCTGCCATAACCAGAATCTGCCGTTTAAATAATCTGCCATTTCAAGAATCTGCCATTCAGGGTAAAAGGGAAAATTTTGTTTAAATTTAAACTGTCTTCTCCTGCCTTTCGTAAGTTGTATACAAAATCTCATCTATCAATTGAATTTGTCGAGCCCACTTTCCGAGAAGCAAACTGTATCGTCCTACATGTGGATTCTAGGCTTGCTATAATTGCAATATATAGATCTCCTTCTTATGCTAATGTTGACATCTTCCTCGATTCACTAAACACAGTTTTACAATCTACAAACGGAGTTCAAACTGTGGCGGTCTTGGGTGACATCAACATTAATACTATTGGTGATCATTTAGATTCACGTGCTCAACAATATTTAAATCTTTTTGCTTCACATGGTATGCTTCCGTGCCATAATCTGGTCACGCGAGAGGAAAGCAACGCTTGTTTGGACCATGTTATTTTAAGGTCCAATGCAAAGGCTCTTACTGTAGTACTGCAGTCAACTTTGACTAATCACAAAGCCGTGCTCTTGTGTCTCTCGCATAATAATAATAAAGTCTCAACTACTCAGAATCAGCGTACTAAATTACATAAAGCGGCTTTTAATGCAGACTTACTTAAAACTAATTTTGATGAAATTTTAAGGATCGATGACCCAAACTTAGCGCTAAATTTTTTTACGAATACGATACAAAAGTTAAGTGTCAAAAATACGATCTCATATACTTTATCACATAACAAACTTATACTAAAACCGTGGATCACACCGGGACTCTTAAGGCACATTAGAAACAGAGATCGGCTTCATGCCAAACATAAAAAAGACCCTAGCAATGAAATACTAAAACTAACATACCGTAGGTATAGAAACTATTGTGGCAATATATTGAAGAATGTTAAGATAGGATATGAAAAAGGGGAACTCCTTAAGTCAGGTAAAAATAATAAATTACTATGGAATACTATTAAAAATATTACTGGGACAAAAAAGTCCAAAACTCGAAGCGACCAGATATTTGATTCCTATTTCGCAAATGTTGGCAAAAATCTGGCTTCAAATATCTTGTCGTCTTTTGGTAACAGAAATAGGACAGATAATTTAAATGCCTCTTTGTTTTCACTTCCGAACTCTATGGTGATGATCGATACTGACGAGAAAGAAATCTTTGATTATGGGCTTAAAAAACAAATGTTTTACAGGATGGGATGGTATCTCTAATGATATATTGAAAGAACATTATAACATATTTACACCGATCTTAACCCACATCTTCAATATTTGCCTAAAAAAGGGAATTTTCCCTACGCATCTAAAAAAATCAGTACTAAAACCGATTTATAAAAGTGGTGATAAGCGGCTCCTGATAAATTATCGACCAATTTCTATTTTACTTTCAATATCTAAAATCCTGGAGAAATTGTTACCCCTATAGCCCTATTTTACTTACTTAATAAATAACATAGCTAATAAGTCATGTAAACTAACACAATATGGACTTGTTCTGAATTAAATTATTATTATTATTATTATTATTATTATTATTAAACAAAAGATTAATGAACTTTCTTAACAAATTCGATATCTTGGCTAAAAATCAATTTGGGTTCCGTGCTGGTAAATCAACTGAAAATGCAGTCCAGGAACTTACTATGTTCGTAGCTGATAATCAGGACAAAGGTAAAAAATGCATTTCAGTCTATATGGATTTAGCAAAAGCGTTTGATTCAGTGCACTTAATGAGGCTTTTGAACAAGTGTAACGTAAATACGTTACATAAATTAGGTTATGTATATTAATAAAAGAATACTTCGAATAAACAGATTTAAACGTCTATAATTATTGATAAAAACAAAGCTTAAAACCTTAATAATAACACTTACCTTATAAACAATAATAACACTTAAAAATAAACACTTAAAATATCTACATTAAACCTACATTTAACTAGGTCTATCGGATATCCGTGCTTGTTGCATGTTTCTGACGCCGACAATACTTAACTCGGAATGCTTTGTTTGTGAGAACCAGTATGCGCCCCCTTTCCCCCGACCGCGCGGCCCGCGGCCGCCCGGTCTCGGTCGACTAGCTCGGCCGACAGACAGAAATTCGCTGCCCGCGTAGGCGCACGTCACTCTTTCCTAGTGCCATCACACGTCGCCTGCGCGTTCGTCTCCTCGATTTATTTTCTAAATTCTATATCTTGTTCCGGCCTAGCTCTCAAATGTCAATAAAGTACTAAAATCAGTGTTTAACCCCGCTATTGGGTAAGTGTTGAACAGTTACTGTGCTTTTAAACGTGTAACGATAGGTTTAAATTTAAAGGTGCGCACATAACGGTTTTGTTAACCGTTATAATGTTTCATGATTATTCTTGCTTGCTGTTAGTACTTAATGCCTTAATCGCACATTCCCCATATTCTTACGCAAGCTTTATTGCTATGTGTTTTCTTGTGTAAATTAATTAATTGTTTAGTGCACACCTTCTCAATTGTAAACTCCGTCTGACTGTGACATCCGTACATCATCAAGCCATTTCATGACACCATCACGTAGTGCCGCTACCTGCTTCTGCTTAATGCCAGTCACAGTCAACGGAGCCGATCAATCGGTGAACAAATATAACGGACGTAAATTCCAGGGTGCTACTTTGCGGCTCGAGCCCACCGTCACTGTTCCCGGGTACCGGCTGACGCCCGTTGGCTTCCTTCATCTCCTCGGCGTCGGCAGCAGCAGAGCAGGGAAGTGCGGTTATGGTGTTTGTGGCGTAGCTTAGCGACCCCTTAGTACCAAGAGGCTTATACCAGACCGGCTTATTGTGACCCTCACCCTACGACTTATTCGTGTGCTAGCGACGCGGTTTTCTTTGTTAAGCAGGAATAAATTGTTGTTAATAGTTAACCTTTGTTTAAATTATTTATCTGCGACCGGTAAGCGTAGCACAAGATGGAATTGCTTGGTATACGTGGAACGTCGCTTGCCATTTTTAGAGATTATCTAAGCGATCGCAGGCAGTGCGTAGCCGTTGGTGACACGATAAGTGGTGATTTACCCATTACATATGGAGTTCCTCAGGGTAGTATATTTGGACCTACACTTTTTCTTATATATATTAATGATCTTTGCAAACTAGATATAACTGGGAGTAATATAATAACGTACGCACTACGCAGATGATACTGCGCTACTCTTTGCCGAAAATACTTGGGAGCAGGCTTTCAGTAGAGCTCAGGCAGGTCTGAATATGGTCAGGAACTGGTTAGATTGTAACTTATTAACGTTAAACGTAGATAAGACGAAGTTTATCACACATTCCATAAGAAGCCCTGGACAACCGCCTAGAGATCTTCAGATCATTGTTCACAAATGTCTTAATCCTGATGATAGAATATGCTCATGTCATCCTTTGGGTAGAGTGGACAAAATGAAGTATCTTGGAGTTATTATTGATTCCAGTCTGAGTTTTAAAGCTTATATTGAATTATTAGTCGGACGAGTTCGTAAACTTATTTTTGTTTTTAAAAAAATGAGACACGATGGGGATAGTTTTTTACTTATACAAATATATCTTGCTCTTTGTCAGTCACTCTTGACCTATTGTATATCAGTGTGGGGAGGTGCACCTAAGTATAGCCTACTACACCTAGAAAGGGCCCAGGGTGCAGTCTTAAAGGTAATGCATTTTTTGCCGTTTTTAACCTCAACAGAGCTTTTCTACAGTACTGTGAAGGTACTGACTGTTAGACAATTATTTATCTTAAATATAATTTTGAAATTTCATTCTACATTGGTATATGATAAGGTAGCACCAAACGCTCGACGTCCACATTACATCCTGGGACATAAAGGCATTAAATTTAACACGCGTTTTAGTAAAAAATTTTTTAGTTTCAGCGGTCCATACATTTATAATAAAATTAACAAATCATTGAATGTGTATCATATGACTACAAGAAAATGTAAAATTGCAGTGACAGAGTGGCTTTTGAACAAGAATTATGACAGTACAGAGGATATATTGAGAGTTATATCATAATATTTGTTCAATCGCACACACACACACACACACACACACACATACACACACACACACACACACACACACACACACACTTGTTTCTACAATTAATTCGAAATAATCGTTCTAGGCGCTGTTTGCTTTCGATTTGGGAATTGTAATCGCTTGTCAGACAAAGTAGCTATCGCTTTGATTATTTACAAAAATAAAAAACTATTTTTTCTACTCGTTGATTTTAATCTGTCAATTATGTGTTTATAGACAAAATTGCAATCACATACTTTTTAATCTTGGATAGTCTATGGCACTTCGGACTCAACTATAATGATTATTATACAACGCTCTAGACGACTATAATAATTTCAAAATTAGAACTTTGTACTTCGATTGAGCGTCGTGAGCGCTTAGTGGAACGCACCCAATGTAAAGTTGGAAATATCTGGCAATTTTGCTTCCATTTGAACACACTAACTTTTTTCTTCTGTTACGTGATTAGTAAGTAATTAATTGGCCAATCAGAAATAGTCTAATGACGACGTCTCATTAGTTCTTTTTTGTGCTACGAAAATTTAAAAGTTTTGTTTGTTTTTTGACTCGAAATCGATGGTGTTGTTTGGGGTGTAGTGGAGCGTCTTGTACCCTAAAAGTTGCACCGGCCGACCCTTTAGGGGTGGAGCACCGTGGGGGTATAAGCGGTCTACAATCTCTCGCCAGTGGCTCCAAGAAGCTGTGTGTGCAAGCAGCGGCCACACCCCGGTAAACCACGACGGCACGTGGGCTGAACCTGGACGAGGGGCTCGCACGCTTTGGCGGGCGAGTCTAACTGCGGACGCCTCCCGCAATTTGCACGAAGCCTGGCTCGGTGTAGGAAGCAAACCACGCTGATAAGCAATGGATCTTGGTCAATACGGCGAGTCAGCAAGGCAATGTCGAAGGCCGAGGGCGACAGTTTGAGGTCAAGAGTAACTGTCGGTTAGAGACTGCATCTGAACTCACTTCCAGTCGTAACGGTCCCCCGTTCCACTGGACCCAAGTGAGCTAGGACGAGAGAGTGCATCTGTGCCTGCGCAACCACTTACGCACTTAAATATGTCCCGCGCAAATGACTGCTTCTGTTTGTTGGATTCCGAATAAGTCTTAAGTCCTGCGGCGATGGGCGACGGTAGAGAGGTCGGGTAGTGGTGCACACCTGGCTTTGTCCAAAGCCTGCACGTGGGCGACTCAAGGAGAGTGGTCGTTTTTGCGCTGCGTTGGGGCGACAGCGTGATCTGGGCAGCACCTTGAGTGACGGAGCAGCCCTTTTCAGGGAGGCACTGCTCCCCTCGTTCAGCCGGGGAGGGGACTAGAAAAGGTGTCCCAAAAATGCTCGTCCCATCACTGCGGGGGGGTAGCAACCGCGGTTGCCCAAGCACCCCAATTTTTGCGGTCGAAGATACAAAAATATAAAAAATGCATATAAAATGGTTTTTGGCGCTTGGAATGTACGCACATTGCTTGACAATGACGGCAATTCATGCCCAGAAAGGAAAACTGCTGTTGTGGCTCGTGAGCTTGGACGCTATAACATTGATGTCGCTGCTCTCAGTGAAACGAGACTAGCCGATGAAGGACAGGTTGTTGAGTTGGGCGGTGGTTATACCTTTTACTGGAAGGGTGGCGCGCAATCCGATCCTCGACGAGCAGGCGTAGGATTTGCAATCAAGACATCTATTGCTAAGAAACTGCCAGAATGTCCCGTTTACATCTCAGACCGTATTATTACACTGAGGCTTCATCTCAACGACAATAATTTCCTTAATATCATCAGTGTATACGCGCCAACGATGGGGAATGAGGATAGCATCAAGGAACGTTTTTACGAAGAGCTCTGCCAATGTCTCAGAAAGATCCGTCCAAGTGAGCAAATATTATTGCTAGGCGACTTTAACGCGAGAGTTGGCCAGGATCACGAGTCGTGGCCAAACGTGCTTGGTAAGCATGGTGTGGGCAATATGAACAGCAATGGACGAATGCTCCTGACTCTGTGTGCCCAGTACGACTTAACCATCACCAACACTTTGTTCAGATTACCGCACAAGTATAAGACGACCTGGATGCACCCGCGGTCCAGGCATTGGCACTTGATTGATTACGCAATTACTCGGAGACGCGATATCTCCCAAGTTTGTGTTACCCGCGTTATGCGCGGTGCTAACTGCTGGACAGACCATAGGCTGGTTGTTTCAAAACTGAAACTGCGTCTTCGCCTACCACGTAGGTCTTGTAAATCAAAACCAACATCGCTTGACTTGGATAGGTTGAACTCTGTTGAGTTTCGTGAATCATATCAATTAAAATTGAACGAATCCTTAAGAGCTTTTAAAGAAAATGACGGTGAACTGGTGGATAAATGGCAATACCTGTCTTCTTCTTTATTAAATGTGGCTAATGAAGTTCTTGGCCCCAAAAAGCGGCAAAATGACGATTGGTTTGATCAAAATGACGAGATTTTGATGGTGGCACTTGATAAACACCGTGATCTTCTTAGGCGTAATAGCAATGAACATCAATTGCGAGCTGATGCAATTAGGAAGAGTGGTTTCGAACTGAGGAAGTTAACCAGGGAGTTAAAGGATGGGTGGTGGCTTCGGAAAGCTGAGAGAGTTCAGTGGCTGTCTGACACCCACCAGCTTGGTGCTTTCTATGAAGAAGTACACAAGTTAACTGGTACAACCCAGCGGAATTTTGTTCCATTGAAAACTAGAGACGGTGCTGTAAAATTAACTTCAAAGAGGGATGTTCTCAGTCGTTGGGCGGAGCATTTTGAATCTCTGCTTAATGTTGATCGAGTAGCTGATCTGGACCACATCAGTTCTTTGCCGCCTTTACAGAGGCACGAGTCGTTGGGTGAGCCGCCAACTCTTGCTGAAGTAGTGAAAGCCATCGCAGAACAAAAGAATAAAAAGGCAGTTGGTGTCGATTTCATCTCTGGAGAATTGCTAAAGTATGGTGGTGAGCAGCTACACTCTTGTATTTGGCAAATATTTGAGCGTATTTGGAGCGAGGAGAGAGTACCTCCTGACTTTAGAGTGTCTTGTATAAAGGCCCTTTATAAAAATAAGGGGGACCGTTCCGACTGCGATTCCTACCGTGGGATATCACTACTCTCCGTGCCGGGAAAGTATTTGCCAGAATTCTTTTGAACCGGCTTATTCCAGTGTCAGAGCAATTACTGCCTGAGACACAATTTGGTTTTCGTCCAGACAGAGGGACGTGCGAAGCAATATTTTCAATTCGTCAACTGCAAGAAAAGAGTCGTGAACAGGGTCGACCCCTGTATTTGTGTTTCGTTGATTTGGAGAAGGCCTTTGACTGTGTGCCGCGCGAAGCCTTATGGACCATATTGTTAAAAATTGGATGTCCTGAGAAGTTTGTTCGCATGATTCGACTCCTGCATGATGAGATGACTTGCTGTGTAACTGTTGATGGTGAGCAGTCAGGCTTTTTTTCTGTAAGCTGCGGTGTCAAGCAGGGATGTGTCCTTGCGCCGACCCTGTTTGCACTGTACTTTGCGGTTGCTGTCGGAGAAGCTTTAGAACGGTCTTCGAATGGCATAAGTATACGTTTCCGGACCGACGGGGGTATTTTCAACCTATCGAGGCTGAAAGCGAGCACCAAGGTTTCCCATGCAGTCATCACGGAGATTTTGTATGCCGATGATCTTTGTTTCGTGGCCGATTCTCCTCATGGGCTTCAGACCTTAATCTCAGACTTACACAGTGCATGCTGCCGTTTTGGTCTAAAAATCAGTGTGACCAAGACTGAAGTTATGGCAATGGACTGGAATGGTGCTAATAACCCTGCAGAAATCTTTCTCGGTGAGATGAGGCTGAACCAGGTGGAGAAATTTAAGTACTTGGGCAGCAATATCACAGCAACGTGTGACCTTGAGTCTGAAATAAACCACCGCATTGCGTTAGCAGCGGCTGCGTTCGGTAAACTGCGACTCAAGGTATTCCATTCACATGATCTCAGGTTGGCGACAAAAATCTCCGTCTACTTAGCGATTGTTCTCCCCAATCTCCTCTATTCCTCTGAGACCTGGGTGCTATACCGCCACCAAATACGCACGCTAGACAGGTTCCACATTAAGTGCCTGCGTGACATCCTAAACATCAAGTGGACGGATCGGGTGAGGAACACCGATGTGCTTCGCCGGGCGAACGTCCTAGGTGTGGAAAGTTATTTGATGCGGCGTCAGCTTCGGTGGAGTGGACATGTCTCGCGGATGTCTGAAGTGAGAATTGCTAAGCGCATCTTCTTTTCTGAACTCCAGAATGGCAAGCGGAAACAAGGCGGCCAGTTCCTGCGATACAAGGACGTTCAGAAAAGACACATGAAAAGGTGCAATATTGATCCCTCTCACTGGGAGGATCAGGCAAGCCACCGCCCCGAATGGAGGCGGTTTGTAAATGACAAGGTGACTGAATACGAGGTGCGGAGGCGGGCTGATCTGGACACGAAGCGTGACGCCCTGAAGGCTAAACCACCCGCAGCTATCCTCTATCATTACGTTGATGGTATCCTTACGTGCTGTCACTGTTCGCGTACGTTTAGGAATAAAATTGGCTACTGTAGCCATTTAAGGGCACATGAAAGGGCAAACAACCGCAGCCCTAGTCCAACAGTTTAGCAGTCGCTGTAGCCGAAATCGGCCAGGAGATATATATAGTTCTTTTTTGTGCTACGAAAATTTAAAAGTTTTGTTTGTTTTTTGACTCGAAATCGATGGTGTTAAATAAATAATATAATAACAGACTCGAAACGACTCGAACCGATTGGAACAGACTCGAATCGACTCGAACCGACTTGAACGACTTTAATCGATTCGAACCGATTCGAAGCAACTCGAACCGACTTTAATCGACTCGAATCGACTTGAATCGACTCGAACCGATTCGATCCGATTCAAACCGACTCGAACCGACTTTAATCGACTCGAATCGATTCGAACCGACTCGAACCGCTTCGAACCGATTTGAACCGAATCGACCCGACTCGAACTGACTTCAATCGATTCGAACCGACTTTAATCGATTCGAACCGACTTAATCGACTCGAATCGACTTGAATCGACTTGAATCGACTCGAACCGATTCGAACCGACTCGAATCGACTTGAACTGACTTTAATCGACTCGAATCGACTCAAACCGATTTGAACCGATTCGAACCGACTCGAACCGACTTTAATTGACTCGAATCAACTCGAACCGATTCGAATCGATTCGTACCGATTTGAACCGACTCGAACCGCTTCGAACCGACTCTAACCGACTCGAAACGACTTTAATCGACTCGAATCGACTAGTACCGATTCGAACCGACTCTAACCGACTAGAACCGTTTCGAACCGACTAGAACCGTCTCGAACCGATTCGAACCGACTCGAAACGACTTTAATCGACTCGAATCGACTCGAACCGACTCGGACCGATTCGAACCGGCTTTAATCGACTCGAATCAACTCGAACCTATTCGAACCGACTCGAACCGACTTTAATCGACTCGAATCGATTCGAATCGACTCGAATCAACTCGAACCGACTCGAGCCGACTCGAAACGACTCGGACCGACTGTCTTATATGGGTTGTTTTATTTGTTTTAATTCATAAGTGGGAGGTACTATTTTCAAACTTAACCCAATGTACTTTACAAAAGGTTATGTATGTACCTCGATAGACGATGATGATGATGACTCGTAGAAAAAGTATTGTATACAATAGTTACATAATTAGCTCTTAAAATCTCGTACCTTACTTAGGCCACTCGGCAAGCCTCGTGGCCTAAACTCGGTACTCGACTTTAAGAGCCTTCATTATGCAACGATTGTATAAAATACTATAATTTTCTCAACACTGATACTGCGTTGGCTTTTCTAAGATCATAATAATCTTAAAAACTTAGGATTCCTGGCATCCATATTCAAATTAATTTATTCATTCAGATTCATTTTCATTACATTAATAGATGGTAGTTTTACAAGATGATAGGTACATGACACCCTGTCAGGGCATAGAATGTCAATCTATTATAACAATAACAATATGCATGCATGGATTAATTATTTTATGTCAATACAGTTTATGTCAAATATTAATTCAGAAAAATAAAAATATTAATATCAATGTCAATCTTCTAAAACCATAATAATTAAATCTTATACATATAAAATAGTAGTAGTTTCATTAGCATTAATTCCATTATTATTATTATTTTTGATTTTAATTTACTGAATACATTTCATTTCGCTTTATTTTTATTTCATTTATTATAGTTCATTAAAAAACAATCTCACATTTTACGACTATTATCACTAAACAATTTAATGATGATTGTGAAAAAGTCCAATCGGTGCTGTTTATACGTCGTAGTTATCTATAGAGCGTTTTGAAGCTTGCTTATGAAAAAAACGGATCCAACTGAAGCAACCTGCTAAATCTTTTTATTACAGAAAATGTCATAGTGATATTATATTATCTATTACATTGCCCTACTACAATGTAAATAATTATGTCACTTACCGTGATAACGTCCTACGGTGAGGACAATTCAAATGACTCGACAGTACAAGTTATGTCAACATGTATCACATCTGTCTCCTACATGAACTAAAAAAAAAAACACATTTTTACAACTTATTTAAAAACCTGCTCGTATTAATTAATATTGGAACAGTGACAGTAGATGGCGGTGGTGTCGGCGTCACTCCTGTGAACTGCATTAATACCAACTCGTAAGTGACTATTGTTCCAGCGATCTGAAAAAAAACCATGATATTATGGCACTATGACACATCTAACTTCATTAACATACAAAAGGTGACCAAACTTACCGTCAATACTAGCCCACGTTTCACATTGAAGAATTGCAGACCACTCAAAGCAATCGTATCACCATGTATTTGATCCAGAAATCTTTGAACCTGAGTACAAATCATCAATACATTAAGGCCCGTCGCTTATTAGAGCGAAATCTAAGGACGTCCTGATCCTGCGATTATTGGCTATGTGCAAAGTGGGTGGTGGGGAACGTTAAATCGATCACAGTGCGCGATGTGGCAGAAATGTGAAGTAACTCGCGGCGTATCATGTGTCAAGTTGGTATATTTTCATCATCATCATCATCATCATCATTTCAGCCGAAAGACGTCCACTGCTGAAAATAGGCCTCCCCATGGCTCGCCAAACAGATTGGCCCTGTGCCATCCGCATCCAATGCGTGCCCGCTACCTTCACCAGGTCGTCGCTTCATCTTGTTGGAGGCCTACCTACACTGCGTCTTCCGGTCCGCGGACGCCACTTGAGAACCTTTGCCTTTGCCCACTGCCACTTAAGTCCCTTCCGGGTCATGGCTGTTCCTATGACTGAATGTCCAAATAGTTCGATTACCTATGTGCTAAATAATACGAGTCTCAAAATGCACAACAGACATATAATATGATGGTTTGAAAGAACGATTTAAAAGAGGCCAATAAGTTGTGAGTGATTATCTATAATCTAGATAAAAACACTTTGTATGAAGCTTGACGTCATACGGCTGCATACGACTGTCACCGGCATCAAAGTTTCGCTCCCTGGCCATAACAGTCCGTTTAAATCCTACTAGACAACATAATGCCATCAAAAACAAAACTTGTAAAAAAACCAAGCCTCGCAACTCAGTTTTTACCTAATTTCTAGAACAACGGCTACCTACTCTGTCAATATCACTTTGGATTTGAATAAAGGACTATTTTTGCAACTAAACCATCAAAACCGATGATGTACATAAGTAGTATAAAATTGGTGAACCTGGATCACAGGAGATCCAAGTTCACCAATTTTATAGTAGATCTTCTATTCAAAAACTCATATATTCGAATACAGTAATCTATTCAATAAACGACATTACAAATAGGTTATCTATTCAAAAACATTCCTGTTAATTATAATAAGCCGCTTTTAAACTCAATGCCTCTATTAATAAAATTAGGTATTTATTCACTTTTTTACAATTACAGTTATCAGTTAACTAGAATTAAAAATCTGGATCATTTCAATAAAACAAAGATATTTAATACAAACTCATTTTATTTACATATTACCATCAATTGAGTCATGTATCTTATTAATTAAATCTTTCGTTTGTCTGTAGATATCATCCATAATTAATGATTTTGCGACATATTGAGCGCATAATTCTGCATCGCACTCGCACATATCGTTGGTTCCCCGGAACTTATCGACGTCATGAATCTCTATTCGGATGACTTTCACACCGCGAGCAGGTTTCTTCACAATGGAAAGCAGTGATGATGTAGCTTTTCGTGTCCTTTTTCGGGATCCATCATCTTGATTTTTTGGATGAGTATTTGGTTGAGTTATTTTATCAGGTATGAAATTGAAAAGGTCTTCAGATCCCTGAAAGTTAAACATAATGCGTATTACATATTTATATAACTATAACTAGCTTCGCCCACGACTTCATCTATGTGAGACTTCATTTATCGCTATCTCAGATAAAAAGTGAACTATATCCTTTCTGTAGACTTGAAAACATTATGCAAAGTTTCATGAGGATTGGTTAAGTAGTTAAGGTGTGAAAGCGTAACAAAGGAACAAACTCACTTTATCACAGCTTTATTGATAATTGTATTATTTTAAAACAAATACTTACTGAAAGCGACATCATTGATTTGTGGTAATTTTAAGGTATAGATAAAAGACGTGCTTTGAGTCTGAAATCCAAGGAGTGTATAATTTAAAGTATTTTATAACTTTAATTTCCCTGCTTCGTACTATTTTTTACTCTAGCAAATAAGATTCAAAATCGAGCTAATTATTTTTCTTACAACTACATATTTAAAGTTTACGTTCATATGCTCCAGAAAAGGAAACGTGACAGACGACTCCGCGTCAGGCCGGCGTCGCGAGCCGGAGGCATCATCATATTACGTAATGATTACTTTGTTCGTCTGTACATTGTATGGTGCCCATCGCTTATAATCACACGAGTAAATTCGAGTGTAAAGCCTGTAGCTAAAAGCGGCTTACGTTGCATTTATGATAAAGTTTTTTAACAAACGATATTGATCCTTATTCGTTTAAGTAAAAAGAAGTTGGTTTTATAAAACTTTTGTTTTTTACGCACACACATACCTTTTAGCTAAGGATAAAATTGGGAGTTAGCATTTTCCACACGAATGCAGGTGTACAGATATGTGCATACAGTCAAACGTTTGATTGCATATAATTATCGATGAAAATAAACTTTGCTCAGTTTAAGCATAGATAGCAGTGTCTTTCTTGACGGTGAAAGCGGAAAGTGGAAAAGTGTTTTGTGATCAATTACTTATTCAGGTGAGTTATGTTATTTCTTATTTCAAACAACTTTATCATCCTCTCTATTTTTAGATCTCATCGAAATGCAGTCAAGGTTGTTGAGCGCTAAGCACATTAGTTTATAAGAGCTCTAGAAATTGAAGTCTAGGGAGAGTGCGGGTTCGATTCCTGAATTATGGAAAAATAATATGGTTTCCTCTACGTTATTTTTTTATGGTTTATCATCATGTATATTAAACGCGCTATTCGAATTTATCACTTTTAAAGAACATTATTAATAACATTGATTATTTTTCTAAAGCCTTAATTTATTTATTTTACAACATTTAGGTAGATACTTCATCTCATTTAAATATAGTATACTCTAAAACCAAAGTTTTATTTTAAAAAAAAATCAATTTCATTAAACGCTTTTTTATCATTATTTTTTATATCTCATCGAAAATGCAGTCTAGGTTGTTGAGCGCTTAGCACCTTAGTCAATAAGAGCACTAGATGTGAAGTCTAGGGAGAGTGCAGGTTCGATTCCCGCCTTGTGGAAAAATAATTATGGTTTTCTCTACGTTAATTTTTGTGGTTTATCATCATGTATATTAAACGCACTATTCGAATTTATCACTTTTAAAGAGCATTCATACTAACATTGATTACTTTTCTAAAGCCTTAATTTATTTATTTTACAACATATGGGTAGATACTTCATCTCAATTAAATAAAGCATACTCTAAAACTAAGGTCTTATTTTATTTTATTTTTTTTATGGCATTCAATGAAGATTATTTTTGTTCTTGTTATAAATTAGGTACTATGCAAGGGTGAATAGATTGTGTATTTTACAACTTGATCGCTAATCAAGCTTTCTAAAATAATGCTGACTTACTGTTTACTTCTTAAGCATTTATTACATTTCAGATTTCATTCATTCAGCCCCTCGTTTGGAGAATAGGTACTACACTTTACTTCAGGAAACTACTAAGAAATCTAAAATGTAAGTAATTCGAGTGATCGTTTAGTCTAGTAGTTTACCTAATAGCGGATCCACATTCACAGCGGCGTGAAGAGTTGTGAAGGGGGCATGAACGTGAATGTGGATGGTTTTCATTCACACCTGTTCCTGTTTCACGAGTTTGTAGCTGTTCTCAGTCTCGCTCGACTCGGTTTTGGGGGTCGCTTCAAAGGGTTCGCGGTCGCGAACCGCGAACGCTTTTCAGATTCATGTCGTGAATGCAACGGTCATGCGAGAAGTGGTGGTGTATGATCGATGTATCCACCATTTTCCTATCTTTATCATTATTTTACCTGCGTTTCATGTTTATTTACGCAGAAAAATTCAATATTTGAGTGCGCACTATGCCAAAGCCGCATCAGTTATTTTGAGCAAGTGCGTGAACACAACCATGAACTTTGTGAGTGTAAAGTAGATAGGTTCGCGTCGCGCCTGAATTCACGGTGCGACTTTTCGCCATGAATGTGGATCCGCTATAAGTCTATAACATAGTGGAAAAAGAATATTTTTAAAGATGTGACCTACTACTAGAAAACGGGTGCAGGCTCGATTCCTGCCATGCGTAAAATAAATGATTTTCGTCTATGTTCACTTTCGTGATTTATCATCGTGTTTATTATACGAACTATTTAAATTTATCACTTCTAAAGAACGTAAAGTATTAAAATAAGTAACAATGTTTTTTTTCTGAGTCTTTTATTTAATTATTTTACGATGTTTAGGTAGATAACTTTATTTCAATTAAATCTAACACTCTAAAACTAAAGAATTTATTTTAAAAAGAAATCAACTTAATAGACGCTTTGTTTAGTTGTTTATAGTTATTGTGGTATTCGATTAAGAGTATTCGTTGTTGTTGTTGTTGTACATTTATATGCAAGACTGAATAGATTATTGCGCATTTTATTTATTTATTAAATAATTTTGACTTACTGTTCACTTATATAAGCATTAATTACATTTTCAGATTTTATCTATTCAGCCCTCGTTTAGAGAATACCGCACACTTATTCAGAAAACTACTAAGAAATCTAAAATGTAAGAACTTTTTCGATATATTCGAGTGATCGTTTATTCTAGTAGTTTGAGAAAGCATCTATGTAAGATGTGACCCCTTCTAGAAAACTGTATAGTAAAAATAGTTTGACATAAATCTCATCACCAAAAGCGTAGTAGGTATTCATCTTATCTCACATCTCCACTCTACATACGCACCTACTGCTGGGTTGAGTCAGCGTTATTTATTGCTCAGGTTGTTTTATATAAACTATTCTTAGTTAACGTTCCACGTAAAATAAAAAATCTTAGTTAAACATATTTAAAAAATATAAAATTATTTTTTCAGGTCGCATAAATGTGAGTCGAGTTCATCATCATCATCGAGTTCAAGTAGCTCGTCATTTTCTTCATCTTCGGATGAAGAAATGACTGTACTTGCTGCACCCACAATCGAGAAGAAGAAAACAAAGAAACGTCGTCATGATGAGAGCAGCTTCCTCGCCCCGTCTACAAGCATGGCTCCAGTACAGGAATTACTACAACCATCGCGACAGCTCCAACAGAGCCTTTGAAGAAAAAACATAAAAAAGATAAAAGCTCAAAGAAGTCTTCAGGAAAAACCCGCGATGGAAAAGATAAACAAGAAAACTTTATTAAAAAGCCGAGGTCAGAAAAGCTTACCGAAAAATCTAAGAACGAGAAAGAAGTGAACGTGTGCAAGAAGAGGGCCACTGCTAACGACTTATTTGTAGGTGGTGATGATATCAATGGTAAAGATACTAAGAACTCTTTATATTCCTACATTACACGACGGCTAGGGAATGGCTATTCAAAGCAGTCTTATGATAATAAGAATGGAAACCATTATGTCGAACTGAAAATATACAATTGCGACGACATTGAAAAGGTTTCACCAATGAATCGTTGGAGGCACGCGATTGTTGCTCTTAAAAACAGAACGAACACAGATACACCGGCATGGGGCTTGTTGTATCAATATTTGACTGCAGTTCGTGAAGAATTTTCAGATTGCCCCTCAACCTTTCTTAATTCTTACTATTAAAATAATACTCATTTTGAAATATATTCATTAACTTTTAGTGTTTTAAATAACCGCTATAATTAACTATAGGTACTCGTATACTGTTGTAATGTTTTTAAGTAAATAAATACTCTAACTATATAATGAGTTCCTCCTAATATGCTTTTTCATTTTTATTTACAGCTACATCAAATATCATGTCTATGCCATTGAATTCACACCAAAATCGAGATCTTATTGAATGTGATAAATGCTTGATAATATTACCGAGAATTAAATATCATTATCATAAGAGAACAAATTTACATAAGTCTAATTGTTTATTGAGAACTGAGTTTGAAAATATTTAAATTATATCAACAGCTTTTAAAAAGAGAATAACATCATATCGTTTAAATCCTAAGCTCAAATATTTAACTCCTGAAGCATTTCTCTATGACAATTTGATTGAAATCATGAAACTTATTAAAATGACATTAATGAAAAATAATTGTATAAAAATAAATCTAGAATTATATGCTCATTTCATTCTACCTGATGTGGGTGAAAAGCAGCTTAAGTCTTTTAATACCAAGTATGATGTCATTCTATCAAGCAGCAATTTAAAAGAGTGGTGTTCAAAAATGGTTGATGTAATGAAGGTAAAACTTACTGAATTTGAATGCTCTCAATCTGGTTGGACCTTTCATTCAGTAAATCACTTGGAAATAAATATAAACAAATACTGTCCTATGAGAGGAGGCACTTATTTACCATTACCGCAAATTGTAGAATAACGATGTAAGTATGCTGTTTTCTATGGTCTATTGTAGCGGGTTTATATCCAGCTAATATGAATGTATGTTCTTACCCACATTATTCTGAAGTACTTAATATTGAAGGTATATCTTTTCCTCCATGATATAATGATATAAAACTAATTGAAAAAAATAATTCCAATATCAGCGTAAACATATATGGCTTAGATAAATACTCCGTAGTCACAGGACCTTTGTATCACACGCAATTAAAAAAAAAAATGAACACATAAATTTACTTTATTTCGAAAAGTCAGGAAAAGGTCATTATTGTTGAATAAAGGATATAATTCGTTTAGTTCGACGTCAAGTTACAGCTCACAAGGGAAAAATGTATTTTTGTGATGCATGTTTACAATTCTTTTCATCTGAAAACAAGTGTGAGAAGCGAATAATCCATAAAAGCGAGTTGATGAATTATGCCTATCACACTTGAATTTAATCGCAAGAGAAGTTACATCAGACTAATTGGTATTGAATTGATAATTAATAATTAAATAAAATAGAAATCATTATATCTGCCTCTTTCTCTATAATCATTTTAAACAATTGTTTAGACTAAAGAGTATATAAACACTAAAAAATATCAGAACCCTCACTATGATCTTCGATAAACAAACTCAAACTTTAGAACCACAACAACATACGGAACAGCCTCAACAACAGCAGTCACAACAATAACAACAACAGTCGTCGTTACAACAACGTCGGATGGAACAGCACCAACAACAGCTTGAAGTTTACCAAAACGAATCTTATTAAGATGTCTAAAAGGTTATTTTTATTTTATATAGAATCGAATGAGATTTTAAAAAGGTGGCGTACACCATTACCTTTAAAATTATTTAATAACAGAGTGAATGAACTACTTTTTCGTGTGTATCATAACGAGCAAGAAGCTAATGAAATATTTGAGCTGTCTAACACTCAGATTTTAAAAGATATGTGGAATAATTTTACTATGTTATTGGAAGAACCTTATGGAGATATGAATGTAAATTTTGAAAAATGGATTATTTTAATTAAGCAATTACCATCTAAGTGTTTCACAGGAGTTGATAATTCAGATGATGATATCATTGTTAACAAAATCATTAATTTGATTATAATTGCAGTCAACGATTACTTAGTTGAATAGATTTAGATTTTAAGTTCTAGTTTACTGATAACCGTAATTTTCTTAATAGAGGCATTGAGTTTAAAAGCGGCTTTTTATAATTAACAGGAATGTTTTTGTGTTCATGGCCTATTTATAAAGTTGTGCTTATTAAATAGATTACTGTATTCGAATATATGAGTTTTTGAATAGAAGATCTAGAATAAAAATTGGTGAACTTGGATCGATGGATCTCGAAAAAGGACACGAAAGGTTACATCATCACTGCTTTCCATTGTGAAGAAACCTGCTCGCGGTGTGAAAGTCATCCGAATAGAGATTCATGACATGACGTCGATAAGTTCCGGGGAACCAACGAATGTGCGAGTGCGATGCAGAATTATTATGCGCTCAATATGTCGCAAAATATTTAATTATGGATGATATTTATAGACAAACGAAAGATTTAATTAATAAGATACATGACTCAATTGATGGTTATATGTAAATAAAATGAGTTTGTATTAAATATCTTTGTTTTATTGAAAGATCCAGATTTTTAATTCTAGTTAACTGATAACGGTAATTTTAAAAAAGTTAATAAGTACCTAATTTTATTAATAGAGGCTTTTGAGTTTAAAAGCGGCTTTTTATAATTATCAGGAATGTTTTTGTATTCATGGCCTATTTATAAAGTTGTGCTTTTTAAATAGATTACTGTATTCGAATATATGAGTTTTTGAATAGAAGATCTAGAATAAAATTGGTGAACTTGTATCGATGGATCCCGAAAAAGGACACGAAAAGCTACATCATCACTGCTTTCCATAGTGAAGAAACCTGCTCGCGGTGTGAAAGTCATCCGAATAGAGATTCATGACGTCGATAAGTTCCGGGGAACCAACGATATGTGCGAGTGCGATGCAGAATTATGCGCTCAATATGTCGCAAAATCATTAATTATGGATGATATTTACAGACAAACGAAAGATTTAATTAATAAGATACATGACTCAATCGATGGTAATATGTAAATAAAATGAGTTTGTATTAAATATCTTTGTTTTATTGAAAAGATCCAGATTTTTAATTCTAGTTAACTGATAACAGTAATTTTAAAAAAGTTAATAAGTACCTAATTTTATTAATAGAGACATTGAGTTTAAAAGCGGCTTATTATAATAAACAGGAATGTTTTTGAATATATAACCTATTTGAAATGTCGTTTATTGAATAGATTACTGTATTCGAATATATGAGTTTTTGAATAGAAGATCTAGAATAAAATTGGTGAATTTGAATCTCCTGTGATCCAGGTTCACCAACATGAACCATCGTGCTTTGGTTATTATATATGTTGTTCTCATGATGAATCCTTAAACAAATACGTTAGCTATAGAGATCTTGATTGCGTTAAAGTGTTTGTAAAAGAATTAACAAAAGATGTTATTCAGATTTGTCAAGTTTTAAAAACCAAGAAACCAATGATATCGCTAACCAAAGAGCAAGAGATAAATTTTGAAAATGCTACGATCTGTCATATTTGTAAATTCTTCTTAGTGGGTGATAAAGTTGCTGATCATGATCACATAACATCTCAATGCAGAGGTGCTGCGCATTCACTCTACAACTTAAAATATCGTGTGTGTCGCTTCATACCTATAGTTTTACATAACTTATGTGATTATTATAGTCACTTTTTATTGAAGAACTGAGCAAGTATGGGGACATACAAAATATCCAAAAATCAAAAGAAAAGTATTTATGTATTAAAACAACATTAAAAGATCTTGATGTTCAGATGAAATTTATAGATTCATATAAATTTTCAAGCTCGAGTTTAGATGATAAATCTCTAATACTTTGAATAAAAATGAGTTTATTCACTTATCAAAAGCTTTGCATGATAAAGAGTTATTTAATTTGATGCGAGAAAAGACATTTATCCATATGATTATATGGATTCTTGGGAAAAGTATAAAGAAAAAAGTCTCCCACGCATAGAATTATTCTTCAATAATTTAAAATTAGAACATATCACCGATGATGACTACTTAAGAGCACAAAAAAAGTTTGGAACAAATTTGGTATTAAAACTTTAGGTGAATATACAGACTTATATTTAAAATCTGATGTATTATTGTTTTGCGACGTTTTCGAAAACTTCAGAAATACTAGTTTGCATTATTATAATCTTGATCCTGCTTACAATGTGACTTCACTCGGCTTAAGCTGGGATGCAATGCTCCTGTATACAAGAGAACAGCTCGATCTAATAAGTGATTTAGAAATATATGAATTCATTGAAAAAGGAATTCGAGGGGGCTTAGCTCAATGTTCTTTGCGACATGCGAGAGCAAATAATAAATATCTACCAGATTATGATGTAACAATACCATCTACATTTTGATTTATCTTGATTGTAACAATCTTTATGGATATGCTATGATGCAAAAAATGCCTATATCAGAGTTTAGTTTCTTGCATGAAGATTACGTGAACTCATGAAATGGTGAAGGAGTTATTAGAAAGTGGAAGTGTATATAATTTAGAAGATTTTAACTGTCCTAGTTTACCAACGCTTTGTAAAAATATGCAATGTCGCCTAATATTCAATCTTGTATATATCATAATAATGTTTGTGCCTTTAAAAATGAATGCGATATGAATAAGTGGTGTAAAGAAAGTAATTGTTTTACAAAATAAATAAAATAAATCATGTGTACTTAATCCTTGTTTACTTTCCTCCTAAAGTTAAGAATAATCCATAAACGCGAGTTGATGATATATGCCTATCGCACTTGAATTTAATTGCAAGAGAAGTTACATCAGACTAATTGGTATTAAATTGAAAATGAATAATTAAATAAAATAGAAATCATTATATCTGCCTCTTTCTCTGTTATCATTTTAAACAATTGTTCAGACTAAAGAGTATATAAACACTAAAAAATATCAGAACCCTCACTACGATCTTCGATAAACAAACTCAAACTTTAGAACCACAACAACATACGGAACAGCCTCAACAACAGCAGTCACAACAATAACAACAACAGTCGTCGTTACAACAACGTCGGATGGAACAGCACCAACAACAGCTCGAAGTTTACCAAAACGAGTCTTATTAAGATGTCTAAAAGGTTATTTTTAATTTATATAGAATCGAATGAGATTTTAAAAAGGTAGCGTACACCATTACTCATTTATTATTTTTGTATTTAGGAATGTTTTTGTATTCTTGGCCTATTTATAAAGTTGTGCTTATTAAATGGATTACTGTATTCGAATATAATATGAGTTTTTGATTAGAAGATCTAGAATAAAATTGGTGAACTTGGATCGATGGATCCCGAAAAAGGACACGAAAGGTTACATCATCACTGCTTTCCATTGTGAAGAAACCTGCTCGCGGTGTGAAAGTCATCCGAATAGAGATTCATGACGTCGATAAGTTCCGGGGAACCAACGATATGTGCGAGTGCGATGCAGAATTATGCGCTCAATATGTCGCAAAATCATTAATTATGGATGATATTTACAGACAAACGAAAGATTTAATTAATAAGATACATGACTCAATTGATGGTAATATGTAAATAAAATGAGTTTGTATTAAATATCTTTGTTTTTATTGAAAAGATCCAGATTTTTAATTCTAGTTAACTGATAACTGTAATTGTAAAAAAGTTAATAAGTACCTAATTTTATTAATAGAGGCATTGAGTTTAAAAGTGGCTTATTAAAATTAACAAGAATGTTTTTGAATAGATAACCTATTTGTAATGTCGTTTATTGAATAGATTACTGTATTCGAATATATGAGTTTTTGAATAGAAGATCTACTATAAAATTGGTGAACTTGGATCTCCTGTGATCCAGGTTCACCAATTTTATACTACTTACATAGGTATAAAGGGCAGTTTGTACGGTCACCATCAGATAATATGATAGCGGTCGAGGTACTCAAATAATTCGAAGCAGCATATTTTACGCATATAAATAAGGGCTATAATATCTGAGCATATAATTCGTCGTAAATTTAAGAGCAGCGACTTTTCAATAAATTCGAAACATACAATCAGATAAAGATATCAGATCGAACAGATCGTCAAAGGTATCGAAGCAGTCAGGGTGATCATAAATAAGTTAAATTAAGTCTGTGCCTTAAAGTTTAAATTTAAATTCGTTACTATATTGACTTTAAGTTGTCAAAACGACCAGACCAGACGACCAGATGGCCTAGTGGTTAGAGAACCTGACTATGAAGCTTGAGGTCCCGGGTTCGATTCCCGTGTCGGGGCAGATATTTGTATGAAAAATACGAATGTTTGTTCTCGGGTCTTGGGTGTTTAAATATGTATTTAAGTATGTATCTATATATATAAGTATGTTTATCCGTTGCCTGGTACCCATAACACAAGCTTGCCTAGCTTACTTTGGGACTAGGTCAATTGGTGTTAATTGTCCCGTGATATTTATTATTATTATTATTCTTATAAAATTGATTTTGAAGACTATTGTGGGTGATATAGTAAACAAGTGAGTTTCTTAGATACAGGAGAAGTTTTCAAGCAGCATACTCGAAAACTGCATAAATTCAACCTGCCAGATTCTATTTTTATTCTTATTAATATGAGTTCCTAAGGTGAATAAAAATGATGCAAAAAGTGACGTGGTGTCGGATATTATGTTGTCCAATGAGTTACATACCCTTGGTCCTACTAATTTGTTCAACTCGGAATAATTTTTTTTTTTTTTTATTTATTTAAATGTTGTCATTTTTTGAATCACTCAATAATATTTTAATACAAAAATAGGTAGGTTAGGTTCGTTAGGTACCTTCAGTTGCCCGAAGGGCAAAATACCCACAAAAAGGAGCTCCGCCCTTGGGCCCTTGGGCGGAGCTCCGTCGACAAGCAGTTAGAAAAACTTCAGTTGGACCACAGGTACGGAAGGGTCCAATGTTTTGGGACGATAGGTAGATTTTAAAATAAATATGTTTATTTTTTGTTTTTATGTTCAGAAGGTAGATGTATAAATATGTTCCAAATAAAAGTTTGATAAAATTACTTAAGGAAGTTTATTTATTGATATGCATTTCAATTAAACTTTCCGTCCTTAAAAAACTAAAATAAGATTAGGTATACAAACTCATGTAGGTATATATTGGATGTTCCACGACTTTGCCAATTAAATTTAATAATATACTTAACATCAATATTTCATTGCATGTTTCAGAAAAAAAAACATTTTTATTTTGTTAGGCATCAAGACATATATGGTTGTGTAGTCCGGCCAGCTGGACTGTGGAAAATTTGTATTTTACGGGTCGGTAGCGATACGACCGGACCAAGGCACAGTGTTCAGATGTACAATCGGCCAACCGGTATCGCCACCGAATAATCGAAAAAAAAAAACAAATTTTCCATAGTCCGGCTGGCCGGACTACACAACCGTGCCGTTACCGTTAAGAAGGGGTTAGTATTTCGTATAACCTCCTTCGGCATTTAATACATTCTGCAACCGTCTTCGCATAGAACCAACCAGGTTTTCACATACGTTTCGCCCTCGAAAAGACTCCCAAACGTTGATAGCGTGGCGTCTTAAAGCATCTTTGGTCCGACACTGGTTTCCGTCCCACTCTTGCACCATTTTACCCCATAGGTTTTCGATGGGGTTGAGATCGGGGCTCTTAGCAGGCATTTTTAAACGAGTCAGCACATCTCTGTGGTCTGTGGTCATCAATCCATCTCTGTACCAAGCGAGCATTATGCACCGAGCTGTTGTCTTGGATGAAAGTTACGTGCTCATCTGGGTAAAACACGTTGGCAGTTGGCAAAAACAACTCCTCAAGTATTTCTCTATAACCCACCGCATTCATCCGACCAGTAATTTCTACCAGCTCCCCTGGGCCATTTTTACACATCCAGCCCCAAAACCCAAATAACGCAATCGTAATACGCCCACTTTGGCGATTAGGCACTACATTTCGCTCCAGATATCGCGTATTGTTTGGTCTCCACAAACTCATTTTCCCATTATCCGATGAACTTTCGTCCATAAATATCACATTATTAGAATTGTGATTTAAATACCTAGCAGCAAACCTGTCAGCTTTGTGTCTATCAGTTAGTGCTGGCTTCCTTGCTGGCACTCTGTTTTGTAAACCACCCTCATTTAGACGCCGTCGTATGGTAGTGCTCGATACTCGGTATTCATTTGCAAACTGAGTGGTATTTATGAATCTTTCTTCGTGAGCTTGATTTATGATATCCGTGTCCTGACGCCTTGTCGTAGATCGCGGACGTCCAAATAATAGGTGATTCGACAAGGCACCTTCTTGCTGCCATCTCTCCAGCCATCGATACACAGTGTTTCTCTGAAATAAATTTATAGTAAATTGTACTATTACCATTAATAAGCTTTGAATTTAAATTCTGTATTTCATTTAGGCCTATGCGCCTGTTACAGACGAATTTTGGCGTATTGTCCATGCACAACGTCTTTCGTGGCTTACTAGACCGATGCGAGAGCGACATTTTGTATAATCTAGTATTAAGTATAGTAAACATTACTTACTGCAACGCCAACTTCATCAGCTACGTCTGTTAAAGACAGACCATCATTCCGTAATAGTATTATTTTCTTTTTTATTTCGAGTATCTACGCGATAGGGAATCATGGTGATGGGAAAAACTGTTATCCAAGATTAAAATAACAATTTTCACCTAAAGTCAACGTCAAGCATATAGAAAACCAACAACACAAATAAGGTTGTCACAAACGTAACCGCTCGGCACCGGATCGGTGCCGCCTCAACCCATCAGCTCGCCGTCAACCGCAAGCACGTAAGGCCTTGGTCGTTCTGACCCGCCACCCGCAGCGGGCGTCGGCCCGGCGTCCGCCGCGTCTACAGGGTTATTCTTAATTCACTGACATCCTCTTAACCCTGAGTTCCTATCACTCAAACAAATGATTTTTGTTCTACGACTTTTTACAAGCACTTTTTTTCCCTTACAAATACACAGAGTATCGTAAAACTAAGAGAAAATCTCAAATTTTCAAAACGTCATTACACCAAAAATATTAAGTTATGACAAAAGCCGTAAAACAAAAAACATTTGTTTAAGTGGTAGGAGTTTAGGGTTAAAAGGATGCTAGTGAATTACAAATAACCCTGTATATGTGTGCCGCGTGCGACGTCCCGCACGCGGCGGGCGAGAACGACCACTCCCGAACATTGACGAACACAGCATATAGACGCGGCGGACGACGGGCCGCTGCCCGCCGCGGGTGGCAGGTCAGAACGACCAAGGTCTAATTGAAACGGCTTAGAAACTGCGAGGTGTCCGCGCTGCTGCAGCTAGGTGACATCGCGCTTACGGCTAGGCGGCAGCGCGCTTAAAGCGAGGCGGCGGCTAGAACTGAAACCGCGAGTGAGACAAGCAGTGGGGTGGGGGCGTCGGCGGGGTGGCCGCGGGGGGAACGATGGCGGTTTGCGCGCCGTCCCCGTTCTGGCGGTGAGATGCAAGCGCGGCGGCGGCCAGCCCGACGTAAGCTCGATGACTGCGAGTTGCCCGCGCGCCGCTTGCGGATTACTAGCTTGTGCCGAGGCGGGGCGATGCTGTTCCGATGCCGTATGGGTTCGTTACAGTATGGAATTTCTTACAAAGAATACTGGACGACTCTAGTTGAGGCGGCGCCGATCCGGTGCCGAGCGGTTACGTGTCCGACAACCTAGGTCGAACGAAATTTGAAGTAGGAATACACTCGTCAAAAAAGTTCGCACGTGAAAGATAATTACCAAATAGGTTCTAGTAATCGACAATTAAAACGTGATACACAAATCATCTTAAGTACTATCCTTACTAATAAAATCTATGCCTACTAATATTGAAAAGGCAAATTTTATTCTGTCTGTTTGTTTGGTTAAATTATTATAATAATCCACTTAGAGGAAATTTAGCTTAGTGATAATTCGAGTTCTGGTGAAAGACTTATTCTGGAAATTATCACTTACGCCTAGAAATATAGAAATATAAATAAATTTTATTGTATAACTGTGTACATACATGGCTGGTTACAAGAGATAAGTCTCAACAGTTTATCCATTTCAGACGTACAATATAAAAATTAATACCTAGTTTAACTTAAATTACAGAACTATGCTTGTACACGTGTAATTTCTCTTTCTTTAACATTATAAAAAGTTTTATTTATGAGCCAATTTTCGAGAGAGGATTTAAATTTATTTTCCTCTTTTTTTTTTTATTTCGATCGGTAGTTTGTTAAAAATACGCACAGCAGCAAAAAAAGCACTTTTATAAATAAGTTTACTATGAGCTCTAGGAATAACATAATTAAATTTGTACTGAGTGCGCAAATTAATGTTTCGAAGAGATGTCTTTTTCATAAAGATCTCGTGATTACACTTCACAAATAAAGAAATCTCTCAAATATAGATCCCAGAGTTAATGTTAGCATCCGCTTATCCTTGAATACATTTCGAAGACAATGTCTCTGGTGTACACGGTAAATAGTACGCAATTTTTTTTTTGTAATCTAAATGTGGATATAACATCAACAAAATCTCCCCAAAAAATAATACCGTATGTTAGTAAGGAATATACATTAGGGTGGAGCGTCAATATATAGAGAAAAAAAAAAGTAATGTAATCAATCTTGAATACCTCCAAAAAGTTGCGTCTGTACTAGATACTTGCAAAAATATTTTAATTGTAATTTTTTGATATATGTTTTAGCCCTCTACCTCACCCCAAACTTTTGAGTTTTTAGTAAGAATAACGTAATTTCAAAAAATTATGCAAAAATATTTTTTTGCTGAAAAATGCAATTTTGTTGGATTAAAAGTAGAAATAAAGAACCATATTATTAAAAAATACATAGAAAACTATGTATTTTTAATCATTTACAGCAAAAAAATAAAATTAAAATCCACTAATTCTGAGATAATTGACGGTTTCAATACCTTTTTTTCGTGCATATTTATAATGTTTTTTAAATTGTTTTATAGTGTTTTTTTGTATTGAAGTGTGGCATTTTTGCTCGCGATCTAATTTTAGAACGAATTAATCCATCCCTAGCCTTTTCACCTGCCAGTAACATAGATGCTACGGTCACCATTTTAACGCATCGTTCTGCTGCCTGTGTGTGGCAAGGGTAATCCGGGATCTCTGTTATGTCTTGCTGCTGTGATGCGCTGTCCATGTTTCCATAGTAATTGATTTTTTTACGTAAACGCGATCGAAAAGTATTTGGTGAAGTAACTTATACTAAGCATACAGTGCAGTTTTCCAACGCTTTGCCGATTGGTCCCGAATAGAGTTGTGGTCCGATCGTTGCTCCATCTAATTTAATAAATAAGTGTCAAAGGGGCAACTCGTTTGCAGTTGAAATATAAACAAATGGTTTACCTAATTTGCATTCCAAAAAATGGATTACACCATTTTTCCATCCAGTATTATTTTGTTGCAGTAACATCGCACCCGACAACAAGAAACTGACTCAAGTCTAATTCGTGTTTCCTAAAAACGAATAAATTGATTCTGCAATAGCATTTCCTGTACCACAAGAAGTTGTTAGGTGGCCTAAATATGATGATCCAGGTTCATTGATCATAGAAATATGTTCTTTAGTAACAACTTTCTTATGTAGTTTGCAAGCATTTGCAAGAACTGATATCGAATAATTCCGATATGCATTTATCTTTCCATTCAAGTAACTTTGACTTAAAGTTATCAGTGTGTTTAGAGTTTGGGTATCGAATGAAGTGTAAATACTTATCGTAAATGCATTGCAACTGTTGTTTTACACGTTGAATAGTAACGACAGGTAACGACGCGGTAGTCCAAACCTCGACCACGTCGCGTCCTGCTAAGTCGAGAACTTTAGAGGTAGCTGGTTGCTTACCATTTCCGTCACTTTTAAGTTTATTTCGTAAAAAAAGTACGTGCTTCAATACGTCGGCAATTGTTGGTAGCACGTTTTTATTAATTAAAGTAGGTGGCCCGAAAATGGGGCAGTCAGTTTCCTTTCGTGTTTGTATTTTTAACATTTTTACTAACATCAAAGTAAGATACTGAACTATATCAAAACACGTTTTTCCGATCAATTTAAACACTGCAACTATAAGATAACAAGTAAAGTCAACAAACATGAACAAGTTTTTGATGAATATCAACCAAAGTCAATAATTTTACCAATAGGAAAAGTTACGTGTTACAAGTAGCACTTATTAACATTACTTAATACGAAAATTTGTACTTTTTAAAGTTGGTTTGACATTAAATTTTTAATGTTAAATAGTTTTAAATGAAGTTTTACCTATTCTACGTTATATTTAGAGTAAGAAAACAGAACATTTTGACATAAAAATACAACATGTTATGTACTTGGGATTTTTGTTAATCAACGTTACTTGGTGATTTTATCAAATCTGAAGGCAGGTAGAGGGCTAAAAGTAGGTCTCAATATTTTTATTGTTATTTTTTTCATAAACCATTAAACAAAATGCAACTTTTTAGTACTATTCAGCACGCAAAATCAAAAAAAAAATTCTCGCTCCACCCATTAGGGGGGTGTATATTAATACATGTCCCTAGTACGCATTTCTTGTGGTTGACTCAGAACATGTCGCGGATAAAATGGACAGAGCATAACATGCACTCGAGATTTTCTTATTTAGTTCTGCAATATGTGACTTCCAGTTCAAATGGCAATCTATCTTGTAAGTAGATTACAAACTACCTTTTACCTACTCATCACTTGACAATATAGTCAGAGAATATTAACGAATAAAATAGGTAACTATTATTTTTATTGATAAATGCCTATATTTATTTGAACTGAACTAAAAAAAGTACAAATGGCGAACTTAATGCCTAAAGGCATTCGCTATTTCGCTAATAGCAGTCGGGTTATCAGGGCTAAACAGAGATATATGTATGTTACTGTTACTTTACTAAAAAATACTTGAAAGTGACTCTGTTTCTCTGGGTAGAATAAAATGGCTAGAGTTTATTTCTGCCAGAAAAAGTACGCTATTTTTGTTCATTGAAAGAAAAAAAAAACATTTCAATGTAATTGCATCAATACCTTGCACTTGAATAGTCAAGCAACTACCAATCACGCCACTGTGTATCTGACGTCATCACACGAAATTAAGCTACTTATTCTACGCCCGCCAATTTTGACAATGCGTCGAAACAACGTTTATTTTATTATAGACAATTAGTTTAATTAAGAATATCTGACCAATTTGCGAAATAGACAGAAATATATTTGTCACGATGACAAGACAGTCCACACTCTTTTCGGAGAATGTCATGAGAATGTCACAACAAACTACCCTGTTCTAAATTCAAATTGTTGACAACATATTAATGATGCATGTCTGAAACCTTATTTTCATGGGTCCATGATAACGTATTTTAGACTACGTGACACAGACTTAAAGTCTAGTTTCCATAAATATTCCGATATTTAGGATCATCCTGACTGCTTCGATATCTTTGGCGATTTGTTCGTTTCGATGTCTTTACCTGATTGTATGTTACGAATTAATTGAAAAGTCATTGCTCTTAAATTTATGACGAATTATATGGTCCGATATTATAGCTCTCATCTAGCGTTACAAATATATTTAAATTTAATGCTGCTTCGAATTATTTGAGTACCTCGACTGTAAGGTTGTCATTTTGACAGGTGACAGCACGGCTGTTTGAGTCGATGTTTCTTCCGTTTTTCTCATACTTCGGCGTTTTTTCCAATTAACTAGAGACTTTCAAATTAAACTTTGTTTGCGTAAATCGTTGCAGGGATGCGGATTAAATAATTATTTTGGACGTGGGTGCTGGTTTTGGAAATTAAAATTTGGATTTTGACTCTAGTGAAGTGCTTCATTAAAAAAAAAAAACCGTATATGGCAATGGTGACAGCTCTGCGTGAAGGAGGCCGGCTTCGGGGTGTACGGCCATTTTGTTGATGATCGTAGTGTTTGTCGTGTTCCAAGTGGGAATTAATCCTTGTTTTGGGTGAGTTTCTCTGGATTGACCTGGTAAGAGCGTGGAATGCGCTGGTAGCGTCCTGGTATACTTATTTTTCATTTTGTTTCAGTACGGTGATGTTGTAGAAGTGGGTGACGTGGAGCGTCGCACGCGGAATCTTCCTGAATACTTGGTATGTGGCCAAGCCACTGGAGCCCTGCCTTTCCTTTGGGTCGACAACGCTAATCCTTGATCTTTGGTTGTAGATTGCTGTGGTGTTCGAGGTCTTGCACCTTCGTTGGAGTCGACAGCGCGACCCAGGCGACTAAGCAAGTCCGCATTTCCTCCACGGTGCGTGCTTATGTAGTTTTCAAGTTTCTATGGTGTCCGTTCACCGAACTGAGCAAGCCGGTTCCTTCTGTCCTTAAGGAACCACTCTAGAGTCGTTTCTAATCCGTGATCCGTCCACAGGAGGTGTTAAGACACGGCCTTGTGTGTGGCTGTTGTGGCTTCGTGTAGAAGCGTTTCAAGGAGGCTTGGTGGTTGTGAAGCAGGTTGGTCTGCGTAGTGTGGCGGCTGTCGGCGACGCTGGGACGTCGGGCACGAGACGCCGTCCGAGTGTGGCCTACAGTGGCCTGCAGCCAGGTTTGGCCGTTTCACAGCCCAGGTACAAGAGATGCCCCTATATTAGTTTAAATACATTTGGTATATCGGATCACTGGCCAATTGCATTCACGACCCTGTGAGTTGTAGTAGTGAGTTAGGATTTAAGCTTAAGCCTATATGTTCTATGTATGTAAGTGTGTGGAAAGGGCGGGATAGCCGGGGAACCAAATTGTTAAGTTAAAATATACATCTTGTTGCTCACCCGCAGCACTACCCCGCTACCCCGTGTAGAATTATCATTACACGACCGCTACCATATATCTGATGGCGACTGCATCACGGTTAAAAATAAATAAGAGGCAGCCTTTGCGCTTTGCAAACCACTATCAGTTGCTACTAAAAATGTTATTTACCTCTACGCAGTATGCCGTAGAAGGCACGAAGTACAGCGCTTGCGCGGGTTCTCGACTGGCGGTGTGCACGCGGGACGCGATCAGCGAAACAGCCAGCGAGCGCGCGATCAGGAATCCAAACGAATACACGAAATACGTCGCTTGCTCGTAGCCCCGCAGCGGTCTGCATTCAAAATTATACAAGTCCAATAACAACTACATTTTTTAAGAAACATTCAGAACCCTTGTCTACTTATTTACAAGAAACCATCCTTAGGGCGCGTAAATACAGTGGTTTAGTTTGTGAAGACGAAATGAAAAGTAGAGTTAGAAGATGTTAATACGCATCGCTGATATCTTATTTTTATCATTCAATAATCATAACAGAATCCAAAAATATTAGTATTATCTACCTACTATACTATTAATTAGACATTAAACAGAATCAGAACTGTAAACTTCATAAAATATCTCGAAGAGAGATGAGTTCCGCGTAAAGAACATACATTTCCAAAACATCAAAACATTGAAATTATTTAAATGGGAGGAAATAGAAAAACGATTTTAATTGTTAAGCAATAGATCGCAACGAGATAGCTGCAGAGAGTTTTCAATTTCGTAAACATCACTGTAACCAGTAACCAATAACTATAACGATGGTAAGTAATACTAAGTTAGGTACCTTTCATCCGGCTCTCCAAATCGACAGGAAGGCGTTGCGTTGATTCCGTCCCTGTTTGAAAATAAGTTGTTAAGTAAATCATAATTTGATGATATGTTTAAAATATCATTGTAGATCAGTTTTGAAAAAAAAAAACCCGACCTGAAAAAGTGGCCCCCGTGTTTAAAATTCATTTATTTACGTACACATCCGTTTTTGGGTCACCGACTTACATATTATGAGTACCTACCAAATTTAACTCAAATTTAATAGAAAGTTTTGAAACCGGAAAGCCATTTCTTATGCAATTCCCGTAAAATATATTACCGTATGCCCCTCTCGCTACTAAGACGAATCCAATGACACCTCACACGCCCTGCAGCCTCAAGGCTGAGCTACATTAGAGAAATATTTTCTCTAGGCAGATGATACGGTGCAGCCTCAAGGCTGCAGGGCGTGCCAAAGATTGATAGTATATCATAAATAATACATGCGCTCCTAAAACGTGTAGTACCCAAGGAGTTCAAGGTGTTCAGGAGTCAGTAACTGCAGGGGAATATACCTAGTAGCTGAGTTACATTTAACGGGTCAGTAGCATCATTTCTAAAATAATTTTTAAACTTTTTGCGAGACACTGGATTCACTGCACCTAAAATGCAATTCTAACTCCCCAGAACCGCAAGAGAACATTCAGCCCCAAACACTCACAAAAATCCTTCCAGTTGTTTTATTTTCAATTATGTATAGGAATAATTATTCTTCGTTGTAGGAATGTGAAATTTGAAAAAACCTGCCAAGTGCGAGTTAGACTCGCGCACGTAGGGTTCCGTACCATTATCTATAAAATCAGCAAAAAAAAAACACGTTTGTTGTATGGTAGCACCCCTTAAATATTTGTTTTATTTTAATTTAAATTTTCTATGTATATTTCAAGCGTCTACCTATTGCCGTTATCAATATCGAGCAAAAACGAGCAAAAAAATGACGTTTATTATATAGGAGCCCCCTTAAATATTTATTTTATTCTGTTTTTTAGTGTTATAGCGTCAATTGAAATTCTGCACATCAACTGTGAAAATTTCAACTGCCTAGCTATCACGGTTCATGAGATGCAGCCTGGTGACAGAGGGACAGACAGACAAACAGACAGACAGACTGACGGACGGACAGCAGAGTCTCAGTAATAGGGGCCCGTTTCTACCCTTTGGGTACGGAACCCTAAAAACGAGCTTTATCTCCGTAACCCTGTCTTTGGGATAAGGTGTATTAAAAGGGATTTTTGGGATTTGCCGCGGGATAGAGATCGGGAGTTGACTAACTTGTTTGTGCGCGAACGAAGCCGCGGGAAAAGGTTAGTTTTATTAATATTACTGGTGGTTCTAAATACATGTCAACGGACAGACAGACAGACAGACAGACCCTTACGGTACGGAAACCTAAAAACGAATGTTCAGAGACATATATGGAATCTTACGTTACGGTGTGCAGGTGTTTTGTAAGTTCGAATCTTTTCATCTACATTTATGTTCGATATTACAATGTTGACTTCCTAAACCGAAACCCGTATTTAGAACGACAAAATAACAGACAAAAACCGTAAAATTCTCCATTTCTCACAGAAATCTGTGATTTAATGTAAATTAACGATTTAAGAATTGGTGGATTATTTGAAAATAATATTGTATCGCTATAAATAGGTGCTTTATTTCTGCTGCAAGTCTGCAACAGCTGTTGTCGTGGTCGTAATCCTATCGTAAGCATACCCTACCTACCTACCCTAGGTAAGATTACTTTAGGTAAGGACGACTTATTCCTATTTAAATATTTATTTTTAATTAGTAGTTTAAAGGTATCTTACGCAAGTGTGTGTAGCAGCTGAAGGCAGATGAAAAATAGATTGTTTGCGAAAGATATAAATATGATGCCTCCTATAGCGTCGTCGACCCGTCTCACCAGGTAGGTAAGTCGACTGTAATCCTCGCGCATTGTACGCCAAAAGGACGACGGCGCGAACTGTGGACAGAGCCCGTACCGATATTTATTAGCTTTAATATATTGGAAATATTTACAAAATGTTTGCGTATAGTCCACCAAGTAAGTAGTTATCAATTTTTTACGACAGTGTGCTACATCAAATTAAAATTAATAAGGTTGATTGTTACATACATTGACTTTGTAAGTGAATAATAGCCTTTGATGATTAAAGCAATGTAACTTGAAACCTTAGAGTGGTAAAGAAATTTCTTGGTCGACTATGTATCATTCTGCTCAAGGCTACTTACTTACACATAAAAACGTTTTGTTTGTGACAGACACAAAGGGATTATTTTATAAATCTATTTTATTTCTGTATCTTAAATGTAAGATGAAAGTGAGAATAATCTTCGACAAAAACTTCCCACAAAAAGCTTCAATTTGACTAAATATTGCCACAATTTGATACTTACTTTCCCATAAACTGCGAAAATCCTGCGGTTCACTTGGTTTAATCTTGACGTCAGATAAAGACTGATGCAAATTACAAATAAGTCTGAGAAGTTCCAGTTGAATGTAAATTGAATGTTAATAAACTGCAAATTAACAGTGGTAACAATAATTCTTTTAGATATGTACGTACTTATCATATTTACACGACACACGACTTATTTACATAAGATAGCTAGCCCATTAGCATTTTAAAGATGACTGTTCTTAAAAATGTAATGAACCTTTTACTACGGTATGTGTCTACGTACATTGTCTAAATGTAATATTCAGATATTTAGAACATAATGATAAAAATTTACCTACCTGCACAACAGCCCCAATGATGTGATTATACGTGAGGTAGTTAAAAATCCAAGGGAAGCTGGCTGTTATGAAGGCTTCAGCGACGTTTGTGCCCTGCTGGCAGTCTATGGCACCTGCGATCCCAGACAGATCGGATAACAAGTGTTCAACTGGAACCGTTGATAAAATAAATTAAAAATAAACCGATCATAAAATTCGTAGGCATATGTGAAATCATTGGAATCAGTTATAATATAAAGTAAATTAATAAATTAGGTTTTAGTCCCAACCTGAATTAATTTTATTAATCACTTACCAAGAGCCAAAGATAGAACAAGTGTACATGAAATGTTGCATTTCTTTACTAGTGTTTTATCTTTGTTGGGATCAGATGATTCTGTTTTGGCAATTTGCTGACTAAGTTTCGGCCACCTCAGTGCCAGTCGAAGGAACAGGATACTTGTTACGCAATTTGTTGAATAAAATACTAAAGATGCTGTAATAATTATATTATTATTATTAGTTATTACTATAGATAGTTTCACAAGCAGAGAAACAAACAATTATTGTTATAATTACTATCAATAGTTTTACAAGCAGAGAAACGGCCAAAACAGAGAGGTTGAACAAATCTTTATAAGATATTACCAAATCACTCAGGATGTTAAAATAGGAAATCCATTTTATCATTTTCCTAGAAAAAAATCCGTCATTTGACCAAATCTCTAAATCTGATAAGTGAAATGACAAAAACACCCTAAAAAGGCAACTCGTTTTTTCATTTCGCTAAATTTGATTATTGATCTGATAAAATCCCTGAAAAACACGTCAGTATGTTGATGAAACTAACTCGCAATGTCAATTGGTTTTATAATTTTAGTAGACACTTGATATCATTAACATATATTGTGATAGTGAATGATTGCTTTCTACCAGGTAACCTGCCTGCTCGTTTCCCCTAAAAAAAATGCGCGCGAAAAAGTCAAGCCAACAAGTACGCGTAGGTATTTCCTCCTACGTCTGTCTTACGCTTAATAATTAGCAAATACTTAAACAGTTGTTTGAAATATTAATAATCATTATTCCTACCATTAGCAGATAAATTGGGGTTTGAGTCTGTGAATAGCTTGAGAAAACAAAAGCATACGAGGGAACTCTGTCCAATTATTGATAACAGGCTGTAAGCAAATCTCCACGTTTGCACTCGAAATCTGTGAAAAAATAAATAGATTTAAATAGATTTTTACACCGTGGCCCAAAAATTCGTTGACAAAATTAAAAAGTATAAAATTTGAAAATGGAACGCGTTATGATTTCATTTGTTTTTTTGTTGTGTTTTTACGTATTTTGCTAACGATTTGGAATTGATAGCTCCTTAAAATTATTCGTTTATTATTGCTTTTTGTCATGTCTTTGCAACGCAAAGCAACAATTTCCTTATACGACGTCGGATAACGACAGTGTGAGTTAGTTCGGTCGCTAAGTGTCAGTCGTCAATTAGTTTCCATGACTATTAAGCGGTATAATGAGCTTGGGCATGCCGCAGACCGCCCAGGAAGAGGAAGAAAGAAGACTGTTAGGACTCCTAGGCTCCGGAACATTGTCATCAAGAAAAATCATTGTCAAGAAACGGCTTGATCGTAATCCACGGACGAAAGTGCGAAAAATGGCTCGTGAGCTGGGTGTAAGTCGTTCGACGGTGCAACGTATTGTCGCTAATGACCTCAAATTGAGAGCATACAAGCTGCATAAAGCACAACTCCTTGAAGATAGAGATAAAAAAGTTCGCCTTGATAGATGTCGTCTTATCAAGCAGCGTGCCGCTACTGAAAAATGGAAAATATTCTTTTTTCAGATGAAAAACTTTTTTCCATTGAACAGGCTCATAATCACCAAAATGACAGAATATATTCTTCTTCTTGTCCTGGAGCGGCCGCAGTTATTCCTCACCGCCAAAACCCGGAATAAGTTATGGTTTGGGGGGGTATTTGCTCCACAGGCAAAACTCCTCTTGTATTCATAGAAAAAGGCGTTGAAATTAATCAAGATATATACAGAAGAGATATTCTTGAAGCCGTAGTCCTTCCTTGGAGTCAACGACATTTTGGTAACAAGCCGTGGATATTCCAACAGGACTCTGCCCCATCTCACAGGGCTCGCAGTGTGCAGCAGTGGTGTAAAGACAATTTACCTGGATTCATAAGCTCAAAAGAGTGGCCACCCTACTCGCCTGATCTAAATCTAATGGATTATAGTGTGTGGTCAATCTTAGAAGCAAGGGCTTGTGCTACTAAACACCAGAGTGTAAATGCTTTGAAAGCAACGCTCACCAAAGAATGGGAGAAAATAACTTTGGAAGAGCTGCGGCATATCGTCGATAATTTTGACAAACGTTTACATATGTGTATCAAAGCGAAAGGCGGATATTTTGAAGTTAACTGATTTTTTTACTTTAAAATATTGGAGTTTTTATATTTAATGTGTTATAGTAAGATTCATTTAAGCAATAAAAAAAAATCTCAAAAAATCGTTGTCAACGTATTCTTGGGCCACGGTGTAATATCATGCGTAATAATGAAGCGTATAAACACTAAAATTTTGCTGTTTGAACACAATACAAAGAACTTTCACAGATAACTTTTCTTTATTTTAATGTACGACCCAATGTATTTTACCTGTGTATCACAAATAAAATAAAAATTATTATTGTTATTATTAATCTCAAGTAGTTTTAATCTCGACATAAAGTCGTTTTTTTTTTGTTTCATTTTTATTATTATTATTCTCTTTATTAATATTTTGTCTTAGGCTAGGCTTTTACAATAATTATACAAAAAGTAAAATATAAAACTATACATACAAAACATAAAATAATTATAAAAACCTAACCTAGGGTGCCACCGGCAGCGAGGCGGGGCCTAAGTTACCGGTGGTTAGGGCGACAGAGAGAGAAACTTCCTGACTATCCGCGCAGTGTCCAGGAGTACCGCCTTCTGTATCTGACCCTTGATCTAACCATCTAGCGAGAGTCTCTTGAGGTGTTGGTCGAGACTCTTCGCTATCAGGCCATTCGCAGAAACGACTATCGGGACAATGATCGTCGAATCAACATCCCACATGGCGGTTTTCCCGTGAGCTAGGTTAAGGTCACGAGACCAGACGAGGTGCTAGCTTTGTCTTTCTCAGCTTTCACGAGGTTCTCGTCATGGGGGATGGTGATGTCGACGAGCACTGCCTGGCATTTCGATCGATCTGTCAGCACGATATCAGGCCTATTGGCTAGGATAGACCTGTCCGTGATAAAAGACCGATCCCAATAGAGCGTGGCACGATCATTTTCGAGAACTGGCGCAGGTATATATACTTATAGTAAGGCACTTCGAAGTCCACAAGACCGTATAGCAGAGCAAGTTGCTGGTGAATAATCCTAGCTACAAGGTTATGTCTGTGCAAGTACTCGCCGTTAGCTCTTGCTACCACAACCGGAAATAATATGCCTGAGTGACTCCCCGGGACGGCGGCATGCCTGACTTTGATTGTTAGCTACTAATAGTAATAATAGTAAGAAAATCTGAAAAAACTACAAAAAAACATCAGTTAGGTATGCTTCATATAATAATTATTATGTCATTTTACAGGACTTTTCTCATGGGCATCCTCGATAAGGAGACATTACCATTTTAGTTCATAGCTCGGATATACAGACAAACAAACAATACTCATTTCGTAGCTGGTTATTAACAGGGAGACGGGAGTTCTTAAATAAGATTAATATCTCAGTTCTTAATTCTGATGTATGAACGGCAACAAGTTATACTAAATTCGTAGCCGAGTTACAAAACTTTAATTAACTGAACTGAAACAATTACTTTGCTCACCCGCGACCTTACAGATATTAATATGGACCTCCGCAAAGTAACGCCTGATTCAATTATTATTATTATTAATTAGCCTGGAGAAGTGTCTCACTGCTGTGCAAAGGCCGCCCCCCATTTTCGCCATTCATCCCGATATTGAGCGGTGTCTTTCCAGTCTTTGAGGTACACGTCTTGGTCGTCCCGCCAACGCCTCCTGGGCCTACCTCGTCGCCGCCATCCATCCTGTGGTATCCAGTCCGTGGCCAACCAAGCCCACCGATTTGGATCCATGCGGCTGGCGTGGTCTGCCCAGTCCCACTTAAGCTTGGCAGCCTTGGCACCCACATCGGTAATGCGTGTTTGGGAGCGCAGTGTGGTGTTTCGGATCCGATCAATCCGCTTCACCCCGAGCATACTGCGCTCCATTGCTTTTTGGCAAACCTTCAATTTGGTCTTCTGTAACTCTGTCAATGACCATGTTTGAGCACCGTAAGTTAGGACAGGCAGTATACACATATCAACGAGTCTCCGTTTTAGGGTTAGAGGAAGATCGCCCTTCATTAGATCTTTCATTGACCAATAGCTCTTCCAGCCGTTTTGGATCCGTCTCTCGGTCTTGTCTGTGGCTGAAAGAGACTAGTTGGCCCAGGTAGGGATACTCGTCGACATAGTGTAAAGACTGCCCGTCTACCTCTACCTTACGTTTCGTTCTATTGGTCATTACTTGAGTTTTAGACCGGTTCATTTTCAGACCAACTTGAAGGCTTGCAGAGCTTAGCTCTTGTAGCATTGACTGCAGCTCCGATGCAGATGAGGAGAAAAGGACAATGTCATCGGCGAATCTAAGATTTGTTAATCTTTTGTCGCCAACAACGATGCCCTTGTACTCCCACAAGGCTGACAAGTTTCTGAACACTTGCTCTAGTGTACTCGTAAAGAGTTTAGGGGACAGAGGGTCTCCCTGCTTGACTCCTTTTTCAATCTTGAACGTATTTCCAGATGTTTGTAGTTTTATGTCTGCTGTACTATTGTCGTATATGGAATTAATGAGATTAATATAGGTGGGTTCGATGCCTTGAAGTTGAAGTGCTTCAATTATGGAGGAGTGTGTGATACTGTCAAATGCTTTGGAGTAATCAACGAAAGCTAAATATAGATGTTGGTTGTATTCGTGGCATTTCTCTATGATTTGATTTATTGTGTGAAGATGATCGGTAGTAGAAAAATTGGGGCGGAAACCGGCTTGCTCTGGAGGTTGATGTTTGTCCAATTGATCTGTGATGCGAAACTCTAATATTTTTATGAAGACTTTGTAAATATGGGAGACAGGCTAATGGGATTCAATGGCCTGATTCAATAAATTACTTTTTCTACTTCTGTACTTTTATCTAGGGTAATTCCAGGATAGATGCCTCGATTTCAATTTCTACTAGTAGCAAGGCTGTGGGACCAAAATTCCACTAAATAATAGAAAGACCCCTCCCTGCAAACCTCTGGGCTGGTGCTGTCATGAGCAAGAGCGAACGCGTTTAGTCCATGAGTGCCAAAACCTTCCGCGGCGAGATCTCGCAGAGCGTGAAAATTATATTCGTAAGTTTTTGTTTTTGAATAACTTTAGACTGGCTTATAATTTGCGCTTTTAACTAACTCATTAGGTTGCACTGAAGTTTAGGCTGCATGGATTAGTATATTTTATAGTGATTTTATCATTACTTGATTTTTTATCGAAAAGGGCATCTATCCTCTGCGAAAAGTATAGTTGCCCCGTTTTCGATCGCTATACAGTGTGTAAATTTCATAAGGGCATATATTTTATCCAGACATAGTTTACGACCATACAAATCACGTGAAATAGATATTTTGTTAATAACTTTTAAAAATGAAGCGTAGTTAATTTTTTTAAAAAATCTAATGAGCAATGTAACGCGTACAATTTTATTTGACATGAGTGTTTATTTACCTAATGTTATGTTGTCAAACCCTATTGTTAGGCAGAAAGATCTTCTGAACTTATGATAAAATTGATGCTACGATCATAAAGCACAATACTGAAAACCATCTTGCTAACTTCCTGCTAAGATCTTATCGTAATTTACTTATTAGTGACTGTCGGAGCCAATGGAGATACTTTCGTGTTAAAGTTCCTTTTGCGAGTCTTCACAAATCACTTCATTAAAAAAATGTTTCGCATTCCAAGCAGGTGGTGGTGATAGCATTACATGAGTTTTCAATTTCATTAGCACTTAAATAACATTGTTTACATTTAAAACTACCTTAATCAATAAGTACCTAATCTTGACGTTCCTCATTTGACACTTTCATAATGAGCCTAGATAACATAAATATCCAACGCCATGAAGGTAATTAGTACTAGGTAGTATTACAAGTTCGTTGTCTTTGTCGCGTATGTTTTCTTTTCTATTCAACCTTTAAGAATAAAACCACAAAATTCAATAGCAAATGTAGAGCGAACTCATTGGTGGTGTTTCTTCTGACATAATTTGTCATGACGCCGCCGACACAAATCAATAAGATTGTTTTCGTAAACAATACGATAATCGAATATTAGTACCAATGAACACTTCGATATAATAATGGCATATGGTGAAGCTGGACAATGTGGAAGAAGAGTATTAGAAATCTACAGAGAGCGATTTCCGAACCGGCGACCTCCGCGAAACTCACGAGTCATCATCAATGCTCTCCAGAGTATTCGCGATGGTTTGACTCTGACTGGGAGATTCAGTGATCACTCTTTACCAGCTGAAGAACGTGTGCAGCTTTGTTTGCTGAATACGTTCTAAATCAATGGATTAGGAGGTTTGGTCCTTGCCGGTGGCCTGCATGAAGTGGTTTTTTTTCTATGGGGAGCTGTGAAAAACGAATTTTACCTACTCACAACCACGAGTATTAGTGGAGCAGCTAAGGGAGAAAATCACGGAAGTTTTTCAAAAACTTCAAGAAGTGAATTTACGAAATGTGAGAACGTCCATCAGTCGTCGTTGTGTCGCCTGTATTCAAGAGCAAAGCAATGTAGAAAACAAATATCTCAGGCGAGTGAACAACATTTTAATTAAAAATTAAATAAATTAATGATCTTTATTTTTACTTTTATTTTTGAACTAAACATATGTCGAACCGTTTGTGTTATGACGTTGTTCGTAAACGTCATGTTCAGGTAGGTACGTTAATTCATCGACGCATTATGCTGTACATTGCTTGCTGAATTAATTTGTACGAAAAAATGAAATACAACTAATGTTGATTTTACACATGTAATTACGTTAATTAGTATGTATACTAAACGTTGTTAAATTATACGATCGTATGAAATTTACACACTGTAGATGCCCCTAAGGGCATCTATCCTCAACTTGTTTCAAAGATTTTTTATGTTGCAGAGGGTCGAAATGCCTTGTACATATAAGAGAAAACAGGGCGTAGTCCTGCGTAACGTCGCCTGGTCTGAAGAAAGCTTGCTAGCAACCTTCGAGGAAATGAAGAAGGGAGAAAAAGGAGTCAATGAAAAAGCCTGAATATATGGAATACCGTCTAGAACACCAAGACGACGTTTTGCCAAAAATGACGAAAAACAATTATAAAATTGACCCTGGCTAGGTATTTATGTAATGTAGGTACATATTGATTGGTATTTGGTGAAGCAAAATCACATTTTATATGGAATTGATTGACCTTTTATAATTTGTTTCAGTAAAACATCCAGTACTAGGATTCTAAAATGAGAAGAGACACGTGGCTCATACTATTCAAACTAGGCGAATTTAATTTTCAATGAATGTAAAGGACTGATAACTTTTATTTAACTTGTTTAATTTCAAAGGCCATCTATCCTCTGACGCATTTTTGCGACGGGTCGTCTGTCCCCCGCGGTAGGCACCTATCCCATTTATAAGGGGTCAAAAAAAGTACGATTTACACAAAATCCATACGATTTATATTAAAACAAGTACAGTAAAATAAAAGATTATGGATCATAGTTATCATACGCATTGGACGCAATGCTATAATTTGTTAAGTTTTTGAATTATAGAGCTATTTCAAAAAGTGGGGCATATATCCTGGAATTACCCTATTTTATACATGGTCGCGAACAATTAAATAAGAACATAGATAATATGACTTCAGGGAAAACGTCATAGAGTGCCGAAACAAACTTGTGTCTGAAATTGAGACTTCCCTAAAAGAAGTTTCAGAATGGGGTCGACTTAATTTAGTCCGTTTTAACCCTACTAAGACACAGGTTTGTGCGTTTACCGCAAAAAAAGTCTGCGTTTGTCGCGTCACCTCTTTGCAAAGGCACTCCCCTAGCTACCACAGCCAGTATCGGAATCCTTGGTATTGACATCTCGAGTGAAGTCCAGTTCCGCGACAGCCCACCGCTTCCAGCTTTATAAGGCGCAGGTTCGCCCACATATGGAATACTGCTCTCATATGTGGGCGGCGGCTCAGCTTCTCCCTCTGGATCGCATACAGCGGTAAGCGACGCGAATAGTCGGCTGCCAACGAATTTCTAATCGACTTGACCCCTTGGCGCTGCATAGAGATGTAGCTTCACTGTGCATCTTCTATCGCATGTACAACCCGAATAACTCCTCGGAGCACTCTCCGCCACCGCCCTACGCGACAACATTTCCATCCTCACCATCTGGATGGTTGGCAGTCTTCTACTGTGCGTTTTTCCAGAAATTTGCTGCCTCGCACAGCAAAGCTCTGGAATTAAGTACCTGCTGAGGTATTCCCGGACCGATATGACCTTCAAGCTTTCAAAAAAAGAGCGCACTCCTACCTAAAAGGCCGGCAACGCACTTGTGACTCTTCTGGTGTCGCAGGTGTCCATGGGCGACGGTAAAAGTTTTTCGGGTGCGCCGGTGGGATTCGAACCCACGCCTCCTGGGTATGCGCCCCAACGGGTGTTCTACCAATTGAACCACGTCGCATCCAACCGACTTCATATGGCTACTTAGATCTAAGTACATAAATGTACGGTCTGCGCCATGAGCGAGCGAGTGCCTTGGTACCTTGTCGCTTTCAGTTGTTTGACTACATGGTTTTATATGGCTATTTAAACATGATATTAAGGTGGCGGGGTGCAGGGGTGGTCGCGTGTTTGTGGCGCTGACCGTACAAGTAATAGTAATAGTTTTATTTTATTTCTTTTTATATTGAGTCTGTGAATGAGCGGGGGGCGGGGCTGGCATCGGGTTGGTGGCGGAGTGGAGTGCTAAGGGGTGGCATGCTTCCTGCTAGCTTTGGCGCCTTCCTCTCGACTGGTCCATTTAGAGTTAGACAATTTTGAATGGACTAGGCGGGAGTGGAGGTGCTAGGGGCTGGCGGGGGGTGTGACATTCCGACGCGCTCAGCTTGGTCACTGATCAGGTGTTGGCCTTGCTCCTCGTTCATTTACAAACGTAGGGGTGTCCCCTTCGCATTCCTTAGTTAATAATCTTAAATATTTAAAGATTTTAACTAAGTTTATGATTTTTTTTTGTAACTTTAATTGCAATAAACAGATTAAAATTTAAATTTTTTTTTTTATTGACTCTTCCGAAATTCTTAATCGCTTACATACGCCAACAGTGGCGTGTGGTAACATCCATCGCAACTATTAGAAGCTACGACTCCTACGTTCCAAATTACATTGGAAATGCGTAAGAAATGATGTACCACAGTCATCTATTTAAAGAATAAAGAATAAGAATAAATTTATTTATAAAAATCATTATTGAGAAATACAATTGTAGAATGATATCCGGCGGACCCCGAACTAGGCAGAGGCCTGTATCTCGGGGCCCAAGGAGTGCGTTAACAAAATTAAAAATAAGCAGAATGGTTACTTGATTACATTTTATAAGAGAGAAAAACAAAAAATAAAAATACTAATTAAAACTAATCAAACTAAATGGATACAAACAAAAGGATAAAACAGTCGGCACTTTAATGTGTGGTTGTGTGTTTGTGCTTATGTGTGTGTACGTGAGTGTGTATGTGTGTGTGAGTGAGTGAGAGTGTTTGTGTGTCATGTCCGTGTATTAAGAAGAGCTTCCGTATCGTCATAAGACAGAAGTATAAGCCACCTTTTCAAAATTGACTGCACTTGACTTATAGTGGACTGCTGAAGATTATGAACCTTACAGATGTTGTTGTAGATTCGGAGATGCATGTAAGCCGGGGCCCGCCTTGCAAAAGCAGATTTATAGTCCGGTAGAGGAACTCTGAACTTTCTCTTAGTCAATAACTGGGTATATATCGGCGATTTTCCAATGATTCTATGAGCCAGGGTAGAAGCCTTAAGGATGTACATCTGCCTCACCCTCAAGAATCTGGTCTCACGGTATAGAGTGTCTGTAGGAAAACGAAAAGGTTTCCTCAACAAAACCTTAATTACTGCACGCTGTGCTCGCTCCACAAGAAGCATATAGCCTTTAGCAGCACTGCCCCACACAGACACACAATATTGTAAGATTGATTGGCATAATGCACTGTAAACAATAAAAAGCACTTCTCTCGTGGCACAATCACGAAGGCGCTTAAATATGTAGATGCATTTCCTTACCCTAGAGGAAAGAGCAGTTATGTGTTGATTAAAGGTAAGGTGTTGGTCAATGATCAATCCTAGATATTTCAAATGGTCTGCTCTGGCAATTGTACCTGAACAAGAACACCCGATGCGATTATTATTAAGGACAGGACATTTCTCAGTGTGTATTCTTAGGTCTTGTTTCAGGGAATAAGATGAAGCAGATGTCTTCGAGAAGGCAAGGTAACTCGACTTGTCAGCATTTAGTGTGAGCAAATTGGTATTTAACCATGTCATTATACGCGACAACCCACTCTCAGCAAGACAGTGGGTAATATCCCAAGACTTACCATGGAAAATCACTGCGGTGTCTTCCGCATAACAAATTATATCTGCGTTGTTCAGTTTGAGCCGAAGAATGACATCAAAATAAATGAGGAACAGCGTAGGACCGAGGATACTTCCTTGTGGAACTCCAAAACTAACCGGCAACTGGTCACTACTGGCTTCACCAATTTTTACCACCTGGCGACGATCGGTCAAATAGCTACGAAACCAGTCCAGTGTTATGCCTCTAATACCCGAGAGGTCAAGTTTACGAAGTAGGATATCTATAGAAACCGAATCGAACGCCTTGGCAAGATCCAAAAAAAATTTATTCAAATATTATTTATTTTATTAGCAGTACGGCTGCTCACCGAATCTAAGATCATTTCTTACGCATTTCCAATGTAATTTGGAACGTAGGAGTCGTAGCTTCTAATAGTTGCGATGGATGTTACCACACGCCACTGTTGGCGTATGTAAGCGATTAAGAATTTCGGGGGAGTCGGTTGGATGCGACGTGGTTCAATTGGTAGAACACCCGTTGGGGCGCATACCCAGGAGACGTGGGTTCGAATCCCACCGGCGCACCCGATAAACTTTTTCGCTTTTAAATAATCTTAGATTCGGTGAGCAGCCGTACTGCTAATAAAATAAATAATATTTTAAGACCATTTTTCAACTGCGAGCATACGAACTCTTTACTTGTACTCGGAACCTGCATGACTGTGTGCAGTGCTATAAATTAAAAAAAAATTACTTACCGACCTTGGGTTTCATGGTAAGAAAAAAGCTCGAGGGTTTTATATGGGGCATTACGGCCAAGTTAACATGTATGTTTTGATACTGTTTACGCGCAAGTGTGATGAAAAATACTATTAATTAACTGTCGTGAAACAATGAAAACGGCAAGATAAATCATAATTTTCCAAGTATCTAAATGAAAAAAATAATAGGGTCAGTTGACCCATCGATGGTAAGTTGTACACAAAATGCCCCTTACCTCATTATCACAAATCGAATTATTATTTTATTTACACATCATTCCATAATAGTACTCGTACATTATATTCAACGTTCTGCAGCATTGTATAACAACGACGCGGGATATTTGTTTCCTCTCGTTGAGGTCTTTAGTCATTAAGTACATTACATTAAGAAACCTACTAACCTTAATTTGGTGATGTCAGTCTCGCTAACACCAATGACGGGGTTGAGTCCAAAAAACTGCCCTATTAAGATTGTTAGTTTCATAGCAGATTGAAATGTAACGCGGTAACCACTGCTTTCATTTGATACCAGTGGTGTCATAAATATCTCCGACTGTGATTTAAGATGATCTGGAAAGTATAATTTATTGGTTTGTGGTATAACTACGGCTTATTGAGTAGTTTAAACAAAGGACGAAAATACTTACAATGGTTCAACAAGTCCGTCTTGCTATTTGTTAATTTTGCTTCTGATACATAATACATGTCGATTCGAAGCTCGAGGCCTACTACACGTAGCTAATAACTTCAAGGACCAATTAATAATCAGCCATTAGTATAATAAAAAAATAAATAATATTATATATAAAGGGTATAGCCGGGTAAGCATAGTAAAACTGCCCTTAGCGAAAAAATGATTTTCCTTTTACCGGATTATTAGCCTTCATATATGTAGTGCTTTCACCGAAAATTAAGCTTCAAATGCTTCTGGTTTAAAAAAAAAATCCAAAAAAAAAACATTTTTATTTTTTTTTAGCCGAACTACTAATCCGATTTATTTGTAATTTGGATATATTGTAGATATAATTAAAGTAGCTTTTTGAAAAAAATATGATTGATTTATCTTTTCAAAAAATAGTTAATATTTGAGATGAAAGATTTAAAAAAAAAAAAACTTGCGAGTTAGCGACAGTTACCAAATTTATATATTTCATGTAAAATTTAATAATGTTTAACATATATTTTTTTCAAAAAAATAAAATGGGATTAACAGTGTGAAAATATCGAATTTGTAACAGCCCATACATTCTCTCCATACAAAGCGAAACTAAGTAGACAATAAATTATTAAGTACCTATCTATATATTTCGAACGCAATCTTTACGAATTTGAATTAAGAATGTGACGTATTGCACTTTAAATTACTTTTGTGGCTATATACGGCTAGGACGTACGCATTTTGTAATATATCTCATAATAGGTACACATTCGTATTATTAATTTATTACGTACCTAGTTGTACCAGCGATTTATATTGTAGCCATAACACATAGCAAGAAGAATCGCTAGACTTAAGTGGCAGTGGGCAGGACACATCGCCCGTAGAACTGACGGCCGATAGGGCCGAAAGGTTCTCAAGTGGCGTCCGCGGACCGGAAGTCACAGTGTAGGTAGGCCTCCAACAAGATGGAGCGACGACCTGATGAAGGCAGCGGGAATGCATTGGATGCGGATGGCGCAGGGCCGATCTGTTTTGCGAGCCTTGGGGGAGGCCTATGTTCAGCAGTGGACGTCTTTCGGCTGAAATGATGATGATGATGATGATACCTACTAGAAGTTATAGTGTCTTTAAAGTGCTCTGCCCTTATATTTCAGGACACAATTATATCTGAAAACGCGAGAGGTATGGATAAATATTATTTTGTTAAATGAACTAAAATTACGCCAGCTGTGTCATGGCTACAATGTAAATCGCTGGTATGTATAGTCGGGGTAAGAAAAGGTTCGTCACTTTTCGACCTTAACTCGTTTACATAGAGTCGAAAAGTGACGAACCTTTTCTTACCCCGACTATACAACTACGTAATAATACGAATATGTACCTATTATGAGATATATTACAAAATGCGTACGTCCTAGCCGTATATAGCCACAAAAGTAATTTAAAGTGCAATACGTCACATTCTTAATTCAAATTCGTAAAGATTGCGTTCGAAATCCTATCCTATCCTTCTAAAGTTAGAAAGGGCGCAAAGAGCGGTGCTAAAGGTAGCTCTGAAGAGACCAATGAGGTATCCTACGAAGGACTTATACAGGGACGCTCAAGTACTCAGTGTTCGGAAACTCTACCTTTTAAGGGTTGCTTTGTCGGTACACAAAGGGATTCTCAACTCACCGAACTACAATAGCTTGCTCAAAAAAAGAATATTTAAAATTCCTATAACAGCTGTCAAAACCCAGTTTGCACATCGATTCTCAGTCTTTTTGCACCCCCTAATCTACAACAGACTTATAAGACTATATAATTTTAAAGAATACTCAGTCTTCGAAGCAAAAAAGCTTTTAATAATTAACATGATGAACTTATCCTATTCAGACACGGAAAACTTTATTAAGATAACATATTAAAAACACACACACATACACCACACACATACACACACACACACACACGCACACAGACACACAATATTCGCCCTCACATAGACAACTTGTTGACACACAATTAAGAATATAATTATAATTTTGTTTTTAGTTATTTATGTTTCGCCTTAATTATTAAGGCTTTAAGAGGCTTTAAGAATTTATTTCAGTTATATTGGTTTATGTCCGTTTTGTTTTATTTTATTCTTTTATTCTTTCTGTTCCTTAAATATGGTTGCAAATAGCCGCTAATGTAATGTATTATTTTTGTAAACCGTAACATTTACCCCACGGGACAGGCTATGCCTAGTGTGGGGTTCAGTAAATATGTAACTGTGTTTTATTGTCATTTTTTGGAAATAAACTATTTGTATTTGTATTTGTATTTGAAATATATAGGTAGGTACTTAATAATTTATTGTCTACTTAGCTTCGCTTTGTATGGAGAGAATGTATTGTATGGGCTGTTGTTACAAATTCGATATTTTCACACTGTTAATCCCATTTTATTTTTTTGAAAAAAATATACCTATGTTAAGCATTATTAAATTTTACATAAAATATATAAATTTGGTAACTGTCGCTAACTCACAAGTTATTTATTTTATTTTTTTTAAATTTTCAACTCAAATATTAACTATTTTTTCAAAAGATAAATCAATCATATTTTTTTGAAAAAGCGACCTTAATTATATCTACAATATATCCAAATTACAAATAAATCGGGTTAGTAGTTTGGCTAAAAAAAAATAAAAATGTTTTTTTTTTATGATTTTTTTTTTAAACCAGAAGCATTTGAGGCTTAATTTTTGGTGAAAGCACTACATATATGAAGGTTAATAATCTGGTAAAAGGAAAATCATTTTTTCGCTAAGGGCAGTTTTACTATGCTTACCCGGCTATATACCCTTTATTGATATTCCTAAAATATTTTTTGGAACGAAATATTATCTTCACGTAACACTATAGGGAATTGAGTAGAATTGTACAAATTGTTCAATGTACGCGTAAGGAAATTGTGATTCCAAATGACTTTGTGTTCAGTAATTTACCTTCCATTTAAATTAAAAACCTTGTAATTCAGCACGACTCGATCGATCTCTTTCACTACAAAACCAGTTATTGTGCTGTCACGAACTTCTGGCGCAGTAGGTACATAACACGGAATCTTTTTAGGTAAGCCTTGATGGTAGGAAAAAAGTTACTTTGCATGGCCCACGAAAGGTTACAAATAACTTGTGTGTGGTGCACTTTTTAATATAATTGCCGGTGGTGGGAGAGTTTTGGCAGTATTGAATAATTTCTAACAATATTCTGTAAAAGATACAGTCAACCAATTTGATTTCTAGGCCACTGTAGAACCTTGTCGCACAAGACTAGATAATTAAAATGTCAGTGCGGGTCAAAGGATTGTCAACTTTCCGATCACAACATGCAATTTTCTAGTGAACTTATGAAATGTGTGATAAGCCTTTTAAAATTCTTAATTGAGACTTTAAGAGCAACTTTTTTTATCTTTTTTTTAAAAAGCTAACAATAGCCCAAATTAATAGGTATTGTTCTTGAATTATAAGCGTTTTTAAATGGTCCGACCTACAAAATTCGTATTACACAGTTTAGTGCAAAGAAATAAAAATATACTATAATTCCACGTGCACGCTCAACGCGAGCTAAGCGATATTTAATCGAGTTTTAACATGCATTGATACTGATTATTTTTTATACATATTTCATGACCACCAGCAGAGTCAAAGAAAATAGGAAACGCCCTAGCTGTTAAGTATCCTATTTGTTTGTTGAATATTTCCTAAATGTTGTGATTGTCAACATTGCTTACATGGCAAGGTTACTCTAAATACAGCAATAGGGCGCGTTTGCTTACTGAGAATTTACTAAAACATTGATGGACAGTACTTTCAATTAAGCCTTATTAAGCTATATATATATTTGTATGTCTATAGGCGTAGTGTCCTTCAAAGTAATTTATTGAATCAGGCGTTACTTTGCGGAGGTCCATATTAATGAACTAAAACAATTACTTTGTTCACCCGCGACCTTACGATAGTTACGTTTATGCAAGAAATGTGTATTCATGCAGTTCCTCCACCTCCACACTGTACGAACACACACAAATCACATAAACCCAACCATCACCACCACCAAGCTACACTGACGCGTTTTTGAACTCAACCAGAGCTCATCTTCAGAGTTACCACAACCGTATGCTATGCTACCAAATGGTAAACTAACAAACCAAAACAAATGTTTTAACTTGTTACTGTAACTTCTCAAGTACCCACTTTATTTTTCTTTTTCTTAAACTACCCCACAAAAATTTACTTTTATTGACATATAAAACTACCTTGAATTTTTGTTTATTTATTTATAAGGCATATTTTATTAATACTAACTGTTCGAATTAGACCCAAGCCGCAGTAAAGGAGAATTTACCTGTTCATTAATAATAGACCCCATAGTGTTGTACCTAATTATTTCCATGCATTCCAGAGCATCCAGACGCAACCCCTTGCCGCAATAAGTGTTACAACACTTCTTAATAATCTGAATCTAACAATGAATGGTTTGATTCCAACAAATGTTTTGCAAAATACGATCTATCTGGATGCTCATTCCTATATGCCGAAACATGCTCTTTAAATCTAGTATTAAAACTTCGGCCTGTCTGTCCTACGTATATCCTATTGCAGTCATTACAAGTAAGCTTGTATACCCCCGATCTAGTTCCCTTATCTACCTGGTCCTGTTCTACCGGCGGTTCGGGTACGTCTCCGGTATAATGGCTCGTTTTAAGCTCTTGTTCTACAATCTTCTTTCAGAATGTAATTGTTGTAAAAATACTTAGGTATTGTAAAGAAATTAAAGAATACGTCTGCTTATCACTACCGCAATTTTATCTCCTAAGTCTTCTAAGTGGCATTATGGAGAATTTTAGTTATAATGAAGAAGAGTTTAAATATGGTATTCACGCGCAAACAAAACATTAAGAAACCATGACTTATCTACTACTGTGTAAAGCACATCAAAACAATTGGTCTGAAAATTTTATTAATAAATGCGAGCATTTGAAAGGGTGATTGATGTTTTTGTTTACTTCAAACCCTATTATAAATTATTCCTGCATATCAATGAAAAAAGATCGCTTAAGGTTCTCCGGTAAAATATTATTTTTACATTATTAAAGCAGATATTTGATTGACGATCAAACAAAGTGACTAGGATGTCAAGTTTGTTGTTAGTCACGACTTATGATAACTACCAATAGCAGTGTTAACCACTAGCCGTAACTATAACTGTTTAAATTACACAGTATCGCTTTCAGTCCCTCTAGCTTGCTAGGTATTACAACAACTCACAACTCGAATTGCTGAAACTATTCTGCTATTATAAATTTTATTAAGTTTACAACATGAGGATTCACAGTTATGAATTTAATTCTGAACCTTGCGTGATGCATTTATTCTTGCAATATCCTTTGCGGTTGTGCAAATGGGCTGGATTTTTTCCAGTTGAAGCTTTAAATCAACCGCTGCCTGGGAATTTAAGGTATTAAATTGTATTTTGTAGATACTGCATATTTCCGCTCCACCTCTACGGTAGCCCACATTTCAAGACCCCCTTTGGCTTCTTAATATAGGTAATAGACCCCGAGTCAGGCATACATTTCGTGTGCTATTTCCTCTCGAGTGAAACTTCGTAAAATGCTTGAGAAAGTTGTATCATGAACCTCGTGATCGTCAGCTGCGTTTCCGTGATTGGGTTCAGAAGCGGCGGCCTTTCAATTTAAACATGTGTCCCAAGCTATAAGGGCTAAAATTTTTTTTCGAATTTGGATACGCATGCGTAGGTACTCTTTATTTTTTTCAATTGACTTTAATAACTGAAATACTAAATATTATCGCTATCGCACAATGATAACTCGTGCCGACTTCATGTCAAACGTTTGATATAAAAGTTAGTATGGAATCCATAGAGAAGATTTTAAACTTACTGGTTATTTGATAAATAAAACCGTATTAAATTGGTGTCTAATATTTATTAACCCTTTGAATGACAGCGTCGGCTATAGCCGACAATGCGGTAATACAAAAATTAACCTACCCGCATCCGGATAAGAATCAATTTTGTTCGTAACAAAACGATGTGTGGCGTTTAAAAGGTTTATTAATCATTAAAAGGATATTATTAATTAAATTTTCTTTAAGTATGTTTATCGTCGTCTAGTATACCCATAGTACAAGCTTTGCTTAGTTTGGGACTAGGTCGATTTGTGTAATATTGTCCCCTAATATTTATTTATTTAAACAAGTATAACACTCTATTTCTTTGGTTTTTCTACTCCAACAGTGTTTTATATCTAATATATAAAAATCTCGTGTCACGGTGTTTGTTACCGAACTCCGCCGAAACGGTTTGACCGATTCTCATGAAACTTTTTTCTCTGTATTATATAGGTCTGAGAATAGGTCGTAGGCTTTAATTTATATGGCAAAGCAACGTTTGCTGGGTCAGCTAGTTTATTTATAAATATAAATTTGTGGCGTGCATTCAGAGATATTATCATCATCATCATAATCTCTGAATGATTTAATTTCATTACGCAATGAATTGCATTTATATGTTAAATAATAATAATTATGTAATTAACAAAATAATAATAATGTCTCATTAATAAAATAATAATTGAACTAATTAATAATGTTAAAATTGCATAATGCGTCCACTTATGATAATATCATAAATGTCCGATTGCATTATATAAGTTATTATAAATAATATTTTGTATGTTGAGCGGACACGCGCACTGATTTTATTAGTAGTGAGGCGCGCGCATCGCAATACATCTACCTACGTAGCGATACCGATCCATCGCGCGGTGCGCTTGCGCAACGCTATCGGCGCGCGACGCCCGACAGTCCGTGTACTGCTTCGACGCGAGACGCTTGATATTGTTTACAAACGCTAACGCTTATGAGCCATCGCTTTAGCTTACGCTTGTTTTCCTATTTCACCATCTTCTCCTTCTTCTGTGAACTTTTATGTGTTGTGCTTGCTTGTTAATAAACAGTTAAAAAGTGACTTAGTGTTTGCATTCGCCTGCTACCTACCGCTACTCAAGTAAGTGCTGCAAATCACAACAACAACCACCACAAATTCCTAAATTTAACTATCTAATAATTTCCACAAAGTAGATAACTTATGTTAATTTGAAGCTGAACATTTGACTTGGCTACTTTTCACATACAAATCATCTTATTTTGGCTAATCAACTTATCTTCTACATTCAATTGCTTTGCTGGTAAAAACTAGCCAAGTCAAATATTAAGCTTCAATTTAACATAAGTTATCTACATTGTGTAAATTATTAGATAGTTAAATTTAGGAATTTATATTTATAAATATAAAACACTGTTGGAGTAGAAAAACCATTGAAATAGTGTTATACTTGTTTAGGGTGTTATTTGTATGAATGGATTTCAGTATTACCTGCAGAACTTGGCACCCATTTAGATCTCAATCCTTTTGTCGGCGAAGTCCATAATCAAGCATATTTTTAGTATTGAACTTGGCTAACATTTTTTACATTTATGTTTTTGGTGGGATATCATTACTTTTTGTAAAGAAATTAATCACCGAAGTTAAGCAACGTCGGGCGCGGTCAGTACTTGGATAGGTGACCGCCTGGTTTCATTTTGTGTTTTTGAAGTAAAACTTCTTTTGGCACGCTCGCTTGACTTACGTAACGTATTCTACTCCCCAAGTCAAGCGTGCCAAGTCAAGTTTTACTACAAAAAACCAGGCGGTCACCCATCCAAGTACTGACCGCGCCCGACGTTGCTTAACTTCGGTGATCGGACGAGAACCGGTGTTTTTGTCAAATTCTTGAAAACGGTGCATCCTACGGCAAAATCAATGAAATTTTCATCCTCCTTTAAACCCCCCCCCCCGTGTTTTTGTCAAATATCTTGAAAGCGGTGCATCCTACGGCAAAATCAATAAAATTGTCATTCCCCCTTTAAAAACCCCCCTTTCCCGCACCCCCCTCACCCCCCGGTGTTTTAGTCAAATATCTTGAAAACGGTGCATCCTACGGCAAAATCAATGAAATTTTCATCCCCCTTTGAAACCCCCGCCCTCCCCGTGTTTTTGTCAATAATACATATATTGGGATAGTTTCAAATATCTGCTTGTAACGGTTCCAACGCTACAATTAATTTTTTTTTGTATGGGGACCCCCCTATTTTTTAACTTCTTTTTATTTTTAGATTTTTTCCTACACTTACACACAATTACCGAGCTGGATTCCAAATTTCATCCTTCTAGGTCATCTGGAAGTAGGTTAGATTTAGGTACTATATGTCAGTCAGTCAGTCAGTCAGTACTAAAATTTACGACTTTTTGACCTTCATATCTTTATAACCGTTTGAGCTAGCTTCATGAAATTTGGGCTTCTAGATGGCCTTATGGATATAATTAAACACACGTGGTTTTATGTGTTTACGTTAAAGAGGTTTTGAGTTATAGAAGGATCAAAAGTGGCACCAATTGGTTCGTGTAATATTACACTCGGCGCTAGCCTAGCTAGCCAGTTCCTTTGCTTGAACTTGGCTTGACACGCTGCCGCGTGTGTAGATTCGTAATATTGTAAAAATTATCTTCTGCCAAATTTTCAATTGAGAGGAAAAGACTGAAAAAATATATATTTTGACATGTTATTGTGACCACCTGACGGGTTTTCCACCACTTCGTCATCATCGTCATCATAATCATCTCTGCCTATATACATCCCACTGCGGGGCACAAGCCTCGTCTCAGAATCACCAGTTAACTTTTTCCTTCTTCAAGATATTGGGTTAGCTGTAATTTGACAAATTTCCAACCAGCAAAGCTCAAGCTTTTTTTTCAAAATGTTTGAGAGGCTGCCGCTATTGAACCCACCCCCGGAACCGCAGCTGACGATCTGCACGAGAAGCACATTTTGGGAAACGGTATCCAGTTATTTCATAAAAAATGTTTCATAAAAAAAAGCCGGCCAAGTGCGAGTCAGACTCGCGCACGAAGAGTTCCAAACCATTGTCTATAAAAACGGCAAAAAACACGTTTGTTGTATGGGAGCCTCCTTAAATATTTGCTTTATTTTAATTTAACTATTTATATTGAAATTGAATATATAACTAAATATTCTGAGAATATTTCAAGCGTCTACTTGTTGCCGTTATCAATATCGAGCAAAAACGAGCAAAAAAAATCACGTTTGTTGTATAGGAGCCCTCTTCAATATTTATTTTATTCTGTTTTTTAGCATTTGATGTTATAGCGGCAACCTTCTGTGAAAATTTAAATTTATATGTGTAAAATTTTTACCCTTTTGGTACGGAACCCTAAAAATTACCAAATGGCCTAGTGGTTAGAGAACCTAGCTACATAGCTTGAGGTTCCGGGTTCGATCCAGTGTCGGGGCAGATATTTGTATGAAAAATACGAATGTTTGCTCTCGAGTCTTGGGTGCATAGTATCTGTCTTTATAAGTATGTTTATCAACGGGTTGCCTAGTACCCATTTTTTTATGGTGCGGAAAATGTGCCTTATGCATTCGTCTCTATTCGGAGAAACAGAGGATATGTGAGGCTCTCCCTCAAAGGGCCTACCCACTAAAAACCACACGGATTCCCTCGTTGCCATTGTGAACCGCACGGGAGCATAAAAGACACTGCGACGTCCACTGGCCGCCCCGGTATGGGGCTCCTCTGTCGACACCGTGCAATGCGGGCTCGGCTGTCTCTGGCCTCCCCCAGTGGTTTCGGTTTGTTTAAAGAGATTAAACTTCTCATGGCCTCCGAAGAGCCCCACGTTCCCGGCAAGCCGGGGATACGTGCCCTCACGTTAGCTTTCGTGCCCTCGCATCTCGTACTGGAAGCAGAGCGGTACCGGGGGCACAATCGCTTCTGTCCACAGAGGATCACCCCCACCTTTCCCTGCCCAGGTCGAACGAGCAGGTACTAAGTTTGGGTTTGCCTCCGTCAAAAGGACGCTCGCCCTCGCGACGACGGCGGGACGTCACCCTCACTGCGGGCCCACGAATAAGCCCGCTGGCTCGGATTCCCCGCAAACTAGTTGCGGGACTTGCGGGTTCACCTTACCACCCCTGAGCCATGGGCCCAACCGCTAGTCTTCTCCCGTTTAACCACCAGGGTTAACAGGGGAGAACCGTAGTGGTCGTGCAGCCCAGACGATCAATGAGGCATAAAGACCGCCCGGGCACATGTGGAGATTGCTCCCCCCAGTCGAATATTAGCCAACGGTTAACTTATTCCTCCCAAGGAATTAATAACCTGTTGTTGCCCAGGGTGCACCGTCCCGGGCGTTAACCTTCCCCACCCCAAGAGGCTTACGCCTCGGATAGAAGGGAGTGATAACGCCCGTGCACTCGAGGAGGTTTCCGCCACCGCACCATTTGCCTGGTACCAATAACACAAGCTTTCCTTACTATGGGACTAGGCCAATTGGTGGGAATTGTCCCGTGATATTTATTTATTTCTTTTAAAAACAACGTTTAATAGTTCATTAGACAAATTACTTACTTTAAAAAGCCTCACGCTATAAATCATTAGTAAAGTATTGTATGGTAAAAGAACGCTTAATAAACGTGCTAATAGAACTGCGACCTCATACAGAAACGAACTGCTACGAGTATGGTTCGTCTATTAAATGCAATTTAGTTAAATACCGTATTCCGGGAAAAAGTTATTTAACTAAATTGACGTTTTGGGAAATTTATCTACTAGAGAAATGTATGTTTAGGTAAATGGGTATTCTGGGAAATAACGGTTTTGGGTATATTCTTTTTTGGGAAGTAGATGTTATACAATGTGTATGTTTTGATACATGGGTGTCTTAGGAAAGAGATGTTTTTAACCCAACGAATATTTTAGGAAAGGGATCTCTCGTACCTAAAGGACTTATATATTTCTATTTTCTTCACAAATGTGATAGAAATAGTACAAGCTAGGCGGTACGGGAATGACGAGCCTTGACTCATGAAGTTATCGGCCTGCAACTTTGGGCTTAAAATAGACTCGCGTTACTAACTCCTAATTTTCCTGTTTAATTTTAATTTGATATTATCTTTCGTCTTTTCAGGTTCAACTTGTGTTGTCCATACATCTTGTACTACACATTAACAGTCATGGGACAAGCTATTTTAACCGCTTTTTGTCTTTATCAGTTGATTAGTGACCATTTGACTTTAGCTGGGCTCTGTACGTATAACGTCTATTTTTTGAATTTTATTTAGTTTTACCTGCCTTGCTGTCTGTGGGAGGGTATATAATCAAATATTGCAAGTTAAATTTGGTCTACCACCACCAGTTGGCTATGCTTTATATTTTCCTTTCGGATCGTTCTATCCATTTCTGAAAACATCCGTTCACAAAACATCTGTACCAAACAAAATTAAAAAGTTTCTTCAAATAACCGTAGGCCAAAATATCCGTTTCTTATCGCACCAGTCAGTATATTAAAACACCCAGTTCTCATAGCATCGGTATACCAAAAGATCTGTCTCTCATGATATCTGTATGCCCAAAAGATCCGTTTCCAAGCGCACCAGTATGTCAATACACCCGGTTTTCAAAGCAACCGTGTGTCAAACAACCGGTTCTCAAAACAGTATCCATATTTAGGAAAAAGTAGTGATAGGAACGGATGTTTTTGGGAACGGGTTTTTTGGGAAACGGATATCAATACAAACGTATCTTTTGGGAGAAGCACATTTTGGAAAACGGATTATTTAGGAAACGGTAGGCTTATACTAGCATAAACGTATGTATATGAATATATATGTGACACTGACTTCTATTAATTAATTGGTACAGGCGTTACTTTACGGAGGTTCAATCAATGAACTAAAATACATTTTATCTTGCTTCTATTAATTGGGCCGAACTGTTTTAGATTTTTTTGTTTCAGCAAGCTTCTTGTTCAACGGCACAGCATTGATGTCAACTATTCTGCTGTTACGCTTGGCGCAAAGTTATTCCAGTTTTGTAAAAGAATTAGTGCAACTTGAGCATTGTCTTGCCGAAGTACGTTCGGACAAACCACTAAAGTACCGCTTTAAATCAAACTCCGTAGCATTTATTGTCATGGGATTGGCTTTAGGTATGAATGAATCCTCACATATTATTTTAAGTGTTTTGTATGTAAATAGGGTGGAATTTATTTCGTGTAGCTAAGCTTGATTTGGTACATATACTTTTATAAGTTTACCATCTATACTCTATACTAATATTATAAAGAGGAAAGATTTGATTGTTTGTTTGTTTGCATTGAATAGGCTCCGAAACTACTGGACCGATTTCCAAAATTCTTTTGCCGTTAGAAAGCTACATTATCACTGAGTGACATAGGCTACTTATTACCGCGGGAAAATACCTTTTCCTACGGGAAAATTAATTTATCGCGGGCGAAGCTGCGGACGGAAGGCTAGTGTTTGATAATTAGAGATATTCGATTTGATACTAATACTACAGGTTAATTAAGACTAAATATGGCAGTTTGGCGCCAAAATATGTACCTCAATGAAACTTTATTTATAATTTTATCTTGGCACTAGAAATGAAGATCTGCGGTGTTCTACTAAAATTTACGGATCCTACCCCCTTTCAGGGGGGGTATAGGCAGTAGGGTGTTTCATTTTTCAAAATTTATGATTTTTCTTTGACTTTGCTCGAATTCTTGTTTCCACTCATATGTAAAGTTCATACGCCAAAAATCAGTAAAATCGATTATCATCTAAAGGTTGCACAGTTTGATGACTTGTATGTCAAGTAATGGATATCGGTGTATTACAGGATAGCAAAATTTTCAAGTTTTTTATCTGAAGTGGAGGGTTATAAGTGATTTAAGTGTGTCGTTTAAAAGATTTAAGCATATTTTAACGTAAATAATAAGTTTCCTTGTGATATTTTGTTAGGAGCTGGACTTCCTTCCAAGGAACTAGTGCTGTTGGTTTATTTTACACCATCACAAAGAAAAAAAAACTCTTTCGGACGCCACTAATTAGACAAGTATTAAACTGCAAGAAGTGTGGAAGAAGGCTAATATATATGTCAAGACAGTAACCGTTTGAGCTAACGTTTAATAACTTTATAAGGAACACTTACCATAATTTGTTAACGTTTTCCTTAGAAATTATCCGAAAGCGTAAGAGACAAGACAAAGTGGATGCTTATAAAATGTAGCATTAAAATCGATTAAAGAAATCAACATGACAGTGACCTTGGACTAAGAATGCTCTTCATTAAGTAGTCATCAAGTCATGAAGACGATGAAAATAATTCTATTCTCTGTACCACCAGCAAAAATGTCACGTCCTATTTATAAGTAAACTAAAATCTCTCGATTGGACACTCATAGCTGCATAGGACCGCAAACAACTCTCCACTCGGCAAGCTAGTACTTCGGTTATTACAGTTGTTAAAAGCCTTGGTCACGATGTCTCAGATGTTTCTATATCGCCGTCTACTATTCATCGAACTCGGGTGACCAAAAGAAGCGAAATGGCTCAAAAAATTTAAGCATCATTAACCTTTACTCTAACATTGAAACTGTAAATTGTTGCCATCAATCGCATCCTGTAAGATTCTAGAAGACAGAGTAACTATTCTTTATTTAATGATTCGATCAGAGACGAATAGCAGAAACAAGCATGCAACAGAAAATGCGTGGTCAAGCGAACCAAAGATGAGGTTGTAACTTGTGTAGTCTAAGTAGTAAATTATTTATTTAGTAGTTAATGTTCTATTTTATGCTTAATTTAATTTTATTTCACTTAAAAACGATGTGTGGCTACCATATTGTGCTATCTTTGAATAAAAGTAATTACTTCTTTTTTTCGATTCTTATTTAGAGCTGTTCATTCTGTGCAACCTCTAAACATGGTCCAATCCACTTGAAATTTGGAAAATATTCTATTAACATAAGCTAGAACCGGAAGCTGAGCAAAGTCAGAAAAAATAACACAAAAATTTTTTTCACCTACAAAAGTGAAACACCCTAATAGGCAGGGAAAATAATTGCACGAAAATTTTCCCGGTCTAAATTCAAGTTAATGCGAAACAAATAATTTTAACTGACAACCAATTTGTTAGAACAAATGACAAACGAATGAAATGTACACGAAATGAAAGCTAAAGAATTCTATTTTCAAAATTTAAATATATACTTATTTTCTTTTTCTCAAACATGCTATGAAATATTGACGTTATGTTCCTTATAATACGCCACGAAGTGTCACAATGCAGGCGCGGCGTGGTGTGCGGCTAGTAGAGAGGTCAATAATGGAATTTCATATAGGTAACGCCACCAGAGTTGAGGCCACGCACACAACCACATCTCATGTAATGACAGCGGGATTTTGACGTTGTGTTGACGTTTAACGACAACACAACGTCAAAATCCCGCTGTCATTACATGAGATGTGGTTGTGTGCGTGGCCTCAACTCTGGTGGCGTTACCTTTACAACATTGCTGGCCAAGGCCAGCAAAGTGATCGTCTATTGTTTCATACCATGACGTTTATAGGTCTATGGCATCATAGCATTTAGCCATTAAAAATAGTACATTACTGCAGCGGCCGCGAAATAGGGGATTGCCGGCCGAGTGTTAACGAGGCCATCTAGAGATACGAGGCCGGCAATCCCTGTTCGTGGCCAAGGCTTTTGTATAGAGCTTTTCTCAAACATGGATCATCATCATCATCACCATCATCATCGTCGTCGTCATCATCACCATCACCATCACCCACCATCATCATCACCATCATCACCATCATCACCATTATCATCTCATCCTCATCATCACCATCATCACCATCACCATCATCATCATCATCATCATCACCATCATTATCATCACCATCATCATCATCATCACCATCATCATCACACCATCATCATCATCACCACCTCATCATCATCATCATCATCATCACCATCATCATCATCATCACCATCATCATCACCGCCATCACCACCATCAACATCACCATCATCATCACCATCATCATCATCTTATCTTACCTTAAATAAGTGTAGTGGCAGAATGTCTTAATGAACCAAAACGCAAATATTGCTTATAGTTTTTTTTTAATGGCTAAATGCTATGATGCCATAGACCTATAAACGTCATAGTATGAAACAATAGACGATCACTTTGCTGGCCTTGGCCAGCAATGTTGTATGAAATTCCATTATTGACCTCTCGTCTAGCCACACACCACGCCGCGCCTGCATTGTGACACTTCGTGGCGTATTATAAGGAACATAACGTCAATATTTTATAGCATGTTTGAGAAAAAAACTATAAGCAATATTTGCGTTTTGGTTCATTAAGACATTCTGCCACTACGCTTATTTAAGGTAAGGTAAGATGATGATGATGGTGATGTTGATGGTGATGATGATGATGATGGTGATGATGATGATGATGATGGTGATGATGAGATGATGATGATGATGATGGTGATGATGGGTGATGATGATGATGATGGTGATGATGAGATGATGGTGATGATGAGATGATGATGGTGATGATGGGTGATGATGATGATGGTGATGATGATGATGGTGTGATGATAATGATGATGGTGATGATGGGTGATGATGATGATGGTGTGATAATGATGGTGATGATGATAATGATGATGGTGATGATGAGATGACGATGAAGATGTAAATGATGGTGATGATGGGTGATGATGATGGTGATGTTGATGGTGGTGATGATGTTCATGACGGCGGTGGTGATGATGATGGGTGATGATGATGATGGTGATGATGGGTGATGATGATGGTGGTGATGATTATGGTGGTGATGATGATGATGGTGATGATGATGATGATGATGATGTTGATGATGGTGATGATGAGATGATGATGTTGATGATGATAGTGATGATGGTGATGATGATGATGATGTTGATGATGATGGTGGTGATGGTGATGATGATGTTGATGATGACGACGACGACGATGACGATGGTGATGGTGATGATGATGATGATGATGATACATGTTTGAGAAAAACTCTATACAAGCCTTGGCCACGAACAGGGCTTGCCGGCCTCGTAACTCTAGCTGGCCTCGTTAACACTCTGCCATCTATAACTACTCGGTCGGCAATCCTCTATTTCGCGGCCGCTGCAGTAATGTACTATTTTTGTTTCTAAATGGTCCATTCTAAAAACTTTTAGTGTGATCTTCGTATTTTTGAATATACTTCGGATGTTATAAGTATATATACCAATGGCGTGGTGACTTGTGGGTTTTACGGTAGTGAACGGCGGCTTGAGTGTAGAGGATGTGTAATCTCCGGTACGTATTTCGATGGCCCAGTCGAATAAACGTGCAAATGCCCTTATACAAAAAAATTTTTTTTGCTTCTTATGCTTTTATATATACCCTAAGGCACGTTGTAATGTTTTTTAAGCCAATCCGATTTACTGTTTATGAAAAATATGTAACTAATTTTTATTCGTTGGTAAATTTCCATATAAATTAACATGAATAAGATTCCAAGAGAGTGTTTTGCCGTTTTAACAATTTAAATTAAAAAAAGTCAAAGTAAAAAAGCATTGCACGTTTATTCGTGTATGTTACTATATACGAATAAACGTGCAATGCTTTTCTACATTGACTTTTTTTATTTAAATTTTAGTAATATTACTTTGCACGTTTATTCGTATTAAACTTTGTTAGCAAGATTCGTGTAAACTAGCATTAAAACTGTTACTTTTATCGCGTTCAATCTTGTCAACCAAATTTTAGTTATACTAGCTTTCACATACTACTCTTTAATGTTTGAGTCATAGAATAAAAATAATTTTAATAAATTAACACGAACAAAATTGCAAAAGCCGAATGCGAAATCAAATAAAATACAAAAATAGACGTTGATGTACATTGCGCTAAAGGTACACTTTTTAACATGAATAACGGTGCAATGAGCCATAACACAAAATGACCTGAAAAAAATAAAGAGGTTTTTCACTATTTACGGGAAAATGGTTAAAAATAAGGGTCAAATATTTACACAGTTTTGTAGGTAATTTTGCTATCTATCTAATGATATACTATTAGCACATATATTATTATAAAGGCTCCCAGAACTGTCAGTTATCTTTGTTAAAGTTGATTTTATTTTTCCTGCAAAGTTGTCGTTTTACGATTACACGTTTATTCGTCTGGGCCATCGATTTGTACAAGGCGGATGGTCTGAACAATTTGATCGCATTGGCTGAGTTGATGTTAATCATCATGTTGGATGTCGCGGTATATCTGGCCTGGCACTATATATTTGACTCGTGGGAAAGATTTTTGTTAATACTGTATTTCTTTTTCAGTGGAACATTTACTATCAGTAGTGTTTATAATGAACCTGGTAATGGATTGTGTTGATGACTTCACATTTTCAGGGGAGGTTTTCAAAGCATATTTTATGTTCAGGAAGCCAGCCATCTACAAATATACTCCATATAGTATTTGGAAGGCAATTTTATTAGAGGTAATTTGATCATAAATTCTTAATATTATATGTATATTATTGTGAGAGGAGTGAATATTTCGCTATGGTTTCACTAAATTTAATTACTTACATACCTAAGTATGTGTAAAAATGCATGAGTTTAGTGATTTATCAATGCCAGACAACACGTTTAATAACAACTGTGGGTGTTTTAGTAACTACGAATAATAAATCATCAGCAAGTCACTTCTTCCTCTTTTAGTGCCACTTCATTATTGAAGGTCTATTTAAATCTCGCCCTGTCCACAGCCAATTTAAGTAGCTGTTCAACAGTCTTGATCCCGGTCCATTCTCTTACGTCACGGAGCCATGACATTTTGCGTCTCCCGACCTTACGTTTACCGGCTTGTTTGCCCGTCATGATGGTTTGCAGAAGAGGATATTGTTGGTGTCGAAGAATTTGGCCTAAATACTTAATATTCCTTTATTTTCCTGTCCGAATAAGGCCAACCTTCTTTCCCTTTCGCTGAAGAACCTCCATGTTCGAGATAATGATCAATCCAACCTAGTCTAAGTTTTTTCGAGCTTAAACACATCAAACTTTGCCAAGTTTGCTTTGTTGTGTTTGCTTTGCTTAAGTTTTGGTGTGCATTCGAAGAACATGAACCCCCAAGTTTCTTGCAAGTCTTCATTTTGATTTATTTGCTTCGTACTTAATATAGGTTTCCAAGCATATTCAATTATATTTTAACTTCTTGACGGCTCTATTTACAGTATCTTCATTTTTGCGAATATGCTTGGACAGAAAGAGATCTATTTACAATAAAAACAATATAAGTAATGTTATTTTTTAACAAACAAAAACTACCTATAGGTATTAAATAAAATCCAGTAAGTATTATTTTATTACGAGTATATATATATTTATCCCACTCTCACTCTTTATTGAACACCTTCGTACACACATATAAATACTTGTACTTACCTATTGCATTTTACTTTATTATAACGCACTTTTATACTCTCTTTTTCAGGTAGTGAACTTTCAGGCAACATTTTTGTGGAACTTCATTGATGTGTTAATAATGTGTTCAAGCGTCTATCTTATTTCATACTGTGAAGACATAAATCGTGTTATATGGTATATGAAAAAAAAAGTAAGGTTCTCGGTTATCTTTATTTGTATCCTAATATTATAGAACTCAAGGCTGATTTTCGACTGATCACCAGATATTGATATTGATGATTGAACACTGCTTAATAGTTATTTGTTATACAAGGGGGGAAAGTTGTATTTTACCAGCGAGTGTTCATTTGAAACAAGAGCTATCGAAAGGATTCTATGATTGACCACGAGCGAAGCGAGTGGTTCAAAAATAGAATCCTTGCGATAGTGAGTGTTTCAACACACGAGACGTAAAATAACTTTTCACCCGTGTATAACACAAAACTTTTCACCTCACTACAGCGAGGAAAATAATTAGAAAAACATGCGAATATTTAATTGAAAAGTTTTGACTTAAGTTTTTTTTTTACTATTTCGGGTGCGTTTTGTTCGCACATCGACTTACTTGGACTGTCATAACATTTTATCCGTTTTTACAACAAGAATGAAGGTTAATGTTGAATGCTGATATTTATGAATTAAAATAAAGTTGTAAGACTGTATTTAGTGTTTTTTACTCGATGCAATTCATTAATTGTGATTTTAAAAATTCAGCACTTTTAACGTTTTACGTTTCGTTAGCTGTCAAATATCACTTAAGCTGCCCTCAAATGTCAAAACTCTTTCTTCACATGTGGATAAAAAGCGATTTTCTCAATAGATGTCAAACAAACAAAAAGGGCTTTCCGAGCTAGTGAGGTGAAAAATAATATTTGATCACTAATTTCGGTCATTAAAAATCTCTGCGCTCGCCTATCGGGTGAAATACCTGTCACTTGTCGTGTTGCTGGAGGCCAGAATTGGGCAAAATTGATCATAATCGTAATGAATAGAAATATTATTTGTATGTACAAAAATACCTATGGCTAATCCTGAAATCATTGAAATAAATAAACATTTTATATTTGTATATAAAAAAAATAAGGTAGGTAAGGTATAATACCTTACCTTAGGTAAGGTATGGGTTAAGAAATATAATACTAAAAATATTTTTACTAAAAATATATTTTGAAACGGAATCCCTTTAGGCAAGGTTCCGAAGATACTGGCAGCGTTCCCCCTTTGAATAGCTGAACTAATTCTTTGTCCGAGGTAGCTGCCAGCTCTTCGGTCTCCTGCGATTTCGACTAACCTTTTGACGTGACAACGTCTAATAAATCGATGAACGTCGGCCGCCGGGTGCAAACACGAAAAAGGATGACGCATTGTAACGTTACGCAACGGTTACATGTACTTACAGAGCGGCGAGGGCCAGTTGCAATAGAGCGGCGTAAGCCAGTTGCAATAGAGCGGCGTAAGCCAGTTGCAATAGAGCGGCAAAGGCCAGTTGCAATATTACGTAATACAAACTTAGTACTAGCACTCGGATAATTTTTATTGAATGTTTTTTATTAAATGTTTTGTTATGACGTTGTCACGTTAAACTATCGTCCGTAAACCGACTTTACAGACAACCGGTTTTTGAATGTTTTGTTATGATGTTGTTTTGTTGACGTTAAACTATCGTCCGTAAACCGACTTTACAGACAACCGGTTTTTTTGCTATTTCCTAGTTATTTTTCGACAGTGATACTGTCGAATGTTGTCGAATGATGTCGAATGATTAAAAAGTCGAAACGTTACATCGAATAACCGATAATACGGACAAATGCGATTTAGAGATTTGACGAAAGATTAATAAAACAAAACAATAAATGCCTAATCGTAAAAATTCAAAATGAATTTTCGGTCAAACGAAAAAAAGTAAAACAACATTTGTCGAATAGATTTTGCCGAAACGAAAATCGGACTATCGTTTTTAGTGTTTCAGATAGGTAACCGTTTTGGATGTAAATAGGCGAAATATAAATATATGTGACCTTTTTAGGGTTCCGTAGTCTACATAACTAGGAACCCTTTTAGTTTCGCCATATCCGTTCGCAGCTTAGATCTGAAAATTCCTAATGATGTTTGGAAAACTTGCCGTCTACTATGGCTGATTTGAAGATGACATATTGAAAACCAGAGCTAGAAGACAACATTGCAGCGTTTATGCAATTGCAACAATAATTTTCTGATTTATCCAGCAGTTTATATTCGAGCGATGCAAAATGCGAATACTCATTCCCAACATAACATAACGATTTTACGAGTAATGTCAGTGAGACGGTTTTAACCGACGTGACATTTTATATAAATTTACTAGCTGTTGCCCGCGACTCCGTCTGCGAATAATGGGGGGAGGGATAAAAAAACGCCTACGACCTATTCTCAGACCTACCGAATACGGAGAAAAAAGTTTCATACAAATCGGTCGGACCGTTTCGGAGGAGTTCGGTAACAAACACCGTGACACGAGATTTTTATTTATTAGATTAGCTGACCCGGCAAACGTTGTTTTGCCATATTAGGGGATTTAGGGGTATAAAAAATAGCCTACAACCTATTCTCAAACCTACCGAATATAGAGAAAAAAAATCGCTATCGCTATCGCTCCGGTGGCTAAATATCTCGTGTCATTATGGCATGTTTTAGTCCCTTGTTGAACAATCTACTATTTCACACCACCTGCTCGACAATGCCTCATTATATATCATGCAAACCTTACTCAAAGTAAATCATTATAGCCCTTGTCTTTTGCCGGGGTGCAATGTTGTACTGAATTTCATTATAACCCGCCGCAGTAATGTGTTAATGTGATTCTCACTTCTCTTAGTTCTTATTGTTATGCATTTAAAGTCTAATTTCGTTAAAATCGCGCGGCGCGCGGCTGCTGCAGCTGCTGGTGGCCGACGGCGAGGAGGTGGACGGCGGCGCGCGCCGCGCCTCATTTATTTGAAAATCGAACTTATTCGAAAATCGAGCTGGCCACGCCACGGCAAGCCGAACGAAAAAAAATCAATGCTTAAAACAAAAGCCGCGAGTATTTCAATACGGTGCAATCAGTATCAGACAAAACTGCAAAAGAAGATAGAATAAAACATTAAGAAAATGTCGAGTGACGAAAGTGATTTAACTCCGGAGTCCATTAAATTAGACGCCTTAGGTATTGTTAATAACCTACTACCAGAGAAGTTGAAGGAAAAATACTTGAAAGCTTACGACGATTTCCACAAATGGAAAACTGCAAAAGGCGCAAAGTCTGTGTCGGAGTCAGTGCTTCTTGTATATTTCGAGTATTTATCGTGTACAAAGAAGTCCAGCAGCCTGTGGTGTATCTATTCGATGTTTTTAAGACACTTCATTTGGAAATAGAGAAGAGGGCCATGGAACAATGGCTGAGAATGAGGGCATGTGAGGAGTGGAGGGGAAACTTCACAGACAAGAAACATCCACTTATACAAAAGGAGGCGTTATTAAAGCTAGGAATGCTGGCACAGAATAACGACCTAATTAAGAAACAGAGGGTTTTTGACAAGAAATATAGAATTCATATAGGAGAGAGAGATAGTTGGAAAGTAGACCTTGAGCATCCGACTACAATTTGTTTTACGGATGGGTCAAGGAAGAAAACGTCTCAACTTGCGGGAGCAGGCATAATAATCATCATCATTTCAGCCGAAAGACGTCCACTGCTGAACATAGGCCTCCCCCAAGGCTCTCCAAACAGATCGGCCCTGTGCCATCCGCATCCAATGCGTTCCCGCTACCTTCACCAGGTCGTCGCTCGCCAGGTATTCACAACAACAATAGGCAATAGATAGATAGGTAATGTCACTTTGACAATTTTGTAGGAAAATGACTGACGCCTGTCATTTTCATATTTGTGTGAAGTATATTCAAATGGGTAACCCACAGGGGTTGATCTCAGGTTGTCCAGGTCGCAAAATGACGACAGAGGTTGATTGACCACATCGCACAATGACTAGGTCGCAAAATGCCTAGATAGCTTATATTTGTCCTTCCGTACCCGTGGTCCAACTATAGTTTGTCCTACTGCTTTTCTCTTTGTGGCTATTTTGCCCTTCGGGCAACTGAAGTTACCTGACTAGCCTAACCTACCTCATCATCATCATCATTTCAGCCGAAAGACGTCCACTGCTGAACATAGGCCTCCCCCAAGGCTCGCCAAACAGATCGGCCCTGCGCCATCCGCATCCAATGCGTTCCCGCTACCTTCACCAGGTCGTCGCTCCATCTTGTTGGAGGCCTACCTACACTGCGTCTTCCGGTCCGCGGACGCCACTCGAGAACCTTTCGGCCCCATCGGCCGTCAGTTCTACGGGCGATGTGCCCTGCCCACTGCCACTTAAGTCTAGCGATTCTTCGAGCTATGTCCGTGACTTTAGTTCTCGCGCGGATTTCATCATTTCTAATGCGATCCCGCAGAGAAACTCCAAGCATAGCCCTCTCCATCGCCCTCTGAGTGACCTTGAGCTTCCTTATAAGACCCATCGTTAGCGGCCACGTCTCAGTGCCATAAGTCATCACTGGCAACACACACTGGTCAAAGACTTTTGACTTGAGACGCTTCGGTATATCGGATGACAAGATATTGCGGAGCTTCCCGAACGCTGCCCAGCCGAGTCTAATTCGTCGATTGACCTCTTTCTCGAAGTTGCACCTACCCAATTGGATTGTATGTCCCAGATAGATATAGTCGTCAACAACTTCGAGCAAAGTATCGCAAGTAATAATACCCAAGATGAATGTTCGAGAGGCTATACCATTAGGCAGATATGCCAGTGTGTTTCAGGCTGAAGTGTGCGCAGTGTTGAAGTGCGCTCAGATTATACAAACGAAACTGAGTGACTATCGTGGTGTAGGAACAGTGGTGATTTACTCTGATAGTCAAGCAGCGCTGAAGGCATTAAACAAGCCGACAGTTAATTCCTCTTTGGTAAGAGAGTGTAGAAATGCACTCAATAGACTAGGGGAGAGTACGATGGTTACGGTGGCCTGGGTCCCGGGACATCAGGGAGTGACAGGTAATGAGAAAGCTGACGAGCTAGCAAGGGAGGGAGCGGATACGGGATTTATAGGTCCTGAGCCGGTACTTCCAATATCTGCAGACGTCACCAAGGGGGTAATAGATAGGTTGAAGGAACAGGAAGCAAACAGTGATTGGAGACAGGCTGTTGGGTGCAGACAATCGAAGATGATGCTGGATGGTATCAATCACAGAAGAACTAGGTATCTCCTAAATCTAGGTAAGAGTAGCTTGAGAACTATAACTGGCATAATTACGGGCCATAATTTGTTAAATAGACACTTAAGCATAATAGGTATAAAAAGCGACCTCTCCTGTCCACATTGTGGGAAGGAGGAAACGAGTGAGCACATCCTAGCCGAGTGTGTCATGTACGCGGCAGCGCGGCGTGATGTATTCGGGAGTGACGAGCTGAGGGAGGAGGAGCTAAAGGATGTCAGTCTCAAAGATGTCCTTATGTTCAGCAGGAGAACGAGAAGATTCGAGGAGAGATGCTGTGTGGGAGCGCTGCTGGGACAGTAACCGTCGGCTCCAACCACGGGAAACTGGGCTGAATGACTGTGAAAAACGGTCGACAGCCCGCCTGGCTCAGCGAGGCGTCCCCATACATCATCATCATCATCATCTATTCGATGCTCAGGTTAACAATAAGCATCAAACACGACATTAAGATAAATACATATAGCAAGTTATTGGCATTTTTAAAGAGGAAATCAGATGGTCATCGAGGAAAGAAGTCAAAAGTATTGACAGCGCAAGATGTGGAAACTTTTCTGAATGAGGCTCCTGATCACAGCTTTCTGGCCATGAAAGTAAGTATGAGTACTGCCTACTTTTTAGTTACGTTTCTAGTACCTACCTATAATAGCTCTATAAAATAGTTAATGAATAATAGAACATTGTGCATCTAGGGCCGTAAGTAGGGGATTACTAACGAGAGTCTATTAGAAGCCCGACGCCGAAGGTGGAGGGCTTTTAATGACTCGAGTTTGTAATTCCCTTACTGCCCGTGATACACACAATGATTTTCATCACATTGCGAGAAAAAAAATCCAAAAATAAAATTATTCCGTCTTTAAACACTTAAATTGAATAAAATAATGGCTACCCGCCAATACAAAATGTCACTTTTTTCAAGTCATCTACCATAGATAGTGTAAACTGTGTTTAGTTTAGAATTCGAAAGGTCATACGGCCAGATTATGCCAACATGTTTAAAAAAAAATTTTAATAAAATTATTGCAAAACTATTTGATATAAATTTAAAATATAAAAATAACGAATTTTCATGAAGCGTAAGATAAGTTTTGTGTTGTAAAATTTGGGTTATAGCTAAGTTTTAAAGATAATAAAAAAAACGTTGGCTGACTTGAAACCTCCTTAGTCTGAAATGACTTGTTTGCAAATTTTAAAACTAAAGTTAGAACTCCCTTGGGTAGAAAAACTGTACGTAAATCCATAACTCCCTTAAGAACAATTAAGGCCATTGTCATTTAGTATACAGGCATGGAATAAGACCATTGACGAGCAAGTGTGATGAAAAAGGGTATTTTTATGGCACACATTTAAAAAATACACAATCTAAGGTTTTGTCGCAAGCTTTTTTTATAATATAAAGGTCAAAAAATGTAGTAATGTATCTATCTATTTACTCACAATCCTATTTTTTGTTACAGGTAGCCTTGATTTTTGAAGTGAATGGCGCATGTCGTGGAAATGAACTCGTAAACATAAAAGTCAATGATATCAAAAAACATGCAGATTTATTGCTGATTAACTTACCAGATACCAAAACAAATAGAGAACGTTCGTTCATAGTTCGTGAAGATTATGCAAGAATTGTCGAAAAGTACCAAGCTCTGCGCCCCTCTAATATAAACACAAACAGATTTTTTATCGGTTACAGTAATGGCAAATGCACCAGGCAAGTCATTGGCAAGAATAAAATCAGCGCCATGCCAAAAGAAATTGCAAAATACCTCAAATTGCAAAATCCCGAGCTCTATACGGGTCATTGTTTGAGGAGAACATCGGCAAGTCTGTTGGCAGATTCAGGAGCAGATATGGCCCAGATAAAACGTCATGGTGGCTGGAAATCCGATGCAGTAGCGGAGGGCTACATAGAGAATTCCATACAAAACAAAAACAAGATAAGCTGTCGTATTGGTGACAACATTCATCTGAAAACTACGTCCATTATTGATGATCCTTGGAAACCTTTGCCACCACAGCCATCTAGCTCAAAATATATCCCGTCAAGCCCACTGCCTCAAGCACCACCTTCCCCAACCTTTACTGTGCCAAACGACCCTCACACGCAAGGTTCTGATGTATTGGGTGCTGATACTCAAATAAATTCCACCTCAACTAACATAAGCGTACCAAATAAAAATATAACAATATCTTTACATAACTGGACTAATGTATCAAACATTAATTTTAATTTTTAATTTACTTTTTATTGTTATTTACTGTGCCAATTATATATAATTAGTAATGAAAATAGTATTTTAATAAATAAAATACTTTTTCTAGTAGCCTTGGTTTTTATTGTCTCGCAAAAGGTGAGAAAAGTAGAGTATACTCCTCAGAGATAAAACTGATTTTGCCTTGGGCGCGCTTAAATCCTTCACTGCTCTCAGGACTCCATTTTAATTCCCTCGCTTCGCTCGGGAATCAACTCAAAACCCCCTCGCTACGCTCAGGAGTTAAATCTGGAGTCCTTCGTTACGCTCAGGATTCAATATCGCGCCCGTGACATAATACAGTGCTTTATTCCCTTGGTGTACAATCTACTATTACCATACCGAATATCAACTTTGAATCCCAAAATTATTACAACATGATTGAATGGCAGGACAAAATACTTGTATTAACGCCGCCTCCGCTATTGCGGCTGACAGAAACAAGTGAACGTGAAGACATGGTTTCCATGGGAAATTTGAAAATAATCGATTTCCCAATGTTCCAATGTCACACGTAATCCGCGGAGAGGTGCGACAAACTTGACGACTGAAGCTGCTGGTTGTGTGGCTGGAAACAAAGCTAGAGAATCCTTTATTATTCTTAAATAAATTCTAGAAAAATCAAGCCCAAATTTAATTCTAAAAAAGATTTTAAGTAAGCTCATTATGACTCTAAAATGATGTTGACATACCAAAAATTGGTACGGAACCCTCGGTGCGCGAGTCCGACTCGCACTTCTTCATCTTCATCCCAGCCTATATACGTCCCACTGCAGGGCACAGGCCTCCTCTTGGGCCGTAGTTCCCACGAGGGCCCTGTGCGGATTGGGAACTTCACACACATCATTGAATTTCTTCGCAGGTGAATGCAGGGACTCGCACTTGGCCGGTTTTTTTTCACGCCGTAATGTAACTTTAACCTTCCCTAAAGTGAAGTACTTGCACTTGTGAAGGCAGCCGCGGCCGCGTGCCCCGTCAGTAACAAGCCTTGTGTACCGCCTGAAAAAAAACACACATATTTTAGGAACAGTGAAAAAATATCCGCCTCCGCTTATGATGCTATTCCATGTCATACCGTGGTTTTTAAACAAGGGGCTAATAAGAGTAATAAAATTTCGTTATAGTCATGTTTACTGACGGACGTTCAATTGTAGCACGAGTACCATAGCGAATGGTGTTTTGGGCCACCGCCGTCAGCCGTGATAGTTTGTTGTTGCTGCGGCTGGAGCCGCAGTCTGAGATATTATGTTTAACTCATTAAAACCGTAGATAATCGCAACATAACGCGTATTAAGTATGGTCAAGTGCAAAAATAAATATCGATTTAATCCTCCCATCGTTACATACCTATACCTTAATTCGACGACATAAGAGCTATGGGACATATTTATGAGCAATTTGTGTGCACCCATATTTTTACACTTGACTGTACGTGCCATACCATCCTTCTTACTTTCCTATTAAATACTATTAGCGCAAGCGGGATGGAATAATACCAAGTTAGAATTTCTACTTTCGGAGTATAAGACTTGAACCTATACGACGGTGAAAATTCCGCCGCATTCGGCTAAACTGCTGATTCCATTTTAATATTTTAGACTTAAGTTCGTTTTTTTTTGTAAGAAATCTTAGGGTTTGAATCGGAAATATTTTTTCGCAGTTGTTACATTCATCCCCGAAGTCTTACTGTTTTGAAAATGTGTCAGTAACAATAATTATACTATTTTTGCCACAGAATATCGCCTCATGGGAAAAAATGCGGATACAGTATTGCCACCTGATGACTTTGGTTATGCTTGTTGACTCGAAGCTGAGCTACTTCGTACTATTGTCATTCTTCATAAATCTATTTTTTATCTGTTTGCAGCTCTTCAATACTCTTAAGTATACCTGTTCATTAAATTTATTTTCTATCAATCAAACACAGCATTACTTTTTAATTATGAACTTGAATTCTAGCCAAGGATATTCTGGATTTCACACTTGCAGTCAAAAAGGCTTAGATGCGTAAGTTTAGAAAACCGACAAAGTAGGTATAAATTAGTTTTCAGACAATACACAATACGATTACTCTAAACAATTCATTTTCTCCTGCCAAATCTGAGGTATGGCTTTTTCATGGAATTATGTATTATCATATTATCAAACAAATATTTTAATACTGTTTTCGAGTTTCAGGGCTCTAAATGGAATCGCTCATTCCGTGTATTATTCGTTTTCCTTTCTATTTCTGGTGCTGAGAGCCATGACGATGTCTCTGTTAGCGGCAAACGTGCATGATGCCGCTCGAAAGCCGATATTTGCTTTGAGAAGCGTAGCCTCCTCCGCATACACCGTCGAGGTTGGTGTTACATAACCTTTAATGTACCAACTTCGATTGTTAGCTCTTTTATCCAATTGTAGTGGTCGGGCCGAATTGAATAGAAAACATGAATAAATATAACAATAAATTATCAAATACCGCTATCCGATACGTGTTATAATTATAAATATGAAGCTTTAGTCAAACTGAAGTGGGATGGGTAAAGCATACTTAGTTTTATTAACTTTCTGTTCCTAAATTTCACGATTTAAAAACTTAAGGTTAGGGGAAAGTCACAGCAAATAAATGTAACAATTCCAAACTATATTTACGGACACCCTAGTTTATGAAAAATTACCTAAGCCTAACTTCATGATCTCGTTCATCTCTTACTGTCTCAACCTCTCTATATCCTCAACCAAATCCTCGCAAATCTGAGAGACCACTTTTAACCTAAAAGCTAACCAGCTATCACAGAGGGATTCGACTTTTTTAGAATACAAAAAGAAGTTACTCCTCAAATCTAACCCAAAGACTATCTTTGCTGACTTGAACTAGTTATCGATTTATCTATTAACGAATTTACTCATTTTAGGTTCAACGTTTACAACATCAAATTACCTACACCAAACTGGCTCTTAGTGGTAAATTTTTTTATGTTACCAGAGACATGATCCTGAAGGTAGTACACCTACACCTTTCTTTCTATTTATTAATTTGTAATACCATGAAAAGCCACCCATGTTCACTTCAAATATCCTGGCGACTGATATAAAATGAATTTTAATAGAATCTGACAATATCTTAGATAGCTAATAATTCGTAGTAGATAATTCGTTGTCCACGTCACTTTGGCTATAAGTGTCTACGAGATTGCCAGATTCTATTGTAATTAAATTTATGCACCTTTATGCGGATGGAAATTTAGTCATGACCGAAACAATTGTATAACACTGTCAGTCTGATCCTCTCTCGTTTACACTTTCAACTATCTATTTCCAGTGTAGCATGGTGCGGGTGACAGGTGCAAAACCACGAGATGTGAAATCTTTTAAATTCGAATCGATACAACTACTTATTATTAAGTAATTTAAAAATTAAATTATGTGTAGGCAACAATATTATTTTTGTTAATTTCATGAAACCACATTATAAAGTAAGCTAGGTACCGGAGTTCTATTATAATACACTACTTCTTACTCCTCTGGCGCAACGACCCAAAGTGTGTCTTGGCCTCCAATACAAGTGCACGCCAAAAATCCCGGTCCTGTGCCATCTATTTATTATACTACAAATTATTAGGGCAATATATTTTGCATGGCAGACTAAAGATAGTAATAATATAATACGAAGTGCAGGATGAGGTGTGAATATTGCGCCACAAAAAAAACTTATTTCTTATTTTATCCTTGACTCTACACTGTCATTGGTTATGTCATTTTACGCGGGAACTCAATATTTTTTCAATATAAATCGTATTAGTGAACAAATTAAAATTAAAATAGTGCAATTATATCACAAGCTGAGATCGATTATTTTAGTTCAAAGAGCGTTCAAAAGGGAAACAAATTTGAAACCACCTGGACTATTCTAAGGATTATAAAAGTGTTTGATGAACATGGCACGGCCCAACCAAAAAAATACCATCGCGAGCCTACTGCTAGCGTGACCAACGCAATTGCTAGAGTATCTGAAGCAATTCAATTGAATCCCAGAGCTTCCACAAGACGATTAGCACCGGACATAGGAGTCATTCAAAGGACCGTGTTGAGAACGGTTACCTAATGATTCGCCGACTATTTTTAGGCAAATTATTGATGGGTAGACAACGTTTCGCTGAGTAACGGCACGCCGATGAATTTGTATGCAGATGTATTGTTTTAAAGACTAACGTTTCGTAACTCAACCTTTAGCAGATTATTTACTTGGCATATGAGTCAGTAAGCCGAACAACTATTAGCATAAATTCGTTTAGCCTATTAATCACTACACATTTCGCACGTTTGGTCGAACAACCTTTCGCTTTTGTAACGGTTGAAGTATTTATTATTCAGTGCGCATATTAACTTTTCGCATCTTTTCGTTTCGCATTTCATTCAAATTATGAATTTACAGTTTTTGTTTGACTGTTTCCTATTGTTTCTTTTTTTTTCATGTTTTTTCCTCAGTAATAATAGTATTTGCAACAGTTGTATAAGCGAGGTCTTAAAAGGCGATTGACGTGAGTTGCGCTACGAGCGAATGCGAGTATCGCAATGGAAGACGGCACGAGCCGTTAAGACCAAATTATACACTTATACCATACCTTATACCATACCATATTTTTTCTACGACTCGACTCGACGCGACTCGACGTGACTCGACGCAATTTGGCGCAAATCGACGCAAATCGACGCAATTCGACGCAATGCAACTCGACCCAACTCAAATCAACTCTGCTCGACTCGACTAGACTCGACTTTAATCGACTCGAATTGACTCTAATCGAATCGACTCGACTCGAACCGACTTTAATCGAATCGAATCGATTCGAACCGACTTTAATCGACTCGAATCGAATCAACTCGAACCAACTTTAATAGACTCGAATCGACTCGAACCGAATCGAACCGATTCGAACCGACTCGAACCGACATTAATCGACTTGAATTGACTATAATCGACTCGAACCGACTTTAATCGACTCGAACCGAATCGAACCTATTCGAACCGACTCGAACCGATCCGAACCGACTCGAACCGAGTCTAACCGACTTTGAACCGATTCGAACGGACTCGAATCGACTCGAACCGACTTTAATCGACTCAAACCGACTTTAATCGACTCGAACCGATTCAAACCGACTTTAATCGACTCGAACCGAGTCTGACCGACTTTAAACCGATTCGAGCCGACTCGAACCGACCTTAAACGACTCGAATCGACTCGAACCGAGTTTAATCGACTCGAACCGATTCGAACCGACTCGTACCGAATCGAACCGACTTGAGTCGATTCGAATCGACTCGACTCAACTCAGCATGTCTAAGCTGGGCTATAATGCAGAGTGTAGTGTAACCTACATTTAAGAATCTGTGGCAGCTAGGTGTATCGTAATAACGACATTACGACACAAGTGCTGTTATGGGGAATAGAATAAGTATACACCGTGTCCAATAAGTTCGAATACAAACTTTTAACACTTGCTGTATAGACATACGGATTTCTGGCTATAAAATTCTTATTTTAATTTAACCCATTTACGCCCGCTGTTCTCATTTGAGGACACTTCTTTAAGTACCCACAATTTTCTAAATTTACTAATTGTTTGTTTTTCGGGGGTAAAATATTAGTGACAACGAGCGTGTCATTCTAGTACTACTCAAAATTATGTGATTCTTTGGATTAATCAATAAAACTTGCATGTTTGATTTACGTCATCGACCCATTGAGTTTTGAAACAAAGGTAAGTCAAATTTTTGTTTCGTAGAATAACATTTATAATGTTCCTTCTGGTTTTTTCAATCGATGTTAGTTTCAAGTAGTAAATAATGATCAGTTGTAATTTTTTCACTTATAATTGAATGCAGATTTAGGTATTTTAGTATAATGTCCCCGAATGGGTCCAATGGGGTGAAAGCTATATTATGGTGTCCTCGTACGAGTCCAATGGGCTGATTAAATATATTTTTGTTGTGTTATCTTTTTAGGTCTAGTTTTGAAGTGAAAACATGTCTAATCGTTTGTTCAATATTTAATACGAGTATCGTGGGCTCGAGGAAACCGTCGAAAGTATTTAAAATGAAGACGATGACCTCGATGTTAATTATGATATTGTGGCTATTCCTCCCGAACCAAATGTTCTCACAGACAATGAAGAAGGCAATGAAAACGATGACTGGATGATAGCAAGTGCTGATGGCTATTGTTATGCATTCGATATATTATACTGTGGTAAATCGGCAGGAAGAGCTAGTAATGAGCCGTTGGGATCAAATGTGGTAAAGGGTTTGTTGGAAAAACTTAACTGCGACCCGCATGAGCATATTGTGTACTTTGACAAGTTTTTCACAAGCCACGCATTACTTCGAGATCTACTTAAATCTGGTTATCGTGCAACTGGTACTGTGAGGGAGAACAGGATAAAAAAATGCACCTTAGTATCCATCAAAGAGATAAAAAAAGGAACCGAGTAGCGTTTGATCATCAATTTGATACAGCCAATCAAATTTTGTTTGTAAGATGGCTTGACAATAGTGTATGCACGATGGGTATCAACTATGACTTTATTTATCCTTTGAGCAAAGTAAGAAGATAGAGTTCCACAGAAGGGAGAAAAGTGGACGTGGACATTCCTTGTGTCTTCCAGATTTACAACAGAGGAATGGGCGGAGTTGATCAAGCAGAGTTGAATAGCTTTACGGAGTAAAAAATGGTGGTGGGTTATTTTACCTACATGCTAGATTTGGCTGTAGCTAATGCTTGGCGTCTCCATACTCTAGTCGCTGATGATAATGACAAGCTTGACCAATTTCAGTATCACCGAAGTATTTCACAATTTTACATAAAGCGAATAGGTACTGAAAAACCCGATGGAAAGCGTTTAAAACCCTCTTCTAATGTGCCAAATTTAAGTCAAGATGGTGCTGGACACTTCTCCAGAAACTGTCAACTCAGCTCCGGTGCATCATAAGCCACAAGAAAGCACGTTGGTCATGCAAAAAAATGCATCAAATCATTGTGCATCGAAAGGGGATGCTTTGAAAACCACCACACATAGTCCCACTGGCCCCATTTAAGGACGGCTTTTTTTTTCAGGACTATGAAGATTTTTTTCAGTTTTTTTTTCATAAAGTGTTGTATTAACCTCCAATAACTGTATAAATAAAGATTTTCTCAAAAAGTTGCTTTCCGTTTGTATTTGGGTTTAAATGGGTTAAAAAGTATATTCACATAAATATAATACAATAATTTCATATGTCACGCATTTTTAGTTTGGTTTCAATACACGATGAAGCACTTTCGTGAAGAAATTATTAGAAAATTCCTTAATGGCGACAGGCCATGTGCTATCTTCAAGGCGTTACAACCCCATGGAGTTAAAAGGAATCTGGTTTATACTACTATAAAAAGGTATAAAGAGATTTCTTCTACAGAGGACAGGAAAAGATCCGGTCGGCCCCGCTCAGCTAGAACCAAAACAGTGGTAAAGGCTATAAGAGAGCGAATTCGGCGGAATAAACACCGTTCTATTAGAAAATTAGCTGCTGATCTGAAAATTTTCAAGGGATCTTGTACATAATATCTTGAAAAAAGAGCTTGGATGTCATACCTACAAAAAACGAAAAGTACATGGCATTTCAGATGCGACCAAGAAAAAGAGAGTAGAAAGATGTAGCACCATACTTTCTTGGCACGCAGGGGACGAATTTGTTTTCTCAGACGAGAAACTCTTTGTGTTAGAGCAGCCTCATAATGCCCAGAACGATCGGTTGTGGTCAGCAAGGATAGAAGACATTCCAGACTATGAAAAGAATATGCCTAGGCTCCAGAGCTCATCATCAGTGATGGTTTGGGGTGCTCTTTGTAAGAGAGGCAAACTGCCTGTAGTATTTATTGATAAAGGCGTTAAAATCAATGCGGAATATTATAAATCGGAGGTTTTGGAGAAAAATGTTGCCCCAAATTTAAAAAATATGTTTGGAGATGATTATTATGTTTTCCAATAAGACGGAGCTCCGTCGCATACGGCAAACGCTGTTCAAGCTTGGTGCAAGGCTAATTTGACCGATTTTTTGCCTAAAAATGAATGGCCACCAAGTTCTCCAGATTTAAACGTACTAGATTATTTCGCATGGTCATACATGCTCTCGAAACTAAATAATTATAAAGTCGCAAACCTGAACCATTTTAAAAAGGTTATCGTGCAAATTTGGGACGATATGCCGATGGAAGCGGTGCTTGCAGCTTGTGACTCTTTTGAGAAACGTTTAAAGCTTGTAAAAAATGTAAAGGTGGAGTAATTCCAAAACATTTGTTGTAAATATTGGATATAAGTGTGCCTTTCATATAATATAATTTTCATAACATAAACTCACCGTACATTTATTTTATTAAGGATCATAACTGTATTCGAACTTATTGGACACGGTGTAGACTTTCTGAAGTCATATTATATATGTTCTTATTTACTCTTCTCGAATTTTCATAGTTAAGTACCTATACCTACCTACTTATTTGTTTCTTTTCTGAAGCTGCTGTTTTCTGACGGGTAAACAACGGTGGGTAGACCACGCAAGAAATTCAATCTATATCTTGATGATTTTGATTACATAGTAACACGACGAATGGTTTATAACTTTCATCTGATTTATAAACAAGAGTACTAAAGTCCAAATTAATAGAAACATACTACGCCAAATGGTTTTTTTTTTCAAGAAAATTACTAACAAATACTACTAAATGCTGATGGAAAAAGATGCTGGATCGATTCTACGGATAAAGGAGTGAAACAGTTAATCTCCACAGGTCAACGTCTTATTATAGTAGATGCAGGTAGTGCCAAAGGATTTGTACCGGGTGCTCTTCTTATGTACAAGTCTACTGATAAGACTGGTGATAATCACGATGCCATGAAAAATGTCAGTTATGAAAAATGGTAACAGAATCAACTTATTCCCAACTTGTCTCCAAATTCTGTATTAGTTGTAGACAACGCTGCTTATCACAATAAATATGTGGAACGCCCGCCCAACTCTAATACCGCAAAGCCGCTTATGATAAACTGGTTACAAAAATACAATATTCCCCATGATTTATCATTAACCAAAATACAACTATACGAAATAATTTGTCGACATAAAGAAGACATTATAGAATATTCCATTGACAAAATTTTACATCAACATGGACACGAAGTGTTAAGGTTACCGCCATACCATCCCGACTTCAACCCTATTGAAAACGTATGGTCACAGATAAAAGGTTACGTATCAAAAAGGAACATAGACATGAATATATGTACCCGTACAGTAAAAAAATTGATTGAAGAAAAAATAAATATGATTGGATGAATGGAAGAAAGTTTGTGATCATGCCATCAAATGTGAAAATGAATATCGGTTATAGGAACACTCGATGGGTGGTCACATTGATAGGATTGTAATTAATGTAAATGAAAGCACTGATCTAAATATGCAGTAGGTAAAATGTTAATGTTAAGTATTTATTAAGTATACTAACGAGCCTAGTATGATAGCATCCCTCACACGCGGGTTATTCACTTAGGTGCGAGAGGGACGCTAATGACATAAAATTCCCCCCGTAAGTAGATATTGTTTTTTAAGTAGGCAGGTATTGAGTTTTATTCTTTTAAATATTTCCCAATAAGCTTTATTTTGTTGTACTTTGTTTTAAAGTGAAGATAATGTTTTGTTTACTGATGACAATGAAACTGAGTATTTTCAAAGTTACTGAAGGCGGTTGTAACATCTCTATATTATACAATAACATTTTTCACTTTGACATTTGACACTAAACAATAAAGTTCCATATTATTGGATATGAAAACGTCACTCATTTAATACAATGATTGATTGACAGTTCGGGTGCCATCGTATTCCGATTGAGATCAGAGTTTCCCGTTGGAAAATAATTTTGCACTACATCTGTAGATCATGGTGTCCTATCATTAAAGGAGTCTCTATCTCTAATGTTTTGTAACATGCAAATTACGTTCCTCAAATTTATCGTATTTTTTTTATCGATATTAAAAATTTATTAAGTTAAAATTCTTTCGTCTAAGATACTTTTGAGTTTAAATGTTGAACTCCAGACACGAATACGCAGTGCAATTTAAATAATTTGTCATGTATAAATATCGCAGCATTTTTTCTTAGTGTAACGAAACGGTATGTCAAATGTCACCTGCCCGCACAATGTTACAGTGAAAATACCTGCGGAAATAATACTTAAAACATTTTCCACTCACTCGCAGGTCGCGGCAACAATAGTTACATACGAATTGGTATTGTTGCAATTCAGCAGAGGACACGGAAAGCACTCTTCAAAAAGTGATGAATAAAGTATAGTTTTTCGGAAGATATTTTACAAACACTAATATAATTTAAACTGGTTTGAACTTAAATATAGTTCAAAATGAAAGTCAAAATATCATTATGTATATGTACAGTCTTCATTGTACAAAAAAAATAGACATAAAAAAACAAAACACTATTGACAACGACTAGGTATTCTATTCGGAAAACCTCTGTCGAGAAGAATCCGGCAAGACACTCAACAAGGTATATTTTATTTCAAAATAGATGTACTTACTAAGTTATTTAACCTATAAAGTTGTTTAGTATTGCTAATAAAGCGCACATGATTGAATATGTTTGTTGTTTATTTATCTTCACCAGTTTACCGACTGTTCTTAAAATAATAAAATTATGAAAAAAACAGTGTGTCATGCGATAAAGCGTAGCCATCTTGACTCGTTCGTGTGTATTTAAAAATAAATAAAAGGGTTTAGGTAAGTATGTACGGAGGACAGAATCTAACCATTTTAGGGCATCAGAAAATTTGATATTATCGAACGGCGAGAGTCTAACTGATGTGACGAGATGACAGACAGTTTGAGTAATCTCCAAACAACACCATTCTAAACTTACCAAACCGTAGTGATTTGTTTGAAGTAATAAAACTTTAGCGATAATTAATATAACTAAGTATGTTGTTTAGATATATTCTACGATAACATGGCCCGCCCCTCCACAATTCAAGAAGTCTTGTAATGGTTATAATCTAATGCTCACCATTTTCCACATTCCTCATTGTTCCCTTGCTGGCGGCAAGGTAAATTATCACTGCAAAACCACACTCATGGAGTTCCTGTCCAGCTGGGATAAGTATTCAGTAGCGGAAGCTGATAATTAGTATACTTTTACAATTAAATCGGTTGTTTGCATGAGTTAATGTTTTGATTCTAACACCGCTGTCATTTGCTTGTCAAATGTAGGCAGGGTGCAATACCATTCGTCTTGTCATTTCCGAAACGTCAAATCGATTCGGGCTAAGTTGGCTAACCTGGCTAACTATCGGCATTTGTGCGGAAGGTGATTCAGCCCAGTACGCCGTCCGTACGATTGGTTCTGGCCACGGCTAGGCACACCGGCGCGAGTCTTTGGCGGTGACAGGACTCGGTGTTGCCTGGGGCATTAAATAAAGTCCCATACCTAGTGAGTCGTCGCATAACCGTTGTAGTGATTTTCTTCTTCGAAATTAATATTTAATTATCTTACCGTTCCCCGGTTTTCTTTGAATCGTCCTAGTTGTTTTTCTTAATTCGTACCGCTATTACGGGAGTCTTAGTTCGCTCAAGAGTGGCGCATCTAGCTCGAACTGTTTACCCATGGCCACCGTGAGTTGTCAAGCGTTGGCAACTCGTTCGTGACACATGAGTTAAGGTGGAAGCGCACGCTCTAGGCGCGAAATTCAAACTTTTTACAGTTTTTAATTTATTGTGGGTAAACGGTGTGACTGTTTAACTTCATATGACATTTGCGCTTGTAAAACAGTGTTCTTTATATTATTGTGTAAAGTTTTTTAAGAATTAAGCTATTAGCTTGAAATACAAGTTGTCAAAACGTTGAAAGTCCGAATTTCTATGTTTGACAACTTTTATATCAAGCTAATAGTTTTATTCTTAAAAAGCTTTACACAATAATATAAAGAACATTGTTTTACAACCGCAAGTACCATATGAAGTTAAACAGTTACACCGTTTACCCAAAATAAATTAAAACCTGTAAAAATTTTGAATTTCGCGCTTAGAGCGTGCCGTTCCACCTTAAGTAAATCGGTGAGAGGTTGTAGCTTTTTTACGTTCCTCAAGGCGAATGTGAGCCGCCATTTTAACTGTGGGTTGCGTACTGTGTTATGTTATTTTTCAGTTAATGTGTAACGTAAGTAACTTAGAATTTAACAGGGTTTAACATAGCTGTGATTTTTTGATTGTTTTTTTTTGGTGATTCAAGATTAAAATACTCTTTATTGTGTTACCTCTATCATTATACTAGATGTAAAATTTATTTCGAAGGATACCTATAAGTAAAGTATTATTAGGAATAAATAAAATGAATGAGGCATACAGTAAGGTGTAACTTCAAGTTCAATATCGAACTTAAAATGATCTCATATTTTTGTTAACTACATACAAACACAACGAGATGATTATTTAAATGTATGCGTACTGTGTTATGTTTTTTTTTTCAGTTTATGTGTAACGTTAGTGACTTAGAATTTAACAGGGTTTAATAATAATAAGTGTTAATGTTTTGTTTACATAGGTATGTACTTACACACTATCCTGGTAACTTGGAATGTTCCTTATAAATAGTTTTAAACTACAAAATACTTGTAATTGACAGAAAAGCGGTGGATAATTTGACAAAAATAAACATTTTATTATGATTATATTTTACTTAAATTTGTTGTATACGTAAAATTGGTTTTTATTTAGCAGTATACCTATAACCTTTACCTTAATCCAGGCACTATTTAGTTCACCCTTACGACCAAATTATAATATTAATATCATACTGCACCTTGTTTAGTCGTAGTCGGGTAAAAGCAATAAGTAAAAATTGACAACCCTAGCATATCCAGGATTTTGTATGAAGGATGTCAAATTTTTTTTTACGATTTGCCTACACGAGTTTGGAGGTAAAATATAACAATTAAAGGACTAATAATACGACACAACGTTGCTATGTCTATTCAAGATTATTAGACTTTAAGAATCATGACCATAAAGTTGATAATCGCGAAATTAAGAAAATGTAAACAAATGTGGGCAATCTCGAAATTTTTTCTATATTTTGGCCCGCCTGTTTGAAGCCCGTTTTCTAGAGTAAGGAAACTCATTTTTAATGTAGTGATCTCATCTACAAAAAGAAAAGTATGTCAATATGTGTGTGCCACAGATAAAGTTACACAATATGGACCGATTGACTCTAAAAAAAGTAAAAGATCGCAAAAAGCGGGCAAAGTTGTACGTTTCTACGGTACATCTAGTAAAAAAGTTTAGGCACAACCCTGAAAGTAACATCACCGTAAAATTTATTGATTTTCTTGAAATATTTTTTTGAAAGCTGTGTTATTGATATATTAGTATTAGTATCAACAGAGCTAACTATGAGATGACGGAGTGTTATCGAATTATGAATACCACTAGCTTTTGCCCGCGACTCCGTCCGCGTGGAATTAGTAATTTGGGCAGCTTATTTTTTTATCCTATTTGCTTTTTCATCAATTATGGTTCTCCTTAGTTCCTCGATATAAAAAATGAAATATTTACTGTCAATAAATAAAAAAAAATGAAATATTTATAAAACCAAGTGAACTAAACTAGTGAGTTTTGTTTAGGTTTTTAGATAATATTATTTTTGCTAATCTTCTTTTTGAATTGTAGTGTTATTGTTTTTTTTTTTACTAAAAACTGTTATCACTAAAGATTATCAAACAATGTTTACTTACCTAAAAAATCAAAAATATTTTCTTACAAAATTTGAATTCTGAAATACTTACCGATGGAAAATGGTGCTGGTGCTGTTGCATTGTTGGTGGTTTTTAATCGTCGTTTGTAATTCCTACAAAATTATAGAACGATTGCACGCTGTCACAATGGAAACTGAGGGTTGGAAAGTGGCGTAAGGACCAACAGTTGCCTGATTTTCTTTTTTACTGGACAAACAGAGACGTGAACGTAAAGCCCTAATTTTTTTTTTCAAAATATCAATAGACACCGTTAAATTATCAATAAACAAATTCCGATCTTCGTTGACATTTAGTATATTTTACACCATCTATTTCCGTAATATTTTATGTGTATAAATTGTTTTGAATACAGGGACTTGCCATCTATCTATCATATTTTCTGACATGACAAGTTCATTTGTACAGCATGTGATTTCAGTAAGCATTGGAATGGTTACGATAATAATGTCATTTCATGTTGTCTATTTATTTTATCACGCACATTTTGAGTAGTCCAGAGAACCTCTACATTTGATTCGTTGTTGTCAACGTGAGCTTGTAAAGAGATAATTGAAAGTTTTGTCTATTTCGTTGTTATTTATCCATTATGAAAACAGCTAATATCATTAAAGTAAAGCAAGCCGTAGGTGATTAAATAACTTTATTGTAACAGTCAGAATTATAGATGTGAATCTGGTTACTAAGATTCTAGCCTAGCGGCTAGAAACGGCTTATTTGGCTAATTATCACTTCTCGCGATACCTAGCGGCTGGAAACGGCTGCTTGCTTACATTTCATTGATATATTCACATGATTTAGTTTTTGTTTTTTTCTTCTGATTTATTTACTTACTATAAGATACATTTAACATAAATATACATAAACATTTCATGTGTATTAAGTGTTAAAAATTCAAAATTCTCGTACAAAATGTGTAGCAGCAGTGGCATCCAGACTATTTTAATATGTATTTGTGAGAGATATTTTTGAAATAGGTATTTATCCATTAAATAAGTGTGGACAGATACCTAGTAATAGTAAGCATTTTGTATTTCTTTAATGCACCAAATGGATTACCTATCTAAAACACTAGAAACGATAGTCCGATTTTCGTTTCGGAAAAATCTATTCGACAATTTTTGTTTCACTTTTTTTTCGTTTGTCCATAATTTATTTATTTATTTATTTAGGTGTTCAACAGCGGTACCATCAAGTTTATCCTAAATTACAGAGTGATTAATTAATTTTAAATTTTTGCGATTAGGCATTTATTGTTTTGTTTTATTAATCTTTCGTCAAATTATATTTTTCCCTAAATCGCATTTGTCCGTAATATCGGTAATCCGATGAAACGTTTCGATTTTCTAATCATTCGACATTTTTTGATTGACTTTGATTTCATTTCTCCAATGTTATGATTATTTTTTAAAATTTTTCGGCTTTCCTGAAATGCACTTTTTAATTTGGTCTTTTAACAACACTATATAATTTACACATCGCACGCACGTGTATTACCGGCGTTATTTTTTTCCTCGCAGACTAGTCTGCAGGAAATTACCCACTTTGTCCTTTGAAAAAGGTACCCTACCCGCCACATAAATCTTGTTATCGCGTATTATAGTACATTGTGCATCTAGGGCCGTAAGTAGGGGATTACTAATGAGAGTCTATTAGAAGCCCGACGCCGAAGGCGGAGGGCTTTTAATGACTCGAGTTTGTAATCCCCTTACTGCCCGTGATACACACAATGATTTTCATCACATTGCGAGAAAAAAAAACAAAAATAAAATTAATTTGTTTCTAAACACTTAAATTGAATAAAATAATGGCTACCCGCCAATACAGATTGTCACTTTTTTCGAGTCACCTACCATAGATAATGTAAACTGTTTTTAGTTTAGAATTCGAAAGGTCATACGTCCAGATTCTGCCAACATGTTTAAAAAAATATTTTTACTAAAATTATTGCAAAACTATTTGATATAAATTTAAAATATAAAAATAACGAATTTTCACGAAGCTTAGATAAGTTTTGTGTTGTAAAATTTGGGTTATAGCTAAGTTTTAAAGATAATAAATAAAACGTTGGCTGGCTTGAAACCTCCTTAGTCTGAAATGACTTGTTTGCAAATTTTAAAACTAAAGTTAGAACTCCCTTGGGTAGAAAAACTGTACGTAAATCTATAACTCCCTTAAGAACAAATTAGGCCTTTGACATTTAGTATACAGGCATGGAATAACACCATTGACGAGCAAGTGTGATGAAAATAAATTAACAGCTTTGATCAATTATAACTGATTAACAGTGAGTAGCACAGTAGGATAGTAAAGTTGTAATTATTAATTGTACATTTTCCGGGTGGTCATAAAAAAAAAACTAATACCAAAGGCTAATGCGGGAGCTCCGCTCCGTTACACTCCCGCATTAGCTTTTGAACCTAACCATTCCGAGTCGCTTCCGCCCCGTACCGCCTTGCTCGCTCGCTTCGCTCGCTCGCCGAGTACATATCATTATGGTTACAGATTATTATTGTAAATGTTGTTTTGACAATTGTGCAATATGTCAAACGTTATTCCATGCAAAGTTATGTACTTTATTCTTTCCCCACCCACTTTTACTACATCCTGCCCAAAAATTTAGCTTGTAGACAGTGTAGTTACTAATATTACAGGAAAAAGTATCACTGTCGAAAAATAACTAGAAATATCGTTAAAAAGTGAACTGATAATTTGTCTAAACGTAGTTACTGTCAAAAGTATCACTGGGCAAATGAAAAATTGGCTAAGAAACAATACTTGGGGCATACTGAAAGTTTCTGGAACTGGCCACTTATAAAAAGAAAATTAAAAAAGCAATAATAGTATTTGAAAAAATAACTCTCTGGCAGTATATTACTTTTTAATTTACGAGACTGTCATTTGTTTTTTCATCGTGGTGTTGGATTGAAATTTGTGTCGCTGTTGCAATGAATTTAAGTCGTGAAAATTTTCGATCCATGATTTTTTACGATTTCCGATGTGGATTATGTCAGCAAGAGAGTTGTCAAAGACTTCTATTAGCATTTGGTGATGAAGCCCCATGTCGTAGCTCTGTCTATTCGTGGTTTAGTGAGTTTAGACGAGGACGTGACCATCTCCATGACGATGAACGTGAAGGCCGGCCAGCAACTGCGCTTACCGATATTAATATTTATACTGTACGACAACTAATTGAAACTGACAAAAAAATGACATGTCAGCAAATTCCTACTACCTTAGGAATTGGAATGAGCCAGGTCCAAAAGATATTGCATTTGCATCTGAAGGTTCGGAAACTTTGCACCCGATGGATACCGCATGATTTATCGGAAGACCAGAAACGACTGCGTGTAGAGTGGTGCCGCAAAATGATAAAAAAATTTGACGGAGGACAATCAATGGCTGTATATAACATCGTGACAGGTGACGAAACCTGGGTATACTGCTTTGAACCGGAAAGAAAAAGTCAGTCGGCTGAATGGGTCTTTCCTTTTGAAGACTTGCCGACGAAAGTAAAAAAGGGTCGAAGCACAGGTAAGAAAATGGTTGCTTCGTTTTTCGGCAAATCGGGACATTAGACCACTGTGTCACTTGAAAACCAAAAGACAGTAACTGCAGATTGGTATGTGAACACGTGTTTGCCCAAAGTGTTTGAAAAAATTCGTGAAAAGCGTCCCCGTAGCAAAATAGTCCTTCATCGCGACAACGCGTCGGCCTCAAATGTAGAATTAATGACTCATCCGCCATACAGCCCTGATCTTGCACCATGCGATTTCTTTTTGTTCCCAAAGATTAAAGATAAACTTAGAGGTTTACGGTTTACAAGTCCGGAAATGGTAGTGAATGCTTTCCACGAGGCCATCGAAGAAGTCCCTAAGGAAGACTGGACCCACTGCTTTTCACAATGGGTCCAGCGAATGCAAAAGTGTGTAAATAGGGAGGGTATATACTTTGAAAAACAATAAATGTGTCGTAACGATCATTATTAGTCTTATTTTTTAGAATCCAGAAACTTTCAGTATGACCTAAGTATACGTATCAATTCATAGGGCAAGTAAATGAGACGGGAAACGTTTTTCGGACAAACGATACTTTTACTAAACGTGAAATAAGAAAAAATTACAAAACCTGTCCTCGGACAAACGATAATAATTCTAATAGTTTTCGGACAAATGAAATTCGGGCAATAATTTTTAGTGTTTGAAATAGGTTGCCCACCAAATGATGATTAGATCTAAAGTAAAATAATTTAGCTATGTACCTTCATTCTTGTAATTTTCATACACCACCACCTAAAAACAAGCGCTGTTTCATAGTTTCCTGTTCGTCTCTGAATTAAGTAAATTAGTAGGTATAAACGGTGTCTTCGGTGTATATTTAAGTGCTACTGTATAACAAAAATAAGAGTTTAACAATAAAAAATGTTATAAAAATCTTTTTTTCTTCGATGCTCAAGTCGAGTATCTACCCGGTACCAAAAGCGCCTGGTTATTCGTTTCTAGCCGCTGGCTTCGGTAACTACCTGCTAACAAGCCCCTGGTTTACAACTAGGTATAGTCAGGATCATGTTTGATGACTCGTTTTCTTTTTATTTTATTTTACTGTTACATATTAACAACGTTAAACGTTTATAACTTGTTGTGTAAGAACGTGTTAACTGCAAATTTGTTTAAACAGGACCGTCTGTGGTTCATATGTATCGAGAGTTTGAGCTTGGACGTTTCAACGACAGACAACTGAGGTACCTTAAGTGATGATCACATATAAAATTATAAAAAATGCAATACGCTAGTCAATAACTTCAACGTTTTAAACCCCGATCATATTTCAGGAACCAGGAAAGTATTCCAAAGGTTGCTGAAAAGAAAGGACGCCAAAAAACAGGTAAGTAAAAAAGCTAGGTGCCTAAACCAAATTCATGAATGCAATAACTTATCTGATACCTACATGAAAATACATTCGGATTTATATATTTTTTAATAATCGTATTACTTATGTTGCAAACCCTCAATTGAATTAACTGACTTATGTTTCGCTGCATGGGCATTTTCTTCTCTTGATCAAACATAATGATCGACTTACAAGCTAATGTACTTGTGTTCTGCAACTTACTATAAATATTAATGAACTGAGACAAGACACATTTGAATTTGTGTGATTTGCGTGTGTTCGTACAGTGTGGAGGTGGAGGAACTGCATGAACACGCATTTCTTACATAAACGTAACAACGGTCGCGGGTGAGCAAAGAAATTGTTTCAGGTCATTATTATGGACCTCCGCAAATTAACGCCTGATTCAATAAATTTGTTATAAATATGTTAATTTTTATTACATACTAGCTGCTGCCCGCGACTCCGTCCGCGAAGAATAGGGGTATAAAAAATAGCCTGAGAATGGTATAGGTCTGAGAATAGGTAGTAACCTATTCTCAGACCTATACCGAATACAGAAGAAAAAGTTTCATAAAACTTGGTCAAGCCGTCTCGGAGGAGTTTAATAACAAACACCGTGACACGAGATTTTTATACAGGGAGTCCCACGGCTATGCCACATGGAGGGGAAGTACCTTAAATATTGTAGATAGACAATTTTACTGAAAAATAAAACCGATTTCAAAAAACTCCCAAAAACTAAAAAGCAAAAAAATAGAATAAAAATTGAACCGACTACAAACAAAAAGCATAGAAATTTCTTTCTAGAAGGGTGAGGCCACACGAGCGTAATTTTGTGAGTCATAAGCGGCAGAATTTCGGTCGCGCCATACAATATGCAGGTCATCACGTCACACTCACGTGACACAATGTATGGCGCAACCGAAATTCTGCCGCTCACAACTCACAAAATTACGCTCGTGTGGCCTCACCTTAATTTGTTTGAAGTCGGTGCCTCAGCACGAGCCAGCAGGAGTGGTGGAAACCCAAAAGATAGTACATACCTACGTAAGGTCGATGGCTAGGTCCACTCCTGCTGGCTCGCGCTGAGTCACCGACTTCAAACAGATTAGGGTGAGGCCACACGAGCGTAATTTTGTGAGTTGTGAGCGGCAGAATTTCGGTTGCGCCATACATTGTTTCACGTGAGTGTCCGTGATGGCCCGCATATTGTATGGCACGAACCGAAATTCTGCCACTCACGACTCACAAAATTACGCTCGTGTGGCTTCACCCTTAGTAGAAAGAAATTTTTATGCTTTTTGTTTGTAGTCGGTTCAATTTTTATTTATTTTTTTTGCTTTTTAGCTTTTGGGTGTTTTTGAATTCGGTTTAATTTTTATTTAAAAATTATTCAGTTTATTCTTCGCTTTTTTTGCTGTTGTTTTTTTTGAAGTCGGTTTATATGAAATTAGTACCACTTGCAGTCGTTTTCAGCAGGCTGAAATCTGATTTCAGGCCGTTCTGGAAGAAGTCCTAACACATAACGGTAAATCAGAAATTACCCCAAGTTAGCATTATTTTCAGCAGGCTGAAACATGTTTTCAGGCCGTTTCAGGAAACTAACTGTCACACGGCATCATTTCCTGAAAACCCGTTTTCCGGCCATTTCAGGCCAAGTTACAGTCCACCTATCTCTGGAACATTCTAGAAGGTGTGTGACAAGGATAGGCCCTATATGTGTAAGAGAGACAGACGATCTTGTTCACGGAACATTCGAGAGAGTATGCCAGAGAAAGATAGCATGCATGTGAAAGAGACAGACAGATGATCCTGTTTCCGGAATATTCTAGAAATAGTGCGAGAGAGATAGCATAGCGTACTCGTGAAGACGAATCAAACGAGCCCAAACTCGACGGGGTTGTGTCGTTTTATTGTGGAGTGCCTTTGGCCATCTTCCAGCTCCGTCATCAGAGCCTGGTTATCATCTGGGATCAAAGTGCTTGTCAAGACGAATCAAACGAGCCCAAACTCGACGGGGTTGTGTCATTTTATTGTGGAGTGCCTTTGGCCATCTTCCAGCTCCATCATCAGACCCCATCTGGGCTGAGTGACTGTGCAAAACGGTCGACAGCCCGCCTGGCTCAACGAGGCGTCCCCATACATCATCATCATCAGACCCTGGTTACCATCTGGGATCAAAGTGCTCGTCAAGACGAATCAAACGAGCCCAAACTCGACAGGGTTGTGTCGTTTTACTGTGGAGTGCCTTTGGCCATCTTCCAGCTCCATCATCAGACCCTGGTTACCATCTGGGATCAAAGTAATCGTCAAGACGAATCAAACGAGCCCAAACTCGACGGGGTTGTGTCGTTTATTACAGAGTTCCTATGGCCACCATCCAGCTCCATCATTAGATCAGCTCCATGTTACAATAATATTGCATTGTCATCCAATTTACACAAGTGTGCAAAATTTCAACTTTGAAACCGGGAAATGGGTCAAATTCAACTTGCAAGATTTGACTCGTTGAGGAGTTCCGTTGGCCATCTGTGATCTTCTTCATCAGATCCAGTTTACCAAATGACATTCTCTGAATGAAAATGCTTGACTTGATGCTAAAAATGCTAAAATCGTCATAGGTGTGCCTATAAAATTTGAGGGTTTCCGTCGATTTTCCCAAGATTCCATCATCAGATCTTGACTTAGTGCCAATGGGACTACCTCGGAAATATACACTTTCAAACAAAAAAAGAATTTTGAAAATCGGCCCACAATTTGCGGACACATGCAGTCGAACATAGAACCTCGTCCTCCTTTTTTGAAGTATGTTAAAAAGAGACTTCATTTTGATTTTAAAAACAATTTTAACTACATTCAAAGATTTTTGAACAAACGCCTGGAAATCGAACACGTCAAATGGTAAAAAAAAACACCCGTAATTTTACGACACCGATCAAAAGCCTCAATCGAAAGGATTGTTTTTTCCAAGTAACATAGCATCGTAAATAAAAGGAAGACCGTGCAATTTTACGTTTGTTTAAAATAATTACATTTTGCTTACAATTAATTTAATTTAGCAAATGCTCAAAATGTGTCCCGTTCTGTATTTATTTTCCTGAAATTATAAACGTAAAATTGCATTGTTTTTAAAATCAAAATGAAGTCTCTTTACAGTAAAATTGTCTATCTACAATATTTAAGGTACTTCCCCTCCATATGGCATAGCCGTGCCGTGGGGCGCCCTGTATATTAGATTAAACACAGATTGAATTTATATTCTACATACAATACGACTGATATTTGTCTTTATCGCGGTATAGTTATCATAAAGTAATGTGAATATTTTTGCATTCTTATGTTTTTGTATGTATTAAATAAATAAAATAAAAATAATATTGTATTATAATATTATTATATTGTATTTAACAGATCGAATAAAAAAAGAAGGAAATTCTCAACTAGTGTCCTTTCAACGAGCTACTAAGTGGTTGATTGTTTTGGGACAAACTGTGGGTTTGATGCCAGTACTCGGTGTTTTAACTAGACCTCCAGCTTCGATTAGGCAAGTATTCGGTACACATGACAAAATATTGTAATCAAGGTAACGTCTGTTTTATGAAATCAAACATTTTAGAATACCAGCACCATGCTAAGTGATATAAACCATCCATTCATAATACTTAATTACTTAATTTTCTTAATACTTAATTAATTTTAAACATGAAACTATCGTTTTACTCACTCATAGTGAAAATAAACGGAACATTCACACATGTCTTAAAACATGTAACTTAGGGCCCTCGCCCACGGCGACTTTTTGTAGCGATGCAGTATTGATGCTGTCGCGCGTTCGCATCGATACAGTCGCGATGCGGTCGCTAGCTGTGTACTCTCGCCCACATAACACGATTCAGTCGCGATGCAAACGCGATACCGTCGCGCTTCTGACGCGATACCGTCGCGATGCAAACGCGCGGTTCTCTACTAACGCGCCACCCTCCCTCCGTTCCCTCCCCGATGTCGTCCGACGCGGTCGCGCGTTTGCATCGATACAGTCGCGATGCTGTAGCGCGTTAGTAGCGCGTTGGCATCGCTTCGATAGCGCGTTACAAATGCGACTAACGCGCGTTAGCTAATTTAACTGTGTTCAATTGAACAAGAAGCAAGAAAATAAATATTTCCATCTTTAAACATGAATCTTGATGATTTCAATGGCTACGAACATAATACCAGCCAGGCATTCACAAATATCAGCTAGATTAATACCAATCATAATCAAAAATATCTCGAATTTACAAAATAAAGCATTCGTATTTTTTGTTCTGAGAGGAGGCCATTGCCCTGCAGTGGGACGTATATAGGCTGGGATGATTATGATGATGAGTACTTATCTCATATTAACTATATCTACATAGATCAAAAGTTATTGCGCATAAACATTTTACATGTGTCACCTAGAGACAACAGTATAGTCGGGGTAAGAAAAGGTTCGTCACTTTTCGACTCTATGTCAACGAGTTAAGGTCGAAAAGTGACGAACCTTTTTTTACCCCGACTATACATCCCGGAGCGGTATACCTTAGGGCTCTTTATAAAACGAGCCTATCTATCTCTCAAAGGGCCGGTAACGCGCTTGTGATAACCTTCGTGTTGTAGGTGTCCATGGGCGGCGGTGATTGCTTCTCATCAGGTGACCCGCATACTCGTTTATATATTTACTAAAAAAACTATCCCTTGTGTTGTGGCTAACGTGTACACTCAGGTCATACATAAATATATCTACGTTACCAAGGCATCGAAAATATCTATACAACTCTATATCATCGATAATAAAGTTGATTTTTAGATATGACGCGATGGCTGTATAGATATTTATGCCTTCGACTGTTTATTTTGAAATAAATACCGTCGTCCGCTAAAACGAGATGAAAGATTGAATTTATTAATTTTCTCGTCGAGATTACTAACATTTCAATTACGCGGCCGTCCCGAGCGTACCGGAAACGAGGGGTGACGAGAGTGAGTATTTTTACTAGTTCGGAAAATACTTGGTATTTGAGACTCGTATATACGCTTTTATTAGCTTTACTAACTAAACAAGCATAAAGTCAAAAACGAAACTAAATCCTGGTAGTCGAATGCGACAATTTTTTTGTTACTATACGGCTGAATATTTACAGATTTAAAAAAACGTGTACTAGGTAGGCGCTACAAAAAGTCGCCGTGGGCAAGGGCCCTTAATTAATATTATAAATGCGAAAGAGTGTCTGTCGGTCTGTCTGTTACCTCTTCACTCTTAAACCGTTGAACCGATTTAGATGGGCATGGAGATAGTTTGAGACCTTGGAAAGGACATGGGATAGATTTTATAACGGAAAATTCATAGTTCCGCAGGATAGCAATAAACGAATTCTTTGCAGACGGAGTCGCGGGCAACAGCGAGTAGTAAATATTAATAATAGCTGATGCCGGCGGCTTCGCCCCTGTTGTATATTTCTAAAATTTCTTTCATACGAACCTTCTCCTGAGAGTAACAAACGCAACAAAAAAAGAATTATCCAATTTGGTGCAGTCAATCGTAAGTTATGCGCGTACAAACATTTCGGTGATTCATTTTTATTTATTAATATATTGTTGATTTTCAGGTTCAAAGTTTTCTCATTCCGTTTTTTGTACAGTGTTGTTTTGGGTGCATCTCAAACAGTGATTGCTGTAATTTGCGTACAGAGACTATTTCAAGTGAATTTATCCGTAAAATCGATTAGTAAGTATGGTTTTCGTAACATATTTAATATTTTGTTGGAAAATTAAACGTGCTCGACTTGGCGGGGGCACTACCGTGCCCCCAGATAACATCATGTTTTTCTACAGTTTCATTCAAATTTAATCCAAAAACTGCGACATCGTTGTCACATCGTTGTACTTTGTTCACGAAGAATATGTTCGCACATAACAATATCCACTGAGTTAGTAGGTATTGTATTGTATTTTCTCTTTAGAAAATACTTAGGTTTAAATATTTCTAAAACAAAACTTTGCTGTTCATGTTTCAACTAACATAACGAAGTCTAATTTAGTTAGGATACCTATTGAATTTGACTCTTATACACCAACTCGGCACGGAAAAAGCACCACCAGCCATCGAGTGTGCCAGCGTCTTCGGTACCTACCATGGCGCAGGGGCCATTTTTAGATTTAATGTTGTTTTAGTTTATTTTATTTTAATATAGTTATTTTTAATTTTTATAGATTGATAGTGTATATCAAATATTTTGTGAGTTTTTAATTATATCATTTCATGTGCCATGCATACAATTCATATTTGCTAACAGAGCGAAGCAACGGTGAGCGTGCTCACGTCTCAAAATTTAAAATTAAAAAATTTTACTTAGAAAAAATAAAAAAAAACACAAAATACTTAAACAGTTATGAAAATGTATAAGTACTTAAGTAAATCCGTCTCCGACTTATACAACCAAGAAACTAAAGAACTTAGCTTGGCTACAAATATACAAATATGTAGCATTAAATAAAAGCTAGATCGTAAAATTACTCGCATATTTACGGTGGAACAGTCTATACTTATTCAATGAGATGGAATTTTTAATGCTCTAGTACAATGACTTTTTTGTTGTTTCAGGCTTCGTGTTATTTTACTCGGCAAGCGCTGCAACGACCATCCTTTTTATCCATGCAGCAACAAAATGGCCTAATCTTATTCATGAGTTACCGCATTACAAGTTGGACGAGTACGTGGACCCAAGAATAAAAATAAAATGCAACATCGCCATAACCATATTTCTTGTATCAGCTATTGGTCTGTATATTTTTAAATTGTAGTAACAAAACATTTGATGAATAATGAAAATTTTACCGAATAGTTGACACCTAAGTGGACTGTAACTACGAGTATTCACAAGGTTTTTCATGTGGGAACGGTGACGGTCCTGATGTGATACGGTCTTATGACTGCAGCTGGGTCATAATTACTTTCTTATTAATTAATTAACGATATTTATTCCAGTGGAGCACATCTTTTCTCTATTGTCGGCTTATGCTGCAACATTGAGCTGTTCAACAGACTACGGGCATATAATATATAGCAGGTTCATTGAGTACTCTTTCCCCTGGGTCGCAGAACTTAATCTACCCAACCATTTATTAATTGGTTTAATTACGCAGGTAAAAATCGTATTTACTGGTAATAAATTTTTATTAATAATTTAATTTTTAATGCAAGCTTTTTTTTTACTGTACTTGCGTTGTCATCCAAACTCAACAAACATCCGTACCAAGTTTCGTTTTTAACCCCCGACACAAAAAAGGGGTGTTATAAGTTTGACCGCTATGTGTGTGTGTGTGTGTATGTCTGTCTATCTGTGGCATCATAGCTCTTAAGGGCATTTTCAGAAAAAAGTGTACCCTGTACTTTTTTTAAAACCTAAAAAATTTTGGGTTATTTCTACTCAGAATCACAAGGTCTATCGATATAAGCAATAAAAAGTGTCCCTCTTTTAATTGTCAGTTTTGTGACGCAGTTAACCATACATGTTGTATGGACCGTCCCAAAACTGACTAATAAATTATGTATGGAAAATTAAGGATAATTAAGGCAAAAGGGTACATTTTCTTCTGAAAACCCCCTTAAACGGGAGAACCGATTTGAATGCGGTTTTTTTTATTTAAAAGCAGGTTTCTTGGCGGTGGTTCTTAGATATGTTTCATCAAAATCGGTTCAGCAGTTTCAAAGTTATAAGCTCTTTTGTTAGTTACAAAAGAATCCTTAGACGCATTGGGCATTTACTTTATTTTCAAACATAATATGTGCGACGAAATTGCGTTGGGGGTTTTAAATTTTTAATTTATAGTAATAAGTCGATGTCTTTAACGCCAAATTTCGGCTCAATCGGAAACCGGGAAAAGGTCGCAAAATGGTTTACAAAATTTTTAACAGCAACTTACTTAAAGGGTTAATTAACCTTGTAATCTCAGGGCAGTGAAATGTCACAAGTGCCAAAATATGTGGCCAATTGACAACCTTTAATTTTTTTAACATCTGAAAATTACTACAGGAATCGAAAGAGTTTCGCCTCCTGAACACGGAAAATATTTATTATAATTTATTTCTCCATATTTAAAAAATACAACAAATTTAAAAACATATATGTACTTACAAATATTGCCACAGAATAGATTGTTTCCTTTACCCTTTTCACTAGAAAAAAGAGCTGTCATAATTTTAAATTTGATAACAACCATTTAACGTCAAAGTTACGTCATCACTTTTTTTTAATAGAGACTAGTCAAAAGTAATGGATCTATTCTATCGTTACGCTCTTTTAGAATAAGCACATCTTTAATAAATTGTAATAAATTAATTAATAATCCTAGTGAAAATTTAAAACTATCAGCGTCTTTCTCTTTCCAAACAGTATACAGAGAATGAATCAAATTATAGTCTTAGAAATATGAAATGTTGTCAATTGGAAGAAACAAAATATATTGATCCCTAGCCAAAATGGAATTTAATAGACGTGGTCTAAAAGCAATGAAGTCTCTATTTGTTAAAAAAGAAAGTTTATTGCTAAAGCTTCCTCCATCCGCCGAATGCATGGTCACCCTATATTTATTGAAGTTAAGGTGGAACGGCACGCTCTAGGCGCGAAATTCAAAATTTTTACAGGTTTTAATTTATTGTGGGTAAACGGTGTAACTGTTTAACTTCATATGGTACTTGCGATTTTAAAACAGTGTTCTTTATATTATTGTGTGAAGCTTTTTAAGAATAAAACTGTAAGCTTGATATAAAAGTTGTCAAACATAGAAATTCGGACTTTCAACGTTTTGACAACTTTGATTTCAAGCTAATAGTTTTATTCTTAAAAAACTTTTCATAATAATATAAAGAATACTGTTTTACAAGCGCAAATACCATATGAAGTTAAACAGTTACACCGTTTACCCACAATAAATTAAAAACTGTAAAATCTTTAATTTCGCGCCTAGAGCGTGCGCTTCCACCTTAAGTAGTTTCGCCATGGTGTCATCGCTTTGGCGGGAAATTTGACAGGTCTCGCGTCAAAGTTTGTTTAAGAAACTGACTTGTTATTGTTGTCTTGTTGTTGTGTTGAAATAGCAGCCTGACCCATAAAATATACCTACTTGGGAAATTCTGTACAAAATACAAAATCCTTAGAAAAATATTACTTGTTTAATACGGATAGTATGATTAATAGTGAAATTAATAAGGTAGCTATGCAAATTTTTTTCCATAACGGGTACGGAACCCCATCCTGCAATGGGCGTGTCCGACACGCTCTTGGCCGGTTTTTTTTTCGATTATAATTGCGACCCTAGCCCATGCGCGTTAATATTGTTTGTGTGCTGTACTAGGGGCAGTCAAAACTTATAGGTATAGCATGTAAGACGAATTAAGTAATAGGTTAAGTAGTTATTAAGCTGAAATGAAAAACATCCGAGTCGATAGCGAAAACCCCCGGTAATTCAGTGCAGTTTGTAATTCAAGCTGCCATTTGCTACGAATGAATTACCGGGTAATTATAGCCAATGAGCGCAGGCTAATCTCTTACGTAAATCATACCTGTATTCAACATGCATAAGTCCCGACGACAACGAACTCTCTTGTGATCCCAGCGACCTTCCAAGATACCACGAAACGACTCTGCCTGCATACTGGACCCGCAAAATCTTGCTACGATACTTAAGATTCGAAACATAAAGTCCACACCGACGTTGGGTGTCTTTGTTTTTTACTTTCATCCCGAATCGACGCTAAAGAGGGATGTACCAACCGAATCGACGACAATAATAGTTAAGGAAGACCAAATTCAATTTTTATTTGGTAAAAATCGGAGGGTTAAATTGAAGAAGAGCGTAGGAGCTTGTGAGGAAGAAATCAGAGTCACTGAGCTCCCTTTGCCACGTACTTGCGCGTGTTCTACTAAGAAACGTGCAGCCTGTTTGTGGTACTGAACTGATGGTATCTCAAGCAACTTTTGTCTAGTGAACTGCGAGGCCCAGAACAAACCTTTAGCATTTAAATCTGATGGTCCCTGTGACGAAATACTGCAATCACACTAATGGGACAGCCTAGGTCTTCAAACACAAACTGTTCCTGTGACAGGCACTACATTCCAGTCCAATCTGTGGTTCTGACAGCATAACACCATATTCCAACCTTAACCGGCTGAATTGAGTTAAAGTTAATAACTATAATTTTTTTCCCGCCATCTCCCTTTTGTTCTGCCCCTGCTCCGGTGCCCGTCGCTTGGTACCCAATCGGTGACGTTTTTGCCCAGCGATCCGGATGCATTCGGCAAACGTGTCCCGCCCAGTCATACTTGAGTTTGGCGGTCTTTATACTAGGCTGCACTAAAAGTTTCGGGAATCGATTATTTAATGGTTTAATAATGTTTCAAATTTAACCTTTTTATAACCATAGAAGTCTTGTCAATTCATTACAACAGGCAGTTTGAAAAAAAAGTAAACACTTTTTAGTAATTATTTTTTAAAACGGAGTCGTTGCCGCCAAAATGGAATTAACGCGAGAAATTTTAAGAGTTATGAATTTTTATGATTTTAATCTCAAAAATACTGCCTGTATCGGACGACTTATGCATTTGGGGAAGGAGTTGCATGAAAGATGACTGTGTATCGCTGGTTTTCCGAATTTTACCGCGATCGTGTGAAACCCCGTGATGATTTTAGTGAAGAGCGGCCCAAATCTGGGGTTACTCAAGAAAACGTCGATGCAGTGCGGGACCTGATTAGCAAATATCGTCATGTCACATATCGTGAAATTCAGTCATGTTTGGGTATTGCATTGAGTCAAATCCAAACTATCTTGCAAACAGAACTGGTCGTGAGAAAGTTATTTTCCCGTTGGGTCCCACACCTACTTTCTGATGAACAAAAGGGGGCCTGGGTCAAATGGTGCCGAATAAATTTAGAAAGGTTCAACACAGGAACTTCCAACGCAGTGTATAAAATCGTGTTGGATGATGAAACTTGGATACATGCTTGTTTACGAACTTGAAAATAACAACGAATCACGAGTTTGGGTGTTCGAAAACGAACTGCGACCGACCAAGATTGTTCGCTCCCGAAGCACGGTGAAAAAGATGGTCGCTACTTTTCTCTCGAAATCAGGGCAAGTTGCGACTATTGCACTTGAGGATCGCAGAACGGTTAATGCAGACTGATGTACTACAATAAGTCTGTCTGAAATCGTTGACATACTCAAAATAGAAAACTGCAACCGATGCATCATTCTCATCACGACAACGCTAGCGACTACACTGCTCGTCAAACAAATGTGTATTTGGACTTTTTGGACTATTATAACGCCGAATTAATGACCCATCCACCATACAGCCGCGATTTGAGTCTAAATGATTTCTATACATACCCTAAAATTAATGATAAGCTACCCGTTCAACGATTCCTGTCACTCGAAGCAGAAGTGGACGCCTTCATAAGTGCCATTTCGGGGACTACATCTTTGGAGTGGAATAACCTGTTTCAATAATTGGTCTAAGCGAATGAAAAAATGTATAAATATGCTTGGAGAACACTTTAAAAAACAGTAAATGTACAATTAACTCTTTACACTGGTCCATTTTTTGTATTCCCGTAACTTTCAGTGAAACCTACGTAACTATAAATATATATTAAAAAAAAAACTCCAACACAATTAGGGCACACATATGTTTGATAAAAGTGAATACCCACTATGCGTCTAAGATCACTTTTGCAGCTAGGTAACAAAAGAGCTGATAACTTTGAAACAGCTGAAACTACAGGCACACACTTCGGTCAAACTTATACCACCCCTCTTTTTGCTTCGGGGGTTAAAAAATCGGCACTCGAAAAAAATAAAAAAGCGTGTTAATAGAATTCCTTGATCGACCAAACAATACTTATTTTGTTATTAACTTTCAGTTTCTAAATATTACTGCAACGCTTGCTTGGAGTTATTCAGATCTGTTTATTGTTTGCATCAGTTTATATTTGAGCTCAATACTGGAAGGAATTAACAATAAACTGGTTGAAAATAAAACTAAGGTAACGTTTTCCATGATTGTTCCGATATTTATTTCACTATACGAGGGGTGATCCAAAATTAATGATAATAATAGGTCAAGAGTACCCGAAACCGGCGAGCATGTATGAAAAGACTAATGAAAATGAGTGTTGTGGAAGCAAAAGATGTATGTCAGGATCGTAGCAGGTGGAAACAAAGATTTGCTGGAAAGAAGGCGTGATTGTATGTATGTATGTAATAACTCTAAATCATGGGACAATTGACACTAATTGAGTTAGTCCCAAACTAAGCACAGCTTGTACTATGGGTGCTAGACATAGCTATGTTAAACATCCAAGACTCGAGCTCAAACATTCGTATTTTTCATACAAATATCTGCCCCGACCGGGAATCGACCCCGGGACCTTAAGCTTCGCAGTCAGGTTCTCTAACAACTAGGCTATCCGGTCATCTAAGCCGATAAAATATCTGAAATGGCCAAAAACTAAATTTATTTCTCAACAAACTTTCCTAATAAGACATTTAGTCCCATCTTTTCTCCAGACCGCGAATTCCATTAAAAAAATATTTTTCTATCCTCCCTAAATATGCCTCCTCGGCGGCCATGACCTTGCTATAATTCTAAAATTTGTCGCATCTGAGTTCTTCTTTCAGCCGTGGAAAGAGATAGAAGTCGCTAAGGGCCAGATCTGGCTAAAAGGGGGAGTGTTCCAGCAATTCGAAACCCGCATCGCTTTATAGCGGCCATAGCAACACCGACCTTACGAGGTGGAGCGTCGCCTTGGTGAAACAGTACACGAACCCGAAGTTTACCCCGCAAAGGCCATAGCCGGGTAAGCATAGTAAAACTGCCCTTAGCGAAAAAATGATTTTCCTTTTACAAGATTAAACCTTCATATATGTAGGTAGTGCTTTCACCAAAAATTAAGCCTCAAATGCTTCTGGTTTAAAAAAAAAATCCATAAAAAGAAAAAACATTTTTATTTTTTTTTAGCCAAACTACTAATCCGATTTATTTGTAATTTCGATATATTGTAGATATAATTAAGGTCGCTTTTTGAAAAAAATATGATTGATTTATCTTTTGAAAAAATAGTTTATATTTGAGTTGAAAGTTTTTTTTTAAAAAAAAAAAAACTTGCGAGTTAGCGACAGTTACCAAATTTATATATTTCATGTAAAATTTAATAATGTTTAACATATATTTTTTTCAAAAAAATAAAAAGGGATTAACAGTGTGAAAATATCGAATTTGTAACAGTCCATACATTCTCTCCATATAAAGCGAAGCTAAGTAGACAATAAATTATTAAGTACCTACCAACATATATATTTCAAACGCAATCTTTACGAATTTGAATTAAGAACGTGACGTATTGCACTTTAAATTACTTATGTGGCTATATACGGCTAGGACGTACACATTTTGTAATATATCTCATAATACATATATTCGTATAAGTCGAGGAGATGCAAAGAAACCAGCGAGGTACTACTTTAGAAATTAGAGACTTGCCAGAAATCGACAACGAAGACTTATTTGAAGTCCTAAGTAAGATGCATAATGCCTTGGATATCTCGATTCCTGCCGAGCAGATCAAACAGGTCAAGCGAGTCAAAGCAAGCCAAAATAAAGTTATTGTTGTGGATTACCCTAATATCGAACCAGCTCGGCAGTATTGAAAGCCTTGAAAACATACAATATGGCTCACAAAGACAATAAAATCAATACAAAATGCCTTGACATGCCAGGCGAAAAACGTCCAATCTTCATTGGAGAATCGCTCACACCAGTAGGTAGAAAACTTTATTTTCTTGCACGTGGCCTGCGAAAGGGACATGGATACCAACACTGCTGGACATCGAAGGGAAGTGTTTTTGTGAAACTAGCGGAAGGTACCCCCGCCATCCTGATAAAATCCATCCAACAAGTGGAAGCTATGAAGGGAACACCCACAGCTGTATTGTGACTTTTCTTTGGCTACTGGTTGCATAGGTTAATTTTTCTTATGTTTGTTATGATTACTTACTTGGTAAATGCACACAATAAAAAAGAATACACTATTTATAGGTACACACACATAACACTACACATTCTTTACACGCACACAACAAGCCATTTAATTAAGAATTGCATTATGTTCTGGATACCGGCGCCATTGTCAGATAGTCATATAATTCAAAATATCCATAAATATACAAAAGGGTCATGTCTGATATAGAATTATTGTCTAACGATATTGACAATAGCGTCAATATCGGCAATTCAATGGCTCTGGATGTTCCGGAACAGTGCAAAAATGTTTTCATACAATCTAAAAATACTATGAAAATATTTACATTAAATATTAGGAGCTTAAATAGAAACTTTGACGAACTGCAAGTGCTCTTGAAGCGATTGGATATTAATTACGAGGTTATCATACTACCAGAGTGCTGGTTGTCTGCTAAAACAATGTTACCTAATTTACAAAACTATAAACCTTTTGCTACTACTCGAAATATCAATCAGAACGACGGAATAGTGATATATGTAAGGGACAATTTGATGTTTAAAACTACAGAATCTACAGAAGATATTGAAGCTAACTGTCTTAAAACTACCCTAGGACTAGATTATGCCATTCTTTCTGTCTACAGACCCCCTTCATTTCGAAATATAGACATCTTCTTAAAAGGCTTAGATCAAATCTTGGTTAAACATAAGCATTTCAAAAACATCATCATTTTGGGAGATATGAATATTGATATTGGGGAGGGCAATCAAGATGCTCGATCATCTGATTATCTAGATATGTTAGCGCTTAACGGAATTTTGCCAGCACACATCTTGCCTACGAGGATTAATAGTTGTCTTGATCACTGTCTGATAAAAACTAAACTTCCAGTAACAACTATTGTATGTAACTCTACAATTACTGATGACTCTTGTGTGATGATATCAGTCTCAAACCATCACATGCCAAAACTGAAAATTTCGCACAAAATTAAAAAAAATTGACTATAAGGCTGCATCAGAGACCTTGAGCGGGTCAACTGGACAGAATTGTTAATGGGCGCAGATGTAAACATTGCTACTAATACTTTTCTTTCGTATATTATAACTCATACCTTGAATAAATGTACTAAGTTTATAACCATTTCACACCGAAAACTTAATATTAAACCGTGGATTACACCTGGGTTGATCCGATGCATGAAGAATAGAGATAACCTGCATATAAAATTGAGGAAAAATCCCGAAAATAACATTATTAAAATCACTTATTGTAGATATCGTAACACCTGTAACAACATTCATAACAAACTAAAAAGGGCCTATCAAAGATCTCAAATTAAACAAAATGCAAATAACTTGAGAATGCAGTGGGCATTAATTAAGAACATCTGCAATCTTGACGTCACTTCGGATAATTCTACACATCTATTGAACATGAAAACAAACCCTATAGAATCCTTAAACTATGCTAACAAGTATTTTACAAATATAGGAAAAAACTAGCAACTGAGATTATCAACAGAACTCAACTTTCAGAAGATCAGCTAGTCAAATCAATGAAAATTTCGAATTGTTCTTCTAATTCCATGGTCATGCTCCCTACGGACATTGCAGAAGTTAAACGGATAATATGCAACCTAAAATCAAGTACCGCCTGCGGATGGGATGAGATACCATCAAAATTCCTAAAAATGGGCGCCGATGTACTGTCTTATCCAATTACTAATATATGCAACCTTTGTTTACGAGAAGGCAAGTTTCCTGATGCTTTGAAGAAATCTGTCATTATACCTATATTTAAGTCCGGGGACAGAGACTGTATATCGAATTATAGACCAATCTCGCTATTGCCAACCTTATCAAAAGTACTAGAAAAACTAATAAATAACAGACTGAAACAATACTTAACTAAAAATAATATACTGGTGCCTAATCAGTATGGATTTAGAGAGGGTAAATGTACCACTGACGCTGTTAAGCACCTAACAGCTTACCTGACTGACAAATTAGATAACGGTGAAAAGGCTCTAGGTATATTCTTGGACTATACCTAGGACGAACGGAAAGGCGACTTTCGCGGTGTTTGTCTTTGGTTGACATTCTACCCAGGTGAAACTCCTTGCACCAGCGTACAACTTTAAAATTCGAAAGAGCAATGTCTCGCAATGTTTGCACCAAGCCAGTGTGTCAAAATTGGGGATAAACTCAGTGATTTGAGGGCAGTTTCATTTGGCGTGCCACAGGGCAGCATTTTAGGTCCTACACTTTTTCTCTTATATATAAATGATATTGCACTCATCCCACTAGAGAATGCTGAACTACTGTGTTACGCCGATGATACTGCAATCGTTATCCACGGGTACTCCTGGGAAAATGTTTATGATCTTGTTGAGCATGGTATGTCACTGGTGTCAAATTGGCTAAAGCAGAATCTTCTGACCTTAAACACAACAAAAACGAAATTTCTATGTTTCCATAAGACATTGGCCTCTTCGCCAAAACTACTGCGGGAACTTAAAGTCCACAACCGTAATTGCCCTAATTTCTCAGATCAAAATTGTAGGTGCGACTGCATGACAAGAACGGATTCTATAAAGTATCTTGGAATTGTAATAGACGATAAACTAAACTTCAGGCAGCATATAGCGGCGGTATCGGGTAGGGTCCGAAAGCTGATACACACCATGAAGATGCTAAGGGAGTCAGCTGATTTCTCTCTGCTAAAAACTATTTATATGGCTCTTGGACAATCAATAGTTCGTTACTGTATTCTTGCTTGGGGAGGTACAACCTCGTCTATCCTTCTAAAGTTAGAAAGGGCGCAAAGAGCGGTGCTAAAAGTAGCTCTGAAGAGACCAATGAGGTATCCTACGAAGGACTTATACAGGGACGCTCAAGTACTCAGTGTTCGGAAACTCTACCTTTTAAGGGTTGCTTTGTCGGTACACAAAGGGATTCTCAACTCACCGAACTACAATAGCTTGCTCAAAAAAAGAATATTTAAAATTCCTATAACAGCTGTCAAAACTCAGTTTGCACACGATTCTCAGTCTTTTTGCACCCCCTAATCTACAACAGACTTATAAAACAATATAATTTTAAAGAATACTCAGTCTTCGAAGCAAAAAAGCTTTTAATAATTAACATGATGATCTTATCCTATTCAGACACGGAAAACATTATTAAGATAACATATTAAAAACACACACACATACACCACACACACACACACACACACACGCACACACACACACAATATTCGCCCTCACATAGACAACTTGTTGACACACAATTAAGAATATAATTATAATTTTGTTTTTAGTTAATTATGTTTCGCCTTAATTATTAAGGCTTTAAGAGGCTTTAAGAATTTATTTCAGTTATATTGGTTTATGTCCGTTTTGTTTTATTTTATTATTTTATTCTTTCTGTTCCTTAAATATGGTAGCAAATAGCCGCTAATGTAATATATTATTTTTGGAAACCGTAACATTTACCCCACGGGACAGGCTATGCCTAGTGTGGGGTTCAGTAAATATGTAACTGTGTTTTAATGTCATTTTTTGGAAATAAACTATTTGTATTAATTTGTATTTGTATTTGTATTTGGTGTATAGGTATATCTTTAGTACAATTTTTTTTAAACATGAGTATAGTACGAATTTTTGAGGTGTCCCGATTTCATTAACAGGTCACCTTTCGATCAAAGCCATTGTATTCTATTATGTCCTCAAGTGAATAATCCTCAGTTTAAAATGAACGGAAATATAAGATAAAATAGCTCATTGAAATAACGATTTTATTATTTACAGTACAGTAGGGTTCATTTTAAATGAAACTTTGATGGCAGATAATATTTTACGAAATTGAATGCGTCGTAAACATGCAGCCAAAACAAACGAACAAACAAAGTTTCATTTAAAATTAACTCTCTACTGTAAATAATAAAGTCGTTATTTCAATGAGCTATTTTATCTTATATTTACCTTCATTTTAAACTGAGGTTTATTCAATTGAAGACAATAGAACACAATGGCTTTGTTCGAAAGGTGGGTTTTAAATGTGATCGGGACACCTCAAAAAATTCGAACTACACATAAAATCTGCTCTCACTTAAGTTTTCTCGATTTTCACGCAATTATTGCGACAGCTCGTGAAAAAGTTACTGTAACTCACAAAAATTAATTTATGTACATTATTATTTTTTTATTCACTATGCCCTTTTTTAAAATACATCCCCTTTTTACATATTTCAACCCGTAGAAATACTTCATTATCATTACTTTTGGATCACTCCTCGTAATGTAGAGCACAATGTGAAACTTACTTCTTCATGCTGTTGATTTTATTAATATTAAGGTACTTATTTTTTAATATATCTGTTGTTTTACATTACACTCTTGATAATTTACCGAATTAAAACCATATAAATCGTTAATAGTTGCAGTATTCATACTCAAAATTTTGGGTATCGATGCGCGAGGATTACAGCCGCGCGGCGCAGTTGGTGCGCGATTTCGACGACGTCATCAGCGTTGTTGTCTTCGCGTCTTTCGCCACCAACTTGTTCTTCATCTGTCTTCAATTATATAATCTTCTATCGTAAGTAAGAAAATAAGAAATATAGCCGTAATTTTTTCTCCTTCAAATTTTCTTCAAATCAGAAAGAACGCAGATTAACTCAGAGGACATCCCACTTAAAGAGTTAAATGTAGGGGTGAAGCCAGAAGAGCGTAATTTTGTGAGTCGTGAGCGGCAGAATTTCGTTTGCGCCATACATTGTGTCACGTGATGACCTGCATATTGTATGGCGCGACCGAAATTCTGCCGCTCACGACTCACAAAATTACGCTCGTCTGGCTTCACCCTAACTGCATGACGGCACAGTGCTGGCGCCAAGAATTGCCCTACACTGTTTATACACAGTCTGAGTTTAATTGGTGTAATTAAGTTCAAGTTTTCAATGTCGTTGAACATTACTGTCTTTGTCAAAAAACAATTTTACTCAAAAAAATATTACGCATTATTACTAAAATAAAAATCAATTTATGCCGTGACAGTACTGAGTCAGCAGTTTGCACTGGCTTGGCGGTTTACGAACATGTTAGAATTTCGTTGCAGAGATGGCGTTCGTCAGAAAATGAACTCGAAAAACTGTCCAATTATTTCACAAGGGTATTTTATATTTATTGCGGTGTTAAGTGTTCTCTTAGCTACTTTATGTGCTTTTGTTTACACTGTTCAAACGTTTGCGTGTGTTTGCAAGTGTTTCTATTAACGATCACTTCATAGTTTTGAAATGTGGGCCTTTTCAGTATATTTCTTCCGCTGCACTTTTTCAAAGCGTTGTTATTTAAAGCACAGATGACTTCTGGATGATTAAATTGATATATATATTTTTTTTCTTTCTACCTAAAAAAAAAAAAAAAAATTAAAAACCTTATTTTTTTTTTATATAAACACGAATTGTCGATTGTTTTAATAACATATGTATAAAATATTTAATTAATGATAACTTATTGCAACTTATTGCAATAAAAAAAATTATCGTGAAAAACTACATATTTTACAGGGTGTTTTTTTGGTCAGCAACATCCAAAACAGGAGAGATAGTTAATAAATGCTGAATCCTAATATCTAATATCTAATCAAAAAATAATAAAAACCTTAGGTCAGAGTAATTACATTTTAAATTTTTCTCATTATTTCACTTTATTGTGGTCACTACGCGCCTTGTTTAGCGAAGACTTTAATTACGTAATCACCGTGCACAATGTTATGAGTTTTATGTTCGTGTCTCTCGTGTTTTGTGTGTTTGTAAGGGTAGTATCAAACAAGAACATAGACTGATTGTGACGATAAACGGCCTACACCCTTTGTCGCTACAGAAACGATTTATAAAACAGCGACATGCATGATTTATAAAAGAGCGAGTATATTATTTCGACTTTTTTTTTGAGCTCAGAATCTTGAAATGAATAAAGTTAAAACTCCCTATTGTGGAATTAATAAAGTAACCCCTTATTGTGGAAGTTGCTGACCAAAAAACAATCTTTATACGTATACCCGACGGCAGTGGAATAAATACTGAATGGCAGGATTACGTAATATAATCAGAGTCTGATGAAGTCAATTAAAGCCAAAGCTACATGGAATGAAAACGCGCGTTTACCTCTAGAGCTAATACTGATATTAAAGTTCTTTCAGGCCCTTAGGAGGATATGAGAACGTAATTTATTTTACCTACTCTATGGTGTTTGTATTATTTCGATATTTGTCAGTCTCTCTCATTGCTGCTCGAGTGCACACATCTTCGCAATCTTTGGCCCCTGCTCTTTACGGTGTCCCGTCATCCGTGTACAATGTTGAGGTATGTATAAAACACATTGATTTATGCGCTGTGTCAATGTTGCTTAGCGATAAGTAAGCATTCCTAAGCAAATGCGTAAAATAAAGAAAAAAATCGAGTTGACTATGGAAAACTCAATAAAGTAGGTCACACGAGTCGGTGATATTTTCATTAGTAATAGTCCATCGTTAATGCGATCAAGCGAGATAGCTATACTCCAGAGTTAGTACTAGAAAACAGAGAATGCACGTAATTGGTCAGCGATAAGGTCGATGCACCGGCACAGTTTCCCACTGCAGGGCACATATTTAAATATTATTATCTACTACTTTAAATTACATAATTATGATTAATAGATGAATGAACATGGCATGTAATTATTATTTGAGGTACCACGAGAAAAATCAAAAAATCACGAGAATTATTACGAATATTCCAACAAACAGCATGTAAGCCGAGCCCGCCATCGACGTGCGATTGCTGACGCCCACTGACAGTTTCTTGTCCCTTTCATTTGCATACAAAAGTGCAACAGAGAGAACGCCTTGCTCTGTTAAATAGACAGGGTATAGTTAAGTATACAAATTGGTCATTACCAATGCTCTCTGTTTTAGGTTCAAAGATTTTTGGATCAAGTTCACCATGACATTGTAGCTTTGAGTGGTCTTCAATTTTTTTACGTTACCAAAAGTCTCGTACTCACTGTAAGTATTAAGTAGTAATAGGAATCTCATTTAAGCTGTCAAATAAAGGTTGCATTTAAAAATACATTGTGTTTAAAAATCAACCTTTAAGGGAGGTGAAAGCATGAACATACCCTCTAAAGGAGTTAAAAACCTGCTTTCAAATAAAAAAACTGCATTCAAATCGGTTTACCCGTTTAAGAGCTATTATGATGCCACAAACAGACAGACAGACACACACACACACACATACACACACACACACACACACAGACACACACACACACACACACACACACACACACACACACACACACACACACACACACACATACTTACATAGCGGTCAAATTTATAACTATAATACCCCTCTTTTTGTGTCGGGGGCCTACAGCTTAAAGCGTTTGCAAAATTATCTGCTCCTAAATATATTAAAGACCAGGAAGTGCGAGCTAAAAGAGGATGCCGAAGAGTGTATGAAGAAACACTGAAAAAAGTACTTATAATTTGATGACGAGACCTACGTGCCCGTGGACCCAATGGTTGTTCCTGGGAAGCAATACTACCACGCAAACAATCGGGACGCTGTAGATTATTCACAAAAAACCATACCAAAGGCCAAATTTTTCAATCAGGCTCTATGAACGCACGCATTTAACTGAGAGAATGTATAATAAAGCGATTGATTCCCTTCATTGATATATATTACCATAGGGAAGAAATTATATTCTGGCCGGATATGGCGTCATGCCCCTACGCCACCGAAGTCACCCAACATTTAGAGGCTGCGGGGATAGATTTTATACGAAAACATAATAACTCTCCAAATGTCCCCCAAGCTCGTGGCATTGAAACTTTTTGGTCTTTATGCAAACGAGAATATAAAAAACAAACGGAAAAACCCAAATCATTGGCTGCATTTAAACATCGATGGACTAGATTGGCTAAAATTGTGGCAACTAGGTCTGGAAAAGCTGTAATGAGGTGAGCAGCAATAAACCTCAGAAAAATTGGCTATAAAGGCATTGCACAAGCAAATTTAATATAAAATAACAAATATGATTATATTCTTGATTGGACTTAATGTAAATGAGCTCTTTATTATATTTTATCATTAAATATTTTCATTTCAAACTTGTCTCTTTACTTATGGGACAGCCCAGTATTAAAAATTATTATGTATTTTGCGATGTAGGTAAATTGGAATCCATTAGCAATACTCGCATTAAATATTTACATTATTGTAGCTCAGGTGGCCCTGCTAAACATAAACACATCTAACTTTACTTACCTATTCATCAGTACGCCACTTGAGCTTTGTATGACATAGTAAATGCGCACAAGAAACTCGTTACCGAAACGATTTCCACAAACTTACGGGTGTTTGATGTTGTTGATTTGATTCCAATTCCAATTCGATTCTTCCTTGCGAGAATAAAGTAACTTGATAAGTGATCGACAGTTATCGACAGTTATCGACAGAGATTATTTATAGTTTATCTCACTTTTGCATACAAAGCGTTTTTTGTCGACTAAATTGAATAAAGATATTTTGACATTGATTGATATTGTTGCAGGTGGCTGGTACAATTTTCACGTACGAGCTAGTCTTACTGCAATACGGAGGTTAACAATTTATATACTGAAAGCCTGATTCGCTTCTTACCATTACACGACACGACGTGCATCCTACCTACTACACCAAATAGTATATGAAGTAAATTTTATGTATTAATTCGAGCATCTTTCTGACTAGCAACCTTTATTGTAATAACTCTACACCTTTTGACGAATAAAAAAGTTCAGATTATTATGATGAAATCTTTCCAATAACAAGGGACATATCCTTGCCTAAATCAACGTCAAAACTGTGAAATTGATGTCATTTCTGCCTTTAATAAAATTGTTATTAAGCGCCGACGTGGCCCATCTCTTATCGTAAAGTCGTTTTATGAAGGGGACTTTACTAAGCCAGATGGCAAATTTAGATCAAATGTTTTTTACACAATGACATCAACTATTTATTCGTTAGTAAAAACATTGCCCTTGAACAAAAATATATTTATGTATCCAGTCAAATATATTTATTTATCAATAATCCTTATCTAATTTATAGATTCCCAACACAATGGCAAGTTATAAATTAAGTATAAATTGCATTGTTGTTAATCTTCTACATCTGAGAGTGTTGTGGTCATGGACTTAATACCTAACCTGGACTGAGTACTAACTTTTATTAGTCAATCAAAAGTGACCCATATTACCAAGCCATACAGTTTAATAATGGCAACTAGAGACAGCTATCCGAGAGATTACATACAAACTAGAGAAACTAGAGAATTGTGTCCCACTCGCACCAGTACTTGATCACCCTTATTAGAACGAGATGCAACTCTCTGATTTGTTTTTTTTTCGGCCTAACTTTTTTGTCGCATACTCAGTCCTGGTTAGGTACTAAGTCCATGGTTGTGGTGCTTCCGGGATGACATCTGTCAAACGAAACGTCACAAAGAACGGCCGCGCCACCAGCTGCCAACCTCACGAACTAAATACGAGGGTCATGCCAAAAGAAGTTAGATACTCCATGGTTATTTGATCGATACTAGCCAGTCATATACCGTCGTAAAGGCTGGTTATACTTAGGTCATACTGAAAGTTTCTGGATTCTAAAAAATAAGACTACGCATTATCGTTATGATACATTTATTGTTTTTCAAAGTATATACCCTCCCTATTTACACACTTTTGCATTCACTGGAACCATTGTGAAAAGCAGTGGGTCCAGTCTTCCTTAGGGACTTCTTCGATGGCCTCGTGGAAAGCATTCACTGCCATTTCCGGACTTGTAAACCTCTAAGTTTATTTTTAATCTTTGGGAACAAAAAGAAATCGCATGGTGCAATATCAGGGCTGTATGGCGGATGAGTCATTAATTCTACATTTGAGACCTCCAAATACGCATTCGTTGCTTTATCGGAATGTGCCGACGCGTTGTCGTGATGAAGGACTATTTTGCTAAGGGGATGCTTTTCACGAATTTTTTCAAACACTTTGGGCAAGCACGTGTTCACATACCAATCTGCAGTTACTGCCTTTTGGTTTTCAAGTGACACAGTGGTGTAATGTCCCGATTTGCCGAAAAACGAAGCAACCATTTTCTTACCTGTGCTTCGACTCTTTTTTACTTTCGTCGGCAAGTCTTCAAAAGGAAAGACCCATTCAGCCGATTGACTTTTTCTTTCCGTTTCAAAGCAGTATACCCAGGTTTCGTCACCTGTCACGATGTTATATACAGCCATTGATTGTCCTCCGTCAAATTTTTTTATCATTTTGCGGCACCACTCTACACGCAGTCGTTTCTGGTCTTCCGATAAATCATGCGGTATCCATCGGGTGCAAAGTTTCCGAACCTTCAGATGCAAATGCAATATCTTTTGGACCTGGCTCATTCCAATTCCAAAGGTAGTACGAATTTGCTGACATGTAATTTTTTTGTCAGTTTTAATTAGTTGTCGTACAGTATAAATATTAATATCGGTAACCGCAGTTGCTGGCCGGCCTTTACGTTCATCGTCATGGAGATGGTCACGTCCTCGTCTAAACTCACTAAACCACGAATAGACCGAGCTACGACATGGGGCTTCATCACCAAATGCTAATAGAAGTCTTTGACAACTCTCTTGCTGACTTAATCCACATCGGAAATCGTAATAAATCATGGATCGAAAACTTTCACGACTTAAATTCATTGCAACAGCGACACACAAATTTCAATCCAACACCACGATGAAAAAACAAATGACAGTCTCGTAAATTAAAAAGTAATATACTGCCAGAGAGTTATTTTTTCAAATCCTATTATTGCTTTTTTAATTTTCTTTTTATAAGTGGCCAGTTCCAGAAACTTTCAGTATGCCCCACGTATAGCTATAAATTTAAATATGGAATACTTCAAAATTCTACGTAATTTTTTTTTTTCTGATTGATTCGGCCAGAAATTTGCGGTAATGCTTGAACTTTTAACTACAACTTTTGGTGAGTTGGCTTTTTCTCGTACAACTGTCTTTAATTGGTTTGCTGAATTAATAAGAAGGTGGGGGAGCTTTGAGACGAAGTTAGGGCGACCTCTACTTAAGAAAATGTGCAAGTCGTTGAAAAAAATATTCGTGAGAAATATCGAATTACATACGTAGAGATTGAGCGTGATCTAGGCATCGGATCAGCGGCGCTGCAAACTATAATTAATGGACAACTGTCTCTCCATAAGCGCCATTCGAGATGGGTGTTGCAAAAACTCAACGATTTCAAGAGAGAACGCCGCGTGGATTGGTGTAGATTTATGATAAATAAATGCGATGCTGGCGACAAGAAAACTGTCTATAATATACTGAAAAGTGACAAAACATGGTTGTATATCTACGATCCTGAAACAAAACGGCCGGCAGTCAACAGTATGATGCTTTGAAGATGAATCTACTCCAACAAAATGTCGCCGAGCACGAAGCACACAAAAACAAATGATTGCCTCCTTTTTCTGAAAGATGGGGCATATTGCAACTGCAGTACTATAGGATCAAAGAGCTGTCGACTAAGAATGATATTTAACACTTTGTACTCGAAAAGTATTGCCAGCTTGGTGTAAGAAGCGGTCAAAGTCAGGAACCCAGCACCTGCTCTGGCATCACGACAACGCCGCCCCGTTCAGTTCTGTCAGGACATTCGTCTATTTTAGTTCGAAAAACGTCACCACACTCCCTCATCCACCATATTCCCCTAACCATGCACCCTGTGATTCTTACCTGTTAACGAAAATTAAAGAAAAATTAAGATGAAAGCGTTGTTAGAGCAAAGAAGTTGCCCAGGCTGCAGGCAGGTAGCAGGTTTATGAAATTTCTGAGGTACCTAAAGAAGGATGGTCATAGACATTATCCAAGTAGTTTAGCCGGATGAAAAAGTGTATACGTGTTCACGGTGAATACTTCGAAAAAATAGATAGCAATAATAAGGAATAAACTTTGTAGATTTGGAATATCTAGTTTCTTTTGGCATGACCCTCGTATTCCTACTAATCAGCGTCGAGCCCGTCACGCCATTATTCATGTGGCGTAAGGTAGTACTCGCATTTAAGTGAATCTAGACTGTTTTTTTTTATATATTATTAAAGTTATCCTTATAGATTAAGAAAAACGGTTTGAGCTAAATATTTAAAAGTTATGTTAACAGTATATGATAACAAAGAGCAAGTCACTGCTAGACAAGATTACAAACTTAATATACTTAAGCTTCCCCTTTCTTTAAAGATCACTGTATTAATGAATACATTAAGACAACAAAATTGTAATATAATTACCGTTACTTACATTTTTAACTTTTCACAACGTATTAAACTTTATGAATCAATGTTCTTGTAAAATAAATAAAGATATATATAAATGTACAAATAAAAAACAAAAGATAAAACAACTAACAAATAACAATAAAAAAACAGTGCGTGTTGAACTCGTGTAAGGAAGGTTCCGTAAGATAAAAATATGTTGATATTCTTGAGTGACCCATTTTTGTTTGTAATAACCAAAAAACATGAATAATACCGAATTGTAGAGGAATATTACTAAATATACTGATTTTTTGTTAAATTTTGTCGTGATGTTTATTTTTATGAACTTTGAGGCAGCAAATCGTTTTGCCACTACCGATAAAATAACAATAAATTGTGTAATAACTGTAAATGTGAAATTTACTTTTGAAAATAAGTGAAAACCGGTACCTATATTTGTAGTAATACTTTCCATCATAAGGAAGTGACATGTTTAAATTGATTTTATTAAATTTATTGTTCCCGCGTAAGTACCTACTTCAATTTAGAATTAAACATTTCGCATGATAACAAAAAATTAAACCGCCGAAAAAAACTGAAAAGCATAAAATAATATGTTGAGGTCTGTTATCAAACGCATAATTTTTGCTGGCTGTTTATAATACCTAAACAGTAAGATTTTCATATTGACATGTATGTTTGTTGTCCCTTGACATTCGTGTGTACAAAGATTATTTGCCTGATTTTTAAATATATTATTTACTGTTATTGTTATTCTACAATCTATCGCTAGCTGTGCTGTGCCAACTCTTCTAATATCCCCAACATCGGTTATGGGCCCAGGAGAAATTGAAAAAATAGGGAAATGGATTAGAATTGACGTCGTCAATTTTCTTTTGAGTACATGTACTAAAACTAAGTTAAAATGAGCACTGTGCGAATTGATCTCTTGTCTAAAGAAAATTACGAGAGTTGGAAATTACAAGCGGAAGCTATTCTTATTAAAAATGATATGATGGGAAGATACCTAAACCTATTGAGACTGCGACGGCTGGTTTAGACAAATGGGAGGCACAAGATGCTAAAGCGAAGGCTGACTTGATACTTTGCATCAGCTCAACGGAGCTTCGTCATGTAAGGGATTGTAAGACTTTGAGAGAAATATGGTTACGACTTGAGTCGATTTATGCCTCTCGTGGACCTGCTAGAAAGGCCATGTTATTAAAGCGTCTACTGACACATAAAATGGGCTATTCTGGAGATATTCGAGAAGATATTGGTGCATTTTTCGATGCCGTGGATAAACTTGAGTCCATGGATATAAAGATTCACGATGATCTTTTGTCGATAATGTTATTGTATTATACACTACCAGCAAGCTTCTTAAATTTTCGGTGCGCTATTGAATGCCGTGACGATTTACCAAAGCCGGAGATTTTGAAAGTGAAGATTTTAAAAGAATATGAATCGAGAAATGCGAATAATACCGAGAATGATGTACTGTATGTACGGGAAAGAAAACCGATGTCAACTTTAAAGGAACACCAACACAGTCACAACCTAATCGTTTTTCACACAAGAAGGATAATTATGCTAACGAAAGAAGAGCTTTCATCTGGTATCGTTGTAATCGTCTTGGACATAACGCTTCCGAATGTCGGGAAGACTATCCTAAGTCGAAAAAACACTGTAATAATGTAGACGATGGATTAATATCTTTAAATGTTTCAGGTTTAGAGGAATGTAGCATTGTTGACAATTTAAAAAAACAATGGGTGCTTGATTCCGGGTGCACGTCCCACTTATGCAACGATGTCAATTTATTCGGAGGTACACTTGAAGAGTATAAAGGTAAATTGAGGTTAGCTACTAACATGAATGCCGAGGTCCAAGTTAGGGGATCGGTAGTTGATGGTAGCTCAGCACGGCCTGTTGTATTTAAAGATACTCTCAACGTACCAGATTTAAGGACTAATTTAATTTCGGTAGCCAAAATTACAGATAATGGCTATGATGTGAACTTCACACGTGATGTGGCCGTACTAGTTGGTAAAAACGGTAAAGTTAGGCTAACTTCACACCGTAGAGGCAACCTTTATTGTTTTCCAGAATGCGATTCTGTTAATGCAGTAACAAACTGTAAGATAGATCTGAAACTGTGGCATGAACGCTTGGGGCATCTCAATGCTAAATATGTAATTAAACTACTACGAAAAATAGGCCTTGATGTGAACTCAAATGAGATCAATGTAAGTACTTTGCGTGGTTGTGATATTTGTGCTCGAGGAAAAATGTCCGTGTTGAGTCAAACGGTCCGGTGTAGATCCAATGAGATGAGAATCAAAATCCGGTGCTATCATCTTTATTGACGATAGTAGGCACTCGTTGGTGTGAGGTTTATTTTCTGAAGACCAAAGACAAAGCGTTAGAAGCATTTAAACTGTACAAAAATTATGTCGAAAAATATACTGGGTCAAAAATAAAATACTTTCAATCAGATAATGGTGGGGAGTATGTCAATGTAGAATTCGACGAATTTTTACGCAAGGAGGGAATACGAAGACGACTGACCGTACCTCGTACACATCAACAAAATGGAGTTGCGGAGAAAATGAATCGTATGCTGGTTGAGATGGCTAGGTGTATGCTTCTAAATAGTATTTTGTGTATTGGATTTTGGGCTGAAGCTATTGATACGGCATGTTACGTTAGGAACCGCTGCCCAACTTCTGCCTTAGACGGTGATATTCCTTATGAAAAATGGTGTCAAAAAAGGGTGAATGTGAATCTACGTAGATTTGGAGAAAGAGTATATGTACTGGATAAAAATCCAAACATAGGCAAGTTCGATGCTCGTGGAATCGCAGGAGTATTTGTAGGATATTCAAAAACAACCAAATGGTTTAGACTTTAGATTATGGATACCTGAGAAAAAAAAAATTGTTGTCTCTAGAAAAATTAAATTCATTGAATTTTTATAGAAAGATTCAGCGACAGAATCACTTGATGACGCAAAAGACTTCATATAGATGATTTCATCTAGAAATGATGTACAAACTAGTGTTGTTACCAACACACCATGTTAACCATTACTGGTAATAATAGACGAGATCAAGCGTCAGTGGAGATGGTCTTCACTAAAGAAGTTATCGGACAAGATGAATTGTCAATTATTTCAGAAAATGTAGAAGGAATACATGATCTTGAAATAAACTCAGATCAAGGACCAGAGAATTTAGAAGGGAGTCTTGATGTAGAACTAAATCCAGATAAAGGACGTGAGGTGGTATTATCGTTCGTTGGGATCCGGATGGCCAAAAATAGTTCGCACAAGTCGACCAGGACGACCGAAAAAGGTCTACAACTATGTTGAAGTAGAAGAAAGAAATAGCGAGTCTGAAACAGAAGAGTATAGTGATTGCATCGACTACGCAGGAGCAGCTTCAGAAATATCTTTGAACGACGCTTTACGTAGCCCTGAACGCTCGGAATGGGAAGACGCAATACTGTCCGAAATAAGGAGCCTAGTACAGAAAGGCACTTGGACTATTGTCAAAACACCACCAAACATAAATGTCGTTGGCTGTTGATACGTACTAACTACTAAAATAAATAATTTATTGAATCAGGCGTTACTTTGCGGAGGTCCATATTAATGAACTAAAACAATTACTTTGCTCACCCGCGACCTAGGTCTCTGCGTCTTCCGGTCCGTGGACGCCACTCGAGAGCCTTTTTGCCCCATCGGCCATCAGTTCTACGAGCGATGTGCCCTGCCCACTGCCACTTTAGTTTGGCGATTCTTCGAGCTATGTCGGTGACTTTAGTTCTTGCGCGGATTACATCATTTCTAATGCGATCCCGCAGAGAAATTCCGAGCATAGCCCTCTCCATTGCCCTCTGAGTGACTTTTGAGCTTCCTTATGTTATGAGGCCCATCGTTAGCGGCCACGTCTCAGTGCCATAAGTCATCACTGGCAACACACAATGGTCAAAGACTTTTGACTTGAGACATTGTGGTATATTGGATAACAAGATATTGCGGAGCTTCCCGAACGCTACCCAGCCGAGTCGGATTCGTCGATTGACTTCTTTCTCGAAGTTGAACCTACCTAATTGGATTGTGTGTCCCAGGTAGATATAGTCGTCAACAACTTCGAGCGGAGAGTCTCCAATAATTATAACGGGAGATGGTACAACATGGGCGTACAAGAACTTAGTTATTAACTTATTAAGGTTAAATAAAAAGGTTTATTATTTTTTGGTTTTTTTTTTCGGCGGTTTAATTTTTTGGTAATTTTTATTTTATGCTTTTTGTTTTTTTCTATTACTGACAGATCTGAACCTCATTCATAGTGAGGCTTTTCTATGAAGTACACAACTCGACATCTAATACCTTTAAACGAGCAATTGCATTTGGTTAGAAAAAAATGTATTTTTTTTGTATTTTTTTCTTACAGATTAGGCAAATTTGAGAAACTAACTTTTAAAATTTGGTCGCGTATTTTTTTTTTAATTTAATTTGTTAAATTTGTGATATACGTCATCAGTGGCACGAAACTCTTGATTTCCTTTGCCCATCTGCTTAGAGAAAAAATACTGTCATCTGTCATTCGTACGTCGTCATGTCGTCAATAAGTTTCTAACCTTCTGGTTCTGAAAGTCTATTTTCCACGATAATTTTTGAAAAAATGCTTACCAACCAGTGGAAACTACGGTGAAAAATTTGTCAAGGCTGATACGCTCAATCTACCCAAATTGCGAAATATGTCTATTTTGGAGTTACATTGCTACCAGCGATACACAATATAGCACAATATTGCCGAAATAAGGGGGGGTAAGATGCTCATTTGAGTATCTACTTGTTCAATCATCAACATTGAGTGCATACCTATATAAAATAGGCTTATCATGGAGTCATTTGAACAAATAAAACACTTTCTATAGTCCATTTTTTAGATTCAAAAATGAAAATAGCCTTTTTGTTTTGTTTCCTATCCTATTGACATCAGTTAAATTTAAATGACATTATGACAGACATTGACATTGTTTTTTTAAGTGAAGCGTGAGAGCAAAGGTAAAAGAAAAATGCCTTTGAACCTTTGATGACGTCAATTGAAAATCAAATGAAAGACATCAGTTTTTTTGGAATGTCTCCGCTATTAGCTGTTTATTTTTAAGTCCGACTACAGAAAATGGTTGTATAACATTATTCCTCAATGATAAAAGTATAGAACAAATACAAAAAAATATTTAACCAAAGGGAATTCTTGTGTAGGTATATATAATTAGAATCTCAGAAACGGCTCTAACGATTTCGATGAAATTTGGTATGTGTGAGTGAACAAATCACCCCTATTTTCCCATCCTATGGGTAGGTTTTTTTTTTTCAAATTTATATGAAACGAATTTTAAGGTATACCTCTAAGGTAGGTAGGGTAGGGTTTTAAAGTGTACCCTATCCAATAAAAAAAGAGTTATCAAAACGGACTACTTTGTAAAAATACGCGTCGACTTGACCTCTTCCGTTTTTTCGTCGGTTGAAAATATCTTCATGGGATCTAGAAACTCCCAAGTTGCTGCGAAGTTTTTAAAAATAAATCACATAATAATAATAATTTTTATAGGTAGTCGACTGCGATAAGATTGATGAGTAATAATTCGCCTTTATCGGACCAAGGTGGAAGTGTGCGCACCGTTTAATGTTTGTATGAGCATAGGCTTGCTAAAATATAAGGACTGGAAATCATTTCATTCATGACTTGCCTCTTATTAAGGAGTCACGGTTCAAAGATTTATGGGCAACGTTCCGCTCCAACCCCGTTTTGAAGAAGCTTGCGACTCAGTGTGCATGGACCTGCCGGCAAACGACATGCAACCAGTTTGCATGATGTTCAGCCGTTATAAGAAAGGATATCTTTTCTTCGTAAATCAGTGTCACGCAAGACGCTCTATTTGTAGAGAAAGCCTAGGTATGTAGATCCATACTATTTTGAACTTGGTAACACATCAGAATGATGGCGATTCCATATTATTATGAATTAGAAATTGTATGTTAACCATAACCAATCCATATTTTTCAGCTATTTTTATCACCAGTTTGTTTGTTTGTTTATACGTAAGGGGTAAAGTCTGGAACTACTCAACCAATTGCAAAAAATATTTGACTAATATGCTGTTTGCCATTTAAGATTTCAATAGAGATCATTGACCACCCCTCACCACTAAAATGTAATTATCAATAACGACAGTTGCTTATGTTCCCAAAAGTAAGCATTTCTTATTACCAATGCAATACAGTGGTACCGGCAACCTTGAGACGCAAAGCCGAGCAGGAATCGCAAACCTATATTTGCACCATATTTAATAGTTGAGATTTTATTAGTACTCTTTCATAGAATAGCAAAATAGGAAGTGAAGTATTTGAATAACTGTTTATTTATTAGATTTTTTAATGTATTCATTGTTTAACTTTTAAAAAAGTAGAACATACAAAAGTAAAGCGGTAACTAGAAGTCAAACTGGCCGTCATAAGCAATCAAAACTAAGGCATGTTTAAAATAATATTGAGTCGGCAAGGCTTGGTATATGTTCTCGAATTATTAGGTATTTAAATTGATTAATAAAAAATACTCCAGCAATGACAAAGGCTGAGTTTTAGAGGTTGATTATAAATTTAAATTTGGCTTTCATACAAAGCTGATTTATATTTGTACGCTTTAGGTTTTCATATAAGTCAATGTTATATTACTAAACTAAACGGGATTTATCACGCAATAAATATTTATTTATTTACCTCGACGTTTCGGCCACATTGCAGCAACCGTGGTCGCGAGTTAACTGAAGTGTAGGGTGTCAAGTTCGTTCAGCCGCACGAGTCTTTCGAACTACCCGCACTTGATCCCGATTAGAATCAGCATCCGTATCTCGAACTACCCGCACTTGATCAAGATTTTTTAACGGCACCCCATCACACTCACCACCTTATCACTTTCTTTCAAGTGATGTATTTCGCGCGTGACTAAAGCGAACCCGAATATAGAATGAGTTCTGACAAAATGGTGGACCGAGCGTGCTGCACCCCTGACTAGTAGAGTCATAAAACCTAAGGCCGTGGTATCGACGGCCGCGGGTATCTGAGCGGCTAGCGGTGACTGCCGGCGGCCTAAGTGTTCAGTTGATGTTTTTATTGTTTGAAATTACTTTGTCTTCAAGTATAAATAAAAAAAAACTTAAACGCATTTAAGATTTTTTTTGACTGTAAAAATAACATTTTATTAATAAATGAACTATTGTTATGCATATTTGTAAATAACAAAATATACACAATATAAATCATACTAAATCACATTAAATGAATACACTAAAAATTATATTGAGCATCTTTAACTACTAAGCAATTTTTAATTATGACACTTGCACGCACCTAGTGAGCCCATGGCTCCATCCTACCCTGTACCATGATACACAAGCGATATCATTTTTGCGACAGTTTTGTATGGATAGTTGATTTGTCGCTAGAAAATTACGATATCGGGATAAAAGTCAAGTCGATGATCGCTATTGAAATCTTAACTGGCAAACAGTTTAGAAAGCTACAATATCCCTATCTAAAAATATTAATAATTTATTATCCGTACGTTAAAAAAAAGTAAAAATATTTTCATTGTGTTGCAGTGCTAAACATGGTTCATCCGAATAGATGTTTTAAAACCAGACAATACTTTATGCCAATTTCTTAAAATATAATCAACGTGCACAATGGCTTATTTTGTGTATTGTAATATTTGTATTGAATCATTTTCATAGCCTAAAGATGATATACTCTCAAACATAATGAAATGAGGATAAGATATTAAGCGAAAAATTATTTGCCGATTAAATACATTTATTTTAAAGTACTAAGTTTTCTTTAAAAAAAAATACAATTTCTTCACGAGTCACGAGAATCATTGTTATAAGCAGATTTAATTAATATAACAGCAGATCATGACGACCAGATGGCCTAGTGGTGGCGGCGGATGATGTGGATGGTCTAGTAGTAGTGGTGGGGGTAGTGATGGCGTATCGGGGCAGATATTTGTATGAAAAATACGAATGTTTGTTCTCGGGTCTTGGGTGTTTAATATGTATTTAAGTATGTATCTATCTATATAAGTATGTTTATCCGTTGCCTAGTACCCATAACTAGGGAATGCAAAAACCGGTGAAAATCAAAAACCGGTTAATAACCGTCTCGACGGGTTCAAAACCGGTTAACCGGTTTTTAGCCGGTTTTTTGCAAACTATTTGAAATCGAAGTTTTAGACTATTCTTGGTTGCTATCAGTTTTAACGGCGTATTTTTTGAGATTTAAATATACCCTGCACTAGTACTGAACTAATTAGGCATACGATTATTTATGTTTACAGTAGTGTGGTAGCGGCAGGTGCAGGTAACAAACTAAAACAATTTTTTCTCAAACATGCTATGAAATATTGACGTTATGTTCCTTATAATACGCCACGAAGTGTCACGATGCAGGCGCGGCGTGGTGTGCGGCTAGAAGAGAGGGCAGTAATGGAATTTCATACAACATTGCTGGCCTTGGCCAGCAAAGTGATCGTCTATTGTTTCACGTGACACAGCATCATGACGTTTATAGGTCTATGGCATCTTAGCCATTTCAAAAAAAACTATAAGCAATATTTGTGCTTTGGTTCATTATGACATTCTGCCACTACGCTTATTTAAGGTAAGGTAAGATGGTGATGGTGATGGCAATGGTGATCTGCCTAGAGAAATATTTCACCATCAACAACACCAAAATCATCATTATCATCATCATCGTCATCATCACCATCATTATCATTATCATCATCATTGTCATCATAATCATCACCATCACCATCATTATCATCGTCATTGTCATCATCATCATCACCATCATCATCACCCACCATCACCATCATCATCAACATTATCATCATCATTATCATCATCATCGTCATTGTGATCATCATCATCAGAGAGAGAGGAGAGAGGGAGTGGGAGAGAGAGAGTGGGAGGGAGGGAGGGACGGAGAGGGAGGGAGGAACGGAGAAACGGAGGGAGGGAGGGACGAATGGAGGGAGGGAGGGACGGACGGAGGGAGAGACGGACGGATGGACGAACGGATGGATGGACGAACGGATGGATGGAGGAAGGGAGGGAGGGATGGAGTGAGGGAGGGAGGGAGGGAGGGTTTAGGGACGGAGGGAGGGACGGACGGACGGAGGGAAAGAGGGACGGAGGGATGGAGGGACGGACGGACGGAGAGACGGACGGACGGATGGACGGACGGGTGGATGGACGGACGGACGGATGGATGGATGGACAGATGGATGATGATGATGGTGATGATGACGATGATGATGATGATGGTAATGATGACGATGATTATGATGATGATGATGATGCATGTTTGAGAAAAACTCTATACAAGCCTTGGCCACGAACAGGGATTGCCGGCCTCATATCTCTAGATGGCCTCGTTAACACTCGGCCATCTATAACTACTCGGCCGTCAATCCCCTATTTCGCGGCCGCTGCAGTAATGTACTATACCCAGCCACAAGCCCTTTCTGCTCTTTTAACGCGGCAGACTAAAACGGAGTGGGGATGGCTAATGTTTAAAGCTGTTCCATTAATATCGGGAATAAGTACCGCCTACGCATCAATAGCAACAGCTGACGTCCCACTTCCCGCTCGCGGCTTGCGGCGACACGACAACGTAAACAAGCAACAAAATGCCTATATTATATTGACTTGAGCAATGTAAATTTTTCATGCGGCTCATATATTTTATCAGCACGTTAATGAAGAAATTTAATTAATAAGATGTACAAACTTCTTGCTATTCGCTACACGAAGTCGTGTTGTTATATGAAAAGAAATCCCTTCCCACCCGTCCCCCCTATTTCTCTGTGCCCTAATAACTTACCCATGCAGAGTCGTTTTATAGGCTGTTATAAAAATGATCGTCTCGGTTTTGCAATAAATATAATATAGATATTTTTAGTATGTAGTAAATCTAGGGTTATGCCATTTGAACGTTATATAAAATAAACGTTATACCATAAGTTCATTATAAAAAATATGCATTATACTTAAAGGATGTTGTAAATATTAAATGTTATTCGATGAAATGATCAGTATATGAAACAATAATTATATCGAATGTTAATATATTAAGTGTTGTTATAAGATTCAATAATTATATCAAATGAGCGTTATTGCGACTGAAATTATATCAAAAGTTTTTAGATCGATCGTTACGCACCCAATTAATAGTTTAAAAAACACTAGAAAACCACGTTTTTATAAATGCACGTAAAAACAAAAAATAAGTTATGGATCGTTCAAGTTGTCTCTATTTCTGGGCTGAAGAGTAAATTATGTGCTATTAATTATATACGTAATATTTGAATGTAAAAGCGTGGGGCGCTGGAACAGGAAAGACGTTCTTGGATGCGTCAACAGTGGCAAAATGTAGAGTTCTTGTTCGTGGACGAGATAATCTTTGGTTCCGTTTGGCAATCCTTTGGCGGCATAAACGTTATGCTGCTGTGCGACCTCGTGCAGCTTCCGCCAGGAAGTTAGTATTAGTATTTGTAAACAAGAACGTCTTTCCTGTTCCAGCGCCCCACGCTTTTACAATCAAATATTATAATTAAAAGCACATAGTTTACACTTCATCCCAGAAATAGAGACAACTTGAACGATCCATAATTTAGGTTTTGTTTTTACGTGCATTTTTAAAAGCGTGTTTGTCTAGTGATTTTTAAACTATTTATTTATTTTATACTTTTTGGTCTTTGATAACGAAATATTTTTAACATTTATACATGGCATGATTTCCATGTGCTAAAAAGAGACACATGAAGGTTTTTTGTTCGTCTTAAATAGAATCGGCCCATCTTATACTTTGCCTTTGGTGCGCGCGCACTGCTCTACAGTAATATACCAAACGTAACTCTCTGTTTCTATCTTCACCCCTTCACCCACCATCCCCTCCAATCCCCCAACCCCCTAACATCTGGTATCAAAGTGCTCGTCAAGACGAATCAAACGAGCCCAAACTCGACGGGGTTGTGTCGTCTTTAGGGCATTTCTGTTTTTATTTTTCGTTGTACCCAATTAAGAAATTGTTAACAGGGAGTTATAATTAGTCCGTTTGGTTACGCACTTTTTCAAGTCTTTACAATAAAAAAAAACGTAACAAACCACACAATTCTTCACTTCTTGTTAAGCATTGTAGAACTTGTCGGATCTTGTTACGTTTTTTTTATTGTAAAGGCTTGAAAAAGTACGTAACCAAACGGACTAATTTTAACTCCGTGTTAACAATTTCTTAATTGGGTACAACGAAAAATAGAAATGCCCCTTATTGTGGAGTGCCTTTGGCCATCTTCCAGCTCCATCATCAGACCCTGGTTACCATCTGGGATCAAAGTGCTCGACAAGACGAATCAAACGAGCCCAAACTCGACGGGGTTGTGTCGTTTTATTGTGGAGTGCCTTTGGCCATCTTTCAGCTCCATCATTAGACCCTGGTTACCATCTGGGATCAAAGTGCTCGACAAGGCAAATCAAACGAGCCCAAACTCACGGGGTTGTGTCATTTTATTACAGAGTTCCTATGGCCACCATCCAGCTCCATCATCAGATCAGCTCCATGTTACCATAATATTGCACTGTCATCTAATTTACACATACGTGCAAAATTTCAGCTCGATCGGAAACCGGGAAATGGGTCAAAATCATGTTCAAAGTTTCCATTAAATAGTTACATACAGGTCGACCTAATCAAAGCGTGTTAAAATACGTTCCCATCCCACGCTATATTCGTCATTTTATAGTCTGAAGAATATTCTGGGGTATTTATTTTAGGCAATTTAAAGTTTTTAAGGACTATTTCCAATTCGGTTAATAACCGGCGAAAATTATAAAAAACCTATTTTTAACCGAGGTCAAAAAGTTTCGGTTAACCGGTTTGCATTCCCTACCCATAACACAAGCTTTGCCTAGCTTAATTTGGGACTAGGTCAATTGGTGTGAATTGTCCCGTGATATTACTATTATTTTGTACGTGTAAAATAGACTACCAAGAAACTGATGTATCGGCTGTGTCGCTGATGTGAAGGAGATAGTGTCCGACCGAAAGTTCGGTTTCGGTCGAGTTTCGGAAAAAAACGGGTTTCGGTTTAGTTTCGGTTTCGGCGGCAAACCTGCCGAAACTACGACCGAAACCGAAACTGCATTCGGGAGTTCTCGAGCTGGGATCGATCATGTTCGGCACGTTAAATTCCAAAGCGGCGAACACATTTTGCCGCGTCCACGTGCTTATTCATGTGACTGGCTTGTTTTTGCAGTTCGTTTTGTTTGTTGCGAATTTTCATGTGATTTATTTTGAATTCGGTAAGTTTGATCAGGTGATAAAGCATAAGAGTAGGTAGTAAACAATTTATTGAATCAGGCGTTACTTTGCGGAGGTCCATATTAATAAACTGAAACAATTAATTTGCTCACCCGCGACCTTAAAAAAAAGAAGGCCGCGGGTGAGCAAAGTAACTGTTTCAGTTCATTAGGTAGTAAACATCAAAAAATAATTCAATATTATTTGAAGAAGAAAGATTAGATGTAGTAGAATCAAGTTAAACATGAAACTAACGTGAGACTCACTCATAGTGAAAATATACGGATCACTCACGATCATACACAGTTTTCAGGCTAATCCGTAGTCCTTCTTCCAGAATCAAGAATCAAGTTTAACGTAACTAAATATTTTTTTGCTTAATTTAACTTTGTCTCGCTAATTCTATACTTACCTAAACAGACATTAGTTAGGCACTTGATACTCACTATAGTCATTAGTGGTGATAATATTATGGATTCAGGGTTGTTATGTTGATTATCAATAAGTGAAATCATCGAAGACTGCATAGCTATGTGACTTAAAGATGAAAAAATAAGGACTGACTGATTATAATAACGTTTTCTCTATTTTTCCCTCAAAACATGATCCTTGTAAGGAAGTTTCGGTTTCGGTCGTAAAAACCAGTTTCGGTGGGACACTAGAAGGAGACCCAATCTAAAAATATAGTTCGTCTTCATAGATTTATTTCATTTCAATTTAAGAACCAGAGTGGGTAACTCGATGGCCCCTACGTAAATCATCGAAAGTTAATTTCTGCACTTTTCAGTAGAGCGTTTTGAAGTTGGTTTATGGTATAATTCCGAAAATATAAATATAACATTGACTTTTTATATCCATAATAACTAATAAAGCAAGCATTTATCTTGCGGCATTTTTATTTTCAGGAAAATTATATTAGTTTTCTGGAAATTTGAGGTCTAAAAACTATATGCACAAAGTCGAAAATACCTTATAAAACAGAAATATTGCTATTCAAGCTTTTACTAAATATTGTATACGTAATTCGAAGTTTTAACATTGCGAAATTCTGATGTGCAAAATCGCTGTTTGTCGCGAAAAATGTGCCAAGCACAACGGCTTCAATTTTAGGCAAGTTATTGCTATTTGCTTTGATTACAAGTCAAATAAGATACTACTATAAGGTGTACGCACACAGGTTCACTCACACAGGTCAGTCGCACCATCTCAACTCCACGAGGAATATTAATTTTAATGAATTTCATAATTACACAATCAAGTAGAAGCGTGTGCTGAAATTTAAAACTTGATTTCCTACCTACCTATTTTTTTCATTGGCCTTATTATTTCTTGGAATAGGAGTGGTTTAAATATAAATTGCAATATTACGCTACAAGTAGTTGGGTTGCGTGCTTAAATAAACGATACTTGAAGTCCGATTTATCTCACTGGGATTCATGTTATGTTATTGGCTTGGAGAAAACATGACCAAAGCAAATTTTCCACCTCAGTAAGCGAAGCTTACCAAAACCAAACAAGTGTACACACAAATTGCTAAACCTATCTTGCTATGATACACTACACCGAGCGTTTTCACGACTCAACAGCCACTTTGAAGTGATTTCACTTAGATCAGTCCTTATTATACTTTGCACGTATGAACTATTACTGTTTCCTGTAATTAACATATAGGTGTGTAGCAACAGTTTAGATTAGTACATATTTAGGAAATATATATATTCACATTATTAATATAAATAATACTTAAACAGCATTAAATTAAATCACAATAAATCACATAAGGAATATTAAATTAAATAACAAAACCAAAAAAAAACCTACAAAATATCAGCCAAAACAAATACAATAAAATACAATAATAGGAGATTCAGTGAAAATTTAACGCGTACAGAGTACATAAAAATACATACACCTCTATATTTATCGACTGACTGAAATTATATACTTTCTCTTTAACTAACTCCATTGATACCTTTCGATATACGACAACAAAGAAATAAAAAATACACACCGTGGAAATTCAAAGTTTACTTTCTCTTCTTGCGCTTAATCACCTTTAAAAGGGCACCCTTTTGACCTTACGGCATGACAGCTATAAACTTGTGAATCTTTGATACGTGACACGAAATTGTAAAAGTCGTGAATGGGGTAGAAATTTAGTAAGATTACTTTTCGTCCCACGTACATGCTTTCCTGCAGATAAATGCCTGTATTTTTTTGGATGGTGTCCTTAACAGTATAACTTTCTACTATTTTATTTGTGTGAATTAAATTTGAAGGGAGTGTTTGCTTAAGTACATCGCAACCAATGCTGCTTGACCAGAGACAGTTAACCTTTTAACCGCCGTAGTCTGATATATAAGACACAACATACCCAGCTCATTTCGCCGCAGTCTGATAAATAAGACTAAGATCTGGTTTGGTTTTTACAGGATATTTACCACTCTCGCTAAATTTATTTAGATTAATCTATACCTATAAAACAGTACCGTGACTGACTGACTGACTGACAGACTGACTGATTGGTGACTGACTGACAGACAACGCACAGCCTAAACTACTGGTGCTAGAGACTTGAAATTTGGCATACATGTACCTTGAGTATTGTACTGCCCTCATACAAGAGAAGGCCGCTAAGTGACAAAAGGTAGTTTTGAGAAAAATGGAAAAAAGGTGGGAATGTACTTTTCTAGAATTCTATAAGCATTTCTGCAAGTCTGTGAATTGAGTTTGGTAGAAGACCATATGACGTATCTATTTACATACAAATTAGGGGTTTAGTGCTTTGTAAAGTATTTAAAAACACTCAATTTGTGTTTTATTTCAGTATACTATCTCTACATTTTATTAAATTCCTAGACTAAAAGGCCGTTAAATATACCTTAACGGCTTTTTTACTTATTATGTCCTTTACATATTTATGGTTCCTATTTTCTGTTCAGCGATCATAAGAAAGAAAACCGCAAGAAAACTTAGCGGCTTTTTAACGTCTGTTAAAGTATTTGATTTTTTAAGCGTAACGAACCAATAACACCGCTAAGCAAAATAACCGCTTTTTAACTTAGTTTTATTCTGAATCTGCCGGGTCGCTCCATTCTCGGTACCAACGGGAAGTGCCCCGCACCCCGCGCTCCCTTATTCGATCCAGCCATATATCGATAAATAGTCATTTAGCTGCGTTTTAAAGTAGTATTGTAGGTTAACGGCGTTTAGTAAGGATTTTTGATCATATATTTTTATTACTTTCATACATAAAAAAGCCGTTGAACATTTTTAGTTTCGTATTTTGTTTATAAAATGGTCTGCTTTACTACACTTCATAGCCGTTAAAGGTACTTAGCGGCATCTTAGCGTATGGAAATATGATAGCGGCTTTTTAGCTTATTTATCCAAAACTTTTTTTAAAAACTAAACAATAAGGCAATTATAGTCGCTTAACCGCCGTTTAGGTAAGTAATGGTAGTTAACGACGTTGTTGTATAGTATTAAAAATTATTTTTACGGGGAATCAATAAGTAAAACCGCCGTCTAAGTACTTTAACGTTTTTAAAGCGTATTTCCATCAGAAAACTGCCTTATTTCTTATGAAAAGACCAAAAAAGCGGCAAAAATGCTTAACGTATCTCGGAAACTAATAGAGATAAAAATATGGTTCTCAGTTGGGTCGAAAGGAAATCGTCCGTACATTTTTATGCTTAAATAAATGTGAAAAAGCCGCTAAGCTGCTTAGCGGCTTTTTTTCGTATGAGGGCAGTGTAGAGGTGCACTAAGGAAGGATTTTTCGAAATTCCCACGGGATAGGGAAAAATCTAGACTTTCTTTGTTTTTTTTTAGTTTGTAGCGGAATCTCTGAAACTATTGAACCGATTTTAAAAAAAAATTCACCATTAGAAGCTACATTATTCTTCATTGACATAGGTTACTTTTTATCAGGGAAAATGTGAAATTCCCACGGGATAGAAATAAATAAATTCAATTTAAGGCCTGATTTTAAAAATTATTACATATTATGTGATATGACTATCCCCGATTGACTTAGGCTACTTTTCCATCGGGAAAATGTAAAATTCCCACGGGATAGAAAAAACTGAATTCAACTTCGGGGCTGCTTATAAAAATTCTTTTACCAATAGAAATCTACACTATTCCTGATTGGTAACGATTACTTTTCTTCGGGAAAATGCAAAACTCCCGCGGGATAGAAGGAAATTAATCCAAATTCGAGACTGATTTAAAAAATCCTTTCACTAATAGTAAGCTATAATATCCCTGATTGTCATAGGCTACTTTTCTACGGGACAGTGCAAAATTCCCACGGGATAGATATAGTGAATTAAATTCAGGGCCTGATTTTAAAAAAAAAACACTAAATAAAAGCTACACTGGCTTTGATTTTCAAAATAGGTCAAATATCAAAATAGGATTCTATCCCGCGGGAACTTTACTTTGCATTTCCTTGGGATAAAATAAGCCTGGTTCAATCAGGTACAGGCCTCCTCCCAGAACGAGAGGACTTGGGCAGTAGTTCCCACGCAGGCTCAGTGCGATTTGAAATTCTTCACAGGTGTGTGCAGCTTTCCTCGCGATGTTTTCCTTCACTGTAAAGCTCATGGTAAACTTCATACGTAATATTTAACACATGAATTAGGAAAAACTCAGAGGTGCTAGCCCGGGCACTAAACCACGACCCTCTGCTTAAGAGTCCATAGGTCAAACCACTAGGCCACCACGGCTTAGCGGTCATAGAATCCACTTATTCCTATTCCGCGGGAACTTCCAAATGTGCGTCCAATTTTGCAAAATTTCAACCAAACAACTAACGTTATTATCTTCGCGTACGAAGTCGCGGGCAAAAGCTAGTTTATGCATAAAAGATTAAACTATTAAGTAAATAATAGTAAAACTGGTTCTTTCCATTAATTTTATGTTGTAAACGAAGTAATGTACTTATTTCCTTATACCATTACTTTTTCTACAACACTTCGTAAGAAGCAGTTCGCCAATGTCTGATTTATAAGACGCTACTCAAGCAGCAAAACTAAGTCGTATAAAAGTCGAGAGCACGTTCCTATTTTCACCTTAAGCTGAGAAAAGGGTCTATAAACTGTCGAGTAATAGCGCTGTAAAAGTTTACTCGACGCGATTTGAACACAAATCTGTCAGCTTAAAGTGCTATAATTGTCGTAAAATAGTCAAGTTAAGAGCCAAACGATGCTATAAAAGTCGAGAAAAAGCGACATGCAGCACTATTAATACTATATAGCAATCATTTCACCATTAGTCAACTAATATGTCGAGTAAAAGCAACTAAATTGCTTTTACTCGACTTATTAGTGCTGTGATAGCTACTTTATTGCATTCACTCAGCTGTTTAGTCGATTGATCGCAACGAGGCGAGCTTTATAGCACTAAGTGTTCGAAGTATTTGCAGCTTTTAAATGTGTGTGTCAGAAAACAAGAAAACGATTATAATTTTTTCTACTTGACAACTATAGAATGGTAGCCATGTTCTTTCAAATAATATGTTATTGATGTTAGCTATTATTCGTGTAACATACTAAATTTCAATGTGAACTTTTATTTTTCGATTAACTTCCTCATATTTCTAGTTATTATTTTAATGTGCCTCCTTATTTTTTAAGTATTACCTTTTTATAAAATTAAAATATCAAGTGGAATTGCTCCGCCATTATAGCAGTACGTTTGCCATCTTACGACTTTTACTCGACTTTTAGTTATAAGATAGCAAATATATTACATTTACATTACTATGCAGACGCCATTGTAGACAATATTGGGGTTCCTTATTGTATATGATAAATCCTCTCTCTTTTTAACAAAGTAGGTAAATCAAATCAAATAATCTGTTTTGCTAAAACATACACAAAGTTGGTACAATTGTCATGTCAGACAAAAGTTACATGAAAGTATATTCTGCCACAATATGAATGCAAAACGAACACTAAATTATACATATATTGACTGTTGTTTCACTGACTACAAACACACAGCTTAATATTTAAATTGTAAATTTTAATTGTAGTGTTAATTTTTTTCTACTGATTATAATCCACTAATAGGTTTCCGGTCCCAAAGTGTAACAACGTGACCCTATTACTGAGGTTTCCCTGTCCGTCCGTCCGTCTGTCACCAGGCTGTATCTCATGAACCGTGATAGCTAGACAGTTGAAATTTTCACAGATGATGTATTTTGGTTGCTGCTATAACAACAAATACTAAAAAACAGAGCAAAATAAATATTTATGGGGGCTCCCATAAAAGAAACGTGATTTTATTGCTCGTTTTTGCTCACTATTGATAACGGCAACAGGTAGACGCTTGAAATATTCACAGAATATTTAGTTATACAAATAAACTTATCGTGAGGAAACCTGCATACACCTGTGAAGAAATTCAATGATGTGTGTGAAACTCTCAATCCGAACAGGGCCTGCGTGGGAACAATGTTATGGCTCAAGCCCTCTCATTCTGAGAGGAGGCCTGTGCCCTGCAGTGGGACGTATATAGGCTGAGATGAATGGATGAATGAATAGATAGTGGTACGGAACCCTTCGTGCGCGAGTCCGACTCGCACTTGGCCGGTTTCTAGAACCTCTAACGTAAACTCATGAAATTGCGGTTTGGTTCTGTAAAAGCTTTCAAAGATCATTTATGCTACTTTTTGCAACATGATGGCTTTAAAAGTGCAATTGAAATGCTGTAGGTGCTATAACAGTCACTTTTAGAACTTTCTCTCGACAGGTGCTGTAATAGTGAATCGATATCTTTTATATGACACTTAGTGCTACAAGAGTAACTAAGATGCTATTTGGTCATGTAAGCAGCTTTTTTACCATTATAATTCTTCCACGGGAAGAATGTCGAATGACGGTGCTATAAAGGCTTCTTAAGCAGCTAATTAGAAAATTAGAAGCTTTTATACAGCTAAATTAGAACTTAAAGTGGTATAAAAGTGAAATTTGGCACATTTATACAATAATTGAGTAAACGCGCTGTAAACATGTCGAGTAAACGTTTAGTTGACATAGTTTTACGACCAAAATGCGAAAATGCTAAAGAGTGGAGTATAGCTCTTTTATACGACGATTTGGCATCTTTAACTCCTTTTTACGACTATTTCTCGATCTTTAGCTGTAAGAAGCTTTGCTCATACGACTGTTTCGCTGCTTGGGTAGTAATGTGATTATTGATTTGTGATTGTGTGATGATTGATTTCTTTACGAGTAGGTACTTATCGGTTATAGGTATCACTATCGATTATAGTATTAATAATATTAGCCTGATGAAGTAATGACCTACTTTATCTCATATCTTACGCGTCTAAAGATATATTAAGTTACTTTTCTGGCCGTTACCGTTCGCATAGCGAATGACGTGTCAAAACGATTATGGTGATGGTGACGCAATACATTAAGGAATTAATTGATGATGACATTAAGAGATTCTAACTTTATTTCAAATAAACTTTTAAAACATACTCGATTGTTTATATGTCGCTATCGACGTCGTGAAGTCCCTGTTGATAAATTCGATTTTATCGACGAAACTTGGAGCCCGACTCTATACTATAATATCTTACCTCAAAACGAACCATAGATTGTCCGCCGCAGTCTTATTTTTCAGACCGCATGTTATGATTGTTACGTCACAGATATGAAAGTCATACCCGTAGTGATACTTATAATATCAACAATAAAATCATTCAAATTCGATATTTTCCAAATATATTTAATCGCTTCCCTAGTAATGTCAACATTGTCAACTAAAATAAACTGAATGAATAATGTTTTCTACGCCAATGTCTTATTTATTTTACAATGCATATGCTCGGAAAGTGCCTCTTGACGCGAGTCAACATATATATAGAAAGTTACTTATCCCAGCACACTTTCGCAAGTGTGAAAAAAATTGTATGGATTTTACTTTCCACACGCGTGCGGAAAAGTAACTTTTTAAATTGCCAATTTTCAAAAAGTTGTGTCCAAACTAGTGTTTAAAAAATAAGACTAGAGAGTTGTGTCCTCATAATTCAGCTTTGCACAAATAAGATAATGTAAGATGCAACGAAATGAATATTTACTGATAAAATAATAAAACAGATAGTTTTAATATTAAAACACACAAATTTTAATTTCGTAAAAATATTTGAAATAAAAAATTTAGTAGGTACTAAAATAATTCTTTGAGTCCATTTTGGAGCGTACGACATCATGCGCGCGCAATCGAAATTCAACCAATGAGCTTTCAGTGCGCGCGCATGGCGTAACACGAACCAATCATGGTTACCCGTTTGCACCTGTCAACCAATGAGCTTTCAGTGCGCGCCTGCCTGTCATGAAAACCCGCCACAATAATTTTCATGAATTAAGTCCGGAGAATTAATTTAAGTTTAGTAAATTAAAATGGAGAGTTCAAGTGATGAATTTACATAAGACTTAACGCCGCCTGACGGCCTAGACCAAGCACAAAATTAAATGTGACAGCCTCCTGCTGACTAAACCGATGCTGAAATTTCCCTCAATGAAAGGTAAATAAGAACGCAACATCTTTTTCCGAAAATGTTTATGAGCGCGCGCAGACAGAGAGCGGTCTGGAGTTCCGAGTTCAGAGTTCTGCGTTCTTTCGAATGTACTGAGTTTCTTACGGTAACGCACACAGCAGGCGACTGGAACTCTCGTGCGGTCAAAACACAGAACTCTGAACGCGGAACTCGGAACTCCAGACCGCTCTCTGTCTACGCGCGCTCTTAGCCCCAATTTTTTTGTTTGCTTAATGCATTGTAAAATGTTATATGATATACGTGTCGAAAGTAGGAAATTCCCAACTCATGTCGGCTAAACCACACTCGCTTTGCTCGTGTGTTTAGATCTCCGCCATTCGTTGGGAATAGCCTACTTTCCGCACTTGTATAATAAATAACTATTTCATCACACTTGCTTGTCAATGGTGTTATTCCATGCCTGTATACTAAATGACAAAGGCCTAATTTGTTCTTAAGAGAGTTATGGATTTACGTACAGTTTTTCTTCCCAAGGGAGTTCTAACTTTAGTTTTAAAATTTGCAAACGGACTAAGGAGGTTTCAAGTCAGCCAACGTTTTATTTATATCTAAAACTTAACTATAACCAAGGATGATATAGACTGGATTGGCAGTCGCCATAGTACGGATCGGCCGCGGTTTTTGTAGTTCGATTATTAAATCTAGATAGCGCTGAAATATAGCCAGAAGCTTTGAAGGGATGTAGGAGTTGGAAGAAGTACCAGTGCAGTATCTAAGCAACGTACACTACCAACACGATGGTGCTCCTGCACATTACGAGTGACGAGTTCGCGAACCTGATCGAGGCATTCCCAGGACGTTGGATTTCGCAGCGGCCCCGTGCAGCGTACAGCGTGCAGCGGCCTCGCAGTCCTGATCTCATGCCATTGGGTTTCTATCCTTGGAGTGACGTCAAACGAATTGTGCATATGAGTTGAAGCCAGAGAAGAGCTCCGCCGAAAAATTCAAACTGCATGAATTACGGTCGAATGCCTTTATTTAACCATAGAAGCCTATAAAACAATCACATGAATTGAGCGGCGTTATGTCTCTCCAAGGTAGCGGACATTTCGAACATCTTTTACAATACGGAGGGCCGACAACGCACTAGTATCGCGTAAAGCGCTGCGATTGTCTATGGACAGTAGTATTCATTTAAAATCAGGTGACCCACTAGTTCGTTTGTCTGGCCCTTAACATAAAAAAAAAATACGTATAATTTCAGTTATTTCAAATGTTAATTTATGTATTTTGTTTGTGTAAAATTTATTAAAATTACTGTTTGATTACATGTTGTCTTCTTGTTTACCACTCAATTACTGAAATCTGACCTATTCTCAGACCTACGGAATAGAGATAAAAAAGTTTCATAAAAATCTTCGCAAATTTCTGGAGCAGTTAGTGTACGTTGGCGTTTGCTCTGCACGCAAATAAATTGGTCCTCGCCTTTACTTATACGTAACTTTTGGCCTACCTGAACGAGATCGACTGTAATTAAGACCGGTTTCTCGTTTCCGTTTCAAAGCACTCACGACAGCGGTTTGAGAAACCTTCATTTTTTCGGCGATTATCCGCGTTGTGTAGCCATCATTTTAAATTATTTACAACTTCACGAAATCTCATAGGAAATACAGAAAAAAATGATTAAATGGATCAAATTTCGCCAATAACAATAAAACAATTCCTCGAAGAGGTATTTTTATTGTTATTTGGTAGTCATGGAAACAATTTTACGTTTGAAATTCAAAACATATTATATATTTGAACATAATTTAATATATTAAGCTTATTTCACACAGTGAACTTAAATTTTTGTTCGGTACTATATTTATAATCTTGTACATCTAATATATAAAAATCTCGTGTCACAGTGTTTGTTACCGAACTCCTCCGAAACGGCTTGACCGATTTTTATGAAACTTTTTTCTTCATAATCGTTAAGTCTGAGAACAGATCGTTGGATATTTTTTATACCCCTAGATGGTATATGGCAAAACAACGTTTGCGGGAACAGCTAGTATAAGTATAAAAATCTCGTGTCACGGCGTTTGTTATCACAGTACTCCGAAATGGCTCGACCGATTTTTATGAAACTTTTTTCTCTATATTCGGTAGGTCTGAGAATAGGTCATAGGTTATTTATTCTTCTTCGCAGACGACGTGATTCGCGGGCATCAGCTAGTTATTATATAAAATTACACGTATTGAACTTCATCTGTCAGTTTATAATATGTTTACGTCTTAATTGGAATTCTGTTGAAAAACTTTGCTCATAGCATGATTGTTTTTAGGCCCTCTGCTACTAACCCGAAAAGAAAGGAAAATGAATTTACTTAACTCAAATAACAACTAAAGCACAGCGAACTCGTGAAATTGACATTGATAGATTGGCACAGAGGGTGCTTTTTAATTTTGTTTAAAGCCGGTGGGACTTTTAGGGGAAGTTCGTATACGAAACATGCAACGTGCAAGTGGTTTTGATTTATAAAATGAAAAAGAAAGAATCTCTTATTTTCTAATAAAATTATTTCGGCTTGCAATGTACTGCAGACCGTCATGTCTAATCGGAGTACTTGCCGTTGACATTTATTATAGGTATTCCATCAATATTTTGCTTAATAAACATATGCAGTTCTTAATTAAATGATCAGGTTCTTTCAAAATTACGTAATAGTTTCCTCATTGTTACTAAGTGTGGACGAAATGATTAAAACACTAAAATAACTTTATCGTTTTTTTAACGTTTCCAATAAAAAAGTGCAAAAGTGTCACTGACAATAGGAAAATTATGGCAATCTCACAAGGTAACTTCTTTACAAGATAACTGGTAAATTGCAAAATATAAGTATTTATTAAAATCGTTACAATGGAACATACTTACATAGAAATAACATAATAATAACAATAAATTACAAAACATTCAATTTTGATTAATGTGTGGGAGGGCAGCGCCGTCGTCAAACCCAAGCTACCTGGCAGCAGGCTTAAATCGGTGTCGTGTGCCGCGGATGCACATACTGGTGGCGTGGCACGCATAATGGCAATACTTATCCTGGCTCTAAGCCAGCCCAGTATTGTGGTCAGGGAGCGATTCCATCGTTCTGAAATTGCTTCTCCTAAGTGTTTGACGAATGAGGACATTTGGGGTGCAAACACACCATCGACGGATGTTACCAATGGAGTGAAAGTTGCATGTCGCATTTCACAGGCATTAGAATATTTTCTCTGTTTTTAGGGTTCCGTAGTCAACTAGGAACCCTTATAGTTTCGCCATGTCTGTCCGTCTGTCTGTCCGCGGCTAAGCTCAGAGACTGTTAGTACTAGAAAACTGTAATTTAGCATGAATATATATATTAGTCACGCCGACAAAGTGGTTAAATAAAAAATACTAAAAAAATTTTTTTTAGGGTACCTCCTATAGACGTAAAGTGGGGGTGATTTTTTTTTTTCTCGACTAACCCTTTAGTGTGGGGTATCGTTGGATAGGTCTTTTAAAACCTTTGGGGGGTTGCTTACATGATTTTTGTATTCAGTGATTTGTTTGCGAAATATTCAACTTTAAAGTGAAAATTTTATTTTAATCGACCGTCCCCCCCTCCTCTAAAATCTAAACTGTTGGGTGGAAAAATTTGAAAAAATTCAAAATGGTAGTAAATATATTAAATTTACAAGGAAAATTATAGCGGCTAAGATTGCTTGGGAATTATTTGTAGTTTAAGAGTAAATAGTAGCCTAAGGTATTAAAAATACCGTCACTACTTTGAAAAACTCGTATCTCAAATCAGCATGTAAACAAAACTGAAGCTTGATACCCGCGTAATAAAGTTCACTTTGCTAGATTAACGATTTTGAGATACGAGTTTTTTTCAAAGTATTGACGATACCTAACTTGGAAGATTCCGTACACATACGAAATCCTTAGAAAAATATTACTTGATTTTTTCGTAATGGCTACGGAACCCTATCTTGGGCGTGTCCGCCACGCTCTTGGCCGGTTTTTCATTTTTAGCTGATCTCAGGACAGAAGTGACGGGACGTGAGAGGTAAGAACGAGCGTCGGTGTCAACAACACGGATGTCAAATAACGCCTCCCTCTGAGCACTCCATACTCCACGGCAGGATATGTCTGCACGAAGTCCGCAATCATTTTCAGAGATGACTGGTTCTTTTGTTACATTGCCCCAAGCATTTTGGTAAAGTTCACCAACGAGATCCCTAATCTCATTGTAGGCCTTGTGATTAGGCCGCCGGTTTTACAACAGAGGGCGTGATCGATGTCAAAATGGCTGTTGCCGCAGCCATCACATGATTGTGGCATGGAGTTAGGTGTTCTATAGTGACGTAATGACAGCGCATCTCTGAATTCTAATGGGGAAAGGCCGAAATGATTTTTTTTCGTTGGGATAACTGATAACCAATTTGAGGACTTCATTTTCATTTTTGATGCGATGGATCTTTCGATTGCCCTTTTTTTATTACCAGTTAATTTTGCTAGGGTAATTTCTAGGAGTTTGTCATCACATGCTTCTTTTTCTTTGCGGCCTTCTTTGCGAGCGTTTTTAAGAAATGTATTATGTTCAGATAGATCTAACTGTTTTGTTTCTATTAATGCTATGGAGAGAGTTGTGCAGCCTTTCTTGGAAATTTCATAGTTTAAGTTAGTGGCATTAAATGGGTCAGAAATTGCCAATCCGCCTTTATGTATAGGTAGAGAGAATAGGTCAGCTTCTATGGGAGAGACGTCGCTACCAAAGTGTGCTGGTAGGAAGGTTGTGCGTAGTCCATGTGTCAGCGGTTCAAAAAATTCATGAGAGTTTTTCAAGACTCGTAGTAAGAATGACCATTGGAATTGAATTGCTTTGGTGAGGGCAGTGTAGGCAGCTTTAGGAGAGTCTTTACAGATTTGTGATATTTTTTCTACTGTAGAAATAAATTTGTTTATATTATTTTTTATGAATTGTTCTTTTCTTTCACCAATATAGCTTCCCAAAAAGCGAGGTCCAGTGACAATGATAAGATTGGTGCCCTTGAAGATCTGTTGAGCAGTTTGTTTGTCTGTTTCTGATACAATTAGCAATGTTTTCTTGTCTTGCGGGAAGTATCCCAAAGATGGACAATGTTTATTTTATCCCACCAGTTTCGTAAGCTTTTGAAATTACCTTGGGCTGAGGAATCATCTGCATACCAAGATTGAATAGTATTTTGTTCTTCTTTCATTTTGTTTATAATGGGTAATGTTGCAAGGGCATAGAGCGGCATAGCCAATGGGTCTCCCTGACTTACTCCTTTTTTGCTGTTAAGTCTTATATCGGAATCGCGAATAACAATTTCAGCGTGACCATTGTATGTATTATATAAAAAAAGAGTGCACAGTGTGGCCAATACATTCTCGCTTGCCAGAGAGCCAGTTGTCTATTAACGGCATTGAATGCAATGTTTGCGTCAACAAGAAGCATCCCCCAGTTTGAACCAGGAAGACATTTATTTTGATAGAGGTCATTCATAGCATGTATTGCACCTTCAATTCCGCTACTGAGGCCGCTACAGAGTTGTGATTGCTCGCATGCTTCTGTTACTTCAGAACCAGTAGCAAGAATCATGCATTTTGATAAAATTCTTCGCAAGCATTCGCCAATTCCAATGGGTCTTACACCTGGGCATTTGTCTAAGGCTACAAGGCGGCTTGACATTAGTGCTTGTATTTGACTCCATGGGATGTATTCATTGTTGAGTTTCATAGTTAGTTGTGCTATGGAATTTCTAAGATGCAGGCTTGCGTCTCCAAATCTTAAGAGGTACTCCTTCCAGTTTTCAGAATTTTCAAGATAACTTGCACTTTCACAACGAAATCGCTCATGGACCGTTTGCTGGCTGCACACCCGCGGTATGATCTTATTCGGTGATCCCACATTCGTGCTCTGGGTTCACAACAACGCGAAACGTATCAATCGAGCGACTCAAATCTCGGCTTATATATGCTCTTGTTTCGTCATAATTCACGTGCATCATAATTTAATTTTTTTGATGCCATTTCGTAGTATTTTGATTTACCGACTTAACTTACATTGTCACTGTAACATGTAGTAATAGAGTAACTAACTCATTCTTGATGAAAGGAAAAAGTCGCATTTGCAATGTATGGTTTATAGTCTGTGGAGGTTTAATAACTTGTTGGAGGTTAATAAAAAGTTTAAATATTTAGGCGCGGATTGTAGAGATCTTGGGCCTGTTGCATAACAAAGTACAACTAATATTACAAGCGGAACTCTTGCTTCAGTTATATTAACTAGAAAGGGTGTTCCGCTTGTAATATAGGTAAGATGTACTTTGTTCTGCAACAGGCCTACAACGACCTTCACCAATCTGGTTAATGGCTGAAAAGTATTTTATATTAAATTAATTATGTTAATAAATATATTGCAAGTGGGTTGACTAAAAAATTTCAGTCAAGCATATTTTTTTTTATTTCAACGTTTCAGTTAATAGACAAATGAAATACCTACCAATCAAAAGTATGAAGCCTAAAGAATATGCAAACGTTAGGTTGACTATTTTTTTCCGTTCTTAACTCTTGGGTAAGCAGGACCTGCCTACCCAAACAAACAGGTAAAAACAGGTAATTCGATATTTGCACTGGTCTGGTCAACCGAACGTTTGCATATTCTATACTTTTGATTGATATGTCATTATATGTATGTCATTTATTTTGTCTATTAACCGAAACGGTAAAATTTAAAAAATAAAATTTAATTAATCATATTCTGGACAGAAATTTTTTAGTAAACCCACTTGCAATATATACATGCATATATATTAACATATTTAATTTAATATAAAATACTTTTCATCCATTAACCAGATCGTAGAGGCCGAGAGAGTTGGTCTTAAATTGAACATGGACAAGACGAAGGTCATGTCGAACGCCCATGTTGTACCAACTCCCGTCGTAATCGGAGATACTTTGCTCGAAGTTGTTGACGACTATATCTATCTGGGACATACAATCCAATTGGGTAGGTGCAAATTCGAGAAAGAGGTCAATCGACGAATTAGACTCGGCTGGGCAGCGTTCGGGAAGCTCCGCAATATCTTGTCATCCGATATACCGCAGTGTCTCAAGTCAAAAATCTTTGACCAGTGTGTGTTGCCAGTGATGACTTATGGCACTGAGACGTGGCCGCTAACGATGGGTCTTATAAGGAAGCTCAAGGTCACTCAGAGGGCGATGGAGAGGGCTATGCTTGGAGTTTCTCTGCGGGATCGCATTAGAAATGATGAAATCCGCGCAAGAACTAAAGTCACGGACATAGCTCGAAGAATCGCTAGACTTAAGTGACAGTGGGCAGGGCACATCGCCCGTAGAACTGACGGCCGATGGGGCCGAAAGGTTCTCGAGTGGCGTCCGCGGACCGGAAGACGCAGTGTAGGTAGGCCTCCAACAAGATGGAGCGACGACCTGGTGAAGGTAGCGGGAACGCATTGGATGCGGATGGCGCAGGGCCGATCTGTTTGGCGAGCCTTGGGGAGGCCTATGTTCAGCAGTGGACGTCTTTCGGCTGAAATGATGAATGATGAGAGGTCGATATACACTCGGATCCTAGGCTATGAGTAAATATATTATATTTTTTTAAAATAAACATCGCCCCACTACCAAGGAAATGCCCGGTACCAAGACATCTAACTAATCATTGTAACTTTACACAACTATCTAATTAATTGTAACTTTAAATTACTATTTTTCTGAGATTAAGCATTTTAGCGCATTAGGATCAGGTCAAGGTAACTTCGTATATTCTAAGAAGTCATCTTATTGTGCCATAAAACCAATATAGAGAGAGGTAGATGGGACTTTCAGATCGGTGTATTAATTGTCTATTGTTTGTCAATGACAAGCGACAGTTGACCTATTTTTTTTTCTTTGCGTAGATTTGAAGGCATTTGACTACGGTTGGCTGCCAATAAATTTTACAAATTTAATGTCATCTTAAACGCCTTCAATGTTTCAAATAAAGTAAAAGGAATTAAAATTAAAGAGCTACATTTCTGCTTTCATTAAGAAGACGACCAATAAAAAATATATATAATTTACTCCTCTTGAAAAAAATAACGTACGATTTTGGTCTGAGTAAAAATATTTTGCATTTGTATGTGTTGTAAATTTTGTATTTGAGTCTATATTCCAATTCCTATACCGTCATCATTTTGTATAGTCAACCAACGAAGTTCCCGCTGTATTTTTTCAAGTTGATCTTTATTTTCTGCAATTTTCGCTTCACGCCATTGGGTATCGGGATTCTGCAAAAAAGAATGGAAGGATATACTCAAACTTCTGACATGATTTGAATATCGCGGCTGTCCCAAAACGCAGCCAATGATAAAAATTTTGTAAGACAAACTAACAATAAAATTACAAGTAAGTACCTTTTAAAATGCATACATGTATGATTTTTATGACCAAGACAAAAAAAAAAGGATTTTTTAAATTTGTGCACTTTCAAATTGACTTCAAAGAGCGGCCAAGAGAGTGCTCGACACGCTCAAAATAGGGTTTCGTTGTCATTACGAAAAAATCCTTTCATACATATAAAGGGTGTTAGGTAATGAGTGGATAATCCTTGAACTACAGATATAGGGCACTTAGGGCGTTATAATATAGCTATTTATGCAACTGTATCGTAACAGAGGTCCTTAAAACACGAATATGGTTTCATGAAACGAGGCGTAGCCGAGTTTCATAAAGGGTCACATGAGTGTTTTGAGGACTAATTACGTACAGTTGCATACAATATTTTATCTTCTCTCACACATTTTTTCCAAAAACGAAGTAGCCTTTTTGCATTCTCCATGCCATAAAATCTTGATAGCATTTATCGTATCATTTTCTGGACTTCGCTAGTAATAAATTATGAGCCATTTCCTTCGCCGCATCTAAAATATCGGGCGGAGTCAAATTTTCTTTGCATTCACTGATATCAGATATTTTTAAGCAAGAACAAAATTTTCCTACGAAAATTCGTACATTAAAACGACACGTACAAATGGCGCTAAAACCCAGTACATCACCGCGCATGTGCGCGCATGCGCTAAAGCGGGCGATGCCACAGACAAGTGAAAATTGGAATCAAAACTTGGTGATATAAACTTTTTGGATTTGCCATGTATCGTAATGGTAAAAAAAATTGTATTTTAACATTATTTCGTTAGAAGAAAAGTGTAATAATATTTTTTTTTAATATTTCGGTATTGTGTTTAAAAAGCATGTCAATATAAACTCTTTTTGAATTTTATAATTCAAATTTTACGATATGAGAGAAGATAAAAGCTATAATAGGTTTAGTAAAAGTTGCACGGTTTCCGAGACATTTAGACTTTTAGGTTTTTCCGAAAATGAACAACCACCCTTTGTTCAATGTTTTGATCATAGCACCATTTTAACCTATTTTTTTTTTAATTTTTATTTTTGCTCATTATTCTTGAGTACAAGTACTAGATGTGCCAAGGCAACGCTAGTGCTGCTACAATTTTGTACGCTGGACGCTACCCAAACAGACGCCATCCCGATTACCGGATTTTTCCTCGAATCCATAACGCGTACAGTGCAGGCAGAGTTCTTGGCCAGGGTGTAGGAGGATATAGCGAGGGCAGACAGAGGGAGCGAGACGGTGAAAATGATCTGGGTTTAATAGCGGCAAATCCTTCTTTGTCCATACGGGGGACATTTTCTCGGATTAACAACGTGGAAAGTGCATGCAACTCTTAGAACATACGGATTGCACGCTTTTCATTTCCAACGTGTGCAAGACTGCAAGTCCTATGTTTGAGTAAAATGTTTGTGTGAAAAATACGAATGTTTGTGTGATGTTTAATACCTATTTAAGTATGGTTATCCGTTGCCTTGCACCCATAACACAAGCTTTGTTTACTTTGGGGCTAGGCACACGGAGAAAAAAATCTAGTTTCCTTAAACAGAATATTGTGAATTTGACTTGATTTTATTAAATTACTAGCTGATGCCCGCGGCTTCGCCCCCGTTGTATTTTTAGGGTTCCGTAGTCAACTAGGAACCCTTATAGTTTCGCCATGTCTGTCCGTCTGTCTGTCTGTCTGTCTGTCCGTCCGCGGCTAAGCTCAGAGACTGTTAGTACTAGAAAGCTGTAATTTGGCACGAATATATATATCAGTAACGCCGACAAAGTGATTACATAAAAAAAACTAAAAAAAATTTTTTTAGTGTACCTCCCATAGACGTAAAGTGGGGGTGATTTTTTTTTCTCGACTAACCCTATAGTGTGGGGTATCATTGGATAGGTATTTGTTCGCCGGCGTTCGTGTCGTTACAGTGTGTATGTTTTTTGTGTTTAGTTTTAAATGGGTCCCACTGAAAAACAGCGTTGTGGCTTGCCTCAACATTATGCTGAGTGGGGCCCAATTTATACTATTCGATATTTATTTGTATATTTCCTGTCAAATGTATTTTTTTTTCTGTGTTTGTATCGAATATGTGTAAATAAACATCTCTCTCTCTCTCTCTCTCTCTCTCTCTCTCTCTCTCTCTCTCTCTCTCTCTCTCATTTGAAAATAAATAGGGGTTTACTAAATCCATTTTTTGAAAAAGTGAATATTTTAAGAGATATTCACTCCGAAAGTTCAAAATAATGTGTCCCCTCCCCCCTCTAACTTTTGAACTGCACGTCTAAAAAATATGAAAAAATCACGTAAGTTAAACTTAATAAAAACTTTCTAGGAAAATTATTTTCAACTTAATCAGTTGAGCAGTTTTTAAGTTTTTGTAAAAAAATATTTCTAAACTAAGATTGTAATTTAACCGCCATTGCAAGCATTTTTTTTCTTTAAGTACCTATAAGGTCACGCTAAGAGTATCTACTTTCAAATAAAAAAAATTACATCTGAAAAACAATCCACATACATAATAGTTTTTAGATACCCAATTCGCCGATAGATGGCGCTGTACCGCCGGCGTTGGGACTAAAACAACCACATTAATAAAGTATGCAAAGATTTTTCTGTACCTGCTACGGAACCCTATCTTGGGCGTGTTTGACACGCTCTTGGCCGGTTTTTTTTAAGTTTCTTTCATAAGAACCTTCTCCTGAAAATAACAAACGCAACAAAAAAAGAATTATTCAATTTGGTGCAGTCGATCGGATGTTATGCGCTTGGCAACACATTCAGCGATTCATTTTTATATTATAGATATGCAAATAAATAAATATCAGGGGACAATTCACACCAATTTACCTAGTCCCAAAGTAAGCTAAGCATAGCTTGTGTTATGGGTACTAAGCAACGGATAAACATACTTATATAGATACATACTTAAATACATATTAAACACCCAAGACCCGAGAACAAACATTCGTATTTTTCAAACAAATATCTGCCCCGACACGGGAATCGTACCCGAGACCTCAAGCTTCGTAGTTAGGTAAAGTGAGGTTCTCTAACCACTAGGTCATAATAATATGTAGTGATCGGCCATCGGAAGCATTTTATGTCAATGTGATGACGAAATTATTACATGGACATGACTATTTAATTTCTTGCACAATTTTTTTACCTACTATAGATGTATGTTTTTATTGAGTTACGTGGATCACTAAATAAGTTTTGAGATAAAGAAAAAGTATTCAACATAATAGCTACAATTTATTTTACATTATTTCGAAATACTCTCCACGATGCTCTATACAAACTTCCATTCGTCTGAACCAACTTTAGAAACACTTTTGCCAGTCTTGATCTGACAGGTCAGAAATACCTGCTTCGTAGGCAGCAACGGCTTCTTCGGGACTCGAAAAAAACTTGCCTTTAATTTTTTCTTTGACTGTTGGAAATAAAAAGAAATCACAAGGAGCTAAGTCAGGGCTGTAGGGTGAGGGAGCTAGGTTTCAATACCGGATTCCTCAAGAAACGCCTTCGTTCTGAGGGACGTATGTGATGAGGCGTTATCGTGATGCAGCATGATTCCGCGAAGCCCGGCCTTTGGTCTACGCTCTCGCACAGCTTGGATAACTTTCGGCAATGCTACTGTTGTATACCATTCCGACTTAACCGACCTACAATTTTCCAGTACGCTTAGTATAAGTTTTACTTCACCAAAATACTTCTCGATCGCGTTTACGTAAAAAAATCAATTACTAGGGAAACATGGACAGCGCCTCCGCGCGCGCGCGTCCATGTTTCCATAGAATTGAAATTTTTACGTAAACGCGATCGAGAAGTATTTTGGTGAAGTAAAACTTATACTAAGCATTCAGCATAGATGTCGATAAATGTCCGCTTCGAGAAAAAAAACAAGCCACCATTTTTTTACCAACGTTACGAGGTCTTTGCAATTTTGTTAGTAACTCTCCCTCTGAGTAGACCCAAACCGACGATTGCTTCTTAGTTTCGGGATCATACTGATATATCCATGTTTCGTCGCCTGTAATGATTTCCGTAACACGTCTTGACGCCCCGTTTTCAAAACGTTGACGCATTTCACGGCACCAATCCACACGAGCCTGTTTTTCGGTTTCGGAGAGCAAACGCGGAATCCAACGGCAACAAAGCTTCCTGACTCCAAGATGTTGGTGTAGAATGGTGTTCACGCTCTCCGAAGTAATGCCCAGGATCTTCTCGATGTCCTTGTATGTAATTCGTGGGTCTTCCCGTACCAACATTTCCGTAGTCCACACATTATCTACAGTTACTGCTGTTTGCGGGCGTCCGCTTCTTTGATCGTCTTCAAGGTCAGTTTTACCCCTTTTGTATTCGCTAAACCACCTAAAAATTGTTGCCAGTGAAGGAGCAGACTCTCCCAATGCAGACTGTAGTCGTTGCAAACTTAACTATTCGGTTAAACCAAATTTAAAATCGTAATAGATCATGGCACGCAAATGTTCGCGGTTAAGTTCCATCGTGTCAGCTAAAAAACGCGGGAAACGTTGTAGTAAAATGACTGGAACATCATATATTTTTTTAAATTTAGAAAATGGCTCATTGCGTTCTATTTTTAAATAAATTTGCTTTTTAAAAACATAAAACACAGATGTGTTCCATTTTTAAATTTCGAGCATCTCAAAACTTATTGAGTGACCTAATTGTCGTGGAACAGTTAAGTGACACTTTTTTAAGACTTACTTGATTAAATACTAGTTAAGCCACAATATTTGTCTATAAGAGGGCAAAAGGCTCTTAACTTCACGAAATCTACTTAATTTTTAATAATTTGTGTAGTTAAAACAAAGTTAACCATTTTTCCTAGCCTAAAAATAAGTCAATATCCTTTAACTCTGCTAAAGGCTAATTATCTGCTAAAGGTTAACATAAAAAAGTTAATTGAAAATCAGTTAAGATCCTTTAACCCTCTTTAACTTAAGTAAAACTTTTTTTTTATAGACCATAAAAATCTAAATAACCGATCACCTGTTTTTTAAAACAAAGAGAAATTAGTATTTTGCAAGTAATCTTTAGGTAAAATAAAGTTAAGCCACATTGCTAGGCTAGAAGTAAGTTATCTGCAGTTCGCATTCCGCGACGCGGACGCATGATTGGTCAAATCAGTTGGCCGGGAGACGGGCATGAACCGGGGAACGGTGCGGACGTGGTAGTGCGGGCGATGTCTCGTAACACATGAAGGTAAGACATAATTCTGTACTATTGAGTTTTCGTTATTTATGCATATGATTATAATTTAATATAGGGAGTTAAGGATTGTATTACTTAACTTACCTACTTATCATCACTATCATCAAAATCACTTCCCGCTATCTGTACACTTAGATCTTTGAAACTACCAAACCGATTTTGATGTGGTTTTCACTAATAAATAGAGTAATTCTAGAAGAAGGTTTGTATTTGAGGTTTGTATTGTTTGTATGTAAGATATTTAGTTTCAATTCCATTTTGTTGAAAAGTTGTTTGTTTGTTGGTCGACACTCTAAAGCGACGTCGTACTCTAGCTATCAGCTCTAAAGCTCTTAGCTGATAGTTTACTTGTACGATATTGAAGCGTAGGTAGGTGGGTTTGAAAATAGAACATTGTTAAAAAAAGTGAAATTTATTTGCATATACATAGATTTGACTAAGAGTTTAAAATGCCTGCATATCTTAATTTGACTTGAACTGATTATGGAACCTTCTAAGGCGAATCATAAATTATGTGTTTTACTTGGTTACCTACTTGGGATGCTTTTTGGTAAGGCCATGACTTGATGAATAGTTGTTTAAAATAATTGTTTAAAAAATAATTTTACCTCATAATATCTTCTGGTTTTTATTATATCGTCCTGTATATCTTTTGTTTTCCTATAGCTCAATTCGTCCTCATCTCTATAAAATCTTCTGGCCATATTAAGTGGTAACACATCTCTTCGTCTTATGACCGCAGTATTGTAAATAATATTGTCGTCAGCCCAAATACGCGAGAATAGTACAACACATAACAGAGTAATAATGTTACACACAATTGTCGAGCCACCCATGGTACTATTACTTGTATAAATTTTATGCTCAGTGTTTTATTTGGTTTATGGTTTTATTTGGTTTCCTTCATAGTTTTATTACGCAAAAAAATGATTGCTATTGAGTTTTGAAATATAAATACGTAAACTAATTTTGAATTAAGTAATTGATCACATTTCTGTCATGCCATGCATTACAGGCCTAACGCACAACTGAGTCTGTTCCTGAAGTATGGGAGCGGTACGGGAGTGATGTGTTTATGGAAAGTCAAACGACGCGTAACTTCAGTCGTGTACAGTGTGTTACCGGCTCGCGGGCATTCATTAAAACTTCTAATAATAAGTTCCATTAGCATGTATTACCAAATAATAATAATGTGAATTAACTGCACAATTATATTTCCAAAATCCGCTCGTTAAGTATAGGGGGTGTACTACGTAATTGTCGTTACTCATATCACTATGCACTTGGTACAAGGCATTTTGTGGTACGGGGGTAAAAAACTGGGACAACTATCTCAAAATTATCGTCGTCCTTATCATTGAGTTCATGACTGTATACGTCAATTTAAAAAAAAATGAAAAAGTTGGGTTTGTTTTTGACATGATAATTTCAAAAGTGTTGATCGGGAATTTGATGTATGAATGAATGAATTAGATTATTTTTGAACCTATCTATTACGTCTATTACGCCTGATTCAATAAATGATTGTAGTTTTGTCACCATAACTACTTCTTTACGTTTAAAAAGTTTATAGAAATGCTGACTAAAATCAGACCATGTTAACCATACCTTCGTATTATTAATCCTTATCTAAATAAATAAATTTCGTATTCAAGACTGTTTCAATAACCTGTGTATTGTGTTTCAATATTTATAACGAATTTAAAAATGTAAATGAAAACAAAATATTCATCTATACACGATGGTTTTAATCGGTGATCCTGATCAGGAACCAATTTTTCTAAACCAGTATTCGGTGGCGACCACAGTTAAGTCACAGTTACAAAAAATAAAACGTTACCTATTTTTTATGTGTACTTTGAACATCACTTTTTAATTAAAATCATTATCTATGATTTGGTCTATGAGCCTAGAACCTCTTTGACAAGTCAGTTTCTCAAACAAACTTTGATTTGAGACCTGTCAAATTCCGTGCCAAAACGATGACACTTGACTAAATTACTTACCTTCAACAAATTTAGAATGACCATGCATTCGGTGGGTGGAGGAAATTTAAATAAATTAAATTCTAAATTCTTAACCGTACTTGACAACGGGATCGTAGTCCCTCCAAATAAGATTTTAGGTATTACCACTTCCGACAATCTATCGATGAAGTAAGAACTGCCAATAATTATAGCCTGCGTCTTTGCAGCATTAACCTTCAAGCCAAACTGTAATCATGAGATTAGATAAACAAGTCATTTTGCATACTTGGCCATAGTGTACAACTGAGACGTTTGGAATACCAAGGCTAAATGCAAGTAAGAAGATCAGGACCCAACCCATTTAGTTGCATATCTGTCATGGTTTTGTCAAAGTGGCATTCTTGAAACAGTTTTGTGGTGACAATTTAAATTAGTAAAATTTAAAATTATTTACTTATGGTTATTTCTAAATATTTTAAATATGGTGAAAACAAAAACGATTAATTAATGGATTGAGAACTACCCCGAACTCTATTACAATGAAAATGTCAGGGAAGTATTGTGTACAGCGTGTGACATTGGTATTAAACAGTTAAAGAAAGATGCTATTAACAAACATTTTAGAATGACCATGCATTCGGCATTTTAGTAGTGGTAGAGCCATGTTGTAGCTAGCCGCTGCATCTTGAATGGGCCGGCTCGTCCGGGGCAGTACCACCCTCTCACAGAACACCGGCGTGAAGCAGCAGTAATCCTGTTTGCGTTTCGTACGGTCAGTGAGAGTGCCGGGGGCCCAATACCTCACCCCTTCCCTCTCCCCCTTCCCCTATTCCCTCTCCTTTAGGGCCGACAACGCACTGGCATCGTGTAAAGCGCTGCGGGTGTCTATGGACAGTGGTGTTCTTTTAACATCAGGTGACCCACTAGTTCGTTTGTCTGGCCTATCTAACATAAAAAAAAAAAAAACATGTTAGCTCAGCAAATCACAAAAACTGGATAGTACAGCCAGCAACGTCTTATGATACTTTTTGCATCGATTTGTTGATGTTTCTAATCTCCGTTAATATTCCATGGCATCAACTCAATAATCCACGCCTCAGGGTATTTTTCAAAAAGTATTTATGTTGCAATTGCAATCAATGGGAAATACCTGATGAATCCTATATTAGAAAAAAATACTTGGGTGTATATTTCAGAGAGAAAATGCAAGAGTTAAAGAACAAAATGCGGGATGAATTTTTGTGGATCTCTATCGATGAGACAAAGAATATGTTAAGGTTGTATAGCACTAGTTAGAAGTCTATGGGAGTTACTAGGCTACCAACTGTTTATTTCATGTCATGTCACTCGTAATAAAAAACTGAACTGCTATATGTCTCATGGTGCCAGATATAATCCAAAATAATAAAATAACAGTGCTAAGTGTTCGTGTATATCAATATAAATTCGTGTGTTTATTTCTCATCAACCCATTGCATCATTGTCTTCGCTTCCGTCTCCAAAGTCAGTAAGCCACTCTGCCTTTCTTTAACTGTATCAGAATAGACATGATAAAAATGTGTCAATATTATGTTGAAAAATTTGCCACTGAATGGTCCTACGTATTGTTACTTACTTGCTTCCAAGATACTGGATGTAGTGAATTGAGAGACGATCGCTAATTTCATACTTGAGCACCTTAAATTACTTTGGGATAATAATTTTGAAAATAACACCGAAAAACTGCTGATGTTGTCCACAGATAGTGCGGCATATATGCTTAAAGCTGGGAGGTTGTTAAAAGAAATATTCCCAAATATGTTACATATTACTTGCATTGCACATGACCTCCACCGTGTTTGTGAGCAAATAAGATGCGAATTCTCTAATGTGGATTTACTTATAAGTAATGTTAAAAAAATCTTTCGAAAAGCTCCAAATTGTGTTAACTTAGTAAAAAGTATGTATCCAAAGATACCACTTCCGCCTAGACCTGTAATAACAAGGTGGGGTTACGTGGCTCGATGCCGCAATATACTACAACAAGTATTTCGTTCAAATCTCAGATATTATAACCCAATTAAGCAAAAAAGAGGCAAAGTCAATTAGTGAAGCCCAGAGTGCATTACATAAACCGAATGTAAGACAGGACCTAGAGTTTATTAGCACCAATTACGAAATTATAAAAATTGCTCTACAACAGATGCAAAGTAGACAGCTGTCTCTAATAATGATAAATTCATTTATTGCCACAACCATACAATTTAAAAAGAAACACAATGAACATAAAAAAAAGAAGAAGAACAGAAACAAACAATACAAAAAAAAACTTCGTGGCAATAGGCTCAGGCTCAGCATAAAATGCTGCCGGTTAAGAAACCGGCGGCGCTGATTTTCAGCCTGCGCCCTCCCGCGGCGCGTTAAACACAGCAGTAATACGGGACGGGCAGATTATATCAGTAACCATTACTTTAGGATCATAAAGGTGCAGTAAAAAGGGATTTTCGGAACTTCCCGTGGGATAGAGATCGGGAGTTGACCATTAATTTACTTCGTGCGCGGACGAAGTCGTGAGAAAAAGCTATTGTATAAAAAAATTAGCTAAAATTTTGGTTTAGTACTGTTCTTTTAAAGCTCTAAAATATATTTTTTGTTTCCCCATTCAATTCTGGCTGGGGCACAGCTGGCCCGTGTTGATTTTTTTTCAATTGCTGGTTTTTCATCGTCATGCCAGTCAACACGCTAGCAATTCCAACTTGGACAACCCTGAGTCTATTAGAACTTTCCAGAGTTTTTTGATACTCATATTGCAACAACAAGGACCCTAAGACGCTATACTATTTAGACACATAAGCGTAAATTTAAAAAATAATTTCCGTGAACTTTCAGTTTTTAGGATAACGATTACTTACTTCTATGATGGTTATGTTCACAAGTACAGGGTACGTAAGATATAGATAACTCCATAACTGTTATCTTTAACAGTTTTAATTCATCCCGATGAATTATAACTTTTTTTCTACTTTTGTACTTTTATCTGTTTTTTATATGGTGGCGAACAATTAAATAAGAACATAGATATATCAAAGGTTATCAAAAGGTTCTCGAGTGGCGTCCAAGGACCGGAAGACGCAGTGTAGGTAGGCCTCCAGCAAGATGGAGCGACGACCTGGTTAAGGTTGCGGAATCGCGTTGGATGTGGATGGCACAGGACCGATCTGTTTGGCGAGCCTTGGGGGAGGCCTATGAACAGCAATGTACGTCTTTCGGCTGAAATGATGATGATGATGATAGATAATATATGACTTCAGAAAAGTCTATACTCTATTCCCAATAACAGCACTTGAGTCGTTATGTCGTTATTACGATACGCCTAGCTGCCACAGATCATTAAATGTAGGTTACACCTCAACACTAAAGCCCAGTTTAGACCTGCAAGAAAAACCGTGCAAGTTGCACTACACTCGACTTAAAACAAGCACCTGAATTCATGCGGGTTTTATTAAAAATATAACTTTCCGAGATATTTCTTTACTCTCAACATAAGAAAAATTTATTTTTTAATATCGAACGTCAATTAAAAACAAAGTTTACCATAGACAATCATATCTGTCAAATTATATGTCTGCTTTTGCCATAATTTGCCATGATTAAAGTAAATAGAAGAAAACATGGATGAAGCAGGAAAAATATTGTACGCAACGGTGTATAATTGGGTCTAAACGGCTCGTGCCGTCTATCATTGCGATATTCACTTCGTTCATATCGCAACTCACGTCACTCACTCACTCACTCTCCTTTTAAGACCTCACTTGTACAACCGTTGCATAAAATACTACTATTGAGCCCCCGGGCTTTGCTTATAAATATACTAGGTGTTGCCTGCGACCTATTCTCAGACCAACCAAATATAGACGAAAAATTTCATACAAATTGCTCAAGGCGTTTCGGAGGAGTTCGATAACTAACACTGTGACACGAGATTTTTACATATTAGAAAGAAGGAGAAAGATTATTTTATTAGTTGATGTTCTGATTTTCTTCTTTTTGATACACAAGTCCAAGTCAGTGATTGTAAAATGGAACGATTCAAAAAATGTTGAAACCTTAAAGTTAGGCCCTAAGAAGTTACCGTAGGCTGCGTGAAGAGCAGTAATTACAATTATCTAGAATTACATACCTGTTGTCGGTAGTTAGATGTAGTATTTATTGGACTGTTATAGATGAATTGAGCCATTTATACATTGATCGATGTTAATGAAAGGCCTCTCGTGTCGACGGACATTTTACGAGTATGTAAACATCAAAACAACAGATAAGAATCAAATTCACTTGATACAGCAACTAGACATGTGTATGTTTGTGTTGTACCTGCTAGCTTGGTTGTCGGTGCGATTGCAATGTTTACTTACGAACACGTAGGTATCTAACATGTTTACCCTAGTTTAAATATACTCTTAGTTTGTAATAACACAGCTTTTGGGCTCGACTCAATTCAGTTATCTATAGAGTCTGACAAGGTTTTTAGTATTTTTTTACTTCTTGCAAACCAGTTTTGCGTCACAAAATTAAATTGATGTTTCATTTAATAAGAATCTGAAGCCAGATGAGTTTTAATTACGTCATTTATTCATAAACACTTATGAAGCTTGTATCAATTAATTTTAGGCTGACGAACCTGGCACTAAATAGAGCATAATATGCCAACTCAAGGTAAAGCCTGCCTAAAAAACATGAAAGTATGAATTTGCATTCTTTAGATAGTCTATATGGCTTTTTCATAATTATCCCCCTCTGTCCACTAGAATCCTCTGCATGGCTCCGTTGATGGATCCTATTTCACTTTTTCCTCTACCTGAGTCTATCGTACCAGTCAGTTCCAAATAATAGATGCTGAGACACTTTAAGGTGCACTTGGATCTTCCAAATAGTTTTATACGCTAATTGCTTTTTAGACATCGGATTCTTATTACGGTTACGTAACGTAGGCGACCTACATCAGGAGTTTTAGACTTATTGTAACTGGGATTCCTCTTTCTAGGGAAAGTACAAACAACCGACAAAAAAACTCGACTGCCTGGTGAGCACCTGTTTTCCACCTGAGGAGAGTACAAACAATTGATTCAATATGCTCCTGCTGTATTATGAAGTCTGACAGAAACCCTTTTAATATACTTAGTTTCATTTCTTATGCTAGAGGGCAGTTCAGCTCTCGGTTTTTGTGTTCTCACAAAAGTTCTTCCATTCTTCAATGCCATTGCGTTAAACCCGTGATGGAGTGGTACGAATCAAACGGGGTGGCCGTGGTAGGTACCGTAAGGTAGCAATCCGCCAAACAGTCCAGAACTCCGGCCCATCATGGAGTATTGGAGTATAATGAAAGGACTTCTTAAAAAGAGAGGCGGAGAGGTGAAATCCGTGGCTGAGCTGAAACAAATGTGGACTTGGGCGACCAAGAGGTATACCGACGTGAAGGTGCAGTCCCTCATGAGTCGTGTTCGAGGAAAAGTACGATCAATGGCTTACTCGTCAAGAAATCTTGACTAAATAATTGTCATTTAAAAAACATTATTTTTTTTACTTATATTTAACGTAAACGTCTTATGATTATTTATTAAATCTTTTCCATGATACCTATTAATTTTAGTGTGCCCAAGTTTTTCGCGTGTTCAACCTTTATACGATCTGTTCGGTACCTGCCCCCTTTCTGATTTAGCCTACTAAGTTTGAGGCCCATACTATTTGTAGAGATTTGCCCCCTTTTTGGATATCCCCTAATTTTTATTCTTAATTCTCCCCCTTTAGTTATCGTATGTGTATTATATTTTAATTTAACCCCTTTTTGTAATGATCATACAAAAATAAAACATTTGCCATTTGACAAGTTCCAAACAAGTATTTAATATTACGAAGTTAGTACATGCGAGCTTGCGAGTTATGCTTATGCAAATTTTACTTTCACCAGTCTTGACAGACATTCTTTAACGCTTATTTTGTTAGGTACGAGATCGTCCACTATCTTCACTATTCTTTGATCGGTGACTATATCTATTTGTTGCCTTTTTCTTGAGTAGGGCACGTATATTTTGTTGCGTCTCAGAAAAAAATTGTAGTGAATGCTTTCTTCTACAGTCAAGAGCCTAAATATATATGTGTTACCAAGGCGTCAAAAATATCTATACACCTCTATGCCATTAAACATAGATAAGGCTGATGTTTATATATATATTTGATGCAATGGATGTATAGATATTTATGCCTTCGACTGTACGTTAAATAATTATACTTTACTATTTCAATAGAAGGGTCGGCAATCGGATTCGAAGCAAAGAGTTACGGGGTTCTGTACAAAATACATATATAAGAAACTTTAACATTTGTAGAAATTACATTGAACACCATATACAGGTGTTGCGACTTATTTAGAAGTCAAATCTAGACGCTTTCAGTTTATATTCGTCTCACTTAAAATTTATGTAATAAAATTTATGATGTAAATAATTCTGTGCTGAATCCTACTGATACTATTACTTCATGTAAAAGTTTGTGTACGTGTGCGTGTGTGTGTTAGTTACGTTCTTTTTACGCTAATAACAGGATGGTTTTGGATGAAAGTTGGTCTGTAGATAGCTGGACTTCGGGAGTAAAAAGGCTACTTTTTATTTCGATGTTCCCATGAAATCGGGAGCATGTAAAATACCTAAACCCCATCTGTTAAGTCTAGTATAGAGACATGCATACATTTTTGCGGGTGTTCTTCATACAACGTTAACGAATACCACCATTTAACTTATAGAAATTCCCAAAGGAATTTAATATAACCCCGCAACTTCAATTCAACTACCAGATCTAATGCTTGAGGCGAGCGAAGCCGTGGGTAAAGAAAGGGTTGAGAATAAATAACCTAGACGCCTGTTTTTTTTTCGTTGTAGGTACTTAATTATTTATCGAAGATTTTTAAGTAAGTAATCTTTCTAATATTTTTAAGGAAACTCGCTGAGGAACTCTAACCTGCCGACACGATATGAAGATTGTTGTAAATTGCCAGTATCCATTAAGCCAATTACGGATCCAAAAACAAATGGTTCTAGTGAACCGGAATAATGTCACTTGTATACAAATGCTACAGCTTGAAGAAATGAACAAAGCTGATGTTTTAAGGAAAAATATTACATCATGGATATCTAAAAGTAAGAATTATTTTATCTCGCTTGTATTTGAAATTAAGTTGATTAATTTTTATTTTTTTTAGAAAACAAAGTCCATGTTGCTAAACCAAAACGTACGATTAAGACAGTATCCTTTGAAGAATCGTTAAGAACCATAATGATTATTGGACACGCTTTTGGTCTTTTGCCCGTAGGAGGATTGATTAAAAGTAAAAGAACAGGCGTAAGGTTGGTGGTCTTCTATAAATATGTACTTGAACACTTCCACACACAACTTAAACTAAGATTTTCACTTGAATATCTGATTTGTACGTGCCGGGATAAATATTACCAATACAATTAATACGCTCTATCCCGTTCGTATTTTTGTAGAGTGTATTAAGCCCTCTTATTTACTGTTTATCAAGAGTTCCGTATCTAACAATTGGTACAACCACAACTAAAGAACGGATGTTGCTACTTTTTCGCCTGTCGTGGGATAGTGGGATAATGGTATTTCGCACATGTTTTTTTAAGTTTTAAAGGATTTAGTAAATTACGGTATTGAGCAGAAAAATGTAATCGTTGTTTGAACCACTATCTCTCCACTGTCAGTTTGTCTGTCTGTCTGTTTTTCACCAAGCTGTATCTCATGAACCGTGATAGCCAGACAGTTGAAATTTTCACAATGATGTATTTCTTTTTGTGTGCTGCCAGTGATGACTTATGGCACTGAGACGTGGCCGCTAACGATGGGCCTCATAAGGAAGCTCAAAGTCACTCAGAGGGCATTGGAGAGGGCTATGCTCGGAGTTTCTCTGCAGGATCGCATTAGAAATGATGAAATCCGCGCAAGAACTAAAATTACCGACAGCTCGAATAATCGCCAGACTCAAGTGGCAGTGGGCAGTGTTTGGAGAGCCTTTTGGGAGGCCTATGTTCAGCAGTGGACGTCTTTCGGCTGAAATGGTGATGATGATGTATTTCTGTTATCAAATAAAAATAAAGTAAAAAAAAATAAGAGGGTCGTCATACCTACCACAAACTTGTTTTTTTCAGCGTTTTTAACTCTATTTTTATAATGGCGTGAACCAGAACACTTGATATTTTCACTGATTATGTATTACTGTGGCCGGTACAACAACAAATAATAAAAATACGGTCGTTTTGTCAGTTTACTCGTGTGGTTTATGAGAATTATAATCGTTACGTACGTATTTGCATTTACTTCTTACGACAACCCCGCCCTTCTATTACAAAACTGGTCCTTACGAGTTCGGATGAAGTAAATAGGCAGCTATGAGTGACCACGGCAGTTATAAACGTAAAACGTGTAGTGAAACGAGAGCTGCGGAGTTAACGAAACCGGCAGAGATAGCAGACTCAGGTGTGGAGACTCCTTCGGGCGCCGACTCGCTACAGCACACGTCGCCTATACAGTCCGCGCGTGCCTCCATGGGGGGTGGTCACATCGGCGACCACGGAGATGAATTACCGCCGTTGGAAATGAGGACGCCGGCTTCAGAGCGCACCGTGCGAGCGAGGAGCAGCGCCAGTCACACGTCGAGATTTGAATGCACTAACAGGAAAAGCGGCTTTCGGAATTGGCGGTCAAACATTTCATAGTGCTTTTTTTTACCTATAAATGAAGTTGGCCACACTATGCTTTGAGATCTTTGAGATCTATTCTGGAGAAAGTGTATGATAATGATTTAGTGGTGACAAAGGCAGACAAAGGAAATTGTATTGTTTTATTGGATAGGTATCAATATAACCGGAAAGTTTTAGATATCGTTCATGGGGACGGTTTTACGGTTTTACGAAAGGACCCTACAATTACATTTCACAAAGATTTAAAGAGACTAATAAAGGGTTCTTTGTTTGCCTTTGAAACCGAACAACAAAAGAATTTTGTAATTCCCATGAATCCGCCGGCGCCGATTCTATATGGATTACCTAAAATTCATAAAGATGATGTGCCTGTTCGTCCAGTTTACGTCCAGTTTGACGTCTTTCGTATGCCGTAAGCAGCCGCACACTTGTACTCGTCTTATGCCTTGTCGCGTTTCCGTACCTGTACTAGACGTACGCCGGAAGAGCGCGCGCACTCGTACCCCTCGTCTGCCGGGAGTTTGTGTCAATAGAGAGCGTTGCCGGAGAGGCACACATTTTTGAGTAAAAATGCTTTTTATTGTTAGGTACACATAAAAGATTTATGTTTTGCCGAAAGCTCGATAAATAACCAACCGTTTACACTATATTTTATGGTCATTTCTTGTTTTTTTTTAGGTTTTACAGGTATTTGAATCCAACAATATAGCTGAACCACCCTCTCTGACAGTAAAAACGTTTTTTTAATAAAAATTTATATACAATTTGCGATTATTATTTCTTTTCCAAATTAAGAAATGTCCTAGAAAACATTTGAGATATTACAAACTGGTGATTTTGAAGAAATTTAGCTCCTAATTTCAGAAAGAGTATTGTAATTCATATTCACAACGCCGCCATTTTACTATTGTCCAAGTCGAAGTTTTCGATACTCGTATAGACGAAATGATTAGTCCTTGATGGCTGTATGAATTAATTTCGATAAACAAAATATTCTTTTTCATATTTGTAACATAAAAGTATGCAATAACTAAATAAAATAATATCTACATCAAATAAACTGTAGAAAAGGTCACTTTACCAAGCTTGCGTTTGTTTTATAAATATCGTAACTTCTAGATTATTTATTTCGCAGAAAATAGTACCGTCGTAAAGTAGACGAAGGCGGCTTCCAATTGGTGTATGATAATATATACCACCACATACAAAATATTTATGATAATAATGAATAAAAATTACGTTCCCAAGCTCTCCATGACTGTAGATTATGTGTATGTGTGCGTGACTGAGACTTTCGTTCGGCTGCCCAGTGACGGATCCGGACACCTATAGAGAGTACTCCTTTGCCTAGTGACGGATTCGTACCCAACTAGAAAAACGCTGTCTGCCTGGTGACGTATCCGTCCATACATATAGGATGCTCCCTGTGGTGAAATAATATTTTTATAATTTTATTTTTAACATAATAGATATCAGATTGTAGTGTGGATAGGAAATTGGGTAAAATGTAAAGAAATATTTTTTGCATAATTAAAAAAATATATATTTATTTACACAAGTATTACAATAACTGTACAAATACTAAACTCAATTAGTAACTAGCTTACATCTTAGTGAAAATAAACGGATCACTCACGTCTTAAAACGAGTTTAACTCGACATGTTTCGGGCTAATCCGTAGCCCTTCCTCTGGAGTCGCACGTCACGGAGGCTGCCAAACGCGCGTTTGACGAGCCGGGTGCCATAAGTGAATCAATAAATTTAAACGATGCTTCCTTAGCATATCCGATGTTACCTTGACCTGGTCCTAATGCGCCAAAATGCTTAATCTCAGAAAAATAGTAATTTAAAGTTACAATACATAATCAATGAATTTCATCATTGCGAAATCGCTCGTTAGATGTCTTGGTACGGGTATTTCCTTGGTACAGTGGCGATGTTATTTTTTTTCAGAAATATTTACTCATAAACATAAGATCTCTACAATCTGCGCCTATTTAAACTTTTTATTAACCTTACGTTGTTGAAGTCCAAAAAGTTCAATATACTATCTCGGACCTCCACAGACAGAGGCATATTTTATTAATACTAACTGTTCAGATTAGACCCAAGCCGCAGTAAAGGAGAAGATACTAAATTTACCTGTTCATGACTATAATTCATTTAGACTCTATCGCGTTTGGATAAATTTTCAATTCTACCATTTCCCAAAATGTCTAAAACTTGATCATGTTTTGATGAATTTTCAATTATACCATTTCCCAAAATGTCTAAAACTCAAATTGACTAGATACAAAAACGTCACATTGTCAAAATATTTAAAATTATGTTGAAGTTTACAGTTTTTAAGCAATGAGTAATTAAATTTAAATTTCCCATAGTAAAACTTGATAATTTTGTTGAAATTTATTGAAATTTATTTACTTGATTGATTCTTGTCTCTGATGTCCTGTCAATCGTTCAAAGGTTAACTGGAAGAGATCCCTTTATGGGATAAGTTCGCCTTTGTACATCTGTTTTTCTTTTTAACTGTTATTTTTCATGTTTTACGTACAATAAAGAGTTTTACATACATACATACATACTCTGTATTGTGTTTGACTTATTGACGAAAAACTGCACTTCTCAATAAAATAAATTAAAAAAAAGCACAATATGGACCCAAAAGAACAGATGAGTCGTTTTCAAAAAAAAATGTACATAGTTAAGGGCTTAATCAAAACAAAATCACGATCACTTCCTTTGTGTTACGAAAGTTAGTCATACAAAATATATGTATGGGTAACTTTCGTCACAAAAAGGAATCAATTCAGTTTTGTTTTTATTAAGTCCCTTAATTGGGTACACTTTTTTTGAAAACGACTCAGTTGAGGCCTAAAATAGTATTTTAAAAATAATTAGAATAATAAAATAATAAACCGTTCAAATAATAATAAAGAAGACAAAAATTTTATTACGAGAATAATAAATATACATATAATACATATTTCTACATTGGAATAGGGAATATTATACATACATATTACAGAAATACTAGTCAAATAGGTACATATTCAAATATTTTCTAAAGTGTGATAATCCCTCCAACATTGGTCAACGCAAAGATAGACCTTGCATTGACTGCACATGATGTTAGTTTTCGTTTGTGTTTTGAATTTGGCGCATCTGATACAGCGCATCCTTTTATATCGGTCCTGATTTGAAGCCCGTTCCCCAGTAACCACACTGTGCTCAGGGAAATGATCTAAAGTTTTCTCCAGCCGAGCACATGGGTTACTGGCGACCGTTCTTGTGGACACGTCTGTGCCAAAAAGCTGAGCCAGTTCATCGGCTAGCTTAAAACGGAATTGACGGTGAGTCAATTTTTTGCGTTGGCCCATGTTAGATTTATATATAATATAAGAATTTAATATAGATGTATTGAGCAATCGCCTGAAAACTTTAATATACCATTTTAGGCCCCGTTTTCTCTCCATGAGGTACATGGAGAGTTGTTGGTCTTTTGAGTCCACTCCTCCCATGTATTGATTATACTCTTCTATTACGACAGGCTTGGTGACGGCTAGGCCCGCTCGCCGACCTCCGACAACGTCAGCGTTGTGGTAAGTCGACACTGTGGTGACAAGTTTTACGTCTTTCCAAGATGTGACCGACACGTCACCACGGTGTCGACTTACAATTTTGCCGCGGGGAGTCCTTTTATCGTTGAGGGCCCGTATTTCTGATGGTGTATCTATTCGACGACGATTGAGGGTGCCAACAACGTCAGTGTTTTTGGTTTTTAAAAATCTGGTTAGGCGTACTGAATTATAAAAGTTGTCCATAAGTAACGTGTAGCCTTTGCCAAGGTAGGCTCGACAAAGGCTCAGAACAATTTTAGATGTGGAATTGGTGAAGCCAAACATAGATGCCGTGGTAATAAATACTCTACCTGTGTAATAAATCATGTTGAGTACATAGCCGCTTACCGCTTCGCATAGTTCGTATGATTTTATTCCGAATCGCGCTGCTTTGGTCCGGATACATTGGATCCAACTAAGGTGCCCTTTCCAAAGCAGCAGCGATTCGTCCAACGATAGCTCTTTGGCAGGCTTGTAAGCGGCTTGGAACTTATTGTTTAGGTAATCTATGATTGGCTTCACCTTTGCCAACTTCCTTTCAGGACCATGGGAATGGATTAAATTATTATCTGAAAAATGTAAAAACCGCATTAATAATAAAAATCTATTTTTAGACATAAGGGTCCTAAACCGTGGCATCCCAATTATTCCAGTACTCCAATACTCGTCGATACGACTGCGCAAACAGATTGCCATCAGTATCATAACTGCAAACAAGCGGTACAGCTCCGGAATGGTCGTATCAACCCAATCGTTTACTCGTGAGCCATCGGGGATAGCCTGTCGTTCGTTCGCAGACGCGATAACTTCCCAGGCGTACAGGTTTGTCTCCCGGACAATGGTTTCCATCAAATCCTGGTCCCACAATTGAGTAAACAAGCCCGAAGGACTTGTTCCTTCAATTGAAGGACCAGAATTTTCACGAAACTCCTCCCGCACACCCGTGAAATTACCGTAGTCTGCCGACCAAATGAACGTGTCCTCTTGTGCTTCATTCTCATGTTCCTCGTTTTGTTCTTCGAGATCCTCTTCGAGGAGTCTTTGCAGTTCCTCTTCGGTAAGCTCCTCGTCTTCCACCTCGCTGCCCGAATCCACAGCGAGATCTTCGGCGAGAGTGGGATCGAGGATATCTTCATCCTATAATTATAATAAGTTAGATGCCACACCTTAACCAAACCAGAAAAAATAAATGCAAATGACCTGGTCAACACACCACACGCTTAAAACTTAAAAGCCCACCTTGCACACCTAGTAAGATTTATTAAGAAGTAGGTATTAGGAAAAGCGATCAAGTGCGTCACACATCTCTCACCTTTGTTACCCTCCATCACAAATAGTTAATATGTGACGTTCCACGGGTAAAGGTAGGTATTATGGCGGCATAGCGAGCAACTTCAGTGCCAACCGTCATAAGGTACTTTTAACCGTGAAACGACATGTATAAATTCTACTAGGTATTTGTAATTGTTAATACAGTTTATGCACATGTGTTATTTATTATTATAGTCAACACAACATCCACACCAGACAAACAGTGCAATATCAACGTAAAATATCATTGTGAAGATTTGAATGAGTTAAAGTTAATAAAGCCTTAGAAAAAGTATAAAACTTCCCATGCGAAAAAAATATTATACACACTCGCAAGCTGATACCATTTTGCATGCACTGATGATGCAATAGTTTTTTGAAACTTACGTAAAATCCATCTTTAATGTTTTATCCTTCAGTAGGGTTCGACATAAACTAATGAAAAAATAATCGAAATTTTAGTTAACAATAACATTTTTGTACCATACCTACTCGACGTGACAATTAACATAATTATGTTCAAAATCAGGTGTTTGTAAATTAATTAAACTCTAGGTACACTTACTTGGTCCTCTTCCTGAAACAATCTCCTTGGCTGAGGCTCGTCCAAGACCTCAATTCCATCCGCATGCGCTATATTTGTAGGACGCCAATGCTGCGACAACAATGGAACATTTAATTTTAAAGATTCAAATTAAATTACATTTCAATTTTTATATATTTTTTTTTATAATGTAATAGTATAATTTATTATTATACGCACACGAAGTGTCCCAGAGTCGGTTCTTTCCAACAAGACTCTATTTCCCACTCTCATGCTCCCATGAGGAGACCTCTGCACTTGCATACCCAGCAACAACGTCGATGAGGACTGCACGGCGGGTCCATGACCTATATCAAAAAACAAACATACAAACAAACATACAAACATACAGGTGAAGCTAATATAAAGCGTGTAAAAATATGAACTAGTTACCTAACAAGTCTCAGAAGTTACGAGTCCAATAAACAACCATACCTAATTTATCAAACACCTAGGTATAATTCCGAGAACGAGCGAAGCAGAAACGAGCACGCGCGGCTTCCTTTGTCAGCATTATTTTGAATACCTACGCACTGCAGCGGTGTCTTTTATGACGTTTGTTACCTAAACTACAAAATTATTGTTTTATTATCGCGAAGACAATAATCGTTTACTTACATAGGTATTAGTACAATCAGTATCTAATATATAATTATTAAAATATATCGTAAGATCATAACACGATGTGTGGTAGATATGGGCGCCGATGACCAAATTCACGGCGTCGGCGCAACCTGAAAATCTCCGCGGCGGATAAACATAAACCTTTTCTCGGACAAAAAGTAAACGTAAACTATGAAAATCGAACGCTTTAAATTTTGAAAACATAACTAACATATATTTTATGTATTTATTTATAATATAGCATTAATTTATCAGAAGAATGAAGTATAAATTCAGTAATTTTAACAGTGCCTGTTTGGAGTCTCTTCAAACACGTCGTGAAGTCAGTGACCAAATATTTCTATTCAAAATTTTGAATGGACTTGTAGAGTCTCCAAATCTTTTGTCAAAAATTTCATTTCGATGTCCTGATCGACGAACTCGTACTTCTAAGTTATTTGCAGTTCCCTCTAGTCGTACGGCGTATGCAAGAAATAGATTCCTTGTTAGAGCTTGCAAATCTTACAATGAGAAATTTTCCGATATTGACATATTTCATCTGTCTTTGCAACAATTTGTTTCTGCAATTAAAATTAAAGTTAAAGATTATAATAAGTAAATAGTAGGTAGGTCAACGGGAGGAACCTTTGGAAGAAAATAGTTATACATTTATACTTTTCTATTTGGTTATAATATATCATTACTATTGTATTCATTCGGTTCTTTCTTTTTTTTTCTCTCTATGTTTACAGTATACTTCTTGTTTGAGCAACAGAAATGTTATTAGTTATAAGTGAAAACTGTTTGGGCTAATGAATTGTTTAAATTATTTATGTATTTGTGCTATGTTTGCCTGTTTGTTTTCCAAATATAAAAAATAAATAAATAAATAAATAAATCTAACCTAATTAGTTAAAGAAAATTGGTAACCTGAAGATGTCAGCCAATTCAAGGCTTTATCAAAATACAATTGTAATTTTAGAAACCATGTTTACATACCTAATTATTATAATCAGACAAAGTTTCATTATCAATAACGAATAAGCGGCGATACATACAGAAAGCGCGCGCCGACACGATCGGGTAACGAGTGCGAGTGAGAGAGAAAATCGCGTGATGCGCGGCGCCCGCCATGGCGGCGCGCCGCGGGTATATCACGGCAACGGCGCGCCGAACGAAACCGCGGCGACGGCGGCGCGCCGGCGCGGCGCCTGATAGGGTGGACTAGCGGCTATAGCATTTAAATAAAACGTAAAATACTTAAAACATTGTGTTTACTTGTATAGGAGAAAATATATATATAATGACACCGTACATCAAAAGTAAAAGAACATAATACAAATTCAAATTAAATGCATCATAGACAAGTATACGTGGACAGCATCACGACCTTCCAACACCTTCTCCTGATGTCCACTCATGTTGCCGAGACACGTTTCTATACATGCATTAATCTTGCACAGTGTCTTTCAAACTTTACTTTTGACAATGGTTTTGTCATTACGTCAGCTAACTGAATTTCTGTGGGACAGTAGCTGATATTTATTAAACCATGCACGAAGTGTTCATGTATAAAATGGTACCGCACGTCTATGTGCTTCGACCTTTTATTGAAGGATCCAGACTTCACAAGTTGAATCGAACTTTGATTATCAACATGCAAATTTATTTTTATGTCCAAACCGGTTATTTCTTGTAATAGAGATTTGAGATGCAATGCCTCTTTGCAACAGTCTGCTGCGGCTATGTACTCGGCTTCAGTCGACGATAGCGCTACTATAGGCTGCCTCTTGGATGCCCATGATATTGGTCCATCAGCTATCATTAGCACGGAGCCAGAAGTGCTTCTTCGCGTCAATGGGTCTCCAGCATAATCCGAGTCGCTGTAAGCATCGATGTTCTCTATCGGTTTGTTCCGTTTGAACAAAATGCCTTTCTCTTTGGTTCCCACTAAATATTTGAATATTTTCTTGACTTTTGTGACGTCTTCTCTAGTGGGGTTTTCGACCTTCCTGCTAACTTGATTGACCGCTTGTGCGATATCTGGTCTGGTTCTGGTAGACAGGTACAGTAAACTTCCCACTGCTTCCCTATAGGGATATTCCTTCTCCTGGGCAGTTTCCTGTATCGACTTTGAATCGCTACTTGCGGGCGTGTCACAAGGTTTGGCATTTTTCATGTTGTATTTTTCCAGTACGTCATTTATGTAGGATCTCTGAGTAAGAATTATTCCTTCTTTTGAGTTTTTTATTTCCATACCCAGATAAGTACTTGGATTTTCATTCTTTTTCATTTCAAATTTGGTTTCAAGTTTCTTCAAAATAACTTCGATCTTTTTCTTGTCTTTTCCTATGACAAGTCCGTCATCAACAAATAGTCCGATTATTATTGACTTATCTTCGTTTATGAAAACGCATCGATCGGTTTTGATTGTCTTGAAGCCCAAATCAAACATCGCTTGGGTAAAAGTTTTGTTCCATGTAAATGGAGCTTGTTTTAAACCGTACAACGATTTTTTTAATCGGCAAACTACGTCAGTAGTATTGCAGTTAGTCTCATAGCCAACAGGTAATTTCATATAAACTTCATCTGTTAACTCTCCGTATAAGAAAGCTGTCTTGACGTCAAATGTCATGAAGTAGTAAGATTTAGATGCGGCAATGGCTAATAAAGTTTTTAATGCAGATTGACTTACTACTGGGCTATAAATGTCTTCGAAATCTAGGTTTCCTTTCTGCTCGCATCCACGTACGACTAATCTGGCCTTGTACGTACCGTCATCTTTAATTCGAAATACCCATTTGTTCGACAGTATTTTGTGTCCTTTGGCTTCTGACTTGTCAACTAATACCCAGGTGTTATTTTTCTGTAGTGATTCCATTTCAGACTGTATTGCCTTCTCCCAATTTCGTCTGTCGGTGCCAGTCACAGCTTCTTTATATGTCAGTAAAGAGCAGTCATAGTCGTCATTGTTTTCTGACGTAAACATGGTCACGCAGCGACTTAACTCGTAATCTTTGGTCCATGCTGGTGGTCTCACGTCTCTTTGTGGTCTTCCACTTGAGGGAGATGGTTCATCATCAACAGGATTTTGACTAGATCTGGAAGGAAGAGGGTTAAGCTCCTGAAAAGGTAAGTTATTATTAATTTTGTTTCTTATTTCTGGTATTTCAATTTCAATTTGTTCTGTTTCAGGTTCTGGATTGACATCTTCGCGTTTCTCAGCAGGAGTACCGCCATAATGCATCTTTTCGATTACTTTTACATCTCTGCTGATAACAACATCATTCCTTTCGGGTATATAGATTCTAAAACCTTTTGTATATTCCGCATATCCCAAGAATACTCCTTCTGTGGCTTTGGCTGTGAATTTTCCTCTTCGGTTTTTGTTCATCACAAACGCTCTATTTCCGAACACGTGTAGGTGATTTCCTGATGGTGTTCGACGTACCCATTTCTCATATGGGGAATTACCTTTCAGAGCTCTTGCTGGGCTTCTATTTATCAAGTAGTTTGCAGTATTTACTGCTTCTGCCCAAAATTTTGCAGGGATATTGGAATCTAGCATCAGACATCTTGCTTTATCCATCAGCGATCGATTTTTTCGTTCACTCATGCCATTTTGCTGAGGCGTGTAAGGTGCAGATAGTCTTCGGCTTATACCGTTATCTTTGAGGAATTTGTCAAACGCTTTAGACCTGTATTCGCCTCCATTATCAGATTGAAGATTTTGAATTTTCTTCTTATGAAACAGTTCAACATAGTTTTTATATTCCTTGAATTTGTCGATTACTTCGCTTTTTTCTTTTAAGAAATATACACAGCAATATCTTGTATAATCGTCAATAAATGTTACGAAATACTTTGATCCGGCCATTGATTCATTCTCAAATGGGCCACATACGTCACTGTGAATTATCTGGAGCACTTCGGTAGAGATTATTTGTCCATGGCTTTGGAATGGTAGAGTGGAAAATTTTCCTTTGATACAAGTCTCACAGGTACCCAAAGTTTTTTCTTTAAAGTCGAGTCCTCGCATCATTTTATTTTTAACCATTTCTTTTAGGTCTCTTTCATTGACATGACCTAATTTCTTGTGCCATTTCATAATTTCGCTTTCGTCACTAGGCGTGAAGTTTGCTGTCTCTTCCGGTTTATCAAATTCAAGATAGTATAATCCATTGCTTCTGTTAGCTTTTAATACAGTTTTTCCGTCTTTTGTGACACTGGCTTGTTCCTTTTCAAATAGAACTTTATAGCCATGATCCGTAATTTTGCTTGCAGATATTAGATTATTCGACAAATCAGGTACATATAATGTGTCAGAAAGACTAATTTTATAGAGTCGATCCTTTGTATACAGTTCGGCTTTTCCTTTCCCTTTAACTTCGGTCGTATGCTTTTCTGAAGCTAGCCTTAGAGTGTCAGTCGCGGGGATTAAGTTATGGAGTATACTTTTATCACCCGTCATATGTGACGTACAGCCACTATCAAGACACCATAAATTGCCATTTGATTTCGACGTTCCTGTTGTTAAACAGATGTTACATGTCTTTTCTTGACCTTTAGTTTTATTGGGGTTATTGGGTCTCTTCTTAAACCAACAAGCTTCTGTGGAATGCCCTTTCTTATTACAATTCTTGCAAAATTGTACCATTTTCTTCGTCTTTGCGTAGAATGCTTCTGAAGTCTGAGGTTCACTCGCTTCGGTTTGCCGTCTTGCTTCGTATTCTTCTACGATTTTTACTTTTAAATTGTCAGGACTTGGCAGGACATCTCTCGACTCAATAGCCGTTCGGAAGCTATCGAAATTTGTAGGTAAACTGTATAACATCATTATGCTTAATAACTCTGGATGAATTTTGACATCCATGTCTTCTAATTTACCTACTACGTCCATAAAATTACTGAGATGGTCTCTCACATCTTCTTGTGGAGTCATTTTCTTCAATACTAGTTGCTTTAATAGCGTAGCCTTTCTTGCCGGTCCTGAACTTTGATGTACAGACTTTAGTTTGTCCCATACCTCCTTGGATGTATTACACCCTTTTATTTGTTTAAGTTCTGGCGGAGATATAAGTAAAAGTAGCTCTGACCTTGCCTTTAAGTCTTCCTTTAGGAATGCACTCTTTTCATCGGCAGTCGCGGTTGCCGCTAACGTTTTTTCACCACTAGCGTATTCCCACAAATCGTATCTTATGAGAATCGCCTGTGCTTGTAAGCACCAGGTATCGTAATTCGATTTTGTCAACGGTTCTATGCTTCTAATACTCGAGCTCATTTTAAAATTTTTATTTTCTCATTTACTTACGATTTTAACTATGCTTTTTCCATTTGCCACTAGATATTCATCCAACCACGCTCTGCTACCACTGATAGGGTGGACTAGCGGCTATAGCATTTAAGCAAAACGTAAAATACTTAAAACATTGTGTTTACTTGTATAGGAGAAAATATATATATAATGACACCGTACATCAAAAGTAAAAGAACATAATACAAATTCAAATTAAATGCATCATAGACAAGTATACGTGGACAGCATCACGACCTTCCAACAGCGCCCATATCTACTGTGTGGTAACTTTGGCTGTCTATTTGATTTGAGGATACGAAATCCCATATCTATTGGAAGGATAGTCATCAAACTTTACTATAAATAAACCTAAGTATATAAATACAGTACATAGCACTCATGTTATTTAAAAAGTAAGTGTGTTAACGAAAATACTTTATTTTAGGCGACAACGCCGACAACATAAACGAAAGTTGAAATTCAAACTACTTAGTATGTATGTACCTACATGTCAAAAGGGGTTTTTGTCAAAGAGCTTTAGGTTTTACCGCAAAAATTGGTTTAATTTTGGATATTTACGCGCAAAAAACTAACATCAAATAACAATATTGTTCACCTTATATTTTTTTAGGTGTGTAAATAAATTGAATAGATTTGAAAAATAACCACTATTAGGCCAAAAAGTTAAATGTACGACAATTACCTCAAAACGTACCTCCTGAAACTTATCGACTGTAAAGCAATACAATTTATTCGTACTACTAAAAAGTATCATCCTGTATTATCATGGCTGACATACTGTACGTATAGCGGGTGGCCGCCATTTTTTTGTGTCTGTGTGTGTATGAACATTACTCTTCGATAATTTATCGAATTTTACGAGATTCCTGTGATTCATTCGAATAACGATATAGTAAAAGTAATCTCAATTAAATTTTCTTTTACATGACATAACTTACTCATAGGCCATAGTTCATAAAATTAAAATAAAACGCTAAACAATTTGCGTTCGCGTAACGGGTCTAGTCGGCCCAAGTTTCGATGGCAAATTATTCAAAATTAGGCAAATGTTTCATGTTTATGTGTATGTATATAAAGCCAGAAAGGACAAGAAAACAATAAAATACAAAAGATACTTACCAACTCAGTGTTTTTTCCTTGTTTTCAAAAGTTTTTCTTTTGGAGCACTTACACGGGTGCGGCAGGTGTAACGACTGAATTTGAATGCGCTTCTAACCGAATAGAGTGATGTTACAAACGAATGAATGTTGTCTATGGAAGCGTACATTCATTCATTTTGTAACTCTGATCGAGTTTGAACCTAATTCGATTAGAATAAAGTAAAAAATAATAAAAACGCGACTAAACCTGTCCGAGGACGGATACGGTACTAGGCAACCGACTAGTATAAGTACTGATACGGAACAAGGCGTACGACGGGTACAAATGTGCGAGTTCCTTCGGCATACGGCCGGTATAGATACGTATACGGGACTAGGCATACGAAAGGTTAACGTAGTTATTGCTTGTATCATGTACCATCCCCCCTCTTACTCTACCTACCCCTTCTCAGATACTACACTATATACTAAGCTATATATACTAAAGCTACCTACCTATATAGACCTACCTCCTATATATTTCTACCTATATTCCTACATTACTTTAATAAACTACCTATATAACTCGAAGAAGACCTACCTAGGAAACCTACCTATATAAGCAAACCTATAGCACCTAATTTTTTCTAAAATAGTCCCTAAAATACCTAGCTCCTAACTCAAGCTGATTTACCTTGTTTAAGTCACTAAATTGGCCAGTGATCGTTAGTGGTCTTACGTAATAAGGATCCTACATTGAGTCCGAAGAATAACCCGACAGTTCTTTTTTGTATGTATGGGTAGTAGTTAACTGCTATATAATTCAAGTTTATAATGAAGATATGGTTAGGATGGATAATTTTAAAGAAAGTAATTGCCTATAGTTAATAAAAGTCATTGAGGAAGATGAATAGTTGAAGTAGGATAATTAAGCTGTTTGTAGTATCAAGTAATTGTATATAGTTTTAAGTAATTGTATATAGTTTTAAGTGATCGCTTATAGTTAATAAAACCTGTAGAGATGTCAAAAGAAGAATGGTTGAAGAAAGATAATTGTCTGAAGTTTTATTAATGTCATATGTCCATAGTCTGTGTCATGTACTTGTAGGCAAGGAATTTTTATATTGCGGCTATGGTTGAGAGCCCGCTCCCCGCTCTCAACGGTGGTGTGCGGCACCATACTTGGACTCCAAAAGAACCTCCCCCGCATGAACTCAGAAGGAGTATACTACCTTTTCCTTGTTTAGGTAATGAATGCATTACCTTGAGTAAATGAGAGGACATTTCAAAGGGATATTAGTTACAGTCTGTGGCCGTTCTTGGGTCCAACCTGTGATCATATTGCCTCTGCAATAGCTAGCCGAAACTTCGGTAGTAATTGTAGACTTCGATGAATGATCATAATGACTATTGAGTAGCTACCAGATCCTTTGGTACCAGTAAGCCACTAACTTGCATCTGCCTCAGTTATAGTCAGAATGACGGATTGTAAAACAAGTATTTGGTAAGCTTTTACCATTTAGGTACAGTAAGTATAACTAGCCACCACAGGACCAGATAATCCAAGGTTATTTCACCAGGGACGACCGCCGACTTCAAAGGAGATTCTACTTTTCAGCAAATAAATATTCATAGTGAGTTTGTTGAGTTTTATTTTTACTCACTTAATTGAGTCTACTAGGGTTTACTAGATAGGACATATGGATGAAAGGGAAACCCTGAAATCTTTCATCCGTCGGAAGTCTAGAGCGTCATAGTCAAAGTCAGTCGATGCCTCAGGCATTAGTAGTTATGTCATCAAATGTAGCCCTTTCCCACAACACAAAATAGCTCAATGAAGAACTGTCTTGTTTAGGTAGTAGTATTAAGTAAGTCAGGAGGCATAGTAATGCCCTCCTACATCAATTAGTATAATGACGAACAGCAGGTAGTATTTAGTTAATGGTAATAGTATTAAGTATGTCAGATGGCATATCTCAGCCCTCCAACACACTACAGAATAATGAAGAACCGAAGATAGTTAATGATAATGATATTAAGTATGTCAGGTGGCATATTTCAGCCCTCCGACACACTACAGTATAATGAAGAACTGAAGATAGTTAATGATAATAATACCTATCCCCGAAGATCCTATCCTACCAGCTAAACTATCCATCTATTCTACACGAAATTGAAAAGCTAGGAATCCGGATTCCACATTTACAACTACCGCGGGGCCCCTCTCCAACTGATAAGAGAGGGCCTATCCTGAGCTAATGCCTACGTTGAGTGGGTTGGCTCAAGTCCTACTTTCTATACCCGTGTGCTTACTGGTACCCTTCTGAGGGGATTGGGATAGAAGAATACCAGTGTGTAATATATATATAAATAGATAAGCGGACTAGGTAGATGATGAGTTTGAAACACCGGTTATGGCGCTCCAAACCCTTCAACACCCAGGGAGAACTTAGGTCCGACTCTTGAGTTATAATACAGACCCCCACCCTTCTCCAAGAGGTGGTAAATTTACTCTAAAACGCCTCCGAGATGGGCTAATCTGTAAGTTAACACCGCAAGGTAACCCGACTATCCCTTCTCAGAGTCCAGCTATTACTTCAGCTGATGCTCGAATAGGTTCTCCAACACTAACACAACCTAGCCCCTACACTGACCCCACAATATCCACTAAACCCCAATTTAACTATCACCCAACTATGTAATTATCCAAGCAATGAGCATTCCATCACCATGTCTTGGCAATAAATACGCAAAGCCAGATAACCACACTAAACCCCTCCCCATTAACTATCACAAGAAACTAACAAATAAACTCCCATACGAAATTCCCGCAAAATCCCGCTACCCCATCTTAACTATCAACAACTATGTAATTATCCGACAATGAATATTCCATCACCATATTTGGCAACAAATACACAAAGCCGGGCAATCACACAAACCCCCATTAACTAACACTAGAAACATTTAAACACCCAATAAAAGAAACACGATAAAAGAAACACAAGAGAAAACACAATAAAGTAAGAGAAAATACGGTAAAAGTCACGATAAAAATGATACCTCAAACACACTGGGAGAACCGTTTCCGAGCCCGTGGCAAAGACGAAGAACCCGTTCTCTGTCCGCGCGTTGCCTTTTATACGCCATCTACCGTCCCAATAGCGAACTAAGCGCACTTAGCCCAAGCAATCCCATTGGAGCATTTGGAGCACTTGGCCCATTCAAACCATATGGTGCACACGGAGCACTAGGTGCAAAAGGGGCCCGAATAACTGTGGAAAGGTCGTATCTCGAGCGCGTGCCTCCAGTCTACCCGACAATTCTCATTCCGAACTCGATACTGAAATAGCTTCTAAGCTTTTCACTTAAGGTGCAGATTTGCCTGTTTTACCTCTAATTGGGTCAGCCAGTTTGTTGGCAAAATTACAGGTATGCCGTCTAGTAAGCGAAAGTGTTGCATCATCTTCATCATCATCATCATCATCTCAGGCCTTTCCTCAAGTAAAAGGGTTACAAATGAGGATTTTCCGTATGTAATTGTTAATTAGCCTTATTAACATCGTTGTCGTCAGTCCCACATTCCCAAATAAGCTTCATACAGGCCTATTCTTACAATAAAAGGTTCAGTATGCAAATAGGTAGTTTGTGATCAATGAATTAAGAATAACATCGCCCTATTGACGTATGTAACAATTTTATTAGCTATTTTGAATATATATTATTAACTAATATACCTAAAACTATGTTTATATAAGATGGAACATTACAGATGGATGTCTGTACTGTTACAATTGCCCCCCAAATTCTATGGAAGCGGATATATATTTAGCTGAAGTAGAATTTGTTAATTGCAATAAAACAACATCTATCATTAAACTTATTAACACTTTTCCCTTCTATGATTGCCTCTCCTCCTTCTCCAGGCAATTTTCATGTGAGGTGTGTTTTTAAACCAAATATAGAAGTGGAAACACTCAAGGGGCGAATAGCCAAGTCTCGCATGTCACGAATGGCGATTCAAGAGTTACACGAACTGACTCTTATCTCATCAGGGAAAATGGTTGTGCTAGTCCCATTTCATCTCTAATAGAAACGTATTTAGCGATGGATACAATCTTGCATCTGCCTCTGTCGACTGAAATCGATCACCAATACGTCCCTTCAAAAGATAATGCCAGCCGTCGGCGACATAACCATTAAATAACCAATCCCAACAGCGCAACCTAACCCTCTCCCCCCGAATACCACACCCCCAACTTGGTGTATGTTGCAACAATAAAGTTCGTCATATTGTATTTAATCTGTATGTATTCGACCAGGAGTGAATTACTAAAGGGTCATTAACTAATCCTCAGCAACCAAAATAACGATAAAAAGAGCTTCACGAGAAACTTATGTCGCAGCAAGGGAAATGAGACCTTCTAGGTTCATACACAAAAGCTAGTGACCAGGTCTTGCATCTGCCTCTAACGACCATGATCATTCGCAGATGTGCCCCCCCCATTAACAAAGTCCCACCCTGAACGCTCAAAGAGGTAAATTTCATTTATGTGCACAGCACACAAAATATCCACGAATGTACGTATGCATGAATAGTCTTTGATCCTCTTTCATCTCACTCACTCCCAATCTTTGACTTGTTATGACTATTATTTCGGACTATGTCCAGTAAAGTTACTTTTCAAATGAATTACAATAAGAATTATATAAATTACATTTTCCATGTAGATATTTCTTTAGCAAAATACAGGCGCATATCAGTTTATTTTATTTTCGCGCCAGTATGCAATGATAATGATCATTACAATATTATTTCCAAGGATAATACAATATTACGCATCTAAATTGTCACGTGTATTTAGTCATGGTCCTATGTTGTGTCTAAGTCTGAAGTTACATGGAAGGCTTTTAACTGCATGATGCCGTTTTTTTTTTTTTTCTTGGCTTACTCCTAACATCTACAACCATGTTACTTGTTTGCAAAGTGTAATGTTCCAGTCAAAATGTTAATAAGTTAAATAAAATTTCAATATCAAGGCCTCTTCCCCACAAGATACTCAACTTGTTCACTCATTTCTTTCACACACCCACTCTTACATCCTTCCTCATTCGCCCATTCATACTGTTATTATTAATCGACTACCCCCTCCCTTAACTATAACCACAACCATACTTCCCCTCCGCTCTTGCACCCCACCTTGACATTAAAATAATATTTGTATTCTATTTAAAAACATTTTTTTTTTTTTATTATTATTATTATTTTTAGAATTAATTTGAGCATTAAAAATTCTTCCCAGTAAACATATGTCCTATTTTATATATATATATATATATATATATATATATTTCTTCTCTACCCAATAACAGTTCCTTCTTATTTCATAATTCTTAGTAAATTTTTTCTAAAGAACAAAATGGCTATAGCTAAGTACTACTATTTTTTTTTCAACTAGACATCAAGTCCTTCCCACTACAACTCCTAAAAATCTAAATTCTACTTTCACCACCACCACCTTCACCAGTACTAACAACAAAGCTAACCCATTGATTTCCCCACCCGTAGAATCCCGAATTCACACTATATCTACTTCCTTCTATCTAATTCCTTATTACTAAAACAACAAAACAAGTGAAACCCAAAATTTCTAGTTTTACCTATGCGCTCCGTGAAATAAAATAAACGTCCGACTTTAGAACAGCCCTACACGCGTCATCTGTCTACGCCAACGCATGGCTGCGCTATGGCATAATTGTAAAATGCACCCAAGTAGCAACTATATAATGGCTATAATAATATTTAACAAACTGACTAAAGTATAGAAACGAATCTAGCGACATTAAATTTATAAAATTAGTTTAAGGCTTGTTAATTCTGAAATTATATTATAAGGTATTTGAATGATAAATTGTAGAAATCGTCGGATATGTTATGATTACTGGTTACTATTGATTTGGTCTAGGTAGATATTGACATATATATTTTTTTTCATTTTTTTTTCTTATTGACTGGGGAACGAAGTTAATTGGAATTATTAGGATACACTGCGAATTTTTAATTTTACAATTTATACAACTTTAAACCTGACATATATATATTTTTTTAATTTTTTTTTCTTATTGACTGGGGAACGAAGTTAATTGGAATTATTAGGATACACTGCGAATTTTTAATTTTACAATTTATACAACTTTAAACCTGACATATATATATTTTTTTAATTTTTTTTTCTTATTGACTGGGGAACGAAGTTAATTGGAATTATTAGGATACACTGCGAATTTTTAATTTTACAATTTATACAACTTTAAACCTGACATATATATATTTTTTTAATTTTTTTTTCTTATTGACTGGGGAACGAAGTTAATTGGAATTATTAGGATACACTGCGAATTTTTAATTTTACAATTTATACAACTTTAAACCTGACATATATATATTTTTTTAATTTTTTTTTCTTATTGACTGGGGAACGAAGTTAATTGGAATTATTAGGATACACTGCGAATTTTTAATTTTACAATTTATACAACTTTAAACCTGACATATATATATTTTTTTAATTTTTTTTTCTTATTGACTGGGGAACGAAGTTAATTGGAATTATTAGGATACACTGCGAATTTTTAATTTTACAATTTATACAACTTTAAACCTGACATATATATATTTTTTTAATTTTTTTTTCTTATTGACTGGGGAACGAAGTTAATTGGAATTATTAGGATACACTGCGAATTTTTAATTTTACAATTTATACAACTTTAAACCTGACATATATATATTTTTTTAATTTTTAATTTAATTTTTAGACCTTAAGTTATATTTTATCTAATTTTAATTTATATTTTCAAGTTACTAATTATCTTCCTCCAGTCAGGTCAAATATATGTACTTAAGTAAATATTTAGAAAATAAGGTAATTGTAGCGCCCTAGCAGGGTAACATGTACCTACTATATCTAATCTATGACCTATAATAATTGTAGAAATGAACATGATCACAATAATAACGAATATGAATATGGATTATTTACCTAGTTCCTCGGAACACTGAACATTATTATACTATTTAAACATCAGCAATTACCATCGCTACGCGAAGCTACTAATTCAAGTAGGTAAGGCGCATCGCCTCTTTCATCACTCTAATTTATCCTATGTAAGTATAATCTACCTAACCGAGTATCTGGTTATATGTATCTATCGCCTAAACAACGATTAGTACCTTCTAATAGTCCTACAATTAGTGCCTATTAATAGTCTTCTAATAATTAAGAATAATAGTTCAGAATAATAGTTTAGTTTAAGAATATTAGTTTCAGTAATTTTAGAGCATTTCAATGTCTAGTATAAAACATTAGGGTATATAATTTTAGATATAATATTAAATTTAAGACACATAGCGTAGGGTCCTAACTACCAGATGATCACGGCCAGTACAAGTAACTTCCTAAAGTGACAATGCCCTGTCCTACTCTGACCAACTCATAATAATAATAATAATATTAATTCCTATTGAATAAAAAACCTCCTATGAATATACAATGCAAAAGTATTATGCATAGTATGCACATTGTTGTACAAAACAACTACCCAAGGCGATAAGTAAGCTCATCAAAATTTATCTGAATAAGGTAACTATTATCTTTAGCGCTCCGCCTATAACAAAAATGTAAATTACACGACGTAACTATTAGTATTGTGTTTCCTATTCCTATGAATATTCACTTATTTATTAAATGTTCTACCCGGCTTGGCAAGGCGCACTACTGTGCCCCCCAGACACTTAGGCAGTCATAGATACACTAGTTGATACCATATAGAAAACATCCTCTTTAAGACAGAATAATAATTATCTCGCACCTGTCTATACCTAAACTTTCTACATATCCTATAGTTGCTAAATACTATTTACCCAAACTATCCATGAAATTTGATGTACACTGTCTGTGTAAGTACTAAACCCACCCTTCCTAAATTCTAACCTGTGCCCTATTATATTGACCTGCGCAGCTCTGCTAGATAATCACACTACTAAAACCCATTGTCACCGATTGTGTTAATCTTATTTGTTTACTAGATAAAGAGATTTAAAATACATACACACACACACACACATGTTGGCCGGACCTAAAGCCAAGCATAACCAATCAAGAGATCAAACTGTTAACAAAACCTGTGCTAATTTTTATTTCTATAAATAGACATTCAGTCTTCAAACAACTAACATTCCTATCATAAGCCTAACTCATATACATAACGCATAACTCTAGCCTGCATTATATATTAACTATTTCCCTACAATAAAGTTTCATATGTCAATAGAGGTTAAAATGCAAACAACCAACTGTCAATTCCATGGCAACAACCCATTTTAAGTATATAACATATTAATGAATTTAAATTACACGCTATGTACCTAGTAAGCTCGTTACCTACTGTAATTTATCTTATTATTTCGTAACTAACGAAGTACCGAGTGACATTCCTAGATCGTCGATTGATCAGTCTTATTTACGCTACAACTTTTCGCCGCACAATAAAGTATAGTTTAAACTACGAACCCTTAAATTTAAAATTCCTACTTAAATGAGCAATGCCGGGAATCGAACCCAGGTCCTTGGCTTAATATATATTAATTCAAACACATACCACCGTCAAAAGTTTGCTAGATATACCTATCAACATTGTCGGTTGTCGAGTCCTAAATTTCACTCACTCACGGACGGTCTCACTTCAATAACACAATCGTCTTGCTATCACTTTGATATCCGATTTCACATTTAACTTTACGTACGCACATTTGCTTTAGAATCACTAGATTTTATAGCTAAATACTTAGTCAAAATAAACTCTCAACGTTCTATTGTTTTGACACTTCACTAACTGTCAAATCAGTCCGTCGTTCTGACAGCTTAATGCTACCGAAACCGTTTTCCCGCCTAACCAAAACGTCACACACACTTCACGTAGTGAGTCATTATTTTTACGACAACTTTATAAATTTTATTTATTGTAATACTAATAACTGATTTAATTTAACGACGGCTTAAAATCCGGATATAATTTTGTTTCCTGCCAAGGTAATTATAAAACCGGTAAGAGTCTGTCTAGCACGGTTAATCTACATTAGAAAAAAAAACAACTATGTTTAAAGGCATGCTCACACCGAACTCATCTACAAACGATCCCTAGATTTTCTTCGTCTAAATTTCTTGGTTACGCAGAGCATTTGTCCCCTTACATTTATATCTTTTTTTTTTCCCAGGCAAAGACAACTGCCCTACTTAAACAAACAATGCATTAATCTATTTGACCCTTTTACTATGATTTTAAGTAACAACGCTGTTTCTAAACTTTTATATTTCCTCCCATTATTTTTTCCAAACATTCTACCATTTATTTATTGTAATATGAATAACTGATTTATTAAACACACAGCAAGATTTTATAATACTTCGATGTTGGATAAACCTTCCTACATATAATCGCGGCTGTTTGTTTGACCGTGTACAGCTAACTTTATAGGAACTGAATTTTATTACCCTAGCAACTCTCGTTTTAGTGTCAGTTTAAAAATAGAACTCTGTTTTGTATTATGACGCCACCGTATTTCTCAAGACTTGTTTTATGCTAGCTAAGTTATCTCTACATGAATTATAACAATGAGTTAATTGCGAGGTGTACAAGGAATTTCACAAGAATAATATAAAGCGTGTAAAAACCTAAAGACCGATTTTCAATCGACAATGTTTACTACGTTAAAGCCGTGACGTCAAAGATGTTTATTGTTATCCTATCCAAGTAAGTACCTATCTATTTTTAGCTTGATTTGATTACGCAATGCTGTCCGTTTAGTACGATTCCTCTCATAAAATCCTATCGATATTAACAATGTACGTATAAATAGACGGCTGTTTAGTCTTAATTATCGAACCGATTGGAATGCGATTTAATTAGATTATTAACGGGCGTTGAACTTGTGTTTATTTACAGTGTTCGCGTCATAATAAACCTCTCAACTGATGAAATAAAATAGTGTTTATCTACTGTGCTTAGACGTAGTATAAGTACTACATTATCGTAATTAAACCTTGGCAATATAATCAATTATTAATTACGCAGTCTGCCGAGTATGACATATCTATCATTATTTAATAATATTACTAGTTTCCTAGACGTTTCTATGCCCTGATTCTATTGTAGCACGTATTGACATCTAAGGTCCCTTTGTCCAATGCATTTCAAATCTCATCGCTTTGGTATATCAACTTGCCAACCCGTAATAAATATTATGTCATTGACAATAACATCCATAACCAAACCGTTCTGTCAAAGTACTAATAATTTTAATTAACTAACATACCTCAATTTGACGAACAATTATTCTATCTAGTAGGTAGACAAGAGTAGAAGTATTTTTTTAGCCATAAGACCGCCTAGTATCTACCTAAATCTCCATTCCTATAACGTCACTGTACCGCTTTTGGAGACCAATAAAGAATATCTATATTGTATTATATTGTATTGTATAGATAGGGTAATTTCTGGTCGCTATAATTAAATGAGATTTAGTTAATTGTATGTTTGGGACGTGGCATTTACTTATTTACTAGTGAAATTAATAACTAAATTTTATTTCAGATAACCTGAAATCTTCCGATATCCTGAACTTATTCTGTGGTTAAATACTATCCAGCGCTGATGTTTTGAATATAGCCGACCCAACATTTTAGTAAGGTAAGAAGTGGCTTAATTATCTATCCTATATGTCTTATCTTATCTATAAAACCATACTGTGCGTGTACCATATTGTACTTGAATTTTTAATTTAATTAATCGTTATGTTTTAAATGTAATGAATTAAATTAACAGAATAATACCAATAACTTAAATGGAAATGCGTGTTCGTCTGTCTATTCGTCCGTCTGTCCACTACCCCCTCACGTTAAATTGACTAAGCTGATCCGGATGAAATTCGGATTTTATGAATTAAATTAACAAAATAATATCAATATCATAATTGGGACAGTATGTCCGTCTGTCTATCCGCCCGTCTGTCTGCTACCCCCTAAACTGTCTGCTAACTGGCTAAACTGATCCGGATGAAATACGGCTTTAATGAATTAAATTAACAAAATAATACCAAAAACATAAATGGGACAGTATGTCCGTCTGTCTATCCGCCCCTCATGCTAAATTGGCTAAACTGATCCGGATGAAATCCGGCTTTAATGAATTAAATTAACAAAATAATACCAATAACATAATTGGGACAGTATGTCCGTTTGTCTATCCGCCCGTCTGTCTGTTACCCCCTAAACTGTCTGCTAAACTGGCTAAACTGATCCGGATGAAATACGGCACTCAGACAGCATGTGAGTCATGTGGCCCGGGGAAGAGCACGGACTCCTACAAATCAGTGATAAACGATCTCCCTACAGGCAAAGTCGCGGGCAACAGTTGTATTACATAAAACGAGAAAGTCTGCTTTGCCTACCTAACGAAACCTATGTCGATATGAGCTAAATAAGCCTATCTATTTCTCTAAAAGGTCGGCAACGCACCCGCGTTACCCTAAATGTTGCGGGTGTTCATGGGCTGCGGCAATTGCCCCCCCTATCAGATGACCCGCATGCTCGTTTGCCCCCTATCCTATATTTAACTATGTAATCTCTCTGACCTTAGTTAACCTATAACTACTTAGGATATTCTAAACTCTATTGCTTATTATCATGGGATAACTCTATTTAGCTAACCAAGACACCACTACCACTTCCGATGTGTTACTATTTAAAGTTGAGGTACTCTATAGGTTTCTTCACTTAATCAAAGCATCTATTTTTATCTGTTTGTGCCCTGTCTGTCTAAGCATTAAATAACTTCCTAAGATTGCTATTTTTTTTCTCTAGGCTGTACGATTTTTCGAGTGAAAGTGCTATTTTTTTTCTCTAGGCTGTACGATTTTTCGAGCTAAAGTGCTATTTTTTTTCTCTAGGCTGTACGATTTTTCGAGCTAAAGACTATATTTTCTCAGAATGAATTACGTCTCGCTTAACGAGTAGGTAGATATAAATAGCGTAACTACATAATCCGGCGCCGAGCCGATAACAAAACATTTGCTAGATAATACGAATTTGTTATTGAGTAAGACGGGTAGAAATAAAATGAGTTTACTTTTGCAAGTATGCAGACTTGCAGAGTACAGGGCCGTAATCAGGCGATCGGAATTTTATTTAAAACGCGGACTTTGAGTTTATGTTTAAAACTTGCTAATGACTTTATGTCCCTTATAACGCTGGGCAGGTTATTATAATTACGCGCTCCCTCAACTATCTCTGTTAGTCTTAAAAGTGGTATCGCAATGTATAGATTTTGATATATATTTTTTTTTTTATTAGTAAGCTAGTGTTATAAGTGTAAAGTTGGTTAAAGCTCTTTATTTTTAATTGCTATTTTTAATGACGGTTGTTAAAATTAACTCTTCTTTTTTTTTCAGAACTACAAGTACAAGGGACTACGCACCGATACGAAAAGACTTCGACCTTCTGCTTTAGAATAATAATAAATGACTATGAACTACTTACTTACTACCCGTATATACAAATCTATTTCTCGCGGCAACAAAATTGTCGCTGTAATCGATTGTCACGTGGCAAACGCTTACAGCGACATTTTGACCGAAACAAGGCAAAACAACTTCTTTATACTATTCCTACACGAATGAATTTGACTAAGTAACAAAGATGCTATGGTTATTTTTGGACTTAATGAAATAAGATAAAGAATTATTTAAGCATAGTAAAGTAAATAGTAATAATTATCCTGGTCACGGCACCAAAATTGTACCATCCCCCCTCTTACTCTACCTACCCCTTCTCAGATACTACACTATATACTAAGCTATATATACTAAAGCTACCTACCTATATAGACCTACCTCCTATATATTTCTACCTATATTCCTACATTACTTTAATAAACTACCTATATAACTCGAAGAAGACCTACCTAGGAAACCTACCTATATAAGCAAACCTATAGCACCTAATTTTTTCTAAAATAGTCCCTAAAATACCTAGCTCCTAACTCAAGCTGATTTACCTTGTTTAAGTCACTAAATTGGCCAGTGATCGTTAGTGGTCTTACGTAATAAGGATCCTACATTGAGTCCGAAGAATAACCCGACAGTTCTTTTTTGTATGTATGGGTAGTAGTTAACTGCTATATAATTCAAGTTTATAATGAAGATATGGTTAGGATGGATAATTTTAAAGAAAGTAATTGCCTATAGTTAATAAAAGTCATTGAGGAAGATGAATAGTTGAAGTAGGATAATTAAGCTGTTTGTAGTATCAAGTAATTGTATATAGTTTTAAGTAATTGTATATAGTTTTAAGTGATCGCTTATAGTTAATAAAACCTGTAGAGATGTCAAAAGAAGAATGGTTGAAGAAAGATAATTGTCTGAAGTTTTATTAATGTCATATGTCCATAGTCTGTGTCATGTACTTGTAGGCAAGGAATTTTTATATTGCGGCTATGGTTGAGAGCCCGCTCCCCGCTCTCAACGGTGGTGTGCGGCACCATACTTGGACTCCAAAAGAACCTCCCCCGCATGAACTCAGAAGGAGTATACTACCTTTTCCTTGTTTAGGTAATGAATGCATTACCTTGAGTAAATGAGAGGACATTTCAAAGGGATATTAGTTACAGTCTGTGGCCGTTCTTGGGTCCAACCTGTGATCATATTGCCTCTGCAATAGCTAGCCGAAACTTCGGTAGTAATTGTAGACTTCGATGAATGATCATAATGACTATTGAGTAGCTACCAGATCCTTTGGTACCAGTAAGCCACTAACTTGCATCTGCCTCAGTTATAGTCAGAATGACGGATTGTAAAACAAGTATTTGGTAAGCTTTTACCATTTAGGTACAGTAAGTATAACTAGCCACCACAGGACCAGATAATCCAAGGTTATTTCACCAGGGACGACCGCCGACTTCAAAGGAGATTCTACTTTTCAGCAAATAAATATTCATAGTGAGTTTGTTGAGTTTTATTTTTACTCACTTAATTGAGTCTACTAGGGTTTACTAGATAGGACATATGGATGAAAGGGAAACCCTGAAATCTTTCATCCGTCGGAAGTCTAGAGCGTCATAGTCAAAGTCAGTCGATGCCTCAGGCATTAGTAGTTATGTCATCAAATGTAGCCCTTTCCCACAACACAAAATAGCTCAATGAAGAACTGTCTTGTTTAGGTAGTAGTATTAAGTAAGTCAGGAGGCATAGTAATGCCCTCCTACATCAATTAGTATAATGACGAACAGCAGGTAGTATTTAGTTAATGGTAATAGTATTAAGTATGTCAGATGGCATATCTCAGCCCTCCAACACACTACAGAATAATGAAGAACCGAAGATAGTTAATGATAATGATATTAAGTATGTCAGGTGGCATATTTCAGCCCTCCGACACACTACAGTATAATGAAGAACTGAAGATAGTTAATGATAATAATACCTATCCCCGAAGATCCTATCCTACCAGCTAAACTATCCATCTATTCTACACGAAATTGAAAAGCTAGGAATCCGGATTCCACATTTACAACTACCGCGGGGCCCCTCTCCAACTGATAAGAGAGGGCCTATCCTGAGCTAATGCCTACGTTGAGTGGGTTGGCTCAAGTCCTACTTTCTATACCCGTGTGCTTACTGGTACCCTTCTGAGGGGATTGGGATAGAAGAATACCAGTGTGTAATATATATATAAATAGATAAGCGGACTAGGTAGATGATGAGTTTGAAACACCGGTTATGGCGCTCCAAACCCTTCAACACCCAGGGAGAACTTAGGTCCGACTCTTGAGTTATAATACAGACCCCCACCCTTCTCCAAGAGGTGGTAAATTTACTCTAAAACGCCTCCGAGATGGGCTAATCTGTAAGTTAACACCGCAAGGTAACCCGACTATCCCTTCTCAGAGTCCAGCTATTACTTCAGCTGATGCTCGAATAGGTTCTCCAACACTAACACAACCTAGCCCCTACACTGACCCCACAATATCCACTAAACCCCAATTTAACTATCACCCAACTATGTAATTATCCAAGCAATGAGCATTCCATCACCATGTCTTGGCAATAAATACGCAAAGCCAGATAACCACACTAAACCCCTCCCCATTAACTATCACAAGAAACTAACAAATAAACTCCCATACGAAATTCCCGCAAAATCCCGCTACCCCATCTTAACTATCAACAACTATGTAATTATCCGACAATGAATATTCCATCACCATATTTGGCAACAAATACACAAAGCCGGGCAATCACACAAACCCCCATTAACTAACACTAGAAACATTTAAACACCCAATAAAAGAAACACGATAAAAGAAACACAAGAGAAAACACAATAAAGTAAGAGAAAATACGGTAAAAGTCACGATAAAAATGATACCTCAAACACACTGGGAGAACCGTTTCCGAGCCCGTGGCAAAGACGAAGAACCCGTTCTCTGTCCGCGCGTTGCCTTTTATACGCCATCTACCGTCCCAATAGCGAACTAAGCGCACTTAGCCCAAGCAATCCCATTGGAGCATTTGGAGCACTTGGCCCATTCAAACCATATGGTGCACACGGAGCACTAGGTGCAAAAGGGGCCCGAATAACTGTGGAAAGGTCGTATCTCGAGCGCGTGCCTCCAGTCTACCCGACAATTCTCATTCCGAACTCGATACTGAAATAGCTTCTAAGCTTTTCACTTAAGGTGCAGATTTGCCTGTTTTACCTCTAATTGGGTCAGCCAGTTTGTTGGCAAAATTACAGGTATGCCGTCTAGTAAGCGAAAGTGTTGCATCATCTTCATCATCATCATCATCATCTCAGGCCTTTCCTCAAGTAAAAGGGTTACAAATGAGGATTTTCCGTATGTAATTGTTAATTAGCCTTATTAACATCGTTGTCGTCAGTCCCACATTCCCAAATAAGCTTCATACAGGCCTATTCTTACAATAAAAGGTTCAGTATGCAAATAGGTAGTTTGTGATCAATGAATTAAGAATAACATCGCCCTATTGACGTATGTAACAATTTTATTAGCTATTTTGAATATATATTATTAACTAATATACCTAAAACTATGTTTATATAAGATGGAACATTACAGATGGATGTCTGTACTGTTACAATCACTGCTATAAGTGATTAAGCGAGCTGGCTGAGATATGTGATGCATAGGAAAAAAATCGTGTCTATATCTCGACCAGTTGTGGTGTATGGATAAAAGCACGCAGCACGGTATGCTGAGGACCCGGGTCCGATTCTCGGAGCTGGTTGTTTTCTGTGTTTTTTCTGTGCATCCATGTTTCAGTTCGTATATAGTACAAAATATATGGATTTCACGGAAAAACCGTAAAAGTAAAAAAAAAAGAGTTGAAAAATAAAAATACAAAAAATAATAAATTAAAAAATCAAAAAACCTGCCTGCAGAAATACTTAAAAGGTGGAAATAAGATAAAATGTTCAATAACAATAAAAAGCTAACTGAACTCAACGAAAGAAATCGAAAAAAAAAAGTAAACATTTGAAACGAATTTAAAATTACTTTTAAAATTATTTTTTTGGTTTGTAATTTGACAACCCGACGTCAACACTTTTGAAATTGACATGACAAAATTTACAAAAAACTCTTTAATTAATGTATCAAAACCTCCATACATGAACGCAATGATAAGGACGAAGATAATTTTGTGATAGTTGTCTCAATTTTTTACCCCCGTACCACGACATGCCTTGTACCAAGTGCATTAGCGATAGAGTAACGACAATTGCGTAGTTCACCCACTACAATTATTTTAACCTGCGGATATTGAAAAATTATTTGTGCAGTTAATTCACATAAATTTTATTATGGTTAACAATTGCTAATGGAACATATTATTAGCAGTTTTAATAATTGAACCCGCACCGGTAACTCACTGTAGATAACCTCAAACTTTCTTGAATATAGTTAATACTGACACACAGGATTAAACGTAAAATATTTTATTTATTGCAGTTTTTCTTGGATTTCTTGGAGGTGTTTATATTCCTTTTTATTATTTATGGGACAAGTATTCATGTGTTTCCTGAGCTTTTACGACATTTTTAAATCTTCAGCATCGCTAAATGTCACAAGTACGTATTTTATTATAATATGTAGATTAGATAATTCCCTCGGCTTTGCTCGTGTGGTAGAAATAAAAAGAAGCCTAGTTTCGTGGCTCACGAAAATTTTATAATCAGTTATGCTTTTTCTAACAAAAAAAACCTTGAAATACCTCTATGCAAAATTTCAACTACAGAGTCGGCTTGTGGATGGTGGGTGAGACAGTCGGAATCAGTCCATCTTTTTATAACTATTATGTACATAATGTATGCAGGCAACAACTTCCATTTATAATATCATTGTAACCTTTTATCTTTTTTCTAGCACCAGCAATTTTTTACAGTACCACATGGATTACAATGGCAATGTTTTTGCATGTTGCTTCAAACTGGCCAAAGTTGGTAAAACACGTTGTTCAAACAGAAGATTTAGACCCTAATATGGATACAAGTCTTAGATTTAAATGCAACATGACTTGTGCTATAGTTCTCACCTTGGCTTTATGTAAGTATCTATCATCATCATCCCTGCCTATATACGTCCCACTGCAGCACAGTATTCCATAAGCCTCAAAAAATTTCCCTATGCTGTTTTCAGTGTAAATCTATGAAGGGATACATTTTAAATGCATGACGAGAATATCCTCGTGCCCATTACTAACAGTTTTTTATAAAAAAAATAATGAACTTTATGTGATATTTCCATGTAATTTTTTTAAATTACGAGGGCTGCGATTGATACAAAAACTTAAAAAAAAAACTATAAAAATTTAGGTATGTGGTATCATTTGATCTTAGAACAAAATGTTGTAAAGACTGTCCACGATAAAATGTGGTCACCATATAGGTACTTCAAAAAAAAGTAAAAAATAAATAAAAGACTGTCGTTAGTGACTTTGACAGTTGATGGCGTAGAAAACGCGGTCCTGTTGGTAAAAACAAGGCAAAAAAAGTCATCGACAACTTTAAGAAGAATCCAACCCTCTCCGTCCGACATTTTTTGTAGATAATGGCACGGAACCCTTCGTGCGCGAGACCGACTCGCACTTGGTTGGTTTTTTTTTAAATAGACAAGCTGTTTCCCGCGACTGCATCTGCGAGGAATTAATTTATCTGGTTTACAAAACCACAAAAAGGCCCACGTTTTCGGCCCTTGTTTCATGATTTATTCTATTAGTTAGTATTACATAAAGGCTTTCACAATGATAAATTAGCTCTATAGTTGAAATGTAAAAGTGTCGAGAAATAGACCGGGGGATGATGACACAAAATATTAGGTCATTTGTACCAGTATGGCGGTTCTTCAGGGGTCTAATTACGTAATAAAAAGGAAAATGATGGTCACAGCGCTGGTACCGGCGGCCCAATCGCGTGGGCGTTAATCGAACGTGTCGGATAAATAACGAGAACCGAACGATTTGTTCCACAAAAATTCTTGTATTTTCCGATAGTCGATAAAAAAACAGAAGGCGGTAGCGTAATGCCATACTTCTCCGGTGTGGCTAACAGCACGCCATACCGACGCGAACACGTTAATTTAAAAACAACAATTGAACCATTTGTACCAAGCTAATTTCTGCACAGCTAATAATCGTCGAGTAGCCATTCACGAAAATCACCATGCCATACTTTTCTGACGGTTCCAAAATATGGGCGCCATGGGCGCCGCAAAGGAGTAATTTTAATTTTTTTTAAACGATTTGTACCACCCTAAAACTTTTTTTGACAGTTCTCCGTATGAAAATGTGCTCTATAAAAGTAACCAAACCATGTTTATAGTGTTATTTTTCACCGTAAGCGATTCCGGTGATTTTTAGGGTTCCGTAGCAAATGGTAAAAAACGGAACCCTTATGGATTCGTCATGTCTGTCTGTCTGTCTGTCGGTCCGTATGTCACAGCCACTTTTTTCCGAAAGTATAAGAACTATGCTGTTGAAACTTAGTAAGTAGATGTATTCTGTGAACCGCATTAAGATTATCACACAAAAATAGAAAAAAAAACAATAAATTTTGGGTTCCACATACTTCTGAAAAAAATTTTTTTTTCATCAAACCCATACTTGGGGTATCTATGGATAGGTCTTCAAAAATGATATTGAGGTTTCTAATATCATTTTATTCTAAACTGAATAGTTTGCGCGAGAGACACTTCCAAAGTGGTAAAAAGTGTGTCCCCTTCCCCCCTGTAACTTCTAAAATAAGAGAATGATAAAACTAAAAAAAAATATATAATGTACATTACCATGTAAACTTCCACCGAAAATTGGTTTGAACGAGATCACGTTAGTAGTTTTTTTTAATACGTCATAAATCGTAAACCGCAATTTTTTATAGATAATGGTACGGAACCCTTCGTGCGCGAGTCCGACTTGCACTTGGCCGGTTTTTTTTATCAACACTTGTTCGCCATTTTTTCGTGTTGTATTTGCCAAGAAAATGTATATTGTTTATGCTTTATGTCATTTTCCGTTGTTGATCGTTTAAGTGCGTCAAATTAAATGAAGTCTCAAACAAAGAGCGATCGCGGCGAAATGCGTCTAGGGTAAAATATTACCAAATACCTCACAAAGAAATATATAGTTTTTTTTTCCTACATTTATCCGAGTATTTTGTTGGGAATATTAAACATGATTATGCTATCTGCGAGTCTCTATTATATGTTTATATGTAAAGATTACACCAAAAGTATGCGAAAATTGCATTAGTCAATTTGAAAAATCAGAAAATCATCAGATCATATTTCAGAAAATAACAAACATAGGAAGCTGAAACTTACAGGAAATAATACTCGTCATGAGGGCTCGTATTAAAAAAAATACGGTAAACATTTGGTGAAATACGGCTACGCTCTTTTATATAAATCGGTCTGCGGTTTAAGCATGATGAGGTAATAGACAGACTGACACACTTAAGAAAATAATAAACAACGGATGTATTATTTTTTGAAAAATCGTCTGCCTTTAAAAATACTTATCAGAAACCCTTTCGATCTGCATCATAAATTACTGCATGTTATTTTTGGTTGCATTCAACCAGGTTTGAGTCCCGATTATCACAAACAGTTTTTCAAAAATCCATTGATGTATTATTTTTGTTTATAAAAATGAAGAAAATTCCAATATTTAATGTAGTTGCCCTCCATTTGGCGTTTGTTTTTTCACCCTGTATAATTAAAATTAGATTAACAAAGGCAACGGAAAATTATCAGTTGCATGTCCGACATGCTCTTACGTTATTTCTCTTATAATATATCTTAAAATTCTGCTGACTGAAAATAAGCACTGGGGTGCTATAAACAGCTCAGCGTTATGCAATGACACTCTTATCTTTATCCTTGGTGTTTTCTACTTATAATAATATTGATGTCTTGTGTTGTTGTTAATAAACGTAATTTCTTTCTTTAAAATGTAAAACTGAACTCGTGTAATAATGCTCTTATGTGTCAATTAATGTTGTTTTAGTGGAACATATCTTATCATTAGTGTCAGCATTTACTGGAGCAATGGTGTGCTACCCGAATACTAATTTGTACGAAGGTTTTGTAAAATTCTTTTACCCATGGGTATTTAAATTTCTACCGTATACCACCTTGTTGGGCATAATCACTCAGGTAGGTTTTTTAAACTAATTTTAAGTACCTATAAATAAGTTTAGAAGCTTCTTCAACTCCTAATGCATACAATGCATAATCTAGATCTAGATTAATCTAGAATAATTACATATTTATGATGGTACACAATAAAATTAAATTAAAAAATTACTCACAATGATCTTCTGTTTTCAGTTTCTGCATTTTCAGGCAACTTTTATATGGAACTTTTCAGATTTATTTGTGATTTGTATGAGTTACTACCTCACTTCGCGTTTAGAAAACATAAATAAAAAATTGCTTTTAGCAAAAGGCAAGGTAAATTGGCACTTGTTACAAGCTTTTATATTTTTTTGTACGTTTATTTACATTTCATTCTTAATTTGCAGTATTTGTCGGAGTTGTTTTGGCGAACATTACGTGAGGACTATGGCCGTGCTACGCAACTAGTCCGCAGAATCGATGAAGTTATTAGTGGAATAGTGTTTATTTCATTCGCAAACAATCTATTTTTTGTTTGCCTTCAACTGTTTAACACACTTGAGTAAGTAATTAAATCAAATCACTAGGTTTACGGTTTACTATTATTGTGTAGGTTAAATGCTACTTACAGTTTCCTTTTGAACTGTTTGAAGTTCCCTTTCATCTATCTTGTTTCCTTTCGACGCATAGTGCCAAATACGTACTTGGTCAATAAAGGCATTTCACCAGATATGTATATTACCAAACACGCTGATAACCAATTACGCAATTGATTAAACTGTAATTTTGCAACTTACCATAAACGTATATGGCCAAAAAGAATTACTTATTATACCAGAAACGCATAAGGTCAAAATTACGTTACGTACAAACTAAGATTTTAATGTTGTCATTATGCACAAAATAGATTAAACACTTGAAATAAAATAATGGCCACTTACCTATAAGACAAGTATTTATGTCAGTGTCAGTTAGTTTCATTTATTCTTCTCTCAGATAAAGGAAAATTATTCATTCTGAAGAATTTCCTCAGTATCTTTTGCCAATAGCATTATGGAAAACAACGACAAAGAAGGGGTACATTTTACTAAAAACCAACGCATGGGTAATTCATTGATTCATAATGGATACCGCTACAATAAAAACATAACGAATAAAGATTCTATTAATTGGCGATGTGTGAATCGTAGAAAAGTCAAATGTAATGGATCGATTACGCTGGACTCTACCACGAATAGAATCTTACGAGTGAGTACACATTTTTGTCAACCAAATAATGAAGAAAACGAAATTTTAATCGCAATGATTGAGTTTGTTAGGATCTGTCTGCAGTACCAAATATATTAGAAATTGCATAAAAAAAATAAAAGGGTGTCAAAGGGCAGTTACCCACAGTGGAGCAAAAAAGGGACAGCATGTACCGAGCCAGAAACCGATTTTTGCAAAGTGATGTTTCTGAAATACCGAGTGTGTTGCGAAAAGATTTGATAATATATGATGATAACCAAGACGCATTATTTCCCCATCTGGTAGGACCTATCGATCTAGTTCTAAAATCCCAAATTGAATCCATCTTAAATATCCGTTTTACGACTCAAGCCTTCCTACCGATAAGGTACGGTGGTTTGGGAACCTGCAAAATTTCAAGTATTTCTCTGCCGGCATTCTTGGCTTCAATTCATAGCACCTCTGATCTCGCAGGTAAAATCCTTAAAGCCTCACCGGCTACAAACTGCGAGATTGCGTGCTTGATTGAAGCTTCAAATGCTTGGCTAGCTGGACCAAGCCCAAGTCTTCCATCCAGACCCAAAATTCAAAGGGCCTGGGATACTATAGCTTCCGAGTCAACGCTAAATTCCTTGATTAATACCGCCACAGGCAGAGACCATGCCAGACTCTTGGCAGTTTCTAGACCTGAAGCAGGCCACTGGCTCCATGCCTATCCGTCACCCAACATCGGCACATTTATAGACCCATGCACACTCCGAATAGCCGTCGGTCTCCGGCTTGGTGTTGAGGTTTGCATGGACCACAGTTGTGCCTCTTGTGGGGCCCCCGTAGATCGCCTCGGCCACCACGGACTCGCTTGCTTCTCGGGTGCCGGCCGCCTGTCCCGCCATGCCGCCCTAAACGACATCCTCAGAAGAGCGCTCGTCAGTGCCAACGTTCCTGCTGCTCTGGAGCCCCAGATCGTGCGAAGTGATGGCAAGCGCCCTGACGGGATGTCGTTAATCCCATGGAGAATGGGCCGTGCACTGGTGTGGGACGCCACTTGCGCCGACACCTTGGCAGCGTCCTACCTCCCAACGACGAGCAGACGTGCCGGTGCAGCGGCGGATACTCGAGAACGGCTCAAGGCTATTAAATACGAGTGTCTCGGCGCCCAGTACGAGTTCGTCGCATTCGATGTTGAGACACTCGGTTCGTGGGGCAAGAGCGCACGAGGGCTCACGGAGCACTAAGCAAGCGCCTGAGAGAGGCCACAGGTGACCCTCGCGCAGCCAGCTTTCTCGCACAAAGACTTGCTATAGCAAATCCAAATTTAGATGGTAATTTTTAGTTTTTAATTTTTGTTTATGTAGTTATTTTAAGTTAGTTTTAATTATGTTAATTTTATACTTAGTCCCTGTTTTTATAACTACTTTTATTGTTAATTACATTACATAATATTAAAATATAGACGAAGAAAGGATTTTAATATGTTCGGAGGATGCCAAGAAATTTATTAATATTTTTAGTACAGATACTTATTTTGGTGACGGCTCTTTTATGAGTTGCCCGAGTGATTTTGGACAGTTTTATATTTTACTAGCTTTTGCCCGCGGCTTCGCTCGCGTGTACCATGAGAATTCAAAAGAACCAAAATATCAAGCAAGCAAGCATACAGGCAAGCAAGCAAGCATGCAAGCAAGATGCAAGCAAGCATGCATGCACGCTTGCTTGCTTGCGTGACAATGAGACCATCTCAGGAGTATATAATATTCTTTCGAATTTAAAAAGAATTTTTAAAATCGGTCCATAATTGACCGAGAAATCGGTGAACGGTACATAAAAAAATATATAAAGTGGAATGCATAACCTCCTCCTTTTTTTAAAGTCGGTTAAAAGAGCCCTTTGCGGCCTACTTACAGTATATACTTATGAATTTTGAAATTTTAGCTTACAACCAGTAAAACGCAAAATCCCGTATTTCCCGTTCCCTTAAGAATTTCGGAAAATACTTTATTAATACTCCTCTACACTACCCAAGGAACCCACTTGCCAAATTTCAGCTTTCTACGACCAGTATTACGAAAAATCCCGTTTTTTCCCATTCCCGTGGGAATTTTGGAAAGTCCTCTCTCAATGCTCCTCTACACTCCCCAAGCAACCTCATGCCGGATTTCAGCTTTCTACGACCAGTAAAACGACAAATCTCGTTTTCCCCGTTCCCGTGGGAATTTTGGATAGTCCTCTCTTAATGTTCTTCTACACTTCCCAAGCAACCTACATACCGAATTTCAGCTTTCTACGACCAGTAAAACGAAAAATCCCGTTTTTTCCCGTTCCCGTGAGAATTTTGGAAAGTCCTCTCTTATTGCTCCTCTACACTCCCCAAGGAACTCACCTGCCAAATTTCAGCTTTCTACGACCAGTAAAACGAAAAATCCCGTTTTTTCCCATTCCCGTGGGAATTTTGGAAAGTCCTCTCTCAGTGCTCCTCTACACTCCCCAAGCAACCTCATGCCGAATTTCAGCTTTCTACGACCAGTAAAACGAAAAATCCCGTTTTGTCCCGTTCCCGTGAGAATTTTGGAAAGTCCTCTCTTAATGCTCCTCTACACTCCCCAAGCAACCTATATGCCGAAATTCAGCTTTCTACGACCAGTAAAACGATAAATCCCGTTTTTCTTTATCCCGTAGGAATTTCCGAATATCCTTATAACTGTTTTTTACTATTATAATTACCTACTTCTGTGCCAAATTTGAAGAGTCTAGTAATTATAGTTCATAGGATTCCGTTGAACTGAATATATAAAACCCGTTTTTTCCTTATCCCGTGGGAATTTTGAAAAATCCTGAAATTAATATTTTAACTAGTGTAATACCTACTTGTGTATCAAATTTGAAGAGTCTAGTTATTATAGTTACTGAGATAGGGTCACTCGGAATCGAATATATAAATCCCGTTTTTTCCCGTTCCCGTGGGAATTCCCAAAAATCCTTCCTTAGTGGATGCCTACGTTGTATAAGGTATATATGTGTAAAATTTCAAGTATCTAGGTCCAGTGGTTTGGGCTGTGCGTTGATATATCAACAGTCAGTCAGTCAGTCAGTCAGTCACTCAGTCAGTCAGTCAATTTAGAATTTAATATATTATAGATATATAGAACTGGATTCAAGCGATGAAGTAACTAATGTTATTCCTATAGTTTTTGGTTTACTGCCAAACAAAAAGACATAAACGTACATCCGTTTCTTTAGCACTTTAAGGGATAAACTGGGAATGAATATTAAAAACTATAAAGCTGATTACGAGGAAGCAGCTAAGCTTGCGGTTGAAAGAGTATTCCCAAATGTATCCATATCAGGATGCTATTTACATTTTGCTAAGGCAGTAAAGCAGAACGGCAAAAAAAGGATGTAAAGCATCAAAAGAAGGCAGACGAATGTTGCGATTAGCTGCAAATTTACCGCTACTACCGCCAAAATATATGTTGCTGTGCTGGAAAAAGATTATAGAAGAGAAAGCACCACTTACAGAATCCGACAAGACATTTATGACTTACTTCGAACGACAATGGCTACGTAAATACAATTTGGGGACTATTAGTGTTGCATACATACGTCATAGAACCAACAACCCGGCTGAAGGTTGGAATCACCGTATAAATACTCGCATTCGACGAAATCCTCACTTATATGAATTTATTCATAAATAAAAAAAATACCTGAAAATTCATCATTTCATCACATCGATACAAAAATAAGAAATTTTGTAAGCAAGCCATGTACAAAAAGCAAAAGACGAAGAGCAGACATCGGGTTTGACAAGCAGTACAAAAAATATTAGCGTAAGCTGGAAAACGGGAGAATACTTCCAATTAATTTTCTCAAAAAAATAACATTATTACTGTTACTGAAGTGAACTATATAATATATTGTTTAATTAATTAAAAGTAAATTTTAATTTATTTTATTTAGCGATAGTAAGTAAGCAAATAATTAGGTTCAATAATTTGTTTAAAATCTATTGAAGATAACAGTATTTGTCATCTTCAATAGATTTTAAGCAAATTATTAGTGTGCACTTGCACAGTTAATTAAAGTGTGTTTTAGTCTATAACGTTGTTTAACATCTCTGACACCACACCATGCACCTTTTCAAGGGACAACCTCAGTAGATCAACAAATTGCTGTGCATGGCGGGCATCGAAATCCGTGCGGTTGTGAGGGCTTACAAATACTTGGGTCCATGCATCCTCCCCTACTTCGTAATGTTGACTACAGACATACGTTCCAGATGATATAAAGAAGTTCATTTTGCACAAGAAATTTATCCTTAAAACGTTGGCTGCGGCGCTGATTTTGACGAGTACATTCAGACCGTGCGTTACTTACGCGACACACAGCCTCGCCCGCACAGGCGGTAAGATGCGTACCGTGCGGAAAAGACATGGTTTCGCAGCCAACGTGTTAATATGTTCGGTACCAGCCAAAAAATACACATAGGTCTTCATTTCCGGGCGTCCGTAAGAGTTTCTTTGATGTCTCAAAGGTCGACATTCTGCTCAACTTTGTTCAATAATTATTAATTATTATACCAAGAGACAAATTCAAGTAACTCACTTCTGTGTGACAGTGACAGCGATAAGTCATCATGCATGCAATATTTTTTTATGAAATGCCTGTCACCAAATAAATTAATATTAGAATGAATACAATAAGTTTGTATTTGACCCGCTGTGGAACCCTGTCGCAATGAGCTGCCAATGTATCTGCCAAGGAAGTTACTATTCTTGTGAAAAGGTTCCACAGCGTGTCAAAATACAAGTTGTCTGACATTAATTTAATTAATGAAGTTGGCCTTTTGCGTTCTTGGTATTTTACTTACATGGTCATTCGCGACTTGACAAAATCTAAATACGCGAATCGCCAAATATTGGCCTTTTGCGTTCTAGGTCTGCCGTGCTCAAGCTAAAAGGCGGCTAAGTGACATTTGGTCAATTTCGACTTTTCAATACCATTCTGCTTAGAAAAAAAATCTCTATCGATCTGTCTAGGAACGGTTTTTCTATCTTTTAAAATAATTTTTCAAAAAAAGCGGCTAAATACATAAAAAATGGACTTTGCTATGCTTAAAGGCGACTAAGCCACTTTACTTAACTAAAAAGCTACTAAAGTACTTTAACATTTGGATTGTTTTTCCTTTTTTATTATAAATGCCAAGCTTAAAAGCGGTTATTATTTTTGGGTACACTAAAAGGCGGCTAAACGTCTTTAACCGCTATCTAACTAGGTTTCATTGAATAAAATACTTAGCTGATACCTGACTACAAGGCGATTATACGACAATGCATCACTAAAAAGCAGTTAAAATCACATTGCCGCCTTTTAGTCCTGTATTCATGCCACAATTCCAGTAAAAAACCTACGGTTGAAAGCGGCATTTGTCCGTGCGCAAAGTAAACGACATATTTTATTTAATTGTTTGCATAACTAAAAGGGGGCTATTCTACAATACATGACTAAAATGCAGCTAACTACGCCTGCCTCTTTCTTCTGTACCCTCGCTAAACCAGAAAACTTACCATAATAAAGAAGTAGATGTGTCAATGTGCAGTAACCTCTTAGTGTAGGAAGACGTTTCGCGGGCGGACGGCGACGCATTCCCACCAAATAACATTATGGCCAATAAACATATTATGAGGTCTGTAAGTTACATATTATTTTCTTTATGTGTAATCGCAGAATTAGAATTAGTATTACAAGATTTGTAATGTACTCGGTTGACTAGTAGAGTATGTACATATATTACAATTAGCCACTCACGTGTCTTTTTTTCCAATTACTATCATTTATTGACAAGTGATTTCAAACAAGGTCATTACTGACTTAAGGAATAAATATGATTGAAATAAATAAATAAATTGGCAACCGTGGTTGCACAAAGCATGTGATTGGCTTTGTAGGTATGTATCTTGTACAGTCATGGTAAGAAAACCTTCGTCAGTTATCAAATTCATTCCTTTGTCAAGTCGTAAACTCTTAGTACCTTTTGAAACTAAAGCACTATGCAGACAACTGCACATAAAATTATACTTACATAGTACGATAACAAGGATCAAATTAGTGTTACACCTTTGACCTACGTCTAGTTTCATATCAACATCAAACCTTTTTATAAGCCTGTTTAGTCATTACAAACTTTTAATAAATCTTCTGTTTAGTTGTCAATGTCTATCACTGTCACATATTTTGGCAATAATAATTCATTGCTCCGTCGTGTGTAATTTGTAATTTGATAATGCCGAGGAATTTAAGCATCGAGGAAAGAGCTGCAATTATTGCAGACCATGAAGTTGGGTATAATATTAGCGAAATTTCGTCAAATCTCAACATAACAAGAGATACTGTAAGGTTCTGGATCAACAGACACGCGGAAGAGGGCAATCTTACTGATCATCGCCATACCAGGTCTGGACGCCGCCCGACTCTCACACTTGCACAATTAGGTTTTTTGAGGCAAAAATATGAAGAAAATGGTTTTGAGAAAACTAGTTTTTTTGCTGAAATGTTTGACGTGCCTCCAAGAACAGTAAGAAATGGATTGCACTCTATCGGATTACATCACCGCCGTCCTGCCAAAAAAGTGGCTTTAACTAGTGCTCACAAAGCTCAACGTTTAAGTTTTGCCCGATCATATGTAAATTTCGATTGGTGTCACACTATTTTTACGGATGAAAAGAGCTTTCAATCATCTCAACATGGTAGACTACACTTGTGGAGAACAACTGGAACGAGGTATTCGGAGGACCATATTGTGCCAAATTTCAGTTCTGGGTGCATATCCGCCAACATTTGGGGTTGGATGTGTGCTGATGGAGTAGGCGAGCTTGTTGAACTTCCGCCTAGGGCAAACGCAGCAAGTAACCGTTCTGGAGGACAGCATGCTTCCAAGCGTTCGTACTGTATTTCCGGCTGCAGAACTAACCGAGTTCAATTATGTCCACGACAAAGCCCGTATCCATACAGCACGTATCGTGAACGAGTGGTTCCATCGGCACCCTGAGGTGGTGGTGATTCCTTGGCCTGCAAAATCAGCGGATATAAACCCGATCGAAAATCTCTGGGGTTTAATGGTGCAGCGGTGGGTAAATGATAATGAAAGGAGCAAAGCAGCTGTTGTTGAACATAGCCGAAGCGTTTGGGAGGGCTTCAGAGGCACTGACATATGCTCTCGTCTTGTTGGCTCAATGCGAGAGCGACTACAAGCTGTGATTGATGCGAATGGCGGTTATACTCGATTTTAGTTAAGTTTTGTTTATTTTAATAAATTTTACCATAATTACAAATTATGTTTACTATTTTATTTACTTTTACTACTATACATCCACGAGACGGCACGATTGAACACGAACTCAAGCCACATGCTCGTAAACAAGATGACACAGTTGTTATCGTTATCTCTTTCGTATGGTAAAAGCAATTTATCCTAATCTCCGATATTACACGAGCATTCACGAGGCACTATGAAGTTTTGTAGTCTAAAAAGTTGGTAACCTTTAATTGTAACTGTCATCTCGACTGGCGGCGAGTGACAGCCGTTTCACTGACAGCAACATAACGGTCGTTATACTCAATCGGTAAAGCAGAGTATCGCTCATACTGAGCAAACGAAAATAGATTTTAAGGTGACGAACCTTTTCTTACCCCGACTGTACGTTAAATTTGACCCACTTCCTGGTTACCGATTGAGTTGACATGTTGCAACTTCGATAAACAATACGCATACTTAATATTCCGTCTTCCGTCTTCTAATTCCGTCTTCACCCGGATCTTTGTTGTTTTTAAGCTGCCCCAGGGCAATCCTAATCTCGCTCATTTCGACGTCCGGGATAATTATCTGTAGTGGCGTGTTAGTGAGGCTCTGATGTGACTTGGATCGGGAAGAGGCTGTGCAGCATGGGAAGCATACAGCTGTCCATAAAAGCTCTCAATCTCGGCGAGGATTTCCGGCTTAGAGGTGATGGTTTGGCCATTTGCAGTTTTTAGTTTCATTAGGTTGCTCCTTCCAAGTTGCTGTAGAAAGACTTTCGATCCCCGGTTGCGCTCTATTACCTCCATAATAGAGCGAGTATTGGAGCTACGGAGATCTCGCCTTATCAGCTTTCTAACATGCTTGGAGAGCTCTGTTTCACCTAACGAAACAGTCTGCGCCGCCATTTCTCGTCGCCGCCTCATGAGTTCCAGAGTCTCGCGAGAGAGTTTAGACTGCTGTACACTTCGCTGCTTTGGGAAACACGTTGTTCCCACATCCCGAATCGTCCTCACCAACTGGTCGGCCTCTTTATCAACATCGTCGGTGGTTTCCAACAAATCAACAAGAGTTGTGTTGGACGCAAAACAGATCTCACCATGCGGACTCTCTCCAGCTTATGACGTATATTCAGAGTGCCTCGAACAAGTCGATGATCACTGCCTGTGTTAAACCTGTTGATCACTGAGACATCCCTGAATATATGCTTTGTATCCGTCATGATAAAATCGATCTCATTTCGCGTCTTACCGTCGGGGCTTCTCCAAGTCCACTTACTGTAAGGCCCCTTCTTAAAGAAAGAATTCATTAGAAAAAGCTTTTGGCTTTCCAGGAAGCTGACCAACATGTGCCCCTGTGGTTTCTAACTCCAAATCCGTGCGGTCCGATAGTCGAATCGTCGCATGCCTGTACTCCCACCTTAGCGTTGAGGTCTCCCATAACAACGCTGTAATGTGTTCTAGTGGTGCTATGCATGGTTTTACTTATGTCCTCATACATAGCTTCCACTTCGTCGTCGGAGTATGCCGAGGTCGGCGCGTACACTTGTATAACTTTCAAGGAGCACCTATCAGTCAACTCAAGTACAAGGTATGCTACCCTTGCCGACACGCTACCGATCTCCACCACATTGTTACAGAGAGCTTTATTGATAAGGAAGCCGACTCCACCTTGGGACTGCTGTTCGCCCTCCCGAAAGTAGAATAGGTTACCGGAGCTTAAGGTTATCGTATCTTCTCCGTCTCTACGGACCTCCGACAAACCCAAGATATGCCACCCCCCGCCCTACCGTTACCATGGCCGCTATCGTAACCAGGAATAGTAGGGCTGCCGAGAACTGGGGGCCGGGGTAATGGTTGTGCTACCATAAAAGGTTTTGCCCATAATCACCACGCTGGGCAGGCGGGTTGGTAATCGCAGAATTAGGCCACTTGCACCAGCAACGCTGCTGCCCGTTGCTGGCCGACTTAATTTTGCCTACTTGCTTTTGGATGGTTATTCCGCCATCTGTCGGTCACCAGAGCCTCGTCAGTTGCTAGCAGGGTGCACCACGGGCAGGTGAGGTTGACATTTGGAGATTGAGATTCTGGGTTCTCCTTTACACCCCTATGACCTTTTTTTTAATACCATATTATTATTCAAATGGACATAATTCTAAATTACTGTGACTAAGTTGCTTTTTTTTGAGATTGTAACTATCCTTTTGATTTTTGCGCAGAGTGCCATATTTGTTCTATTTTAATATCACAATGAAGTATTAACTATGGTAGCAATGACGAGCTATTTGAATGTCGATTTTACATACATCGAAATAAACGAATAATTCACAGTAAAATGTTTATTTGAATTTGTAGTTACGGCCAATTTTGCAGGATTCTTAAAAAAATATTGGGACTCGTACAAGACTAAAAAGCAGTGACGCCAAAAGGTTTGTAAGTTAACCGCTTTTAAGCTATGTTCCAGTATATCGGGATGTAAACAAGAAACAGTGAATTAGTTTAAAAGGCGGCAATGTGCCCTTTGCCGCTTTATAGTTATGGACTGGGTTAACAATTATACTCACTAACCCAGATTAAAATGCCACTAAAACAGATAACTGCTTTCTAGTTACGTAATTGTAGTTAACTATCTATTTCAAAACAATTCCTATATCATTAACAAAAAATACATGTCTATAAAGCAGTTAAGATCCGTTAACCGCCTTTTTGTACTGCAATGTAAAAAGGATTTTATTTTATTTTCATAACTATAAAGGAAAAAATGACTTTTAGTGGCACAAAAACTATAATATTACAAGAGTAACTAAAATCAAATCATAAATTAAAAAAAGATCTACCGTTTGGTATATGACAACATAGCTAAAGATTTAAGGAAATTGACCAGCATCGATTTGAAATTTTTGTGACGTTTTTCGCCGTTTACTCAAAAGTTGGTTTTGTCACTTAGCCGCCTTTTAGCTTGAGCACGGCAGAGGTATTTTACTAACATGGTTATTCACGAATAGACAAATCTGAATTCGCGAATCGCCAAATATGTATGTATTGGCCAAGTACGTATTTGGCACTATGCGTCGAAAGGTCTTGTTTTCTGTCGTGTACCTTTAAATTAGATAATTTACATCACATTAATTTCTGTGGGGACCCTTAAACGTTTTTAAAGCATAAGAATACAATTTAATTTTTTTTACATAGAACTGACCCGTGATTGACCACTATCTCACCTGATAAAAACTGTAGATGAGGCCACCGCACTGATTCAGTAACAGCCTATTCACTCTAGCCTTGAAGAGTCCTAGGTTGTATTTTTCTGGAAATCAGACGACGAATTTAATTTAACTACCTACTTATGTTCACGCTATTAACACTTTTTAAATCGGTGTTAAAGCGATCTACTCTGCTGCTTCGGGCTTCGCGCGCACTGGTGCGCTTCCTTATTTCCAATTTACATAATATTTCATTTTCTATTTAATTTTTGCCGTTTCTCTGTTAGGAGCCTGAAAGTAAAACTTGACATGTTTTGACAGTCTTGTTTATCCGGTTGCCATGGCAATTTATTTTCGAGTTCGTTACCGGCCTCATGTTTTTAGTTCGAAACTTCTGCAAAAGCACAAATTTATTTTTGGCCACCAACAAAAATTTACTTTTCACCTCACTAGCTCGGAAAGCCCTTTTTGTTTGTTTGACATCTATTGAGAAAATCGCTTTTTATCCACATGTGAAGAAAGAGTTTTGACATTTGAAGGCAGCTTACGTGATATTTGACAGCTAACAAAACGTAAAACGTTAAAAGTCCTGAATTTTTAACATCACAATTAATGAATTGCATCGAGTAAAAAACACTAAATACAGTCTTACAACTTTATTTTAATTAATAAATATCAGCATTCAACATTAACCTACATTCTTTTCTTGTTGCAAAAACGGATAAAATGTTCTGACAGTCCAAGTAAGTCGATGTGCGAACAAAACGCATCCGAAATAATAAAAAAAAACTTAAGTCAAAACTTTTCAATTAATTATTTTGAGTGAATAAATAAATAATAATTGATAGTACAAACCCTTTTTCTTATTTTCCTCGCTGTAGTGAGGTGAAAAGTTTTGTGTTATACACAGGTGAAAAGTTATTTTACGTCTCGTGTGTTGGAACACTCGCTATCGAAAGGATTCTATTTTTGAACCACTCGCTTCGCTCGTGGTCAATCATAGAATCCTTTCGATAGCTTGTGTTTCAAATGGACACTCGCAGGTAAAATACAACTTTCCCCCCTTGTATAACAAATAACTATTTAATTTAAAATATTACGCGTTCTTTCTCAACCCAGATTCGCCGTCGAGCTAGGAACTCTGAAAAATCCTATTAGCCTAGGTTCCGCTTATACAACGACCTTCACCGAGCTGGTTAATGGATGAAAAGTGTTTTATATGAAATTAAATATGTTGATAAATATATTGCAAGTGGGTTGACTAAAAAATTTCAGTCCAGAATATGATTAATAAATATTTTTTTTTTAAACATTTTACCGTTTCGGTTAATACACAAATGACGTACCAATCAAAAGTATAAAGCCTATAGAATATGCAAACGTTAGGTTGACTAACCAGACCAGTGCAAATCTAGACACGCGGCAGCGTGTCAAGCCAAGTTCAAGCAAAGGAACGAACGCTAATAACGGCAGTCTCGCTACAGCTTTCAAAACTAAAGCATCTTTTAAAGGCCTACGGGTAGCCGCACTGCCCCGGGATCCTGCAAGCCTCGTCTAATTTTATTATAATATTCATACTTGCTTCAAATCTATATTTCTATCTCCAAACGCTGTGTGCGCCAGCCAACTCCAAATGCTGCACGCGTCATCTCCAAACGTTGCACGTGCTACCTCCAGGCGCTGCACGTGCCATCTCCAAGCGCTGTACTCCCCATCTCCAAGCGCTGTACGTGCCATCTCCAAGCGTTGAGCGCGCCATTTCCAAGTGATATACCTACACGCTACCTCCAAGAGCTGTGCGCGCTATTACCAAGCGCTGCGAGCGCTCTCAACGTGTGCCTAGCTGTCCATGTGTTCTGGTCAACGGGTACCTTGCTGTTCACGAGCTCCCAAATCACCTTCTGATCGCCACGATTACGGTCAAGTGCAAAAATATGTATCGATTTCATCCTCTCATAATTATGTACCTACCGATACCTTAATTCGTCGACTTATGAACTATGGGACATATTTATTTATGACCAAGTTGTATGCACCCATATTTTTACACTCATGACTGTTACGACTGTACCTACTGGTGCACGGACTCACCAGATCTTTCAGTAACTTCATAATCTCCACAAACACACACACTCGCACAGTCCCACTCTCACATAAACTCACTCACACACCCACACACACACACACACGCATCCACAGAGGGGAAATATTTTTTAATCATCAAAATCCAAATTGATTGCAATTGCTAATGGCTTGAATACAATACCTACTTCGAAAGTAACATTTTTATTTAATTTGAAAAAAAAAATGTTGTATTTACATTTTCAGAGATGGTATTAAAGGCACTGGCGAGTGCCGTGGAAGTCGCCTTGAGGGGTAAGAATTATCAGCCGTGTATTTCGTTTATTGAGTTATTATTTAAATCTTGTAGTTTTTAAATTCATATTAAGCTGCTTTTAGTCACCACACTTCGTCTTGCTGAAGTGGTAAGAATTAACATACTGAACTTCTGCTTTGTTCCGAAAACAGAAAGAGTCCATTTGGTGGATACGAAACAGGAGCATACTTCTTGTTTTCATTAGTTTACTTGATCACTCGGTCAATTGCCGTATCTTTGATTGCATCTCAAGTAAACAGTGCATCTACAGTGCCCGCACCAGTCCTGTATGATGTCCCTTCACCTGTGTACTGTATAGAGGTAAATATTTATTTGGATCCTAAAAATGTGATACAAAGATAAACTCAAGAAATCAACATAATGATTCTCTTTTTTGGACGTTACTTCAGCGTAGCCCTTCGATCAACTACACACAACAACCCCCCCATGCTACCAATTGTTTTTCTTTATTTTTTTTAGACTTGTACCGTAAACGGAAAATAAATATTAGCTCCAAGTCGAGAAATTTAATTATACTCAAAGCAGTGTCTGCTTTTAGGTGCAAAGGTTTATTGATCAAGTTAATGGAGATAAAGTGGCGTTAAGTGGGCTACAGTTCTTTACTGTCACTCGTGGATTACTTTTAACAGTGAGTATATATTTTTTGTGAATAAATAAAATTTATGGACAACTCCCGATCTTTATCCCAAGGGAAATTCCAAAAATTCCTTTTAACTGCACCTCTATGATCCCAAAGGAATAGTTACGGAGATAGGGTCCCATTGAATTAAATAGGTATATATAAATCCCGTTTTTTCCTTATCCCTTGAAATTTTCCGATAATCCTAAAATTAAGTTTTTACTATTATAATCACCTACTTGCATGCCAAATTTGAAGTCTCTAATAATTATAGTTACGGAGATAGGGCCACTTTGAAGCAAAAATATACATCCCTTTTATTCCCTATCCCGTGGTAGGTAATTTCTAAAAATCCTTTTTTGATGTACCTCTATGCCAATCAAGGTATATCTATGCCCTATTTCAAGTCTTTATAACTTAAGTGGTTTGGGCTATGCGTTGATTATGTCTATCAGTCAGTTAGATCATTTTTTTTCACATTGGCATTTTTAAATTCGTATTATCTTTTAAATGGTATGCCCGATTTCAACAATTTAAAAAGGAGTCTACTGGTATTAAAACAGTCTTGAATACGTAATAATTTATTTAGATATAGATTAATACGAAGTTATGGATAATATGGTCAGATATTAGTCGGCATTTTTATCAACTTTTAAAACTTAAAATGTAGTTATAGTGACAAAACTACAATAGTAGATTTATATTAGTAGAATAATCGTTATTTAAACGAAATGTTTCATTTTTATTTCAGATTGCAGGTACAATCGTCACTTATGAGCTAGTAATGTTCCAATTCAAAACTCCTCAGCAACAACCAGCCAATTTACAAAATACGGCCAACGTGACCAACTGAGAATGTTACGGTTCTAGCATTTATGATATATTATGTAAAATGCTTGCAATAGTACCCTCTCTGTTTGCAACTGTGGGGTAGGTGGCAACTGATATGGACCTCATCCATACTTCGCGCTCTGAGAACATTATCTTGTTACTCTGCTCTACTTCTGCTCTTCCTTTTGGTATCCAGTATTTTTTGGTACACAATGTATGTTGTACTCCCATATAGTAGTATATGACCCGTGCATAGTTCGTATAATCACGTTCGCGAAGGTACATTTCCCCGGCGTTAGTGTCGGATGTTTTGTTATACGTGCAATTAGTGTTAGATATACGTCTATTACACCTTTTTATTCCATCCATACTAAGGAATAAGTGCAATTTTCGTATTAAGTGACTTTGTTTTCCTGCAACTGTTGTAACGTTGTGACCTAGTTACATATTTTATTTCCTGTTGTAATAAAATTATTTACAATTATTTTCATTAAAATTATTCTTGTTTGCCTTATTAACTAATGTAAGATAACCTGTTACTATAATTTAAAACTAGATCGAGTTAACGCTTCTGTGCGCGATTAATCTTACGCAGCGCGCACCGAAAACCAGTTCCTTATCGAACAAAATATTCGACTCGCTTGCGCCGCCGGCTTGCCTGAGTCCACGAACAACAGGCAACAGCGACGCTCAGGTACCAGCGGTGCACACGCTTATATACGTGTCGTCTCGCGCGCTGGCACCAATCATTTACATTTTGTTTTAAAAAAAGAAAATTTTCTAAGTCCTAGTTGTGTCGTGGACGCACTTTTTTTTTAACCCCGACTTCTTTCGGTGGAGCTAAACGCGTACAGACTCGCATCCAATTTTGGGTGCGACGTTTACGGCACAAGCCCACACACGGCCCAACATCCGGGGAAGGAGCGAGGGCTGGTGCCCCCGTCCACTCCAAGCCGCCTTACCCCCATCACCGCTGATCGTCTGGGGGCCCGCTTCACCGGACCTTCGACCCATAGAAGAGTAGCGTAGCTACGGAAAAAAAACCAGACAGGCCTTTACCCCCACGACCCGTTTCTCATCTCAAAGTTTTCTTTCGGTTTTTTATTTTATATAACGTATTTAAAAAAAAAAAGTTTCTTTTTAAATTTTGTAGACGTTTGTTTCATTGTCTTTTTCATTAATAGTATCCAGTAGGCAACTTAAGTTTACCAAAACGTCACACTGTATCCTGTATTCCTTTTGTAATTTTCTTATCTCGTCACTGTAATGCGTCAGGGTTTTTCTGTAACTGTACTAGTGTCAGGTAAGTTCACTACATCTACGTCTGTGTGCTGATGCGTCTCAGAAGTAGGTAATTCTGTAATGTTTACATCTGCATCTTGATACCTGTCTTTGTAACCCTTATCTACCATTTTTGGACCGTCAATAGAGTCCAGAGCCTCCTACGCCGATAGCAAAGCTGTGTATTAGTTACCCTTTCTGATGAGTGACACAAAGGGTATCTAGTGCCGGCTATCCTGTTTTTGGATAAGGAACGGCGACCAATAATCTCTGATCACACAGCTCAGGTTGTTTCCCACATTAGTTGGATTCAAATTCGTATTGACGTACTTAACTGAAACTGTAGCATGGAGATCTTCAATCATAGGTGGACCTCGATACTAGCACCGATTTCTCTTCATTACATTATGCAGAAACATCGTAAACGATCCTGCCTCGTTTACCATCCTACTTGACTATAATATGTTGAAGCAAGTAATGGATAGGTACATTCTCGTTGCTTGGTTGAGATACGACAACTTCTATGATGCCAGCCTCCTGTTCCTTTATTTTTTCCTGGTAATCCTTAATTGATTTAATATTAAAACGTCGTAGTAGGCCTTTCAAAAGTCTTTGCCAGCCGAAAATTGGTAGGTAATACTGGTGGTCTGGTGGAAACTCAATCCAGGGCCACTTGACTTCGTATCTTCCCATTACTATACTCTACTGTCTCTTTTAAATATTTCAGCGCTTCCTCTACGCGAATAGTTTTAGGAGAGTGCCCAAAGGAATTTCATATAAATTATACGCAATGGTAGGTCTGGCTCATTAAAGTCTACTTCTAGCTCATGGTATTGGCAATATATTACGATAAATAAGGTACGGTCGGCCTCAGAAGTCCCTGAACACTTTAGACTTTGTCCCTTTTACTAACGTGACATATTTCAAGTTTCACAATATATAACGGCTTATTGCGAAAAAGTTCTAAAATGATTAGTGACTTCTCAGGCAGACTGTACTTCCCTCTTGTTCTTCGTAATAATTGCCACAAATTCCAATCGAAATCTATGTTGATACGTAATAAATTTTCTTGTACATTGTGCTAGCTGCGTATAAAGGAAAAATAGCAGTCGTTACCAAGTGAGAGGTAAATACAACCACTAAGTGAATTGTTATCTGCACATAATATGTCAACATTATTATGTTTTCAGTATTCCATTCCGGTACTGTCATCATATCTATGATAATATATAGCACTGAAGTTACTTCCGCAGCTGGGCTTGACATTGTTGAGGTCTACGATTCACGGGTAAACCGGAATTATATTACGTATGGTATATATAGTACTAATTTTTTGAGGTGTCCCGATCTCAACCCTTAAATTGGCAAAATTTCTAAAAGTCGGGTATTCAAACCCTGTCTGAAATTAGAAGTCCTGAAAATTCTATATTTAAAAAAAAAACAAAAAGATGGTATTAAATAATGTGACTTGTGTGGTACATTGCTAAATTAAGGGTTAACAGCCCTCCTTTCGAACAAAGCCATTGTTTTCTATTATGTACTCAATTAAATAATCCTCAGTTTAAAATGAACGTAAATATAAAATAAAATAGCTCATTGAAATAACGACTTTATTATTTACAGTAGAGAGTTCATTTTAAATGAAACTTTGTTTGTTTGTTTATTTTGGTTGTTTTGGCTGCATGTCTACGACGCATTCAATTTTGAAAAACATTATCTGCCAACAAAGTTTCATTTAAAATGAACTCTCTACTGTAAATAATAAAGTCGTTATTTCAATAAGCTATTTTATCTTATATTTCCGTAAATTGTAAGCTGAGGACATTCTAAACTTTGTTCAAAAGGTGGGCTGTTAATGAGATCGGGACACCTCAAAAAATTCGTACTATACCTAACTACCAAAATGGATAAGCAATTGAATTTGACTACGGACTGTCTTGGAGAAATATGAGTAAATGAAATCATAAAAACACCATAATTAAACTATATTGAATCAGTTTCTATAAAAACATTTCGTAAAGCAAGCCACACATACTCTACTCAAGATATAAACGACAGTAACTGTAATGTCACAATACTTTTAACGACCGCTTTAGCCTAGTTGGTAGTGACCCTGCCTACGAAGCAAGAGGTCCTGGGTTCAAATCCCGGTAGGGCATTTATTTGTGTGATGAGCACAAATATTTGTTCCTGAGTTATGGATGTTTTCTATGTATTTAAGTATTAATTTATCTATATAAGTATGTTTATCGTCGTCTAGTACCCATAGTACAAGCTTTGCTTAGTTTGGGACTAGGTCGATTTGTGTAAGATTGTCCCCTAATATTTATTTATATATTTATTTTATTTATTCTTTTTACTAGCTACCAGTACCTATCAACCGTGTCGCGTGATTACAAACCTCAACACACCCTTTTAATTACGCGACGTAAAATTCAACACCCTGTAAACAAAACTTAAAACACCCCTTATATATTTAACAATATTTAAAAAACATAACACTTACTTTTAAATTATTTTTGACATCCTTTATGTCAGATTTTTAATCAACCTGTACCTATGTATGTACGCGCCCTTTAAACACAAAATTATTATTATCTCATAAAATACAATTAAATTTTAGAGCTTTAAAATCTTAGTACCAGATGATCACATAACTATAACTATCAATAACAAATTATCAATTAATTTGTTAATAACTACACTCATTAAAAATACAATATTAATTCAAGATACCCATTGAGACATTCAGACTGACACAATGAGTTCAAATTTAGATGTAAAGTCTGAAACACACTTAATACTAATCCTAATTTCTAAGTTAATAGTTCATAAAACCAAATATACTACTACACTTTTAAAACATAGTATCTTTCACAACTATCACTTCTACAAAGAGTATGTGCACCTCAGCAATGTTAAACTTCAATCACAAACTGTAAAATCTGTAAGGATTCGGCTACCACAACGATGGAGATGGAGTCTATGTGAGCATCCTGTCACAAAACCTCTGGAACTTGACAGCAGGCAAACATTTTGTCAGAATATCTGCTGTCTGTTGATCTGTGGGACAGAATTTAATTTTTAATGAATTTTCTTCTATCTTTTCCTTTAAGTAGTAATACCGAACGTCAATATGTTTGCTTCGTTTATTGATAATTCCTTTCTTCACAAACGATGGTTCGCACAAACGGCACATCGCATTGACGTCGACAAATGACACGTCGTACAATCGTCCATCGCCTAATCATTCGTCGCACTTATGTAATAATTCCTCATAACATAAACAGGGAACTGCCAGCGACTAGCCGACAAAGAAACTCCGTTTCTTTTTACTGCATGTATAAAATAACTAAAATAAGACATTCCGCTATAATAAGTAGCAGAAGATTTTTTCGTACCTATACCTATTGAAATTCCTTAGCGCCTTAGCACAGTAAGTATCAGAGTTGCGAGTGTAATCAAGAGATAACTCGAAAGCAATTTAAAAATTCTCGCCTTGCACGAAATAAATCACCTATCAACGTCGACCTGGCAGATTAAGAAGGATAAGATCTAGTCAAGTTTTATTTCAGTCCCAAATTCCTTACTGCTTTTTCAAATAAAAGTATTGCGATTTATTTTTATGCTCTTTTTAGTGTACTCGTAGCATCTTCATTTTTGTACGTTTCTCCTACTGATTTTCTAAATGTGAAAGTTAAAAGTGCGTGCGTTCATGCGTGCATCCGGGTGTGCTTGTTTTTGATACTTTTTCACGTTAAAACGGCTGGACGGATTAGGATGAAATTTGGCAGGAAGATAGCTGGATCTCTGGAAAAACCCTCAGTTTGCATTGTGACAGCGTAGAGTTTAAGTCGGAACTGATTTAAAATGTCGAATGTGTTCTAAAAGAATGCAGAAATGACAAAGGATGATTAAAAACCACCAACAAAGTCACTTTCCCACGGTAAATATTCCAGAATTCGTAAAATTTCGTAAGACATATTTGATTTTTTGGGTAAACATTGTTTGACATATTTGACATTAGTGTCGCGAGTTTTTAATACAAAATTTCTCACGATTCAGACTAAATCGTATTAAAAGCTTACATTCGGCACGAAGCCGAAATGTATCAATCTGAAGGAACTATTGTTATTAATATTCTGTCGCTGCTGGAGATAATATTCCGGGGATCCAGAATATTGTCATGTATGTAAACTAGCTCATACAACTACATCCGCCAGTAACGTATACGTGTAAAGCTCATCTAAGAAATAGGTGACCATAAATTTGAATTTACTGCGGACGGAGTCGCGGGCAAAAGCTAGTTGAACTATAAAGGGATAAAAGCAGTAAGCTAGTTTGTATAAAATACTTAGGTACTTATACTTGCATATATTTAACTAGCAGTATTGAATTTATGTTGAACAGGTAACGAAGCAAAGGTTTAAGCAAGTTGTTCCTAAGCCACAAGGGTTGTTAACTATTTAAAACATTTAGGCACATCTGCACAACTATTTCTGTGGGTAAATTTAAGGACCGCTTGGTAGATTCTCCGAACTAGGTATAAAGAGATACGCTATAATGAAACAGTTATTTATGATACAAGTGCAGGACATAGACAATTCCCATTGAGCGTCGGCGATGTTAATCACGCGCGAAGCGTGTTTTCTAACGACACGAGTTAGGGATAGCCTACTTTCCACGTGTATCTATGTCATACATCACTTTGCAATGCATTGTGCGAGGAAACAATTAAACAGAAAACACAGAACAAATACACAAATGAAAAAACTTAGCAATTTGCGAAACAAATCAGAACGCTAAAAAGACATAAAAATAGTTTACAATAGTATTTTATCTACTCTCATATCGTAAAATTCGAATTATAAAATTAAAAAAGAGTTTATATTGACATACTTTTTAAACAAACTGAACTGATCAGTGAATGCGAAGAAAATTTGACTCCGCCCGATATTTAGATGCGGCGAAGGAAATGACTCATAATTTATCACTAGCAAAGTTCAGAAAATTATACGATAAATGCTATCAAGATTTTATGGCATGGAAAATGCAAAAAGGCTACTTCGTTTTTGGAAAAATGTGTGAGAGAAGATAAAATACAAAAGCCAAACAGAATGACCAGGTTGCTCGCAAATTTGTTATTACCATGAATTTTACTCACCAGCTGCTTAACAAGTACGCACGCCAGAAAAATCTTTACTGCCCCACCCGAAACCGAAGAGAAGTCTTGTTTAAAATTATAAGTAAAAATAAAAGGAGTATTACACACAAAATGTGAATACGATAGCAAAAGGAATGGACAGCTGTACCTCTACCATGAGTTACACTAGTTTACAGTGACCGTACTCGTTAGCGACGGCGTAAATGATTTGTATGGAGAATTGTGTACAGCGCCTCTAGCGGTACAATTCTCCATACAAAACGTTTACGCCGTCGCTAGCGAGTACGGTCACTGTAAACTAGTGTAACTCATGGTAGAGGTACAGTTGTTACAAAGAATTAGTCGACGGGAGTCTTAGAATAAGTAAAGGTGGTACAGATGAATTTGCCAGCCAAGTGTTCGTTAAGTGTTGTGTTAGTCGGAGTAAAATTAAAGGTATCTTTTAAAAAATCCTTTGCATATTTTTTGATATCGATCCTTACAGCTGAAATGAAGCCAATCTAGAACTATTTCTTTAGATAAATGCCACTCTGCTAGGGTATAAGTGATAGGTAACTTAACTTTTAACTTAACTGTTACCTTTTGGTGGTTACAAAACAAATATGTATTTTGAGTATAAAAACCGGGGTTACCATGTCGATGATTCTGGTCTTAAAGAGTTACAGCAATTACTCGTATATAGAACGTTTATTAATCTTTAAAAGCTTCCAGACACTCAGCTCTTGAATTTTTCGCCAATAATCTTAACCATAATATGTGCCCTGAGTAGCGTATCCATTTTTGTAAACCAGAACTGAGTTTCTCTTGAGTCCAAGTCCAATGTAAAAAGATGCATAATTAATTACCAAAGACAATTTTACTTATAGACTGTCGACTTCCATACTAAAAAGCGTTCACCGGAACAAAGCCAAAATCCAGGCTTATGACTAGATGGCGCTGATAGTTTTCCTACATTATTTCTAGATGGCGTTATTAACACAATGGCGCCGAGACCTTTTCCTGCATTATGACTAGATAGCACTATTATAATAGTTTTCAGTAAACGTACCACAAGGTAATGTGAATAGTCATCAATAAGTACTTGAAAGTATTTATAGCCATATAGGCTAGTGGGCTCTATAGGTCCACATACGCCGCTATGTACTAAATCTCCAATTTGTTTACTGTTGCTTTTCTGATAATAGAAGCTTCTCCTTGTGCTTTTTCCTTCAATACAGGTATCACAGATCTTCTCTGGTACAGGTAAGTTTAAAAGTTTCAAATCATTGTAGTTTATATGACCAAGTCTTTCGTGCCATATATCGCTGTTGCTGTTAGCAATATGAGCTTCATCAATATTCAAGTCAAGTTTCAGTGTGTACAAGTTATTACTTTTATTACCTACCTTTAATACATATGTTTTCTTTCCGTATTGTAACATTGTTGTGAGTAAATGTGATGATAAAACCTTTTTCTCTTAGCTTGTTAATGGATAATAAATTATGTCGCAATCCATTTACTAATAATACTTAAATTTCAATTTGTAATGGTCGTGAACATTGGTAATCAACTGTAAAGATGCCTTTTCTTCAAGCAATTAGGACCTGCCCATTTGCTATTTGTATTTTGATTGGTGTTGATAGTTCTGTTATATTTGTTATATACTTTTCACATTCTTTCTTTACCATACTTTAACGACTGCTTTAGCCTAGTTGGTAGTGACCCTGCCTACAAAGCAAGAGGTCCTGGGTTCAAATCCCGGTAAGGGCATTTATTTGTGTGATGAGCACGAATATTTGTTCCTGAGTTATGGATGTTTTCTATGTATTTAAGTATTTATTTATCTATATAAGTATGTCTATCGTCGTCTAGTATCCATAGTACAAGCTTTGCTTAGTTTGGGACTAGGTCGATTTGTGTGAGATTGTCCCCTAATATTATTTATTATTTATATGGTTTGTTGCACCTGAATCTAATATGAAATTATTAAATTCTTAAAGCGCCTTTACAAATTGAACGCTACGCAATTAATTTAATAAATTTCTAACAAGTTAATTTTATTTAAGACTTCCATCTTTAAAATTATAAGCATTAATAGCACTTATATATAATTTAATAAGAACAATTTAACGCCATTTTATATTTTATTATAGACTAGGGTTCCTTATTGAGAAATATAAAACGCTGCTAATATAACATTATTTATTACTTTTTTCTAGGAGTTGTTTCAAGATGGTAGTATTTCTAGACGTCGACTGTTTTCTAACCAAGAATGAAATTAAGTCTTCTAAGAAGCATGAGGTGGCCTTGGACCAGAACACATTTTGTTTTGTCTAAAAATGCAGAGGCTGCAGATTCAAAGTTCCTTTAAATAAATAAATAAATAAATAAATATCAAATATCACATAGTATTATATGTTTTATATGTTTTAATTGGCTGTCTTTCAATAAATCTTCTTGCTACTAGTTGAAGTGTTTTGTTACCATGTCTGATAGTCCTTTTATTGAATCGAACAGCTAAGCATTAAAGTTTTGTAAAATTACAAATCTTCTTACTTCATCAACCACGTGATCTAAATTATGAATATTGCTGGTAACATAATCTCTTCCGTAAAAATGTTTAAAGCTTTCACAAAATTCAAATAATAGTTTTTTCACGCCACTGCTCGGAAACGTGGCGAAAGATGGTCTTCTTTGGTTTAAAATCTTACACAGTTCGTTGATTGCTATATTTGGTATATTGAACTTCACGGCCTAGCGTTGTATATTTTTTCTCAATTCCCGGTTTTTTCGTAATCACTTTCGACTTCGCAAAAAAAAAAAAATCAAATCGTTTATTCTGCAAGTAGGCCGCAAAGGGCTCTTTTACATGTCACTTTTTTTTAAACTACCAGCGCTTTCGTAAGGACCATCATTGCCAAGAAGAATGCGCCGCAAGAAACTTGGCAGAAAGTCATCTTAACAAATTAAAATATAATAAATCACTATCTTCATTGTAATCTTTTTCTTCATTTTGGTATTTATCTTTGCTTTCAGTATCTGAACATAACACATTATTACCTGCTACGGAATCCTTACTTAATATTACGCTTTGTGCAGACGTACGTACAGGCAACAACCCTACACATGATCATTTCATTTTAAACTAATAATGGTCTTGGTTTACTGTTTTTAAGACTTATTGTTCTCATTGTGTTCTAATTTAATGCTTTTACTCTTATAATAGTTTTGAATGAGACTATATCTTTACCATCTTATAATCGTTTTCTCTAAGTTTTTTATAAAATCTTATAGTCTCACTGAGTGCTACTATAAGAGCATAAATTTTACTAAGACTATTAAGTCTTGTTACATGCGGGTATAAGATACTATGTCTTGTAACAGTTTTATAACTTACTCCTGTAGTACACTATAAATTTCTATTTTTGTGAATTTCAATTCATTTGTGGTGAGGGTTCCGACTGATCAACTGTCGACCTTCACAAGAGAGGAGTTTTGGCCGAAAGGTGTCGCTTACGCGGTTTCGTGGCCGGTTAAGTGACACTGCAAAAGTGCCAACGTCACAGACTTCACGTGCTTGTAATTAGGTTGTTAATTAAATGTAATATAAATATGTATGTTGAGCATGAGATATACTGAGAGTCTTTTCACAAAGTTTTTAAATGATTCTTTCTCATGAAATGGCATGAAGTTGAGTCTGGGTTGCGGTTCGCGTTGAGTGGTAAGGTGTACTGAACTCTGTATCGGGGTGCCTTCGAAACCCCTCACAAGTTGTGCTGCGGTCATAATAAGTAGATGGTGCTTCGGCAGCGGGAGTCGGGCGTAAACGGCGTAACCAACTTCAATTGTAAAATATTTTCTTCAGTTGTGTGCCGTTGTTTGACTTCTGATTCTAAATTCTCTGTCTGAACTTCGATATCGCTTTCAATAACATCGAACTTTTTCTCATAATTTTCGAGATTTGACAATCTTTGATTTACTTCGAAATCTGATGTAATTTGTATTTCTTCCAATTGCGAGCATAGTTTCGTTAGTTGGCCGCGTATTGCGGCTCGTAAGCGAGTGAGGCGATTAATTTCTTCTTCAGCCATCGTCGCCAAAATATTAAATACTTTTTAAAATTCAATACATTAATTCGTTCATCACAATATATTTTCAATTGACAAGCAAAACATGTCAACAAACGTATCCAGGTGACGCCCTGACAGGAATAGTCTATGACATAAACTGTATTACAAACTTTCATTTTCCTTGTTGATTAATAATAAAAAATGCAGCAATAAGCTTTTAAATATTTATCAAGTACTAGGTAATCACAATAACAACAAGTCATTATTCATTCAAGCATTAAAAGTCATTATTCATCAATTATTGTTTTAATAGTTACTATTACGGCAGAAAAGCTCATTCCCGCAATTCGGACAATACAGGTCTCTTGTTTCTAACTCATCCACTTCGTCGTCGGGAGACCAGTGCTGTCAACGACAATCCTCACAATAGCCTGTGGCCATCATGCCCTCCTCCTTCAGCAAAACGGTGTAGTTCGGCAGTTTTATAAAAAACATTTCCACGTATATGGAATGTGGGAGTCTCAAGCAATACAGCGTATAAAGCATGTTTTCAATCTAAATAAAAAACATAAATATTTATATGATCTACCTACAATTAAGTACTTATTAATTACTTTATGAATGCACGGGAAGCCTTAAACATATTACCTGTTCAAAATATGGAAGTGTATTATTAAAAAACTCATATCGCTCGTTTATATACTAAAAAATTGTCTCGATTGAGAGGCAATATAGAGATTAAATATTTTTCCGGAAAACGCGTACTACTGCAGTTCTTTTCGTTGATGAATTCATATTGTAACTATTACTTCCGTAACGTACGACAAATAAATACGACAATCGATAGAAGTTAATTAAATAATTCCGCTGCTAATCGTTTTTTTATAGTACATTGTTGTAGAGGCTGGAATGTAAGCAATAGATGGACGAGTTTGTTTGAGGGCCGAAGCGTAGCGGAGGCCCTCGAAAGTACGAGTCCATCTATTGCACTTTTGGCCGAGACTAAACATTGTGCTTTTCACGACTAATGCGAGGAAATAAAAAACGTTTCTTATAATAAAAATAAATATTTAATTAAAGTTTATGTTAATGTTTGCATGGGGGCAGTTGTTAAAACTCATTGTGATGTTTTTCCCTGGAAAGCTGATTTTAGTGTTCTGCGTCATTTCAGTCGGTCGGGAACTTAATCAAACATAGTTAGAGTTAATGTGAGCGGCCGTTGCGGCCGCTACGGCCGCTCACGTAACTCGAACTATGTTTGATTTAGTCGCCGTCACGACGCGTCGCCGGTCGCCTTACCGGCCTAGTGGCCAGTATCAAAAACCACATAATTAAAAAATAAAAACCTTAACCTTGCAGCGCTTAAAAAGTTTAATGCTGTGGCGTTTTTCATACTTAAAAAAAATTAAAGCATTTTGTGCATATTATGCGTTTAAGGAAAAAAACACCTCATTAAAGTCATGAATGACGCATCCTCATTGGTCAATTGAATTTCACATGCAGCAGACGATTACTTTTGATTGGTCGTTTCAGCACGCCGGGAATGAAATTCAGAAATTATCTTTGAAAAAGTCGTATCGTATTATGAAATACATATACTGATACGACCTGTTTTCGATTAGTGTAACATTGTTGTCGTGTTTGCGCACCATAAATGAATCAGCTGTTAAGAGGGTTTATACCTGCTGAGCTGGCAACGTTGCATTTTTGTTAGTTTTTCTCGATTATTCCATAAAAATTAAATGAAAATTAAAAATGTTTTGAATACAAATTGTTCTAATATATAAGTTAATGTGTCTACTGCAATAATAATTCGTGATAAGACTTTTATTTTCTTTAAAAACCGTTAGGTAATAATTTGTTCGTTTTTAAAGAAACTAAAAGTCTATCACGAATTATTATTGCAGTAGACACATTAACTTACATATTAGAACAATTTGTATTCAAAACATTTTTAATTTTCATTCAATTTTTATGGGATAATCAACAAAAACTAACAAAAATGCGACGTTGCCAGCTCAGCAGGTATAAACCCTCTTAAATGTACATATATAGGCAGTTTTGTGTACTGGATTTAGGTTATCTATGGCCACATTTTCGAGCAGTGTCGTGAAAAATATATTTTTTAAACCTAATGAAATGTAAGTGGCCAGTTTAGTATGCAACATGCACGTTTCTCTAAAGAGGTTTCAATATAAAATACAGCAGCGTTTCTAGGGAATGTATGTAAAGATTTTTCCATGTTCTCCCTTCGCAATAATTTTGAAAAAAATATATATTATAGCTTGTTAGTGAGTGTATCACTGGTGATAAAATCGAAGCGGTCGCTTAAATGGAAGTAGGCAAAAAAATAATTGTAAAGTTTAGTCAGCAGTTTTTTAACTTTTTTGTATGGCTTAATGAAAATGTTATTTATGTCATATAAATCCTTAGTAAATGTAAAATTGCTGTCAATTGAAATTCCGAACAATGTAAATAAACCATTTAATGAAATATCCATATTCTATCACTTGTTTATTGTATTAATGGTTTAGGATAGTGTTGTGGTAAGTATTGATTAAATAACAAACGGATTTAGCAGTATTTGATGAGGGAAAATGGAAATTAAAGACATTTTAAATACAAGGTTTGTTTACATTGTTTGCAATTTCAATTGACTGACAGTTTACACAACATATATGACGCACGTCAAAATCGGCTGGCAAGAAAAAAAAATATGAAAGAAAAACGATTTTTCGTTTTTTTTTCTTTTAGGTATTGAGTTTAGGGGTCTGAAATTTTGCAGATTAATAACTAATGTGGTGCCATATCACCCATAATAATTACAAGCCGAAACTCGCTGGGGGCAGAATCACTTAGCTTATTCTGGCATGGCCTTTTACAATGCATAGGTTTTAACCAAACTCCTTCAGAAGTTTATAGTAAAAAGTTTGGTAACGAGTTAATAATACTCTCTTTCCATGTCGATGACATTGTCATTTTGTACACGGAAAATAAAAAGCTAAGTACTGTCATATCTGACTTACGAAATTATTTTAGTCTGAAAGTGATTGGCAAACTCAGTTATTACTTATATTAAAATATCTCAAGAAAGTTACATTCGTGATTGGCTGCAAAAATATCACAATGATGGACTGTAAGAGTGTGCCTACGCCGTTGGAAACTAAAAAGTTCCTACCAAGTGAGAAGAGTAATGTAAGTGAATCCTATCCGTATCAGCAATTGATAGGCTCACTGAACTTTCTGGCCGAGAGTACTCGCCCAGACATTGCTTTTGCCACATCATATTTAAGCCAATTTAATACTTAATGTGATAAAAGTCATCGGAAGGCGGCAAAACGTGTATTACAATATTTGAAAGGCACTATCGATTAGGGCATTACTTTCAGGAAAGTCGGTGGATGACTAATTGGCTACGCGAATGCAGATTGGGCCAATTGCATAAGAATAAATAATAACAGGGTAGAAGGGAATCTCTTTTGACCGCGTCCAAAACGCCGCCATTTATATACCTACTTCCTCCCTCACGTCGTTACACCCCTCTGTCATCCAGGCTTATTGCTAGGGTTGCTTTCTGTTAAATATTACTTACGTCTAAAGATAATATCGCTAAAATATTAAGTTTTTATTTACTTTGAAATCATTATTTTATTCTAGTTTTACAAAATATGAGATTTATAAATCATTAGGTACAGTCAAGGATTTTAATTATTAGGCACTTGCCACTGTTTGTATTCTAGCCGTGTAATGCAAATCGGGTGAAGCCGCTTATACTCGTATATGCTGATTTGCATTACACGGCTAAATACGAACAGTGGCAAGTGGCCTAACAATTAAAATCCTTGACTGTACGTACCTACATATTATAGGTAGGTACTTTTAAGTAAGAAGTTATTACAGGTGCCATACCAAATGAGGCCATTTAAGGTGATTTGGCATCGTTTTTCAATTGTTTATACACCCAAATACACCACAATAACTTGACGTCATTGTTATTTGTTTCCAATAAAACAAACGCGCAAACAGTTAACAGCCAAAAGTGCGTGCGGCGACGCCGGCCGTGATACCCTGACTGAGTTCTTGCTTAGCGAGTACTCTAATATCGTGACCTTGAGTCCGGCCGGAGCGGGAGTTTCCCTTCTACTCTGTTATTATTTATTCTTATGCCAATTGTCCTATGGATCGTCGTTCATACACCGGATTCTACTTTTCTATGGCCGGGGGAGCCATTTCATGGGAAAGTAAAAAGCAAACCACCATTGCCCTGTCGTCTAACGAAGCGGAATATATGAGTTTGTCCAGTGCGGGTAGAGAGGCTGTATTTCTGAGACGATTGATGTGTGAACTTACTGGTATGTCAACTGTCATTACTATTATAATGATTCACAGTCTGCCCAGAAGTTGGCATTGAATCCGGTTCACCACAATAGAACCAAACATATTGACACGAGATTTCATTTAAAACGAGATTTATTATCCAAAAATGTTATTTGTGTCGTATATATTAATACTTTGGAGATGTGGGCTGATGTACTAACTAAGCCATTGGCTCGTATCAAGCATCAGAATTGTATAAAAGGAATAGGTTTATGTTTATAATCTTGTTTTGATTACGGGGGAGTATGTTGTATAGCTGGCTAATCAAAATTTTAAACTTATTATTCTTTACTATACATTGTATTCTATCTAAAATGTACTTATGTCACTTCAATAAACAAAGTCTAATACAACAGGTATATTTCTTTTAAATAGGTACTTTAATTGTCAGCAAGACCGGTAAAAATATATGCTACCTACGCGTACGCAACGTGTAAAAGTTATTATGTATTCTTACTTTAGATTACTATTTCGTCGTACTTGTAGATTTTGATACATTACGACCACTGGTAATAAAGTAACTATAAATTCTCTTAGGTATCTCCTTTTCAACATTTGCTCCTGTTTATAGTGCCCATCCTGAATACTTTAAGTGAATATCAATGTTCAAATTAAGGTTTATTGCGCTCTTTTTTCATAATAATAATAACCCTTAACAGTAATGGCCCCATTTTTTTATTAAATCTCTTCGAAATAAAAATTGCGGTGTAAAGCAATTATTTTTACTACTATCGTAAAACAAGTGTTCGATTTTATTTATGACGCTTGGAGTCGTAAACTTTGTTTTACTACGATATTTTGATGAAAAACTATGCGATATAAAGTCCCTGACCCAAGTGCAATGAAACTGAATTTATTTTGAAACTTGAGAAAAATCTCAATGTAATCAATTACCTACTTTAATATTTGAAATACTTCATTTAATTGGTTTTCTTACCAACTTTAAAAAAAATAAGATTGCTAAATTAGACTGTATTTAGGTTTAATTTATGTGACTCTTATAATATATGTATATGCTCACGACCACATGTTGAGATAGCACAATTTGGCTATGATGTGATACAGCTCCAGGCAGTTAAGCGTATATACCTGGGATTCCTTTTGTATATTACGGGTACGGAACCTTAAAACTCAAAAACTTTTGACATTGGTTAAATAAATTATATAGATAGTCCATACAATAAGAGTCTTTAAAATTCTGACTAACCTTTAAATTTGACCTACCAAATCAGTAATCGAAGTGAAAATCATCGATCAATCTGTCCACATGAAATAGGATCTGCGGTGTTCATTAAGGGAGTCGAGAAAGTTTCGTTGGTATCAACTTATTGCCTGTCATGGCACCGAGCTCGAGTCGAGCTCTTACTGTTTATTACAAAATGTCCTCTAGCCTTGAAGTTTAGGCAGGACTCCTGCATGCCATGTACAGACGCGCGATTCCAGAGCTAAAATGGCAAAAATGGAACCCTTATAGTTTCGCCATGACTGTCTGTCCCATAGTCCGTCCGTGGCTTAGCTTAAGGAATATTAGTGCTAGAAAGTTTGCATGGATATAATATGTTGGCGACTGGCTGCGGTGTGACCTCTTTTATATTGATTTTATCTGTCACTTCCTTTTTCTTAATAATGTTTTTTAAATACAATGTCAGTTGTTGTAGCGAGTTGCTAGGATCTGTCTGTCTGAACTGAAATTGTGCCTTAGTTATTAAATTAATATCGTTTAACACGTGTTTTCATCCATATTCATAGTTTCTTCATACAGTCCATCACTAGCTATCATTTTGGTGAAGCAGACGCGATGCGGCGCCAGGTGGAGCGCGAGCGTGAACTCGCGCGACAACAGGCGGATCGCGAGCGTCAACAAGCGGAACGCGAGTTTGAGCTCGCGCGTCAACAAACTGTGCTCGCACGTCAGCAAGCAGAGCGCGAGCGCGAGCTTGCCCGCCTGGAGTCCGAGGCGGAGCAAACGGAGCTTCAAGCAAAACTCGCCGCTTTGGAAGCATCAGATAAGTCAGCTCGTAGTCGTTGTTCGTATTTTTCCGATCACAACGTAGAGAAGCGCACGTCCACGTGGGTTTCAGAACAAAATGCCAATGTGACCACGGCAAACCAAGTAGATATGCCTGGTAAGGCGCCGACTGTCACCTTGAGTAATCCTCAAGGACCTTATCCACAGCCGGCCGCCCCTACGAACACGGTATCGTTTTACATGCCCGATGTCAACCGTGCAAACCACTCTAAATCCACACATACGTGTAGCCTTCTTAATAATAAATACGACACGATGACACAACAGTTACCTGAACGTTCTTCTTCCGACCCTATAACAAAACTGTCTCAAGCTATTAACGCTCTTTCCAACAGGCCAAAGAAACCAGAACTTGTCACATTCTCGGGTGAAGCTAGCCAATGGATTTTTTAAATGGCTGAATGCTATGATGCCATAGACCTATAAACATCATGGTGCTGTGTGACATGAAACAATAGACGATCGCATTGCCGGCCTAGGCCCGCAACGGTGTATTTTGAAGCCTGTTTTAACGAACACAACGTAAACATTACATAGCATGTTTGAGAAAAAATATGTGTATTGGTGTGTAGCGACACTTTTGCCGTGGTATTTGACTTTGCAGATTTCCGTACAATAAACCCGTCATTCTAAATATCTTCGTTAGTTGCATTAAAAAAAAATCTGAAAAAAATATATATGGTGTACTCCAACCTGTAGATTCAGAATTTAGCATAACAATAAAAAGTCCATAACATAATATTACCGACATATTGCTCGGGGGCGTCGAATTCTGTTTTTTTTTTTATACTAGAATAATGTTTACTATACGTTCTGGTAGTATTGTTATAATAATTTCTTTCAGTGAAATTAAACATTTTATTATTTTGTCACATTGTTTGAGATAGGCACGGCCGGAACAGGTACCTATTGCAGGACTCGTTTAATCTACCACAAACTCGTCCAGCAATTAATTACTTTACGGCATCTGCAGTAATGTACTATTTTTACTTTTAACGGTTTTTTTAAGTCGGTTTAATATTTTGTTATTTTTCTGTTGTTTACCTATCTAGTATCTCAGATTGGCATAGATCTAGCTTTACGAGGGTCTATAATTTCTGTTAACAAGCAGTTGTAGTAAAAGTTTATTCATTTCGATTCCATTTTTGTTGTTCCAAAAATGAATCTTCTCTACGAATTCTTTCTACTTTCAGTGGAAAGTCTTTTCCAGTCCACACCGCAAACAAGCAAACATTTTGTTTTAGAAATAAGCTGCCTCTGAATTTTATAGAACCGTGCCTTACATCGTTATTTACACTTCTATCAGGCTTCCGTAATTTGACCATCTTTTGCCTTACAGCTTCTGGGTGAAAACCAAAGGCAGAACAATGCCTCCGCCATAGGTTCCATCTGTTGACGCACTGAGGAAAAAACAAACAACCCACACCTCGCTATGATTATTTTCTCTTGCATTGCCAGCTGATTCAGGGCATATTTTTCATTATATTTGTCATGCTGGGTGCTCGGAATGTTTTGAAGGGATTAAGAGCACAAGAGAGATTTAACTTATGCTGCCCAGCTTGTATTCGGACGCCTCTTACACACTTTGCTGAACGATGACGCCGTTAACAAATATCATCTTCTCAGTCCCAGCCAAAGTGCACTCTCAGCTCGGAGAACAATCTCTCTCAATTTCGTGCCGATTATTGACCTGAAATATTTAACTAAGTAAAGGATAAGTATATACTAAGGAATAAGTTATATATATATACATACATACATTTATATATATATATAAACTGACCGGCAGGCTGACTACTGATTCACTGATCTGACAGCAGAAACCGCTAGGTCTAGAAACATCTAATTTTGCACAAACGTTCCTTATATGACGTAAGTGTGCACTAAGAAAGGATTTTTGGATTTTAGGATATAGAAAATACATAGTTTTTCAATATTCTGCTACTTATAGTGAAAAGTGGTTTTAGTGTTCATGTTTAAATTCTGCTACTTGTTCCTCGAGGTTGTATAAAAAGGTTATTTTAGCCGATACGTAGTCCCATCAGTAATATCAGGCCTCTGGCATTTCACGCCGTAATGAAGTACCTTTACAGAAAAATAACAATAGATTAATAGAGGACGAGGACAGTATACATTACTTTTTGAAACCAATAAACGAGGCAACCAATTGGATGTGATTGCCACTGTCTTTTTTCCCTTTTTTTATTGAATTTACTGACTATCGTAAGGTAATGTATGTACCTAACATACATCGCAAGCGGAAGGGCATTCAGCGGGCACATTGTCAGTGTGGATAACCAATGAATAATAATAATAATAACAAATGAATAGATACGAAATAGTATACGTAAATAAGAATAAGAATAATTTATTAACCAATGAAGTTACACAGTACACGGAATTACTTATTACACATTGTTACTTAAGTGATAACATAGGTACTTATATGTGACATTACAGCGGCCTTCGCACTAGACTCTGGGTCTGTACCGCGAGTGCCAAGTGAGATTCTAAATAACAAAAATAAAATAAGGTTGAATAAAGAAATAAAGACTCAACAAGTTACTTAATGTGATGTGTGTGTGTGTGTGTGTGTGAGAGAGAGTGCGTGTGTGTGTCAGTGCGTGTGTGTGTGCGCGTGATAAATATAAATTAATTGCTTTATACCCAAGTAGATCTTACTTTATGCTGTGCTCGGCAGACTGCTTCCGAGAGCGAGCTCAAGATTTTATGGCGGCTCAAAGCCTTTAATATGTGGTCCGCCGTTAATAAATTTCGTTCTGCTAGTATTATTGTGTGGTCTGCTGGTATTGAAGTGTTTTTCGTTATGTTCAGCAGTTTCCCGCAATAGTTCCGGACCGAATGGTTTGAGCATTTAACCACGAATCGATCGCAGCGCGCGCCGTGGCCAAAAAATTAACTATCGACGGACCAACATTCACTATTTACTAGTGAAATTTACGTATTCGTGAATGATTATGATTAAGCAAAAATAAATAAATATGCGTCACGAAACTTGCTGCATAACTGCAAGAACAATGGCAAAAACAGTGATCACAAATTCTATAAATTTCCACAAGCAAGTTGGAAACGGGAACAACGAAAAGAAAACGAATGAAATGTATAGGTAATCGCTCTCAAGAGGAAAAGTACCTAAGCTAAAAGCAACATTTCAAATATTATACAGGGTGCCTTTTTTTAAGGGGCTTTAAATGCAAGAATGATTCTACTCCCAGAACTGAGCATATTTCGTTCTGAAACTTTAAAAACAGTCTAATCTTAATTTTAATGCTCATACAAATTAAACACTAAACTGACATCACATTGATAAAGTTTATCATCATCATCATCAGCCTATCTATGCTCGTCCACTGCTGGACATAGGTCTCTCCCAGTTTATCAGAGATGTCAAATGTCAAATGAATAAAATCACGTCACCTTTAATTAATTAAATCTGGAACTACTTTCCTCACAAATACAATCAAGGCGGCAATTATGAAAATAACAGTAAAAACAAGTTTCTTTGGTAAAATATTTCGAGTAATCACAACAAAAACCATAAAAACCTAACATTAAAATCAAACATTTTATTTACATTCACTTTCAGTGCCGTATTGAATTTTCAACATGCCTTCCTTGCCGTCTTATACAAGTTTCGTATCGCCTTAGAATAGATCTTTGAACAGAGCGTAAAATAGACATACGAATCTTCCGAAAACTATTGACGAACTTTTCTTTCATAGTTTCTATCGTATCAGTTGCTGTCGCAAACAAAGCTAACTTTTACGTCTCCCCTTAAAAAAATTCCACAGGCGTCAAATCCGGTGATCTTGGGGGCCATCGATGAGGGCCAAATCTTCCAATCCAGCGATTTTCAAAAATTTGTGGACTAATAATGGACATTTCTGCGATTCCGTATAGCACTACGTACGGCAAAACGTGCTTTCGTCTGTCCAGATGACACTTTTTAGAAGATCTGGATTTTGGCGATGTTGTTATAAAAACTGGTCACAATTGGCTTCACGTATGGGAAAATCTCGCGGCAATGACACGTGTAACTTTTCCGGTTTAAAGGGGGTGCCGTTTGATTATTTTTTAAACTTTATAAACTACCGAAAAGTGTGGTTCATATTTTCCGAAAATGATTTTTTCTTCGTGGCAATTATTCCATTCCCATATTTTCTCAGTGGTTGTCAAAAAATTCACTAGATGTCTCTGGCAAGTAAAGGTGGTTTTGAAACTTTGGAGCTATTTTAATGAGTTGTGTGTGTGTGCGTGTGTTTGAGTAATACACGGCGCGGTGCCGGAGTTTAAAGGTAACTTCAGAGTTGGGCTAAATTTATCTATTTACGAATAACCGGGAAAATAACTAATTATGACTTGATATTTGTTATTTTGAATTTATATAGATGAACTTTATTTTTCTCTAGATAAATTAGTTGGGCCTTTACCTAATAAATATTTTTTACAAAATAATCAGTAAACACACACATTAGTTAGTAATACATGAAAAAAAAAACAATATTTGAGGTAAGTAATAAAAAAAAAACAAGTCGTGTCTACGGTGTCTACGACTTTCTAGTGACATCTGGTGGTAGGCAACCTAGTTGAAATTGTCAGCAGAGTAACCATGTTTCGTACCGCTGCCTACTTTGCCATTTACTTTCCTCTTCCATACTATGGTAAGCGTTCAATTTGTTGGTCCGAAGTCTAAGAGATGGCGCTTTTAGTGTAAATGCAACCTTTTGAGGGTTTAACAGTACCTACAAGTCATTGTGGCCTTATTGCGCAATTTATTAAAACATACAAGTGTAATTTTTTCCATGCCTTAATCTGAGATAATATAATAATATACTTACAGTACAAATGGCTCAGCCATTTCACACAACCAAAGTCTCATCCTGTAACTGCGTATCGATATTAGAGATGGGCCGATTATAACATAACTTTGGCCGACTAGCCGATTAGTCGGTTGTTAAGTGGCCGACTAATCGGCCAAGCCGATCACGGTTTCGGGTATGACACTTCGTTTACAGTTGATTCGCGCGCAATTCGCAACCACCAGAACCGTATCAGAACCTGTTTTTTTCATCATCATCATCCCAGCCTATATACGTCCCACTGCAGGGCACAGGCCTCTTCTCTGAACGAGATAGCTTGGGCCATAGTTCCCCGCGGGCCCCATTGCAGGTTGGAAACTTCACACACACCATTGAATTTCGTCGCAGGTGTATGCAGGTTTCCTCATGATATTTTCTTTCACCGTAAAGCTCATGGAAAATTTTAAAAAACAAAGAAAACAACTAAACCGCGACTTCAATGAAAAGTGGCTAACAAAATGTAAATTTTGAAAATAGGATTTATAAGAGTGATAATATTGATCAGCTCAACCAGAATTTCTCTGCTTCGGCTATTTTCAGCGGATTTGAAACAGACAAAACACTAACTTATCTTTCAACATTACCAACTTCTGATACTACTCCTTTTTATTTCAATCAATTTACCGACAGAGATGTTAGAGAGAGAGAGAGAGAGAGAGAGATGTTTATTTACACATATTCGATACACAGGAAATACAGTTGACAGGAAAAGATACAAATATAAATCATCGAATAGTATAAATTGGGCCCCACTCAGCATAATGTTGCGGCAAGCCGCAACGCTGTTTTTCAGTGGGACCCATGTTAAGAAGAGCATTTTATCCATCGCTTCAAATGCTGTTGGTGTCGGTAGTGTAAGTCGTGCTATGATCCTCCCTCTCCTTGATATAGTTGTCCCCGTCATCACTTCTATACTTAATAATTCTATTACATCGAATATTTTTCCTTTTTTATGGAAGGATGCTGAAATTATTCCCCTACCTAAAAAGTCCAGTCCATCATCCTTATCTGACCACAGACTGATTTCTATTCTCCCTTTCCTATCCAAAGTTTTGGAGCGTCTAGTGCATCAACAGTTATCATCATATCTAACCAGAAACGACCTCCTAAATCCCTTTCAGTCAGGTTTCCGTCCTGGTCATAGTACGGCTACCGCACTTGCGAAGATCACCGATGACATCCGAATGGGTATGAATAATAGAAAACTCAACTGTTTTAACTCTATTGGATTTCAGCAATGCTTTCAACACTGTTGATTTCGACATTAAGCTTGGAATTTTACGCTCTCTTAACATATCTCCTGCGGTTATTGAATGGTTTCGTAGTTACTTAGTGGTTCGTCGGCAAAAAATATAGGTGGAAGATTCTCGATCTTCCCGGTGCAACACTCTTGCTGGTGTACCACAAGGTGGAGTGCTATCTCCATTATTATTCTCTATTTTTATAGATTCTATTTCTCGTAATCTTCTTTCTTCGTATCACCTTTATGCTGATGACCTACAAATCTACTCTCAGGGTGTGATTGGCGATCTTCCGTTGGTTATCGAGTCTGTTAACTTGGATCTAAAAAAAAAACTTGAAATGGAGCCAACGATTTGGCCTGATTGTTAATCCGACAAAGACCCAGGCCATTGTTATTGGTAGCTCGAAACTTGTCCCAAAAGTCGACTTTGCATCTCTGCCACCGGTGCTTTTCGACGGAGTACTAATACCGTTTGCACATCAGGTCAAAAGCCTGGGTGTTATTTTAGACCGCACTCTCTCATGGTCTCCTCATGTGTGCGAGGTGAGCAGGAAGGTGTTTGCTGCGGTGGGATCTTTAAGACGGCTTCAGAATTTCCTACCTTTTGCTACCAAGGTTGCGCTTGCTCAAACTTTACTGCACCCTATATTCGACTATGCTGACATTTGTTATACCGATCTCCTAGAAGAGCAGCTTAATAAACTTGAGCGAATTCAAAATCTATAAGTGGCTCCCAATCCGCCTTCGCCGTAACTCTCACATTCTCCACCTTCTTTACGGCTCGCTACCTCAAAGAGCGATTTAGCTACGTAACTTCTATTTGATGCTCTCAGAACTTTCTCCTTACCGTGCCTCTCTCTAACTCCAAATTCTATGTCTATTCTTACACTGTCCAGGCTATTCGGTTGTGGAATTCCTTGCCGATTGACTTACGTCGGGCAAAATCTCTGTCAATCTTTAAATCTATGCTTAAGGAGCACTATCTGTCATCTTGTAATAATTAGCTTTATTATACCTAGTTTATTATTTATTTATTTGTGGCTGTTTATCCCACTGCCTATTTTATTTTTGACATGAATTATATGTACGTTTTACGTATGAGTAGATGTACTATTTTTGTTGCGTTTATAATATTCTGATCCACTGTTGACGCACCACCTGCTGTAAACTAGTCCTTCCTTCTTTCTGTTTAAAGGGTTGCCTGGAAGAGATCGCTCTTAAGCGATAAGGCCGCCTATTGCTTACCTATTGCTTAGTGTGCGATTGTTCGGTAATGAACAATAAACAAGTACTTGTCAAGCACATGTATATTGCGAAACACGTTCAAAATATTAGCTCAAAAAGTCAAACGACGTCTATTGAAAAGACGAGTTAAAAAAGAGCAGAGCTTAAAATATGAGCTTTTCTTGCTCAATACAATTTATCGTTGTCTTTGGCAGATGATTTAATTCCATTTTTAGCAAATACCTTTACTGATTCTAAAATGATAAAATCGGTTAATTTAAGCAGGACGAAAGCAACAAGAAACAAGCGAAAGAGTATACATGGTCTTATCTTCACTCAAAAACTCGTCGATAAGTTAAAAAATGTTCCTTTCAGCATTAATAATGGATGAGACAACTGACATCAGTGCCAAAAAGCAATGTGCAATCACAGTTATATATTATGATAATGATGAAAATTGTGTTTGTACGCAGTTTCTCGATATACAGGGTTATTGGTAAGTCGACCTATTCCCGTTAAGGGGTTATGGGGGAGGTCATTTGCAATCGTTTTTGTCCCATAATGCCCTATGCAAAAATGAACCATTGAATTTAAGTTTTTTACAAAAAAAGTCGGAAACTCATCTTCAAAAATTTATTTAAAAAAAAGTTGGCCATTAAAGTCAACTTTTTTTATTTTCTTATGTACAAGATAAAATAAGAAAACTGTACCAAAAAAACATCACCTAGCAAACGTGAAACAATTCGCAATTTTCAGTCTTTCCTGAATTTATTTATTTTCACCCCTTTTTATTTTCTGATTTTATGTTTTATGCAAAGATATCGCATAGACAACCCTCTGCGGACGTTTTGGCAACCCGGAGCCCGCCGCGCGGGCCTGCCCGCAGCGGCGAAGCGCCCGACACCGTTTTGACAAATGTCAAACTATCAAAATATGAAACTACCGTGAGACTCACTCATAGTGAAAATAAACGGATCACTCACGTCTCAAAACGAGTTTAACTCGACATGTTTCGGGCTAATCCGTAGCCCTTCCTCTCGGAGTCGCACGTCACGGCGGCTGCCAAACGTGCACTCCACGTGCAGTGCACGTTTGGCAGCCGCCGTGACGTGCAACTCCGAGAGGAAGGGCTACGGATTAGCCCGAAACATGTCGAGTTAAACTCGTTTTGAGACGTGAGTGATCCGTTTATTTTCACTATGAGTGAGTCTCACGGTAGTTTCATATTTTGATAGTTTGACATTTGTCAAAACGGTGTCGGGCGCTTCGCCGCTGCGGGCAGGCCCGCGCGGCGGGCTCCGGGTTGCCAAAACGTCCGCAGAGGGTTGTCTATGCGATATCTTTGCATAAAACATAAAATCAGAAAATAAAAAGGGGTGAAAATAAATAAATTCAGGAAAGACTGAAAATTGCGAATTGTTTCACGTTTGCTAGGTGATGTTTTTTTGGTACAGTTTTCTTATTTTATCTTGTACATAAGAAAATAAAAAAAGTTGACTTTAATGGCCAACTTTTTTTTAAATAAATTTTTGAAGATGAGTTTCCGACTTTTTTTGTAAAAAACTTAAATTCAATGGTTCATTTTTGCATAGGGCATTATGGGACAAAAACGATTGCAAATGACCTCCCCCATAACCCCTTAACGGGAATAGGTCGACTTACCAATAACCCTGTATATCGAGAAACTGCGTACAAACACAATTTTCATCATTATCATAATATATAACTGTGATTGCACATTGCTTTTTGGCACTGATGTCAGTTGTCTCATCCATTATTAATGCTGAAAGGAACATTTTTTAACTTATCGACGAGTTTTTGAGTGAAGATAAGACCATGTATACTCTTTCGCTTGTTTCTTGTTGCTTTCGTCCTGCTTAAATTAACCGATTTTATCATTTTAGAATCAGTAAAGGTATTTGCTAAAAATGGAATTAAATCATCTGCCAAAGACAACGATAAATTGTATTGAGCAAGAAAAGCTCATATTTTAAGCTCTGCTCTTTTTTAACTCGTCTTTTCAATAGACGTCGTTTGACTTTTTGAGCTAATATTTTGAACGTGTTTCGCAATATACATGTGCTTGACAAGTACTTGTTTATTGTTCATTACCGAACAATCGCACACTAAGCAATAGGTAAGCAATAGGCGGCCTTATCGCTTAAGAGCGATCTCTTCCAGGCAACCCTTTAAACAGAAAGAAGGAAGGACTAGTTTACAGCAGGTGGTGCGTCAACAGTGGATCAGAATATTATAAACGCAACAAAAATAGTACATCTACTCATACGTAAAACGTACATATAATTCATGTCAAAAATAAAATAGGCAGTGGGATAAACAGCCACAAATAAATAAATAATAAACTAGGTATAATAAAGCTAATTATTACAAGATGACAGATAGTGCTCCTTAAGCATAGATTTAAAGATTGACAGAGATTTTGCCCGACGTAAGTCAATCGGCAAGGAATTCCACAACCGAATAGCCTGGACAGTGTAAGAATAGACATAGAATTTGGAGTTAGAGAGAGGCACGGTAAGGAGAAAGTTCTGAGAGCATCAAATAGAAGTTACGTAGCTAAATCGCTCTTTGAGGTAGCGAGCCGTAAAGAAGGTGGAGAATGTGAGAGTTACGGCGAAGGCGGATTGGGAGCCACTTATAGATTTTGAATTCGCTCAAGTTTATTAAGCTGCTCTTCTAGGAGATCGGTATAACAAATGTCAGCATAGTCGAATATAGGGTGCAGTAAAGTTTGAGCAAGCGCAACCTTGGTAGCAAAAGGTAGGAAATTCTGAAGCCGTCTTAAAGATCCCACCGCAGCAAACACCTTCCTGCTCACCTCGCACACATGAGGAGACCATGAGAGAGTGCGGTCTAAAATAACACCCAGGCTTTTGACCTGATGTGCAAACGGTATTAGTACTCCGTCGAAAAGCACCGGTGGCAGAGATGCAAAGTCGACTTTTGGGACAAGTTTCGAGCTACCAATAACAATGGCCTGGGTCTTTGTCGGATTAACAATCAGGCCAAATCGTTGGCTCCATTTCAAGTTTTTTTTTTAGATCCAAGTTAACAGACTCGATAACCAACGGAAGATCGCCAATCACACCCTGAGAGTAGATTTGTAGGTCATCAGCATAAAGGTGATACGAAGAAAGAAGATTACGAGAAATAGAATCTATAAAAATAGAGAATAATAATGGAGATAGCACTCCACCTTGTGGTACACCAGCAAGAGTGTTGCACCGGGAAGATCGAGAATCTTCCACCTATATTTTTTGCCGACGAACCACTAAGTAACTACGAAACCATTCAATAACCGCAGGAGATATGTTAAGAGAGCGTAAAATTCCAAGCTTAATGTCGAAATCAACAGTGTTGAAAGCATTGCTGAAATCCAATAGAGTTAAAACAGTTGAGTTTTCTATTATTCATACCCATTCGGATGTCATCGGTGATCTTCGCAAGTGCGGTAGCCGTACTATGACCAGGACGGAAACCTGACTGAAAGGGATTTAGGAGGTCGTTTCTGGTTAGATATGATGATAACTGTTGATGCACTAGACGCTCCAAAACTTTGGATAGGAAAGGGAGAATAGAAATCAGTCTGTGGTCAGATAAGGATGATGGACTGGACTTTTTAGGTAGGGGAATAATTTCAGCATCCTTCCATAAAAAAGGAAAAATATTCGATGTAATAGAATTATTAAGTATAGAAGTGATGACGGGGACAACTATATCAAGGAGAGGGAGGATCATAGCACGACTTACACTACCGACACCAACAGCATTTGAAGCGATGGATAAAATGCTCTTCTTAACATGGGTCCCACTGAAAAACAGCGTTGCGGCTTGCCGCAACATTATGCTGAGTGGGGCCCAATTTATACTATTCGATGATTTATATTTGTATCTTTTCCTGTCAACTGTATTTCCTGTGTATCGAATATGTGTAAATAAACATCTCTCTCTCTCTCTCTCTCTCTCTCTAACATCTCTGTCGGTAAATTGATTGAAATAAAAAGGAGTAGTATCAGAAGTTGGTAATGTTGAAAGATAAGTTAGTGTTTTGTCTGTTTCAAATCCGCTGAAAATAGCCGAAGCAGAGAAATTCTGGTTGAGCTGATCAATATTATCACTCTTATCTTATCGCCCGACACCGTTTTGACAAATGTCAAACTATCAAAATATGAAACTACCGTGAGACTCACTCATAGTGAAAATAAACGGATCACTCACGTCTCAAAACGAGTTTAACTCGACATGTTTCGGGCTAATCCGTAGCCCTTCCTCTCGGAGTCGCACGTCACGGCGGCTGCCAAACGTGCACTCCACGTGCAGTGCACGTTTGGCAGCCGCCGTGACGTGCAACTCCGAGAGGAAGGGCTACGGATTAGCCCGAAACATGTCGAGTTAAACTCGTTTATTTTCACTATCAAAATATTTCAACAAAATGTTTATTTCCGAACTTTATTCTTCCATTTTATAATTTATATTAGGTACTCTATAAGGAAACTTAACTGCCCAGTGTGTTGTGCTCACGGAATAGAAAAAACTAGGTTGTGCTTGTGTCCCCGGTGCCTGTGTATTTTGTTTGCTCGTACTTTTTGGTGCCTTGTTTTAGTTTTAGCTTTTCATACCTATTTAATTTTACTGTTTTAGACTTAAGTTATTTTATTTTGTGTATTTATTTTGTAAATGCAAACTGCTACTCAGCCATGTAATAGCACGTCGACCAATTTCCACTGTCAGGTATGCCGCAAAACGTTCAAAACCATAAGAGGTCGAAATATTCATACAACTAAAGTCCACGGCCATAGTCTTGCCATTAGTCGGCCATTCCCAGCCGTCATCAATTTTGTCTATCGGTAGAATGGCGAGTCCAGCACAGAGGCTTACGTGGCGATTATTTACTTTTGATATTTTTTTTATTCCTATACTGGCTGCTTTTCGTTTTAACGATTTATAAAAATGATAAAAGCAGCCTTTTATTTATATTTTTGGAAATACTGTTTTTAATGCATTTCTAGAGGCAATTTCGAATTACAATTTAATTTAATTTATTTCAATTTACATTTTGCTGGGTTCCATTCTGGTATTTTGGCTTTCAGAAGTTGAAATAATATTTCATAGGTTGCTTTTTACTTGCCATTAAAGCATACACCAGAGGTACAGTGTTGGCTATCTGTTCGTTGCTGGTTAAATCGCCATAAATCACGTAAAGCTGCATTAATAGCGGACAGCATTTGAACGTGCCATCAGCAAAAAAAACTCTTTGTCTCTTTCATAAATTGCCTAGCCTCTTTAGATGCAAATACTAGTATCATAATAATCTGCTAAAAGAATTTGATGGAAATTTGCAGAAACAACCACCTCAGAGACATTTTCTGAACACACTTTTAGTAATTCCTTAATTTTTTTCCTAGCTCCATAATAATATAAACTGTTCGTGATGTTTGATAATTTTGGCAGTGACTCCACTAAATGTATTCCTTTATTCTGCAATTTGCACATAGCATCATGATATTGCTTTGGAATGGGTTCTACATTTTGTGACACAGTTTGACGTATTAAATCAATTTCCTTAAGTACAATGCTTTTACTGAAGTTTGGAAGGCAATTGTCCATGTGCCGAACAACTTTAATAACTTTATTTAAATGAATTGTTAGACTTCCACTGCATGTTTTGTAATTTGCAAAAGCCCAAAATTGCGATTCGTTCTTGAAACATTTCCCATGGTGATATTTATGACCATTGTATAGCAAAATCTTTCCTCCTCTTCTAGATGTAACATATTCTATATTTATTTGTATACTTATCAAACAGTACAAACTGTTGGTTTAGGAAATGAGGTTTGTAACCTTTTTGGTTTTGTAACGAGAGCGATTAATTTCTACTACATAATCAGGTTTTGCAGCGGGAAATATGTTTCTTCGTACATTACGGGATCCCGACGTTGGTTCTGTACAAGGCATTAAAAAATCCTACTCCAAAACCGGGTATTGTACTATGAATTATTTTTCCTCGTACATTACCGGCCCATGACGTTGGTTTTGTACAAGGAAAAAAAATCCTTTTACAAAACCGGTTTTGGAGTAGGAATTATTTGTCCTCTCCCAGTGCTGGTCATAGAAGTTGGTTATGTACGGAGAACAAGGGGAAATTCTTCAGATCTTTCAATATTGAAAAAACAATATCGTGAAAAAGATTTTATTTTTCAGCAGAAAATACACTTAGCAAAAAATTACTGTACTCTTCTGTTTTCATTGAGTAGATGACCCTGGCGTTTGCTTTCTCTTTATCTACGAATTCATTCGATACGATACCTCGCTTGCTACCTGAAAAGAAGATTGATTGCGTAACTAATTTTAATTTTAGTTTAGTTTCAATAGCAGCGCAAGCATATGTATATATAAGATTATCAAAGTTAGCAATGATTATGGTGTAAAAATTCAAAAATCCATTCTTAGGTTAGGTTATCCGAACAAATTCTAATTCATACAATCGACTAACTATATACGTACGTAAGGATGTTGCCTGACATAGAAATATAATTAATCTGTTAAAGTGAAATACTATTAACAATGAAAAGGATTCAAGGATTAGTACATTGTGAAGGGGATTTCTAAGGAAAGCTTTACCTAATGGCTCGAGTTTGTAATCTCCTTACTGCCCGTGATACACACAATGATTTTCATCACATTGCGAGGAAAAAAATGCAAAATAAAATTATTTTGCCCGTAAACATTTAAATAAAATAAAATATTGGCTACCCGCCAATTGAGATTGTCACTTTTTTCGAGTCCTCTAGCGTAGATAATGCTAAGAACTGTGTTTAGTTCAGAATTCATTCATGGTCATACGGCTAGATTCTGCCAACATGTTAAATAATACTTACTAAAATTATTGCAAAACAATTTGTAATAATACAAATATAAAAATAACGAAGTTTCGTGAAGCGTAGATAAGTTTTGTGTTGTAAAATTGGGTTTTAGATCATCTAGAGTTACGAGGCCGGTAATCCCTGTTCGCGGCCGAGGCTTGTATTGTTAGTGCTTTTCTCAAATAAATCCAAGGAAATAATACGATTGTTCAACTTATATGTACTGTTCTTTACATTTGGGAGGCAGCAAGTTCGACATTGCTAGCTCCGCTTCCGCTCTTACATCTAGCGGTGTGCAATCAATCTCCATGTCACCTTGATGATGAACGGATATCGGCCTTCTGTACCATAGTACCAAATTCGCAAAGTGCCAACGCACGCATTGACCAATCACGCAAAACTCCAATTTGGCCAAAGTACCAAGTTTGTAAAGTGACAAACTCGCAAAACACTAACTACGTTACGTAGTTACCAACTTGTTTTACGCATAGTACCAACTTCTTTCTCTATTTACCAAAAATTAACACTCAAAGTATCATATACGCTAGTTACCAAAACTGTGCCTAAGATCGAGTTGACCACCTCTTATTTATTGGTCCTCCTCCTGAAACCTCCCAAAAAAACAGTGAATATTTTCACAGACTAGCAAGTCGCATTTTCTATAGACATTAAGGTACAGTCGACGTCAAAGATATATTTATAGATATATATATATATATCCTCAATCTTTCTCGCACATCATCACTCTCTCTCTCTCTCTCTCTTTCTCTCGCATATCATTTCTATCCATCTCGCTCACAACCGCTATCCCTCTCGCATACCATTCATCTCGCTCAGACACTGTATCCATCTCGCTCGCACGCTATAATAATAAGGTGTTTATCTACTATAGAGGGAAATAGTCCGTTTTGTTATATACATTGTACAGAAACTGTCAATGGCGATAAGAAAACTTGAAACCTCTTTAAGTAGTAAGTATGTACTCGTATATCCTCTACGTAATGTATGTATGTAGTGTTACTCAAGTGTTACTGGCCACTTCATTAGACATTTGCTTTGAAGTCGCAATGCAAAATACGATTGTCATTTATGGCGGACCCAAATAAGGTAATTTTTACGACAAATCAATTAAAGAACCCGAGTATAATATACAACATTACCGGTATAATCAGCATTATTCGAATAATGATAGTACTAACTGGAGGTGTGTGAACCGTCGACAAAATTGTAATGTTTCAATAACGTTGGACTCGGAAGGAAATGTTCTAAGAGTAAGTCAGCATATGTGCTTCCCGGAGCCTGACAAATTACAAGTAGGTATTTTTTTCTATGAACAAATGCAAAAAAAGACGTATGCGAAGATTTGTCCCCAGTTCCGCATATTCTAGAATCGACAATCAATGAGCTTCGAAAACAGAGATGTTTGCAGGTCAATTTGCCTACAATTAAACAGAAGCAGGACGCTATGATGTATAAAGCTAGAAGGGCATTTTTGGAGAATAATGGCACCATATTTAGTACTGTGGAGCAAATTAAAATGCCTGAGGTATGATCAAAAGACTTTTTGCATCACGAAAACGGAGTATGAGACAAGATTTAAATATTTTGCTCTAATATTTTTATTCACGATTCGTGAAACATTTTGGTTCTGGGATATTTTTTGGCGATGGTACTTTTAAGTCAGCACCCAAACCATTTGCTCAACTATACTCCATTCATATAGACTTGGATTCAGATGCAAATATTACTAATGTGATCCCGGCCAACTTTTCACAAGTTAGTTATGAAGTATCTTTTTGTATTTATTTTTTCAACTTCATATTCTTATTACTTTTACGTTCATCCCGTGAAACCATATACACATATGGCTGTGCGTCTAGTATACTTTAGTACACGCGGGAGCTCCGATGGCACCTTTTGCAGTTGCCGAGACCGTCTGATGGTAGAGAAATCCTTGGCACTTTCTAGTCGCCGATTTTATTTGCACTAGCTGCACTTAATCCCACTGTTTAGGTATCACTTAAAACTACGCACGCAACTTTAGGAGATTTGCCTAATCACCTACGCTCATTTTTGGGCAACGCTGGCTTGTTGTGTCGAGCCCTTTTGTTTAACTTTTTTTGTAAAAGGGATCGTGAATACGGGAAGAGCTCACTTTGCGGAGCGACCGCTTTCGACCGTGTCCACAACCCGAATCCACCAGTCAATTACTTTCATCACAATATTGTTTATTTCATTATCAAAACTATTTACATTATCAGATTGCATGGTAATCAAAGTGGTATCATTGGCATACATTATACAACTAGAGCTTAATTATAGAGTAGGGCTGATTACGTCTCAATTTCATTTTTCCCTTTTACCTAAAGTTATTTTTAAATGTTATTGTATCTGTGATTCGGTATTTTAAGGAAATTTAAATTTCAATATTTAGGCATATCTGACATGAGAGGTTTTATAGGTCAAAGTTATTATGACATATGTTAATTTTAGAAAGGAGACAATTTTGATATTTAGATATTATGAGCCTATGACAATTTGAAATGGGCATTATGCAAATTAGATGGAATAAGCCCTACTCAAATTATAGACCTTAAGATATCTCCTCGTGAGCATTCATATCATGTATCGTGCTGCTTCTACAATTTTCGGATTCTCTCTAATCTAATAATATTCAGCGACAAAGAAATATCCTTTATTCTCACTTCATTTTAAAATAAACAATCAGCGTGTATTGTTTACAAAAAAAATATAGTATACAATCAATATGGTTTCCATATTCTTCCGTATTAAAAATTGCCGTCTAGATGAAAATATACACTTTAATTAACTAAACGTTCTCTCAACGTCCACATTTGTCAACGGGGCAGTCATATCATAAAATATTTAGAATGACTCAAAATCAATTTCTGATTCATACTGGTTATCGAAATCTCTTCACATTTTATAAGACTACTAGCTTTTGCCCGCGGCTTCGCTCGCGTGTAGCATGAGTATTCCAAAGAACCAAGATATCAAGCAAGCAAGCATACAGGCAAGCAAGCAAGCATGCAAGCAAGCATGCAAGCAAGCATGCAAGCAAGATGCAAGCAAGCATGCATGCACGCAAGCAAGCAAGCGTACAAGAAAGCGTGCAAGCAAGCGTGCAAGCAAGCGTGCAAGCAAGCCCGACTAAACTTTAGGTAGATACGGTCCTTTACAGTATTTCTTTATATACAATGTTTTTCGGAAGCGGGCACTAAAATAATCAGGCTTGTTAAATAAAATAAAATAAATAAATAAATATCACGGGACAATTCACACCAATTGACCTAGTCCCAAAGTAAGCTTAGCAAAGCTTGTGTTATGGGCACCAGGCAACGGATAAACATACTTATATAGATAGATACATACTTGAATACATATTAAACACCCAAGACCCGAGAACAAACATTCGTATTTTTCATACAAATATCTGCCCCGACACGGGAATCGAACCCGGGACCTCAAGCTTCATAGTCAGGGTCTCCAACCACTAGGCCATCTGGTCGTCCAAAACGTCGTGGTTGTTAATAATATAAAACCTATTATCACTTTCCCCTGTCCTGCATTAGGTATAATTCAATGTTTTCTTACCTTCTACGGATACTTGAGTAACTGGAAGCGCTGTGTATCTACTTAGCATTGATATTATACATATTATAGTATTTTGTTAACGTGTTGTGTGACCTATTCGTTAAGGAGTTATACCTTCCATCATCAGCTCATCTGAATAACCAGAAAGAATACAACTAAAGGTCTAGGTAGGTATACGTGCATATGATATTTAAAGAAACTTCCTATAACTGCTGCTGCGTGGGGTATTTATACTATTCGATAATTTTTATTTGTATCTTTTCCTGTCAACTGTATTTCCTGTGTATCGAATATGTGTAAATAAACATCTCTCTCTCTCTCTCTCTCTCTCTCTCTCTCTCTCTCTCTATATCTCTCTCTCAACTCCTAACCGTTAAGGAGTTTTACCTTCCATCATCAGCTCATCAACATGAGATGATGTCTACCAGACGCAAACACTTAAATAGCTTGAGAAAATATATGAAAAACCTAATGCGTGCCAAACAAATTTCAGGGTTGCCCTCAATTTCCTTGAGATCCCGTCATGAGATCCTGATTTGGTGACAATGGGACCATCTCAGGAGTATATTGTATTCTTTCGAATAAAAAAATATTTTTTATAATAGGTCCACAATTGACCGAGAATTCAGTGAACATACCTACATAAAAAAATACATAAAGTGGAATGCATAACCTCCTCCTTTTTTGAAGTCGGTTAAAGAGCCCTTTGCGGCCTACTTACAATATAAACTTATGAATTTTTAAATTTTAGCTTTCTACAACCAGTAAAACGCAATATCCCGTTTTTTTCCGTTCCCGTAAGAATTTTGGGAAATGCTTTCTTAATGCTCCCCTACACTCCCGAAGGAACCCACTTGCCAAATTTCAGCTTTCTATGACCAGTAAAACAAAACGTCCCGTTTTTCCCGTTCCCGTGGGAATTTTGGAAAGTCCTCTCTCAATGCTCCTCTACACTCCCCAAGCAACCTACATGCCGAATTTCAGCTTTCTTCGACCAGTAAAACGAAAAATCCCGTTTTTTCCCGTTCCCGTGGGAATTTTAGAAAGTCCTCTCTCAACTACACTCCCCAAGCAACCTACATGCCAAATTTCAGTTTTCTACGACCAGTAAAATGAAAAATCCCGTTTTTTCCCGTTCCCGTGGAAATTTTAGAAAGTCCTCTCTCAACTACACTCCTCAAGCAACCTACATGCCAAATTTCAGTTTTCTAAGACCAGTAAAACGAAAAATCCCGTTTTTTCCCGTTCCCGTGGGAATTTTAGAAAGTCCTCTCTCAGTCCTCCTCTACACTCCCTATGCAACCTACATGCTAAATTTCAGCTTTCTACGACCAGTAAAACGAAAAATCCCGTTTTTCCCTTATCCCGTGGTAATTTCCGAAAATCCTTAAAACTGTTTTTTACTATTATAATTACCTACTTCTGTGCCAAATTTGAAGAGTCTAGTAATTATAGTTCATAGGATCCCGTTGAACTGATTATATAAATCCCGTTTTTTCCTTATCCCGTGGGAATTTTGAAAAATCCTGAAATTAATGTTTTAACCTAATGTAATAACTACTTGTGTATCAAATTTAAAGAGTTTAGTTATTATAGTTACTGAGATAGGGTCTGAATTCTAAAATATTTTTCTTACTCTCTTACTCTTCAGCTGGTGTTTGTGGACTGCTTCCCCAGCTTTCGATGTAATCTAAGGATCCAAGGATGGCCTTTATCACAACCATTATTCTGAACTTCCATGACTTTGTTATTCTTGGAATCTAGGTGTCCTATTTGCACCCTAGATGCTTCTACAATTGCTTTTATCTACAGCAGTTGTCAGATGGTACAAATTTCACAATACGAATTTTTCGTAAATTTCGTAAGAAACGGAAACGTAAAAATTCTTTCCTAGAACTGAACTTCTCTCCTTATTCAATTCACCCAAGCTGTGCTACCATGTTAAAGTGGAGTACTATTAACGATTGAAAAGGATTCAAGGGAAATATGTTGCTTTGAATTTTATTGTGACGAGATCAAACAGACAACAAACCATAAAGATGAATACAGTAAAAACATCATACAAAACTTTCTTCTTAACAATATCGACTAATAATAATTGATTTTGTGGATTAGTTAAGTATAATGAATGCTGTGACCGCTAATACTCACCATTCCAAACAATATCGTTCTTGGAATATTTATACTCTTTTACCAGGTCCGGCTTAACTGCTGCAGCAACAACGGCCGGGTCAAGTTCCATCCAACTTTCATTCTTTTCTAGGGTCACTCTTTCATATTTATTCATAGCTTTGACAATATCATTGTTAATGCCACCTAAGACTTCCTGTCTCCAGCTCTGAAATATCATTTTTACAAACTTTTATTTAACTTGCCGTGTTAGTACATATACAAGTGGGTCAAATCTTGCAAATTCAATTTCACGCACTTGTAATGATCGGGTTCACTTGATATTTGACATGGATACGTGTTGGTATGATAATGCCGCAGATTAAGTCAAAAAAAAAATACAGAAATCAAAGATGATTAGGTAAACTAAAAATGTGTTTTTTTTTATCCTAATTTAATTAAGCTGGGGAAGAAACAGGTAAAAGAGTCATCAGAAAGTTGCAGATATACGGCGATGGTGTTTTTGCGGCCCTGTTTCAGTCTCGACAAGATTGCCCTTTAGAATCGACAAAATAACTTTTCCGAAAATTTTCGTATATAGCCCAAAAACATTAGGTTGGCCGAAGATTTAGGCAATTAGGTACAAAGAATGCCTTAGTCGGGCCTCTGTGTTTTTTAATCATAATTATGAATAGAATGTGTTTCTTGAGACAGTCTTTTACATGGAAATCAGCCGTCGTTGTAGAGGTAGTAAAAATAGACTCGATTTTAGGCCATATTCACAAATCGCCTGCCTTACTATAATAATGCCGGGCCGTGTGGTGAGAGTCAGAATGGCGAGTGTACGTTCACAAATATATAAAATAAAAAAAATGATTGTACTATTTTCGGCTCAGATATGTAGTAAAATGCGGAGACACCGCTAAAAATAATTTAAAAAATATTACGCCCTTAAATTAAACGCTATAGAAAAATATCATTTCACATTAAATGCTGCCTAAAACTTTTAGAACCTCTGCCATACTAGTAAACCAGTCATCGCTCGGCACTCGAAGTATCCGAACTCCTCGCACAGTTGCCGTTGCCAAGCCACCCGGAATGCCATCAGCTCGATATGGTGTACGGAACCCTGAACAGAAAGATCAAGAAGAGGGTCGTCAGGGAGTCTGTCGATTCTTTCGATGCGCTATTAAGGGCTGCCCAAAATGCGGAAGAGCTCTTTGAAGTCAATCCTTTACTGATCAAGGGACAGCGGGTTCGCTGTAATCATTGCAAGAATCCGGGTCACACCGCAGAGGTTTGCCGGAAGAAGAAGTTTGAGGAAAGTAGAAAGACCACCGCACCAATCGAGCCGACTTGTTCTGTAGCCCAAACGCAAATGCCCTCACCATCAGCGGCGCGATTTTCGTGCTATGGATGTGGTGCACCTGGTGTCGTACGCACCAGCTGCCCTACCTGCTCCAAACAACCACGCCAACAACCAATGAAGAAAGAAAACGTTAGTTTCTGCAGTGTGGACTACCCTAAAGACACCAGGTCTAGACCCGTGGTATGCATATCAGTCGAGGACATAGATGGATATGCGTACATTGATACTTGTGCCAGGTCAAGTGTAGCGTCCTACCAGCTGTACTGTCAGTTGAAGAAAAAAGGATATCCATTCAGAACCGAAACAGTGCAGTTGACATTGGCCGACGGGGTTCCTAAAAGTCAAGTCGTGCTGAAGGTGATCGCGGAAGTGAATCTCTGTGGACGGAACATCTTAACAACTTTTGTCGTACTGCCAGAATCACGAGAGAACCGTACGTTGCTGGGGTCCGGATTCCTACAAGATGCGCATATGATCCTGGACATGGCACAATTCACGTGGTGGTACGTGGATGCCCCGGAGGACGTATATGAGATGTATAAAGAGGATTTCCTAAAATTCCAAGAACAATCCGAAATGCTTATCTCCAATACCTCCATAGAGCACGAGATGAAGGGTCCTGACAGCAACCAGCACCGAGATACCTCACGTGTAACCACTGTCTGTAAGACCAGAGATGGCAAACCAAAGTCATCCAAGATTCAAAAACGTGACAATGGCACTTCATATCGCCTGTCCAGTACTGATGACACGCTTACGGACAGGAAATATGAGACCTTCAACGGGTACAGTCCGCGATTGGATTACATGTACCAAGATGCGCTAACCAACATCCGTGACCAGGAGGTGACACTCTTCCCTCATTCTTTGGATTTATTTCCCGGAACACTGGATTATGGTAATGATGTTTATAACAACGCTCTTGACATAACCCAGAGTAGTATCTTAGATGGGAAGGAACAGTAGCAGTTACGCCCTAAGGGCACGTTTGGTCTAGGGGGAGGGTTTCGAAGAACACCCAGAAGAGTACGCGAGCCGTCTGTTAACCAAGTCCCGGCAACCACTACGTCGAAAAGGATGACCACGGAAGGCCAAAATCCCAGGCAGTGTCCGCTCCGACACTAGGAAGAGGTTGCCCAAGAAAGGTCTAAACACTACCATCCAGCTTTCCTCACCGGGACGGCTTCAAAAGCTGAGGGGGAGAGTTGTAACACCAAAACATATCACAGGCGCACTTGCACTACTCAACTACCCGCTAGATGGCGCTGTACCCCCAAATAAACATGCAAGCGTTTGCCTACTTTAGAAAGTATATACGACTCGAATGTTTGTCTACCGTCAAGATTATAAAGACAAGGCACACGGCTATAACACATGCTCTCTGACTGCTTCCACTTGTGGGACGTTCGGGGACGTGTCATTTCGCCTGCGGTAATATTTGCGCTTCGAGTGCACGCTCCTGCTCGCGCGGGTCGGCGCTCGTACGTGAATAAGTGTTTGCCTTCTTTTTGATTTAATTTTATAAATTGTGAAAACAATTAATTTACGTTCGTCAATTTGACTTTTGTTTTGCTGTTGTTACGCGCCACGATCCCGCAAACTTGTTACAGTAGGTATTAAATAGTACATTTTAAGTACATATTTTTAGTAGGTACACTGAATTGTTTTATATAGTAATTTGTGAAGGTACACCCGTCGTTCTGACTCTCAAGGTCGAGTGGTGCAATAGTGATTTTTGCGCTGAAAAACTATTTCCCGAGGAACTATTTTCCGATTTCCGATTTAACGGTTTTTTGCAGACCTAGTACAAAAATTAAAAACAAACAAAACTAATAACATCTTCCAAATTGTTTCGCATTAATTATGTACTCATAATAAAAGAAAATGTAAAATTTAAGTTATAGTTAAATCGTTACGATACGGAACCCCTTTTGTCCACAGTCGATTTCCTCCCTTCAAGAGAAAGTCCACGCATTTTTTATTTCAAACGAATAACCCGAAAATTAATAAGTAATTATATATTCAAATGTATTAGTACGTAACTTGTTGATATTTATGGGCGGTGGTGATCATTTTCCATCGGATGACCCGCTTGCTCATTTGCCTCACTATCATAAAAAAAAACAGGACAATTGTATTTAACTTAAATAAACGTCAAGTTGTAAAATATTAAACGATTCCGTCATTATCATTACATAAGTCCTTACAAGTTTGTTACTGATTGCACTTGCATTGTCATCCTCAACTTAATATAATCCAAACCAAATTTCATGTCCATACGATCACTATAAGTGAGTTTATCACTGGCAAACCGAAATCACCCACAGAAATAATAATAAAGAGGATAGAAATGCCTTAGTTCATATTTTGTTCCGGGACCAGTGGCGCTAGTTTGTCCCCTCTACTTACTATTAATGCACACACGCAAAAGACCGGAACCGTACTACGTAATCACGCACACAATAACTAATAATTTTTGCTTACAAACAATTATGAACCTAACCACTTAGAGACAGCGTTGAATAACACTCACCGTAAGTCATACCCACACTTACACAACGGCGTTCTTCATTGGCCGCGTCGGCAATATGGTTGTAGTGTACACCGGTGTAGTCGTAACCTGTCTTGTGTTCGTACCATGAAAATTTGTGCGAGGCAGAAGGTTTATCAAAAATTACATTACATTGCTGCGTATACTTCAAAGCAATCTGTGTTTTTAAGGATATGAGCAGCAATGGTACATGAAGTTTCGTGTTAATAACGTGTATACCAATATTTCATAATGAAATATTTTCTCAAGTTGTATTTTAATATAAACCGCATTATTACATTAAATTAATACATACCAATGTAATGTAATCCCCTTATTAGTGTAATTACACAGTGTGGACGAGTTTCCGCAATTGCTAATGCTGCAAAACACCATTTTAAAGCACTTTTGTAGTGGTAGAGCCATGTTGTAGCTAGCCGCTGCATCACGAATGGGCCGGCTCGTCCGGGGCAGTACCACCCTCTCACAGAACACCGGCGTGAAGCAGCAGTAATCCTGCTTGCGTTTCGTACGGTCAGTGAGAGTGCCGGGGGCCCAATACATCACCCCTTCCCTCTCCCCCTTCCCATATTCCCTCTCCTTTAGGGCCGACAACGCACTGGCATCGTGTAAAGCGCTGCGGGTGTCTATGGACAGTGGTGTTCATTTAACATCAGGTGACCCACTAGTTCGTTTGTCTGGCCTATCTAACATAAAAAAAAAAAAAAAAAAAACTTGTTATCATACCCACGTTTCAAATAGCACTGAGCCACAAGTCGCGGGCTTGTGACCTATGAGTCACAAGCGCGGCGCCAAGGTCACGCGTCTAAGGCACTTCTATCCTCTTTATTATTATTTCTGTGGAAATCACCGCATTAATCACCTTGTTTGCGTTGAAGTGTATCGGCAGATATTTTTATTTTTGTTACTTCTGTTAAATTACCCTCTTTGTTTTTGTTGTTTCTTTTGCTCATTCCATAAAATGTATTAAATAGCTTTAAGTTCTCATGTAAGTGAATTTTAAAATTCTTAGTGGGAATAAAGAATCTTAAACCTTAAACCTATAAGTGGGTGAAATACGATTTGGAATTTTGACAAACATAATATGTATTATAAACATTGTAAATTAAATAAAGCTTGTAATAATGGACCAAGTTTGCTTGTAAGCCTCTGGTAGCGTTAAAGAGCAATTAAAGCTGCCAGCCAAATTTGGCAGCAGTCAAATCAATTCAACTCAAAGCATTTCTTATACTTAAACACACTGTTAAAAGGAAATATAATTTAAAAATTAGTTAAATAATCGAATATGCCACTTTGATTTAAGGTAGCTATGAGTTTGCCTTAGACATCTTGATTTTTCTTGGAACTTTAAATTCCATGTGTTTGATATGCACTTTAAAGAATTATACCTACATAAATTATATGCACATACATTTTTCTAGATAACTGGTAAATCGTAATATTCAATGGGTAAACCTAACCCACCTTACTATAATTGAGATGAAGCTGGACTTGGGAGAATGGTAAGATAGTAACTTTGTCAGGACTGGCATGTTGTAGCACGATATGGTATGCGTCGGTGTCAAATTGCGCATTAAATTCTGGTGTCGGGAAATCGTCACCTGAAATAAGAAACGGGGTCTCGGTATTTTAACAAAGTCTGCAAGGTGTTGCGTGGTATCTATAAAATTTTAATAATCCTATACAGAGAGGATTTGGAATACGAGCGAAATTTTTAACTATACATAGGCTTTAGCGATACAAACGATATTCAATCATAATTTTTTAATTTTATCTTATTAACTCGACGTTATTAATTTTTAAAGATGTTGTTGAGCAGCAAAGTAACGCAAATTTATTTTGGTTGTCGCATTATCGTTAATGCATCGTTTGAAGAGGAGAACATGGACCTACGCGCAATAAAGCCGAACCAGCAATCGTAGTTTAGTTATTTGTATGATTTGGTACCAATGATTCATTATTTTTTGAATTTTTTATTAATAAAGTTATTTATTACCTGCATTGCGAATCTTTATGGAATCAATAGGTTTGACGGTTTCTTATCAATTCATCATCCATTCTGATACTGAATACTGAACATCACAACATGATACTGGTACAGGCCAAGCTTATTGTTACATTTGCTTATTGTCAAGTTTATTATTACACCAATTTCGTTACAATGCAATCAATGTTTGAATAATATTTAAATTATCAATCAACAAATAATTGACATTACTCTAATCACATTTCAAATGAGTCGGGACCATAATAATAGTATTTTATGCAACTGTATCATAATAAGGGTTGCGAGTGCGAATGCGAGTTTATAACATGAGGCGAAGCCGAATGTCATAATACCTAGATACGCATGAGTTTCTTAATGGCCGATTATGAATAGTTGCATACATTACTTTTTTCTACGAGATCAAAATAAACAATTATTTAATAATGAATACTTACATAACGGAAAATAAATGAATTTTTCGATTTTAAAAGTAGCAAATTATTGCTCACTTCCATTGCCGCCTGTTTTATTACTGGCGGCGTCAACATTTCTGCATCACTTAACTCACCAAAGTTACAAATTCTCACAGATAAAAAGTCATTTAAATAGTGATTAACTCTTTTATTTCTTTCAACTTGAAAGAACTCCGTGCAAAAGCAAAACAAATTCCCGCTATTTTGAATCTTGTTTTTTCACTATTCACAACCTTAGAATGGACCCGGAAACTTTAGGTCATACAGCCAAATTGAATGATGTTAAAATATTCATATTTAATACTTACTTACTACCAGAGCGCAGTGACCCAAAGTGGGTCTTGGCCTCCAACACCAGATTACGCCACGCTTTGCGATAATGACTTTAAAATTAATTTATTGTCCGTAATTCAAGTATTCATTATTTATTTTAATAATTGAATGTAAACATATTTTAATTAATGTATAATGACTTTATATTAATTTCCCGCTTTATTTTTTTTAATTTGCGACCGTATTCGTACCATAGAGCTTGATCAGCGTGTTCTCAATTACGAAATTTCGCTTGAAAAAATAAACCTTGATTGTGATTGGTCTTACTCATTTTTAAGCAACCAATCACGTGGCACACGCATATTTAAAGAAACTCGATTATCAAAATCGATTTCAGTATTCTTTTTTTGAATGTTACTCAGTCCCGTAACATAATGAAAATTATAAGGGTTATTATGTTACTGAATTTGCACCATAGAGTATAGAACTTGGAACAGACTTATAACGTTAGATATTATTGTATAGTTTTTGACTATATAATTGGAAGATTATACTACAGGAGTAGACAAACTACTTTATGCTGACTTTAAAGAAAACTGCTTTAGTTTATCCTTTTTTAAACCACAAATTTTATCAGATCGTAACTAAAATTCATCGAAACCGCTTATGAAACCTATTGAGTAAACTCTTTACTTATGACTTTGACTTATGTAGTTTTTTATGGTTTTGACATGAAAAACTACATAAGTCAAAGTCATAAGTAAAGAGCATAAACTAGAATAAAATATCAAAATGCCTCATACGCTCGAGTAATTGTGAACGCTAATTACAGCGAGTTCGCGAAGGGTTACCCGTGACTGGCAGAACGGAAGACGTGGAAGAGGAGAGCCTGGCATGTAGAAAACGGTTACCTGCGATGTGTACAGTGACGAGATTAAATGTGTTTTTTATTTTATTTTAAGTGTGTTTTCGTGTAAGTACGTCTGTAAACAAACTACGATTTTCAGTATTTGTTTATCATTATTAATCGATTATTAGTTAAAGTAATTACTTTCACAAACTCTAAGAAAAGAATATAAAATAATTGGTGTTGAACTGTCATTATCTTAACTGCATTGTTTACTATATTGCGTGCTGAAAAATTTTGTATGTTTTTTTTCGACTTATTTTTTAATTAACTCTTTCGAACCTAAACTTAACGCTGTTTAAAGATTCGCCTTTATTGCAAATCAACGCTGTAGACGTCGTCCTCTTGTGTTATTTTATTTTAATGTTGATATGGACCAAGATCTATCCATAAGCGAATTTCATTATTTGCATACTTACTTTGAACATGTCCGGCTCCGATGTATAAATGAGCCAATCGCTTAATGAAGTCAGGATCTAATCTCAATGCTATGGCGATGTTCGTAAGAGGCCCTAGAGTCAAAACTGAAAGCTCACCTGGAAGAAATTATGAAGTACATTGCACATACATATGTAGTATGAGATATCCAGGAATAAATAAATAACTATTAGGGGAAAGTCTTACACAAATCGACCTAGTCCCAAACTAAGCAAAGCTAGTACCTACTATGGGTACTAGACGACGATAAACATACTTATATAGATAAATAAATACTTAAATACATAGAAAACATCCATGACACGGGAACAAATATTCGTCTCATCACACAAATGAATGTCCTTACCGGGATTCGAACCCAGGACCTCTTGCTTCGTAGGCAGGGTCACTACCAACTAGGCTAAAGCGGTCGTCCAAAATAAATATGAATTATAATTATCTAAACTTAACCTTATGACTTATTGTTATCCTATATTTGGTGAAAACTTAGGGCTGTAATTGGTAAAAGTTAATAAAGACTGCAGCTACGTCCAATAATACGATACGTAGTCAGAATAAAACATTTTAATGTGTTTTTTAGCCCTTTGCACTTCGTCACTAGAAAAAACACTTGTACAAATACGAGTAAGGCTTTCCTCGTCCATAAAATCAAATGCTAGTAGTTCATTGATAAGATAACATTATTACAACTTTGACATTTTATAACAACGGATATAATTTCGAGCGCTATAATTTGGATCGCGTAGGTACACGCAGACACCACAGGTGTAGATTATTATTTTTGTTTTTGTAATTGTAATATAACTGTACTGTTCTGGTGTTCAATAAAGAATATTGTATTGTATTTCCAATTAATTTTGATTAGTATTTACCTGCATGGTTTTTTGATAGCTCAATGAGTGCAGATACTGCATTTTTCTCGTGTGCGGGTACCATATTAGTATCTGTTTCACCGCTGTCTCCAAGACCATCAATACCAAAGTAATGATTACTCTCAAATTCTTTTAACAAGGAATCCTTGGCTCCTCTATAAATAGGAATCTAAAACAAAATTTATGAAAATTTCAGACCATTGATCTAGATCATTGATTAGAATTAGAATACCACTTCGACCACCATGTATAGACAATATTTGCTTAAGTTGTAAGTACCTAGAAAAAACTATTGTTAGTGGAGTTCGTTCGGATCACAAAGCTCGAATAATAAAGAAGTTATCTCGGGTAGCCCGGTGTTGATCAAATCATAGAAATTAGGCCGTTGAACAAACAAAGACTTAACAGTCTCAAAACGAACATCGCGCAAAAAGTTAACAATATAAAAACACATCCTAAAAACCCAGATGAAAATTTTAAATTACTGTTAAGTACTGTGTGTGAGAAATTCGATAAAGCGTGTAGTAAAAAGCGTATTAAGATAGGAAATAAATTATCATTTAGTGAATGGGCCACACCCGGAATTCGTAAAAGTAGGGACGGGACGTCTTGTACGATCTTTATGATAAGAAATCTTGTACCACTGATGAACGTTTCCTCCGGTATGTCAGAGATTATTCAAAATTAATCAAAGTCATAATTTGTAATAAAGCAAAATCATTTCATTTAAGTTACAAAATTAAGTCATCTTATTTATTTATTTATGTATGGAGAACCAACAGCTTGTACATATGGTCGCGTGCTTTAGGCACTGGTCCCACCGCCGGCGAGTGAGATATGAACTATCGACTTTTTTCTAGCCCAAGAAACGAACAAAAGATAATCGCTTCCGTGTAAATAAAAGAGAGAGATATATATTTATAGTTCATCGCTCGCTGTTCACACTGCCGGCGAGGACACTCTCCCAACGCCTGGCGAGTAAATATATATTTCTCTCTTTTAATTACACGGAAGCGATTATCTTTTGTTCGTTTCTTGGGCTAGAAAAAAGTCGATAGTTCATATCTCTACTCGCCGGCGGTGGGACCAGTGCCTTAATTTGGGAAAAAAATCCTTTGAGTTTCTATACAATATGACAGGACTGTCAATCTTAAGTGGGTTCCGAATTAAAGCTCGTGACTGAAATCTGAATCTGTGTGATCTTAGAAATTACAGTAAATACAGCAAGCCAATTACAAGCTCTCGCCGACAATTACAGTGTAACAATAAGGCAGTATGCCCACACTCCCATCGGACACACAAAAAAGAAAAAAGAGAAAATAACTACTTAGTGACAAATAATTCAGCACTATTTTAGCGGCGGAGAAATAATATTCCAAATCCCTAACTTAACAAACTTAATCTACAGTAAGATAAAACGCCAAAACAAAAACAAAATAATGACAATAATGACAAAATTAAAGCAGTTTGGACTCAAACCGGCCGATGTAAAAACACGCAGTACTCAATATCATTAAATATTAATAACGTATTAACAACAGACGCGGTTAAAGTTGCTAACGAATTTAACACATACTTTTCAAAAATCCCCACCGAAACTACAAAATGTCTCGCGTCTTCTTCAAAAATAGCAGAATCCCTCTTAAAACAAAATGTTTCTTTTCCAAACATAAGTAATTTTAAATTTACGCTTGTTTCTTCCTTTGACATTATGAAGTCTTCTAAATTGTTAAAAGTAAAGTAAACGAAACCCTTCAAAATTCATATTTATTCATATCAAGCAACAGCAAGCAAGACCCAACCTGAGAACCACCCCGGCTGCATGCCTACACGAGACTTCACGCGCGGTCTTCTAAAGGTACAGTCGGCCAAAAATATGGTCTACCCCCCTACGGTCGAAGTTCATTTGCACGTCATAATACAACGAGGTCGATTTTCCCTTGCAATAACATGATGACAGTGACTTAGGGATACTTAGATGTCACAGAAACTACACCACCACCACCACTTTCTTGGTCGACCGTACCATTGTCTTTCCATCTTTTATTGGGGTCTAACATGCTTGAACACATAATACGGTTTTATTTGGCGGTTTCAGGTTAACTTACTTAGGTAGGGTCAAGTGCAAAAATAAGTATCGATTTAATCCTCCCATCGTTACATACCTATACCTTAATTCGACGACATAAGAGCTATGGGACATATTTATGAGCAAGTTGTGTGCACCCATATTTTTACACTTGACTGTACTTGTAAATAGTTAAGTAACAAAATAGCAAAGGCCTGCGAAGTAAAGTTAAAAATTTAATGTTACTATGCTTTCAACTTTATAACTAGAGACACCTTGCTGACAGAAATCAAAAACAATATCCCTGAATTATACAATTACCTTCTCCATTATTATGCAGATCCCCCTGTCTTATTTACCATTTTTTTTTTGCGGATGGAACATTCTTGTTAGCACCGCGTCCCTACTACCAACTTTATACGATACATGGAGACGTCGGCAGTACTGATGATAAGACGTTGATAATACCATTATTTTTTGCTCTTTTGTTGAATAAGGAGCAAATTACATATTAAAGATTATTCAGATTACTACAGAGTCCACTGGAGTTTCAGACAGATTATGAGCTATGAACGCAGTAAAATCTGCGTTCCCTACAACGGAAAAAAATAACGACATTAAATTAAGGTTATTATCGGTGAAACGATGGGGCCATGGTCAACAGACACAAAAAAGGTGCTAAAGGACTTGTCCAGAAGGTTAGTTCTGGCCTCTGGGGACCCTTAAGCTGGCGCTTACCTCGCTCAAAGACTAGGGATTGCGGTAGGTACGAAGAGGTAATGCGGCCAGCGTTCTAGGGTCCATGCCTACAACGTCTTTCGACGACGTATTTGCCTTATAGGTTTCTTTTTATGTTATTATTTATATTAGTATTATTTAATTTAGTATAATAGATATTTACTTGGAATTTATTTAGATTAGTTTAGTTTATTTTATGTACCTACATTATATTGTTGGTACACGTTTCTGCTGACACAACCTCTACGGTTATTGAGAGACTATAAAATCAGTAGTTATACTTACGTCTTGCCTCTTAGCGACTTTTAAGATTTTCTGATTGTTAATGTTTACATTACTCTCTATCGTGTTGCCCTTGACGGTGGTCAAACCAATGAGTTTTGGGCTGAAATCAGAATATATTAGAATAGATTAGATTTATTTATTTCATAATGAAAATTAAAATACAAATTAAATGGTAATAATCTAAATGTTTTTTCAGAAGTTTTCAATAGTGTTTGAATGCACAAATTATGTTACCAAAGCCCGAATTAATTTTAAAACATCTTGTACGCAGACACACACACACACACTTTCGCATTTCTAATATTAGGTAGTGGGATTTTAATTTCTATGCTATACTGACCCATTGTTATATTTCTCATTGAGCAGCGCGAGAAATATTGCCGTTGCGTCATCGCCACCCGCGTCATTGTCAATTATCAATTTACCTAAACTGTTTTTATGTCTGAAATAAGTAACATTAAAAAGATAAAAGCTTGTAACAAAATAAGCTATTGTCTTCGATAGAAAGTATAAATTAATATTAACGTGGGAATAAAAAATGTGTATCACCAGGCTGCCCTACGGTCGATACCAGCAGTAAGTCCATTTTTAATCTTTGACAAAATCAGACTTCCTGCCAATATCGATTGCACGGCTCCAGGCAAGGAAGAATAAAGAACAGAAACCGTTTATAGGATGTTGTCTCCGTGAGTACGCACTGCTTAATCTTTACATTTGTTCAAAAATTAAAACGCAACGACAACTTTTATCCCAGTAAGCTACCTCTTAACATACGATACCTCAGAATGAAATAAACATCATATTCAACCTCGAAATTAAAATTAACAAGTTAACACAGGTACATAGGAATTAAGATTAAATATCAAATAAGGACTTACATTTCTTCACATTTGATAACGAGACAAAATAAAAGAAACACAGCACGTGATGGACCAATCATGATTCTTACTGACTAACGTGATTTAAAACTTGCTTCTTCTGACATTAGTAGATAAATTAATTCAACATTGACCTTCTTTGACATGTTATCGGTAGAAATGTTAATAACGGTTTCGATTATATTTTATTTATAGACGTGATTTAGAGCTTACGTGATTTACATTTTAATGATATCAACCTCAACTGTGCCGCAGACGCAGACGCGACGCTGCTGCGGCACAGTGTAGTTAGGCCTCCAACAAGATGGAGCGACGACCTGGTTAAGGTTGCATGATCGCCTTGGATGCGGATGGCACGGGACCGATCTACTTGCCGAGCCTTGGGGGAGGCCTATGTTCAGCAGTGGACGTCTTTTGGCTGAAATGATGATGTTGATGAACCTCAACTGTGCATTTTTATGTCAAACGATGAGGAATTAACGATTATACTTAATACGATAATCGATTCATGAATTCCAACTAATACAAGTATTTGGTAAAAATGTGACATTACGAGTATGTCTGACGGAAAAACCCGAGCAAAATCGCCGCAAAATTTACCGAATTACCTACATCGTAGACGGTAAAAGAGAGACTAAATCAGGGGGGGTTTCACTCCGCAGTTTAAGTACCTATGTGCGGCCGGCGCTCCTCCCGGGGAGGAGTATGGCAGTGAGTTGTCGCTAGGGCTTGCAATCCGAATATTCGGCGAATTTTCATATTCGAATATTTGGGGGCATGGTATTCGAATATTCGATATTCGATTTTATGTTCATCATTTCAGCCGAAAGACCTCCACTACTGAACATAGACCTCCCCCAAGGCTCGCCAAACAGATCGGTTCCGTGCCATCCGCATCCAACGCGATCCCGCAACTTTAACCTGATCGCCGCTCCATCTTGTTGGAGGCCTAACTACATTGCGTCTTCCGGTCCGTGGACGCCACTCGAGAACCTTTTTGCCCCATCGGCCATCAGTTCTACGAGCGATGTTTGTCGCTCGGCCTTCAGTTCGCACCCTAGCCGCGTCGCGCGTAATTAAGCATCTTTTCTTCTGTGATTTTTGCAACAAACAATGACTTCTAATCGATCTTATAAATAACTTAATTACTTCCTAAAGGTAGTTTACTGAATTAATACACACTGTTAGTATCTTTCTTGATTTATATACCTAATATCGGCGAGTGGAACCCTGTGCCCTTGGTTTCGGATCAGTGGTGCCCAACGGAATATGAACGCTCGATTCACGCGATAAGTTTCAATTTCGCGTGCAAGCAGTAAGAGTAGGCAAGTTTTTATACCTAAAGCACAGAATATATAATAGTACTGACGTACAGAATGGAAACGGTCCGCCCCGCACCGATTCGAATTACCCCACCCCTCGAGGTATAGAAGCACCGATTCGTGGCGCAAATTCTGCAGCAGCATAGAGACCTGCGTACAGGCCAACAGGGTAAGGAAAGTCTTAGCAAACCAATCTAGCCAGTTGGGGGGCTCCCTGAAAAAGCCAGACAACACCTTCACGAGCACGCCGGAGGAAACAGAGTGCATCCTGGTACAAACGCATTTCCCAGGCTGCCATATCATGCAATCGGTTGATTGGCTCGAGGAGGACGGAGACACAACAGAGGAGCATTGGGATTATGCACTCAAGGTAGTAAGTCCATCAAAGGTTGTGTGGGCTATCAACAGCTTTAACTCCTTCAAATCTCCAGGATTAGACGGGGTCTTCCCAGCACTTTTAAAGTGGGGAGGTAACCGTCTGATCCAAAGGCTCACCACCGTTTTTGTGGCCTGTTTGGCTCACAGGTATGTACCAAAGCGATGGAGGGAGGTAAAGGTAATTTTCATTCCCAAACCGGGGAAAAGTGACTACTCGGAACCCAAATCTCACAGACCTATTAGTCTCACGTCATTCCTGCTGAAGACCCTAGAAAGGCTGTGTGACCGGGATCTGAGAGAGAATGCCCTAGCTACAGTGCGCCTACACTCACACCAACATGCGTACAGTCAAGGTAAATCAACAGAGTCAGCTCTACATGCAGTGGTCAGCAAAATAGAAGAGGCCATTGAAAACAAATCAATGTGTCTCGGCACCTTCATTGACATCGAAGGAGCTTTTGACAAGACCAACTTCACCAGCATCACGTCGGCCCTGGTCAAACACGGAGTGCATCCGGTATTGGTCGACTGGATAGATAACATGCTCAGTAAAAGAGTCGTCAAACTCGCGTCATCTGAGACACAACATGCACTGGTAGCCAGAGGATGTCCGCAAGGAGGGGTGCTTTCCCCACTGCTGTGGAACTTAGTAGTTAATGACCTCATAGCCAGACTGAACCAGCACTACTACTTCACGATCGGGTATGCTGATGATATTGCTATTTTAATTAGCGGCAGAGTCAGCAGTACCGTGTGCGATGTTACGCAGCAGGCGCTACGAATTGTGGAAAATTGGTGCATAGACAACGAACTGACCGTCAATCCCAGGAAGACGGAACAGGTAATGTTTACTAACAAACGTCTATTGGGCAGCTACAACCCCACTAGACTGTTTGGTACGGAGCTACAGTTCAGCTCGGAGGTAAAGTATCTGGGAATCATTCTTGATAGTAAACTGAACTGGAGCAACCATCTCAACAGCAAGATCGACAAGGCTACAATAGCCTTCTGGCAGTGCCGCAGAATGATAGGTAAAAGGTGGGGACTATCCCCGAAAATCACTCTGTGGCTGTACCAGTCAGTCATCAGGCCCATTATCAGCTACGGTGCAGTGGTGTGGTGGCCGAGAACCAAGCTGATCACCGTTGAAGCAAAGTTGCAACGACTTCAAAGGCTGGCTTGCATGGCGACTACGGGCTGCATGAGGACTACTCCGACTGCGGCCCTGGAAGCCCTACTGAACTTGCCGCCGCTGCATCTGTTTATCCAACAGGAAGCGGGAGCGGCTGCGGTAAGGCTCAGGAAGCTGAACCTATGGAGGAACGTGAATGTAACACACACAGGAATACTGGGTGTACTGGTAAATAGGGAGCCGCTCATCGAAGCGGTCACCGACAGGATACCTAAACAGTACGTATTCGACAAAAAATATAGGATACAATTACACGAAGACCCAGGGGAGGGCCTCAACCTCAAGGAGTTGAGGATCTTCACGGATGGATCGAAAACGTCAACAGGTACAGGCTCTGGAGTACATTCAGAGGACCTGAATATCAACATCTCATCGCCATTGGGGATCCATAATACCGTCTTTCAGGCGGAATGCATGGGTATCATAATGGCAATAACAGCGATTAACTCCAGAGAGGTACAGGGTTTTCCAATCCGTATACTGTCTGATAGCAGATCGGTCTTGCAAGCCCTGCAGAGCAACACTATGACATCGGGGCTAATATACGAGTGCCATCGAGCTCTGACGAAGGTAAGTGAGACAAACACCATTACCCTTCAATGGATAAAGGGTCACAGTGGATCGCGAGGCAACGACGCGGCCGATCGACTGGCGAGGGAGGGATCGGAGTTGAGGGTTTATGGACCTGAACCCATTCTGCCCCTGCCTTTCGGATGGTTGCGCGGCCAGTTGCGCCACAACACCAAGGTAATGCACCAAGAATATTGGACAAACCTAGTAACCTGCAGGCAGACCAGAGAAGCTCTTCCGAAGATCAACCCCGGATTATCCCGCAAACTTCGCGGTTATGGAAGAACTCAGCTCCGACTATTGGTTGGGGCTCTAACTGGACATGCCTTACTTAACAAACACTTACACAATTTAGGTGTTACAGACAGCCCCCTATGCAGAGCGTGCATGGAGGCGGAAGAAACGGCCTCACACGTCCTGCTGGAGTGTGTTAGTGTGGCGAGCTACAGGGCACTACACCTCGGGACACCGAGGTCGCTCCAGGAAGTCGTCGGCAACGTGAAGGGTCTGCTAGGCTTCCTTATGGAGTTGGGCTGGCATGAATAGTGCCTACAGCCAGTTACGCAAAATAGGCGCGTAAAAGACGTCGAGTTGCGGAAATTAGCCCGTTATTACCTATTACCCTATTACCTATTACCCCACCCCTCAAGGCGCAGATAGCCGGAAACCGCCAGAAACCAGAAGAGTGCGCGCGCGATGTATGTAGGCGTACGCGTGTACAGACGTCGTCGTGCTTATGTAGATTCAAGAACGCGTATTTGTACGTCGTGTCCGCCGCGTGCCTAAAGTTGACTTTTGTTCGAGAGTGATCCTTCTGTAAGTTAGTACTATTACTTATTCTGTGACTAAGTAAAATAGCTACAAAGCGAAGAGATCCACTAGGCAGCGGGGTTTCGTCTTAACTTTTATGTTTAGTAGCAGCAGAAAAGTCCATCATAAACAATGACAGCAAACAAAAATATTGTACGACGATTGACACCAACTGACCTAGTCTCAACTAAGCAAAGCATGTACTATTGGTATAAAACATACTTATATAGACAAATACATACTTAAATACTCGCCAGTTTAGTCCACGGTTTGCACGCCTACGAGATTAATTAGTGTAAAATTAGGGCTTATAGATTTAGAGCTGGGCACATAGGATTAGGAACTTGGCTCTACAAGAGATCTGATTACTTTTTGACAGTGCGAGCTACATGGTCTCGTCTTGGCAACCTTTAACATGAAATGTTTTTGTGGGATTTCATTTCTTTTTGGTAGGGGATGATTTACTAAAAATCCTGGAATACATATCTTATTATTTATAACAAGGATAACGAGGACCCTCTATATCAATTTTCAGACCTCTAGCATCAAAATTTGCGGAAGTCTTATACAAGCTTTCACCCCCTAGTTTAAGGGGTTGGGGGGGTAAAAGTTTCAAGTTTTAAGATTTTTCGTTGTTTGTATACTATTACTAGCTTACATACCAAATTTCAGCTTTCTAGGACTTCAGGAAGTACCTTAAGTATTTTGATAATCAGTGAATCAGTGACGAAATCGGGGGTTTTTAGACATTGATAAAATCTAAAGTATAATAGCTACGACATTCAAACTTTGTATGTTTCATGTTTGTACTAGTGTCATTATAATCTTGAAATTTTCAACTATTTAACATCATCTAAAGCAAAGTTATAAGAGTTCAGAAAACGACGAAACGTTTCGAGAAAAGGTATGCTAACTGTTTGTCTCTGTTTTGTCCTACTTTTTTTGTGAATCGTCTAATTGAAATTATTTCATAAATGGAGCTATGTTTTGAGTATAAGTCCCTATTTGAAATATTTGCCGGTACAAATCTTTAATGCCCGTTTTTTCGATTTGAGTTGCTGGTATGTAAGCCTTCATGTTGTATTTGTTCAAAAATGTGTGATTGTTCAGAAAATGGTTGGCTGTATTATATTGTTTGAAGACTACTGCGATTTTATTAGCATTCAGTCGCTGAATAGCCGTCACACCTTTAACGCCTGTTGTAAATATATGGTTTAAATATATCGGGCTTTTATACCCTAATCTGTCTTTATAGTCAAGATGTTCCACGAACACTTTAAATTCGGTTTTTGTTGAATTTTCGGGGTACCCTACAGTCTTTTATACTTAATTTGGTTTGAAATATGGAGTGAAAAGTTCGTCTAAACGCTCACCGCCGCCGCTACCGCCTCCTTCTTCATTGTCACCGGCCCGTAAGCGCTTCGAAGAGCAGGGCGGCATCGCCGCCCTCCTCATTGCCCTCCATTTTGTAGTTGTCTCACAATAAATATCTAGTTTTATTTTACTTTTTTCAATAAAAATAAATTTTAAAAGAAAAATTTACACCCGCCTTCTTTCAAATTCCCGCCAGGAATCCGTCTCGTATTACATATCTCGGGGGGAAACGGACTTGCCAGCTTCGTAAACCTGTCTTGCCTCGCTGTTGCTCGGCCGTACCTATATAAATATTCAGCGGGTAACCCCTTACTTCCCGGTCTTTGTAGGAATGTACTAATTACTATACACGTAATCGTTAAGTATAGCCAGGCTTTTATTCCGTAAATATAACAGTTATATCAGAAAACTTTAAACTGATATCGAAAGTACGTTAGTCAATCAGTAAAATAACATCAGTAAAACTTGTTAAAAAGAAAAAAAGAGAATAGGTATGCAAAATTTTGACATTAAACACTCCCATACATTTAGTACGAGATTAGTAGAAAGGTTTAAGTTTCCTTATTTTAAAAGGTTATTTTACTATAATCTTACTGATTTTAAGGAAACTGTTATTAACCTAACAAAGTAAGAATACTCGATGGGGTAGTTCTGTTTCATTATGGAGTGCCTTTGGCCACCCTCCACCTCCATCATCAGACCCTTTTTACCATCTTGGATCAAAGTACTCATCAAAACGAATCAAACGAGCCCAAACTCGATGGGGTTGTGTCGTTTTATTACAGAGTTCCTATGGCCACCTTCCAGTTCATCAACAAATCAGCTCCATGTCACCTGATTTACAGATCCATGCAAAATTTCAGGTCTATTGGTAACCGAAAAGTGGGTCAAATTTAACTTGCAAGATTTGATTACAGACAGAGAAACATCGGGGCAGGTGAAACTAAATAAACGCTAGTAATAACTTTAATTTCAATACTAAGTAGATGAAAAAAAAACCCGCCTGTATAATTGCCGTTCCCATGGGAATTCCGGAAAAATATATATCCTATGTCACTCGCGGAACTGAGACGAATCTAATGACACCTCACACTTCAAAATCCATTGAGCCGTTTAGGCTGCAGGGCGTGCCAAAGAACGCTACATACATACATAAATACATGCGCTCGAAAAACATAACCCTCCTTCGACAGTCGGGTGAAAAGCATGGAAATTCGAAATAGTGGCACTGAAACATTCACTGACATTGAATTATGTTATGGCAATAAGTAAGACTGGGAGTGGTCAGGATGTAAAATCAATAAAATATTACTAAAGGAAGAAGACATTTATTCACTTTCACAAGAAGACACATAAATACTCATACTCATACTCATTTATTCATAATATTTATTACATGTCATTCTTAAAATTATTCTAATATATTATTCCATAGTCATCATAATAATTAGTAAGTTGAAGTTTCTGGCTGAAAGTTAAGGAATTCATCAAAAGTGTAGAATGTGTGCTCGAGAAGCCAATTTTTGAGTCGTCTCCTAAATATGTCCAACGAAGGAGCCGAAGTAATCGCTTCAGGTAACCTGTTATAAACTGTCGGGCCTACAACATGTGTCACCTTGCCAGACTTAGCAAGCCGTCGCTTAATACAAGAAACTACACACAATTTTACAATTTTACACAAATAAACATTCATCATCATCATACATCATTTCAGCCGAAAGACGTCCACTGCTGAACATAGGCCTCCCCCAAGGCTCGCCAAACAGATCGGTCCTGTGCCCTCCACATCCAACGCGATCCCACAACCTTAACCAGGTCGTCGCTCCATCTTGTTGGAGGCCTACCTACATTGAGTCTTCCGGTCCGTGGACCGGAACTCTAGAACCTTTTTGCCCCATCAGCCATCAGTTCTACGAGCGATGTGCCCTGCCCACTGCCACTTGAGTGTGGCAACTCTTCGAGCTATGTCGGTGACTTTAGTTCTTGCGCGGATTTCATCATTTCTAATGCGATCCCGCAGAGAAACTCCGAGCATAACCCTCTCCATTGCCCTCTGAGTGACTTCGAGCTTCCTTATGAGGCCCATCGTTAGCGGCCACGTCTCAGTGCCATAAGTCATCACTGGCAACACACACTGGTCAAAGACTTTTGACTTGAGACATTGCGGTATATTGGATGACAAGATATTGCGCAATATCTTGCCATCCAATATACCTCAAATAAACATTCTTCTTTGTCGGTATCACTCTTGACAGAGTGGTCGTGGTCATCACTTCAGGTGTTGGTGGCAAGCTTCACAACACGCCGCCACTCCTCTCTGATGGCTGCCTTCCTCGTGCATTCATGTAGTGATGATGAGCCATTTACTGCCGCTTTGTTTTGGTCAGTCCACCTCATTGGCGATCTTCCTCGTGGCCTGGTACCCTCAACCTTTCCCTGGACCACAAGTCGCTCAATAGCCACCTCCCCTCGGCGGCATATGTGACCAAAAAAGGTGAGGATACGAGATTGAACCAAAGATGATAAACGCTGCTTGATGCCGAGTCCTCGAAGTATAGACTCGTTGGTACGGAATTCAGTCCACGATACTCCGAGCATGCTCCTCCAGCACCACATCTCTAGGGCGTCTATCTTCTTCTTCTCTACTTCCCGCAGGGTCCACGTTTCTGCGGCGTACAAGAATATGGGGAATACAAGTGCTCGAGCTAGCCGGATTTTTGTGGCTCTATATAGGTTGCGATTCCTCCATATTTTCCTTAACTTGTCCATCGCAGACCAAGAAATTGCCATACGCCTCTTCACTTCGTCGATACATCCACCGTTGTTCGTAATCAAGGCTCCCAGATAAATGTATGATTTCACCATATCACAATTAGCAATTTGTGTAGTTTCTGGAGAATTGTTGTTCATGCGGTCGACAATCATCATTTTTGTTTTATTCCGGTTTATCTTAAGTCCGAACTCAAGGCTAACACGTTCCATCTTGCCGAGAAGTTCCTCCATGTGCAGGTACTGGTGGCGAACAAAGTGGTATGATATCGTCTGCATATCGCAGGTTGGAGATCTTTAAGCCACCGATCGAGATGCCATCTGTCCAATCTTCAAGTGTAATCCTCATTATGAGCTCTGTGTACACATTGAACAGTAGTGGAGAAATAATACATCCCTGACGGACTCCGGCGCTGGGGTGAAAATGATTGGATTGAACGTCATCTGCGCGTACTGAGGCTGTGCTACCCTCACACAGTCTTCGCAGGAGGTGTACCAGGTGTTTTGGAACACCCATCGCCGTCAACGCTTCCCAGAGTTTGGGCCATTTGACAGAGTCGAACGCTTTAGAGAAGTCCACAAAGCATATGTTGGCGGGCTTGTTGAATTCTCTGGCTTTCTATATAATTTGTCGAACTGTTAAAATTTGCTCCCGGGTTCCCCTCCCCTTAACAAAACCAGCCTGTTCAGAAGCCATTTCTTTGCTCAAGTAGGGCTTTAGACGCTCGTTTAGTACGTGCAGTAAAATCTTGCTTGCGAGGGAGATAAGAGCAATAAGTCGGTAATTACTGCACATCAGGGTGGAACCCTTCTTGTTGCAAGGGGACAAAAACAGTGTGAGCCCATTCTTTCGGCCATTGACCCGTGAGCCATATCTTCAAATAAACAATAGCCATCTCTAAATAAACATTAAAAACAAATAAATGTTAAAAAAGGACATGAATTATATACGCAAAAGTAAAACAATCGCTGACTCGGCATTATTCTGAGGCGTTAGACCAATGCAGTGCAGCGCTGATTTTCTGCCAGAACCGTCTGACACACCTAACGATACATAAACCACTTACATAGTTATATGCAAATAAATAAATAGAAATAGATTTATTTTTGAGTAGCAAAAAAATAAACACAGTAAGTACATCAAATAAAGAGTAAAATAAGGAAAAAAAATGTTTAAAAACAAACAGGTTGGCATATCAATGTGTGAGTACTGCTTTATTACAAAGTATTTAAATAAAGCTAGTTAAGAGGGTTTATACCTGCTGAGCTGGCAACGTTGCATTTTTGTTAGTTTTTCTCGATTATTCCATAAAAATTGAATGAATATTAAAAATGTTTTGAATACAAACTGTTCAACTTATATATTAGAACAATTTGTATTCAAAACATTTTTAATTTTCATTCAATTTTTATGGAATAATCGAGAAAAACTATTTTCTCGATTATTCCATAAAAATTGAATGAATATTAAAAATGTTTTGAATACAAATTGTTCAACTTATATATTAGAACAATTTGTATTCAAAACATTTTTAATTTTCATTCAATTTTTATGGAATAATCGAGATAAACTAACAAAAATGCAACGTTGCCAGCTCAGCAGGTATAAACCCTCTTAAGAATAATATTTAACTATTTAAAAACAATTATACTGAAATTACTGGTTCCGTAGATAATAGCAGCGTTTGAGCGTTTCCTCTTTGAATAGCTGAGCTTATTCTTTGTTTGTTTGTTTGTCCGAGCCTAAATAGCCTTTGTAGTTTTTTATGACTGTTCATTATCCAACTCCTGGTTCTATCATCAGACCTTCGTTGCCGAGTGTTTTTTTGTATTATCATTCGATTTAAGTTGTATTATGCCCTCTTTCCCAACTGTACCATTGATTAGTACCAATAATGGTACTACTGGGAATTTTTGTCTCACGAGTGGGGTCAACATCATAAATGATTACTTTTGTACCCTGTCACTTTAACGTCGTGTTTGAAAAGCATACGAAATTATGTAACGACTAAAAGCGACAAGGTACATAAATGATCACTTATTTATGACGTAGACTGTACCACTGTACACGATACAAATGTTGCAACCGGGTTTACTTACTTAATTGAAGTAAGTCTGGAAAAATAAATTAAAACGCTATAACGTTTTGTTTGGAAATAAATGTATATATTTATAGTTTGTGTGTAGCAGTTAGTTTGGAAATAAAAGGAGTAACGCACGGACAAACAAAACATAATACTATCCTTGATAAATAAATAATAGTAACTTGCCTAACGCAGTTTTTCCAAGAACAGGAATATTGATATCACCGTTCCCAAGTTCCATTTTTAACCCCCGACGCAAAAAGAGGGGTTTTATAAGTTTGACCGCTATGTGTGTGTGTCTGTCTGTGGAACCATAGCTCTTAAGCGGGTGAACGGATTTGTGTGCAGTTTTTTTTAATTGAAAGCAGGTTTCTTGGCGATGGTCCTTAGACATGTTTCATCAACATTGGTTTAGCGGTTCTAAAGTTATCAGCTCTTTTATTAGCTGCGATAGGATCTTAGACGCATAATGGGCATTTACTTGATATTCATAGTCATAGATATATATGACCTAAAATTTAAAATACACATGTATGTTATATAATGCAAGATTATCGAATTTTTGGTATGATGCTGCAACTAGGATATCCAGCACACTAGTACACTCTTGAAAAAATAATAGTAGATATATAGTGTTTGGGTTCGTTTTGATCAGTATTTGATTGAACATATTTTATCTCGAAGAATCGCCAGACTGATGTGGTAGTGGGCAGGGCATATTCCTCGTAGAACTGATGGCCGATGGGGCTAAAAGGTTCTTGAATGGCGTTGATGTGTCGGAAGACGTAGGCTTCCAACAAGATAGAGGGACGACCTGGTTAAGGTTATGGGAACGCATTGGATGCCAATGGCGCTGGACCGGTCTGTTTGGTGAAACTTGCCGGAAGCCTATGTTCAACAGTGGACGTCTTTCGGCTGGAATGATGATAATATTACGACATCACAAACTGTGCATCCTCCTTATTGATTCTGGGTAATACTGATGCTGATGATACATCACGACAACAGCCTCAAGCTAGTACATCAGGCCTAAGTAAAAACACAACAAGCTCGACCAAAATATCATACAAAGTCTTGGTCATGGAGGGTGTGGCCCATCGATGACCGAGAAGGCTGGTTAAACATCTACCAGCACTAAACATTTTATGCCAATTTAGCCAATATGTGGCGATTCTTACCCCTCATGATGTCAGGATACATCAAATATCCTAGATGTCAAGAAAAAACTTTGGTGGACTATATAAAGCCTATAGAATATGCAAACGCTTGGTTTAATTGTATCCGTAAATTTCATATTTAAGACAGAATGTCCTGGTAAATTTTGGGCACCTTGCCAGCATTACATACAATGCTGACTGCAGTAGATGATGGTACTACTGGGAAGAATATTAAAAATAGGTTCAGCACTGCTAAAATATTTTAGAACAGACCTCATATTACATTATGTGCTCAAATTGACGTCTATCAACCCTTATGTAAATCCTACGACAAGTGTCCGTATTGTCTGACGCTTCTGTCACTTGCCTTCGATTTCACCGTCTCTTTCTGTCATCCTTTTATACCGTTTGATAGAAAAAAATAGTGTTTGCGAAGGCAAGTGTCAGAAAAGTTAGACAATAAGCCTGCTGAGGTTCCTTTTTCAAATGACGTAGATTGTTTCAATAGCGTATTCTATTCTACTTTTCCGGGAAAGTGCTACGTTCCCGTGCGAAGCAGACGTATTTACGAGCAAAAGTTTTTTTTTTATTTCATTCATTACAGAACACACTCAATAAGAACTTTTTGTAATTTTCTCCCTTTAGTTTGTGGGCTATTCTGACGTTTGCCTTGTCTTTTTCTACGAATTCATTTGTTACTATGCCTCTCTGTTCACCTGTAAGTAAACAACAGCAAATCGTTTTACTATGTTGGACGATAAAAATAATTAATTAAATAACTTGTATATTTAGATAGGTGGCGGCCCTTAAACTCTTTAAATGAAAAATGTTCTGCGAAGTAAATTTTCGTGAATCACAAATAGTAATCAATGTAGATATTTACCATGTAAAAAAATGTTATTCTTAGAATATATATACTCTTCCACTAAATCTTCTTTTATTGCTATGGCAATAACGGCAGGATCGAGTGTTTGCCAACGATCACTTTTATTAAGTGCTATTCTTTCATATTTGTTCATAGCTTTGACTATGTCAGTATTAAATGAGCCTAAGGCATCATTTCTCCAACTCTAAAAATATAGGAAAACATTTTGCAATAATTTAAGCATTTTTTTGTAGGTAATACGTGTCAGTAAAGCATTTTTTATTGCTTGTATTATAGGTACTTACCTTGCAGAAGTCGAGCTGGGTTTTGACTTGAGAGAAAGGCAAAACAGTAACTTTGTCAGAAGTTGCACCATCCAAAACAATGTGGTAAGCCTCGACATCCACTAGTGCATTAAATTCAGGGGTTGAGTAGTCGTTGCCTTAAATTTTAAAACCTTTAGTTTTCGCTATCAGGCAAACAAATAGTCAACGCCAACTTATGCTTTATTTCTATGAAATTCCCTCCGTAGCTAGCGACACGTCGTCTGCTGTTACTGCGTGCAGTCGGCTGCCAATTTATACCTTTAGTTCACCCAGTTGAGCTTATTAGGTGGAATACGGGTAAGAAAGGACGTATTCTTTTTCAGATTGTACCATTATACCTACTCATAGGGCCGGCGCTCACTGACGACGGCATGGCACGGTATGGCATGGCAAAGGATTTTATTACTATCAAGTTATTTTGAATCTTATTTCAATGAGTTTTATCATGTTACTTTATTTCGATACCACGATGCCGCGACGTGCCGAGGGATGCTGCAGTAAAATTCGTATGTAACCTGCCGTGCCATGTCGTGCCATGCCGTCAGTGAGCGCCGGCCCATTAGTAGTTTTGTTTGGCATAAAATCCGCGTTTCCAAATAGTTCGAATAGTCAGTAAAACAGTTTGGAAAAATAAATTCCAAACAGTTCGACTATCGAACTACTGGTAGGACTGGATGGAATAAAGGGCGGATTCCCGAGTCGTGTGTGTTCGGCCCGAACAAAAGTGGCTTCCAATTATTGCCCCGAGCCAAGTTTGCTCGGAGTGATAACGCACGTGTACATTGGACGCGTATTATTGGCCCGTACATTATTGAGGTTGGGCATTACTTTTTAGGGTTCCGTACCAAAAAGGTAAAAAAGGAACTAATACGAGGGTGGCGAACTTTCAAAGTCTAGTGACTAGGTCAAGTGGAGTGTCATATGATAGTGTTTGAGCTGTATATTCTCATGCAATTTTATTAGTATAACCCACTGTTAAATTAAATATTGAAGTATGATGTAAAAGTTTGTTGTTAATCAAAGCTTTCATGTACCTAACGAAGGGTGTAGAAAATAAAATAGCTAAGAGCAGTAATGAAACAGCTAAATCGATATTTACTGGACAAAAAAATAAGAAACTTCTTTTTAAACTTAAACTATTCTTCTTTTTTGTAATCTTAATCATTTATTCGTGTCGTTTTCTGAGCTTGATCAAGTTATCTAAAAAAATTGTTGCGGATATTGATCCCAGATTGAGTTCCGATAATTGCTCTTGATACTTACGATCAAAAATAATGTCGCATCGTCGCATATTCGCTCCACTGAACAACGGATTCTTTATGCGAGTGTCTTGGTTCTTTGCCTCTCGCTTTAGTTTATATAGGAAGCGCACTAAGGTTGGCTGGTGCGCATGCGAATATTAAGCAGTCGATACCAGCCCTCGACCGGGTTATTGGTGCGGTGTTTTTCATGAGTGCAACTCAATCTATGGGGTCCTAATGTCAACCAAGTTTTTTTCATGTACGTTTTGAACAGAGTAAATTCATTGGTTACTGGAACCTCACTAAGCAGTGCCACCCAATAAGATAATCGTATATTTCCGACTTAGGCAACAGTGGAATAATAGCACACATTTCAGTAAATTTACGGCCCTCGCTGGTATTATTCATTTTCATTGACACTGCTTTCTTCTAAACCACGCGATTAAAATGGTAATAACACCCTGCTAGCTCACAGTTTGGGTACACTGATTCACACGCATTGATTTGGCTCGTTCGTAGTAGCATTTAAACTTATGCATAATTACACTTCATCTCGCAGCAACGTGAAAAATCTGGAATAAGTGGTTTCTCTTTTATTTGGGAGCAACGCGAACAGTACAGGTACAGTCAGCATCATATAGATAGTGACAGTCAATGTCTCCAAATATATCGCTACATCCGAAATGTCCATTAATACCGACTCATCCAAAGTGATCAAATTGTTCAGGTCATCCACCGTGTTCAAATTGACCGGAGCGCACAAAGCGCCAAATACTTGGTAGCTGTCAAGTCGCCGTTGGCACCGTAACACCCACAACACCATTGGTATCCTAGCATCCAAAGTATCCAAAAATATGGAACACATTACAAGTATGAACTTTATTTTCAATGTTATAGAGCTCAAACATGGTTAATACGGGAATATATAATATATTTTGTAGGTTTAATACCTTCTCGAAGTTTAAATTTTGACAATCACTGAGAAGAGTACCGAACTGTCAAGTCATTTTATCCCTTTCATGATCTGAATGACATATACTTGTTTTGTATTATTTACGCCGTCTGCATAAAGTGTAGTATTGCTTGGTCTGATTGACAGATAAGTTGGTTAGTATATTGAGGCAAAATCAAGTTATTTTTTATTTTAATAATGATTTGTAACAACCTTTTTCATTTGAATTGGAAAGTTCTAAAAACCCAACCCATTATGTTACCATTTCGCAAAAGTTTAGTGCCGTGCGGCCTACATACATCGCGTCGCGCACCCGACTGGTTTCTGGCGGTTCCCGGCAATCTGCGCCTTGAGGGGTGGGGTAACTCGAATCGGTGCGGGGCGGAGCGTGGCCATTCTGTACGTTAGTACTATTATACATTCTGTGGCGGGGCCTTGCGCTTACGCAGTGAGTGTGTGGAGTTTGTAGGCGATCTATGATTGGCCATAGGCTTGTGTGAGTAATTTTACCGTGCAATGATACTGTTGTGAGCTCGTTCTTTCAATGTTCACGCGGCTCCTTTCTGTGCTTCTGATCTCCTAGTAGTTTTCGATTTTATGAACAATATTTAAAAAAATTATTTGATATTTAGAATTTTAGTAATAGTGACACACGTCTGTTCGCTACATACATCAGAGGTCCGAAAAAAGCTCCTGGTGATCTCTCAAATCCTCTGTCAACACATGTCCAAGGTATTTAAAACACTGCACCCATCCCAAACGGTGCCGCATACAGCTTGACGGAAGGCACATTAGTTTCTAGTTTTCTTCTTCTAATGCCATCTATATATATAAAAGAAGAAACTGACTGACTGACTGACATATCAACGCACAGCCCAAACCACTGGGCCTAGAGATTCCAAATTTGGCATGTAGGTTCCTTATAAGGTCTAGGGGTGCACTAAGAAAGGATTTTTCAAAATTCACTCCCTAAGGGGGTGAAAAGGGGGTCCAAAGTTTGTATGGGGAAACAAAATTAGTTCGACTATTTTATTCGAAACTTCACAGAAGTACTCCTAATGGTAAATGAGTAAACACGTGTTTCAGGTTTTTTGAGAATTCAACCCCTAAAAGGAGGGAAAGGGGTAACAAAGTCTGAAAATCAACATGGGTGTTGTTTCTATGGTTTATCGGGTCGCTGGTTATGAAAACAACAACGGTTTTAAAATCCAATGTGGCGGACGTAAAATACCATCTCCCTGGATGGGGTTGAAATGTCTAATTAAACTAAATGACTGTTGATATATCAACGTACAGCCCAAACCACTGGACCTAGAGACTTGAAAATTTGCACATATATACCTTATACAATTAAGGCATCCAGGATTTTTGGGAATTCCCACGGGGACGGGAAAAAACGGGATTTATATATTCGATTCCGAGTGACCCTATAATAACTAGACTCTTCAAATTTGATACACAAGTAGGTATTACATTAGTTACATTAATTTTAGGATTTTTCAAAATTCGCACCACGGGATAAGAAAAAAACGGGATTTATATATTCAGTTCAACGGGATCCTCTGAACTATAATTACTAGACTCTTCAAATTTGGCATAGAAGTAGGTAATTATAATAGTAAAAAACTGTTTTAAGGATTTTCGGAAATTCCCACGGGATAAGGAAAAAACGGGATTTTTCGTTTTACTGGTCGTAGAAAGCTGAAATTCGGCATGTAGGTTGCTTGGGAAGTGTAGAAGAGCATTAAGGGAGGACTATACGAAATTCCCACGGGAACGGGAAAAACGGGATTTTTCATTTTACTGGTCGTAGAAAGCTGTAATTCGGCATGAGGTTGCTTGGGGAGTGTAGAGGAGCATTGAGAGAGGACTTTCCAAAATTCCCACGGGAACGGGAAAAAACGGGATTTTTCGTTTTACTGGTCGTAGAAAGCTGAAATTTGGCATGTAGGTTGCTTGGGAAGTGTAGAAGAGCATTAAGGGAGGACTATACGAAATTCCCACGGGAACGGGAAAAACGGGATTTTTCATTTTACTGGTCGTAGAAAGCTGAAATTCGGCATGAGGTTGCTTGGGGAGTGTAGAGGATCATTGAGAGAGGACTTTCCAAAATTCCCACGGGAACGGGAAAAAACGTGATTTTTCGTTTTACTGGCCGTAGAAAGCTGAAATTTGGCAAGTGGGTTTCCTGACGAGTGTAGGGGAGTATTAAGAAACTATTTCCCGAAATTCTTACGGGAACGGGAAAATACGGGATTTTGCGTTTTGCTGATTGTAAGCTAAAATTTCAAAATTCATAAGTTTATACTGTAAGTAGGCCGCTAAGGGCTCTTTAACCGACTTCAAAAAAAGGAGGAGGTTATGCATTCCACTTAATGTATTTTTTTTGTAAGTATGTTCACCGATTTCTCGGTCAATTGTGGACCGATTTTAAAAATTACTTTTTAATTCGAAAGAATATAATATACTAATGGTCCCATTGTCACGCAAGCAAGCAAGCGTGCATGCATGCTTGCATCTTGCTTGCATGCTTGCTTGCTTGCCTGTATGCTTGCTTGCCTGATATCTTGGTGCTTTGGAATTCTCATGGTACACGCGAGCGAAGCCGCGGGCAAAAGCTAGTTACTTCATAATAATCAATACGTTAAAGGGGGTTTTCAGAAAAAAATGTAGCCGTTTTGCCTTAATTATCCTTTTTCCATACAAAATTTATTACTCAGTTTTGTGATTGTCCATACAACATGTATGGTTAACTGCGTCATGAAACTGACAGTTGAAGAGGGACACTTTTTTTATTGCTTAAATCGATAGTGCTTGTGATTCTGAGTAGAAATAACCCAAAATTTGTTAGGTTTTTAAAAAAGTACAGGGTACACTTTTTTCTGAAAATTCCCTTAAATACTTTATGGAGCATTAAATTGTCCATACATATGATTCAGTTTATTTCATTAAGTTAGGTGAATTCATTTTTAACCCCCGACACAAAAAGAGGGGTATTATAAGTTTGACCGCTATGTGTGTGTGTCTGTCTGTGTGTCTGTCTCGTGGCATCATAGCTCTTAAACGAGTGGACCGATTTGGATGCGGTTTTTTTTAATAGAAAGCAGGTTTTTTGGCGATGGTTCTTAGATATGTTTCATCAAAATCAGCTCAGCCGTTTCAAAGTTATCAGCTCTTTTTTTAGCTTTGGAAGGGATCTTAGATTCATAACGGGCTTTGATTTAATGTTCAAAACATACGAGTGACATAATTGCGTTGGGGGTTTTAAAATTTTTTAATTTATAGTTATTGAAATATTACAATAATATGATTTATATGAATAAATATAAAAAAAAATATTTCGCATAAGCAACATAATACCGTGCTCATGCTAAGATGAAAAAAAAAGAAAAGAAACATTAAAAATAGAAATAATATACAAATGCGAAAAAGGAGTCCACTCAGCTCTGGTCGGATCACTAAAGGTGGCTCGACCGACGCTGATATTACGATATACATATATATAATGACAGTGACCCGAAATTTTTGCCCTCTAGTGTAGATCGAGAGGCAGGCGCAGCCCGATCTAAACTTAATATTTACTTCGTGTGATTATTATATACTTACTAAAATATATTTCAGGATACTAATACTTAATGGACATTAACCAAACAACACAAGACTCAACAACAGTCTTTAGAAAAACGAAGATTAACAAAATAGGTTAACCTCCTAAGGCCTAAGGTCCTACCCATAGTACTTATTAACTTTCTTAATCAGACCCAGCTCCTTCAACACAACAGTTGTGTAGTCATAGCGTACCACGGTCCTACCAGTAGAACTTAATAGAAACCCGCCATTTTGGTTTCAAAGTTCTGGTCCTGTATAAGTACATTTACATTAAAAATAGTCTTCTAAGTATTTGGGTCTGAATGAGTATAAAACAATAGTACTACTGGTAGGACTACGGGCTGTAGTGACTACATGCCGAATTTTTCGTTGGGCCTTAGGAGGTTAACGGCCTACGCTAGCTGACGCGGACGCCCGCCGCGTGCGTCCGCTCGCGGGTCTAAAATGTACCGAAAATCCGTCGCACGCGCCCGCGCCACTTAGCGATGTTCATACAATTTCTTATAAGACGCGCGCACGACGGGCGTCCGTTCCGGGTAATCCGCGTCAGCTAGCGTAGGCCCTAAAATAAAACTTAACGCCGGCGAGGCCAATGCACTTACAATGAATATGTCCAGCGCCTATGTACAAATGAGCCAACCGTTCAATAAAATCAGGATCAAGCCTTACAGCAAGGGCAATATTTGTCAGAGGTCCTAAACACAATACCAAAAGTTCACCTGAAATCAACACCATAAAACAATATGTATTAAGTAAAATGAAATGAATAAAAACCATTAGGTAATAATCTGTTCGTTTTTAAAGAAAATAAAAGTCTTATCACAAATTATTATTGCAGTAGACACATTAACTTATATATTAGAACAATTTTTATTTAAAACATTTTTAATTTTCATTCAATTTTTATGGTATAATCGAGAAAAACTAACAAAAATGCATCGTTGCCAGCTCAGCAGGTATAAACTCTCTTAATAAAACAAGATGTTTTCGAAGTCGGCGATTAATTCCTAGTTCTTAATTTTCCACGTGTGAAATTTTGCAAATTATTATCGGGACGTATTCTTCTTCATGAAAAGTCTTAATTTTACCAATTCTTAATTTTCCGAATGCCTCATTTTCCTTATTATAGATAGTACCAATTCGGTTTTTTTTTAAATAAGTACAGTCATATACTTTATATGATTTAAGAAAACAAATTAAAATTCCTCTGCCTAAAAACATAAATTTATTTATTTAAACCATTTACCTATTTACATTGCTTAAAATTATGTTTAAACGAAACAGCAAACGCAACTTAAAATTACTAGACCATTACTTTATTGCCTACTTAAACATTCTTCAGGTGTGACTTTTCCTTTAATCAGTTCTTCTATATACAGGGTTATTGTTAAGTCGACCTATTCCCGTTAAGGGGTTATAGGGGAGGTCATTTGCAATCATTTTTGCCCTATAAAGCCCTATCCGAAAATTAACTATTTCTGAGATAATTGAAATTTAAGTTTTTTGCAAAAATAGTCGGAAACGCATCTTCAAAAATTTATTAAAAAAAAAGTTGGCCATTTAAATCAACTTTTTTTATTTTCTTATGTACAAGATAAAATAGCTATTCTTATACAATATTAAAAGTATAATTATCTGTACACGTTTAAGAACGCAGGACCAAAAAGTAAAAAAAAACAAGTTTTTTTATCAGGTTGTTCAAAATGAATGGCACAAGAACAGAAAATTTTACTATGACATTTGGCGTGCAGATTGTACGTAAAATATGCACGTGTTTCTAGCTTTCTAACAAGCTACTAATTTTATAATATTTGTAAATGGTTGCCAGAAAAAGTAATCACAAAGAACGTAGGAAGAAAATCACGTCCGAACATTTCTCAAAGTAAACTCATCATTCTCATCAATCAAAAATTTATTTAAAAAAAAATTTGGCTATTTAAGTCAACTTTTTTTATTTGCTTATTTACAAGATAAAATAGCTGTTCTTATTCAATATTAAAAGTACAATTATCTGTTCAAGTTTAAGAATGCGAGACCAAAAAGTAAAAAAAATATGATTTTTTATCATGCTGTTCAACATTAATGGCACAAAAACAGAAAATTTTACTACAACACTTGCCGTGCAGATTATACATCATGCACGTATTTCTAGCTTTCTAACAAGTTATTAATACTATGATTTTAATTATGAGGATTATGATTATGAGGTACGATTCCCGGTTATGTATGAGAGTTAAAAAAAATGTTTGAATGCCATTTTTGTTAAATCTAAAATCGAAACCATGGTTCCTAAGAACACATTTTGCTATCTCTCATAGTTTCTAATTTCGCCATACTGACCCATTTGGATTTAACACCCTGTATATCTTAGTAGACGTAGGTTTCGTCATCATACACATAATTACAAAAAAGAAAATGAATTGCCGCATATTATAGGTATTATTATACTCTTTTGCCAGCTCTATGTCCCTAGAGCGGGATAACAGGAACTCATCATCATCATCATCATGAATTTCTCAACTATAATATGTCTTACTATACTTTCGTCTGTAAAAAAACCGTATTGGAAATCTATTATTAGGAAAATGAGGCATTCGGAAAATTAAGAATTGGCAAAATTAAGACTTTTCATAAAGAAGAATTCGTCCCGATAATAATTTGCAAAAATTCACACGTGGAAAATTAAGAACTAGGAACTAATCACCGGGAGGTACACACGCGGACAGACCAATCAATCTTGAGCCGTCGTGTTGAACTTGTGTCGCTTACGCACAGTTTTGATTCTAGCCGCTCTCACACACACATACACAAGTGCATAGAAAACCTAAAATTGACTAGCGCAAAATGCTCGGTAGGGTCTTCTTTGTCGAGATAATGCTGCATATAACAGCTTTTTATGCTCTTGTGCATAAAGCAAAATCTCAATCACAATCAGGAACAAACAGCCAATAGGGCCAGTAGAAATTTATAAAATATAAGTTTCTTGTTTTTTTTTTGGAACTGGTGTTTTATATTACGAAATTAATATAACTAGGCAAACCTAGTACATTATTACAGAAATTGCAATGCATGAAAAATAAGAGCTTGTAAATTTAATTTCCAATGTTGCTGTTTAATTTCATTGCAATCGAAGTGAAAAGCAGAGTGTAAAACTCGAGCATTTAACCCATTTTCCACTCGACGTGTCTATCCACCCTCGTCGTACCGGCTCGGGTGGCTATATAAACGTCTCGGGTAAAATGGCTCGTTTTATGCTCTTGTTAAACAGTCTACTATTGTATATTCAATCCTTTAAAAAGTAAAATTGCAAAGAGACCCGATTTATGTTTAAAATTCTAATTTTGTTTTTAATATTGTTAATTTATTGATATAGGCGTTCTTTGCGGAGGTACATAACTAACTATAACTGAAACAATTACTTTGCCTACTCGCGACCGTATGAAAGTTACATGAACATGAATGTGTGTTCATGCAGTTCCCTCACCTCCGCACTTATTTGATTATTTATTTATTTTGTTAGTATTATTGTGATTGTAATTTAATTTGGTTATATATTTGATTAATTGTATTTTTTCATAATGCGATCATTGCCTAAATAAATAATTTATTATTATGATGTGACCTCCAGTACTGTATTATACATATAAGTATAGATGTGATTATATTTTTGTTTAATTACCTTCGTGTGCTTTTGACATTTCGATGAGGGCCAACACTGCATGTTTCTCTTGTGCTGGAACGAGTCCTTCAGGCTCCTCCTCGCAGTCTCCCAATCCATCAATACCATAATAATTAACAGATACACGGGTCTTTAATAAGGAATCTCTAGCTCCACGATAAATTGGAATCTGGAATGATTATAGATATCCACACATAGATATAAATAATAAAAATAATGAGTGAAATGCTCAAACGGGACTAGGCTGGCTACGTAAGTCGCATGGTGCAGATGTTACTACTTAGCCCAGGTTGGCTATCGTCGCTGCGGCAGGCCAAGGGGAAGATATGTTATCGGGGTATTTGTCTGACATAAATGCAGACAAGGTGCATTTGAAGTCCATGAAATAGGCCGTAGCCTAGCACTGGCCCAAAGGGCCTGGCCACATGATCACACCGCCGCACCGTGGTCATGTGGCCAGACCCAAGCCCAAGTATAACGTAATATTATGAACAAGTGTAATAAAAAAACATCGTTGAATCTTCTTTAACCTATATCAACTTACATCTTGCCTTTTTGCTACTTGTAGAATCTTTTGATTGTTAATATTAACATTATTTTCCGTTGTATTTCCATTGACGGTAGTCAAAGCGATTACTTTTGGTCTGAAAAAGTCAAGGTCTTTATTTAAACACCATGTGTAGTATCTCATGAAATAAGCTGTAGGTTCACATATATGTAGAATTATTTCTTACCCGTTAAAATGTTTCTCATTGAGCAGACCGAGAAATATAGCAATAGCGTCATCGCCACCTGCGTCATTATCAATAACCAGCTTACTAGGAACCATTCGGCCCGATTTGGATCTGCAAATGCTGTAATTATAAGTAAATCTTAATCGAATACTGTTTTCCATCGTATTGTAACTCTACAGACGTAAGTATTCGAATTATAATTCCGCTAAAATATAATACGTTACGTTAAAATATAATATGTACGCACACACACATAGTTATGTCAAGTCTGCTATTATATTCTAAGTCTGTGGGGGGGAAACACATTTTACCACTTTGGAAGCGTGTCCCGCGCAAACTATTCAGTTTAGAATTAAAATATTTTAGAAACCTCAATATCATTTTTGAAGACCTATCCATAGATACCCAACACGTATGGGTTTGATGAAAAAAAATTTTTGACTTTCAGTTCTCAGTATGGGGAACCCCCAAAATTTTTTATTTTTTTCTATTTTGTGTGACAATCTTAATGCGGTTCACAGAATACATCTATTTACCAAGTTTCAACAGCAAAGTTCTTATAGCATAAGAATAAATAATAACAGAGTAGAAGGGAAACTCACGCTCCGGCCGGACTCAAGGTCACGATATTAGAGTACTCGCTAAGCGAGAACTCGGTCAGGGTGTCACGGCCGGCGTCGCTGCACGCGCGTTTTGCTGTTTAAGTGTTTACTGTTTGCGCGTTCGTTTTATAACAATGGCGTCAAGTTATTGTGGTGTATTTGGGTGTGTAAATAATGGAAAAAACGATGCCACACTTAAGTTTTTTTAGTTTGCCCAAAGATGATGAGCGGTAAGTAATATTTTCTAAATATTATTTCGTTTTCGTACCTAATTAATCAAAAAGACATGAACAGTTCTTTTTGTGTAGCCAATTGTTTCACCCAATGGTAAAATTTAGTTTAGAGTAGGTATCTACAGCATTTTATTGCTTTTCGTCAAATCTTCAATAACCCCGCCATCGGTCGTTGACCTTTTCTCGCTCGTCTCGCCTCGCGACGCGATCGCGCAGCGCAGTGGCCAGTGGCGCAAATTTGATTTCAAAGTAAATAAAAACTTATATTTTAGCGATATTATCTTTAGACGTAAGTAATATTTAACAGTAAGCAACCCTAGCAACACGCCTGGACGACAGAGGGGTGTAACGACGTGAGGGGGGAAGTAGGTATATAAATGGCGGCGTTTTGGACGCGGTCAAAAGAGATTCCCTTCTACTCTGTTATTATTTATTCTTATGCTTATAGTTTCGGAAAAAAGTGGCTGTGACATACGGACGGACAGACAGACAGACATGACGATTCCATAAGGGTTCCGTTTTTTGCCATTTGACTACGGAACCCTAAAAAGCCGTGCCACGGTACGAAATATAGTTTATCGATACATAAAAGAGAACAGAATCGAAGACAAAGCTCGGACAGGAAGTCCGAAGGGTCCTTCTAATAAAATTTAATAAAAAATCAACCAAAACCACTGTACAAAATTTAAAGGCCGTTTCAAGAAAAAAATCGCAGCTTTAGCCGCCAAACTTTTAAACTATGGTTCTATAATATTTATTTATTGTAAATAGGCACTACGTGACACACATAATCGAATTAAAATATTTCAAAAACATTTTAGATTTCATTGAATATCTCAAATACAAAACGTGTAAAAAACTTTTCGGTACAGGCCAAAAGACGCAATGTACGTAGGCCTCCAACAAGATGGAGCGACGACCTGGTTAAGTTTGCGGGATCGCATTGGATGCGGATGGCACGGGACCGATCTGTTTGGCGAGCCTTATGGGAGCCCTATGTGGCACAGCAGCAGTGGACGTCTTTCTGCTGAAATGATGATGATGAGAGCCGATATAACAAAACACATGCTGATTATTTTTTCATGTTCTCATTCATAAATAGTCAAACCAGGAATAACTATCAATTTAATTTAAAGAATAAAAATCTACAGAATTTAGAGGGTTTAGTCACTTTTCAGTACTTTGGATGACAAAACATATATCTAAGTAAATAAAACAAATTGGAGCCGGACAGTTGGGTACACCGTGTGTCAGTTTCACAGCCACAATTGAACTTACTTACCTTAATATGGCATTAATGCCACAATGTACCTGTGTCTAAGATTGCACGTAAATTACATACCTAGCAAAAACTTACATTTCTGATGTCATGTCTTGGGGTCAGGTACAAAATATTTTTAACTTAACTTCCGTAGTAAGATGTGAATCCGTGGTGAAATTCGTGAAAGAAAAATCGTTAAAAGTACAAAAACTGCACGATGCTTCGTAGGTACGTCAAGCCCGATAAGCTACACAAGGCGGTGTAAGCGCGAGTGGAGTTCCCGACCGTCGGCCCGGAATAGAATTATTAGACAAGGAAAGCAGCACATAATGAATCTGTCACAAACAAGTCAACGGAATATTTCGTAATTTTAGAATCAGAATCATAATTTTATTTGTTAAAACATAGGTTTATACAAGTTTTAGGTTTACATTAATTTGTTTCACTATGCTTTGCCTAGCGGCATACAAATAGCGTGCATTAGGTATAGCATGCAGCATGCTCACTTATCACAATAAATACGATGTCAAAGTTACAAAACAAATAATTACAATTTTAATATAAAATTTAAATACCATTATGATTATATTTGTTATTAGTTTATGTATGTCAGTCAATTAGTCATTTATCGAATAATATGTTTTATTTACGAGCAACTTAAATAAAGATCTTGAACAATTTTTTACATTGTTTTGTTATGTGTCCACCTGGGGGCTGACATCAAAATAAATATAATTCGTTTTTATGTGTTTTTCTGTTTGACCCAATGTCATGTCTATTCCCTAGCCACAAACTAGTTGGTGGCAAACAATTACTTTTTGATGCACTCTTATATCGGGCAATAAAATCCAAAAAAAAGAAAAGAATCATACTTAACGTATTTCTTACGGGAGTACGTTAATGTCAATTTTAACTAGATATCTAATTGTAAAGCAAAATATAATTTTTTTTAGCTAAATAGGTGTTCTTTGCAATATTTAAGCTCCATACATCTAGTGGTTCGATTTCAGAGCGTTTTGACCGCCGCGTTTTTTTTCATTAGTGTCGACGTAAATATTGCAGAGGGTGATGATGATCAGAGTTAACTTTTTATATAAATGTGTGGCGGTACCGAGGCTTAGTCTGATTTTATCCAAAGTTGTCGCGAATTATCATTATTTTACAGCAATAATCGAGTGACACTAATGAAATTTAAAAAACGCTGACAAAACGCTCTGAAATCGACCCTAAGTGTAGTTGTATTGGTTCCATACCGACTTTTTGATACCGATACATTGGACATACCGTTTCTATCGGGTTGGGTCCTGAAAGCCTTACTTGCATTTAGCCTTGGCATTCAAAACGTCTCAGTAGTACACTGAACAAGTTTAGTATGCAAAATGACTTGTTTATCTAATGCCATGATTACAAAATTGACTAAGTTTCAGGAAGACTTTCTTAGCAAAACGTCTAGGTCGTGAAATGCACAAGTAGGCAGAAGATAGGTAGGAGGTAGGTAGAGATTGTAAAGGTCTAGATTGTATTAAGGACTATGTAATCAAAAGATTTTGTTTGTTTAATGTCGTAGTTGTAAAATGAGCAAGTGGATGAAACGTCATATTTGTTAAACGACTACGTTGAGTGAAAAATGAGCAACTGCAGATTATCATTTTGAGAAACAGAGAGCACGTGAACACACAGAAGAAATTCAGTTGCATTAGAAATCACTTGTCAGTGTCAAGTTGAAGTACTAGGAAGTGTAGCATAACCAGTCGCTTTAATATTAAAAAAAACCGGCCAAGTGCGAGTCGGACTCGCGCACCGAGGGTTCCGTACAAATTTATATGTATCTATAAACATCCAGTCTTAGCAGACCCCTGCTCCTAAGCAAAATGAGCGCAGTGTGGGATCATTGTAGATTGGTTACTATATAGAGAGAGAGAGAGAGAGAGAGAGAGAGAGAGAGAGAGAGACAAAGAAAAAAGTTATGGTTTTAGCAATTTTTCCTTTATCTGTGTTATAAGACCTTGCTTCGTACCAAATTTCAAGATTCTGAGTTCACGGGAAGTACCCTGTAGGTTTTGATTCTGTTGGTTTTGGTTTTGGTTGTAGGTTTTGATTTGGTTTTGGTTTCGTTCACTCCAATATATTTTGACATGTATAATCCATTGACCTTATAAAATATATGGGCCTTTGTTTTAATTTTATTGAAAGGAATTGAACTTTTTACTTGGTTCGAGGAAGTCTTAAGACATTCATTAGCAACAAATAAGTAGGAATATTTAATATGATTAAAATAATATCGGAACTTTTGTTGGAGTCAAAATACTTTAGATCACTACTGTAAGTAGTAACTAATACGGTTACGCGCGTCGCACGATATGCGACGTTGTCAAACTTCTGCCCGACGTCGCGCCACTCGCCAAGCGCCACAAAGTGCATACATTGTGAATACATAGTTCCGTTGTTATCTTATCTACTTATGTGTGTAGTCTTACATAGTTATTTGCAGAGCCCGTACATTTGATGCCGATGTCGTCACGCCGCGTACAAGATGATTGCAATTTGAGTAGTTGTGATAATCAATCATTAATCATTAAAAAATAACCAAATGTGCAACACAACGAACAAAAATACGATTACAAAACAAAAGTATTTTTAAGAATATTGCATTACATATGAGCAAGAAGATGACATAGATTTTCTCTGCGTAGGAATTAATGCAAGAAGAATGGCATGCTTCAAGTTAGAGAGGAATTCTATTTTCTACGTAATGTAATAATAATATTTTCTCACCATTTTCCAAATTTATATCATTTTAGGTATACTCTTTTCAATACAGAAATAATTATCAAAAATCGGACTACTCTGTAAAAAGTTATTATTACGTGGTCATACATTTCAATCAGTTAGTGAACAATCAATCACCTCCTGTTTTCCTACCCTTAGGGTTAGATTTTCCAAATTTATATCAGACAAATTTCGAGGTAGGTATACCCTTTCCAATAAAAAAAGAATTGTCAAAATCGGACTACTCTGTAAAAAGTTATGCGTGGTCATACATAAAAAAAATATATATACTTGAAAATACATACTGCTTTCGGCATGAAAAGAACGGGCCCTGGTTATTTGTGTCACAAGGGAAGGCAGCAAAATGATGTATTTACGGCGCGGCCGGTACATTGAATCCAGAGTGAAGCGAAGGATTCTTAGTCAGAATCCTGAGCGTAACGATATTATAACCCAAGACAAAAATAATTTTGCTCCTGAGTGACACATACAATTTTTCATACCGACTATGAGGAAAATTGAAATAAAATGCAGTAAAAATAATGAAACAACTGTTAATTAATAACTATTGAAAAACTACTACTATTGAAGAAAGTGAATCCTGGCCCACTATGGAACCTTGTCAATATAACACATTGAGATTCAACAACGCGAATCGAATATTACAATGGTATCAGATATCATTATTCATTAAAACACAATAACAGTCATCCATAGTTTTGATTTCAGTAAAACGTATAATTTATTGTGATGTGACATTTTTTACGAAAAATTCATCAATTTTCATGTAACGTTGTTGAAGTTAAAACTTGAAATATCTTCGTTTTTATTTTAATTTTATTTAAAATTACAATCGATTATTTGTGTTCAATTGGCACATTGCATAAATGATACATGAATAAATTAAAATATAGCTTGAACAGAAAAGTAGCATTTTGATACCTGTCGTTGGGGAGCAATAGCTACTTTTCCGAATAAAAGGTGTGAAAATAAATATAATTCACTGAATTAATTACTCTACTGACGTTCTCATCCATCCTTAATATGTTTTTTTTTTTATGTTTTGAAGCGATCGAGGTAAATCATAAACAGACTTTTCTCTTCCACAGTTCAATTTTGGTTTGTCATTTATTTATTTATTAAGTTTGGCACACAAAACAAATTGTAAACATAAGATACAGTAATATAAATATTGATACAAAAGATTATTTACAATCCAAAACTATGTGTACACATCACGAAAAAAGTGATAACAGTTTATTTATCAAGAAAAGTAGGTATTAATTTAGACAAGCAAATTATACAAAATTGACAGTCATAACGGAAGCAGAATAAACACGTGCAAATAATTTCAGCAATAGAACAAACTGAACATACCTTATTACATATATTAAGTGTGAAGTGATGTAAGCATTTAAGCATAAAAACAAAGGGAGACCACTTTCTTAATCCACCCTTAGACAACCGAGTATAGTTCTTAATCTGCTAGCAAAAACGTTAAGACTTGAGCTGAATATGTCCAAAGTCCCCAGGGGTATAACCCAAATCGTTGTACTTCCTACACATTCTAACTATGGGATTATAAAAATATGTATATTATTTTTAAAGACCTCCAAAGAAAATGTTTTAGGGTTTCGGATTCCACATTTTATATTAATATTTATTTAGCAGTGATAAGATGGGTGGTGCATCAATATGGCCGTGAAGAATCTTGTACAAAAATACGAGAGTAAACTGTCTACGACTAATGTCAAGGGACATTATCCTAAATTTTTCAAGTCTTTTACTGTACTGAGAGGGACTTTCCTAAATTGTATCAATAGCATAAAATTCTGAGAAACATTCGCTGCACGCTTTCAATTCTTTTAGGGATTGAACTGAGTAAAACGGCGATCAAACCGGGCAAACGTATTCCAGTACACTTCGTACCAGACTGCAGTACAGATAAACACTCTGTGGCTTTCTAAATCCTTAAGTAGACCGAAGTATAAATCCTGATCCTGATCCTGTTGACAATATATTCATAATGAGGCCGAAACGAAAGCTTATTGTCAAAGAGAATGCTTATTGCCTAGATCCCTGGTTATCACTTGTCTGTTCAAATCACTACCAGCCAGCTTATAATAATAGTAGACCTGTGCATTTTTTTTTCTAGTGAATGATTTAACAAAGCACTTTCCCACATTAAAACATATTTTGTTTACCTTGCACCAATATCGAGAATGGATTCAATATATTTTTGTAATAACTTACTATCACCAATACTGTCCACACTCTGATAGACCTTAAGGGTACAGGAGACTAGGGCAGGATAGGTTACCTGACAAAGTCATTAATAAAAATAACGAAACATAGTGGGCCCAAGATGGGATCCTTAAGGCACTCCAAATATTACGGTAATTGGACTAGATTTAAAGCCTTTCAAAGTGACTAATTGGCTGCTGCGGTTGCGAAGGTAAGAGCAGATCCAACTGTATAGAGAACCACGAATGCCGTAAAATATGATTAAGTTTGTGACACAGCAACAGCTGATCAACCTTGTCGAATGCCTTGCTAAATTTCGTGTAAATAGAGTTAACTTGGCTATTTTTGGCAAAAGCAGCGCATAAATAATTTTTATAGGTGAGAAGATTACTCACTGATGATCAGTTTTTTACAAAACCGTGTTGGTTATCCGAGATGGACTGCTTTACGTGATTGTAAATAACCTCGTATACACATGATTCAAAGACCTCAGCAAAGCAAGAAAGAATACTTAATAGGCCTGTAGTTTTTAGACATGAGCAGATTTCCAGACGTCAGGAAAGCAACCCGAAGCTAAGGAAGGACTTATTAAATATAAGAGACAGAGACACATACAGTTCAGAACCACAAGCCTTTATGATTGACGGAGGAATACCATCAGACCCAGCTCCTTTGCCACCATCCAGATTTCTTATGATAGAACTAATTGTGTTTTCACTGATAATCATGGAAGACAAAACACTGTCACAATTTGATTTAATTTCGTAGTCAGTGCTGGAAACCAAAGATGATTTCTCGTAAACCGAGCCAAAAGCTTTGGGATTAAAACCACTGAATTTCATAATACCTTATTCACTAATACCCCTAATTTTCAAATTACCATGGGCTCATAATACCTAAAATTTCAAATTGTCGCGTTCTAAAAATTTGAAATTTTAGGTAATTTAGTGGTTTTAAGCCCAAAGCAGTCAAAATACGTTGAAAACACTATTATGACACTTACTAGATAAATTAAAGAAAAGAAAAACACAGACTACCTAAACTAAACTAAAATTAAAAACAGCTTATATTTGAAGTTAATGTTTCTTGTTGCCGCTGGTGTTCATACATAAACTTTTTAATCGCTTTTCTAAAACCAGTTTCACTTTGCAGGTTCCTGAAGGGCGGCGGGATATTATTCCAGCATTTTGTCGCCATGTATCTGAAACTACCTCTGAAAGCTGCGGACGCGTGTTGAGGTGTCATCAGCTGTATGCTGCATTGTCCTGTTCTCTGCGACCTCTGAGTGGACAACCACGACAACTTATCATAGAGATATGCTGGAGCTTTGTGCTTAATAACACCAAAAAGGAGGCACGCCAAATGCAGCCTGCGGCGTTGCTCCATCTTGAGGACATTGTGCTTATTTAAAAAAGGTGTGACATGCGCTCTTGATGGAATGTTAAAGCAAAACCGAGCACAGGCATTCTGCACCCGTTCTATTAGACGTTTTGTTTTTGCCAAGATTCTTGGACCATATACAGAATCCATGAAATTTAATTTGGATAGGATGAGTGACTCAACTAACTGCATGCGCAGTGTTTCGCTAATAAAGGGCCGTATACTGTAGAGTAATTTGAGCCTGTAGAAGCAGTTACTAACAGAGCCCGCTACATGTTTCTCAAATCTAAGTCTACTGTCCAACATAAGGCCAAGGCTACGTGCCTCATGTATACGCTCTATGGGTTCATCTAATAACTTGACATCTATAGTGGGCCTGATGCTATTCATCTGACATTTTGTACCAAAGAGGACATATTTGGTTTTGGTAGGATTAAGCATTAAGCCACTGCTTGTGGCCCAAGATGCTATATTTTCAAGGTCAGTATTTAGTTTTTGTATTGCACTGTCAATATCTGTAGCTTTACACGAAATGTATAACTGTACGTCATCTGCATATACATGATATTTGCAGTGTGTAATGCGGGTCCTGATATCCGCGGTGTATAAAATAAAAAACCGGCCAAGAGCGTGTCGGACACGCCCAAGGTAGGGTTCCGTAGCCATTACGAAAAAATCAACTAATATTTTTCTAAGGATTTCGTATGTGTAGTACGGAATCATCCAAGTTTAGGTATGTTTTATACCTTAGGCTACTATTTACTCTTAAACTACAAATAATTTCCAAGCAATCTTAGCCGCTATAATTTTCCTAGTAAATTTGATATATTTACTACCATTCTGAATTTTTTCAAATTTTTCCACCCAACAGTTTAGATTTTAGAGGGGAGGGGGGGACTTTATAGTTGAATATTTCGCAAACAGATCACTGAATAGAAAAATCATGCTAACAACCCCGCAATGGTTTAAAAAGATCTATCCAACGATACCCCACACTATAGGGTTAGTCGAGAAAAAAAAATCACCCCCTTTACGTCTATGGGAGGTACCCTAAAAAAAATTATTTTTTATTTTACCAGTTTGTTGGCGTGACTGATATGTATATTCATGCCAAATTACAGCTTTCTAGTACTAACGATCTCTGAGCTTAGCCGCGGACGGACAGACAGACAGACAGACATGGCGAAACTATAAGGGTTCCTAGTTGACTACAGAACCCTAAAAAGGATCGGTCCTAGTATTGATCTCTGCGGAACGCCACTAGAAAGGTCCTTTACAGATGAAAATTTGGTTGATCCATCACTTAAGCCAAGTTTAACAAACTGGTTTCGCTTATGGACGTAACTATGGAACCAATACAGAGTATTATTATCAAAACCATAGTAACTTAATTTTGATGGCAACAAACTAATATTTATGCAATCAAATGCCCTGGAAAAATCAAGTAGGACAAGCAACGTCCACATGCCCCTATCCTGTGCCCACAAAATATTGTCGGTGACATCAAGCAGGGCAGTACTGTACTTCGCCCCTTCCGGAAACCCGACTGTACATCTGGTAAGATGCCATTGCACTCGAGGTAATCAGTCAACTGTGCGCATACAGTCTTATCAAGTGTCTTTGACATACAGGGTAGCATACTGATTGGCCTTAGATCTTTTTGCTCAACAGGGTTAGAGTTTTTAGGGAGTGGACGCACAACTGCTGTCCTCCAGGCATCAGGGAAAGTGGATGTTAAAATGGACATATTGATCAAATCCACAGTGTATGGAAAAGTCATAAGTAGCATATTCAAACTAATTAAGTCATTCCCTTCTGCATTTGACTTTAGACTAGAGAATATATGGCATCAACTTTGGTTTTCCATAGTAATATTGATAGCATGTCTCTTATAATAGGCCGAAATGATCTTTTTTTGGAAGGAGAAGTTTCTGTGAGCTGATTTGAGGACTTTTTGATATTTTTGATTTACACCCACAAAACAAGTTGAGTTACGGATGCGTTGTCGGCCCAAAAGTATGTTGTCATTTTGAATGCAATTGCCGAATTACCGAATTTTCAAGAGAGTTCTATGCAAGATGCATTTTTACTGACTCTTCTTAAGATTATTTCCGGCAAAACACACATTTTGTAAAATTATACCAATTTAGGTATAATTTCACTGATAAAGAGTTCGTCTCTTTCTACTACGATTATTGTAATGGGATGAGTAGCCGCAATAAATCCCACAAAATAGCATCTTGCAGCTTTCGAAATCCGAAGTTGTCGTTGTATCTAAAAATACAATAAATCAGTATTATTTAAAACAAAAACCGAAAAACATGACATAAACATAATAAAATTAACTTTCAATAAATTAACAGTATAATTAAAAATAAAGTAAAACTAACTAACCTAAAAACTAAATAAAATTAATAAATGGTTCCCCCCGCGGCATGGACCCAAAGATACTGGCAGCATTACCTCGATGTAAATGGAAAACCGAAATGGTACTAAGTAATTTGAATCAAAGATCACTGTTGGCGTATGTAAGCGATTAAGAATTTCGGGGGAGTCGGTTGGATGCGACGTGGTTCAATTGGTAGAACACCCGTTGGGGCGCATACCCAGGAGACGTGGGTTCGAATCCCACCGGCGCACCCGAAAAACTTTTTCGCTTTTAATAATCTTAGATTAGGTGAGCAGCCGTACTGCTAATAAAAATAAAAATAATATTTGAATAAATAGATGTGGTACATCATTTCTTACGCATTTTCCAATGTAATTTGGAACGTAGGAGTCGTAGCTTCTAATAGTTGCGATGGATGTTACCACACGCCACTGTTGGCGTATGTAAGCGATTAAGAATTTCGGGGGAGTCGGTTGGATGCGACGTGGTTCAATTGGTAGAACACCCGTTGGGGCGCATACCCAGGAGACGTGGGTTCGAATCCCACCGGCGCACCCGAAAAACTTTTTCGCTTTTAATAATCTTAGATTCGGTGAGCAGCCGTACTGCTAATAAAAATAAAAATAATATAATTTGAATCAGGCTTATAATGAGAAAGTCAAGTGGTCTGTTGTATAGGTTTACTGAAGGAAATTTTTACTTAGGTAAGTATATAAACTGTATGACAAGCGACGTGCATTCGTGTACAGAGCGGGCCGCGCCGGCCCGCGCGGCGCTGCGCCACAGAACACAAAAAAGGAGCAGTAGAACGTCTTCATACAAACGGCCGAAACGCGAGTTATACCTACGCTCCACGAATTCTCAGCATACCTCGGCAACCATCAGTCGCGACTCGCGAGTGCCCCGCGGCTACGTACGGTCGGCGCGGGACTCACGCGCATTTATTACGTACCCACCTAATTATGTCACGACGATATAAACAGTATTGTTCGGTGTAAAAATCATCTATATCGAAACCGGAATTGACATTTTTTAGATTACCAACTCATTTATTGAATCAGGCGTTACTTTGCGGAGGTCCATATTAATGAACTGAAACAATTACTTTGCTCACTCGCGACCTTACGATAGCTACGTTTATGTAAAATGCGTGTTCATGCAGTTCCTCCACCTCCATACTGTATGAACACACACAAACACAAAGCACAGTGAACGGTTGCGGTCTTCGATCAAGAATACAACATAGTAGTATTGTTGATCGAAGGTTGCAGTACTCTGAAGATGACCTCTGGTTGAGTTCGAAACGCGTCAGTGTAGTTTGGTGGTGGTGATAGTTGGGTTTATGTGATTTGTATGTAGTGAAACGTTGCTATCGTAAAGTCGCGGGTTAGCAAAGTAATTGTTCAGTTCGAAATAGTACTTTTAAATTGTCCAAAACGCATGAAAAAAAGATGTCATACCTGGTAATAGTAGCTGTGCTTTTTATATTTGTTATTGTCGTCTACTATCAATGGGAAATTACTCTTTTCTTTTGCGGCGGTTACCATGTCCATACTGTTGCGGAACAGAGAAGGAAAACACTTTATTTCAACTATTGAATTTTCGGCGTCGATAACTCCTACAAAAAAAGGTAGTTATTATTAATATGAAAAATATTAACCAAGTTCAATAATAAAAAGATGCTTGATTGTGGACTTCGTCAATAAAAGCATTGAGATGTAAATGGGTGCCAAGTTCTGCACATATACTTACTTGAACTCGAAATCTATTAGTAAGAACAAATAACATCCTAAACAAAACATACCTACAACTAATTTTTTTTGTTTTCTCTGTTACAACAATGTTTGATATTTATAAATATACCTAGAGATTTTCCTGGCACGAACAACGTGTCGTTAGTCTTTGACATAGTAATAACACCGATTCGGTTTGGTATTATCTATACTATTCTATACCTATAAAACAGGTACCGTGACTGACTGACAGACAGACAACGCACTGCCTAAACTACTGGTGCTAGAGACTTGAAATTTGGCATATTGTAGAGGTGCACTAAGGAAGCATTTTTCGAAATTCCCTCTGGATAGGGAAAAAATCTAGACTTTCTTTATTTTTTTGTTTGTAGCGGAATCTCTGAAATTATTGAGCCGATTTTAAAAAATTTTTCACCATTAGAAAGTTACATTTTCCTTCATTAACATAGGTTACTTTTTCTTCGGGAAAATACAAAATTCCCACGGGATAGAAAAAACTGAATTCTACTTCAAAGACGATTTTAAAAATTCTATGACCAATAATTAATTCAATGTCGGGGTTGATTTTAAAAATTCTTACATACCTATTATTGTGATATGACTATCCCTGATTGACATGGGCTACTTTTTCTTCTGGAAAATAATAAATTCCCACGGGATAGAATAAACTGAATTCTTCTTTGGAGCTGATTTTAAAAATTCTTTCATATGATATGATATGACTATCCCCGTATCCCCACTATGTAGTAGATCTGTTTGAAAAAAATATACCTTACTGAGTTTCTTGCCGAATTCTTCTCAACTGAGTTTTCCGAACCGGTGGTGGTTCGACATTCGCATTCGCATCAATTGATGCCTAAATTAAATAAAGAATTTTAACTTTGACTTTGAAATCATTAGCGTTGCATCGTTCACGCCAGGAATATCTCTAGGCATATCTATACATAATTATGTATATTAATAAATAAATAAATTCTTAAATTAAACTATGTAATAATTTACATAAAATAGAGAACCTATGTGAATAATATCATATCATTCAGCGCAGCGTAACAGGAAAAGCGGCCAGCACTTTTTTGGCAGGAAAGCCCATGGTGGCCCATTTGGTCGACATTGGCACCACAGGGGCAATGGTGTGGAGAACACAAAGTAGCACCCAACCTCAACACAACTACAATTCGCAAGGTTTCAGGCTCCAGGAAGGAACCAGTATTAAAAGAAGGATAGGCTTGAAGCCACTCGCCAGATTCCTTCCTTCCTTCAGCGAGAAGCCTTGCATGAGCCTGAGCTGGAACTTAAAATTTCAGAACAAGTTTAGTCAATTTGCAAAGTAGATACGTCGTCCCAGCTCCGATGAAATTTTGGATGGTGGGTAGGAAGATTTTGACCCGGACAAGCCATAATCCAAGCATTACTATCATCGACTAAACCCGTCGTCTCGTAGTTTGAAGGACAATCCTTTGGAATTTTACCTACGAGGTTGGACGACGGACGTGCTCTGGACTAATGATAGGAAAGCTGGCAGTGCAACACTAAAAATTTTGCGGATCCCAAGCCCATCATATTTGCCGTCATTTATTCATATCATCTTTATAAATTAGCTGAGATTAGTCGCTCTTAATTAATTGTCTGTAACCTGTTTTTTTATACAATAAAGGCTTGAGTTTGACCATAAACACGCCTGATGGAAAGCGAAGATGAGGCCTACGATAGAACACGCTTGCCTAGTAAATACTTATTCACCCTAGACTTGAATTTAGGAGAATAAGCAGGAAGAAGGCAGTTGAGCGCCGTGTTGCACGCGCCCCCAAGAAGTGCAAACCGTACAACAAATACGGGGCACTGTAACCGGTACGCGCGCTGCACAACTGTTCAGACCCTTCCTCCAGAATGACTCGTATAGGAAACAGGCCGGAACACGACGAGTGTCACTTGGCGGCCTGGCTCAACCTATAGGGTGGTGGCCAGCCACGGTTGAAGCCTACCACCGGAGTTGTATCACTTGTATAGCACCACCCAGGGGTATTTTTCTTTTGTTTTATTAATTAGTAGAAATAACTGGAAAGGTATTGCTGTAGACAGTTTGCCAAACGGTAAAAAACAGTTATGCTATAAATACCGGTAATTTGAACTCGTCGCTAGTAACACCTGCCTTTGCACAAATTGAGCCTTTTTCCGCAGTTGTACTTGCTGATCAAACTCATGACATTTTCAGCAATGTTAGTCGTTTCATTTGACAACCTGTTGGCTTTTGACATGACAAATTCATTGGCTGAGCTAATGAGAGCCCAGACGCTAGCGACGCGATCTTACGTGTGATCTACCAAATCTTCTTTTTCATCTCTATTTTCAGAAGATTCGCAGTAATATATGATCGGCAATCTTTGTGCCGACCGAAAACATGTTTGGAGCCATTTTGTAATCGATACGCGTCGCCGTCGGATTGTCGGCATTGTGGATTATAATTTTCCGCGAGACAGCCGTCAACTTAGCCAGTCATGGCTTCAAAAGGTTGCGACCATAAAGTGGTAGTTTTGTATTTGCGAGAATCTGTAATAATAAACATGCACATAATTATACCTATATGTGGTAAAAGCACTGGGTCAATAGACACGACTTGGATAGATATGTCCACTATAGGATGAGCCCACCTTTGTATGATTCCATTATTTCTAACTAGCCTTCCGTCCGCAGCTTCACTCGCGATAAAATTAATTTTCCCGTAGGAAAAGGTATTTTCCCGTGATAAAAAGTAGCCTATGTCACTCTGTGGTAATGTAGCTTTCTAACGGCAAAATAATTTTTGAAATCGGTCCGGTAGTTTCGGAGCCTATTCAATGCAAACAAACAAACAAACAATCAAATCTTTCCTCTTTTTAATATTTATTATTATATTATTTCTAATAACACAAAATGACATTTATTATAAAAACATTCTAGGATAAGTAACAAACAAAGGGTTTGGTTGAACGGTACATCAAAGTATGTGAAGTATTTTTTTGTCTCTACTACTCATTATCGTTTACTTAAAATGCATTTTGTGCTCGTAATTTCGCTGGTTAAATCTTACTCTGTGCTAATGCAAAGAGCGCAGGCACTGCCGCTAAAGAGCAGGATTGGTTGCTAAGATGGTTGTCGGTTAGTTGTAGAAACGCTTATATTGGGTGTGAAGTATTCCTTTCAAGTGCAAAGGTAAAAATTGCTCATTCGCTTGCGTATTTCATTTTATTTAGAATAAGTTCGTCAAATTAATAAAATAATAATAAAATTCAGAACGCTTACCTTACACAAAGCACTCGTGTAGTTTTTTATAACATGGTTTTCACACTCAAGTTTCTTAATGTGCTGGCCGTAAGGAACCTTTTCTCTTAGTTGAGTGAACACGGAAGAGTCACCTTATCCAATAAAAAGACGATATTGGATTCCGTGTATCTCCATGCTCCTTTAGAATCCTTCAACGATCGAGCTTTCCATAGCTGTTGCCGGGCCATTATAATTTTTAAAGCAATGGTGTTCTTGCGGGTCATGATTTTTTTTATAATATTGACAATAGTAGCAATATTTACTTCAAACGCCAAGAAATAAACATTTATTGGTTTCCTTGCCAATTATACACGTCTAAAAGAAAAAAATATTAAAATAATATAATGTCACGTCTGTCGCATAGAAGTCGTGGAGTAGTAGAAGTAGTGGTAAAGCTTTTCTAATTTAAAATGACGCGCCCCACCACCGCATTCGACATACAGGATTTCAAATCCTGTATGTCAAAAGCGGTGGTGGGGTGCATCATTTTAAATTAGAGAAGCTATACATATTATAAGCTTTTCAAGCAGCGGTAATGCGTCGAATGCTGATACTCCAAAACACACGTTTTTGCTTAGTTTGGAGGCCAGAGTTATAACAACTTAAATGTGCAAATTGTTTTTATCTTCTTTTTCGTGCTGACAGAAATATGTTTATCCTTCATTGTTTGTACAACTATATATTATTATGAATAAATGACGAATTTCCGATCACGGGCACATGGGGACCCGGTCATTTTAAAGGCATTCATGGGGCCGACGCCAACATGAAGAGGCCTTTGGTACTTACCATATAATATAAATGAGATGGGCGTAACTATGGAGGTCTATCCCCTAATACACCCATAAGGATGTGCTAGCGGACAGTCCTCCACAGTTGCCAAAACTATTGCCAGGTAGGAAGCGACATGGAGTTGACTATGTGGTTGGGATGTTGTGGACAGGATTAACGGGCTATGGAGTGAGATAACGGACACCTACCATTTCAATATCTCATAAACTGAATTTTTGGTAGGCGGTGACTCGCCGTTCACTAAATGGGCCCCTCAAACTATTGCCCGCTCGGAGTAACAAGGCGGCAACATTGGTGTGAACGACTAAGGATGGAGAGGTGTTCCTGGACTTTTAAACTTCAAAATGCCAACTCGCCACTTACGGAAACACATCCATCCTTCGAGCATTTAGCTCTTGCGCTCCACTCTAGGTGGCCAACAAAGGCAAAATAGAGGCGGGGTGGGTGTGTAACTGTGTGTGTATAAGCGCATGTGTTTATGTGTACCCCTGGAAGTCTCGGATTCGTGGTGTCGTTACGCACCAACAGCTCGCCACAAGCTGCCCTACGATGATTGACTGCACTGGTGACACGACAACACCAGCGGGCGATGAGGTCGTCACATCCCTACGCCTTTTGTCTGACTGCGCTGGTGACACCACAACACCAGCGGGCGATGGAGTCGTCACATCCCTACTATTGTTATTATTATAATAACTTGGCTAATATATAGCACTTTATGGCACTTTTGTGTTTTTGATGGCATTAGTACATCACGATGTTGTACCTGTCATGTGATCCGTCCATATTTTTCCTTACGAAGTTTTTATTTTTCGAAATTTTTATGCTGACATAGTCTGTATATTCATAAATATTCGTTATGTGCGACAACTGACTGTAATAGCTCCCGCTCGTCACAGCACTCCACACAAAATGCTGTATTGGTATCATTATTATTTTCAGCGTTTTTGTGTATGAAACTTTTATTACACATAACACACTTAAATGTGAAGGTGGATTGAAAGCCATCTCTTTGTTCTGTGTTAAATTGGATGACACTCCCACTACATTTTAATCTATGGCGCTCAATGTCAAAAGCCCATTCTAGAACGTGCCGGATATCGACAATTCTGTTACCCGACAAGCCCCATCAATCTGCATGACGTGATGTACTTTCGACTACAAGCTTATGCGCATCCAGAGTGGGGTCTAGTATAGGCCAATGCCACCGGTTCAATGCATTTACTGTACTGATTTGACGTTACAGGAATCTTCTCAACTCTATCGTATACAGCTTCTTTGTGAACTTTTGGTATTTGTCGTTCGTAGGTCTACCTACATTTTTTTAAGCTGGTTTTGGTTCTGTAAATACTCAAAACTTCGTCAATCTTCTCTCCTTAGAGTCCTATGTCCCCTGGATGGGGCAGAGGGCGTTCACAGTACGTCGCCATCTCGAACGGTCTTGAGCTTCGCGTTTTACTTCGCTCCAGGTCGTTCCTTTCGCCTTCGCTTCTGCGGCGATCGTCCGCCGCCAGGATTGCTTAGAACGGCCACGTTTCCGTTTCCCTTGAGGATTCCAGTCTAGGGCTTGCCTTGGTATGTGCTGGGGGTCCCTCCGGAGCGTATGACCGATCCAGTTCCACTTACGGTGCTTGATCTGCTGGTCGATCGGAGTCTCACCGCAGCGTTCCCACAGATCTACATTAGAGATTTTCTCGCGCCAGTATACGCCGAGAATACGGCGAAGACAGCGGTTGACGAAAACCTAGAGAAGACGCGAGATGAGATGTGGAATGGAAGGTCACTAATGACCTTCCATTCCACGTCTCACATCCGTACAGCAACACGGTTTTTACGTAAGACCGGAAGATCTTGAGCTTAATTCTTCTGGTCAACTTCCGCAATTGCCATACAGGACGGAGCTGCGCGAAGGCTGCTTTTCCTTTGGCGATCCTCGAAGCAATGTCCTCTTCGGTCTTTCCTGTTTCCGACACCACACTACCGAGGTAGGTAAATTTGTGGACTCTCTCCACCCGCTCTACGCCGATGAGCAACGGCAACGAGCTTGTCGCTCCGCACCTCATTTCCTGGGTCTTCGGGAAGTTAATCTTTAGTCCCCTTTCCGAAGCCTCTCGCTGTAGGTCGTCCAGTTTGGCTTGCATGTCAGTGCGCGTGTGGCTCAATAGGCATAGATCATCGTCCAAATCTTGCAAGACGTTGGACAGATATTAGGAATGTCCAAACCTTGAAAGAACATGTCTTTCATTTATGGGACGACGATCGAGGAAAAAATTTTTGTGAAAAGTGTGTTCTATCCATGCATACCCGGCTAGCATCCGTTATTGAAGCACAAGGTGGTTATACCAGATTATGAAATATCATTGGCCCACTACGCTTCTCATACTAAATTAATCCGCAGCGGGCCAGTTTTGTATGGGAAGCGTGCGGTCCGCGCGAGTTTTAGTGGAAATAGAAATAGTTATATCGTATAAGTACATTTCATATGTGAAAGTGATTTTATTTTCTTTTTTGTTCATTTTGTCATCTTCAGTGTGAATTCAAAACTTAAAAAATAAACATAATTATATTAAGTGAAAGCATCTTTGTTATTTTTTCACCCAACATCCAGTGAAGTCATAGTAAAACATGAGATAGACGTATGCATTGACATTAGGGTACTTTTCTCGTGAAGGGTCAAAGTATTTTGTTTTGCTGTTACTTCGTTGGCTCATTATTATAGGGTTCTATGTTTCACTGTTAAGGTATTCAAAATTGAACTTCTTGACAACATACTCAAGTTCAAACTTTGATTAACGTAAAAATGTAACATAGAACACTGTAATATTGGGCCAACGACTTGTCAAAAATGGTGACATTAATTTGGAACATTGAATGAATATTTTTTTTTGTCACAATTTGTGGATAGATATTAGATTAAGGTTGTCAGTATACATTTCAGAGGAAATGTAGGGGGATACATAAATATTGCTCATTAGAAGCATACATGTTTCTGTCAGGTTCGGTGGATACCATGTTTGTCACATTCTATGGCTACTTAATTATGGCATCCGCAAGGATACATCATTTTGTAAGATTAACTGGGATACATCTCTTTGTAGTTGACTGTACAGTGATGAGAAGGCCCTTGTTCCAGTCATCGGGGAACTCTTCGGCTGACCAGATGTTCCTCAAAAGGAGCGTCAGCGCGTTTGCAGTGGTAGGGACGTCGGCTTTCAACATTTCCGCTGTGATGAGATCCACTCCTGGGGCTTTTCCGTTCTTTAGTGATAAGATGGCCTTCACCACTTCCTCTTCTGTAGGGGGAGTAATGTCAATGTCCAGGCTTTGTGCAGGCGAGCTGGCAGTAGAAGTCGCCGCAGTAGCGGAGTCATTTGGTACTCGAAAGATCTCCTCGAAGTGCTCCCACCAGCGTCGAAGCTGCCCTTTGATGTCACGATCAGCTGGCCTCTCTTGTCTTTTAAAGTCTTCTTCTTTCTCTGGTTCCGATTTCCGGCCAAGGTCATTGTCGCCTTGTACATCTCCCTGAGATTGCCGGAGTTGGCAGCGCGCTGGGTGCAATCCGCAACGCCATCAGCCCATGCTAGCCGGTCATGACGGGTACTGCGGTAGATTTTTCTGCGAATCTGTCTATATTGCAGCCTCAGGTCTTCGCGCACTGCCACATCGCTGGTTGCCAGGAATTGAAGATGGAGCTTGCGCCTTTTTTCAATAAGATCCCAGGTTCTCTGTGACATCCAGTCTTCACGTGTGTGTATTTTGTGTCCAAGAACGACGGAGCTGGTCTCTATATAGACCATTTTAATGTGATTCTACTACGGGTCGACTGTAGCAGCAGAGTTCGTTTCGAGAATGGAACAACGCTTTCGCAGCTCCAGTCTAAAGGCGTCGCCTACGTCCGGGTTTCGCAGCTTGCTGACTTCAAATCGTTTGCCTATCCTTGTGGTCGCGTTGGCAGCTCGAGCTACAGCCTATTTGAAATACGACTAGGTGGTGATCGCTGTCGATATCCGCGCCACGGCAATTCCGGACGTCGAGCAGCGACGAACGCCATTTGGAGCTGATGGCAAGGTGGTCGATTTGGTTCTTGGTGATTCCATCGGGTGAATCCCATGTGTATTTATGGTGGTTTCCATGAATGAATAATGTGCCTCCGATGGTGAGGTCATTGTACTGGCAGAACTCCAATAATCTCTCCCTGTTCTCGTTCCGGACTTCCATCCCGTGTATGCCCATATGTCTTTGACAGCCGTCATTGTCTGTGCCAACCTTGGCATTCAGGCATCCCATGACGATAACTATGTCCTGCTTGCGGATGTTCTTTAGAGTCTTCAGGTTGAGTGCACTATAGAAATCGTCCTTGTCTTCCTCTGATGCCAGATTTGTGGAAGCGTACGCGTAGCACTGAACGACGGTTATCTTGCGGGCATTGCTATTAAATCTGGCTACAATGATTCGCTCTGAGATAGGTTTCCAGTCCTGCAGGCTTTTCTTCGCAGCGTCAGCAAGGAGGAATCCCACTCCGCTTTCACGCACGTCTTCTTCATCTTCCTTTCCTGAGTAGAGAAAGGTAAGACCCCTGGACGTTCTCAGTACACCGAATCCGATTCTGCGCACTTCACTGAGACCGAGTATCTGCAGTTTGTATTTTAGCATTTCTGCTTCTGCTTGGGCTAGTCGGCTATCCCCGCTCAGTGTTCGCACGTTCCAACAAGCAATTCGTGTCCATATTTTCATGCCAAAGGTAGTTGTAGTATGATCGGTCCGGTTTCGTACTGTTTCAGTTTCGTTAATCAGTCTTGTTCAGGTAAGCGAGTGATTGGCCCACTATACCCTATCCCAGTGGTGGGGCTGCCACCTCAGAGCCTGTGGGCTTGCTCTGTTTTGTTTCGGGTTTTCTGTTCTGTTTTGAGGCGCCTTGCCTTGCTTGGGATTTGCCTTTCGCCCTGCACCCTCAGCTCAGCTTGCGCGGTTGCAGCAGTTCCCAGGAGGAACGACGGGGACGTGAGGTGACTCGGACTGGCCAGGGCTCTGTTCAAATTCAGTGTTCCGCCACTAACACAGCAGACGGTATCTTGGCATTTTGTAGGCAATGCTGTTCTCACTTACAGCGATTCCCACCAAGACCATACCCCTCCTAGAAAAAAATATTAGACAAAAAAAGATTTTATTTAGTTACGCCTAGCCTAGCGTCTATCAAAATTATAAAGCAAAAACTTCTTTCTTTTACGTGCTTTTATTATTTATTTCGATTCGATAAAGCTAAAATTATGCATACATGTGTAAAGGTTCGGCCAAACCGCTGCTTACAATACGGCAACGGTACGGAATTACTGTGACGCATCGTATTGCCTTGATCACACGTACCGAGTAAACGAGCGAGACAGTGCAGTGTTTACTCGGTACGTGTGATCAAGGCATAAACGTCACGACTTTACAATGGAGAGCATGCGGTAAAGTAACGGTACATCACTGCGATTCCATACCATCGCCATATTTTAAGCAGCTGTATGGCCAAATCTTAAATTGAATGACAATGCAATATTATTATGACATGGAGCTGACTGATCTGATGATAGAGATGGCCATAAAACCGCTGTAATAAAACGACACGACCTTGTCAAGATTGGGCTCGTTTGATACGTCTTGACGAGCACTTTGATCGTTGACGGTAACCAGGGTCTGTTGATGGAGCTGGAAGTGGTTAAAGGCACTCAATAATTAAACGACACAACCCCATCGAATTTGGGGTTGTTTGATTAAAATGATTAAAATTTAAATTGTCTTTACAAAAAGTACTTATAATGATATCCCATCAAAAACATAAATGTTAAAAATGTTAGACGAGTTCAATACTAAAAATATGTTTAATTGTGGACTTCACCGACAAAAGGACTGAAATATAAATGGGTGCCAAGTTCTGGAAATACTCCTGAAATAAAATCATATACAAATTTAAAACTCTATTTCTTTGTTTTCACTTCAAATTAAATTAAAGCTTAGGATTTGACTTGGCCAAGTTCAAAAACTTGGCTAATATTTTTCACTTTTGTGTTTTTGATGGGATTAGTAAATCACGATGCTGTACCTGTCATGTGATCCGTCTATATTTTTCCTAGGGAAGTTTTTATTTTTCGGAATTTGGATGCTGACATAGTCGGTATATTCATAAATATTTGTTACTAGCTTTTGCCCGGGACTCCGTCCGCGTGGAATTAGTAATTTGGGCAGCTTATTTATTTATCCAATTTGCTTTTTCATCAATTATGGCTCTCCTTAATTCCTCGATATAAAAAAAATTACCCGCACACTCCCGCAACCACCCCCCCTCACCGACCCCCCACGTTCGTAGGTCTACATTTTTTTAAGCTGGTTTTGGTTATGTAAATACTCAAAACTTCGTCAACCTTCAGTGATTATTACAAGCAAAATTTAGAATTTTGAAAAACCCACGACGGTCTAAACGAAATTGAAAAAGGGTAAAAATATATCACTGCAGTGCCCTGTTGTGAGTTAGTGCAGTATCATCTATCTAAGAACCCCCGCTAATCAACCCATTACTGGAAACCGCATCAAAATCGGACTAGCAGTTTTGGTTTTCCGCAAACAAATTTTTACTGCAGTGCCCCTGGTGAGTTGTCATCGTAGCATCTATTAAAGAACGCACCAATCAAACCCGAACCCATAACTGAAAATCGCATATAAATTGGACTAGTAGTTTTGAAGATAAATAGTAACCTCCTCACCTCAATGGCACAAACATCCTCTCATCCCAAACGCATATATTTATGTACCTTCTCCGTACCGTCGTGGATAAAAATAAGAATTTAAAATAAAGAAATACTGCATCATTATAACTTTTCAGCTTTCAGACTGTGTAGATCAACTGCCAGAAAATATTTTTCCCCAATATTTTTGTTCCCATGCGCGTTTTTCCCCTAATTAGTTGTTAACCATTCGTTTGTTTTCTCAGTAGGTAGTTTACTTTATCATACGCCTTAATTTCTGGCTTATTTTTTCCCAACTAGTATTTCTTCGAATAGATTGGCTTCTCAATCAGTTTAATCTTTTATCAGTTGTTTTTTTTTCTGAGAATCTGCACTATTCGGGCCAGGTTTGTGAAAAATTAGAAAGGACTATATTATGTTAACACGCGCCAACGTGTCAAGCCAAGTTCAAGCTAAAGAATCTGGCGAAGCGGCGCCGTGTGTAATATTATACAAACCATCAGGAGCCACTTTTGACCCCATCATAACTCTAAATGTATTTAACGTAAGACTATTTTTGCCAGTTTTTACCCCCTCCCCCCGTAAGTAGGTATGTAAGAAAAAATAAGAATTGGCCGACCCCGGTTGTTTGATATTTAGTACGTGGGTCGTTCTACCATTTCGTCCGGATTTGGCTTTTTTTAGAGAATTTTTTTTTTAGAGCTTTTGTGTTTATATTGATATTGCGTGTGTGCATACTCAGTCTTTATATTATTTAGTAAAAGGCACCCATATATTAATGTTATTTAAAAATAAATGAGATGGAATGTAATGAAGGCGTAGATGGAAATGAAATTCGACTGGACGGAAATGAAACTTAAACGGATGGGAATGAAATAAGTATGCACGAAAAGTTAAGAAATTGTACTGGATGGAATTAAATCGTAAAAGGATAGAAATTAATTAGATAAATGGCAATGTGACAGCCCTGGAATGAAACAAAAATGACACATTTTCGTATATTTCTTTAATTAACTTTGCAATTTAGATTTCCACAATCATAACAGAAATCGACACTTTATTTCAGACTCAATCTTCAGTCTTATTATTTGGCAAGAACTAGAACACTAATGTAATGACATGAGATCTTGAATTTCTCAACTTTCACAAATTAAATAAAAAAAATCTAGAGACTTCAAATAAAAAGAAAAGAAAAGTAAAGCATTACAAACATAATAATGTTCAAAACAAAAACGTCTTTAAAAAAATGTTAAACATAAACTAACAAATATGCCTGCCTAATAATAAGGCACTTAAGACTGTCACAACATTATTTTTCAAGATAGAAACCTGCTGTGAGGTTAATTTTAATAATTATCTGTACGTAGTTTTGCTTATAATTAACTTTAGGTAAACTTGCAAAAGACATCTGTCCTCGCCTATTTTCCTGAGGATCATCCAAATTTTTCCGATATAGAACTGTGAAGTTTTTTTGAGTTTATTATATTCTACAACAACCCACATATCAATGTCATATTTCAAATCAAACTCGACGTCATTAGGATTTGCTACCTATACTCCGTTTGATTAATAGAGCTACATCCTGTTGAATGATGACGGGCAGAAAATATTTGATAATTGTAGGGTACGTTGATATAATATTCAGACTTTATTTCAGATGATTTTCAGAGTCTTGTATCGAGTCGGAAAAATCTTCCTCATGAGTGATCCCGTTAAAAGTAGGTTTTATGATGATATTTCTCAACTTTCTCAAATTGTTTCTTAGAGACGGGGTATCAATTTGCGGTGGTGACACATCTCCAACATAATTGTCAAGATCATAATTCGAAAATTGATCAATTTGCTTATCAGATTTGTTAATGGTGGTCTCCAAACCATTATTTAGGGTTAGGTCAGGGAACACTAATGAATTCAATAGTGGGCTAAAGTTTCCTTCCAGGCCACATTCATGTTCCGCACTGTGTACATTTTCTTTTAGTCCTGAGTCACATTGGCTACTATAATGAGCAATTGGACTTGATAAACCAGGCTGTATACGTGTATCAATTATATTTTGTTTGGTATGTTGTGCAATATCAATATCTGTTGTGATTATTCTTTATTTCAGCATATTTCAACTTTTTGCGTAACCTATCCTTTGCTAATTTTTCCTCTTTAGTTAATTTTTTCTTTGTCTTCACCATTCTTACCACTGTAACTACCTAGAAGATACGATGAAAAAAATTAAATAAAGCCACAACAGCCAAGCACACCAATAGGCACCATGAAACATAAAAGGTGACCTTAGCCTCTGGACAAATAATGAAACCATGGATAACTGATACTTAGCAATATCGTAAAATAGTTATTTGCTTAATTAGACAAGAAAACAAAAAAATCTATGAAATCAGATCATCCAAATAAACAGGCTGCTCCAAAGTGATACATTGAAAATTGTTAGTTTTTCGGTAAATATTGGACTGATTGTTATGATACTTTGCAGTTTGGTTTTAAATATCTTGCTAAACCAGTTGTATTCGTATTTGTCCAGAAGCTAAGGTCACCCAGCATTGCGGTGCATCACTTGTAATAGCGGGATAAATTAAGTCATATCCTTCCAAATCCATTCATTTCCTTCCACGAAAATATTGGAAGGAACGGATAGAAATGAATAGGAGAGGAATGAATTATCAACACTTAAATCCAAATTATTTCCCTATTCTTCGTGCTTCAAGGTCATCAAGCAAACTGAATGAGAGTCCACCCAAATGTAAATAAATATCGTGCCAGGGAAATTATTTGCATAATAGAGTTTCGAAATACAACCCGGATAGTAATGAGTACATACCTGTGACAAAATCGATTTTGAACGGAGAGAACACAAATATTTTCCAAACCACGTGCGCGAGACCATCCTCGTTGAGTTGTTTCGGCAGACGGAGGTGGGGAAGACAAGCGGGGATCATGGTTCTTCGTGAATAAGGGCGTGTTTAGATTTGAAATGAATTTCAATTCTCGCGGAAGGAAATGAAGTTATTTATTTGACAAAAGGAAAAACTGCGTTCTCTCCATAATAATTTAACTCTAGTTAATGTAAGGATGCACTAACATAATATTTAATATGTGTTTTACTCATAAACAACAAAAACACAACAGGTTTTCCTGCAAAAAGAAAGTTTTTTTTAATCATCAATCCAATGGAGCACTATTTTACATAGGAAAGAAATGAAATTTTGATAAGTTTTTGTACAATATTTTAAAGATTTTAAGGCTTGGCCAAATTATATCAAATACTCCTTTTGCGTCATTTGTGAAGAAAACATTATACATTAGCCATGTTTGAAAAATATGTTTTTTTACACTTGATTCGGGTCCGGACACCAAATCCGACCGAAATGGTAGAACGACCCACGTAAGAATCTAATGGAAAAAACGAATACATGTTTGGTAAGTTCTATTTTTTTCTTTCAAAAAAACAATTTTTTATTGAAACCTTTATTTGTAGGTAAGCAAGTACTTATATACTTTTTAAACATTGAACTACTACATAACTACATAAGTACTTATATTATTCAACGATACCCCACACTAACGGGTTAGATGAGAAAAAAAATCACCCCCACTTTACGTCTATGGGAGATACCATAATTTTTTTTTTTAATTTTTATTATACCATTTTGTCGGCATAGGTTACATATTATATTTGTGCAAAATTACAGCTTTCCAGCATTGATTGATTGAAAAAAAGTATTGAAAAGTTTTAAACAGATTCAGATTATGAACATTAGTAGATTCGACGTATCCTTTTATGTACATATAAGTTTAGATAAATGAGACTGATTATGCATATTTTATCATTTATAATATTATACTTAACTAGCTTTTGCCCGCGACTTCGTACGCGAAGACAAACGTTAGTTGTTTGCATGAAATTTGGCAGACAGTTAGTTTATTACGTGGATTAAGAGGGTTTATACCTGCTGAGCTGGCAACGTTGCATTTTTGTTAGTTTTTCTCGATTATTCCATAAAAATTGAATGAAAATTAAAAATGTTTTGAATACAAATTGTTCTAATATATAAGTTAATGTGTCTACTGCAATAATAATTCGTGATAAGACTTTTATTTTCTTTAAAAACCATTAGGTAATAATTTGTTCGTTTTTAAAGAAAATAAAAGTCTATCACGAATTATTATTGCAGTAGACACATTAACTTATATATTAGAACAATTTGTATTCAAAACATTTTTAATTTTCATTCAATTTTTATGGAATAATCGAGAAAAACTAACAAAAATGCAACGTTGCCAGCTCAGCAGGTATAAACCCTCTTAACACATAAGATAATGCCAGGAAAATGCAAAGTTCCCGCGGAATTTGAATAAGTGAATTCTAAAGCCGGTAAGCCGCGGTGGCCTAGTGGTTTGACCTATGGTCTCTTAAGCAGAGGGTCGTGGGTTTGAGCCCGGGCTTGGACATCTGAGTTTTTCCGAATTCATGTGCTAAATTATGTTTGAAGTATACCATGAGCTTTACAGTGAAGGAAAACATCGCGAGAAAAGCTGCACACACCTGAGAAGAAGTTCAATGGTACACACCCGCACTGTACAAATCGCACTGGGCCCAAGAGATAACTACGGCCCAAGTGTTCTCGTTCTGGGAAGAGGCCTAATTATAACAACAACATTTTATCCCGGGAAAGTGCAAAGTACAGAATACCGCGGGATAGAAATAACTGTTTTGACCTATTTTGAAAATCAGAGACAGTGTAGCTTTTTATTAGTGAAATAATTTTAAAAATCAGCCACGTTAAATTCACTTATTTCTATCCCGTGGGAATTTTGCATTTTTCCGGAGAAAAAATAGTATGTCAATCAGGGATAATGTAGCTTTCAAGTTGTAAATTTTTTTTTTAAATCAGCCCCTCAGTTGAATTTACTTATTCGATCCCGCGGGAAATTTGCATTTTCCCTTAGAAAAGTAGCCTATGTCAGTCAGGGATATTGTAGCTTTCAAATTGTAAAATATTTTTTTTTAAATCAAACTCGAAGTTGAATTTACTTATTTATATTCTATCCCGCGGGAATTTTGCATTTTTCCGGAAATAGTACCTTATTTGAATCAGGGATACTGTAGCTTACTATTGGTGAAAGAATTATCAAAATCAGCCCTGAAGTTGAATTCAGTTTTTTCTATCCCGTGGGAATTGTGCATTTATCCAAAGAAAGTGTAGCCTGTGTCAATCGGGGATAGTCATATTACATAATATGTAAGAATTTTAAAATCACCCCGAAATTAAAATAATAATAATAATATAATAATATTAGGGGACAAATCACACAAATCGACCTAGTCCCAAACTAAGCAAAGCTTGTACTATGGGTACTAGACGACGATAGACATAGTTATATAGATAAATAAATACTTAAATACATAGGAAACATCCATAACTCAGGAACAAATATTCGTGCTCATCACACAAATAAATGCCCTTACCGGGATTTGAACCCAGGACCTCTTGCTTCGTAGGCAGGGTCACTACCAACTAGGCTAAAGCGGTCGTTAAAACGTTAATTGAATTAACGCGGGCGGGCGTTAATTGAATTAATTTATTTCTATCACGTGGGAATTTTGCATTTTCCCGGATAAAAAAGTAACCTATATCAATCAAGGATAGTGTAGCTTTCTAACTCTGAAAGAATTTTTAAAATCGGCTCAATAGTTTCAGAGATTCCGCTATAAACAAATAAAACTTAGATATTTCCCTATCCTGTGGGAATTTCGAAAAATCCTTCCTTAGTGCACCTCTACAATACTCAAGGTACATGTGTGCCAAATTTCAAGTCTCTAACCCCAGTAGTTTAGGCTGTGCGTTGTCTGTCAGTCAGTCAGTCATTCAGTCAGTCAGTCAGTCAATCACGGTACTGTTTTATAGGTATAGAAGATTATGCATGTAGAGTGAGTGGGTGGTTAGATTAACCGATGTACTCATAAATACAAAAAAAATTATAAAATTAATTAATAACATTGTTAATTTCTACGTTTTAAGCAATAAAAATATGGGGAATATTTAACATGTTTTTTTAAACAATTTTTATTCCTCTGTCGTCATTTTTTTATTCCTCTGGACACAAAACTAAAAAGTTCATTATTTTCTAAATGATTTCATAAAATTTGGTGCCAAAACAATATTCATGTTTCTGAACAAATCTACTTTCATGGGAGCATGGTTTTTTTGTCGAATAAGTAAAAAAAATACGACAGAGGAATAAAACAAAAAACTCTACCACGAAGAATCACTCAAATTTGACAAAAACAATGCCTGCTTGGTTACTGAAAATTCAGGCTTCTAGTTTTATCCACAAGTTCACAACGAAGTTATAGGGGGTCGAAAATGGCCTGAACTGCTTCGAGAAAAGGATGGTACAACCGTGCCGCTTTTTTGCTCGATTTGGCGGGGGCACTGCCGTGCCCCCAGATTGGACATTAGTCGTGTCGTGTAAAGAGTGAATACGGGTTTTAAGCTAGTTCTGCAGAAAAAATTGAAATTAAGAGATCCTGATATTTTTGTTGTAAAACTCCGTCCACAAGCTTCACATTTGCGTCTTCTTTTATTGTGAATTCATTAGTGTTGATTCCTCTTCTGTCGCCTGATGAAAAGAAGTAAATCTGTACTAGTGCATGTGTCTACTCAGACACAAAAACAGCCAACGCCAACTAATAAAATACATACCGCAAAGAGTAATGCTGTTTTTAGAATATTTTATATCGCTGACAATAGATTTATTAAGTACAATGCCCATAGCAATAGGATCTAATAGACTCCATTGGAATGAGTCGCTGACATTAATTGATATTCTTTCAAATTTGTTTAGAGCTTTTATTAATTTAGTTGGTATTGCTCCTAAGACATCTTGGCGCCATTCCTGAAATAGATATAAATTACAAAATAACTAGACTTGCAACAAATAGTACCTATAATTGCCCATAACCCAAACACCGAATTCTGCCTGCGTTTTGGCCGAACAGCCGAATATTATACAAAGTATTCAGCTGGCGCGTGATTCCAAAATTTGTCTCAACGTGATTGGGCATTATCAATTAAAATGGCGCAGAAAACTTTTTTTTATATTTGGAAATTTTGGTGTTTGCTTTCGCAGAATCACGAGCATCATTCATTTTTATAAACAAAAAGTGTCCTTGTTTTTGAATCAGTTTTGTGATTTTTTTTTTCATTATAGTTTGTATGGCTCGCTATGAAACGAAAAAAACGGTGCTCATGAAAATGTTGAGCATTTTAGTACTTTGTTAAATTAAACCAGATCAAGGCAGAGTGGTACCTACGCGTGATAAAATAGGTTGTAACTATTTAAAATTAGAACAGATTGTTATGACATTCATCGAAAAGAGTGTATATTTGTCAATGTAACATTGCATATTTTTGTCTGTTACAATTTTCATAGATTTCTCTCATTCAAAATAAATTAGAACGCAATATTAAGGCAATAGCAAGCCGCCATACGAGTAGCTTAATTTCAACCACTATACAATGAAAAACTGTGGCTTTTTTTTTTTTTTATTAAATTTGGGCGTGTACTAGGAAAATCATTTGACGCCTAGGAAGGGAGGACCCAGGCAGTGCAAAGACTTTTACTGGCTAAAAACCTAGTACACGCCCATTACAAAATTTTCCCTGTCAGAAACAAGGCCATTTTTTATCTTTATTTAAGAACATTTTACATCTTTTAGCATATTTTCTAATTTATCCTTATGGGTTCAAGCTCACACTCATTCATCCTTCGTCATTCATTTCATTTCTTCACCTGTCATCTAAGTTTTTATTATATTATGGTATGAAGTTATAGCATTTTATGTTAAACAGACCAGTAATTACAGAATCGTCTACAATTGGAGTGATGCATGGTAGCCTGTCTATATAATTCAGTGTAAGTTACTTATCATGTTTTAACTACTTTTTATTTCTATTTATGGCTCTCTTCACAATTTTTATGCAATAACTTAAAAATATTTCCCTATTTGTGCTGTTTATTAACACTGGCAGGTTCTCTACATTTAATTCGATGTCGAGTAATTGCTCGAGATTATACCTATCGATGGCAAAAATGGGGCAGTCGAAAATTAGGTGCGGTACGGATTCTTCAGCATCTGGTTCACAGAGGCACGATGGGCTGTCCTTGCGCTTGAATCTACTCAAGTACGAGGAGAACCCGCCGTGCCCCGTGAGTAATTGTGTTGTTGGTCCGTCAAATTTCATTTTCTTTACTATCTTTAGAGCTGTTAATGCGTCGGGGAAGAACATTTTCGTGACCGATGCCGTATCCTCCGTCTTATACCTCCTGTTCCATTCGTCAGCCGTCTCCGCACGAATGCAACGTTTGACGAATGAAACGGGGCATTGGTCGTAGTCTGGTTTCTTTTTACTCTTAAGAGCCGTCTCCTTGGCAAGCTCGTCGGCCCTCTCATTCCCTGCCAGTCCAGCATGCGCTTTGATCCAAAACAAGGATATTTCCTTGTTTTGGAGTCTGCAGCGCCTGATGTTACTCCTGGCTTCGACTGCCAGGGGATGAGGGGAACCGCGGCTTGTAAGGGTTTGCAGCGCTGCTCTGGAGTCGCTGTAGATTCCGAAGCTATTTTGCTCATGTTTTAACGCGACTTCCGTTGCTCTGCAAATAGCTAGCAGTTCTGCCTGATAGACGGTGCAGTATGAGGATAAGGTAAGCTTAAGCGCTTTGGTCTCTGCGGCACCTCTCCATAAGGATAGCGCCGCACCGACCTTGCCCTTAATCTTACTGCCGTCGGTGTAGATGCGCACAGCGTAGTCGCTGTGGCACGCATGTTGTTCCTCGTCTACCAGGCATGCGAACTCCAGTCCTGGCTGTTCGGCAGGATGCGGGGCTTTTATCTTGGGAGCCATTCGCTCGACTTCTCTGTCTGCTAGCTCGATTCTGGGTACTCCCTTCTTAGCCTCGTATAACGAGGCTGCCTCACGGATTCGGAGGTCTAGAGGGAGCGTTCCCGTGAGCAGGAGCGCCAAGTTTAAGGACACCGTCCGGTATGCCGGCGTACCGCACTTCCACCGACCTCTCGCTGAGGTAGCTGCTGATAACCCGTCTTAAGTTCACTGGACATCCCTCCTCAGCCAGTCTGGTCTTAATGGCTGGCCACCATGCACTGTCAAAAGCGCCCTCGATATCCAGCGAAACTAGGGTTGCTATTCTCTTTCCATCGCGTATTTTGTGGAGATGTTTCACTAGTGCTACGAGGGCGTCTTCGGTGCTTTTTTGTGGCATAAAGCCGAACTGGCGAGTGCTGATTCGGGGCAATATGTAATACTTGAGACGGTTTACCAGCATCTTCTCATATATCTTCCCAAATATGGGAAGGAGCCCAATTGCTCTATGTGATTTGGGGTTAGTGTAACTGTCTTTCCCAGGTTTCCTGAGTACAACCACAACTGCCTCCTTCCAAGGCTTTGGGAACCAACAGTGGGCTAGGCATTTGTTCATAAGGGCTAGGAAGTACTCGCTCGCTGCATCTATGGCGTGTTCGCAGATATCAGCCGTGAATCCATCTGCCCCTGGCGCTTTCTTTGGGTTGAAAGACTTGGTTGCAGCCTCTAACTCCTCTTTGGTGAACAGAGGGTCTTCCTGTTCGCCATGACTTCTCTCGTTTACCGTCTCTGCCAGGGTCCTTACGTGGAGGTGCTGTTCATTTTCGCCTTCTCTTTCGTCGCGGGGGTAGAACACTTCGGCCAGGTATCTGGCTGATGTTTCAGCATTTAGCACCTTACCATCTTTTACTAACGGCAGATCCTCTTCTCTCTGCGTTGTCCTTCATATAACCCTGTAGATGCCCTCCCACATTCCTTCTCTATCCTGTTTACCGCAGAAGTCCTTCCAGCTTTGCTCCATCGCCGCCTTGACTGCTGATTCGTACTTTTCTTTTTCTTCCAGTTACAGGCTTACAACCATCTCTCTCCGTTTTTGGGTGGTAACCTCCTTTTTCATCGCTGCAAGCTGCTCTGTCCACCACGGTATTTTCAGTATTTCTTTCTTCTTTTTATTCGGTATCGTCTGCGTACAGGTGTTTTTTATGATTGTGTTTAATTTTTCTATAATATTTTCTAGCTCAAGTGTGTTCTCTACTTTATTTAATTTTTCTACTATAATTTTGGTTTCATGCATAGATTGGAGCAGTTTCTCATGAAACTGCTCCCAATTTTCTTTTTTAGTATTGTACTTCCTAGTGGTGCGCTCTATATTTATTCCTTTTGATGCGTGTAAGTTAATGTTGAATGAAATACCGTTGTGGTCCTAGCAGGTGAGTCCTTCGAGTACCTTCCCGCTGACCATCCCCAGCATATCCTCTGAGCAGGCCGTTACGTCGACGTGGCTGCTGTATCTTACCCCGCCACGTATGGTGTCAAAGGTCGGGATGTCGCCGATGTTTAGGACCTGCATACCCATTTCTGTTAGTGCCCCGCTAAGGTCTTCACCTCGGTAGTCCTCTTCTCTACTCCCCCACCAAATGCTTTTAGCGTTGGCGTCTCCTCCGACGACAAGCCTACCCTTTGCCATCTCACCGATTTTCTTAAGCTGTTCCACGTACGGCTCAATGGGTTGGTCGGGTTCGAAATAGAGAGATGCGAGTGTTACCGTCCACGCTTTGGTCCGTATCTTAACCGCCACGATGTTGTTGGTGGTTAGTTCTGGGCATTGTAATACGTCGATGTCGTCATCGAGCACCACGATTAATGCCTTGACCACACCGTCTCCGACATTCGAGTTTTGGTACACTCTCACCACTCTACACCCCCTCATCCTTCCCATGTTGCCAATGTAGGGTTCTTGAGTCAGTACGACTGCTGCTTTCCTTTTCTGAGCCTCTATAAGCATCTCGTCCGTGGCTTGCTTGCTCCGTCGGAGGATCGCTTGCATTATAAGGTATCTTGTGGTCCCCGGGGCAACTTTAGCAGTACGCCACCGATGCCCTGGCTATAGTGTCCCATTTCTGCCTCACCGTACAGTCTTTGCTGAAAGCGTTGTGTCCATTGCTTCCCACCTGGGCACGTTTACAATTCACGCACTCTGGAGCCTCCCCAGCTAGTCTTTCCGGGCAGTTGGAATTGAGATGCAGCCCACCACAGTGGCTACATAGGTCCTCATTTTCCCTGCAAAAACGGCGGCTGTGCCCGTATCCCAAGCATCTTGAGCATTGGACCAACGGGGACTAGTCCTCCACATGGACTCTTTGGAGGTCCACTCTTAGGGTCCTTCCCTCCGTCGCCCTTCTCCAGATCGTGGGGGACACTTCCAGCACGATGTTATCCGTGTGTAGGTTGCGCGTCTTTTTCCTGAACTTGATCTCCATCCTATTTTCTTCGTCGCTGAGGCCGTCGAAAACCTCCCGGTTCTGATTTCTGAGGGCTCTTTTTACCAACTCGTTGGTATGAACCGCCAGGACACTCCTCAGAATCAGTAGCGGGTCCTTGTTTTTTACATCCTCAACGACGAGGCCTTCCCCAGCTGCTTCGATCTTTTCCTTGATCTTTCTCCTTTCCTCTCTTGTTCCACATGCCATTACAATCTTTCCATCTTTTGCCTTTCTTACTTTTTCTACTCTTATCCATCCTTATTTGGCGTCAACTGCCTTCCTCACTCTCTCCAGCACTTCCTCTCCTGTGTCCCGTTCATTTTTGGACGTGATCACTACGGAGTGCAGCGTTTTTTCGCGTAAATATACAAGTGTTGCATATCACCAGAAGCGCGCTCGCGAGACGCACATTTTAGTGTAAAAACGGTGCAAATCGGTGCAAGTGTCAACGAATAAAGTGAGAAAAACCCAAAAAATCCCGAATTTGTGACTTCAGAGGCGTGCGGCGTGCGATCTATCGCCACAACACGCAAAAAGCGAGGTACAGTGCACACCGCCTCCTTGAGCCCTAAACCTGGACACCTCAATCACGCTCATAGGACTCACCATTGAAGCACAGTGGTTAAAACACTGAAAAACACGAGCTGGCCATTTCGGCCATCTTAACTGCCTGACCAGATTCGAGGCTACAGCCCTGTGGCCCGCATCCAGACGAACCCCCAGACGCATTCCCCATCGAAATCGGACCGAAAATAACACCAGTGCAAGCAATTTACTGTTGGACAAATAACTGAACATTTTCAACTCAAGAACTTCCAAAAAATCTACAGCAACAAGGTTCCATTAAAATCAAAATTAAGATACTCACTTCATCCACCCACTAGAAAAGCAAATAGAATAATTTTTCTGTAAAAACGCCGACACCAGAAGAACAAACGTGCAGCAAGTAACTAAAAACGTCCGCACAGATAAAGTTGTAATTTCCTAGAAACACAACCCCCATCCTGACACACCAAAACCTTGCCACTTTATCCGCGGGAAGCTAAGGAAAAGAAAAGTCCCCGGGAAAAATCGCCTCCGACGCCGAACTTTGAAAATAAAGACCATTTGCAGAAAACTGTCAGCCACCCCAAAGTTTCGAAGACCCCAAGGAGTACAACAAACGACCTACGTGTACCGGGATAGCACCAGAAGGTGAAGCAACTCATCAGCTACAACCTAGTTAAGTCTTAAAATTAATAACTATTATTTCATATTTTTCCTGAATTTTTTTACGAAAAAGTACACCGGGCGGCCATTACCGCTTAAGCTTGTCAACCCTCTAACTCGGAAGGGGTGCGAGCTAGAGCAAAAATAACGTAATCTATCTATACCCACCCCTAAAAACCACCCCCGGTGAAATTTTTGTAAAAAGTTCAAAAAATTTTGTGTTCCCGAGGCCAGGGTTCAAAGAAAACCAGCTGGTCGGTAAATTTGGACCTTACTGCACCCCCAGGAGTTTTTCCCGTAACTCTCAGCCCTCTACTAAGACCCAAACAAACATTTTGAAGTTACCAAACTTCCCCAAAAATTTTCAGATTTTCCTAGAGAAGAAACGGATCAGGCAAAATTCTCGCTTTTCACTAAGCAAATAGGGCCACTATTCTACAATAATAAGCCGAAAACCGCAACATTCTAAACCCCATAGTTCAAAAATTACAACTAAATTACTAAACAAAAATTTACAACCCCATAGCAAAGGATATCGTGGTTTTGATAAGGAATTCTTATCAAAACCCCTATATCTTGACCCCCCCCCCCCCTCAAACCCTTTCCGGACCTACCCCCAAAGTTTTAACCCCCTACCCCTAAGTTCACAAAATAACCAGCCATACTAGACCCCTCACCTTAAATCCCAGAAAATCTCCTAAATTCCTAAACTCCATAAGTACTGATCCTACCGAAGTGCGGTTTTCAGCAAACACCTTAGCTTTAAAACAGCTACTCACCCCTTGAATTTTAACCCCTACCCCAATTTTCCACCCCCATCTTACCCCCCACCCCTCACTTTACTTCTGACCAGCCAAACTTGACCCCTCACCCATAATCCTAAAAACTCATCCAACTCCGTACACCTATCCGGACCATCCCCAAATCAACCCCCTACCCCTTACCATAAACCATATCCAGTTACATTTGACCCCTCATCGAAACCTTAAATTTTACTTTAAAATCAATAACTCCACAACTACTGGTCGTAGCGACGTGCGGTTTTCGACAAACTGCTTAGCCCCAAAACACCTACCCACTCCTAAAATTCCAAACCCCTACCCCCAATTTTACCCCTCACCTTAAATCTCGAAAAACACCTTAAATTCAATAATTCTGAAAGTACCTGTCGCAGGAACGTGCGGTTTTCGGCTAATTGCTTTAAATCAAACCAACTACCTATCACCAAAGGTTCCAACCCCCTACCCCTGATCCCACACATTGTCCAGCCATACTTGACCCCCCACTTAAAACTTAAACTTTGATAACTCTGCAAGTACAAGCCGTAGCAACGTGCGGTTTCCAATAAACTGCCATGCCTTGGACCTACTATTTGGCTCTTAAATTAACATACATAACCTTGGACAACCGCAAAATTATTATTTTAATATTATATAACTTGTTTTGCTGTCTCATTGTGCTTCGCTTTATTTCATTACTATACTTGATCCTGTGATGTGACTCTGTCGTACTTCTGGTAGATTCTCCATCTCGTGAAATAACCGAAAGACAAACTTATCCTGGTCTTTTGCCAGAAAGTCACCTGGCATACCATCTTTGGCAGAAGGGGAACAGATCGGGGTGCGGTGAGGTGCTCGTTCTCGGAGCTCCGGAGCCATTACATTTTATTACGTAATATTGTTACGGAGATGGGTCCACGAGAAACCCGCAAAAACATTTTTATGAAATTAGTAGCACTTGCAGTCGTTTTCAGCAGGCTGAAATCTGATTTCAGGCCGTTCTGGAAGAAGTCCTGACACATAACGATAAATCAGAAATTACCCCAAGTTAGCATTATTTTCAGCAGGCTGAAACATGTTTTCAGGCCGTTTCAGGACACTAACTGTCACATGGCACCATTTCCTGAAAACCCGTTTTCAGGCCGTTTCAGGCCAAGTTACAGTCCACCTGTCTCTGGAACATTCTAGAAGGTGTGTGACAAGGATAGCCTATATGTGTGAGAGAGACAGACGATCTTGATTCCGGAACATTCTAGAAGGTGTGTGACAAGGATAGCCTATATGTGCGAGAGAGACAGACGATCTTGATTCCGGAACATTCTAGAAGGTGTGTGACAAGAATAGCCTATATGTGTGAAAGAGACAAACAGATGATCCTGTTTCCAGAATATTCTAGACGTATGTGCCAGAGAGTTCTAGCTGGAATGTTCTCGAACTTTGTGGACCGATTCACTGGACCTATATAAAGGCAGGCAAGGTGCCGACAGAGTCAGTTTTCGAAGAGATACCGAGAGATAAACATCGAAGAGAAATCAAAGTGATTACTAAGTGATTTAAGTGAATAAGTTTAGTGTTGAAAGAGATTCCTTTTTGTTCAATTAAATTAGTTTTACGTTAAAGGCGTATTATCTATCTAACGAACCCTACGGCTCGTAACATTTGGTGTCAGAAGTGGGATAGAGAAATGCCTGTAACACCGAGGGACGAACAGGAGGAGTCCGGCGGAGAAGCGCCAGCGATGCAGACGCGGGCACAAGCAGCACGTGACGCCGCTCGTCGTCAAAGTTTTGACAACAACCGCGCCATAAGCGAAAATACAGACCAATCCAGTCTGCTACTGGCCATGCAACGCATGATGGAGGAGCAAGCTCGCCGTCAAAAAGAGGAAACTCGTAGCTTAATGGAGGAACAGGCTCGACGTCAAGAGGAGCAGGCTCGCCGTCAAGAGGAGTTGGCTAACCGTCAAGAGGAGAACACTCGCGCTTTCTTAGAAGAGCACTTGAAGGCAATCGGCGTGCAATTCAAGGAGAAAATAGAGAAGTTAAAAACAGAGGTAGAAGAGCACGACGACAGACTTTTAAAGCACGACAAGCAAATTTTAAGTATGGAAAAGGAGCTAAAATGTTTGAAGTCTAACGGAGTTGTGACCTCTAGTGCGCCTGCAGGCAAACTAAAAGCGCCCCCATTCGACGGTACTTCTTCTTGGGGGGCCTACAAGCTCCAGTTTGAGACTGTAGCCGATTCGAACGGTTGGACCGATAAACAAGCGGTAACCGCCCTTATGTTAGGGCTGCGGGATCAAGCCCTGACAGTATTAGACACTATGACGGGAGAAGTGACTTTAGAACGTCTGAAGGATGCCCTAGAGTCGCGTTATGGTGACTCCCACTTGGAACACGTTTACCGGGCTCAGTTGAAGGACAGAATGCAGCTAGCTAATGAGAGCCTGCAGCAATGGTGCCTGGAAATCGAGAAGTTGGTCAGGAAGGCGTACCTGTCCTCACCGTCTCTAGTGGACAGCATGCTAGTGCAGGCATTTATAGATGGCATTAGAGACCGTGAAGTGAAGACAACTGTGAGTCTCGGTCATCACAAGACCTTAAAAGATGCACTCGCTCACGCATTAGAAGTAGAGGCAGTTCGCAGGGATTATCGCTCTTACCGCGTCCGAGGTGTGACGGACAAAGCGAAACCTCGAAGCAGGCCTACATGTTATGCGTGCGGGGAGGTAGGGCATATGCGATTTTCATGCCCTAAGAACGACCCCAGAGGTGATGTGGAAACCCATCACAGTGATTTTAGAGCTGCAGATATGGTAACAGGCGCTGCCGCAGAAATGCGGCAGGGAAACGAATGAACGCCAGGACCGCGGGGCAGGTGCTGGCCGGTAATGTGAGGACGGCCCCAAAAATCATGATCTCTCAGACTCAAGATGGGAACACTTTAGTCATCGAAGGCGAAGTCAATGGGACTAAATGCGAGTTAACTTTAGATACCGGAGCCTCTCGCACCGTAATCAGGTACCAGCTTCTGAAGCCTTTTGGCGAGAGATACCCAACCTCACGTGGCAATATTCAACTCCTGACAGCTACTGGCCAGCACATAACCGTTCGAGGAGAGGGTGTCGCTACTTTCAAAATTGGTCGAAACTTCTACCGACACAAAGTTGTGATTGCAGACATAGTTGATGACTGCATCATTGGTTTAGATTTTATGAAAAACCATAGCTGCAAAATTGACTTAGAAAGCGGCATGTTCAAATGTGACTTAGAGGAAATCGCCTTAAAAGGTGCAATGTCGAAAGGTGTCTACGATTTTCAAAGAACGATTGCTTCAGGAAGCTCACAAGGCCATGACAGTAGCGAACAACAACTGGTTGCTATACTTGAGACGTGCAAAGAGACCTTGTCAAAGGAAGAAATGGTAAAAGCAAGGAAACTGATACGGCAATTTTCCGATATTTTTGCAATTAATGATGGAGATTTAGGAAGGACTGGCATAGTCAAACATAGAATTGAGACTGGAACGGAATCACCCATAAGGCTCCGACCACGCAGGGTTCCTGTCGCGTACGAAAGTGAAATACAGAAAATGGTAACCGACATGGAGCAAAACAAGGTAATTGAGCCGTCATCCAGCCCTTGGTGCTCTCCGGTGGTTTTGGTAAAAAAAAAGGATGGTAGTCTAAGATTCTGTGTCGACTATCGCCGTTTGAACGATATCACAAAGAAGGACAGTTATCCACTGCCAAGGATTGATGACACTTTAGACACGCTTAGCGGGGCAAAATGGTTTACCACGTTAGACTTAAAAAGTGGCTACTGGCAGGTGGAAATAGATCCGAGTCATAAAGAGAAGACGGCATTCTCCACGGGCAAAGGACTGTGGCAGTTTAAAGTTATGCCATTTGGTCTTTGTAATGCGCCTGCCACTTTCGAACGATTAATGGAAAGAGTGCTATCAGGACTAATTGGAGAAGCATGTCTAGTGTATTTGGATGATGTGGTCATTATTGGAAAGGATTTTGATGATCATATCAGGAACCTGCAACGAGTACTTAACAGATTGCACACAGCTAATCTAAAACTAAGCCCAAAGAAATGCTCGTTCTTTAAAAAGGAAGTTAGTTACTTGGGTCACCTTATATCTGAAAATGGAGTTCGAACTGACCCGGAGAAGATAGTTGCCGTAAAAGAGTGGCGAGTTCCTAAAGATAAAACCGAAGTGCGCGCCTTCTTAGGATTGTGCTCCTATTACCGCAGATTTGTGAAAAACTTCGCTGACATTGCGAAACCTTTGCACAGACTGACCGAAGAGAAAAGACAGTTTATGTGGGACGCAGAATGTGAAGCTGCATTTGAAGAGCTCAAGAATCGCCTGTGTGAGACTCCGATTCTAGGCTATCCTGATCAAGAGCACAAATTTATAGTGGACACAGATGCTAGTGGGACTGGCATTGGAGGAGTACTATCCCAAATTAAGGGCGAACGCGAGGAAGTAATAGCCTACTTCAGTAAGGCATTATCGAAACCAGAACGGAACTACTGTGTCACTCGCAGGGAGCTACTTGCTGTTGTAAAGACGCTACAACATTTTAGCAAATATCTGCTTGGACGTAAGTTCCATCTGAGAACTGATCATGCTGCACTGAAATGGCTACTACAATTCAAGAACCCGGAAGGACAAGTGGCTCGATGGATTGAACAACTGCAAGAGTATGACTTTACGATTGAGCATCGCAAGGGCAAATCTCACGGAAATGCAGATGCACTGTCCAGACGGCCATGTGATGTTGATTGCAAATATTGCGTGAGGCACGAGGGAAAAGATCTCGCTCACGTGAGGCTACTCAGGACAGACACCATTAGTCCGGATTGGTGTGGGGAGGCGATACAAAAGGCACAACAAGAAGATAGCGACATTAAACCAATTTTAGATTGGATGAAATCTTCCGATACTAAGCCACGGTGGAATGACATCGCCAACACCAGCACCACAACTAAGAGTTATTGGGCTCAATGGGATAGCCTGGTTTTTCACAACGATGTGTTATGCCGAAAATGGGAAAATGCTCGTGGTGATGCATCCCATTTACAGCTAGTTGTACCAAGATCCAAGATCCGTGATATCTTAGAAATGTTTCATGGTGGTTCATCGGGTGGACATTTAGGAATAAAAAGGACCCTGATGAAAATAAAAGAAAGATTCTATTGGATACACTGCCGCGAGGATGTAGAAGACTGGTGCCGGAAATGTACAGCTTGTGCAGCTGTAAAAGGACCACAGACCAGAAGTAGAGCTGGGATGAAGCAATACAACGTTGGTGCTCCTTGGGAAAGGATTGCAATTGACATAGCTGGACCTTTCCCGGTATCTGAAAAAGGAAACAAGTACATAATGGTAGTGATGGACTATTTTACAAAGTGGCCGGAAGTGTTCGCCATTCCCAACCAGGAAGCAACGACCGTAGCCGAAGTACTAGTGAACGAGGTTTTCTGTAGAGTTGGGGTACCCTTAGAGATACACAGTGATCAAGGAAGAAATTTCGAGTCCCAACTCTTTCAAGAAATGTGCCGAATAATGGGAATTCACAAAACAAGAACTACGCCTTACCACCCACAGTCAGATGGAATGGTCGAACGGTTTAATCAAACGTTAGAAAGACACCTGGCCAAGTTAGTGGATAGCCATCAGAAGGATTGGGACAAGTATATTCCGTTATTTTTACTGTCATATCGATCTGCGGTTCATGAGAGCTCGAATGTGACTCCAGCTCTTGCCATGTATGGTAGGCAGCTTCGATTGCCAGCGGATATAATCACCGGAAGAGTCCCAGATTCACCAGTGAGTATAACAGACTATGCCGCGGAATTACGACAAAAACTGTACGAAATCCATGAACATGTCAGGATGTCAGAAAGCAAAATGAGTGAAAGGACAAAAACTCGATATGACAGGAAGATGCATCACGTGAACTTTGAAGAAGGCTCACTCGTCTGGCTTCATAATCCTGTAAGACGTAAAGGAAAATCTCCCAAACTGCAAGCTGATTGGGACGGTCCTTACACAATAATTACGAAGATTAATGATGTAACTTATCGCATAAAGAAAATGGGTAACGCCAGGAACCTGCCCAAGATTGTGCATGTGAATCGATTGGCACGTTTCAATGGATCTAATGATGCTCGGGACGAGCATGTCTAAGGAGGGGGCAGTGTTACGGAGATGGGTCCACGAGAAACCCGCAAAAACATTTTTATGAAATTAGTAGCACTTGCAGTCGTTTTCAGCAGGCTGAAATCTGATTTCAGGCCGTTCTGGAAGAAGTCCTGACACATAACGATAAATCAGAAATTACCCCAAGTTAGCATTATTTTCAGCAGGCTGAAACATGTTTTCAGGCCGTTTCAGGACACTAACTGTCACATGGCACCATTTCCTGAAAACCCGTTTTCAGGCCGTTTCAGGCCAAGTTACAGTCCACCTGTCTCTGGAACATTCTAGAAGGTGTGTGACAAGGATAGCCTATATGTGTGAGAGAGACAGACGATCTTGATTCCGGAACATTCTAGAAGGTGTGTGACAAGGATAGCCTATATGTGCGAGAGAGACAGGCGATCTTGATTCCGGAACATTCTAGAAGGTGTGTGACAAGAATAGCCTATATGTGTGAAAGAGACAAACAGATGATCCTGTTTCCAGAATATTCTAGACGTATGTGCCAGAGAGTTCTAGCTGGAATGTTCTCGAACTTTGTGGACCGATTCACTGGACCTATATAAAGGCAGGCAAGGTGCCGACAGAGTCAGTTTTCGAAGAGATACCGAGAGATAAACATCGAAGAGAAATCAAAGTGATTACTAAGTGATTTAAGTGAATAAGTTTAGTGTTGAAAGAGATTCCTTTTTGTTCAATTAAATTAGTTTTACGTTAAAGGCGTATTATCTATCTAACGAACCCTACGGCTCGTAACATTTGGTGTCAGAAGTGGGATAGAGAAATGCCTGTAACACCGAGGGACGAACAGGAGGAGTCCGGCGGAGAAGCGCCAGCGATGCAGACGCGGGCACAAGCAGCACGTGACGCCGCTCGTCGTCAAAGTTTTGACAACAACCGCGCTATAAGCGAAAATACAGACCATTCCAGTCTGCTACTGGCCATGCAACGCATGATGGAGGAGCAAGCTCGCCGTCAAAAAGAGGAAACTCGTAGCTTAATGGAGGAACAGGCTCGACGTCAAGAGGAGCAGGCTCGCCGTCAAGAGGAGTTGGCTAACCGTCAAGAGGAGAACACTCGCGCTTTCTTAGAAGAGCACTTGAAGGCAATCGGCGTGCAATTCAAGGAGAAAATAGAGAAGTTAAAAACAGAGGTAGAAGAGCACGACGACAGACTTTTAAAGCACGACAAGCAAATTTTAAGTATGGAAAAGGAGCTAAAATGTTTGAAGTCTAACGGAGTTGTGACCTCTAGTGCGCCTGCAGGCAAACTAAAAGCGCCCCCATTCGACGGTACTTCTTCTTGGGGGGCCTACAAGCTCCAGTTTGAGACTGTAGCCGATTCGAACGGTTGGACCGATAAACAAGCGGTAACCGCCCTTATGTTAGGGCTGCGGGATCAAGCCCTGACAGTATTAGACACTATGACGGGAGAAGTGACTTTAGAACGTCTGAAGGATGCCCTAGAGTCGCGTTATGGTGACTCCCACTTGGAACACGTTTACCGGGCTCAGTTGAAGGACAGAATGCAGCTAGCTAATGAGAGCCTGCAGCAATGGTGCCTGGAAATCGAGAAGTTGGTCAGGAAGGCGTACCTGTCCTCACCGTCTCTAGTGGACAGCATGCTAGTGCAGGCATTTATAGATGGCATTAGAGACCGTGAAGTGAAGACAACTGTGAGTCTCGGTCATCACAAGACCTTAAAAGATGCACTCGCTCACGCATTAGAAGTAGAGGCAGTTCGCAGGGATTATCGCTCTTACCGCGTCCGAGGTGTGACGGACAAAGCGAAACCTCGAAGCAGGCCTACATGTTATGCGTGCGGGGAGGTAGGGCATATGCGATTTTCATGCCCTAAGAACGACCCCAGAGGTGATGTGGAAACCCATCACAGTGATTTTAGAGCTGCAGATATGGTAACAGGCGCTGCCGCAGAAATGCGGCAGGGAAACGAATGAACGCCAGGACCGCGGGGCAGGTGCTGGCCGGTAATGTGAGGACGGCCCCAAAAATCATGATCTCTCAGACTCAAGATGGGAACACTTTAGTCATCGAAGGCGAAGTCAATGGGACTAAATGCGAGTTAACTTTAGATACCGGAGCCTCTCGCACCGTAATCAGGTACCAGCTTCTGAAGCCTTTTGGCGAGAGATACCCAACCTCACGTGGCAATATTCAACTCCTGACAGCTACTGGCCAGCACATAACCGTTCGAGGAGAGGGTGTCGCTACTTTCAAAATTGGTCGAAACTTCTACCGACACAAAGTTGTGATTGCAGACATAGTTGATGACTGCATCATTGGTTTAGATTTTATGAAAAACCATAGCTGCAAAATTGACTTAGAAAGCGGCATGTTCAAATGTGACTTAGAGGAAATCGCCTTAAAAGGTGCAATGTCGAAAGGTGTCTACGATTTTCAAAGAACGATTGCTTCAGGAAGCTCACAAGGCCATGACAGTAGCGAACAACAACTGGTTGCTATACTTGAGACGTGCAAAGAGACCTTGTCAAAGGAAGAAATGGTAAAAGCAAGGAAACTGATACGGCAATTTTCCGATATTTTTGCAATTAATGATGGAGATTTAGGAAGGACTGGCATAGTCAAACATAGAATTGAGACTGGAACGGAATCACCCATAAGGCTCCGACCACGCAGGGTTCCTGTCGCGTACGAAAGTGAAATACAGAAAATGGTAACCGACATGGAGCAAAACAAGGTAATTGAGCCGTCATCCAGCCCTTGGTGCTCTCCGGTGGTTTTGGTAAAAAAAAAGGATGGTAGTCTAAGATTCTGTGTCGACTATCGCCGTTTGAACGATATCACAAAGAAGGACAGTTATCCACTGCCAAGGATTGATGACACTTTAGACACGCTTAGCGGGGCAAAATGGTTTACCACGTTAGACTTAAAAAGTGGCTACTGGCAGGTGGAAATAGATCCGAGTCATAAAGAGAAGACGGCATTCTCCACGGGCAAAGGACTGTGGCAGTTTAAAGTTATGCCATTTGGTCTTTGTAATGCGCCTGCCACTTTCGAACGATTAATGGAAAGAGTGCTATCAGGACTAATTGGAGAAGCATGTCTAGTGTATTTGGATGATGTGGTCATTATTGGAAAGGATTTTGATGATCATATCAGGAACCTGCAACGAGTACTTAACAGATTGCACACAGCTAATCTAAAACTAAGCCCAAAGAAATGCTCGTTCTTTAAAAAGGAAGTTAGTTACTTGGGTCACCTTATATCTGAAAATGGAGTTCGAACTGACCCGGAGAAGATAGTTGCCGTAAAAGAGTGGCGAGTTCCTAAAGATAAAACCGAAGTGCGCGCCTTCTTAGGATTGTGCTCCTATTACCGCAGATTTGTGAAAAACTTCGCTGACATTGCGAAACCTTTGCACAGACTGACCGAAGAGAAAAGACAGTTTATGTGGGACGCAGAATGTGAAGCTGCATTTGAAGAGCTCAAGAATCGCCTGTGTGAGACTCCGATTCTAGGCTATCCTGATCAAGAGCACAAATTTATAGTGGACACAGATGCTAGTGGGACTGGCATTGGAGGAGTACTATCCCAAATTAAGGGCGAACGCGAGGAAGTAATAGCCTACTTCAGTAAGGCATTATCGAAACCAGAACGGAACTACTGTGTCACTCGCAGGGAGCTACTTGCTGTTGTAAAGACGCTACAACATTTTAGCAAATATCTGCTTGGACGTAAGTTCCATCTGAGAACTGATCATGCTGCACTGAAATGGCTACTACAATTCAAGAACCCGGAAGGACAAGTGGCTCGATGGATTGAACAACTGCAAGAGTATGACTTTACGATTGAGCATCGCAAGGGCAAATCTCACGGAAATGCAGATGCACTGTCCAGACGGCCATGTGATGTTGATTGCAAATATTGCGTGAGGCACGAGGGAAAAGATCTCGCTCACGTGAGGCTACTCAGGACAGACACCATTAGTCCGGATTGGTGTGGGGAGGCGATACAAAAGGCACAACAAGAAGATAGCGACATTAAACCAATTTTAGATTGGATGAAATCTTCCGATACTAAGCCACGGTGGAATGACATCGCCAACACCAGCACCACAACTAAGAGTTATTGGGCTCAATGGGATAGCCTGGTTTTTCACAACGATGTGTTATGCCGAAAATGGGAAAATGCTCGTGGTGATGCATCCCATTTACAGCTAGTTGTACCAAGATCCAAGATCCGTGATATCTTAGAAATGTTTCATGGTGGTTCATCGGGTGGACATTTAGGAATAAAAAGGACCCTGATGAAAATAAAAGAAAGATTCTATTGGATACACTGCCGCGAGGATGTAGAAGACTGGTGCCGGAAATGTACAGCTTGTGCAGCTGTAAAAGGACCACAGACCAGAAGTAGAGCTGGGATGAAGCAATACAACGTTGGTGCTCCTTGGGAAAGGATTGCAATTGACATAGCTGGACCTTTCCCGGTATCTGAAAAAGGAAACAAGTACATAATGGTAGTGATGGACTATTTTACAAAGTGGCCGGAAGTGTTCGCCATTCCCAACCAGGAAGCAACGACCGTAGCCGAAGTACTAGTGAACGAGGTTTTCTGTAGAGTTGGGGTACCCTTAGAGATACACAGTGATCAAGGAAGAAATTTCGAGTCCCAACTCTTTCAAGAAATGTGCCGAATAATGGGAATTCACAAAACAAGAACTACGCCTTACCACCCACAGTCAGATGGAATGGTCGAACGGTTTAATCAAACGTTAGAAAGACACCTGGCCAAGTTAGTGGATAGCCATCAGAAGGATTGGGACAAGTATATTCCGTTATTTTTACTGTCATATCGATCTGCGGTTCATGAGAGCTCGAATGTGACTCCAGCTCTTGCCATGTATGGTAGGCAGCTTCGATTGCCAGCGGATATAATCACCGGAAGAGTCCCAGATTCACCAGTGAGTATAACAGACTATGCCGCGGAATTACGACAAAAACTGTACGAAATCCATGAACATGTCAGGATGTCAGAAAGCAAAATGAGTGAAAGGACAAAAACTCGATATGACAGGAAGATGCATCACGTGAACTTTGAAGAAGGCTCACTCGTCTGGCTTCATAATCCTGTAAGACGTAAAGGAAAATCTCCCAAACTGCAAGCTGATTGGGACGGTCCTTACACAATAATTACGAAGATTAATGATGTAACTTATCGCATAAAGAAAATGGGTAACGCCAGGAACCTGCCCAAGATTGTGCATGTGAATCGATTGGCACGTTTCAATGGATCTAATGATGCTCGGGACGAGCATGTCTAAGGAGGGGGCAGTGTTACGGAGATGGGTCCACGAGAAACCCGCAAAAACATTTTTATGAAATTAGTAGCACTTGCAGTCGTTTTCAGCAGGCTGAAATCTGATTTCAGGCCGTTCTGGAAGAAGTCCTGACACATAACGATAAATCAGAAATTACCCCAAGTTAGCATTATTTTCAGCAGGCTGAAACATGTTTTCAGGCCGTTTCAGGACACTAACTGTCACATGGCACCATTTCCTGAAAACCCGTTTTCAGGCCGTTTCAGGCCAAGTTACAGTCCACCTGTCTCTGGAACATTCTAGAAGGTGTGTGACAAGGATAGCCTATATGTGTGAGAGAGACAGACGATCTTGATTCCGGAACATTCTAGAAGGTGTGTGACAAGGATAGCCTACATGTGCGAGAGAGACAGACGATCTTGATTCCGGAACATTCTAGAAGGTGTGTGACAAGAATAGCCTATATGTGTGAAAGAGACAAACAGATGATCCTGTTTCCAGAATATTCTAGACGTATGTGCCAGAGAGTTCTAGCTGGAATGTTCTCGAACTTTGTGGACCGATTCACTGGACCTATATAAAGGCAGGCAAGGTGCCGACAGAGTCAGTTTTCGAAGAGATACCGAGAGATAAACATCGAAGAGAAATCAAAGTGATTACTAAGTGATTTAAGTGAATAAGTTTAGTGTTGAAAGAGATTCCTTTTTGTTCAATTAAATTAGTTTTACGTTAAAGGCGTATTATCTATCTAACGAACCCTACGGCTCGTAACAATATTTTACTCCACCTCGCTCCTCTTTATTTCGTAGTTTTACAACTTATAAAAACCTACATAGGAGAACTTAGTTAACAGAACTAGAGAATCGACCATACGAACCTCCAAAATACTTAGAAAAAATTGCTGCGGTGTATATACATGGCGAATAATTTAAATTCCAGTCCGAATATTTATTTAAATAAGTCAATCTGTTACTGTGCGCTCCACATAGGGGTGAAATCCAAATTTAGGCGGCCATAATTATTTTGTCGCTCCAATGTAATAAAAATACATTATTGTTTATTTTTAAAGTCGACAAACATATAAGAATAGTCATTTTCATAAAAAAAACTACAAAATGATATAAAAAATTGTATATTTCATACAAAAGTTAAATTAAGCAGTATAATAGTTATTAATAAAAAATAAATATTCAGTTTCCTTATTCTCCACCTTCATCTGAAGATAATTCTTCAGCGGAACCTTCATTTTGTGTGGGTCCAGCAGAAATAAGCAGTTCTAACGCTTCTTTGCTATGCTGGGTGGATCGGTTTTGAGGTTTCGGCCTTGTACTAGATATATAGGGATCCGAACTAAGCAGTAACCTATTTAATACGTCCATATTGCACTCCTTTCTGGAAAACTTTCGTGCAAAATGTTGTCGGTATTCCCGGAAGTGCTTATTACGTGCCTCTGCCGCCTCTTCGGATAATAAACCAATTGGTAAAAGGGCTTTTTGCATCACAGTTGCACCATGGATCAAAATCTTGTGCATTGTAGGAGTCATTGGATGCCAAGAATACAATTCCACATACAGTTTGGCTGTTTCATATCCATAATCTGCAATTTTTTTTAAATCGACTTTATAGCCACTGGTTATTACCTCCAATTTCTTGCCCCTGCATTTTCTCAAATAGAAATTTTCGGGTTACTACTCGAGCTTCTGCAACTCCCTCTGATCCTAAAACATGAAAAAACGATTAAAACTGCATAATAAACAAAATGAAAAAATTCGAGATTTTTGCATCATGGCTTTCAATAGTCTCTAAAAAGTAAAAGCACAGGAGAGCACAGCTAAAACTACTGCATTTACCTAATATAAAGACCCCACTTTATGATAAAACTAATATCTTTGCTTGGACGCGATTGGAAATATAACAAAAACCTTTTTTAATTTCTAACTCGTGGTATTTTTATCACCATTTTTGATGCTGTTTTCTATCTTAAAAAGTAATAAGAATTATTCAAAATATGTACATGCAACTTAATGAAAAATATGCTCTCTTACCTGTAGAATCCAAATCCATCACGACTTTTTTCAATATATTAACACACACAAAAAAACTGAGCTTCCAACAAAATGCTTTTTCACGAATGCCTAGAATAAATTGTGCACTTGGGATGACTATCAAGTTCCGATTGACGTAGCGATGAAAGTACTTAAATAAGGGTTAGGGAGAGGGTTGTTTATGGTTCTAGGACTATTCAACCTTATCAGGAAGGTATTATTGTTCAAGTAGGATTAACTTTTGAAAAACGATTTATGGCCGCCTAAATTTGGATTTCATCCCTATGTGCGCTCGTTTCTTATAATTTTTCTATATTTTATGTTCTCATGTAAGTGAATTTGTTTATAATTCTTAATGAGAAATAAAGTTCTAAACCTAATATGTCTGGAGTTAAACATTTAAAATTCGAAAAAACTACCTATGTTACACGAAAGAAATTTAACCTGATTAATTTTTACTATCAATGTATTTTTATTAATACGATTAATTTAAGAAACTTAATATGGGAAATAATAAGAAACATATAGAGTCTAAGTACTGGGTAGCGAAATTCGTTCTGGCTATTTTACGAGTTTCTGATAAAAATGGTTTTTTAGCGTGGTGCCTGTAGTGTAAGCCCATTGATTGCAAATTGTTCCGTATTACTTGTGGACAAACACCAAAATGCTCCGCGAAGTGCTTGGCCGGAAAGAAAATAAAATTGTTGACATAACTTTTTTAGTTGGCCGTATTGCAAAACGTATTTTTTGCAACCTTCGCCGTAAAATTAGGATTATGTATAGAGTTTAATTTATGAAATTTCCTTATGACATTTTAGTTTAGTTCCACTTCAATGTGACCTTGTTTTAAGTATGCTTATCATTTCCATGGGCCGACTGTAGGTACTTATAGAAAATTAGGGACACCTTTTTATCATCAAAATCCATAGCACTCTTGATTCTGAGTAAGAAAACTCCAAAATTTCCTCATTTAAAAAAATATTGCTCCAATAAAAATGAAAATGTCCAAGATCTATCAGATGAGCTCAATGCAATGGTATGTACCTACTACCATAATCTTGAATTGTCTCCAAACTTACATAAGTAAGCCAAATTTCAGCTCAATCAGAGAACAGGAAGTGGTTGAACAATGGGTTGCAAATTGAATAGGTTGTGAATTTTGAAACCTCCTCTTACTTACTATTTATTTACGTACAAACTTACATACAAAGAGTCGTTCGGGTCAATTGTGCGCACTTAAGGATTTAAACTCATGACAAAATTAAACAGTAAGGAATAAAGACAAAATAACCCAGGCATATGATAAAGTAAGTATTTATTGAACTAATAATTAAATTAAGAGGGTTTACACCTGCTGAGCTGACAACGTTGCATTTTAGTTAGTTTTACTCGATTATTCCATAAAAATTGAATGAAAATTAAAAATGTTTTATATACAAATTGTTCTAATATATAAGCTAATGTGCCTACTGCAATAATAATTCGTGATAGGCTTTTATTTTCTTTAAAAACGAACAATTTATTATCTAACGGTTTTTAAAGAAAATAAAAGTCTTATCACGAATTATTATTGCAGTAGACACATTAACTTATATATTAGAACAATTTGTATACAAAACATTTTTAATTTTCATTAAATTTTTATGGAGTAATCGAGAAAAACTAACAAAAATGCAACGTTGCCAGCTCAGCAGGTATAAACCCTCTTCGACACTAAAAAAAATGGTTAAATGAGAAAAAATTTAAAATGCGCACACCTTGACCCGCTTTGCGGGTAAGTGTGCGCATTGTTTTTTAATAATTATAAACTTTTCAATAACGAATTATCTTGAAACTAGATAATTAAATGGAGAGATCGACTTGTAAATATAAAATCACATAAAATTACTTACTAATTTTACGAAGAATATTCGTGGCAGCGATCACATTCAAAACTACCTCCTTCATAAAAGTTACATTGTTCATGCCACCAATCCATGCATTTAATAATACATTTTATCCATTCCTCAGTAGCCGAACGCGCACACTTACCCGCGCACACTTGCCCCAAACCAAGACTTTTGATAGACGCTCACAATAACTTTATGTACTCGTACAGAACATTACAGAATATAGAACTTAACAATCTTTTGACTTGAAGTGACAATCTTTTTCAAGATGACAAAGGTTATTATAGTTTAATTGCCGAATTCTATTTATTTTTATTTAAATAAATGGACGACACGATGTCGCAATCTTGTCGATGAATTAAGTCCTTGTTATCATACCTTTCAGTTCCCTACGCATATCACAACTTTCCCCTCTGCCCTTTGTTGATAAAAAGGGTGCGCACCCTTACCCACTGCGCACGGTTACCCCTAATGAATCTACTTGCATACATAGTTGCGTTAGAACATTAAATAAAAAATAAAAGCTTGTAAAAACGCGCCGCGTACTCCACGTCACGGTAGTGTGGCAACGAATAAATCAGCAAAAACGCGTGTTACATTACACTTTGTGGCGCTCGTACGGCACGAAACTATTGATTTTAAGAAAAAAGTTGCTATGACATAATTTTTAGGATTTTTTTTCTAGTTTAATTTGTACATAGGTATAAGTTTTTATTGTAGTTGTATTGTGTGAGTCGGGAGGAGATATCGTCAAAAAACTACTATTAGACGCTATTTTTGCAACATACGAGGTGGTCAAGTTGAAATTCGAAAAGAGCACATCAATATCTATCAAATTACCCATTTTCAAAACTCCCGGAAAACTTTCCAGGTAACCCCCTTTATTACAACCAAAAGACAGAAGTAGGTATTATCTATCAGGAATAAAAAATCCTACCTTCGATACGTTCAGTGAGTCAACTTGAGAAAAGGGAACAACTGTTATTTTATCGGGATATGCCTTCTTAGCTATTACATAATAGGACTCTGCATCTTGCTCTGCATTGTATTCTGGTCTTGAGTATTCTGTACCTAAAAAAAAGCACAAACGTTACCTTAAATTTTTAACAAATGCTTAGTAACTATACACCATGTCATTCTACAGTCAGCGTCATATAGTATACGTACGTAGCAGCCAAGATCATAAAATACTTGGAAACATACAAAATAGTCAACAACAGTGAGTCAGCCAAAGCCGTGAAATTGTTCGGGACATATATCCCGAAATATTATATATATGTCCCGAACAATTATATATATATATAGCTATCCATGACGTAATCGGCAACGGCGACCCTAGCTACTTAATTACGAGCGTGCGTTCTAACGTGGCTGGCAAATCCAAACTTAGTTTTAAAAACTCTATCGCAGGTGGGGCAGTAGAGTTGTCCAGCATTATTGTAGGTGTAATTATAGGTGGGTTTCGGTCGGGATTTACGTGCCTGACGTTTCGCAACAAGGTCAATTTGCCTTTTAACCGTCAATATCTTATTTTTGGTTCTCCATCGGCGAAACGAGTGTAACTGCTGTTAGAATAGAATAGAATAGAAACATTTATTTCTGTTTAGTGTTGCATTTAGGTACAATTTACATTAAATGTGCCAAACTACAGAGCAGTTTGTCGGTACTTTAGCTCTTGGTTTATGAAATTACAAATTACAAGCAACGCTAAACATAGGTATAGTTAGTATTAAGATTTGAAATGGTTAGTGTTATGTTATAAGTTATAACTTATGACATTATACAAATTTAAACTATCTAACTATTACAACAAACATGATACATATGCACCGCACTTGTTGTTAAACAATTTATTTTCAATTATCTATAAAGTACTTTTTTAATTTTAACTTAAATAAATGTTTTTTTGTTATTTCTAAATCCCTAATGAGTTCATTCGGTAGTTCATTATAAATTTGAGGAATCAGGTAATTACTAGTTCTACGACCATAATATACACCGCACCGACTCCGGGCACCGACTGTACAACCCCAGAAGCGGCAGTAAATACGTTCCACAAAACCATCGATGAGTTCTTTCCAGACGACCGGATCATTGCTTTACACAATATTTAGTCCCAATGAATGCAAAAATGAGTAAGTGCAGAAATTTTGGTGTGCCCCACGTATTCGTTACAACTGAGCCAACTGCATGTTACCTACACCGACCGCTCCTACCCCACCTGTCTTCGATACTTGTGCCGCGTATAATGATGCAAGTTACCTCAGCATACTGTGTTCTGATATAAAAATGCATGTTACTTGCATCAATTTGCGTCAGTTTATTTCATTAACTAAAATGAATATCACAATAAAATTTATGTGAGAGCTTCATAATAAGTATGTTAGTCATAAATACATATATATGCGAAAAAACAAAAATCTAAAACAAGTAAATTGCCTCAATATACTTAATTATATAAATTAGGCACGACACTTTTTCGAGGCCCTAAACACACACAACACACACACACACACACACACACACACACACACACACACACACACACACACACACACACACACACACACACAACACACACTGTGCCCGTTTTCTTTGCGGCAAAAACTTATGAATAAAACGAGAAGCTTACTATAAACATGTCCTGCAGCAACGTACATATGTGAGAGCCTGTTGATTAACATCGGATCCAGTCGCATTGCCAGTGCTATGTTAGTTAATGCACCTAAAGTTACAATCGTGATTTCACCTGAAAGTATTTAAGATTAAGAAACAAAAGTAATTAATATATACATGATGATTTTTAATTGGTGATCAGGAGTAGAAAAATATTAATATCTAGCCCAAATTAAACTTATTAGGCTAGCTCTCACGCAATTATCTCATTGTTTAATTAATTAAAAGTTAAAACATAATTAAAACTAATAACCACTAAATCATGGTTATCCTACATGAAGTAACAACGATACGTCAAGTACTCAAGTACCATCGATATGGCGGGAAATTTGACGGATCTTAAGTCAATAACCTGACTACGAAGCTTGAGGTCCCGGGTTCGATTCCCGTGTCGGGGCAGAATAGGTAGATATTTGTATGAAAAATACGAATGTTTGTTCTCGAGTCTTGGGTGTTTAGTGTTGCCGTTATAATGTTGTAGTTACCCTATTATTGCAACCTTTTCTTTTTCATTTTAAATTCTATTCTTTATTAGCACGGCTTAAAACGTGAGAACGTGACACGCAACGTAAAGTTATTTGTTTCTTGTAAAAGTTTATCAACGTTTTTTATTGTAGTAACGGTATCAACGTGACACGCAACGTAGTATCGGGGTATTAGGAATTATTATGGCAACACCAGCCTACGCACACATGTTTATGAAACCGGCCTCACTCGGCTGTTCACCGCGCTCTATCTTTACATTTTATTTGATCTGAGGTCGTAATCTTATCAATGTTGCAGTGATAACGACTTGAATATGAAAAGAATTGATATGTCATATAGGCATCGGAGTTTTCATCGCACGGTAAGACGTTAGCGAGCCATGGAGTCGACATTAGCAATAAAATTAAACTCTTATTCATACTCATTTTCATTAATTTATTTAAGTAGTAATTTTATAATTAATGACAAGAATGTTGACGAGTATATACTCACGAGCAAAATACTGCATCAATTCCCATACAAAGTTGTATGAAAAGTGATGCGGTAGTTTTACTCGTAAGTATATCACGATGCTTTGATATTGTCTTTGAGTATACAGTCAGTGTCAAAAAGTTCGTGACACCCAAAGTTCAATCACAAAATAATCTCATTTTTCCGGCTTTACCCTGTAACGATATTGGATCTATTGATCAGTAGAAATCTCCATAGAGCACGATGAAACAGGAAATGAGAGATTCAAAGTCCTGATATGTCATGGTATATGCATTATCCTTTTCATGATTACAGTTGTAAAATGAGTAAATAACTGCGACTTTTTCAATACTTTCTGCGGGAAATCGGGTTCTATTTATGATGATCAAAATCCACTTGAGACACGAAAACGATCGTTCTACGTCAACTGACGTTAACGTAGCGTATTCTAGTATTCTTTCGAATTGCTGAGAATTTGGCATGGTGTACTGCCTTTTTGGCGAAATATGTTTCGCCAAATTTCACTTGGCAATCAACTTTTCGCCGAAGTTTTATTTTGCAAACCAATCGTTGGCATAACTTTACTTCGCAATTTTCTTATTTCGCAACATTTTTATAGTGCAAAATTTTACTTCATCGAAGTTTTATGTGGGAAATAATTATGTAGCAAATGATTCGCTTGGGCAAATAACAAATTGTCAAATAACATTTAGCCAACTTTTATATTGCAATCTTCAACAAACTTTTATATGTTAGTGAGCGCTAATAAGCATTTCACTTGTTTATTGAAAGTCATATCAGCTGCATATTTTTTTGCGTAACTTTTAACTTGTCTGGAACAAACAAAACACATTCAAAAACACTTTCGTTTTCGTTTGTCTAAAACACATTCTTAATTCCTTCATAATATAATTGTAAGTTAGATTAGGTTAGAACTGCGTCCACTTAGATGATAAATGGCTGGCAGAACAGTAGGTTAGGTTAGAACTGCGACCCCTTAGAAGACAAACGGCTGACAGAATAGTAGGTTAGGTTAGAACTGCGACCCCTTAGAAGATAAACGGCTGACAGAACAGTAGGTTAGGTTAAGCTAGAACTGCGGCCCCTTAGAAGACAAACGGCTGACAGATTAGTAGGTTAGATTAGCACTGTGACCCCTTAGAAGATAAACGGCTAACAGAACAGTAGGTTAGGTTAGATTAGAACTGCGACCCTTTACAAAACCGCTGATAGAACATTCACTATCATTAACTACACTATTTTGAGCCACGAAGCAGGTAAACAAAAGTACCCTCTGAATTTAGCTGTATGGTGCATCACCCTACTCATTTAATGGAATGAAATCATACTGCAATTTGAACCTTGCATTCTGACAAACTCGGTTAGATTTTATCATGCCATTCAATATGTTGCTAAATTACGGTATGCTAATTAATACATTTGACGAAATCATAAATAACGTCTTAACAAAATCCCAGGTAATAATTTGCATAACAATAATTTATCAAATCATTAGTTAAGAAATGATATCAGTGCGAACCGTCGAGTTGGGAAATAAATTTCGCCCTAGTAAAAAATGGGATAAAAAGTTTGGTAAGTAATAATTTGCGAAATAATTTTCGCCGAAACATTAGTAAACCATTTCATTTCAAGGTCCGTATTTCTGGAGAGTACTTTTTCAAATTTATCTTGAACTGTTGCAAGGCCGAAACATGTAAAATACAGTCTGATTTCATCTAATATTTGAAAAGTTCGCTATATGCATAAATATGTTGCTACACTCTAACATTGCAATGTGTTCATAATTATCCTTTATAAAACTAAGCTCATTTTGGATATTTACGTTCGACAATGCGGCTTGAGCTTTTGATATTGCAAAAATATCACTTTTATTTTTTCGTAATAAGTGGCATAGTAAAATACGGCATTCAGCCAAGAAGCCCAACTTGTTATTACTGGTTGCGGGGGCAATGGCACATCGGGGAGCATCTCTTTAAACAACCTTATTCTGTGTGGTGACTTGAGAAATATCTTTTTTACGTTTGACACCAAAGACGTGTTAACATCGTCATGTTTAGATCTTATTTGTTCCGCAACTCGATGGAGTGCGTGTGCTAAACACGTAATATGTTTCATGTAGTAAAATTTTCCTTTTAAAATTTTGCCAGCGAGAAGCATATTATGCAGCACTATCCGTGCAAAATATTAAATAATTGCTAATATTTTTCGTAAAATCATTTTGCCACAAAAAAACTAAACTATCTTCTACTAATTCGGCAATTGAGGATCCGTTCACCTTTTCAATTACTTTATAAGATAACTAGCTTTTGCCCGCGGCTTCGCTCGCGTGTACCATGAGTATTCCAAAGAACTAAGATATCAAGCAAGCAAGCATGCACGCAAGCAAGCAAGCGTGCAAGAAAGCGTGCAAGTAAGCGTGCAAGCAAGCGTGCAAGCAAGCCCGACTAAACTTCAGGTAGATACGGTACATTACAGTATTTCTTTATATACAATGTTTTTCACTAATTCGGAAGCGTGCACTCAAATAACCAGGCTTGTTAATAACATAAAACCTATTATTACTTTCCCCTGTCAACCATTAGGTATAATTCAATGTTTTCTTACCTTCTACGGAAACTTGAGTAACTGGGAGCGCTGTGTACCTACTTAGCATTGATATTATACATATTATAGTATTTTGTAAAGGTGTTGTGTGACCTAACCGCTAAGGAGTTATACCTTCCATCATCAGCTCATCTGAATAACCAGAAAGAATACAACCAATGATCTATACGTGCATATGATATTTAAAGAAACTTCCTATAACTCCTAACCGTTAAGGAGTTTAACCTTCCATCATCAGCTCACCTGGATAACCTGAAAGAATACAACAATCGGTCTATACGTACCTATAATATTTGAAAAATTATCCTCAACTCCTAACCGTTAAGGAGATTTACCTTCCATCATCAGCTCATCAACATGAGATGATGTCTACCAGACACAAACACTTAAATAGCTTGAGAAAATATATGAAAAACGTAATGCGTGCTTACAAAATTTGAAGGTTGCCCTCGATTTCCTTGAGATCCCGTCATCAGATCCTGATTTGATGATAATGGGACCATCTCAGGAGTATATTGTATTCTTTCAAATAAAAAAATAATTTTTATAATCGGTCCACAATTGACCGAGAAATCGGTGAACATACCTACATAAAAAAATACATAAAGTGGAATGCATAACCTCCTTTTTTTAAGTCGGTTAAAGAGCCCTTTGCGGCCTACTTACAGTATAAACTTATGAATTTTGAAATTTTAGCTTTCTACAACCAGTAAAACGCAAAATCCCGTTTTTTCCCGTTCCCGTAAGAATTTCGGGAAATGCTTTCCTAATGCTCCCCTACAATCCCCAAGGAACCCACTTGCCAAATTTCAGCTTTCTATGATCAGTAAAACGAAAAATCCCGTTTTTCCCGTTCCCGTGGGAATTTTGGAAAGTTCTCTCTCAATGCTCCTCTACACTCCCCAAGCAACCAACATGCCGAATTTCAGCTTTCTACGACCAGTAAAACGAAAAATCCTGTTTTTTCCCGTTCCCATGGGAATTTTGGAAAGTCCTCTTTCAATCCTCCTCTACACTCTCCATGCAACCTAGATGCCGAATTTCAGCTTTCTACGACCAGTAAAATGAAAAATCCCGTTTTTTCCCGTTCCCGTGGGAATTTTCGGAAGTCCTCTCACAATCCTCTACACTTTCCAAGCAACCTAGATGCCGAATTTCAGCTTTCTACGACCAGTAAAATGAAAAATCCCGTTTTTTCCTGTTCCTGTGGGAATTTTGAAAAGTCCTCTCTCAATCCTCTACACTTTCCAAGCAACCTAGATGCCGAATTTCAGCTTTCAACGACCAGTAAAACGAAAAATCCCGTTTTTTCCTTATCCCGTGGGAATTTCCAAAAACCCTTAAAACTGTTTTTTACTATTATAATTACCTACTTCTATGCCAAATTTCAAGAGTCTAGTAATTATAGTTCATAGGATCCCGTTGAACTGAATATATAAATCCCGTTTTTTCCTTATCCCGTGAGAATTGTGAAAAATCCTGAAATTAATGTTTTAACTAATGTAATACCTACTTGTGTATCAAGTTTGAAGAGTCTAGTTATTATAGTTACTGAGATAGGGTAACTCGGAATCGAATATATAAATCCCGTTTTTACCCGTCCCCGTGGAAATTCCCAAAAATCCTTCCTTAGTGGATGCCTACATTGTATAAGGTATCTATGTGCAAAATTTCAAGTCTCTAGGTCTAGTGGTTTGGGCTGTGCGTTGAAATATCAACAGTCATTTAGTTTAATTAGACATTTCAACCCCATCGCACCCTATCCAGGGAGATATTTTTTTACGTCCGCCACGTCAAATTTTAAAACCGTTGTTGTTTTCATAACCAGCGACCCGATAAACCATAGAAACAACACCCATGTTGATTTTCAGACTTTGTTACCCCTTTTCCCCCTTTTAGGGGTTGAATTCTCAAAAAACCTGAAACACGTGTTTACTCATTTATCATTAGGAGTACTTCTGTGAAGTTTCGAATAAAATAGTCGAACGAATCTTGTTTCCCCATACAAACTTTGGACCCCCGTTTCACCCCCTTAGGGAGTGAATTTTGAAAAATCCTTTCTTAGTGCACCCCTAGACATTATAAGGAACCTACATGCCAAATTTGGAATCTCTAGGCCCAGTGGTTTGGGCTGTGCGTTGATATGTCAGTCAGTCAGTCAGTCAGTCAGTCAGTCAGTCAGTCAGTTTCTTCTTTTATATATATAGATAAATAAGGTCTGGATGGAAGTCCTTGTAATGTTTTTAAATTCACATTAACGACGCAATTTCCAGCAATATCTGTAGTTTCGTCTACAGAAAGCCACAAGTGACAATTGTTCAATGTGTTTCTTATTTTCTATATGATTGGGGTGTAGATTTTTTTCAGCCAATATTTTCTTAAAACAGAAGAGATTTTCTTTCGTATTTACGGAATTCAGGATTATTGAGTCTGTTCCAGGGGATATTACAATTGATTAGAAACAAACACAGATCTAAATAGAAGTCAAGTGTAATTCCAGTTTTCTTTTTATGTTGAGCACTATTTATGTGTTTCGTAACATTGTCTATTTTTAGCTGGGTGATGGAAACATCACATACAGTACAATGTATAACGGACTGGTCGGGATCATATTTTAACTCCTCATGTGGTTCTTTCTAGTTCTGGATAAAGCATGAAAGTTCTTTGGATTTGGTTTGGTGATGAATACTTTTAATATGTTTTAAAATAAATGTATGTTTTAATTGGGTGAGTTGCACTCCCACAACTCACACACACTACAGTACATTTTTCATAGTCATAATGTAGATAGCTGTATGGCTCTATCCAAAATCGCAGGTATTTCCAGGTTAGACATAACTTATTACGCTATATTCCACAACGTATTTACCACTTACAGATATAAATAACTGAAAGGCGAGGCGATTGTAATTGGAAGTCCTCACTTTATCTCAAGGCTGTCTGACCAGGTGTTGCCCGTATTGATATTTGACGGTATCTCTATCCCTTTCTCACCCACGGTCAAAAATTTGGGTATCATCATGGATCAGACGCTTTCCTGGTCGGCTCATGTCTCGGAAGTCAGCCGCAAACTCTTTGCTTCGGTACATTCTCTCAGACGCCTACAAAGTTTCCTCCCTCTTCATACCAAGATTACTTTGGCTCAATCCCTTCTTCTCCCTCTCCTCGACTACGGCGATATTGCCTATCTCGATCTCTCTGAACAACTGATTGACAAGCTTGAGCGTCTTCAAAACGTTTGCATACGCTTTATATTCGGTCTCCGAAAATACGACCACGTGTCCTGTTCTCGCGCTCAGCTGAAGTGGCTCCCAATTCGTCTGCGCCGTAATGTTCACATCCTGTCGTTGCTTTTTAATGTCCTTTTTAAACCACAGTCCCCTTCCTACCTTTTCGAAAGATTTAATTACTTGGCTGCTGGTTCTGGGAACCGGTTGCGGTCAAGTAGTAATCTTTTGTTAGCTTTTCCTGTAACTAAGTCCAAATCCTATTCCAAATCCTTCTCCATGCACGCTGTTAGTCTGTGGAATCGGTTGCCGAGTGAAATCAGGCGGTCGCAGTCGGTAGCTATCTTCCGGAGTCGCTTAAGGGCGTACTGGCTTGACAGTTCCTCTTAAATAGAGACAACCTCTATTGTGTTCTCTGTTTAGTGTATATGCGTATATTAATGTATTTATGTAGTTTTTATGTAGGTAGTCTATTTGTGTTGATATGATATGTATTAGTCTACTGTATTCATTAAGTATATAATATATTAGTGTGTAGTTGCGTGTATTCTTTGTATGTATGTGTATTGTTTTTTGTTAAGTATATTGGTTTGGGTTTACTTTTGATTTCGACTCTTTTTTATTACTCAGCATTGTATGCCTACTCTTGTCTCTGATGCCCTGTCAATCGTTCAAAGGTTAACTGGAAGAGATCCCTTTATGGGATAAGTTCGCCTTTGTACATCTGTTTTTCTTGTTAACTGTTACTTTTCATGTTTTACGTACAATAAAGAGTTTTACATACATACATACATATGTCTGGAAATGTCAGTGAATGACAAATGACACATACAGCGTAATCGTAATTGGCCAGTACATAACATAAGACCTATCGTATAGATGTAATTTGTCTATAAGACTTTGTATAGTGTTTGTTAAAATAGTTGAAGCTATGAGTTTGTAATCTAATAGAAAAATAATTTTATTTATAATTTGAATCACATATTGCTCACGATTTTTAATCACGATCGCTAAAAAGGCATTTTAGAATTAAAAACATTAATGAGTATGAATACGAGTTTAATTTTATTGCTAATGTCGACTCCATGGCTCGCTAACGTCTTACCGTGCGATGAAAACTCCGATGCCTATCATAGTAACATAAAGTGCATTAAACTTTTATTAGCAAGCTAACAAGTCTAAAAAATAAGTAAAACGATTTGTTTTTCAACTGTACAATATAATAAATAAATAATAAAAAAAAACAATAAAAGCATCGAATTTATAAACATATAACAGTGTTTAAAATGAGCACCGTTTTGATCTTGACACGCCTATGATTGTTTTTTATTCTCTTAAGAGCATTGCTTGCCCTGATTTCATCAAATGCATTGCATATTCTTTGGCGGAGTTCTTGTACCGTATTGGACCTTGTGCATAAACAATTCGTTTCACGTCGCTCCAAAGACAAAAATCCATTACAGTGAGATCTGGATTGCGTGGATGCCATGGAATGGGGCCGCTGCGGCCGATCTACCGCCCAGGGAATTCTGCGTTTAGGTACTCGCGCACCCTACGTTCAAAATGTGCAGGAGCACCATCATGCTGGAAATATAGATTGTGTAAACTCTGCAGTGGCACTTCTTCCAATAACTCTGTCACCATATGCCGTAGCAGATTTAGGTAGTTCCCTCCATTTAACCTACCTTCGATGAAAAGGGGTCCAATTAATGTTCCATTAATTATCTCTGCCCACACATTTACCGAGAAACGCACTTGGAAAGCGTTTTTTCTGGTGTGACGTGGATTTTCTGCAGCCCAAAAGTGCTCATTGTGGACATTAAATTGACCAACACGCATAAAGGTCGATTCATCCGATCACAAGATATTGGTTTCGAGATTTCTCTGGAACCACTGACATAAAAGCAACCCTTCCTTCAAAATCCAAATATTTATTTGCTGGTAAAATATTTTGTACTGGCCGAAAATGAAAGGGATGTAAATCTGACGAGTTAAGAAGCCGCCACACGAAGGATTGACTTACACGAAATCTTCTCGCTGCTTGCCTAGTGCTCCTTCGAGGATCCCGAGCAAAGAATCTTAAGATGCGTCGATCCAGATCGTCAGGATGACGTCGAGGTCGGCCGGGTGCTTGAGCGTGTTTTGGAACTGTGAATTGTCCGTAGTCGCGTAGGTTTTAGTGCATGCGGTTTATCAAATTGTGTGGGAATGGGTATGTTTGGATGAATTTCATGAAAAAATTGTTGGGTTCGTTTTGATCTGTTCGTTTGTATTGATAATCGTACAATATCGTAACGCTCGATATTTGAGTACAGATATGGTGCAGGCATGGTTTTTGTAACAGATTAATTTACTTTTCTCCTACAATATCTACGACTTCTATGACTGTTTATGCCAAGCTATTACACATAAATTATCAATTGGGATGTCCCAATTTTTGGCAACGTATAATAAATCGAAAACCGTTTGGAGAAATAGGCTTTGTGAAGCGTTTTCAGAAATCAGATTCCAAAAATATGATAATCTGAATTAAATAAAGAAAATTTAAGTAATGACCTTCATTTGAACCCTGCAGTGAATCGTCACAAAGGCAGATATAAAGCAGGTCTACACTCTAAAGCAAATTGACAGTTTGAAATGTTGCTGTCCTGCTTATAATAGCAAAGAGTGACAAAGACAGAACTTTAATCACATGATGCACACCTGGCTTTAAACAGTTGTCATTTATCATAAAGTCCGAAATGTATACAATACTCGCAATGTATTTTTACAAATTTAATTATTAAATTACTACGTTACAAGTAAATATGAAAGAATTTAAATATCAGATTTTAATAAAAAATATCTATTTACTATCACACCATTAAACAAACAGGAATAATCGAAGCTAAAAGAAGAGAAATAAATAAAACTATTTTGTCATGGTTCATTTAGGACCCTAAGCCGTGCTTGTAATATTGACAGTGACAAGACAAATCAGGGGCACTACTACAAAATTCGAAGTTCGTATCGTATCATCCCTCTCACTCTCGTGTCAAATCATATTAGCGTGAGCGGGACGGCATGAAACGAAGTTCGAATTATGCACTTCGTAGTAGGGTCTCAGTAGTGCCGTGGTAGTGCCACAGATTATGTTATGTACGACTTGAATTTTTCTAGGCTATGGAACGTGGTTCTCTCACTGTGACGTCATCCCACGTATTTCTAAAAAAAATATAAAAAATTAAATACTCAACCAAATTCAAAATCGATGAAAATGGTGTCATAAAATATCCTATTCTTTCCAAAAAAAATATAAAAACTATAGGTTATTTTTTTTGGTGCATCCCAATTGCCATTAAGTTTGTAAAGAGGCTATAACTCATCGATACCGATTAGTAGAGTGACAAGGATTTTAGGATAAAATTGATATCAAAATTAAAATTATGTTATAAAAAAAACAATTTGTTTTCATGTAATTACGACTTCAACGTAATCTACATCAATTACAGAGTTCGAAAAAAATTTTCCTGATCACCGATTAAAAATCATCGTGTATACCTATTGATAGCAAAGTGGAATCAAAAAACGTTATCCTCGGAACTTCAAAATATGCGTGACTGTTAAAAAAAGGGGATCTCATGTCATGAAAGTGTTACACTAGGATTACCCGGGTATTTTTTTGTGAGTTCAATAATGGCAAGTGCGGCATGTTGTGGCTGAGCATCAATAGGTTTTATTTCTTCATGATCATTGTCACCTAGCCCATCCTGTCCAAAATAAAAATCTGACGGCACTGAGATCACTAATGAGAAGTTACTGCCTCTGTAGATAGGAACCTGTACGACAAAGCAAATAAGAATAAAACTGCAATGAGAATTATGAAATCAATAGCTTGCTTTACTTAGGGGCTGTTTCACCAGCTTATTGTTAAACTGCTAGTAACGTATCCAATTAAAAAACTAAGTACTTGATAAATCTGCCAGTTAGTGTTTTTTCAGTTGCACCATTCCAATCCTGTGTAAACTAAGTACCACTTAACTAATCGTCAGTTTAATAAAAAGTCGGAATGGCAACGTCGCATTTCACGACCACGCGTTCTTGTTCGCACAGTTTCTTTCAAAAAGCCGCTAATTAAACCAGAAGAAATCGTGAACTATGTAATTTTTTAATTCATACATATTTTTTACTTAAAAAAATGGTTAACATTATAATTGACCCAAAAACGGTATAAATTTATGATACTTTGTTAACAATAATAAAGAAAAATAAAATTATGTAACACGATTGTAAAATGGCGCCAAACCATTTGACAGATTAACTAACATTACTTTGATACAATAATATTTTTCTGAAACTAGCTGAAGGGCTCTCCAACTATGGCCACAAAAAAAACTAACAAATTAAAGAGTAATGTGACGGATAAAATGCTAAATTCCACCTGATCTGGTGGTTAAATTAAGCAACAGTTTATCCGTTACTTAGCGCTAGTCAAGACATGTGAAACAGAAATGTTAACTCTATCTGTCAAACAAGGTTTTTAAGCTAATTCGAACTTTAAAAAAGTGGTGAAATAGCCCCTTACTCTTGTAGATTTTCTCACGACGATTTTATATGTAAGTAATTAAAAGAAATTTAGTTACGAAGTTAATTCTTTAATTTGCAGATACTATTTCATTTTCCTTTCAGAGATGTTTGCGTAACTTAACCGGACTTTTTGAAAAAAAATATTAACTTTATGTATGACAAAAAAATTAAATTCATCGCTAGTGTCAAAACGACATCAGGTACGGTCGTGTGCTTTAGTTTGGGACCCATTTCGAAAAAAATCCTTTGAATTTTTGACAGGACTGTCAACCTTAAGTGGGTCCCAAATTAAAGCTGGTGACTGTACATCCACACATGTACATCCTGACAAAAAAAAATACAACTCATTTTATACTCAGCCTCCGTTAATAATTGAACGTATCACTGCAAATAAATGTAAATTTTTAACTTAGTTTTCCTATACTACATCTGCGTTTTACAGTAGTATAACTGAAAACTTAAGGTCAACTAACTTCAGTTCTGCCGGCGATGTTAAGTAGTCTTTGGCTGTTGTAGAAAGTTTGGGTTTCGTCAACGTTACCATGTGTTGTCATCAGACCTATAACTTTTGGCCTGAAATGGAAAAAAATAAATATGAGTTAACTAAATCAGTATAATATCATAATTTAAAATAGTCTAGATATTTTATTATTAATAGGATTGTACAATACGATTATTTCCACTTTGGCACTCGGGATGTCTCGGTTTTAATCGTAAAGGTTCGTGTTTTCACATAGAGTATACAAAAACCTAGAACTCCACATAAAATATTCATTCTATTTAGTAATTAATAAGAAAACCTATTCAAAATATTAAACAGACTAAGTGTAATAAACTTTTATGACATTTGTGACTGGTTAGCTTACAAAATAAAAGAATTTGCTTAAAATTAATATTTTACATGTTTTTACGTAGAAAATAATTTTGGTCATGGCCGCGACAACTACAAATCCCGGCTTTATACACCGTGTTTTTTTTTATTTCCGTTGAATTCGACTCTTTGCTCGGTACATTAACAGAAATTTTAGTTAAAATCGAAAAATTTTTTTTTTGTTTTTCATACATAATAAATCAATATTACAGTGCAAAAGGTCCTTTAGAGTTACATAAAAGTTAGTGTCAATTGTGATATTGATGTAACACATAATAAAAGAAAAAGTATGCAATGTCGCACCACTCGCCTCAATAATATCCTTGTGGCGAATAGCTATGAAAGGAAAACTCTTTACTGACGAAACTTTAAAGATAAATAATAATAGGGCGTAATGAAGGACCTTTTACACTGGTTCAGCCATTAAATTTAATTATTGAATATCTCAAAAATAGTATTGAGTTAGACACTAGTTTCTTGGAGAAATTAACTCTATTTGACCAGTATAATCTTCCCTTAATGTTAATTGAAATAAACAAAACACGGTGTACACGGTGTGAAAAGCTACTGTTAGTAAAATAATATGTACATACTTTGGAACCTGAAGAATGGACGGAAGTTTGCAATCATGCCATTAAAAGCGAAGACGAATTTTTAACTGTAGAAGAAAGCTGGATGTGTTTAGTGACAGTTTTATAATCAATGTCTCTAATTTAGACAGTGAAAGTGAATGAGCGTACCTATATGAATTCATTATTAATCAATCGTACAATTAGTACTTATTGTAAATAACGTTTTTAAAGAAGTAAATTCTCTTGTACTAGTTTAATATTTGTGTTTTTAGTTTAGCGATGTAATAATAAAATCAAGCTACATCTGTCTTATTCATAGGTCTATTATAAAAAATGACATTGTGGCAGGTGATCTACATTACTGCTTTGGACTGTTAAGTGAACAGTATGACGTTATGAATATGCAGCAATGTATCTCGTGTCATTTGCATTTCCGATCTCTCCCACCACCACGGAAAGTTACCACGGAAGTAATCGTGTAGTAAGTACCCTTTAATTAATATTCGCGCTACACAATGCTTTCTAATATTAATAAACTTAAATAAAATTCATGCCTACATTTTAAAGTGATATCATGAGAAAATAAGTAACGTCTGTCAGCTCTGGGATCATGCTCTAAATCAGAGGTTCCTAAACTTTTTTTCATATAGACCACTTTCAAAATTTAGCTGGTTCCAGTGGAATCCCTGCAGCCCTGCTGCCTGCTTGATTTCTACCATATTCCCAAATCCCCCATTTTTGTCTCGCCAACGTAGACCCCCCTCGAGTCTCCTGTGGACCCCTGGGGGTCCACCTGGACCACTTTGGGAATGAATGCTCTAAATCATGCCTGTGCATACTTAACGTTTACACCCTGTATAGATTAGGGTCCGAAAAGCTAATTTAACGGTGTTATCACAAAACACTGTAACTCGAGTTTTGTCATGACGCGGCAGTCCTTCAGACTCACTTTTCTAGACACGTTAATTGCACTAATTGCTATACGCCTATTTGAGCAAAATTTTATTGTCAGATACCTAGATAAATTACCAGACACGTAAAAAATCAAAATTATATTACACCCAAAAGTATGGCTTAATGTATCTTTCGTTGTGATACCTGCCAATCTAACTACCATGAACAAAACGCATTATGTTTTATCAATCAAAAAAGTATAATCTATTAAAGCGTCCTAAAAAAATATTAAACAACGATTGCGGAAAGAAAGTTGCGTACAAGTATGTTATCACATACAATTATAAATTTTGTAAATTGACGCCCATTGAATTAGCCCATTTGACCTGGACCGTTACTTAGATGTGCAGGCAGATTAATGTTACTAATGACTGTGAAATAAATATATAAGTTACTAGTAAATCAAAGTTTTGAGGAATGATGTCCTCAAAAATCGCCGTGTTTTAACACGGCGATTTATACAAAAAAGAAAAATAATTTTATAACAAATAGTTTGCTCGACTGATGTTTGATTTTAAACTGAACTTCTGGAAATGCGCATTATTTACTTCATTCTTGTTTTTTTTTATTGATTTTATCCATGTTACCACAGTTAAATGTTTTCTTTCTTTTTAACCCCCGACACAAAAAGAGGGGTGATAAAGTTTGACCGGCTATGTGCGTTTGTGTGTGTGTGTGTGTCTGTCTGTGTTTTTGTGTCATTTATGTTGAACAATCTGATAAAATTATTTTTTTTTTACGTTTTGTCTCGCATTCTTAAACGTGTACAGATAATTCTACATTTAATATTGCAAAAGAACAGCAATTTTACCTTGTACAAAGGCAATAAAAAAAAAGATTTAAATTGCCAATTTTTTAATTCATATTTGAAGAAGCGTAGGGGAACCTGTTGTTGTACAGTCAAGGACTTTAATTCATATGAACCACCATGGAACCTTTCAAAAGAAAAGTCATTTCGATTTTCCTTGTTAATTAATGCGATGTCACTAAGACGTTTACTGTGAAATGGTTCCATGGTGGCTCATGAATTAAAAGTCCTTGACCGTACCTAGCCCAGTTCTTTTTTTCTTTTTTTAATAATGGTGCTAGCCTACACATATCGAGTGTGCATGTAAGTGAAGATCATTTAATAAACTACATAATTCATAAAACTGTGAAACTGTGTAAAACTGACCACTAGCCACTTGATAATAATTAGATATAAACATTTGAAATCTAATACCTTTAAACGAGCAATTCTTGTATATATATAATGTATATATACACACACATATATATATATATATATATATATATAATCAGAATCTCAGAAACGGCTCCAACTATTTCGATGAAATTTGGTATGTGGGGGTTTTCAGGGATGAAAAATTGATCTAGCTTGGTCTTATCTCTGGGAATATTAACAATAATTAACAACAATACTTAGGTAAAAGTGTTGCTTTTTAAAAATCTTCACCCATTTATGTTGTGCTAGTTATTGTTTACAATTTTTTGGCATAGAATCACGTAGTTTTAACTTCGCAGCATTTTATCTATAACAATGTAATATAGTGAAATATGTAATACGGATTATACGTTTCAAAACGATTTTAACTCGACATGTTTGTGCTTATCCGTGGCCCTTCCTCTTGGAGGAACACGCTACGGCTGCTGCCTTCATGAGATTTTCAAACCCACTTGCGATTGAAGTACTTCACGATCTGACAATTAGCGCGAGTTTTTAAAAAAAAAAGATTGTTCTAGGTACAACTCTGTCCAAGGTACGAATACAACAGAATCTTATCCCCATACGTGACTTTTTTTTTGCAAAAACAATTAATTTAAATTTCATTTAAGTACCTCAGAAATGGTTCACTTTTGCATAAGGCATAAAAATGATTGCAAATGACCTCCCCCATTATAATTGTAATCCCTTGATGGGAATAGGTCGATTTACCAATAACCCTGTATAATGTTTAGTACCGTGACTGTGAGAGCGACTCTTACTTATAATATTACTTACTTCATTATTTCAGTTAATTTATTCTGTGTACGCAACAATCAGAGAAAAATATTATTTATTCATTATAAACATCATGATGTTATTCGAACATGTGCTGTCCAAGAATAAATATCTCCTGCAATGCAATAAAAGCTGCAAATTAACACTTACCCATTGAAATATTGTTCATAAATTAGAGCCATAAAAATAGCCATGGCGTCATCAGCTCCTCCATCATGGTCTATAATGAGTTTTGGTCCTGCCACAAGAACATTCGAACTGAAATAAACAAATAAATATTAATTTTACCGAGGGAGCAAAATGAAAAATGTTGGTATGAGTTTTCTTTAACCTAATTAGTAATATAGTGTCTGATCTCTGAAATACCTTTTCTACGAGTATAATTATTGAAATTAATCGATAACAAAAATAATCATTTAATCGACGACGTACCTACAATGAATTTTCATAAATTTTGCTATTATTAATAGTAAAAATAATGTTTTTTTTTTTTCTGGAAGTTAATTTTTAAATAAGGCATGGGTAACTCGGCTAAATTTCTTGTGTTAACTCGGTAAGTCACTTGTCACTCGTTTAAGTTAAGTGTCATAATTAGGCCAATTTTCAATTTGCTGTCTGTTTTGACTGTTTTTTTTTAATTTGGAAAATTGTATGTGATTCCTGATTAGAATCACTTGCTTTTTCGATCCTACTAGAAGAACAAAACTGTCCCAAGTTTTTTTTTCCGTTGATTACCATTTTTCATATGTAGACTTTATATGACCGTAACTAAATGGAAGAGTCGAAAATTGTGTAGAAATTTTGGGACAATTTTTTTCTCCTGGTAGCATCGAAAAAAACTCGTGATTCTGAGCAAAAATCACATAAAATTTTCCAAAAATTGGCCCAATTATGTGAGGACTGTTCAATTTACTAAGTGGGCACTAAAACTATGTTTTTTTCGCCCTGAATCGATTTATGTAGCTAAATGTAGAAAAATTTAAAACGGACAGAATATTTTTTTTTATCATTTCAGCCGAAAGACGTCCACTGCTGAACATAGGCCACCCCTTAGGTTTGCCAAACAGATCGGAACTTTGTGAAAATTCAATAGTATTGTTAATTATAAATGGTTAACGTAGTCGATCCTTGCTATTAAATAGCTATTCAAAGGCAATGCAATAATATGAATTGTAGCAATTGATATGCTACAAATTTATAGTATAACCACGTATATTGGTATTGTGTCACGTTGTTGGTCTGGCTTGTTTCTCTGTTAGCTTTAATTTGAATCGAGACATGTAAAAAAACAATGTGATATTGTCAGAGTTGTTTGGGCCGTACGTGGATGAGAGTGAAAATCTGAATGTCTCCTGAATAAAAATAATCGTTTCCTTTCGGTATTCAAGAAAACCTAATTACTACGTGATTTGTAGTGCTATTCCTTATTTTTTCTTTCGTGCGCCTTGACGGTGAAATTCTGGATGTCTTCCAATGAAATTTTTTGTGTCTTTTCGGTCTTGAAAAATATATAAATTACTACGTGTTTTGTAGTGCTACTTAAGTCATATTGAAAGTTTCTGGATTCTTATAAATAAGACTACGCATTATCGTTATGACACATTTATTGTTTTTCAAAGTATATACGCTCCCTATTTACACACTTTTGCATTCGCTGGAACCTTTGTGAAAAGCAGTGGGTCCAGTCTTCCTTAGAGACTTCTTCGATGGCCTCGTGGAAAGCGTTCACTGCCATTTCCGGACTTGTAAATCGCATGGTGCAAGATCAGTTCCATATGGCGGACGAGTCATTAATTCTACATTTGAGGCCTCCAAATACGCATTCGTTGCTTTAGCGGAATGTGTCGACGCGTTGTCGTGATGAAGGACTATTTTGCTACGGGGACGCTTTTCACGAATTTTGTCAAACACTTAGGCAAGCACGTGTTCACATACCAATCTACAGTTACCGTCTTTTGGTTTTCAAGTGACACAGTGGTGTAATGTCCTGATTTGCCGAAAAACGAAGCAACCATTTTCTTACCTGTGCTTCGACTTTTTTTTACTTTCGTCGGCAAGTCTTCAAAAGGAAAGACCCATTCAGCCGATTGACTTTTTCTTTCCGGTTCAAAGTAGTATACCCAGGTTTCGTCACCTGTCACGATGTTATATACAACCATTGATTGTCCTCCATCAATTTTTTTTATCATTTTGCGGCATCACTCTACACGCAGTCGTTTCTGGTCTTCCGATAAATCATGCGGTATCCATCGAGTGTAAAGTTTCCGAACCTTCAGATGCAAATGCAATATCTTTTGCACCTGGCTCATTCCGATTCCTAAGGTAGTACTAATTTGCTGACATATAATTTTTTTGTCAGTTTCAATTAGTTGTCGTACAGTATTAATATTAATATCGGGAACCGCAGTTGCTGGCCGGCCTTCACGTTCATCGTCATAGAGATGGTCACGTCCTCCTCTAAACTCACTTAACCACGAATAGACAGAGCTACGACATGGGGCTTCATCACCAAATGCTAAGAGAAGTCTTTGACAACTCTCTTGCTGACTTAATCCACATCGGAAATCGTAAAAAATCATGGATCGAAAATTTTCACGACTTAAATTCATTGCAACAGCGACACCCAAATTTCAATCCAACACCACGGTGAAAAAACAAATGACAGTCTCGCAAATTAAAAAGTAATACACTGCCAGAGAGTTACTTTTTCAAATCCTATTATTGCTTTTTTAATTTTCTTTTTATAAGTAGCCAGTTCCAGAAACTTTCAGTATGCCCAAGCTTGTAAATATGGCTCAGAAGTGAAATGCGTCTTTCTGTTCCAAGCTTTTGGCATTTTCTCTTCACGGATGGCGAAACCGAATAGATTCCCCGCCGTTACCTCGCCGCTACCATGGCCTGGAATAGCGGGGCCGCCGGGGACTAGGGGCCGTTTTTTAGGTGGATTAGCCATTAGGTGGTTACTGCCATAGTCGCCACGCTTGGCAGGCGGGTTGGCGGGTTGGGATACCGAAAGATATCGAGGACGCTGCAGCCCGTCGTCTGGTATTATTGGCCGCAGTTTTAGGGCATGCCCGGGTCCGACAGAATAATAATTTTATTTAAAATATAATAATTTATTTCTATCTGTAAAACTTTCAAACTTTAACCCGGTTGCGGCGCACAAGTGTCTGCACATCACTTTTTGACACTTTTCGACAAACAGCAGATCACATTTGTTTGAATTCTTCCAATGTTATAGCTTCTCGCCTATCCTTCCTCAAGTGCATTTTTGCAATGACCCAGTACCACTCTATAGGGTGGACTTCCGAACAATTAGGTGGATTGTCGTCTTTTTCAACGAAATCAATGTTTTTTTTTCCATTATTGACCTCTCGTCTAGCCACACACCACGCCGCGCCTGCATTGTGACACTTCGTGGCGTATTATAAGGAACATAACGTCAATATTTCATAGCATGTTTGAGAAAATTCCATTGTTGTCCTCTAATTTGAAATTAGAACGAATCTTCAATAAGTGCTATAAATGACATACTTTGCTTTCTATTGCCACGAACATAAGGACGACTTTTCCTTGGATGTTTGAGAAAAACATATTATTATTTAATTTATTGATCAATTCATTTTCTCTTTGACTCATTTTGCTACAGTGATGTAAGATGTAAGTATACATTGCGAGAAAACACGTATCACTTAAGTCGTCGCTAACTACATAATTTTATGTTATCTCTAAAGATGACGTAGGTTACAAAAATACTACTAGGTATAAACAATAAATAAACAATAAACAATAATTTATTTTTCCAAAAACAGTGGTTACAAAACGAGGCAAAGGTTGAGGCTTCCCAGTAGGTATATCAGTACCTGTGTTGGGAGGTCTCGCTCTTCCAAAAAAAGTACATGTAATATACCACTAATCCAAAAATAATAGTTTATACAAATATAATATACTAACTTAACCTAAGATTATTCCACGTGTGAGTGCATGCATGCAAGCGTGTTTGTGTATGTATGTGTGTGAGTGTGTGTGTGTGTGTGTGTGTGTGTGTGTGTGTGTGTGTGTGTGTGTGTGTGTGTGTGTGTGTGTGTGTGTGTGTGTGTGTGTGTGTGTGTGTGTGTGTGTGTGTGTGTGTGTGTGTGTGTGTGTGTGTGTGTGTGTGTGTGTGTGTGTGTGTGTGTGTGCATATGCGTGTGTGTGCATGTGTGTTTGAGTCTTAGTATGGTGAGTGAAAATAGATATTTAGCTAAGTGTACACTTAATTATTAGATTTAACTATTAATAGGTACAGTCATATAGGTATGATATTATATTTCCAATAAATATATAGGCTTAATGGAAACAGTTACATATCGTTACACATCTACACCATCAGGCATGGGGCGTTAAATGACATATCGATTTTTAGGGTTCTGTACCCAAATGCCAACGGGACACTATACTAAGACTGTGCTGCCTGTCTGACTGTCCGTCCATCCGTCTGTCACAGGGGTCTATATCTTGAACCGTAATAAATGAAATTTTTACCGGTTACCTATTTATTACTGTGGCCGCTATAGCGACGTAATTCAAGAAACGTGCTTTTTTTCAGCGTTTTTAACTCGATCTCTAATGTGGATTTGTAGTATTAACTTAAAATTTTTACAAAATGAAATTAAACATTAAGCCCCCTTATTAAGCCCTTGGGATCCCCATCCCAATTAACCAATATAAAATGATCCTATACTGCGTACACTTTACTTAAAAGCAGGGCTCTGCTAACACTGGATTATTTTTCGGTTTCATTTCATATTTCGAGTTCGCAACTCGCAGTTTTTCGGAATTCAGGTGCGAAATTAAATTTCTAATTTACCATGATTTTTACGGTGAGGGAAACATGGTGAGGAATCCTGCACAAGCCTGCGAAACAATGCAATGGTGTGTGTAAAGTTCTCAATCAGGACACTGGGCCTAGCAGCACACGGCGGACACGACGCACAAAATACGCGTTCCTGAATCCACACAAGCACGACGACGTCTGTACACGCGTCAATGTGTACGTAAGATGCACAGGGCTGACTATCGCAAAAAGAGATAGAAAGAGATAGCTGCGGAAAGTGAATGCCGCGCCGTTCGTTGAGCGCGAGCAACGTTGTAATGTAAAATAAAATGAGTAGGTAATCTAATTATCGTAGTACTTATAATTAAACTTATCTTTTGTATAAATTAAGTGTTTAAAAATAAGTGAATGAGTGTATACCTAATTCATTTTGTAAAGACAATTAGAGAATGTAATTGTAGATATTGATAGGAAATAATTAACAAATTAATTTTACTATTACCTACCTACTAATAAAAGACGTCTATTTATACATTATAGGTAACAAACTTTTAAACCTACTTTCCCTAGTTACTAATGTTACATGTTGCTAATTAAAGTTGGTTATCTACCTTCTTTCGTCCTTCGGAAATCGAAAAAAACTCCTTTCCTTGTCTTTGGTTGATGCCAAACACCCATACAATGCACAATATATTCCCATTTCGCAAAAGTTTAGTGCCGTGCGGTCACGGACCAGTTGGTCCGTGCGTGCGGCCGACATGCATCGCGTCGCGCACCCGACTGGTGAACAGCAGCGAAAAGCAATCGGCGCCTTGGGGGGAGGGGTAACTCGAATCGGTGCGGGGCGGAGCGTTTCCATTCTGTACGTTAGTACTATTATATATTCTGTGCTAGCAGTGTGGTTCTTATGTAATAAATTATAGGCCGAGGTGATGATGATGATTATGATGCTATTTATTTATGTGTAAAGACAAGGAACTCATGACATGGTAAAATGTAAATGATAAAATATTAATCTATAAAATGGAATGATGGCGTCACAAGACCACATTTATCTTATCTATATTTAATGCTCTTGTTTAAAGAATTTGTTTATACATAGTGTAACTTTATTTTTCTATATAATTTTCGTATTCGAAATAATACATAATGAAAGTTAACAGCAAAGAAATTTCTTCTGTGTCATGTTTTTTAGGGCCCAGTCAGTAGCTCAAATGGAAAATGGAATTCATATAGGGTCACATCGTGTTCCGTCCGACTATTTTCTGACGAAAAGGTGGACGTGAATATATTTATACAGGGTTATTGGTAAGTCGACCTATTCTCGTCAGGTGGTTATGGGGGAGGTCATTTGCAATCTTTTTTGAGCCATAATGCCCCATGCAAAAATGAACCATTTCTGAGATAATTGAAATTTAAGCAAAAAAAAGTCAGATTTAAGCATCTTCAAAAATTTATTTAAAAAGAAAGTTTAAATCAACCTTTTTTTAATTTGCTTAAGTGGGTACAAAATGCTGTTATTATGCAATATTAAAAGTAGAATTATCTGTTCATGTTTATGAATGCGAGACCAAAAAGTAACAAAAAATATATGATTTTTTATCAGGTTGTTCAATATTAATGGCACAAAAACAGAAAATTTTACTAATACATTTGGCGTGCAGATTGTACGTAAAACATGTACGTATTTAGCTTTCTAACGAGCTACTAATACTATGATTTTTGTAAATGGTTGCTAGAAAAAGAATAACATCAATTTTTTTTGCATTCTTAAACGTGTACAGATAATGGTAGGTACATGTTTAAGTATGCCAAATTTCAACTTAATCGGGCCAGTAGATTTGGAGCAAAGCGGCTATGACAGACGGACACAGACAAACGAGAGATCTTATAATGGTTCTTTCGTCATTCGGATGTACGGAACGCTAAAAAGTGTCAAACTTTCAACTCAGTTCGTTCTAGTGTTGCCTATCGATAGTCCAATATCGATAGACTATCGATAGTCTATCGATAGTTAAGACAAAACCAATAGTATCGATAGTCTATCGATAGTATCACCACGTGTCAATACTATCGATACTATCGATAGTTTTATGTCCAATACAGTCGATAGTATCGATAGTATTGCCATTATCAATAGTATTGCTTATAAATCACTATCGATCTATCGATAGTATTGACATGTGCGATACTATCGATAGTAATATCGATACCCTGAATAGCTTGCGAGGTCAACGATCGATAGTCAAACTATCGATAGTTCTGCAACACTGGTTCGTTCTGTAAAAACGCGAGCTGGAAGCAAAACGTGTAACTCATAAATTTTCATAAGCAAATATGTCGTGATGGTAGGTATGACGTGATGTATTATGACTTATAGTCGGCATGCTGATGACAACATTATTTTTAGCAATAAAAATGTGTTCCAGTTACAGGACGCAGCCAGTAGAATGATCGTGTTTATAAGGACTCATTGCGAGATATTCCAGTAGAAAAATTAGCGCATTTTACAAGTGTATCCATTTATGGTTTGGGTTGCAATGTCTCCAAGAAGCAAAATTCCTTTGTTATTTACCAAAACTATAACATTTCAAATGTCATAATAATAATGTAATTATTTCTTCGTTCATGCTCGAAACTTGTACAGGGACGATTATTATTGTGTTCAACAGGACAGCGCTCCATAACAAAAATACTTTGGTATAAGACAAATTCGTCACATTTTATACCCCATGAGGATGAGGATACCTGCAGCAACCCAGGACTTAGATCCGCTGGATTTCTCTAGATGGGCTTTTATTCATTATTCATTCAAGCGACTCCTGTAACCTTATTGTCTAACGCGCGGGACGACTGCTATCGCATTCTCTATTTCATTATGTCAATAATATAGTCTAACGCCCGCGCATTAGACATAGTAGGGGAGTCCAAAGGGCTAAATGGGGATTTACTCGAGAGACGTGGGGACCTATTTTGAAGATTAGATTACCTATTAGATTACTAACATAATGGCCTCCGGATAACAAATCGTGCGTACCACTCTCAACTCTGGTTTTGAGAGAATGTAAGTATCTAATAATCGAAAAATATCAAAATTATTGCTATAGTTAGCTCAAACTATTACAATAATTTTGATATTTTTGAGGATGGTTTATCATAAAATGAGATTAATTTATTTTTATTTTCACATTTTGTTTCGTGTAACTAATGAGATAGGTACTTAATTGGCACTATCCCACATTAAGTTTTACTTTGGTTAGGTACTGTGGGGATCGTACTATGATCCTCCGCTTTATATCTTAGAAGCCCTATCAATGAAAATGCATAGGTACGTTTTATAAATACTAAGACTGATTTTTATTCTTTTATGACCCAAATCCGAAACAATTGTACAAATCCACTTTATCAAAGCTGACATTCGATAGCTATTCTTAATTCAATATTTTAAACCGATACCATAGAGTATCTTCGTGACCGCTATCGAATGTACGCTAACAACTTCCCTCCCCCTTATTGAGGTTAGGTCTACCCTACCTACTGGTGGACAATTAACAATCATCACCATAGCCTATGTGAGGCTGGCCTGCAACCTTTATCTGTGGTCACCAATCAAACATTTAAACAATGGCGGGGTTAGGCCCTTGAACCTAAGGTTGCAGCCCGAAGACTGTAAAACCACCAGGAAAAGCAGGCTCCATGGTGCTCTTATAATCTAAGGTCCTTTTAATAAGTATCCTTATCCGTATTCTGTGCTTGGGCAAGTAAAATTTATATGTCTATGACCTCATTTGAGCCTCATCAGAATACAGACCAGTGGGATCACTCCCACCCACGCTCAGTGTTGGTGTCACATTTACACCCTCCAACACAACAAACATGTGCAGGCAGGTACCTATTAGTTAAGAATCGTGATCGGTATTTAAATTGTAGTCTAGGTAATTTAGGAGTGTCGCAATTTTTAAACGTCAGGTAGTAACTAAGTACCTAGGTACCTATTTCAAAGATTTAATAAACTGTATCCTGGTTTCATATTTGAATTGAAATAAATTTTGTATCGTGATAATTAACACGTAATCACATTATGAAATGTCATGTTCCATGTAAGTAAATAATTATGTTCCTAATTTCAGCGAAGCTTACATCAAAAACATAAAATTAAGATAAGATTTTTACCTGAGACGTTCACGAACGATAAAATATACTGACACTGCTATAAGAATCGCCAAAATAGGGATTAACAACCAGAACTTATACATCATTCACTAATTCAAGTTAATATCTGTGTTTATGACTAACGAATCATCACACTCATTACAACAGTTTATTGTAGCTAAAAGGATTTAGAGCACGTGCTGAACTCAGTAAGCCACTTGTCTTGAAGTGTTTTTTTTAGTGCCACCTATGTTCAAATCTCTGCATGTCTTAGTTACGTGCTGCAGTTTTGGATAGTTTTAGTTATAATAATTCCAGATAGATGTCGGTAAAAATCGCTTTGTTATAGTCTTCAGGGATTACTGATAGCTGATAGGTAGAATATCACTAGATGATTTTAGTACTGTAAGATCCGATTAACATTACGAGTACAGTCTTGCTTGCGATTGGCTCATTTAGATAAAAAAACAATCACACACGTAGCACAAATATCACTGAATTGACAAACGGACTCCACGATACTAGCGCCAACTAGCCAGTATCAGAAACTATCGATCCCGAGAAATTTTTGATGGTTGTTAATATGCGCGCGAATAAACGTGGCGCTGCCAACAGTAAAAAAGTGACAAGATACTCGAGTACGAGGTTGTCAAAAAATTCACTAGATGTCTCTGGCAAGTAAAGGTGGTTTTGGAACTTTGGAGTTATTTTAATGAGTTGTGTGTGTGTGCGTGTGTGCATGTGTGCGTGTGCGTGTGTTAGAGTAATACACGGCGCGGTGCCGGAGTTTAAAGGTAACTTCAGAGTTGAGCAAAATTTATCTATTTACGATTAAACGGGAAAATAACTAAATATGACTGATATTTGTTTTTTTGAATTTATTTAGATGAGCTTTATTTTTATCTAGATAAATTAGTTGGGCCTTTAAATAAAAGATGAAGGTCAGTGTGACGGTTTGAACCGACGTCAGATTCTATTATAAACTTCTAAATTAAATTTATCTAAGCGTAGCTTCTTTTAAATTTATCTAAGCGTACTTCAATAACAAAATACGTTTGTTATCTTCATCTATGTAGATAATTTATTTTATTAAAAGAGTTGACAGCACATTATTTGTGACTGACGTTATTTTTGAATAAATTATTTTCAGATGTTTTTATTTAATATAATTATCTAGATAAGGAATTATTTAAATAACGTCCAACTCTGGCAGAATTTCCTCTGTAGTCCAAAGTAAGTTCTATGAAATGATCTTTACTTAAAAACATGAGAAAAAAATTACATTTAAATCGGTTAACAAAAAAAATGTCAATGTTTAGAAATTCATCGAAAAGTTTCGGAAGAATCGTTATTGATGTTACAAAAACTTCGATTAACTATTAAAGTTTTGGTTAATTTTGGTATCTCCAATAATGGTTGCTAACATATCTATATTAATATTGTAAATGCGAAAGAGTATCTGTCTGTCTGTCACCTCTTCACGTGTTGCCCATAATTACCGAAAATCGTATTTTCTTCGTGGCAATTATTCCATTCCCACATTTTCCCAGTGGCATTTTGTCCCAATATTTTATTTTCTGGGGGCATTATTTCTCAAAATTGTTTTTTTCTATTGGCATACTTTCTCAATCTTTTTTAATCTCAATGGACACCTGTCCTAGAATACTAGGTAGGTTAGGTTAGTTAGGTAGTTTCTTGTGCCTGATGGGTAAATCGCCTATAAATACGAGGTCAGCGAAGTTGACCTCCGTTGATTATCAGCTTTAATCGAGAACACTATGTTAATCGAAAAAATATAATAATAAAAATACTTCCTGGGTAATAAGAGAATAGAAAAAAAGAGAACAGTAAAATTATACAGAAAATATGGCAATGGAATAATTGCCACGAAGAAAAAACGATTTTCGGAAAATATGAGCCACACTCGTGAAAGGAGGGGTGAAAAGTTGCATGGGGAATCAATAACCGCTGAACCGATTTAGATGAAAGGCCGTAGCAGGATAAGGGAAGAAAAAATGCCCTTTTATGATTAAGAGCTGTTTTATTTTTCTATAGTTACCCACATCTAGTAGTACAATTGTGCAAAGTTTTGTTGAAAAATTCCCATTGGTTCAGCCGGAAAAAAATAAAATCCGAATTCATGAAATGTGACTTTTCTCTAAAAGTATTAAACTTTAAATTACCATCTTTTTTTCATTTTGGTTAACTAAATAGTATATATGTCCTGAAAGAAAATTGAGTCTCCATCTTAAACATTTCTGTAAAAAACACGTAAGACAAAACTTTATTAAAATTTTTCTTTCTTTCCTGAATGAGTGACCACTCTAAGTGGCATTTCTAAAAAAGCCTTATTTAACGATCTGTCAGTCATATTAGTTTGACGGTTAAAATCGAAAAGCAACAGTGTCAAAATTTAAAAAATATGTTGGTTGGATTTTGTTACATTTTATTCTTATACCATTCTAACACCGCCAAATAACTTAAAATTAAAGGTTTTTGTTTTATAAGTTTAATTTAAAAGGCGACAAATGACATAAATAAATTTTCAAGCCAATATTAATGTAAATGTCAAAAGTTGTTTTTATTGTTATTTTTTTACAAAGAGGATTTATTTTAAGTTATTTGGCGGTGTTGGAATGGTATAAGAATAAAATGTAACAAAACCTAACCAACATATTTTTCAAATTTTGACACTGTTGCTTTTCGATTTTAACCGTCAAACTAATATGACTGACAGATCATTAAATAAGGCTTTTTTAGAAATGTCACTTAGAGTGGTCACTCATTCAGGAATGAAAAAAAAAAAATTTTTGAAGTGTTATCTTACGTGTTTTTTACAGAAATGTTAAAGATGGAGACTCAATTTTCTTTCAGGACATATATACTATTTAGGTAACCAAAATGAAAAAAAGATGGTACTATAAAGTTTAATACTTTTTGAGAAAAGTCATATTTCATGAATTCGGATTTTATTTTTTTCCGGCTGAACCAATGGGAATTTTTCAACAAAACTTTGCACAATTGTACTACTAGATGTGGGTAACTATAGAAAAATAAAACAGCTCTTAATCATAAAAGGGCATTTTTTCTTCCCTTATCCTGCTACGGCCTTTGGTATATAAATAGTTTAAGTCCGAGGAATGGACATAGGATGGTTTTTATCCCAGAAGTCACCCTTCTAAGGGGTGAAAGTTTGTATTGGGAATAAAGGTATAATTTGACAGCCGACTCCACGCAGCAGCAGCAGACGACGTGTCGCAAGCTACGGAGGGAATTTCATAGAAATAAGGTATAAGTTCGCGTAGCTAGCGACACGTCGCTGTTGCTGCGTGGAGTCGGCTGCCTACTTATACCTTTAATATCCGTTGAACCGATTTAAATTAAATTTGGTACGGGGGGGGGGGGATGAAATTTTGAAAAAAGGAGTAAAAAAAAGGACTAGGTATAAAACTTTTACCATTTAACTTTTCGTTAGAAATAAAGAATGATTGTGTATTTTTGACCAATTCATCCATACAAATATAATAAATGCGAAAGTGTCTGTCTATCTGTTACTTCTTCACGCTTAAACCGCCGAACCGATTTTGATGAAATTTGGTACAGAAATATGTTGACTCCCGGAAAGGACATAGGATAGTTTGTATGCCAGAAATCATCATTCAAGGGGACGAAAAGGAGGGTGGAAGTTTTTCTGGGGAATCAATAACCGCTGAACCGATTTAGATGAAATATGGTATGGAGATAGTCAAACTCAAACTCTTTATTGCACTTAAATGTTGTGGGTAAAGATCTTAAAAATAATGTACAGCTTCAACATTTACCCTGTGAGGGCACAGCAATATGTAGGTATACATAATGGTGGTAGTAACCAAACCACATAACAATATGTACCTTAGTGAAAAGTTACAGTTATACATAGTTTACCTATTAACAATATGGCACTAAAAAATTATATAAACTTAAAAATAAACTACATACCTACTACTTAGAATATAAGCAAGGATGAAATGACTTTATACCTAATCTATTTTTACTGACTTTATATTTTTGTTTTTAGTTTATTGTATTTTGTGTGACTTTTAAATTTTACTAATAAATTTTCGTTTTATTTATGTTTTTATATAAATTTATTTTTCGTTTAAAAAATCCTGTAAGGAGTATTGTTGATTAGATGTTGTTTTAGTCGCCTTTTAAATCTGTCTATATTGGTTTCATCTTGAAATGGTTTAGGAATTTTATTGTATATTGCAACTGACATGGCGAAGGGACCGGAGTGAATTATTTTTAAACGACTATCTGGTAACGCTAATCTTGTTTGGGGTCGTAAATTTTGTGGACGGGTGTATTGCGGAAAAGTCTCAAAGGGACGTACGAGGTTTTTAATTCCACAAAATTATTGATTGTATGAAAAAAATCTAAATTTGAAATTCAATTATTAAAAAACTAAAGACAATTGAGAGCTTCATTTTCTTTAAAATTTTCTTTAGCTTATGACCTTTCTAACGATATACTACAAATTGATAAAAAATAAATCTGAGTCAAATTACGGGGATATTCCGTCAATAGGGCGGAAATTGTTTGGAATCAGCGAGTAAAGCAACTTTATTTTTTGATCGTTTTTTTAAATGTGTAGTATACGTTAGAAAGGTTATATGCTAAAGAAGTATTTTAAAGAATATGAAGCTCTCAATTGTCTTTAGTTTTTTAATAATTAAATTTCAAAATTAGATTTTTTTCACACAATCAATAATTTTGTGGAATAAAAAACCTCGTACGTCCCTTTGAGACTATCAATTAGAATACAAACTATTACTATTTGAACAAACATATATTGCCAAGTATTAAATACAAAAAATAATAATTTTACAAACATTAATAAAAAAGTTACGAACGTTTAAAGGTGGGATTTCGGGAAATTTTAGAAAAAACATTTAAAAAATCATATCTCCAAAACCCTTAGGACACTAGTTGCAAGGGAGAAAAGTTAGCAAATAACCTCAACAATATCCCAAAAAATTTTGACGGTCCATGTGCCGAATACCCTGTATATGTTTATATATATATATATATATATATATATATATACATCATATAGATGGAGCTGAAGAAGTTTTACTTCAGTCGTGTGGTCTAAAGCAGACTCGGTTTTTTGTCGGCAATAATAAATAAATTAAGTAAGTAGTTTTAGTACAAACACTTCCAAAAAAAGAATTATACCAGGCGGTCACCCATCCAAGTACTGACCGCGCCCGACGTTGCTTAACCTCGGTGATCGGACGAGATCCGGTGTTTTTGTCAAATATCTTGAAAACGGTATCCTGGCGCGCGCTGCTCTCTTGTACATCCTGACGTTCACTCTCTCTCTTGCCCCTACCCCCCAAACCCCCTCCCCACCCCTCACCCCGCGTTCGCCTTATTTCCGTAACGCATTCACCAGCTTACTCCCAAGTCAAGCTTGCCTAAAGAAGTTTTACTTCAAAAACGTTTTATTAAGGAGAATACCTATTTTAAATTAAACAAATATATTTTTGGAAATCGTATATTACTGCGTAATTATTGCATTACAAATTATCGCGTTGTCTTTTCAATAATATTATAAATAGAAATATTATCTAACAAACAAAATAACAAAACAAGAACTTTGATTTACGTCGCAAAATCTACCTTCTTATTATTATAACTCTTCGGATGGCGTTCAATCGAAATGCAGACTGCAAAATCTATAAGTAGATGTATTGTACATTAAGCAGAAAAATGTAGTTCATAAATCATAAGTCATGTTGACTGACTTGGCCCACCTGGCCAGGGGAGGTTCACTCTTCAAAAAAATTTACCAAGTCTATAACGACTTAACAGCACATTTTCGTGCCGTGACCATTTTTCGACACAAGCACAAGATTCTTTATTAACGAAACATTTTCGCTGGTTCCAAGTTGAAATATTTGCGGATATTTAGGCTACCAGGAGAACTAAAGGAAGCTGATGTTCTTTTGGATCGAAGCTATGTGTAATCCATCTGTTAATAAGTATAATTATTCATGTTACATTTATTATGTCACCAGTTCAGTTAAAATACGTATCTGAAGATTATGTTTTTACCTTTTTTTTTTTTTTTTTTTTTTTTTTTTTTTTTTTTTTTTTTTTTTTGGTGTGGAAAATGCACCTTATGCATCGTCACCGTTCGGGGAAACGGAGGTATGTGGGGCTCTCCTCTCAACAGGCATACCCACTAAAAACCACACGGATTCCCTCGTTTGCCATTGTGAACGCAACGGGAGCATAAGGAGTCACCGCAACGCCCACTGGCCGCCCCGGGATGGGGCTCCTCTGTCGACACCGTGCAATGCGGGCTCGGCACTCCCCGGCCTCCCCCGCTGGTGAAGGATTGTTTAAAGAGGTTTACTCCTCGTGGCTTCCGCAGATGCCCACGTTCCCGGCAAGCCGGGGTTACGTGCCCTCACGTTAGCTTCCGCGCCCTCATGTTCCGCTCTGAAAGCAGAGCGGAATCGAGGGCACGGTCGCCTCCGCCACCAGGCTCCCCCTCGCCTTTCCCTGTCCGCCGTGGCAGAGCAGGTACTCAGCTCGGGTTCGCCGACGTCAAAGGCGCCCGCCCAATGGCGAGACGCCGCCCTCACTGCGGACCCACGGATGGGCCCGCTGGCTCGGATCCCCCGCAACTAGTTGCGGGTTCACCTCACCACCCCTCCCCCCCAGTCGGATATTAGCCACCGGTAAGATAATGTACGAATACATTAGCTTACCGTTGTTGCCCAGGGTGCACCGTCCCAGGCGTTACCCTTCCCCACCCCATGAGGCCTACGCCTCGGATAGAAGGGAGTGGTAACGCCCGGGCACTCGAGGAGGTTTCCGACTTCGCACCCCATTATGTTTTTACCTGACTGTAATACCTCCAATTCCGAGTTTTTTCCGTTACTGATGGTAAAAATTCCGTGTATTCTAGAGCGCTCTGGGGTACAAGTTTGTGATCAAACATATCCTAAAATATGTAACATTCTATAATTTATGTACTTTATTGCTAAAAATACCACACAAGGTGTCCCAAAACTCAACGATAACCAGGTACCGGGCGAGAGGCCAAGTTATTACAATAATATAACAGTTCTGGAAAAAATAAACAAAAAACCGTTTTCTTTTTTAAATATTTACTTCATACTAAAAGTGATATATTATGTAACTATTGTCGCTTAATTATGTGACTATTGTCGCTTAATTATGTGACCTGATTTTTTCTTTTTTTTTTCGGAGATAGGTAACTGACCTCTCGCCTATACCTTTAGGTAAATATAACCAAATTGACTCGTAAAGATATTAAAGTGTCGTTGTCTTTTTATTAAGGTTCAGTATTTTAAAAGAGATAATGGAAACCTTATAGGTAACCTTATTCCTGTTAATTCTGGATTTTCTGGACAACATAATGCATAAGCTTGATTAGTGGAATTAGTGTCGGAAATGCCGATTCCGGGACAAAAAATATCCTATGTTCTTTCCAACGTCTTAAACTACGTCCATGCCAAATTTTATCTAAATCGATTCAGCAGTTTAAGCGTGAAGAAGACGCAGAGAGTTTTTATTACTATTCAATTTATACTCAAGTGATAATGGGCATTTTTGAATTACAAGAAAATAATAAAGTCACCCTTCGAAATATCCCTTTAACACAGGAAAAGAGGGAAAAGTTATTGTCACTATAATTGCTTAAATTAATATTTCAGAAACCGACAAGTCATATACTATTAGACTAGACTCTATAAAGTCGTTTAAGGCGACGGGATAGGCAAAACGCGAAAAACTTCTGTTTTTGAGAAAGTTTTATGGCGACAATACACACTGTGGAGTTTTGAAAAAAAATACATTACCTAAGTAAAACATATCTTGAACTATTCTATGACGTAGAGAAAATATGGATTGCTGTACTTAATAGTCTTGAAATCATTTTAACAAATTTATTTCGGCTGAATAAATGTCCTTAACTACCAAACTCGACAAGGTTACTTTAGTACTTTTTACCTTTTTTAAAATTTACTTCAATTTGGTGGATAAATAAAGATTTATCACTAACGCCTACGAAAAAAATGAAGTAAATATTTAAAGTGCTGCAAGGTAGGTACAAAAAATATCGTAAACCAAAAATACGTAACTTAGTAAATTGAATGAGAAAACCGGCCAAGAGCGTGTCGGACACGCCCAAGATAGGGTTCCGTAGCCATTATGAAAAAATCAAGTAATATTTTTCTAAGGATTTCGCATGTGTACGGAATCTTCCAAGTTAGGTATCATCAATACTTTAAAAAAAAAGCTCGTATCTCAAAATCGTTAATCTGGCAAAGTGAACTTTATTACGCGCATATCAAGGTTCAGTTTTGTTTACATGCTGTTTTGAGATACGAGTTTTTCAAAGTAGTGACGGTATGTTTAATACCTTAGGCTACTATTTACTCTTAAACTACAAATAATTCCCAAGCAATCTTAGCCGCTATAATTTTCCTTGTAAATTTAATATATTTACTACCATTTTGAATTTTTTCAAATTTTTCCACCCAACAGTTTAGATTTTAGAGGGGGGGGAGGACGGTCGATTTTAATGAAATTTTTCACTTTAAAGTTGAATATTTCGCAAACAAATCACTGAATACAAAAATCATGTAAGCAACCAATGGTTTTAAAAGACCTATCCAACGATACCCCATACTATAGAGTAAGTCGAGAAAAAAAAAATCACCCCCACTGTACTATAGGCGACAAAAGTGCATGGACAAAGCAAAACAAAAATCCTATGAAGGTAAAATGAGTGCCAGTAGCTACCATATAAGCCGTACTAGTTCAATCGGATCTTACTAGATGGCGTTGTAATTATCATTCAATGAAAAAAAACGTTCGCTCGGAATCTTCCTTCTTCTTCACAATTAATATTAATTTATAAATATTGTAATAATTCGTCATGTCAATGTTTAACAATTATTTTGCTTTTTGTAGTTTTTCGGAATCTGTCAACATTGATACAGACACGCAGAACATTGCCAAGTATGAAATCTAACAAAAACATTTTTCTTATAACCTCAAGCCGGGGGGATCGAACCCGCTTCACTCTGGCCAATGCATCTCGTTAGCATTTTCGTCCGCTCTCTGAGCCACTCGGCTATGGAGACATTATAATAACTGGTGAAACTAACAATATTATGTTTTACTTAATCTTTGCATCCTTGTCTAGTTAATGCGTAGATACAGATAGATAGATTATGTTTGTTGCCGATTGTTGGACTACCGTAATTTAACTTTAGAGATTTATTGAAGACTGCTGTATTTATATGCTACTTAAGGTTGAATGTTGAATAATATACTTGGATACGCTTATACGCCTCGTTTGCTAAACTGAGGGTAATTTTTATAATGACTTCACAAATCGTTAGATTTCTTGTCAATCGCCTAGTGTGAATATCCAAATTATGAAGTTCTCAAAAATATTTTACTATGATTCGATTAACAACGTTTTTGAAAGCAAAAATTATTGTTCTCTGGGAACAAGAAAAACTTATAAAGAAAATAGCTCGAGATATGGGCATAACGGTAAGATTTTACATATATTAATATTTATTAGTGCAATATTGCTTACAAATTGCACTATTCATGATCTAATGTTAAGTATTTATTATTTTGTTTTTTTTTTACAGAGAAACACAGAGTCAACTTTGCCATTCGACATTTAAATTTCGATTGGGAAAACGAAATCGTTATATTTACCGACGGAAAGTGTCGGATAAGAATAGACGTAAAATTTTGTAAAGGAGTAGCGGGGTTTTAAAGTTCCAGGGTTCCAGTGAGATAAAGTCAAAAAATAATTTGGACACTGAGGTAAACAGAACATGGGAACTGATGCGAAATAGTGATATATGTTTCAATATATTATGGTTACGAGCATGAAAACTCGACTTCAAGAAGTGATAGATAGTGTAACGGCTATCCTCTCCGTTACTAAGAGACAAATTGACTTGGTTATTTTTCAGTCAGAAGCACAAATAATAATGTTACAATTAATGTTAAGTAAACTGTTATTTGACATTTAGTGCAGACCGGGTTAATATCTATTCTAGCCATTATGTTAGTAGGTATAAGTTTATAAAATTGAATGAAATTTAGTTTTCAATTCTTTATGAGTACTTATTTGTTTCATATTTTTTAAAATAAAAATAAATTGTTTTTTTTTTGCTATTTTTGAAACACAACACACTATGTTTTGAAGTTACTCGAACTTAAATTATCGCCAAGTAAGTGTTCAATACTTCATACTGAACATAAATTACATAATTAATATTATGCATTCATTAATTATGTTAACCCGGTCTCCAGTTTAAAGATCTAGTTGCTAATAATATTATTTCTTTTTATTGTGGTGATGCTTCAATCTTCTTTCCAATAAATTTTGGAAACGAATACTTAAGCTAAGAATACCTCAATAATTTTTTAGATGGCTATAGGGAATATGCACATAGACGGTGCTGCCAACTGGTGCCATCAATTTTGACTTGATAAGTTTCTTTTACTGTCCGCATAGTGTCTTTTCTGTCGCACAAGTGCTGCCGCCTATAGTTTCTGCACGTTCCCTTACATCGGTGAAAACGAAATAATATTTTTGATTGAGAAATTGCTCTTTTATTTATTGAAATAAAATGTTTGATATCAAAAGGTTGTATTATTTTATTTTCTGATCAAAGATATTTTTTAATTAAACAGATAATTAAATACATATTTGATACATATTAAAAAAAAACTATTAAATAAAACAAAAATAACACTCTGATCTGGGATTCGAACCATAAACCTATTCCTCATACCAGTACTTGACTCATGCATGTAACCGCTAAGCCATAGCTGCTAATAGAAGATGTTTCGAAATAGCGGTTTAGTTTGGTATATAAACTAGATGCAGAAAACGGCCACTACGCTGCATCAATTCACAACGCCATCTAGTTAATTCTCATCGAAACATGAACACAAACGATCAAACACTGCTCACGCGATTATCGCCCCGGGATGTCCATGCACTTTTGCAGCCCACTGTACGTCTATGGGAGGTACCCTAAAAAAAATTTTTTTAGTTTTTTTTATTTAACCACTTTGTCGGCGTAACTAATATATATATTCATGCCAAATTAACAGTTTTCTAGTACTAACAGTCTTTGAGCTTAGCCGCGGACAGACAGACAGACGGACAGACATGGCGAAACTATAAGGGTTCCTAGTTGACTACGGAACCCTAAAAATGATCAAAATATAACCAAAATTAAAAAGAAGAAAAAGAAAAACAGATTAAGATTTGAATTTAAACTTGCACACATTGACTTTAAAAATATTATTTAAAAAAAATTATAAAAAAGCGACTTTGCATGCCCGCTTGTCTAACTAGCCATGTGCGGCGTTCGTAAGCAACGCGAAAGGCGTCGTTGCCAGATATTTGTACACGTTTTTTGTTTAGGAAGCTCTGCGAGTTCTTTTGAGTATCCTACTAATATTATAAACGTGAAAGACCCGCGAACAAACATTCGTATTTTTCATACAAATATCTGCCCCGACACGGGAGTCGAACCCGGGACCTCAAGCTTCATAGTCTCTAACCACTAGGCCATCTGGTCTTCTGGTCGGCTAAAACAGTTTGACATGTCATGTTATGATAACGCGAAGACTTATTTTTAATTCAATTCAAAACCTATGAGTAAGTTGGGCTCGCTTCTGACTATTTTTACTCACTTAATTTTCGTGAATTATCGCAAGCATAACGTTTTTTTATATTCATACTAAGAGGGTTTGTACCTGCTGAGCTGGCAACGTTGCATTTTTGTTAGTTTTTCTCGATTATTCCATAAAAATTGAATGAAAATTAAAAATGTTTTGTATACAAATTGTTCTAATAAAAAAAAAATATATCATGGGACATTTCACACCAATCGACCTAGTCCCAAACTAAGCAAAGCTTGTACTATGGGTACTAGACGACGATAAACATACTTATATAGATAAATAAATACTTAAATACATAGAAAACATCCATAACTCAGGAACAAATATTCGTGCTCATCACACAAATAAATGCCCTTACCGGGATTCGAACCCAGGACCTCTTGCTTCGTAGGCAGGGTCACTACCAACTAAGCTAAAGCGGTCGTTAATATATAAGTTAATGTGTCTACTGCAATAATAATTCGTGATAAGACTTTTATTTTCTTTAAATTTGTTCGTTTTTTTCATTCAATTTTTATGGAATAATCGAGAAAAACTAAAAAAAATGCAACGTTGCCAGCTCAGCAGGTATAAACCCTCTTAACTATGTCACTGAAATGCTAAATGATAAAATGTACTAACAACAACAATTAAATTATTAAAATTAAACAATTCGCCTGATTAAAGTATAGTATAGTAGTAGTAGTAGTATATATTGGTTGGTGCAGCAAACAGTCTGGGTAGTTCCAACTCTCTACGCACATATAGATAGTTACGCGTGTATGCACCGAAACTTCACTTGTGGGCTAAGGCGACAACCCTCTTAAAACAATGTGGCTGAAAAGACCGACTTGTTCTCGTTCTCGTGTTCGCTGTATGAATTCACTAAAGTGACTTTTTATTTATTTATTTCACTGTAAAGTCATGTACATTTTTATAAGATCTTAAAATCGTTTTATAAGTCGGTCCATGACGCCCTGCAAAGGCACACAATAATACTTAAAACTAAATATTTAATTATGTCATATTTATATTAAATTGAAATCATGCATTATTAATAGATTATTATTATTACATACTTTGATCTACAAATAAAAATAAAAAATAAATTAAAACAATCAAAAATTAAAAAAATAAATAATAAAAATTAAATTACAATAATCACATTAGGTACATCCAATTAATTTTGATTATTATATGTATTACATTATGGAGTATCTATGTATGTCATCAAGTGCAGCGCTTGTCATTGAATATAAAAATTGATCTATTTACATTTATAGTGTTTTACACTCTCATCATTAAGGAATTCGTTTACAGAATAATAACATTTTTCGATTAGGAACGCTTTCAACTTATTTTTGAAATTATTATATTGTGTTTCTTGCCTAATCGATTCTGGGATTTTATTTAAGACTTGAGTACATTTATATTGGGGACCATTTTTAAACATTGCTAAATTCGACTTCGGTAAAAGTAGTTTATTTTTATATTGTGTTCTTGTCGTACTTATATCTTTATTTGCTTTGAATAGGTCAGGGTATTTGCGGGTAAAAAGTGCTGATTCTAATATGTATAGTGAGGGTAGGGTTAAGAGTTTATGGTGTATAAAATGCTGACGACAGCTTTCGGGAATACGTATGTTGGCTAGTATACGTATGCACTTTTTTTGCATAACAAATAGTTGTTGTGCATCGGAGCAGCCTCCCCACAGTATTACGCCATACCGAAGCCAGGCGAACGCATATACATAATAAGCAGTTAGTGCACATTCAAAATCTGTGCTTACTTTTAGTACACTTAGTACATACACAAATTTGGATAATTTTGTCTTTGTGTTTTGAATATGAGCTCGCCAGTCTACACCAGAATCTATCATTACACCTAGTAATTTAAATTCGGATACTTCTTGTATGTCTGTGTTGTTTACTTTTAACTTTAATTCCAAAGATGATTTTTGTTTGGGTTTAAATTGTATAATATTTGTTTTTTTTTAAATTTATGTCTAAATTATTGTCTTTAAGCCATTCTGTTACTGTGTTCAGTGTGTAGGTAAGTTTCAAGTTACATTCAGCGCTATTTGTGCCGTCAACCAGTAGTGACACGTCGTCAGCAAACATAACGCATTTTGTGTCTGGATCTAATACAGTTGATAAGTCATTTATGTAGACCAGGAATAGCAGACAAGCACAGACACTTCCCTGAGGAATGGAACATGTCGTACAGCGCATTTGGGAGGAGATTGTCGTTATTTCATTGGTGTTTTTATTGTAATAGTCGATCTGTACGTATTGTTTTATGTTTTATGTTATGGATATTGTAATATTGTAGCATAGGAAATTCCTTTATGTTAAATTAAGTAAGCTAATTTGTGTATAATTAATTCGGTATACTATCGCATTGGGTGTCCTGTAATACTTAAATAAATAAATAAATGATGAAATTTGGCACTCAGATTATATATATTCTGGATGAATATATTCTGGATTAATATATATATTTATTTCTGAGACTCACGGTACAGGTTGCTGACTTTTTACATAGCTTATATAGTGGGCTATATATATATACATATATATGAAGGTTTTTATTTTTTAATAATAAATTTTGTAAAACCCTTCGTTGACCGCTATTACCCGCAGGTGCGGGTAACGGCGGTCTACTGTTGGGGTATTACCGGTCATTCAAAATTAACACAGGGTTGCTTTTACAATGTACCAAAACAAAATAAAACGACATTTTAATCATATTATCTTTATTTTTTATCATCATCATCATCTCAGCCTAAGGCACAGGCCCACTGCAGAGCACAGGAATCCTCTCAGCATATATTACTTTTAAATTTTAAAAAATAATAACTCTTTCTTTTAAAAAATAAATTAATTATTAATTATTTATATTTCTACTTTGAAAATCACAGATTGAGACACATAGAAACTCTCTTTAACTTAGATTCTAACTATTCTATTATTCTTTATGTTTTTCAATTTTATATCTTTGTACCAAAATCAACTCTTTTGTTTTAATAAACAAACATATTATTGATTATTTATGTTTTGACACAGAGACATGACAAAAAACAAAGAAATAATAAATTGCCTAATAATTTCATACGGGGTTATACCGATCACTGACCGTTATTGCCCGCTTAGAATGATTGCCATAACCCGCAAATACGAAAATGGTTTATTTGGTTGTTCACGAAAAACGTAAGAACTTTCATGAAATCCAACAAGAACATAGGATAGGTACACTAGTAAATGTATAGTAATTATCTTTAAGTGAGATATTGATTGGTATAAATCACATTAAGCCTACCTTTCACCAAATTTTCGATTTTATTACAACATAACCCTCCTTCGGCAGTCGCGTAAAAATACGTCCAAACCTTTACAAAGCTATCAAACTTATGCGCGCGAAGGAAAATGGCACCGCTTGGTAATACATAGTAAGTACGTCACTGAAGAGACCAGTAAGTAAGCAATACTGGACAAGTACGAGTAATTATGAGTCCAGTATTGCACTTATTGGTCGATGCTTGTACAGTGATTTTCTCAAAAATAAAACAAAAATCTATATATAGAGAACATAAAATACATGAAAATCAAATATATTAAAATGTAAAAATTTTCCCGCTCTTTTTACCACGTTGCTCAAACGCCGCTGCACTTTATTTTAGGGTTCCGTACCCAAAGGGTAAAAACTGGACCCTATTACTGAGACTTCGCTGTCCGTCCGTCTGTCCGACACTTCGCTTCAATGTTTTTTACGGAAACTTTTCTGAGCAAATTTCACTTAACCGACGTTTATTTCAGAACTTCCTATGTTGGATAACGTTATTATTGGTAAAGAGCAATTAAAATTTGAAATAACACGTGCTTACACAACGCAACTTTCTAAACCGGCTAGAAAAAAGTAGTTTTTTTTGTCAAAAAAAAACTTTAAATTGCTCTCCTGTAAAGCTCAAAAAATGTCGCTTAAAGGGTTTCTCCTTTCCACCTTCGTATTATTTTTTAATATGGCTAATAGAATAACAGACCATGCTGAAACTCTGACATTGCGTTTTTGATGTTAAATTGATAACTAACCTTACAGATGCAACCCGAATCTGGATCTTGAAATGGTAAGCGGAGAAATTATAAAAAATTGCATTGACAGTTCACACGGAGGGAAAATTCTTAAAGGGCGTGGTATGAAAAAAAAACACGGAACAATTCACACCTATTGACCTAGTCCCAAAGTAAGGAGTGTTCAATTTAGTAAGCGGACATACTTAATTCAATATTAAACCTTCAACTAGAAAATAACTCATAGGTTAGTGGCTGGTTATAAAACAAAATATACGCAAGTTTATCAAGTGTTGAATATTTTTTTTTAATTATCTAATTATTTTTCACGATGGAGTGAATTAATATTGATGATCGCAAATTAATCTTTCAAAAATGGTGTGCAGGCGAATTTTCACTGCGGAAAATTGCGAAAGAGTTTAAATGTTCCAGGTCAGCCGTGAATCAAATCATAAAAAAATTTGGGGAGCATCATACGCTCGACGATTTACCAAAATCACGGCGGAGAAGTGGCCCGGCAAACCCAAATATTGAAGAAAAGGTCGTGCGGCTGTTAAAATCAAAAAAGTACATGTTCGTTCGTGAAATTGCAAAAAAAGAAGGTATTAGCGTAGGCACTGTGCAATATATACAGAAAAGAAATAACATACGGACATATAACAAGCAAAAAATGCCGAAGAGAAGTGCCGAGCAACAAATAAGGTCCAAAAAAAGTTGTCGCAATTTATACGATATTTAACTGCAAAACAAATCTCGATGCATTCTAATGGACGATGAAACGTTCGTGAAGTTTGACAGCAGTACGTTACCGGGGGTTGTAGGAGAAATTGCACCCGATTCCGAAAAAGCCATAAAAATGGACAAATTCGGAAAGAAAGTCCTTGTATGGCAGGCAATTTGTTCCTGTTGCCTCAAAAGTACGTCTTATTTTGCAACCGGAACTATTAGTGGCGAAATTTATAGAAAGGAATGCATCACAAAACGGTTACTTCCTATATATAGAAAGCACAGTATTCCCCCTTTGTTTTGGCCTGATCTGGCTAGTGCTCACTATGCATGTTATATTTATAAATAAATGTCTTCTTCAAAACAAATAACTTTTTGCTTAAAGCCGTGGTAGCCTGGCGGTTTAACCTGTGGTATCTCAAACATCTCGTGGGTTAAAATTCTATCTCACACCTCTGAGTTTTTCGGAATTTATCTGAGGAATTACATTTGAAATTTACCATGAGCTTTACGGTGAAGGAAAACACCACGAGAAAACCTGTATAACCTGCGAAGAAATTCAATGGTGTGTGTATAGTTCCCAAATCACACTGGACCCGCGTGGGCACTACGGCCCAAGGCCTCTGTACCCTGCAGTGAGACGTATATAGGCTGGGATGAATGAAATGAGAGAACTTTTTGCTATGTAGGCTTCATAAGAAGAATATAGAGAGAGTGCATAAGTACAGGGAATAGACTAGAGGTTCACTTTTAACGATTGTGTCTCTAGTTATAGGCCAGTCATATAGCGGGTACCTTAAAATTGCTCAGATTCACGTTGTACACACTCTCATAACGGGTGATAACAAAAATATGAGAATACGTATTGCATCTCCAAAATTAATACTGTCAACCTAGGAAAAAAAAGTTGTTCAGTATGTTGTTAGACCTCTTTTGTGAATGATAAACTTCATTAGTTTTTTTTTCACAAGCATTTATCTGTGTCAAAAATGGCGTCCAAACAAGAAGCTCTGAGACTACGCGTTGGTAATTTTTACAATTCCAATATCAGTTTGGGTAAAAAGTACACAGTGGACCATTTTATCAAGGAAAATGTGCCAATTTCTACCACATATAGAATCCTAGCATCCTTGGCAGTAGCTCGCAAAAGTGGCAGCGGTCGGCCAGCGAAGATCATGACCGTGAGGAGGCACTAACGTTTTTGTATATAATATTCTTGTATATATTCGGTAATAATAAATATTTCTAACTAAACGAAAATCTCATTTAACCTTTTCAACGCCACGCCTCGACAAAACGTAAACCTGCTTTGAATATTATGTCATTGTGTCAAGATCACTTTGACACTGTACTTTGTGACACCTATATGTGTCGTTGGCGTTGAAAGGGTTAAATGCCTCATAAAAGTATTCTCATTTTTTTGTTATCACCCGTTATCATCCACTTTCCCAACTCATCCACATTCACCTTCCCAACTTGTGCACATTCTCAACTCGTCCACATTTCCAACTCTACATTCCCATACCGTCCACCAACCCACTTCGTCGACATCCCAAACTCGTCTACATTCCCTTCTCGTTCACGATATTACCATAGTCGTCCACATCCCAACACGTTCACAGTAGAGACGTACGAATTCACGCACAAGTGACAGAACTGGATTTGACTTTACAGTCAATTTAGCATGTGTCGGTCTCGCAAAGCCGAATCCGGCATCTATACTAATATTATAAAGAGGTAAGATTTGTTTGTTTGTTTGTTTGCATTGAATAGGCTCCTTTTGCCGTTAGAAAGTTACATTATCACTGAGTGACATAGGCTACTTTATACCGCGGGAAAATACCTTTTCCTATGGGAAAATTAATTTATCGCGGGCGAAGCTGCGGACGGAAGGCTAGTACATTATAAGACATTTTTATCCTTAAATACTCTGCAAAACTCTCTCGCAACCGTGCACCGTGTATAGAGGATGACATCGGACACGTAATGACACTGAAATATTAAATAATTTATTGAATCTGCGTTACTTTGCGGAGGTCCATATAATTAATTCATTGAATCAGGCGTTACTTTACGGAGGTCCGTATTAATGAACTGAAACAATTAATTTGCTTACCCGCGACCTTACGATAGCTACGTTTACCTATGTAAGAAATGTCTAACATCTGGTAGCATGGTGAACGGTTGTGCTGCTCTGAAGATGAGCTCTGGTTGAGTTCAAAACGCGTCAGTTTGTGTGGTGTTCATACAGTGTGGGGGTGGAAAAACTGCATGAACACACATTTTGTGACTATACGTAGCAATCATAAGGTGGGTGAGCAATGTAATTGTTTCACTGACATATTCATAAAATCGATATTTTACTCCATTGAATAACTTGATATCGGATAGTTTACAGTCCGAAGTTCGGTTGTAGACAAGTTGGGAATGAGGACGAGTTGGGAACGAGGACGAGTTAAGAATGAGGACGTGTTAGGAATGTGGACGAGTTGGGAATGTGGACGAGATGAGAATTTGGATAAAATACGAATGCGTACAAACTGAACCTGAGCGATTATAATCACAAAATAACGGCTAGCCCTGATTTTTTTAACTTGTAGTTAGGACCACTATCAGTAGAGTATACCTACTCGAATTGACAGCTTCGAAAGACCTGTGGAGTGGTAATTGTTTAAGAAGCGGTTTGCGATACAGTTTTGCATGTAAACATAAATTTGTTTGGCAGAGACGTAGAGCAGGTAGCAGTCTTGCACCGGTTATCGCGGAGTAGCGACACAATTGGTTATAGTTGTTCACAAAGGACGCCTATTTAATAAATAAATAAATACTTATACTTTTGAAATATTCATACTTTTGATTCCCAAAACCATTTTTTCTCGTCTTTTGGAGCTTCACGAATTAATGTGTCATCATCTTCGGGTTTCAATGTACCATCAGTGTCATTATTTTCTATTTCCAGATTATTTTCATTATTAAAGTCATCGTCATCGCGTCTTGAATAATATAATGTCTTTGTCTGATTTAAGGTCACGTCCGAATTCTGTAATTCACATCACTTTATTTATTTATCATGCACTAAAATGACAGCTAGCCAGCACTATCAACTATCTTGTATAACCCTTTGCATTAATTTAATACTCCAACTTGAAGTAACATCAAAGCATAATTACAGTAGCTGCGGAAACTCAGCCATTTTAACTCTAGACCAGCGTTTTTTAACTTTGGGACGCGACCCAAATCGGGTAGCAGGCGATATTGGAATCGGTTGCGAGAATTAATTTAATACAATAACTGAGGGGTATAGAAGCAAACACGCATGTGTCCACATGACTTTTTATTTGACACTGAATTTTATTATGCAGATAAATAAAATGTGTTTTTCACTGTTTTTACAATTGGACGTGTTTGCTTCTATACCCCTCAACTAAAAGAAAAGTTTAGTTTGAATAAAGAAAAAAATAATATTCTTGTAATATTTTATGAAATATTAGGGTCGCATTCAAATATATTTATGCTTTGGGTCGTCAGCTGAAATGGTTAAGAATCACTCCTCTAGACAGTGCAAATAAGGGTTCACCATCATTTCATAGAAATAATTTCATAAATGATCATTTTATAAAGAAAGATTCAAAAACTATTCATGTCACAAACCTATCATTCCTCAAAATTCTCATACTATTATTATTTGACAAATATTCATCAGCAAATATCACACTTTAAAAAAATATTGAGCATTAAGTTTTCATTATAAAAATTATTATTTCTCAAATAAATCGTTTATAAAATACGTCATTTTACAACCTAAACTGCTTTACTCGATCGTCACAGTTCGTTTTTGTGTGGGGTTGCTGTTCTAACCTAATCTACTCGACTGGTATTAGTATTTTGTTTCTGTGTGGAGTCGCAGTTCTAACTTAACCTAGCCTTGTATACAAATAGCAATTCGTTTCTGTGTGGGGTCGCAGTTCTAACCTAACCTAGCCTTGTATACCGGTAGCAGTACGTTTCTGTATGGGGACGCAGTTCTAATCTAACCCAACTAATCTAATCTAGTTTATTGAACATTCTTTTACCATACTTGCCAATGAAACATTTGACAAATAATAATTTATAATACTTATGGGCATTTTCGTAAAAAATATATTCCTGATTTTCCATACAACTTTTTTGTGTCAGTTTTGTGACACTTTTCTTCGGGAAAATACAAAATTCCCACGGGATAAAAATAACTGAATTCAACTTCGGGGCTGATTTTGAAAATTCTTTCATCAGTAGAAAGCTACTCTTCTTCGGGAAAATACAAAATTCCCGCGGGATAGAAGTAAGTGAATTCAACTTCGGAGCTGATTTTATAAATTATTTCACCAATTGTAAGCTACACTATCCTTGATTGACAAAAAAAAAAAAGCAAAAAAGCTCCAGGAAAAAGCAAAATTCCCATGGGATGAAGTAACTTAATTGAACTTGGAGGCTGATTTTTAAAATTATTTCACTAATAAGAACACACTGTCTCTGATTTTCATAATAGGTCTAAGCAGTTATTTCTATGAAACTTTTTTTAATGAAATGATTGGTTATCTCAAATAAGCGGTGCGGCAGGGTGCGGGGCAAGGTCGCGTCCCCAAGTGCGTTCGATGTGTATTGTAACCCGGGACTCAGCCGATTGTTAGCTGTCAGCACCGAGACAAACAATGATACAATGAATGAATTATAAAATGAATTGTTATTATTATGTATAGCGAATACAAATCACAAAATGTTTTTGAATATTTAATTATTTAGGCGCAAGCTACACAGAAGAGACGTGGGACGGGGCCGCGTCCCAGTCGCGGCGCCCCTTGAATCAATTTTCGTACTAAATGTATAGAAGCGTTGCGATCCAGACAGAAGAGAAGGGGCAGAGACGCGGCTTGCGAACAAACGACGCGAACTGCGACGCGCCCCCATCCCACGTCTCTTCTGAGTGGCTTGCGCCTTACGGTACGGTAAGGTAGGTATTAAAAAAATGTTCATAGGTACGATTATCAATAAAACGTGTAGAGAATAAATTTTATTTAAGTAATAACGAAATCGGTATTTAAAATTTGACGTATTTTTAAAGTTTGTATTTGCCTGTTTTTAAATGGATTACTAAATTTTCGTAAAATGTAATAGTGTGATTGACGTATTCTATCTTAACTACATATCTACTATTAATTGCAAATTTCATTAATTTTGAAAGAACATGGATACATAATAAGTATACAATATAATAGATAATAGATATTATGGTTTTCTTGCTAAGTATGATTTACCGTGTTGTCAGCTCCAGTTAGTAAAATATATCTGAAAAATAAAATAAAGAAAATATGAAAATATGAAAACAAATAGTATTGGTTGCCGTGCACTAGATCAAACATGAGACATAACAGATTTTATATTGTTATAATTATAACGTAGGGTAAGTCCAGGATAGATGCCCCACTTTTTGAAATAGCTTTATAATTCAAAAACTTAACAAATTATAGCATTGCGTCCAATGCGTATGATAACTATGGTCCTTAATCTATTATTTTACTGTATTTGTTTTAATATAAATCGTATGGATTTTGTGTAAATCGTACTTTTTTTGACCCCTTATAAATGGGATAGGTGCCTACCGTGGGGGATAGATGACTCGTCGCAAAAATGCGTCAGAGGATAGATGCCCTTTGAAATTAAACAAGTTAAATAAAAGTTATCAGTCTTTTATATTCATTGAAAATTCGCCTAGTTTGATCAGTATGAGCCACGAGCCTCTTCTCATTTTAGAATCCTAGTACTAGATGTTTTACTGAAACAAATTATAAAAACTCAATCAATTCCATATAAAATGTGGTTTTGCTTCTATTTGTAAATACAGAAAAAACTTCACTAAATACCAATCAATATGTACCTACATTACATAACTACCTAGCTAGGGTCAATTGTTTTTCGTAATTTTTGGCAAAACGAAGTCTTAGTGTTATAGACGGTATTCGATAGGTCCTCATTGACTCCTTTTTCTCCCTTATTCATTTCCTCGAAGGCTGCTAGCAAGCTTTCTTCAGACCAGGCGACTTTATGCGGGACTACGCCCTGTTTTCTCTCATATTTACAAGGCATTTCGACCCTCTGCAACATAAAAATTCTTTGAAACAAGTTGAGGATAGATGCCCTTAGGGGCATCTATAGCGATCGAAAACGGGGCAACTATACTTTTCGCAGAGGATAGATGCCTTTTTCGATAAAAAATCAAGTAATCATAAAATCACTATAAAATATACTAATCCATGCAGCCTAAACTTCAGTGCAACCAAATGAGTTAGTTAAAAGCGCAAATTATAAGCCAGTCGAAAGTTATTCAAAAACAAATACTTACGAATATAATTTTCACGCTTTGCGAGATCTCGCCGCGGAAGGTTTTGGCACTCATGAACTAAACGCGTTTGCTCTTGCTCATGATAGCAGCGGCCCAGAGGTTTGCAGGGAGGGGGCTTGCTATTATTTAGTATAATTTTGGTCTCATAGCCTTGCTACTAGTAGAAATTGAAATCGAGGCATCTATCCCACTGGGGCATCTATCCTGGAATTACCCTATATAGATATCCTATGCATGTCAACGAGTTTAAACCAAAATTAGACTAGTGTTATGACACTAGTCTAATTTTGGTTCGCTGTTCAGTTTTGTACACCTTTTTACTGTTGGTAAATATACTTAATTTTTGTTAATCAATAGTACATTGTTGTAGAGGCTAGAAAGTAAGCAATAGATGGACGAGTTAGTTTGAGGGCCGACGCGTAGCTAATTGTGCTTTTTACGACTAATGCGAGGAAATAACAATTAAACAATCGAAACACTGCGTTGCTCTCGCCGATTTTACTTTTTCTTTTGTGACATAATTTAAATTTAAACGAGCGAGGCCATTCTTAGTGGCCAGTACCCAAAACCACATAATTAAAAAATAAAGACCTCATCCTCGTCATGTCCGGCCTGGCTGTTCAGCCAGTATAGTGCAGTGTGCAGCAGGCTTAAAAAGTTAAAGCTGTGGCGTTTTTTCATACTTAAAGAAATTAAAGCATTTTGTGCATATATTATGCGTTTAAGGAAAAAAAACACCTCATTAAAGTCATGAATGACGCATTCTCTTTGGTCAATTTAATTTCACATGCAGCTGACGATTACTTTTGATTGGTCCAATTGTCGTTTCAGCACGCCGGGAATAAAATTCAGAAATTATCTTTCAAAAAGTCGTATCGTATTATGAAATACATATATTGATACGTCCTGTTTTCCTTACATTGTTGTCGTGTTTTGCGCGCCATAAATGAGTCAGCTGTTAAATGTACATACATAGGCAGTTTTGGGTACTGGATTTAGGTTATCTATGGCCACATTTTTGAGCAGTGTCGTAAAAAATATTTAAATACCTATTTAATTTCATTTATGTTCGAAAATACGTATATAACTAGCTGACTGAATGCCGAAAAGATTATTTATTTAATGAGTGCTTCATTGTAACTTACATTATTTTAGGATGCGCTGATAAGGAATAAGTAGTGTCTCCATGATCCACCTTAAAAAGCATAACCATCTGAATAAATAACATTTTAAACAATTAGCAATTAAAATAAAAAAATAACCGGCTAATTATCAGAAAAAAACATGGGTGAACTTACTAGATCTAGCAGGCTAAGTTAAGAAGAGTGGCCCCGCAAGGGATTTGGTGGTAATTTGAGGTGCAGTAGTGGCAGGACTTAAGAACACTGTATGCGTAATATCAGCCTTCGATCTTCTTTTGTTTCAGACTTATTCAAGAAAATGTCAAAAAATCAAGGTAATTTTTAAACTGTTATTTTAGCTAAACCAAGCAAGCGAGAGTAGCCAAATAAATTCTGAATTTTGGAGCTTAAAATTGGGTTCATAATGCATATTTTTACAGTCATTCATATCCTTGAACTTGGATGAAAAAAATATAATATTTTTTCGCTTCATTTTTTTGCCATTTCTCGCGGAGACACAACAATCAAAAAAATTACATAATAAGTCACAATTGTCAACTACGTATACATTGAAAATCACTTTGAAAAATCCTGGTGCGTCATGTCAAAAAAAAAAACATTTACGAACGTATGTCCTCTTTCGTCCATTATGAAAATACTTAATATCTGACATTACGATTTCTTCTACAGATATAGTACGAATAACCAAAGTCTGCATACGTCAACCACGACCTAATGTGTCCATACCCCCTCTTTCTGTGGTGTGACAACTACAGACTTACTTTAGAAGGGGTCTACTCATTTGCCAATACACTGTATTGTAAACATACGTTCGTAAATGTTTTTTTTGACATGGATGGATATGAATGTCTGTAAAAATATGCATTATAAAAAAAAAAAAATCTTTATTAACTTTTACATCGTATTTGACAAATATAACTAAAAGGATAAACAAACAGTAAAAAATGTAAATAATACACACCCTGAACTAGGATAAAATAAAATCCTGTGTTTCAGGTATAAAAGGACTTAAAATGCTAACATAAATAATCAAATGCAAAATACCTACACACCTAATGTTTTAAAGTAGATTTTGAATAAAAGACAAGTAGTAAAACATTTTTGGTTCTAAAATAAGCACTTAAAATAACCTTAACACTATTTAATCCTATTTATTTTAAGACAGTCAATAACTTTTCTGAATCCTCATAAGACATTTTTAGAAGATCTTCTTGGAGAATTTTTTTGGTTTTATTATAATTAAAAGAGTATATGCCTAATTTAGCGTGTAATCTATTGTACAGTAGTGGTGCCAGGAAAACATAAAATCTGGAGGAGAAGGCATGTTTTTTATTAATATTAGGAGGGCAAACTAAATCCTTACGCCTTTTTTTTGTAGCTTCATTGTTAAAGGGAAGTGCAGCGTGCTGTTTAAGAACTGTGCTCATTATAAATAATTGTCTAACTGTTAGTACATTACAAGATTTATATAGAAGGTCAGTAGGGAAAAGATAAGTGCGATTTGTAGAAACCTTTAGAATTGCTCGCTGAGCTCTCTCAATGGTTAGTAAAACCGATTTATACGTGCCACCCCATGACGTAATACAGTAAGTTAATATAGATTGACATAGGGCAAAATAAACTTGTCTTATTGTTGTCGAATCCATGACTGTACGTAATTTTTTGAAAACATATATTAACTTACGGACTCTGCCACTTAAAGCTTCAATATGAGGCCTAAAAGAAAGAGTTTCATCCAATATTACACCTAAATACTGAACCCCATTTAATGCTCCTTAATTCTGAATTTATTTGGTTGCTCTCGCTTACTTGGTTTAGCTAAAATAACAGTTTAAATATTAACTTGATTTTTTGACATATTTCTGAATAAGTCTGAAACAAAAGAAGATCGAAGGCTGATATAACGCATAGATGTTCTTAGGTCCTGCCACTACTGCACCTCAAATTACAACCAATGATGATTGAAGACATGTTAAATTGATCATCCGCGGAAACTGCTATTGTTTTTCCCAAAAACTATCCTATGATTGTTTCAGAGATATGGTCTATTTACAAAATTTCATCTTAATTTTTGTAGCGCCTACGAACGTTTACATCTTACTAATATTATAAACGCGAAAATTTGTATGGATGTTTGTTAGTATTTCACGCTAAAACAATTTGAAGGTTTCTGCTGATATTTGGCACAGAGTTTATTACCTGGATTGACATATAAGATAGGAAAATTGCATAGTTCCCGCTGGGTACTTAGCGATAAAAAAAGAGTATATAAGAAATATAAGTAGAAGTAGTCTTCATAAATGATAAATCAAGTCAATTTCACCTTTTTATCTCCAGTAAACATTCGTCTAAATCCGCTGTAAAGAACTCTTTCATTCTTGCCGTCATATCTGTAAAAAAAGCGATCATTGATTAAATTCTTCAGATTTATGTTCTTGTTTCTCACATAAGTATTATGTGTTCAGAGATAATTATTTTACTAACCGAATTCCTAAATTGTCAGTATGGCCGTACACTCCTTCTCCGTTCTCGTTTTCTCTGTGTGGAAATTTGATTGCCGACTTTAACATTCCTAGAGCGGGCCTTAGAAGTGTGTGACCAGGTAAGATAGGCTCTGCAGCGGGCAAATGTGACGCTCTTGATGGGATTCCAATAACTGTCCCACCTTCATATCGATTAAATTGAAAAATTCGCCTCTGTAAAAGATTCGGCAAACAGTGACTAAATACAATAGTAAAAAAAGATAATATTTGAGCTATACTCTAAAAAGTTTTACATTACTTAACAAAAACATGAGCATTTAAATTTTGTTCCATGCGCTTTACGCAAGTACTTGTAACAAGTAGGTATCAAGTTAGTTAACCAAGGAAAACCAAAGACATTTTAAGTGTCAGTTCACGATGAAACGTGTTTGTCAGATTTCATATTTTGTTTGTATCTAACATGAACGATACACGTGCACATTATAAGAATCGTATCGTGAAATATATTAGACTACTTTGTGGTTAACGTACCTCATTCTTGTCTACAATTTTTCCAATGAAACAATAAAATTACTTTCTTAGTTTAACTGTCAAAATGGGGCAAATCGGCTTAAAAAAGTATAATATTTCATCCGACGAATGCAAAATAAAAGGTATGACGATAAAAAAAACGGCTAAAACGTATGACTTAAACCCCAGGGGGATGCACAACATTGTAAAGAAATTTAGTAACACTTTTATTCCAGGGGATATCTGAATCCGATAGAAAGCCCGGGCCGTCAGACCCAGTAGATACTTCAAAAAACAAACTGACATGTAATGTTTTCATATAAATCGACTTTAACATCCATCCAAGATGTCGTTAAAAGAGCCAGAACTTCCTTCTCAACGATACTGCGAACCATGATTAGAACCCTATAAAAACAAAAACAACCAAAAAGAAACACGTCTGTGTGTGCCCAACACAAACTTGTCCTTAGCCGCAGGCGATTTACCTGCGTTGACGCACACTAAGACATTTTATAAAAGCATATGAGCTTTACCTACTAAATCTATATATATAAAATTCTAAACTGACTGACTGACTGACTGACCGACTGATTGTTGATATATCAACGCACAGCCCAAACCACTGGAAATAGAGACATGAAATTTTGCACATAGATACCTTATACAATGTAGGCATCCACTAAGGAAGTATTTTTGGGAATTCCCACGGGAACGGGAAAAAACGGGATTTATATATTCGATTCCGAGTGACCCTATCTCAGTAACTATAATAACTAGACTCTTCAAATTTAATACACAAGTAGGTATTACATTAGTTAAAACATTAATTACAGGATTTTTCAAAATTCCCACGGGATAAGGAAAAAACGGGATTTATATATTTAGTTCAACGGAATCCTATGAACTATAATTACTAGACTCTTCAAATTTGGCATAGAAATAGGTAATTATAATTGTAAAAAACAGTTTTAAGGATTTTTGGAAATTCCCACGGGATAAGGAAAAAACGGGATTTTTCGTTTAAATGGTCGTAGAAAGCTGAAATTCGGCATTTAGCTTGTTTGGGGAGTGTAGAGGAGCATTGAGAGAGGACTTTCCAAAATTCCCACGGGAACGGGAAAAACAGGATTTTTCGTTTTACTGGTCATAGAAAGCTGAAATTTGGCAAGTGGGTTCCTTGGGGAGTGTAGGGGAGCATTAAGAAAGCATTTCCCGAAATTCTTACGGGAACGGGGAAAAACGGGATTTTGCGTTTTACTGGTTGTAGAAAGCTAAAATTTCAAAATTCATAAGTTTATACTGTAAGTAGGCCGCAAAGGGCTCTTTAACCGACTTCAAAAAAGGAGGAGGTTGTGCATTCCACTTTATGTATTTTTTTATGTAGGTTGTTCACTGATTTCTCGGTCAATTGTGGACCGATTATAAAAATATATTTTTTATTCGAAAGGATACAATATACTCCTTAGATGGTCCCATTGTCACCAAATCAGGATCTGATGACGGGATCTCAGGGAAATCGAGGGCAACCCTTAAAATTTTGTAGGCCCGCATTACGTTTTTCATATATTTTCTCAAGCTATATAAATGTTTGCGTCTGGAAGACATCATCTCATGTTGATGAGCTGATGATGGAAGGTAAAACTCCTTAACGGTTAGGAGTTGAGGATATTTTTTCAAATATTATAAGGTACGTATAGACCTTTAGTTGTATTCTTTCTGTTTATTCAGATGAGCTGATGATGGATGGTATAACTCCTTAACGGTTAGGTCACACAACACCTTAACAAGATACTATAATATGTATAATAACAATGCTAAGTAGGTACACAGCGCTTCCAGTTACTCAAGTTTCCGTAGAAGGTAAGAAAACATTGAATTATACCTAATGCAGGATAGGGGAAAGTAATAATAGGTTTTATATTCTTAACCAATCAATCAATTTTTATTTCGTCATCACAGGTAGATTTTGTACAGATGATAGGCATTACAAAGTGGTTCGGCTATGATGTACCTTTTGGCATACGATAACAAGCCTGGTTATTTTAGTGCCCGCTTCCGAATTAGTGAAAAACATTGTATATAAAGAAAGTTTAGTCGGGCTTGCTTGCACGCTTGCTTGCACGCTTACTTGCACGCTTTCTTGCACGCTTGCTTGCTTCCGTGCATGCATGCTTGCTTGCATCTTGCTTGCATGCTTGCTTGCTTGCCTGTATGCTTGCTTGCTTGATATCTTGGTTCTTTGGAATACTCATGGTTCACGCGAGCGAAGCCGCGGGCAAAAGCTAGTATTCTATAAAATAGTGCACATTGATAATTTGCTGTGGAAGGGCGCGTCTTTGTGAGTGAGCAGGGGGATATGGGAAATATCATAAATATTTTATTTCTCTCGTATACTCTTAAAATACTGCATGACCATAAAAATTTCGCCCATGACAAGGCAGAGTATATGATGCCATACTTTTGCTTTTTTTTTGTGATAATATCGATCGTAAAGTAAAAAGTAAGTCTGGAAATAAATAAAATAGCATATCGGTTCGGATATAACTCGAGACAACGTTGATTACTTATATGTAGATATTGTAGTACGAAGTAAGAATAAATCAAATCAATGCCAATCAGTGCCAGGAAAGCAATCAAAGACGTTATATTAGTCAAATAATAAATAAGTAAAAAAGAAAAAAATAGAATTTTATACTACTTAACTATAATATATACGTAGAACTGGAAAAAGGAACAAAACTGACGGAAAATTAAAAATTAGAGACATATTTTTATCATCAAAATCAATAGCGCTCATAATTCAGTACAATAACCCTAAAATTTCGTAATTTGAAAAAGTAAAGGGTAGGTACACTTTTAATTGAAACCGCCCGTTCCGTCCTTGAAGAGGTTGGTGTGCAACTTTCATTTTAGTTTGCGAAATCAAATTAAGTTCTGTGACAGAAGTGATTAAACGATTTGAAATACTTAAATTGTGCCTTCACGAACATTGCAATCAAAAACTTTTTTCTGGAGTTTTTAATCAAAACTTAAATAAGATAATCTTATCACCAGAAACTTATTTTTAACGGTTTCATAACTAAATGAGGATATAGAAAAATGTTAAACGGTATACTATAAAAATATTAAAAACCAGCTGCTGACTTACCGAAGGTATACTTTCGTATTGAAGTTGACTTGACCTTCGAACTTGCTACAAAACAAATAAGTATTTAGATCTAAATTTCGACAACTTAATTCATGATAAAACTTGAACAAACTTACATTGATGTGATTTAATTGATCTCGTAATGAAATTGCGCAGATTTCCGTAACAATCTGCAAATGGGTATTAAATTATTAATGTTGTTATTCCTCAGCAAAATGGTATAATAAAATGACTGTATTGCAAATAGGTTATTTTCTTGTTGAATCTATTCTGCTTTTGTTTTTATTTATTCTATCTTGCCACGGTTTTTTATAATCTTACGGTTAGTAAAATAAGAACGGGTTTCGTTGCCATGTTTTTACTTAGCGTGTAGCACATTTCGAACTCAAAAGGCACTTTTAGTTTATCTTTTAATGATTTACAGTAACATTAAAATATCAAGAACCCGTGAAATTAACTCAAGGTGTACAGTCAATGTATTTGATTTCTTACCTGCTGTAACATACGTACTCAAATTTACCTTACATGTTCGATGGTAGTACTATCTGTCAAACAAGAGCAAAACGGCGCTATATTATTGAAAAAATAATAATATGTTTATTTTCATTTGATACACCGTGTCATTACACACACGGCCGGTACCATAAAAAAACATGCCTATGATTCATAATAAGAATGTAATACCTATGTATTGTGTAATACGGTATTATGTTATCCTACTTTATCTTCGTCCGATGCTTGTGCCAAGAGAAGCTGACCTGCAGAGAACTGGAAGCAGAAACCTGAAGCTATTTTTAAGTGTTTTTAATAGGCTTTTTAATAAAATATTCTTTATTATTTTGCTAATAAACTTGGTATAGCTGGTACTAGAGTATCAAGTTTGAAGATATAGACCTGATACTTCTCCATAACCTGGCAAATTAGTGTGATTAAACTGATTAATGATTAGGAGTCGTTATTGATAACAACGATTTTATGTAAATTGCCATAGTAATTTGATGATCCTTAGATATACTCGTTGGATAACGGAATGTGAATGGGATAGTACTTCATTAATTTAAGATGGATAATGTAATCATGAGAACAGCTTGGCCTCGTTCTCGTTAAATTAAATCTGTTTATCTATAGTGATCGTTATCAACGTGCACTTTTTGTAGCAAATTATGAGATTTATAATACACATTTATAATCATTTATCCAAATTGGGATCCTTTCGACTGCCATAATTTTATAAGTCATAAATCTATCACTCGAGTTATTTAGAAGCCTTGAAAAGGCATGTTCAGAAAACTATGAATAAGATCGAAATAGTATGTCCATTATCCATAGTTATCTTGTTTAAACATATTTATTAGCTGTCGCCCCACTGGTTCCAGGGTTTCAGCATTTACGTATACATAAAAAAGTTATTCAGAAATAATCCAATAAGGCTGCTCATAAAAAATAAAGTAACATATTCTTAATCTTGATTGACGGTTTATATGAAATGAAACTTTTGCAGTACATTTAATGGAACAAATTGTACCTATTACATGAATAAAACCCCAATCCATCATTCTTTCAGTTCCTCTCATTTGTGACAACTCGTATCCATTTTATACGTATGTACCTATCAATTACTGTCATAGTGTCATAAGCCAATAAATTGATCTCATAGATAACGATAAATTGAAAATTTAAAAAACCCCCAACGCAATTATGTCACTCGTATGTTTGAACGTTAAGTCAATGCCCATTATGCGTCTAAGATCCCTTCCGCAGCTAACAATAGAGCTGATAACTTTGAAAAGGCTGAACCGATTTTGATAAAACATATCTAAAAACCATTGTCAAGAAACCTGCTTTCTATTAAAAAAACCGCATCCAAATCGGTTCACCCGTTTAAGAGCTATGATGCCACAGACAGACAGACACACACACATTGCGGTCAAACTAATAACACCCCTCTTTTTGTGTCGGGGGTTAAAAAACAGGGAAAGAGTTTTACTTAAACTTGATAACCGTGGACGAACAAACTTCGGACTTGACGTTTTTGTTGACTCGCGAACTCTTTGAAATTGTTGAAATATTGCACTAGGTATATTCCTTACCGATGTATTTGTGAGAACCTATTAATGCCATAATCTCTCGATTTCTCGATTCGCGCCTCTCGCTTACTCACGCACACCGGCCGGTAAAGTGTTTTGTGATATACGTAGTGCAGTTACAATCAACCAGCTCAATCCTTGGTGAAAGGAATCATCACCCTCAGCTCATCTCGTACGGCGCCATTATCAGCTCACCAGTAAGCCGTTCCTTCATTTCATCTCCTAACCTAAAACCTCATCTCATCGTCGTGTGCTATTGCCTCCAGCGATAACATTTTCTGGTAGAAGAATCCACCTGGTGCCTCACCATTAGGTCCATTTCACTACATGCTGTGTGACGAACACAAATTGCTAAGCAACTGTGTTACAGTAATCAAATCGCAACCAGTGAGATACCTACTTGCTATTGAGTAGTTTCGGTGGCCAACTGTAGTCATCCACTTCACCTCTTAGTTCCACTTCACCTAATGATGATTTCCAAGAACAAACTCTACTAAATATTCTTAAAGCACTAAAAGCAGGTTACCTATCTGAAACACTAAAAACGATAGTCCGATTTTCGTTTCGGCAAGAACTATTCGACAAGTTTCGTTTTACTTTTTTTCGTTTGTCCGAAAATTCATTTCGAATTTTTACTATTACGCATTTATTGTTTTGTTTTTGTGATCATTCGTCAAATTATGTTTTTCCCTAAATCGTATTTTTCCGTAATATCGGTTATCCGATGTAACGTCTCGATTTTTTTTTTATAAGACATTTTATGGTTTACTTTGATTTCATTTGTCCAATGTAAAGGTTCGTTTCTTTAACTTTTCGGCTTTTCTTAAATTGAAATAAAGAAGAAGAATTGAAGAAATTAATAAACATGAAAGATAAATTGTCCGAAATTCAATGATTCAAAGTTTAGCAAAATATTTCAAATTTTAATTAATTAATTGTTTACATTATAGAAATTTAAAAAAAAATTATTACTGTTAAAACATATACTGAATAGTATTTTAAATAACATTTAATATTAAGTCCTAAATTTACAAAATATTATCAAACAAATAATATTTTCCGGGTGGTCATAAAAAAAAATAACTAACACCAAAGGCTAAATCGGGAGCTTCGCTACGCTACGCTCCCGAATTAGCCTTTTAACCTAACCATTCCGAGTCGCTTCCGCCCTGCACCGCCTTGCTCGCTCGCTCGCCGAGTGCTTGTCATTTACATTATAGAAATTTATAAAAAGGTTAAAAGTGTTAAAACATATACTGAATAGTATTATAATAAATATTAAGTTCCTAAATTCACAAAATGTTATCAAACATATGATATTTTCCGGGTGGTCATAAAAAAATAACTAACACCAAAGGCTAACCTTTGAACCTAACCATTCCGAGTCGCTTCCGCCCTGTACCGCATTGCTCGCTCGCTTCGCTCGCTCGCCGAGTTCTTGTCATTTTCATTACAAATGTTATGACAATTGAGCAATATATTAAACGTTATTCCGAACAAAATTATGTATTTTTTACATCTTAACCAAAATTTTAGCTCAGCGAGTAGCCAGTGTAGTTAATAATATTGTAGGGAAAAGTACACACATATCGTTAAAAAGTGAACTGAAAATTTGTCTAATCGTAGGTAGTGTCAAAAGTATAATTGGATAAATTAAAAATTGGCTAAGAAACAATATTCGTATCAAATCATAGGGCAAGCGAATTAGATGGGAAACATTATTCGGACAAACGATACTTTTACTAAACGTGAAATGGTAAAAAGAAAAATTTACGAAACCTGTCATCGGACGAAAGATAATAATTCAAATAGTTTTCGGAAAAATGAAATTCGGGCAATGATTTTTAGTGTTTCAGATAGGTGGGTAATCCCTACAAGATTTGAAGGATTGGACCCACTTCATCAAACCCCGATTTTGGTGATAATGGGACTGGGATCTGTTTCTCTTGGAAATTGTTAATTTCATTTCATGTTTTATGCATACTTACATACATTGAAAATATTCCATTTCCAACCAAAAAAACTTTTACAAATCGGTTTCACAGGGCGTCGCAATATCGGAATCTGTGCACACTGCACGTGTACGTAGATTTTATACCTTGTCTATATTTTATACTTTGGCAAGTACCTAGTCGTAAGAAGGTACCAACCATTTAACCCTCCAGTTGGAAACTTAACACTGCAGCTCATTATTAATGAATCTTAGATTTGAAGAGGACTCGTGACTTTTTTTCGAAAATATATCTCGATTTGGTTATTTTCTTGTGTGTAGGAAAATTGGTGTTTATTATCCCACGATGCGTATTTAATTAATGTTTAGGTACGTTAGGCTTTGAAAAGCAGGCATGACATACATTTGGGAAAACGGACACAAAAATGTCACCACATGGATTCTTATTATTATTATTCCTTTTGCACAACAACCTTTGCCTCATTTATTTACTTATAGAGAAGACATTATATATAATAGGCAATAGCAGAAACGGAACAAATTTCGTCCAAAACAGGCTATTAAGTATCTCAAAGGATCCAAACAGCAAACTGCAATACCGCAGTTAGATCGATTTCAGCAAAATTCCTAACTATAACGTACATAGAAAAGATACATAGACAAGCGAGAAGACAAATAAACGTAGGTCGGATTGTCTCATAAAAGTTGTGAAATAAAGCAAAAGCCGTTACTAGTTTAATCATAGCATGCAACTAAATAACTGAATTTATGAAAGTACAAACTATCAAATCACAAATTATCAAATCACAAATTATCATGGTATCAACTGCCATAAATGAATCAAAATTAAATACTTAACAGGAGAGCATTTCATCAACACATTGCACTTACTAACAATAAAACGAAATGTTATTCACATAATATGTTTATTTTGATGAGGTAATTTTCAAATTCTATTCAGCGGAATGGTACGTAGTCGTCCTGTAATCAAATGACAATTTATGAACCTTTACTTCAGTTGTTTTTGTGAAGTGTATCGATATGACAATAAATAAATGATACAATATTATTTCCACTCTATAATTTTACTGTACCTCTACCATGAGTTTACACTAGTTTACAGTGACCGTACTCGCTAGCGACGGCGTAAATGATTTGTATGGAGAATTGTACTTCCATAAGTGACCGCTAGAGGCGCTGTACAATTTTCCATACAAATCATTTACGCCGTCGCTAGCGAGTACGGTCACTGTAAACTAGTGTAAACTCATGGTAGGGGTTCTGGATATGATTTTAAGAGACAGGTATAAACTATTATATCCCTTATACGAGCTAAAGATATAATAAATAAATATTTCACATAATAACTATAAGAACGTACATTTGCAATAAATAACGAGTAAGTAACAAGTCTAGGAAATATTTGACATAATGTCAAAAGTATATTAAGGGGCTGTTTCACCACCCATTGATTAATTTTAACTGACGGATAAATGTGATGCCGTCTCCGTCAATTCGAACAAAACAAACAGAGACGGCATCACATTTATCCGTCAAATAAATTTGATCAATGGATGGTGAAACAGGGGGGTAAATGTTTCAACACACAATGTGCTCTACTTTTTAGGGTTCCGTACCCAAAGGGTAAAAACGTGACCCTATTACTGAGACTTCACTGTCCGTCCGTCCGTCCTTCCGTCCGTCCGTCCTTTCGTCCGTCCGTCCGTCCTTTCGTCCGTCCGTCCGTCCTTTCGTCCGTCCGTCCGTCCGCCCGTCTGCCCGTCTGTCCGTCTGTCAGCCTGTCACCAGGCTGTATCTCACGAACCGTGATAGCTAAGCACTTGAAATTTTCACAGACGATGTATTTCGGTTGCCGCTATACCAAGAAATACTAAAAAACAGAATAAAATAAATATTTAAGGGGGCTCCCATACAACAAACGTGTTTTTAGGGTTCCGTACCCTAAGGGTAAAAACGGAAACCCTATTACTGAGGCTCCGCTGTCCGTCCGTCCGACTGTCAACAGGCTGTATCTCGGGATCCGTGATAGCTAGAGAGTTGTAATTTTCACAGATGATGTATTTCGGTTGCCGCTATAACAACAAATACTAAAAATGGAATAAAATAAATATTTAAGGGGGCTCCCATACAACAAACATGATTTTTTTGCTCGTTTTTGCTCGATATTGATAACGGCAATAGGTAGACACTTAAAATATTCACAGAATATTTCATTATTATATAAAATTTAAAAATTAAATCTTAAATTAAAATAAAAAAAATATTTAAGGGGGGCTCCCATACAACAAACGTGATTTTTATACGGCCAAATGCGAGTCGGACTCGCGCATGAAGGGTTCCGTACCATTTCTACAAAAATGGCAAAAGAATCTCGGTTTTTGTATGGGAGATGAAAAAAAACCCAGCCTGTATAAATTCCCGTTCCCATGGGAATTCCGGGAAAATATATACCGTATGTTACTCTCGGAACTGAGATGAATCTAATGACGCACACTTCAAAATCCATTGAGCCGTTTATGCTGCATGGCGTGCCAAAGAATGATACATATTTACATACAAACATAAATACATACGATCGAAATACATACCTAACTTTCCTTCGGTATCATTCTTTGCCACGTACTGCAGCCTAAACGCCTCAATGGATTTTGAAGTGTGGGGTGTCATTAGATTCGTTTCAGTTCCGAGAGTGACATCACTACATAGTATAAAACAAAGTCGCTTCCCGCTGTCTGTCTGTCCCTATGTATGCTTAGGTATTTAAAACTACGCAACGAATTTTAATGCGGTGTTTAGGGTTCCGTACCCAAAGGTTAAAAACGGGACCCTATTACTGGGACTTCGCTGTCCGTCCGTCTGTCTTTCCGTCCGTCTGTCACCAGGCTGTATCTCATGAACCGTGATAGCTAGACAGTTGAAATTTTCACAGATGATGTGTTTCGGTTGCCGCTACAACAACAAATACTAAAAATTTAGGGAAGCTCCCATACAACAAACGTGATTTTTTTGCTCGTTTTTGCTCGATATTGATAACGGCAACAGGTAGACGCTTGAAATATTCACAGAATATTTATTTATATATTTACTTTAAAAATAAATAATTAAATTAAAATAAAAGGGGACTCCCACACAACAAACTTGATTTTTTTGCCTTTTTTGTACCTAGATTAGGTAATGGTTCGGAACCCTTCGTGCGCGAGTCCGACTCGCACTTGTTTTTTAATAGATTAAGTGATTCAAGAGGAAGCTTTATATGTATAATACATGCATAATATAGTATTATTTGGCGTGAAATATGTTAGCGAGGGCTGCATATGAAGACGAACGACGAGAACACGGAAAATTTCAAGCTAATATAAATACCGTAAACTGGAGTTACTTTTAAAAGCGGGGCTACTTTAGAAAACAGTTTTTTACGCCGTGTCCTTATTTTTTTAGACCATCTGTGGCAGTGAAATAACTACCTTGATAAATCACCTAACTTTTTACGTTATTTGCTCAATCGAGCTATGAATATTTGCGTTTTTATAACCATTTTACATCAATCAAAGTAGCTCCAAAATTTCCTAAAGTAACCCCAGTTTACCGGCACCGAAAAATAATAACAAACAACAACAACAACTTAGCGTGTCAACTAACTCACTATGACGTCTATGAATGCACTCCGTGAACTGTCACATTGATGAAATAACCAAAACGAATTCAAGAACCACGTACGCTTTACATTACCACACTGTTCTATGACGCTTTAAATTAGCAGGGTTATTTCTATATTTTTAATGGAAGGGCTTGGATACTTAGCTTTTTGCCCAATATCATGCTCACTCAGTCTTTTCAATATAGTTAGAAAGAGACAGCACAGTTCAGTGTGAAGTTAGGCACGTCAGTCAGTCACGTAGCGAAAACTACACGAAGGATCGAGTTAAGGTGGAACGGCACGCTCTAGGCGCGAAATTCAAACTTTTTACAGTTTTTAATTTATTGTGGGTAAACGGTGTAACTGTTTAACTTCATATGGTATTTGCGCTTATAAAACAGTGTTCTTTATTTTATTGTGTAAAGTTTTTTAAGAATAAAGCTATTAGCTTGAAATACAAGTTGTCAAAACGTTGAAAGTCCGAATTTCTATGTTTGACAACTTTTATATCAAGCTAACAGTTTTATTCTTAAAAAGCTTTACACAATAATATGAAGAACACTGTTTTACAACCGCAAGTACCATATGAAGTTAAACAGTTACACCGTTTACCCAAAATAAATTAAAACCTGTAAAAATTTTAAATTTCGCGCCTAGAGCGTGCCGTTCCACCTTAACGTTAGCGAGTGTAGTAAACGTTAACGTGACTCATGGTACGAGTTTAGTAGAAAACTATTCGAAGCTCGTTTACTCGCTATCGACTGTAGTAACGTAATGTGTGTTTTCGATAGCAACTCATGGTAGAGGTACTGTATCATGCCGTTTTAATAAATTCTGAGAAGTTTACGGTTTCAGAAAAAAATCGTGTCGGTCTTTTGACCCATTCGATGTTTTAATACATTTGGTCTTTCGTACTTCGGTATTGTAATACATACCCGTTGGGTGCTACCAAAAGTTGCGTGCTACCCTCAGCAGCCGAGTAGCGAATAAAAAAATTAAGGAAATAAAATCATTCTGTGTGTAAGAAAAAACACTGTCTGTCATGTTTTTATAAAGAAAGAAAGAAAGAAAAAACAATTTATTGCCACAAAAAACAAATTGAACAATTAAATCCTACATATTAAACATAATACATAGTCGTAGAAGTTTGTGACAATAGGTGTCGGTATAAGACCCATACCTATGTAATTCTTTAATAAATGTTGTTGTAAATAATGTGTCGATAACTTATTTCCCATCACTAATTATTCCATAATTAAACCTATTATCCAGTGCGGTTTCGGGTTGTAAGACCTTATACTTATTTTTACATATATCTCTTAAGTAAATAACAGGAACCCGGGGCGAAGCAAGTACTATAACAACCAACTCGTCTGCTAGCGATATTGATAGGTAGGTATCCAAAATTTTACGTTTTCGCATACTTAGAGACAATTCTACCGGTCGATACCTTACTAGGCCTATGAGCCACATAACGCAGAGGTAGAGAGTTTAAGTAACAGGCCAATGGGCCTTCTAACGCACCATACTAAAAAACCGGCCAAGTGCGAGTCGGACTCGCGCACGAAGGGTTCCGTACAATTATCTATAGAAATCACGTTTGTTGAATGGGAGCCCCCCTTAAATATTTTTTATTTTAATTTAATGATTTATATTTAAAGTCAATAGGTACATAATTAAATATTGTGTGAACATTTCAAGCTTCTACATGTTCCCGTTATCAATATCGAGCAAAAACGAGCAAAAAAATCACGTTTGTTGTATGGGAGCCCCCTTAAATATTTATTTTATTCCATTTTTTAGTATTTGTTGTTATAGCGGCAACCGAAATACATCATCTGTCAAAGTTTCAACTCTCTAGCTATCACGGTTCCCAAGATACAGCCTGGTGACAGACGGACGGACGAACAGCGGAGCCTCAGTAATAGGGTTTCCGTTTTTACCCTTTGGGTACGGAACCCTAAAAACGCTATTTTCGGTCCCGCAGCGAACTTGTTAAGCTAACAACTGGCCAAAATCGCACCTGGTTAAAGTACCACCACTTGCGTCCGAAGAATAGATCGGCACCAGTTGGCCCTAGGGAGTTAAATTGAGGAGCTTTTGGGTTAACGTTCACGTGATCGCCGGTCATCTGAAAATTATATAGTTTTATAACTTAAATTTATGAAAATTAACACAACATTTTGTAATGAGAAGTAAATTTTTAGCCATACCTATTACAGACTGATCGACACGATCACGACGCGGAATCTAATAGCCCGATACCAAATATCACCTTAGGAAGCGGCAAGCTCAAAAAGTCCAGTAAACCGCGGTGGATAACCGATAGGGCTGATAACGTGCGCGCGCAATGAGGTCGTTGAATCTCTGGGTCGCATACAGCGGCTCGATAGGGGAATAAAAGCGCTTGGGCGGGTTATTACTTGTGAGGTTATTTAGTGACGTACAGACTGGGCTATGCTTTATATGGACTTGAATATGCTTTATTCTAGATAGTTCACTTAAATAAAGACAATGAATAAATACTCAACTGCATAATTCCAAACCCAATTTTGTTTGTACCGATTTTTGTGTACTGTATAAGGATTGCCAGGATTTTTCTCGTAGTCAGACGAGTCGTCCTCAGAAGAATCTTCCGTCTCCTCGGAGGTATGGGTCACATTTACTTCAATTTCAGACGCGTAATATGGTTGTCTACTTTTGTGCTTTTTCCCTCGACGACGAGATATCATTAATCCCTGGACCAACATATTCTTAATTCATTGTATTGTTAATAAATCAGTTAAAAAATGACAATTGCTGGGTGGGTTTTGGTTATAGCTGTAGAAAAAGAAAACATAGATGCCGTTAGAGCCATTACACTGGCGATTTGCGAAAGTATTAGAAGCGGAGCGAAAGCTCAGCGTGTTCGCCCCGGGCGCGGAACGGATTCGCCGCTTCTATAGGGCTGGGACGCCATCATGTACAAAAACTGAAGTGAGTAAAATAAATGGATGTTAGCTGACGTACGTGAGTGTACATCATGCCGTCCCAACCCTATAGACACGATGAACTCGCTGCGTGTTTGCGGCGAAAATGTTACGAATTCGCGGCGAACACGCTACGCGTTCACTCCGCTTCTAATACGTTCGCAAATCGCAAGTGTGTCTTAGATTCGATTGCCTTAATATAATGACAGCAAAAAATTGGATAACTCTTGGCGTGCATGAAAGAAAAATAAGCTTTATTTTCTATATTTAAAGAAGGAAAAAGATTAATCACTTAGTTAATGATCAGAGGCCTTATTTTCTAACGATCTGGGGTTTGCCCTCGCTTTCACCATCTCTTTCTGACACCATCTTATACCGTTTGACAGAAAGAAATAGTAAATGCGAAAGCAAGCGTCGGCGCGGACAATAAGCGTACAGGTCAATGAAAATGAAATTTGGCAGGGAGCTAGTTTATACGTAGGAGAGATCAGCTAAAAATTGATTTTGCGACTTGACCGGATTAAGGTGATCTAGGAGTTTCGCAAGTTTATATGAAAGTCCTTGGTTTTTTTGCTTTTTTTTCCTCGTGGGTAGGTATATCTACAGACGTGCCAAATTAAAAAAATCTTCTTTCTGTATGTGCTTGTCATGTAAAAATATTTTGATTCAACTAATTCGAATATCTGGTTGTGGGTTAGTAATAGACGAAAAAATACTAACTTCATCACTTTCTGAAGATTCCTGATCCCTGGAAACAAAATCGTTTTCTATGGTTTTTTTTTTAATATGAATATGAATATTATATCTATACCGCTATGATAAGTTCTTTCTAAAGAACGATAATAATAAATTTATGTCGATAATTGCTCCTTTGACCCATCTTATACGGGAAGTTAAGAAATGTTTACATTTTGGCCTCCGCTGACTCATACCACAAAATAAATAGGTACAGAAGTCAATCAAGTGTATTTACTTCACTTTTCATACCTACGCTTGGCGGTCGCTCTAGGGTTGTCAATTATGGCATATGCACAAAAAAACTACCGTGGTAGTGGCACTCGTATCTAGTTGTTTGATTTATTGTTGATTATTAAACGGGAAGAATGGAAATATAAATGAATAACAAGTAAAATATTTTTATTAGCGTAGCTTCTAAACGGATTATCCTAGTTACACAATTTTCATTGCCCTATCGGTTTTAGACCTAAACCTATTTATTAACACTAAAAACAACACACAAAAAAACATATTTTCAACTTACGTAATATTACCGCGAATATTAATGGCGTGAATTTACCTTACAAAAATGTAGTTAGGTACTTCGTTTATACTGATTCAAAATAGGAAACTGTTATTACTTTGGGAGTCGGGGCGGGGTGCTTACCTACCTACCTAACTATTCTATGTAACGTTAAAATGAACCATCGAAATACAAGCAGATACCTACTTAACTTACCTCTCTGAAACCACTGGTAGCTTAAAAAACGACCATTCACCGTTTAGGGTTGAATTTAAACAACCGTCCACTGAACATTGCACTCAAAAAATTCCACAGACGCGCGTCTCAAGCGGATGGCAATCGCGCTCAAACTGATCCGAACTGATCCGAGATAACGTGTCTGTGAGCAGTGTCTATGTGTGCGTTGCTCGAGCGCACTTTGTATGTAGATTGATTTCTGTACCTATTTATTTTGTGCTCATACATTTCAATTTTGCAGATACATACAAAAGGTTAAAAACCTGTAAAAGTAATGCGAAAAAACGATTCAACATCTTCTAATATATAAAAATCTCGTGTCACGGTGTTTGTTATCGAACTCCTCCGAAACGACTTGACCGATTTTTATGAAACTTTTTTCTCTGTAGGTATTCGGTAGGTATAAGAATAGGTCGTAGGCTATTTTTATTCTCGCAGATGGAGTCGCGGGCAACAGCTAGTTTAATATAATAAGTATATGTATAAAAATCTCGTCTCACAGCTTCCGAAACGACTTGACCGATTTTTATGATTTTTTTTGTATATATTTGGCAGGTCTGAAAACAGCTCGTAGGCAATTTTTTATACCCCTATTCTTCGCAGAAGGAGTCCCAGGTAGCAGTTAGTAAAAAATAATATATATTTTTTTACATTCGAAGACCTTAAGAAATTATTAAAGCGGCTACCTCCCCTCGTAGTCACCACCATAAACATCGAAGCTTTCAAGGTAATCAAAAATATCTGAACGTAATAACGTACGCGATTGACAATACAGTCGTGTTCAGATATTTTACACTCCTATGTTTGCGATGAAGATGATTGTACCTACCATAATTTTAATGTTATTTTTTTGGGTAAGGATTATTAAGCTTAATTCTTAAAAAAGTACGAAGAAAACGCTTTTAGAGACATGCTAATTGCAATTGTGGTTGTCTATTTTTTGTAATGTACATCGAAAACCATTTCGAGATAAATGCTTTTATAATCGTTTTCTGTTGTTTTTAATTTTTAACCCTTAATTTGACAGTGTATGATTTATCATACAAGGTATTCAAATAATTCTAGAGATCAAAAATAAACCTTTTTTTTTCCCAGTTTATTTTTTCATAGTAGGAAGATGAACCACTAAATTGATAGAAAATAATTCATGACACTGACAACCTCAACAATCCGTTGTCAACAAAATGTCATGGCAAAGGAAGAATGATGCACTTTCTGAGATAGTAATTGTTGTTTTTACTTGTTTTTCTCTATGACACATGCTGTTTTATTTCTCAATTTACAGCACTGTAATGTATTTTGCATCAGTTTTTATTAAAAATTACACTAATCAACTGAACCACTAATAACTATTTCGCTTCAAACTTGTTGTATGATGTGTCATACACTGCCAAATTCACTAAAAAATTGTGTTGTATGCTGCAGCATACACTGCCAAATAGTGACAAATAATAGCAAAGAAAAAAAAATACAAATAAAACAATAAATTAAAATAGCAGACCCAGCTTATTCTATCGAAGAAATAAGACACAACAATAAGTCAATTTCTTTGTTTTACCACTCAAGGGAGCAGTCGCCTCTGCTCGAAATTTACCACATTGATCTGTATGACGTGAAACATTCGCCTGTGTTTTGTAGCTCGCAAAAACAATAGAAATTGACATTTTAATACTACACAAAACACTAATTTATTCGCCACCAAGTTTCTTTTGACGTAATTGTACAAGAATTCGTTAATTTTAGTTTTTTTGATAACTTTTTTGCTAGCAATTTTTTTTCAGAAAAAAGGTAAATGAATCGATTTTTCTATTTTATTATGTCGAATATTGTTATTTTCTCTAAAAAAGATAATTATTTATTTCGTTTTAAGCAATTTCTTAAATAATAATCATAATCGTTTGTAACAAATAATTATTTTACTTTTCCCACGATAAACACCCTTAATTTGGCAGTATAATATTGTGTCATACATGTTTTTTTTTTCAAAATAAGGCAAATAGATTTATTTAAATATTTCCCATGTCTAATTAGAGCTATGTAAATTTGTTAAAATAATTCAAAATAGAAATTTATATATTTTTTTGCCTGCCAAATTAAGGGTTAATAATATAATGTAATGCATTTATTACATATGAAATAAGCAATGACCTCCATTTGACATTGAAATATATGTTGTGAAATATGAGATGCACTTTATTCTGTGTGAAATAGAATTATTTAGAACGCAAGCCGCTTCAACCTTAATGATTGGGTATCAATGAGGGAGGCCTATCTCCAGCAGTGGACATCCTACGGCTGAAATGATGATGACGATGTTGAATTCAGTTTAATTATAAAGTGAACTAAATGAAAAAATATTGAATTTGGTTTCTTGTTGACTTTTCTATACAAAATAATCTAAATACTTTAAGTTTTTCTTTTTGGACAATCGCAATTATGTATTAACGGGGAAATTATGACTTTCTCATCTTATAAAATCGAATTCATTTTTGAAAGAAAGAAAGAAAGAAAGAAAGAAAATACATTTATTTACAACAACACAAGACACATAAATATTTTTACAAAAAGAACAATACAAAAAATATTTTTACAAAAAGAACAATACAAAGGCTAAACAAAAAAAAAAGTGTCATTGCGGTTGTAAATTGGACACTGGCTCAGCATAATGCTGAGGCGTTTATAGCACCCCAGCGCTGATTTACAGCCAGCACCGTCGGTAATACCCGGAACGCCACACAGATAGATAAACTGTACACTTATAAATATAAAGCGATAAACTACATAAACTACATGCGTAAATGGATAATTTGCAGATCATAAAAGCAAATAATTTCAACAAAATTACTTAATAATAAATCACTATAACTCACTTGCCAAGTATACAACTATGCGCGGACTAAAACAAAAAGTGAAATAACCGAGACAAAGAAAAATTAAAGAAGTTTTGTGAAATAGTGCTGGAAAGGAAAGGAATTAAGTTTTCTGAAATGACAACAAATACCCTTTAAGCTTTCGCCCAAAGGTGTACCTGCTAGTCACTCCTAGGATGGGAGGGGGGATGTCATTCCAGCACTTAGACGCCGCAAACCTGAAACTGCCTCGAAACGCCACCGTCCGGTGCGGCGGAACAATAGCCTTAAATCTGCGCACACTTTTCGACCACGTGATTTTTTCAAAAAGGTACGAAGGCGTCTTGTGCCGCGCTACACCGAACAAAAGGGTTGCAAGATGCAAGCGCCTGCGATTGTGCATCTTAAGCAAATCAGCAGCGTTCAAGTACGGAGTGACATGTGACCGAGGAGGGATTCTGAAGCAAAAACGAGCACATGCGTTTTGAACTCGTTGGAGCAATCTCCTAGAACGACCAAGTATGCAACCATCATAGACGACATCACAATAATTTAATCTAGACAATACGAGCGATTCACACAGTCGGACACGCAAATCCACACTGAGGTAATCACGAATATTGTAAAGAATCCGAAGGCGATAGAAGCAGCTGCTAACTAACTGAGTTATATGGCTCTCGAAGCGTAACTCGCCGTCCATAGTTAGCCCAAGATTTCTTGCTACATCTACCCTTTCTATTGGTTCGCCCATGACAGCAACATTCTCGGTAGCCAGATTTTTTAAAGTATTACTAATCTGATGCTTAGATCCAAATATAAGATACTTAGATTTTTTGGGATTAAGAGCCAGACAGCTCCTCCCCGACCAGGAAAAAACGCGATTAAGGTCCGCGTTAATGCTCTTCACGACGGTGACTGCATCTGAAGGCACACTGGATGCATACAGTTGCAAGTCGTCGGCGTAAAGATGGTATTTACAGTTCTCCATACAGGAAACGATATCAGCGCTATAAATTATAAAAAGCAGCGGACCCAAAATCGAACCCTGCGGCACTCCTCTGATTACAGGACTAAGAGAAGACCGTAAAACACCACCATGCATTCCGCGTAACTCAACTGTTTGCGCCCGGCCGGACAAGTAACTGTCAAACCACCTAATCGCCATAGCATCAAATCCGTAATATGACATCTTAGATAATAGCAAGGACAAATTGATGCAATCAAAAGCCCTAGAGAAATCCAAAAGTACCAAAATGGTACTTCTGCCAGCATCCCTTGCCTGTAAGATGTTGTCGACTACATCAAGTAACGCAGTTGCAGTCGATCGACCCTTGCGAAAACCCGACTGTAGTTCAGGCAGGATGCTATTTTCCTCCAGGTATTCTGACAGCTGATCACAAATTACCCTTTCTAGTATCTTCGATGTACAAGGAAGGATACTTACAGGACGGAGGTCGGATAGGTCAGCTGGATTCGGTTTCTTAGGTAATGGAGTCACTCGAGCGTTTTTCCAGTCTGTCGGGAATGTTGCAGTCATAATACTTTTGTTGATAATAAATGTCAGAATGTCGGCAGTCCTTGAAAGTGTCAGATGAAGCATGTCAACTGATATAGAATCCAATCCCTTTGCTGTAGATTTTATTCTAGTAATAATTTTAGCCACAGTCGTCGAAGTCGTTGTTGTAAGTTTAAAAGTCGAGTCTCCGTGCCTGTGAAATTCGAAAAAAGACAAGTCTGATACAGTTACTTCTGACTGCCCTGGAACGTTGAGAAATTGGCGATTTATTAGGTCAGGGTCATTAAAGTGGTTTGGTAAGTCGTTTTGCACTTGTGGCTCTGGAAGAACCGTCCGCTTCAAATTTTTCCAGAGAGTCTTACTGTCAGTTGTGTCGCTGATATGTTGTTCGAAGAAGGCACGTTTCTCGTTACGGATTGCTGCAATGACGAGATGCTTCAAATCCAGATAGTACTGCTTATGTGAGTCCAACTTAGTACGCTTAAATCTCGAGTGTGCTTCGTTTCGTAGGCTCATCATAAGCCTCACATTACTGGTAAGCCATGGTTTTGGTGCCTCCTTCATCGCAACAGTCTTCTCCGGTGCATGTCTGTCAAAAAGTCCAAGTAAAAGGTCATTAAAACGTCTCACCATTTCGTCAACGTCTTCGAGGCGTTCTATCTGGCTCCAGTCTATTTCGTCAAGGTCACGGTTGAAATCAATAAAGTTTATGTCTTGTAAAGGTCTATAAGTGATCATGGTTGGTATAATTTTCCGCTTTTTAATGTTTAACTCTGTTGTGATAAAAGCATGAGCACCGAGTTCCGGGACATGCTTCACATCCACACTCTCAACACGAGCGTCAGTACATACCAGGTCTATGGTCGTTTCACTATGGCTAGTAAAGTGAGTCGGTTCATTTACGTGCTGTGTCAGATCAACTGTAGTCAGAAACTGCATCAACTGCTTAAATTTACTGTCATTTTGGTCGGAATAATTTATGTTAAAGTCACCAAGTAAAATCAATCGGTCATAGTTAGTAAACGATGTAATTGAGTCAGTGATAGCATCAAAAAATGTGTCAACATTTAGCCACGGAGGTCGATACGCTGTGCCTACTATTAATTTTTTACAATTAATTGTAAGCTTAAGCCACATTTGCTCGACGACTTCGGCAGGAGGGTGCGGCAGCGTACGCGCGTTCATGCCTCGGCGCAAATAAAACCCTACTCCGCCTCCTCTAGCGCGGACGTCAGCTGGCCGTGGCACGTGTCTCAGTCGGTATCCTGGCACAGTGGGCGCGCGCCCTTCCTGCCCTGCGCGAAGCCAAGTCTCATTGATGCATATCACGTCCGCGTCTGTCTCAGTTATAGTCAAAATCAACTCGTCGTGCCCCGTACTGAGGGATCCAGCATTAAACAAACCAACTTTAAAGTTTTTAGAATGATGCATAACAATAATCAGAATGTACGGAACAAAAATAACAAACGGGTAGCTGTATACATGCAAGTAAAGTGCGGCCTGAAACATATATAATAAATAAAATACAATAAAGGTGTATACAACTACGTAAAATATTAATTAATAATACTATAACGTTCCAGAATGATCCATCAAAAAGTGCACGGTTAAGTGTGAAATCCACACCCGCAATGACACCAAAGAAATAAAAAATTACAAAAATTACAAACAGCGAAGCAACAACAAGAAAATCAACAGAAAAAACTGACAATATCAAATAACTGAAATTATTTTCTTTAAAAATACCAGATATACACAAAACAATACGAAAACAGCTAAGAATTATTTCGACCGCCACATTCGGACCTAAAAATATCTAGGTCGACCGAGCGACGAATGCGATGGCACGGTTGACCGTCCCTCTGACGAGCAAAGATTTTGCCATCGCGGGACCACACGTACCGCCAGGGCGGCGGCCGCCTCCCGAGCCCGCTGAAACAGCTGCCGATTGGCGGCCGTGAGGCGCTCGTTCACGTAGAAGGGCTGCGGAGGCGCCGCCAGGCCCAGGTCCGCGGTAGTAACGCCACGGCGCACGCGCGCGGCCCGCAGCACGTCATCGCGCACGGCGCGGCGCGCCAGGCGCAGCACCAGCAGCCGCGGGCGGCCCGCGCCGCTCGCCCTGCCCGCGCGGTGAACCGCCACCACGTCTCGCTCGTCGAGTTGCACGCCGAGCTTGGCACAAATCCGCACCCCCAGACCGGCCGGACTCTCCCCCGGCTCCTCCGGCACATTGGACACCTGCACGTCGTTGCCCAGGAGCTCCTGATCGCGGTCGTTGAGCTCTAACTGCAGGGACGCAACGGCCTCCTCGAGCACCTTGTGGGCCGCCGATACGGTGCTGTCCGAAACCTGTTGTTCGATGGCGTCGACTCGGCTATCCAGTCTGTCAATTTTCTTATTGAATTCCGCCATGCTCGTTCTGACATCTACAAACTCCTGACGAAAATCCTTCAATTCCTGTCGGACGAGTTGGAGTTCCTCCCTGAAGAGCCGTATCTCCTGACCGAGGACCGACGGCACCCCTTCCGTCTCAACCTTCGTCTCGCCAGTTAACGGTGCCGCCGGCGCCCGCGCGCCGCCACGCAATGACACCACACTCGAGTGGCCCGCGGCGGGCGCAGCCGCAGCAGGCGCGGCCGCGACAGACGACGCGGCCGCAGGCTGCTGGTGAAGGCCCTTCACTGGGGTATCCGCCTTATTGTCCCGCGGCTGAGATCTCTTGCACACCGGGCAATTCCAGTCCTGTGGGGCCGAGGCCGCAGCAGCCATGCCCACACAAGCGTGGTGGTACTCACCGCCACATTTTGGGCATGGTACTCCAACACCCCGGGCCATAAACTTCGCACATGCACCACACTTTTGCATTTCAATGTTTTCAGTATTTGTACACAATTGAAATTATTTAATTCTCTAGTAGTGTGAAACTGCCAACAAGAACGCACCCTTTTTCAAGTTTCTGAACGGAATCCGAAATTGCTAAGTTGGTAGTGCTATCGGTCTTGACGTTTGGCACCTCTCTCTGTGTCACCGTGACAGTTGACAGTTATCAACAAACAGGTGATCGCATTACCTGATATTGGTTAATTAATTTAAGTGAAATCAGACTGTTATTTCAAACTATTTGTCTGATTGCTTGAAATTTGTAATAATAATAACAATTATCTGACCAGTAAATAGCCCGAAAACCACCTCAAACAGCTCACCAAAGTGTTGTGATGATATTTTCAAGTCGGCAATGCTCGTATCCTGGTATCTTGCTCAGTTTCGTTGATGTTTGTAATGTTCTTGCATTTAATTATTTACAAAATCACTGCAGCGCAATTCAAAACGTCCTATCATGTGACAGTTCGCGGGTAGCGGGTTATTGATAAGTCGGAAATTTCGATGTAGTAACTGTTAATAATGGCCTATCGACGAGATTATAAATTCTACATCTCTCTTCGCCGAGAACACAATATGAAGGGTAGGTACACGGAAAATGAGATTTTGATCTCAAAATGTAGAGCTCCCAAACTACTACTTTTTTCTTCACTTTTAAAGAAATGGTTACCATAGCAATTGTTCGTGATGTGATGACTAACTTTTAAACCGCTATAACTCAAAAAGTTACTTTGGTATGTTCTTTCAATGTAGCCTTCACATGTGATAAACATACTGCGAAAGATTTCATAGTGAGAATGTACGTATACTTACATGTCTAACATTTCTCGCGCATCGTTCTCTGCGTCTGAATTCTCATAGTTTATGGAAAACTGGGTTCCATCACTCTCGTAGTATTCAGGCTGCAAGTGAAATCGGTATCCGATGGTGTTAAATAATAAACTATGGATAGCATTCAAAATTGTTGCAATTGATTCAACCAGAGGCCGTATTGTCTAACGCTTCTGACGCTTGCCTTCGCTTTCACCATCTCTTTCTGTCGTTATTTTATACCGTTTGTCAGAAAGGAATAGTGATTGTGAAGGCAAACACCAGAAACGTTAGACAATAAGCCTGCTGTTTAAATAAAGTAATGGTACCTTGTTATTATAGCCGGCTGAATTTAATCTAAAGAAAGAATTTATTGAATCAGGCGTTACTTTGCGGAGATCCATATCAATGAACTGAAACAATTACTTTGCTCACCCGCGACCTTACGATATCGCGACTTTATGTAAAAAAAATGCGTGTTCATGCAGTTCCTGGAGGTGGACCTCCACACTGTGCGAACAGACAAACCCAACTATCACCACCACCAAACTACACTGACGTGTTTCGAACTCAACCACATCTCATCTTCAGAGTACCGCACAACCGTTCACTGTGCTACCAAATGTTAGAGTAAGAGAAAGTAACTGTTTCAGTTCTAGAGAAAGAACGTATCATAAATATTTTTTTAGATTCATAAATAACACTTTTTTATTTATACTATCGACTCATTGGTTCCGGATGCTTCGAAATTAATAATATTGTCAATAACAATATTAAGACAGAAATAGAAACATTTATTTGCTAGAATACGGCACAATAATAACTTCAAGTAAATATTCAGTCGACATAAAAATTGACTAACAAAATATTAGAAAATTTGTCATTATTATTAGACATTACACAGAATTAATGAATTACGTTTGATAAATGACTTGCAGCCATGATGGATTGATTTGTTATATCATCTATATTTTTTTATTATACATTATTATTTACAAAATCCATTACACTATAAAGGCAATATTTAACCATTTAGTCAGCTTCATCTTAAATTCCTTATCTAGCATCTCTTTCAAATCATTAGGAAGGTTATTAACTAATAAAAAAACAATACACATAATATTCGTGGCATTTCTCCTATAAACATCAAAATGACAAGACGTCTGCTGTAGGTAATATAATTATTTCTATGTTTTGCATCCAGTTCTCCGAACTTTTCGCCACGCGTCTTAAAATTAGTTATTATTTTAGTAAATAGACACGAATTTCAGATGTAGATAGAACCTAAGGGGAAAATATTAAACTTAAAAAAAAAGCTTTTGTCAAACCGAGCACTACCTACTACAACACGTAACCACTTTTTCTACATTAAAATCGCCAGCAGAGTTCCCCCAGTTGGTAGGCAGTTAAGGCTGCCCCAATGTAAACCGAATTTCTAAGTCTTGATAAGGCGAAAACAAAACTTGCCAATTTAGAACATACCGAATTAATATGATGTTTTCAGTTTATATTTTCGTCAATTAGGTACAGTTAAGGGCAAAAATATGTATACACTTAGTACTTTGTCACTTTAACCACTGTGACAGTTCATATATGGCAGTTATAATATGACGAATATAGACAGGGTACTAAAGTGTATACATATTTTTGCCCTTGACTGTACTAAACCTAAGAATTTTACACTATGAGCCTTATCAACAGGAGTGTTATGAAAATTTACAATTGGATCTATTGGTCTTGATGATATGAATAAAATTACATAATGTAAACGAAGTCTTATTAAAATTATTATTAAGATTATAATTATTTGTCCAAGTATTGATGTCTGCCAATGCTATATTTATATTTGATTATACATATTTTAATTGGTTACCTTTACTATATTATCATTGCGTCGTATACACTTTTGCGACGTAGCTTGGGGAAGGTCATTAATGTATAATAAAAATATCAGTGGACCTGAATTTTTTCCCTGGACCTGGACCTGAATAGTTCAGGGGTGCTATTGACAAGTAAGTGAGATAGATCTACACTTCTCTTTTAAAAAACTGTTCTCCGCTGTAACCACTCTAGACATTTCTGTGCATTGCTCTTGATCGGCTAAATAGTCTTCATCCAATCAAGAACATTACCTCTGACTCCACAGGAGTCTGGCTTCGACAGGAGCTTCGGGTGATTATCAAGTTAAAATAATACTTATTGACAGTCTATTCCGCACGATTTGCACCAAATGGAATGGTTCTGAATTTTATAGGTTTGTTGGTTGGTAGTGATATAATGGTAATGACAAGTCGTAAGTTTTGTGTCTGGTAAACTCTGGTTTCATTGTTAAATACTTGGAAAACTATAACATTTCCTAGCTTTTTTAGGTTTTAGTAATTTTTTACCACCCAGACATGACTGCGTTTCGGTGAAATGCGATAAAAATGTTAATTAGAGGTAATTTGTAACAAAAGTAAACAATTTCATCTTGGTCGGACAAATAATTTTTCTTAAACATCAACAAAACAAAACAAAAAAAAGACAAACAATAAGTATAATAAAAGTATTTCAAAAGTATTTACATTTTAAAGTACGCATAATGTATTTGCGATCCTAGTAACAAGCTCGTTCATTTAATACATCGCCGTATAGCCTATCTGCTTTGCTGGCATTAGATAATAGGGATGTTTCCTAGGTAAAAAAATAATAATTCTTATTAGTCCGTATTTTACATTATCAAAAAATATTAGACACGTAATTTTTTTTTTGACAATTAAACAAAAAATGACGAAGATATGGCGCGTTGAAGTTCCGCGTGACGAGGCGTGACGTCACTTGTTCCTATAACGCTCATACAAAGTGTAGGAACAAGTGACGTCACGCGAAACTTCAACGCGCCATATCTTCGTAATTTTTTGTTTAATTGACAAAATAAAAAATACGTGTCCAATATTTTTTGATAATCTAAAAGACTGACTAGTTGGGAAAGTAGCCTATTCCGCTTATCTGGCAAATTTAGCTAATTTAAATTTTTTACTCCAAATTCGTTAAAATAAACAAATATGTAGTCAAATCTAACACCTGTTTAACTGCTCGTAGTGCAGTTACGTCATATTTTCGTATGGTAGATAAACGGATTTGCACTGTCCCCGACGATATCACACTGTACAGTTTGTTATTTTTTTTACTTCTAATTTACTCCGAATCGTTTCCCTCTTAAATTTCTTATAACTTAATAAATAAATAAATTGTTAATAGTATTTATTTCAAAATTTGAGTGTTAATGGTTCCGGAAAAATAGTAGGGGAAGGCAATTTTCGCCTATTTTTTTAAATTTAATACTTTACAGTATAACGCCTTCCTCTCCCACGGACGGCCGCGGCATCGACGCGACGCTGTAGTGTTATAAGATTCAGGAGTTTTAATGTATTTCTTTTAATCATTTATGAGACTGCAAATTGTTCTATCATTCAACTAAAGACCTCTGACCTCTCTCCTGTTAAATTTTTTTTCTTATTTGCGCTCATTTTTTGAAATTTTATTCTGCACTTATATTATCTTCACTAAAGAGGTAACAACTTGTAAACCTATATAATATAGAAAAATATAATTGTGATACTTGCAACCAGTATTCTTTTTAACCAGTGTACCTTGACTTTTTTTAAATGAGGAAATTTTGGGGTTTTCTCATTCTATTTTGTAACTTTTTTTTAATACATTATATGGCTGGTCTCAAAACTAACATAAACAAATTGTATCAAAAATTAGGTACATTTTTGAAATCATTAAATCAAAATCAATAGCGCTCTTAATTCTGAGTAAGAAAACCCCAAAATTACCTCATTTAAAAAAGTAAAGGGTACACTTTTTATTGAAAATGCCCAGTTGTCACATACTTAGTTGGGTTCCGAACCTCAAAAGGAAAAACGGAACCCTTATAGGATCACTTTGTTGTCCGTCTGTCAAAACCCTTTTGTCCGTCAGTTAATTTTACTTAGATTTCGTATCTTCTGTATGTAGATGATGGCAAAACAGAATAGTAAAAACGAGAAATAAAACTATCCTTAGTTTTTTTTTCTATCATCAAAATATCGTAATGGTTATGAAAATTAAACAATGATAATACTTACAAAGTCTGGTATTGATACGGATTTTTTCTTAATATTACCTGAAATAAAAAGTGTATTTTATTGGTTTTAGTTCGAAACCAAAAGAACAAACAAGTAAGATCATTAACTATAAAAAATAAACAGTATTTAATATTATGCCTATCTCTTCTCTTATACATATACCTATAAAACAGTACCGTGACTGACTGACAGACAACGCACAGCCCAAATTACTGGTGCTAGAGAATTGAAATGTGGCATACACATGTACCTTGAGTACCCACGGAATAGGGAAATATCTAACTTTCTTTGTTTCTTTGTTTGTAGGAGAATCTCTGAAACTATTTAGCCGATTTTAAAAATTCATTCACAATTAGAAAGCTACACTATCCTTAATTGACATAGGTTACTTTTTATCCTGGAAAATGCAAAATTCCCACGGGATAGAAATAAACGCCACAGTATTAACTTTTTAAGCCTGCTGCACACTGCACTGCACTGGCTGAAGAGCCAGACTCGACATGTTCAACTGTTCATAGTGCTGCCGCAGCCAGACTGCTCAGTGCGCGAGTATACATCCTCGCCATGCTCGACTTGCTGCCGCAGGTCGGACATTACGAGAATGAGGTTTTTATTTTTTTATTATGTGGTTTTGGGTACTGGCCACTAAGAATGGCCTCGCTCGTTTAAAAAAATAATTATGTCTCAAAAGAAAAAGTAAAATGGGCGGAAGCAACGCAGTGTTTCGATTGTTTAATTGTTATTTCCTCGCATTAGTCGTGAAAAGCACAATGTTTAGTCTCGGCCAAAAGTGCAATAGATGGACTCGTACTTTCGAGGGCTTTCGCTACGCGTCGGTCCTCAAACTAACTCGTCCATCTATTGCTTACTTTCTAGCCTCTACAACAATGTACTATTGAATAGTTTAGATCCTGTTGCGGTTTTAGTATTCCAGTATTTTTGGTCAGTGTATTTCTTGTAAAGTTCAAAATTCGAGAGAAAACCAAATCAGCATAATAATATGAAAATATCTTCTAAGGTGTATGTATGAACTAAGCTTAAATGCTTGGGCTTTGTGATTAACGACAGGAAGCAGGAAATCGAACTTCGCATTCAAATTGGTTTTAAGATTCACAGCAGCTCTGCGTAAATATTAGGGTCCAAGTTATTGCACCCATTAATTTATTCTCAGTCTGTAAGACAGTCGTGAGACTAATCTTAATATACCTACGCAGGTATTTGAAGCGTAGAAATGAATCGTAAAGGAAGAGAGCTATCTTTTTTCCTGAGAAAAACATTTTCTGTCACATCTAGGACCAACGCAAAAGGATAATAGTAGGATCGGAAGATGCTTGAGGCTAATAGTATTTAGGTCTTTTCGTCTGTTACAGCTATTTAGTTATGGCGTATTGTCTGGAATACAATGCATTTTGCGGCGTTATAAATAAACGCGAGAGCTACACACCCTACCGCAGTCCCGACAATGGAAGCTTGTCGTGGTCGTTACCGAGCCGATTTGATGTCGTTTATGTTGTCAGCAGGGTTCACGAACCAGGCTTCATCGCAAAACTTGCGGCCCTCCACTACACGTTGGCGCCAATCTGAACGATGTATTGAGAGCCTTTCCCAATCACGTCATTTTAAAAACTGGTTACATCACGATTGGCGCCGTGTTTAAAGCAAAGCGGCTACTGCACCTAACATGACACATCCTGGTAAGCGGGAGGGCTCCACTCTGTGGACATGCCTGAGCCAACGTAGGCTCCTCTATTTGAGGAGTGCTGTCAAGATAGAAAGCTGTGTTCTGTTCCGCTAGTGATTCTGTCCAGCCATTGTGTGCTCAAGACATACACTGGAAATTTTAGACTTTTTCATCATTCCTGCTCCCTGTACAACAAAAATTAAAAGTGCTATAAATTAACTTAATTATTAACCTTTTTATACAACTTTCTACGTATGTAAGTACTTACTTGTAATCGGTGTTTTGGTTGAATGAATCCTTTTGTGAGCAAAAGTTATGTATGCCGAAATCAGAGAGTGGTCGGTGCCGTAGTCGGCGCTAGGAAAACATGTAGAAAATTTTGCGTGGTTCTTTGGTTCTGGAAAGCACTACATACATCCAAATGATGCCAGTTTCCAGATCGCGTATGTTTTCAGGAAATTTTGCGAGTTATTTTGACCAATATCAGACCAACACTATCTATATATATAAAAGAAGAAACTGACTGACTGACTGACTGACTGACTGACTGACTGACTGACTGACTGACTGACTGACTGACTGACTGACTGACTGACTGACTGACTGACTGACTGACTGACTGACTGACTGACTGACTGACTGACTGACTGACTGACTGACTGACATATCAACGCACAGCCCAAACCACTGGGCCTAGAGATTCCAAATTTGGCATGTAGGTTCCTTATAAGGTCTAGGGGTGCACTAAGAAAGGATTTTTCAAAATTCACTCCCTAAGGGGGTGAAACGGGGGTCCAAAGTCTGTATGAGGAAACAAGATTCGTTCGACTATTTTATTCGAAACTTCACAGAAGTACTCCTAATGATAAATGAGTAAACACGTGTTTCAGGTTTTTTGAGAATTCAACCCCTAAAAGGGGGAAAAGGGGTAACAAAGTCTGAAAATCAACATGGGTGTTGTTTCTATGGTTTATCGGGTCGCTGGTTATGAAAACAACAACGGGTTTAAAATCCGACGTGGCGGACGTAAAATACCATCTCCCTGGATGGGGTGCGATGGGGTTGAAATGTCTAATTAAACTAAATGACTGTTGATATATCAACGCACAGCCCAAACCACTGGACCTAGAGACTTCAAATTTTGCACACAGATACCTTATATAATGTAGGCATCCACTAACGAAGGATTTTTGGGAATTCCCACGGAGACGGGAAAAAACGGGATTTATATATTCGATTCCGAGTGACCCTATCTCAGTAACTATAATAACTAGACTCTTCAAACTTGATACACAAGTAGGTATTACATTATTTAAAACACGTAATTCAGGATTTTTCAAAATTCCCACGGGATAAGGAAAAAACGGGATTTATATATTCAGTTCAACGGGATCCTATTAACTATAATTACTAGACACTTGAAATTTGGTATAGAAGTAGGTAATTATAATAGTAAAAAACAGTTTTAAGGATTTTTGGAAATTCCCACGGGATAAGGAAAAAACAGGATTTTTCGTTTTACTGGTCGTAGAAAGCTGAAATTCGGCATCTAGGTTGCTTGGAGAGTGTACAGGAGGATTAGGAGGGGACTTTTCAAAATTCCCATGGGAACGGGAAAAAACGGGATTTTTCCTTTTACTGGTCGTAGAAAGCTGAAATTTGGCATTTAGGTTGCTTGGGGAGTGTAGAGGAGCATTGAGAGAGGACTTTCCAAAATTCTTACGGGAACGGGAAAAAACGGGATTTTTCGTTTTACTGGTCGTAGAAAGCTGAAATTCGGCATGTAGGTTGTTTGAGGAGTGCAGAGGAGCATTGAGAGAGGACTTTCCAAAATTCCTACGGGAACGGGAAAAACGGGATTTTTCGTTTTACTGGTCATAGAAAGCTGAAATTCAGCATTTAGGTTGCTTGGGGAGTGTAGAGGAGCATTGAGGGAGGCCTTTCCAAAATTCCTACGGGAACGGGAAAAAACGGGATTTTTCGTTTTACTGGTCGTAGAAAGCTGAAATTCGGCATGTAGGTTGTTTGGGGAGTGTAGAGGAGCATTGAGAGAGGACTTTCCAAAATTCCTACGGGAACGGGAAAAAACGGGATTTTGCGTTTTACTGAATGTAAGCTAAAATTTCAAAATTCATAAGTTTATGCTGTAAGTAGGCCGCAAAGGGTTCTTTAACCGACTTGAAAAAAAGGAGGTTATGCATTCCACTTTATGTATTTTTTTATGTAGGTATGTTCACCGATTTCTCGGTCAATTGTGGACCGATTATAAAAAATATTTTTTTATTCGAAAGAATACAATATACTCCTGAGATGGTCCCATTGTCACCAAATCAGGATCTGATGACGGGATCTCAAGGAAATCGAAATCCTCAAATTTTGTAGGCACGCATTACGCTTTTCATATATTTTCTCAAGCTATTTAAGTGTTTGCGTCTGGTAGACATCATCTCATGTTGATGAGCTGATGATGGAAGGTAAATCTCCTTAACGGCTTGCTTGATATCTTAGTTCTTTGGAATACTCATGGTACACGCGAGCGAAGCCGCGGGCAAAAGCTAGTAATAATATAAGTACATAAATTAAGGGCCCTCGCCCACGGCGACTTTTTGTAGCGATGCTGTCGCGCGTTTACGAAACGCGCGACAGCATCGCTACTAACGCGCGTTAGTCGCATTTGTAACGCGCTATAGAAGCGATGCCAACGCGCTACTAACGCGCTACTGCATCACGATTGTATCGATGCAAACGCGTGACCGTGTCGGACGACATCGGGGAGGGAACGGAGGGAGGGTGGCGCGTTAGTAGAGAACCGCGCGTTTGCATCGCGACAGAAGCGCGACGGTATCGCGTTTGCATCGCGTCATAAGCGCGACGGTATCGCGTTTGCATCGCGACTGAATCGTGTTATGTGGGCGAGGGTACACAGCTAGCGACCGCATCGCGACTGTATCGATGCGAACGCGCGACAGCATCGCTACTGCATCGCTACAAAAAGTCGCCGTGGGCGAGGGCCCTAAGTCAATTGAGGAAGAAGGTAGATGATAAACAGTTAAAAATGTTTAAATACAGCTTTACATACAAATATAGTACATGGAACAGCATATCAGCTGGATCACTCCAATACAGAGACGTCATCTTACGTGGAGTAAAATGGGCAGCAAACGTTGGTTGGAGATAGGGCGCGCTGGCTTCAATTCATACGAAGACCAAGAGCAGCATGACATACTGAGTCAGATATTTCTTACAATTAAGATTGTTACAAAGACCGGGTAAGCGAAACACCGAAAAATCATGTCTACTTACAGGAGTTTTCAGCAGGCTAGAACCTGTTTTCAGGCCGTAAACTATTAATTAGATGAACTTTTATGGTCGTGTAATCCACAGATTAATTTTAGTTAGGTTAGGTTTATTTTATAAGGGGTGCGGCGTCGGAAACCTCCTCGAGTGCTCGGGCGTTACCACTCCCTTCTATCCGTGGCGTAAGGTCTCATGGGGTGGGGAATCGTAAAGTCTGGGACGGTCCACCCTGGGCAACAACGGGTAATTAATTCCTTGGGAGGAATTAGTTAACCGTTAGCTAATATCCGACGTGCCCGGGCGGTAGTACCCGCTATCGTCTGGGGGAGAGGGGTGGTGAAGTAAAACCGCAAATTGTTTGCGGGTGACCCGAGCCAGCGGGCCCATCTGTGGGCCCGCAGTGAGGACGACGTCCCGCCTTAGGGCGGGCGTCGTTTTGACGGAGGCAAACCCAAACCTAAGTACCTGCTCGTTCGACCCAGGCAGGGAAAGGTGAGGGTCAGCCTCAGTCGGCGGAAGCGATCGTGCCCTCGTTTCCACTCTGTTTTCAGGGCGGACGTAAGGACACGTAGCTGCGGCTTGCCCGGAAACGTGGGCCTCTTCGGAGGCCACGAGGAGTTAGCCTCTTTAAACAAACCGACACCAGCGAGGGAGGCCGGGGAAAGCCGAGCCCGCAGTGCACGGTGTCGACAGAGGAGGCATCCCGGGGCGGTCAGTGGGCGCGCGGTGTCTCTTCATGCTCCCGAGGCATTCTTGGCAACGAGGGAATTTGTGCGGTTTTTAGTGGGTAGGCCCCTTATGGGAGAGCCCCACATACCCTCTGTATCCCCGAACAGGGACAAATGCATAAGGCGCATTTTCCGCACCATAAAAAAAGGTTTATTTTATAAGAATCCCGTAGAGTTGATGATTTCTGAGGAAATTGCATTTTTATTTCGTCCATTTTCTTTGCAAACTTTATGTAATACTGCACGTTATTTATTCATTAAAATTATGTTTGATTAACGACCTCTTTCTCTCTCTTTCTAGCTGTAGTAAAGTTCAAATATAATACTGTGATTATATCAGTAACTTAGAAAACATATTAATACTTACTATCACGAGATACCTGTAATAACAATTAAATTATACTGGATTATATGGCATTTACACAAATGTGATTTTAAATATCGGCTCCGTTATGACCTGGGTTCAGGCCTCATCGATGGTTTGCTCTTAGGCAGTTGAAACAGAAAATTAGTGGAAAGATACAGAGCTGGAAGTAACTAAGTATTACCCCTCTGCTTTCTTCCTTCCTTCTACTAACTAGCAAAGATCAATCAATCAACAGCTTGGAAGTACTTCTATTGAAGTGTTATGAAGTTGATATTTGCGAGTTAAGTCGAGTCCATACGGAATCTCTTCCGCTTGCAGTAGACGGTGGGCGATACTGCTTGCGTGAAATACTCATCCAAACGTAGTTTTGTTGTCTAGTCTAGGCCAGTAATAGAAAAAAAAAACCGGCCAAATGCGAGTCGGACTTGCGCACGAAGGATTCCGTACCATTATCTATAAATACGGCAAAAAAATCACGTTTGTTGTATGGGAGCCCCCTTAAATATTTATTTTATTCTATTAATGTGCCATGTGATATACCTACCGTGAAATTGAGGCATCTGTAGGCGTTCAAAAGTTCAACTTATTTACCTACCTGCTTTAACATATTAGCGCCTACGCTAGCTGACGCGGACGCCCGCCGTGTGCGCATGCTCGCGCATCCCGATCCGTAAAAAACCTACCTAAAATCCGTCGCACGCGCCCGCGCCAGTTAAGCGCTGTTCATACAATCTCTTATTAAACTGGCGTCCGTTCCGGGTAATCCGCGTCAGCTAGCGTAGGCCCTTAAACTATAGCCAACGGCATGAGAATTTTGTCGTTCGAACATTTTAAGATACCTATTGGTTATTTTAAGTATTTTTCTCGCAGAAAGAGTATAAATTCATTAATTATTGTTAATTATATTCCATTAATCTTTATTACATATACTTTATTAATTTATACTCTTTCTGCGAGAAAAATACTAACCCTAATAATGATTAGGTTTTAAAATATTGTACGTCATTTAGCCTACTTGGTAAAATCTCGGGGTCTAATCAACGTATTCGATTTGAAGCGCTCTAAGTTATTATGTAACGATGGTATGAAATATTTTCTAATATCATATTTGTGAGTTTACACAAATTCATCAAGCCCCAAACTGTGAAAGTGTGTATGATTTTTAACACTCGTGACTAGGTGTACTCCACGAAAATTGCGTAATGATGCGTTATATTTTTAAAGACTAGATAACTTACTTACCGTCCATATCTAGGTTTATAAGCCTTTTGGATTTTTCCTAAGAGGTCTTCCTGTGTACAAAAGAAAAAGGTTGACTAAGTTGATTGATTTTCGATCCCTTTTGATCGAGTTACCTTTAAATACGAAATATACCTTATCAAGAAGTTGACTAGGAAGCTCTTGGCCCTAACAATAGTTGCAGATGAAGCAATAAGCCTGAAAAGCAAGATTTCCTTAAACCATTAATAAGTATCAATTATTTTAAGACAACTCGATCAAAAAGGTATTAGATAGTATTTATTACAGTAGTAGTTGAAATACACGGAGGCCCTCATACACCAGTCATATATACATTCAAATCGTTAACTAACCGCTAGTTTTAATTTTTTAATATGTTATTAGGATCACTAACAGTAGTAAAGTATATTCCAGTTTGCAGATTCAAAAGACCTGTACTAACCTCAATGTCATGTCTTGACTGATTGATTATCACCCAACTGAAAGTACTGGATTCAGAGGGTTGAAATGTGGCAGACATATTCCTTGAAGGTTATAAAGATACACCAAGATTTTTGAAATACCCACGGGATAGGGGATAAAAGGGTTATAAAGGGAATGTTTTTGATTTAAAGTGGCTCTATCTCCGTAACTATAATTATTACAGACTTCAAATTCGTCATGCAAGTAGTTATAAGAGCTAAAAACCATTTCCAGTATTTCCCTAACTTACCACAGGATAAGAAATAGGTGACAACGCACAGCCTAAACAATCGAAGCTATACATATATTCTTAAATCTAAACACATTTGCTACAACGTCTCTCCTAATGACTTGAAACCTAAAATGAGTATTATCCTCGACTTTGGGGCTGAAAATTGACCAAATTTAAACTTTTAAATTTTTGGAAGGCTGTATTTTGGTAACTATTGTATATGTTAGGTACTGGTTCTGGTCTCTGACTGTAGCAAATGAAATTTAGTTTTGTAACTGAAATCCCACCAAAAACATAAATGTAAAAAATGTTAGCCAAGTTCAATACTAAAAATATACTTGAATATGGACTTCACCAACAAAAGGATTGAGATCTAAATGGGTGCCAAGTTTTGCAGGTAATACTGAAATCTATTTGTAAGATAAATAATATCCTAAACAAGTATAACACTATTTCTTTGGCTTTCTACTCCAACAGTGTTTTAAATGTATAAATATAAATTCCTAAATTTAACTATCTAATAATTTACACAAATTAGATAACTTATGTTAAATTGAAGCTTAACATTTGACTTGGCTACTTTTCACATACCTACAAAATCATCTTATATTTGGCTAATCAACTTATCTTCAACATAAGTTATCTACTTTGTGTAAATTATTAGATAGTTAAATTTAGGAATTTATATTTATAAATATAAAACACTGTTGGAGTAGAAAAATCAAAGAAATAGAGTGTTATATTTATCTTACAAATAGATTTCAGTATTACCTGCAGAACTTGGCACCCATTTAGATCTCAATCCTTTTGACGGTGATGTCCATAATCAAGTACCTAAGTATATTTTTAGTATTGAACTTGGCTAACATTTTTTACATTTATGTTTTTGGTGGGATATCATTACTTTTTGTAAAGAAATTAATCACCGAAGTTAAGCAACGTCGGGCGCGGTCAGTTCTTGGAAGAGTGACCGCCTGGTTTCATTTTGTGCTTTTGAAGTAATACTTCTTTAGGCACGCTTGTCTTACGTAAAGTATTCTACTCCCCAAGTCAAGCGTGCCTAAAGAAGTTTTACTACAAAAAACCAGGCGGTCACCCATCCAAGTACTGACCGCGCCCGACGTTGCTAGACTTCGGTGATCGGACCAGAACCGGTGTTTTTGTCAAATATCTTGAAAACGGTGCATCCTACGGCATAATCAATGAAATTTTCACCCCCCTTTGAAACCCCCGCATACACCTCTGGTAGTAGTGGTAATTCCTATTGCAAAATCAGAAGTAGATGTTAGTTCGCTATTTTAGCGATTTCAGGTGTACTATTTGACAGGCCTATCAGTAGGTATGTACGTCAATGTCCTGGCGTAGTCATACATTATACAAAAGATACATAGGTACATAATATTTTTATTTATGTAAATATCTGAAAATAAAATAAATCATATTCATAACATGCTTGGACGACGGCATGAAAATTTCTGACTTTTCGGTTCTAGACTTGATAGCCTTCTAGCAGAGAATACCTATTATAATTACAGTACCTAGGCTGTATTTTACAAAAACGACATTCCATTAAGAGTATATAAATCATTAACTTACCCAAACGTTATTGCTTCTTCTGAAACCCGAGTATAGAATTCGATCTCTCGTTTTGCCGTAGCTGGAATATTTATTGTATTACAACTATTAGGTATACTTCATTGGCAAAAACACAAGTTCTTATTCTAGTTCTCATCTTATCATGCACTCTGGTTGGTTGAAAAAAAAACACAATTGTTCTATAAAAGTTCCAACTGAAATAAATACGTTATCAAATATTAAATAGGTAATACTTAATTGAGGATACATAGAATGTTATTGTAATTTAAATTAAACAGTCAATTGTAATTATTTTATAATTATAGTCGTATTAACATACGTAGTATACATGTAGGTAGTATTATTTTCGTTTGTATTAGGCACAAATTTAAACGAAATAGTTTAATTGACGAATCCCATGCGAAAAAAGCGGCAGGCGCGACTACTTTATAATGTAGCTTGAGGTCCCGGGTTCGATTCCCGTGTCGGGGCAGATATGTGTTTAATATGTATTTAAGTAAATATCATAAGAACTAGCTTTTGCCCGCGACTCCGTCCGCGTGGAATTAGTAATTTGGGCAGGTTATTTTTTTATCCAGTTTGCTTTTTCATCAATTATGACTCTCCTTAGTTCCTCGATATAAAAAAAAATTACCCGCCCCCCCCCCGCACCCTCCAATCCGCTCCCCCCCGCACAGCAATCCCGCACCCCCCCGCACGCCCCCCAACACAGCACCCCCCGCACACCCGCGTTCGTCCCAAGTCAAGCCTGCCTATAGAAGTTTTACTTCTAAAACCCCCGCACCTCCCCCCTCACCCCCCGAGAGTTTTTGTCGAATATCTTGAAAACGGTGCATCCTACGGCAAAATCAATAAAATTTTCATCCCACATTTGAAGCCCCCGCACCCCCTCCCCCGCAGTCCCTCCCCCACACTCCCTCCCCAGTACCCCCACCCGCGCACCACAGCGCCTATAATAGCCTTCCTCGATAAATGGACTATCTAACACCGAAAGAATTTTTCAAATCGGAGCAGTGGTTCCTGAGATTAGCGCCTATAGATAAGTTTTACTTCAAAAACCCCCGATTATGAAACATTCCTCCGCTCCGCTCCGCTCCTATTAGTTTTAGCGTGATGATATATAGCCTATAGACTTCCTCGATAAATGGGCTATCTAACACTGAAAGAATTTTTTAAATCGGAGCAGTAGTTCCTGAGATTAGCGCGTTCAAACAAACAAACAAACAAACTCTTCAGCTTTATAATATTATATAGATAACAAAAATAATAATATATCTATCTATATAAGTATGTTTATCCGTTGCCTAGTACCCATAACACAAGCTTTGCTTAGCTTACTTTGGGACTAGATCAATTGATGTTAATTGTCCCATGATATTTATTTTATTTATTTATTTTTATCCCTGCCTATATAAGTCACACTGCAGGGCACAGGCCTCCTCTCAGAATGAGAGGGCTTGGGCCGTAGTTCTCACCCGGACCCAGTTCCGATGGGGAACTTCACACACACCATTGAATTTCTTCGCAGGTGTATGCAGGTTTCCTCACAATGTTTTCCTTCGCCGTAAAGCTCATGGTAAATTACAAATGTAAATTCGCACATAAATTCCAAAAAACTCAAAGGTGCGAGCCGGGATTTGAATCCACGACCCTCTGCTTGAGAGACCATACTAATAGGTCAAACCACTAGGCCACCACGGCTATGTGTATACAGTATACAAGTTATGAAGTATTTTTGTGCTAACTTTTCTTAAAATCCCTTAAGCCGTTTTGCATGATTGAGTAAAAACATCCTAATTTTCTCATTTATTGTGATAGAATATTTCCAACTAATCGTATAACTATCTGGTCGTTATAAAATTAGATGCCTTAGTAATATAGTCAAGAAACACAAATTATAGTTATGTTACGTTATGCCAAGGTTATCCAAATTCCCGTAAACGAGGCTGCCCGAAACGTCCTTATGAGGGTACTTCGCAGCAGACGCCAGCGTATCGGAGGCGGGCTTGATGAGCGAGTTACCCGGAGGACTAGGCTCATCTCTTGGGAGATCTTCAGGGTCAATGTCGGGGTCGCTCAGCTCACCCAGAGTAGCAATATCTTTTTCTTGATTGTCAAGCTGTCTGAGAACCCCCCGAGACTTATCCGAAAGCTTCCTCTGTAAAATGTTTCAAGATGCAGTGTAATTATTTCTAAACGAAAAGTAAAATATGCATATTTACTAAGGATCTTATCGAGCCATGTTTTACCTGTTTTTACCGAAACTTTCTGAGGTATTAAGTAATCTGAAAGACGATGGACGAGAAAGTCACCAAATTGCATTTTTTTGTGAGTTTGATTACTATGATTACTAAGAGCACGTTAAAGAAATGATTTATTTTGTCCGTGCAAAACGTACCTAGTAGCCGAAAGAACGTCATTAATTTAGAATTAAATAATAGGCGTAAGGCATAAATACAACTAGGTATTAATCATACATAAGCCTTCTTCTTTCCATGATGGATAAAAAGTGGATGTGTGCTCATGAATACACGATGGAAGTTAAACATACTTTCAAAAAAAACTACAGCATGATTTGGATTGTGCTAGTTTTCTGTTTTACTTATATAAACTAAAATGTTACGCATTTATTGCATACACCGTGTCCAATAAGTTCGAATACACTTTTTCTAACATTGGTTTGAAAAATATAGACAACTTTCATACAGTTTTGTCACTATAATTCGAAGTTTATATTGTCATGAACATATAAGAATATTTTTAAAATATTTAGTTAACGTCGATCACGTTTAATCCATGATGAAGCAGTTCCGGGAACCTATTATCTCAAAATTTCGTAAAGGCGATAGCCCCAGTGCAATTTTTGCAGCATTGAAATCTTATGGAGTTAGGCGTAACCTGGTTTATACTACAATTAGAAGATACAAGGAGACCTCCTCTTTAGAACGCCGCAAGAGATCTGGTCGCCCGCGTTCAGCAAGAACGGATAGGGTCGTGGAAAACGTGAGAGAGCGTCTTTGCCGGAAAAAACACCGTTCCATCCGAAAGTTAGCTGCAGACTAAAAGATTTCAAGAGGATCAGTACGCAACATCTTAAGAGCAGACCTTGGGTTTCACGCTTACAAGAATAGACAAGTACACGGAATTTCCGAAGCTACAAAAAATAAGAGTAGATAGATCAAACAGTATACTCTCCTGGCACGCGGGGGATGAATTCGTTTTTTTGGACGAAAAACTCTTCGTTTTGGAGCAATCTCAATACTCAAAATGATCGTTTGTGGGCAGCAAACATACAGGATATTCCAGATAGCCAGAGTAATGTGCCAAGATTCCAAAGTGCACCATCAGTGATGGTTTGGGGAGCAGTTTGCAAGAGGGGTAAACTTCCTTTGGTATTTATTGACAGAGGAGTAAAAATCAATGCCGAGTACTATAAAACAGAAGTTTAGGAAAAAATGTTGCTCCAAATTTAAAAATGATGTTTTGGAACGACTACTATTGTTTCCAACAAGACGGAGCTCCGTCCCACACGGCAAACTTAGTTCAAGCGTGGTGTCAGGCCAATTTAACGGATTTCTTGCGAAAAAATGAATGGCCCCCAAGTTCTCCAGATTTAAATGTACTGGACTTTTTTGTATGGTCGTACATGCTCTCAAAACTTAATAACTATAAAGTTAAGAATATAGAGCATTTAAAAAAAAATATCGTGCAAATTTGGGACGAAATTCCGATGGAGGCAGTGCGTGCCGCGTGCGACGGATTCGAAAAACGTTTGAAGCTGGTGATGAATCATGGTCATCCCAAAATATTTACTGTGAATATTGTAGATAAGAATATATTTCATAAAATATAGTTTTTATTACATATGTTATTAGTGCTTTGTTTTAATGAGAGTTTGAAACTATATTCGAATTTATTGGACACGGTGTATATTGTATTGCCAACGATTTTTTTTTGAATATAAATTTTTTATCACGTTTTCACCGGGGTGGGACATTTTGTTAGTGATTTTGACTCGGTTTTTTATTAATATATTAATAACAAGATATGCGTGTCGGACACCCCTCTTCTGGATATGTCCGGTTAGAAAAACAGTCGGCTGGGTGCACTCCGGGCCGGGCACCACTCAATTATTTCCTGGCCAATTTTACTATGGAATATTATTCATTAGCACCGGCCAATTAGCCATCGGGCTAATAAGCCAACATGGGAGAAAGAATTTTTAGAACCATTTTACCGAACAACGGCAGACATTTTTTTAAAACTATTCTACACGATGATTTTTAATCGGTGTTCAGGACTTGAAAAATATTGATCTCATAATATAATAAAAAAAAAGTTATTGTTATAATTTTCTCCATCCACCAAATGCATGGCCATCGTACAACTGTAAAAGTTAAGTAGTTTCGTCAAAATGTCATCAGATCTCATGTCAATATTTGTTTAAAAAACTGACTTGTCAAAGAGGTTTTAGGCTCAAAGACTAAGCCATGAGTAGGGTGACAATGATTTTAGTTAAAAAATGATTTTCCAAATAATAATATTTAAAGCAAGTAGAAGTTTTGTTTCACGTAATTGCGACTTAAACGTAATCGCCACCGCATACTGATCTAACTATGTGGAAAAACTGGTTCCTGATCACCGATTAAAAACCATCGACATCATCGCAGCTCGGATAGGTTATCGCAAAAACAGATAAGTACGGAAATATCATCAGGAATATTATAGTCCTATCGAAATCAACAAAATAAATGAGTCGTTAGGATAAAAAAATATTTAACCAGTTTCAGTTGATTGTTTTAGTTGGTCGGAGTCTTTGATCAATTATAACTAAAGATACACATTGCCGAACAAAATCCCCTTCAAAGAATGTCCGAACTTTTTTATTTGGTTGCGTAACAAATAAAATCATCACCTACACAGAAATTTGAACCTAGTCTTTACTTCATTACAGTCGAATTTCGGTAGCGGCAAAACTCCACTTGACAATTTCACGCAACGTTCTGAGAAAAAAGAAGGCCACTTTTATCAAAGTGGCGCTCATTTGGCTCGGACATTTTCGGGCGCGCGACTGTGGATCTACAGTTATAATTGATCAAAGGTCGGAGTGGAAACACAGTTAAAGGTGGCTCATGACAGCTGATGACGACTAAAGCCGAGCACATGGGCGTTTTCAAAAAAGAGTACCCTTTCGTTTTTCTTGAAATTTTGGAAAAAATATAGTTTCAATATTTTTTCATACAAAATTTAATGAGTTTTGTCACGGGCATACTGAATGTATGAAAAAACGTCGCAAAAGTGTCATTTTTTTTGGGGACATTTATTTAATGATCGGAATTGATTCTGCTCTCGATTCAGAGTAGGAAAAACAATATTTTTTCCAAATTTTCAAAAAAAAAGGAAAGGGTACTTACACTTTTTTAAAAAACGCCCGCATACACGAACAGTGTTACCGTCCGGAGTGCTCCCGAGCTTGACGGTTCATTTATTAGTTTAGTTATTAAGATGCGCATAAAGAATTTGCGTATGGGTTAAATATCGATGTCTCCAAACCTTTTATTTATTTATTTACACATTATAAATATAAACTTATAAACTTACTAAACTGACGAATGATGCATAAGGTATGTAACGGTTACCTGTACTGATTCAAGTAGTTTTCTTAGTTGCGCTATATCTCTTGAATAAACAGACATCCAATTCTGGAATAAACAACGACAAACGGATATAATATGTGAGTATTAGGTAACGCCACGAGAGTTGAGGCGAATGATTACACACACAGCTACATTAAGTACTGATTGCAAAAAATTTAGTGAATGAATGAAATGAACGAGGGAATGAAAATGTGAGTTATATGATCTTATGATAAAATATCTACGCAATATAGGTAACGCCACGAGAATTGAGGTCACGCACACAACAACTCTTTATGTAATGACAGCGGGATTGGGATTTTGACATTTATTCGTACCGATAGCAAGTTCAACAGACTCAACAGTGAATTACAAGATTGACTAAAAATTTCTTCAACATATTTCGTTAAGAATTATTTATGAAAATACATCTAGTTCAAACAAAACAGAAAATAAAATATTTTGATCTATTTTATTTAAATCAGATAAGCATATTTTTCGCTATTTACAAAATACCGATTTTTTTGTTCCGAATATTTCTTATCAGTTTCAAATTGTTTTATTTCAAAAATAGGTTAATATGAAAAAAGATTAATTATAATATGCATAGTATTGCGTAGGTATTTCATTATAAGTAATCATTCGCCTCAACTCTCGTGGCGTTACCTATACTATGCATATTATAAATTAAATTTTTTAATTTTAACCTGTTTTTGAAATAAAAACAATTTGAAACTGATCCTACTAATATTATAAACGCGAAAGTTTGTAAGTATGGATGGATGGATGTTTGTTACTCTTTCACGCTAAAACGGTTTGACGGATTCTGATGAAATTTGGTACACAGATAGATTATGACCTGGATGGATTAACACATTCTTTGCAGACGGAGACGCGGGCAACAGTTCGTAAGAAATATTCGCAACAAAAAATCGGTATTTTATAAATAATGAAAAATATGCTTATCTGATTTAAATAAAATAGATCAAAATATATTCTGTTTTGTTTGAACTAGATAATTTTCCTAGAAAATTTAGTCAATCTTGTAATTCACTGTTGAGTCTGTTTGAACTTGCTATCGGTACGAATAAATGTCAAAATCTCGCTGTCAATTACATGACGTGTTGTTGTGTGCGTGACCTCAACTCTCGTGGCGTTACCTTTTCTCGTAGGTACCTACTGTTGTGGTACCTACAGTTGTGGCATAGGACCATATTACGTGCTCTTGACCGTATTGTTAACAATCGTTTAGTTGTGCCACGAACTTCGTAGGATAACCCACACGGAGGAAATATTATCCAGCATACTGTTAGACTAGCTAGAAGAAAGAGTGTTGCGGTACTACTATAGGCGAAACGAGCATGTTTATACAGAAGAAAGTTTACACGGGACACCAATATCGCTGGTTGGTTAATGCAAGGGCGGCAGTCCATGGTGATATACTTATAGGGCCTGTGTCTCTACCGACTTTAAATAAAGAGGGTTGCATGGCCTTCTTGAAGAAATGAGACAAAAAATGACGATCGCCTTCGAAAATTTCCGCAGAAAAAATGTTCGGGATCATATTTTTACTCTATTGAAGGTGCATCGGCATACACGAGACACTTTGAACATCACATGTGAACAAAATTGGAAAATGACAGGAGTCATATTAAAATGTAAATATTATGTAGATGTGCATTAGGGTTGCCATCATCATTAAAAATAATATTGTAATGTCTTTATTTTTTTATTTTAATAGGACTTTCTGATCATCACAAATCGATTGTAAGTACATTATTTAGATTACACAATATTTTCAGGAAAGGCTATGGTTGTAATGGATTACTAATGTTTGGCAAAAAATGTTTTCCAAAGTATCACATCGCAAACTTTTATCCCAAATTTTTATTTGGCAAAAACTCAATTATCAAAACTACTTATCGCAATTTTACAGTCAGCAAACCTCTTTTTTGGCAAGTGATTTTTTAGCAAATAATTACATGGTCATGTTCTATTTTCCCAAATTTTTTTTTGGCAAATGTATCGTTTGGCATAACATACCAATCCCAAAACATTGCATGGCATACGGTTTATATCCCAATTTGGGTAGTGCTTAGGATAAAAATTAATAATACTGGTATTGTGAAATACGGCGGGATAAAGTGAAGAAGTGTACTGCATCTATGACTACTACATTAAAGCATGGGAAACATTCAATGTCATGGTTGTATGACATGGTTGTATGACATTTCATAATATCAAAGGTAATAATCCTTTTCTGTGCTGTCATAAAAAAATACCTAACATCCTGAACCTAACCTGTTCGAGTCGCTTCTGCCCTGAAAGGTCTTGCTCGCTCGCTTCGCTCGCTCGCTGCCAGCGATATGCCTAACAATGTTACCTACTATTGTATATCTGCAACAAAATATTGCATGGCATACGACAGGTGTCACCAATTATTTCTACCATTTGTTCGTTTTATACATGAAATTCCTGTACCTACTATTGTATTTCTGCAACAGTAAAAATTAATTATCATTTGCCGAACTTTTGCTATAAGTTGAGCATGGGAAGTGACAAATTTGGCAAACATTTTTTTAGCATATAATTTGTGACAAAATAAAACATTTGCTTAATAAAATCATGACGAAGTGAAACTTTGCCAAATGATGATTTGACCAAACGAATAAAATTCGATATGTTACTTTGCTAAACATTCGTTTGGGAAATGAAACTATTGCGATAAGTTATTTGGGAAGTCATATTTGGGAAAAATAATTTGCCAAACGGCAGTACACCGATTGTAATCAAACTGTGCGATCAAACGTGCAAAGGTGAACTAAAAAATATAAAATATTTCGAATCGAATTTCTTATCTTGTGCCCAAGCATAATACTGTTCTGATCCCTTAATTAAAAACATTAATTTTGCAGTTGCGCAAGGATGGGAATGTCGCACTAGACACTACCTATTTGTTGCATCCTCTGGAATAGCGGCGAAAGCCGAAATTGCTCAGTGTTAGTGACACTACTCAACATTAAAACTTTCGCTGAACCTTGCGAGCAATAATTGCCGCGATGTCGTCGCAGTAGTCTGTTGCAGCAGTGCATATTGATTGATCACGTGGAATAACAAGCTCTAGATCGAATCGCACGATTGTAGCGTCGTCGCAGGGTGTCGGTTGTGTTGGTGGGCAGATACACAGAGGCAAGACAACGCGGCAGACGTGATCAATGCGTGTCTAAAGGCTTCCCTGATGCAGAAAAACGTTTGGCAATTGCGTCTCATAATTTACCTAAAATAAATGCACATCGTGCATTGACAGTACTCACAGTGACTGCTAGGCAGAACAGTAGTTTCCAATTCATTATGTAAAATTACGATTAGTACTTTATTAAAGGATTGACTTCTTAAAACATTTCTACCCACAAAGGCATCCACCACTTCGTTGATTGTTCATATATATGCATCAATGACTTTTCAATATAGAATTAAGTGCATGGCATGAAATTAATTTTTTATATGATAAGTACGCCACGAACGATAAACGCAAAAGCACAAATCCTATTTGTTACTAACGGAATAAAAAAAATGACCATTATTAATGAACGCCCTGGCGAAAAATTATTTGTTTAGAACAGATGAACTATTAATACGTTCCCTGACCCGTGTATCTGGGGGCACAGAAGTGCCCCCGACAAGACGAGCCAAGCGGAGCGCAAGGGCACTACCTACCTTTTCTCGAAACGTTTCGTCGTTTTTTTGAACTCTTATAACTTTGCTTTGGATGATGTTAAATAGTTGAAAATTTCAAGCTATAATGACACTAGTACAAACATGAAACATACAAAGTTTGAATGTCGTAGCTATTATACTTTAGATTTTATCAATGTCTAAAAACCTCCGATTTCGTCACTGATTCACTCACTCACTGATTATCAAAATTCTTAAGGTACTTCCTGAAGTTCTAGAAAGCTGAAATTTGGTATGTAAGCTAGTAATAGTATACAAACAATGAAAAAATCTTAAAACTTGAAACTTTTACCCCCAACCCCTTAAACTAGGGGGTGAAAGCTTGTATGAGACTTCCGCAAATTTTGATGCTAGAGGTCTGAAAATTGATATAGAGGGTCCTTGTTATCCTTGTTATAAATAATAAGATATGTATTTCAGGATTTTTAGTAAATCATCCCCTACCAAAAAGAAATGAAATCCCACAAAAACATTTCATGTTAAATGTTGCCAAGACGAGACCATGTAGCTCGCACTGTCAAAAAGTAATCAGATCTCTTGTAGAGCCAAGTTTCTAACCCTACGTGCCCAGCTCTAATCTATAAGCCCTAATTTTACTCTAATTAATCTCGTAGGCGTGCAAACCGTGGACTAAACTGGCGAGTCGGCCGCACGGAAAGAGTTTGAAAGATTGAATAGATTTTTAAGTTCAAGCCCATATGCCGAATTGCAAAAGGTTCGTGCGGCCGACTTGCCTATTTAGTTCACGGTTTGCACGCCTACGAGATTATTTAGTGTAAAATTAGGGCTTATAGATTTAGAGCTGGGCATGTAGGGTTAGAAACTTGGCTCTACAAGAGATCTGATTACTTTTTGACAGTGCGAGCTACATGGTCTCGTCTTGACAACATTTAACATGAAATGTTTTTGTGGGATCTTCTTTTAATAATTATGTAACGTGTCTCACAGTATTTTTCATTCAAAAACCTAAAGAAAATACAATAAAATAAATTACTATTAGGTACTTATAAAATAATAGTTTAAAAAACATAATGAAAAACACAAACGTATCTTAACCGTGCAATGTACCTAAATAAATAAATAAATATTAGGGGACAATCTAACACAAATCGACCTAGTCCCAAACTAAGCAAAGCTTGTACTATGGGTACTAGACGACGATAAACATACTTATATAGATAAATAAATACTTAAATACATAGAAAACATCCATAACTCAGGAACAAATATTCGTGCTCATCACACAAATAAATGCCCTTACCGGGATTTGAACCCAGGACCTATTGCTTCGTAGGCAGGGTCACTACCAACTAGGCTAAAGCGGTCGTAAGCGGTCGTAGCGGTCTAAGTATGATATTGATCTAAACGAAACAAAATTGATCTAAAAAAATCGAATATCAAGTGTGCAATTTGTCGAAGTTTCTTCTGTCGCACCATCGTCATATTATGTTACCTATAGTAGCTAGTAGGCCTGATGGCTCCTAATAATGCAATGTATACTGATGTATACATATGGTTCAATTAAAAAAATCAACATTAAAATTGATTTGATCAACCTTTCATAATTTGATAAACACTATACCTACTTCATTTAATTTCGAATGAGAAACCAAAATAACATTATATTGCGCCTGGTCAACTATTTCTTACCTAGCAAATAGTACAGTACAATAGTCTGGGAGCCGCAAAATAAAATTGTTTGTTACTCTAGTACAAATTGTAAACAGATTACAGTTCACGAGCCAAAATATAATGTTGTTGTGGTTTCTCATTCTAAATTAAATAAAGTATAGATTTGTCAAATAATGTATTTTAGCTTCATCACTTCAAACATGAATAGACAAACTAAGTATCAAATATATATGGGAACTTACAAAAATCCTGTAATAGTAAAAACTTGCACACTTCGCTCATCAACATCATAAACTTTTTACCAATTTTATTGTCCACCAAACCAAAGTATTTTATGGTTTAAAAACCTTTAAAATTTTTTCAAAACACTGTTCGTATGAGTAGGTATTTAGATTTGATATTTTATTTGTAGGTAGGTCTTGAAATGAAGTTAACCATTTTACTTTTTTCTGTAAAACACGCACTTGAAGTTTAGTTTGCCCGTTTCTGTCTTAGATTCAACTAGTAGCGAATAGATACTTATAACTGTGTGTGTGTGTGTGTGTGTGTGTGTGTGTGTGTGTGTGTGTGTGTGTGTGTGTGTGTGTGTGTGTGTGTGTGTGAGAGAGAGAGATGAAGGGCTTCGGATTAGCCCAAAACAAGTCGAGCTAAACTCGATCATAGTCGTGAGTTATCAATATTTTTTTAAATGATCTATGTAGGGATCCTTAAAGGTTCAACCTGCGAAAGTAGTCCTTTTGAAAATCAAACATGATTAAACGGCGTCTATTGTATTTTTATGTCGTTTAGGTACAACTTCAACTACATTATAACGACGGTACCTGACGGGACAGATAGGAACTAATGGGAAGAATAGGTTCTATCTAATAGGTGTTTTTTTTATTTTTATGACATTAATGGCCATAAAACGCGCCAAACGTAAAATTGCAGTGGATGGACAGGACATACATTACGTCGACGAGTATTTTTACTTAGGCCAGATAGCATCCTTCGAAAACAGGCACGACAAAGAAATCGATAGACGTATCGATAACGCCTGGAAGAGCTTCTGGTCTATGAAGTCGTTAATGAAGGGGAACCTTCCAATATCTCTACAGCGCAAACTCGTCGACATGCGTATCCTGCCCATCCTACCTAACCTAAGGCGCGCAAACGTGGTCACTTGCAGAGGCTCAGAAGTCCAAACTCAAAGTTTGCCAACGAGCAATGGAGCGAAGCATTGTTGGAGTCCGAAGAACCGACCGGATTAGAAATACTGAGCAGCACTCTATGACTCGTATTGCTGACGTGGGCGTAAAGGCGGCCAAGTTGAAGTGAGGCTGGACATGTTTGTCGAATGAACTCGGAACATTGGGCCAAACTTGTCACGGAATGGATCCCTAGCGATTGATATCGTAATAGAGGCAGACCGAAGCGGAGATGGAGGGACGACCTAGATGTTTATCAGGTGCGATGGCAGGATCTCGCGTTGAATAGGCAAGAGTGGAGCAAAGCAAGACAGGAGAGGCCTTTGCCCAGCAGTGGGACACCAAAGCAGGCTAATAATTACCTACATAAAAGACTTCTACAAAGTATTATTTTTCATCGCAACTGGAGTTTCAGTGATAGGTATAGGTTATTATTACTATGGTAACACTGACTATTCATCATCATCGACACTGCAGGGCACAGACCTCCTCTCAGAATGAAAGGGCTTGGGCCGTAATTCACACGCGGGCCCAGTGCGGATTAGGAACTTCACACACACCGTTGAATTTATTCTCAGGTGTGTGCAGGTTTCCTCACGATGTTTTCCTTCGCCGTAAAACTCATGATAAATTTCAAATATAATTTCGCACATAAATTTCGATAAAACTCAGAGGTGCAAGCCCGGATTCGAACCCATGACCCTCTGCTTGAGAGGCAATAGGTCAAGCCACTAGGCCACCATGGCTTTTTTTTTGACTGACTGACACTGACTATTATTAAGGCGAAACTTCCAGCAATAAAGCCTCAAATAAAGCTAGATGAATGTAGAGTAGAATGTATGTAGGTACATATAGTAACTAAGTATTTCGAACGTTATCCCTTTATAGGATGGTTTAATGTCTTAGAAACCTCTGGCAATATAATATTGGAATACAATTATGAATTTCCATTTAGCAGCGTATCATATTAGATGGCAAAGGAGAGAGGCTTGTGCACTCATCCATGCTCTATCTACATCGCTTTAGTAGGCAGGGCAAGTCAGAACTGAGCAATTGAAGGCTGATTTCAAGCACCCTTATGGCCTCTTAACCTTTTATAGAACCAAACGTTTTACGTTATACTACTTTTAATCAACTAAGTTCGACAAATTCTTTCGAAATTACTGTGTCAAAAAATACTTTCAACTACCACATGCTGTGCATTATAAAATATGGTTCGTATGGACAAGAAAATTCGACGTTTCTAAGTACCTACTTGCCATAAATGGCTTACATTTGTATGAAAAGAGGTGCGTTTAAACCAAAAGAACACGGAGCTAGAGCAATTTGTTCATTCACATTGTTTTAATGTAACGACGACCATCTTCTTCTAAGTAGGTATGCCTATAAAATAAAACAGTACTGTGGCTGACTGAGTGACTGACACACAACGCACAGCCTAAAGTACTGGTGCTAGAGACTTCAAATTTGGCAAACATACCTTGAGTATTGTAGAGGTGCACTAAGGAAGGATTTTTCGAATTAAACTTTCTTTGTTTCTATGTTTTGAGCGGAATCTCTAAAACTATTAAGCAATGATTTTAATCAAAAAATGTTTTCCAAATAATCATTATTTAAGATAACTATAATTTCAACACTAGATGAAAAAAAACCCGCCTGTATAATTCTCGTTCCCACGGGAATTCCAGGAATATATTATATACTCTATGTCACTCTCGGAACTGAGACGAATCTAATGACACCTCACACTTCAAAATTCATTGAGCCGTTCAGGCTGCAGGGCGTGCCAAAGACTAATAATACATACATAAATACATACGCTCGTAAAACATAACCCTCCGACTGCCTGTCGGTTGAAAATAGACGTTTTGTTTCACGTAATTGCCACTTAAACGTGATCGCCATCGAATACTGATCTAGAAGAACTGGTTCCTGATCACCGATTAAAAATCATCGTGTATTATAAGCTTTTGCCCGCGACTCCGTCCTCGGAGACTGTGGTCACCTATATCATAGCTGAGCTTTACGGTGAATGAAACATTGTGAAGAATCCTGCACACACCTACGAAGAACTTCAATGGTGTGTGTGTGAAGTTCCGAATCCACACAGGGCCCGCGTGGAAACTACGGCCCAAGCCCTTTCATTGGGAGAGGAGGCCTGTTCCCTGCAGTGGGACGTATATAGGCAGGCTAGGGTATTATGATGATGATGATGATTTCATAAATGTGTACTCCCCTCTCCAGTAGGGGAGGGATGGCAAGAAAAGGACACTTATTCAAATAACCGGTAAAATGAAAACAATTTCGAGACAACACTATTTATGTCGTATGGCAACCTTGACGTAAGTTTGTTCGCGGCTATATTCATACTCCTGTCATTTAAAATATGGCGGATTCGTGGGAGTTTATTAGCGGGATAGTATTTTTTCTTTTATAATTGTGAAAAGTTTATCGAGTGCTGCGAGTTAATCATTAATGTGTGAATCACTGTTTAAGATAGGCTGGACATCCACAGATACGAGAACATAAAGGTCACTGAACTTTAATTTAATATGATTGTACAAAACTATCGATAGTATCGATAGTATTGCCATTATCAATAGTATTGCTTATAAATCACTATCGACGATAGATGATACACAAACGTCTAATAAGAGATATATATAAAAACTAGCTGTCGCCCGCGACTCCGTCTGCGAAGATACGGGTGTAAAAAATAGCCTACGACCTATTCTCAGGCTTACTAAATGTAGAGAAAATTTTTAATAAAAATGCGTCAAGCCGTTTCCGAGGAGTTCGGTAACAAACACCGTGACACGAGATTTTTATATATTAGAAGATATTAATAGTTTCTCTTAAAAAAATACAATCAATCTCCCTATAATTAACATGAAATTAAACAGTTATATAAAATTGACAATTACAATTTTATATAACTGTTTAATTTCATGTTAATTATAAGGACATTGATTATATTTTTTTTTAAGAGAAGCTATTAATATTTTTTAAAACAAAAAAAATCATTTCTATATTATTGATTTCTGTTAAAGTTATAAAAAAGTGTATTGTTAAGTATATTAATCTTTAAGATAAAAACAGTAAGATTTAATAGAATAGAATAGAAAATATTTATTTTTGAACAACTACAATAATACAGCTAAAAAAAAAACCGGCTAAGGGCGTGTTGGACACGCCAAAGATAGGGTTCCGTAGCAGGTATGAAAAAATCTTTGCATACTTTATTAATGTGGTTGTTTTGGTCCCAACTCCCACCGCGCGCAGAATTTCAACTTCAGCGGTACAGCGCCATCTATCGGCGAATTGGGTAACTACCTAATCTAATCTGCAGTCTACTAGCTTTAGGGGGTGTTTCACCACCTTATTGTCAAACTACTGGCTACGTAACCAATGAATAAACTAAGTACTGGACAAATCTGTCGGCTAGAGTTTTTTCAGTTTCACCACTCCGGTCCTGTACAAACTAAGTACCACTTAACTAATCGTCGGTTTGACAAAAAGTCGGAATGGCAACGTCGCATTCCTACTACGCGTTCCTATTCGCACACTTTCGTTCAAAGAGTCGCTAATTATTAAAGCAAAAGAAATCGTAAACGGTGTAAATTAAATGAAATGAAATGTAATTTTTAAATACATCTATTTTTTTGCATAAACAAATGTGTAGCATTATAATTAATCCAAAAACGGTATTTATTTACGATAATTTGTTAACAATAACAAAGAAAAATAAAATCACGTAAAACGCATCGAAAAGTGGCGCCAAACCATTTGACAGATTAACTTTTTTTTTAATGGCGATGTACAAGTTCAGATAGAACAAACGATTGTGCCTCTGAAAAAAAACTGTAATTAAAAAATATTACGAAATTCTGGATTTATTTTTACATACTAAAAGCGTACCTATATTTTTTTAATCAAATCTTGATATTTAAATTCTCGTTTGCAATTTAGCATGACTTCTTTCTTTAAAAAATAAAAAATACTTTGATTTATTTTTCTGAAACCGGCTGAAGGGCTCTCCAACCATGGCCACAAAAAAATAAACTAACTAATTAAAAAGTTATGTGACGGATATTAATGCTAAATGCCACCTGATCTGATGGTCAAATTAAGAAATAGTTTGTCCGTCACTTAGCGCTAATCAAGACTGGTGAAACAGAAATTTTTATTCCATCTGACAAATAAGGTTATGATTTAGCTAATCCGAACTTTAAAAAAAGTGGTGAAACAGCCCCTTAGTATTGTATGTTGATGGTTTTTCAGATGTAATTCTTTGTTATATGAACCGATTTCAATTTTATTTTTTTTATTTGAAAGAAGATACCATTAGCGTGATCTTATAGGCACTTAATGAAAAAAAAATGTTTGCAATGGCGGTTAGTCTGCCCAGCGAATCGTGTCACAAAAAAAGCCCGGCAAATTCAAAAAATCTTTAGCTGGTAACACATCGTATAGTGCGAAAAATAAGCTTTGATACTTGATATTAAAATTTATTTTAATAATTATGTTTGAATGTGTGAATTTCATACAAATGTTGTTCCTGTCACTTTATTTAATTGACTAGGTACGACTTGTAATACGAGCCCTTTTTATATTAGGTTTTTTATGTTATATTAGGTATTTACCACCAAATTTATGAAATTAATTGGTAAGTCGGCCGCCTTGATTTTGTGTTTCCTTATTTGAAACGAAAAATACTAAAATATATTAGTTAATGTATCTGAAATACTCAGGTTATCACGAGATAAATTAATCATAAATTCGTGGTAAACAGGCATCATGATTGGCAAAATTAACGATAATAACGAAAACAGTTTTCTAATCAATTCAATTAATGTGGCAGGAATGAAGTTTTGTATAAGAGATTAACAATGACATATCACCTTAAAGTGCAATAAATAAAAACAGGGTAATTTTTTTAACACTTTATTCTTATCTTACATATCAAGAGTCATAATCAAAGTCAGATTCGAGAAATTCAATGCCTGATAAAGAATTATCACTTTCATCATCACTTTCACGGACTTGTATAATGAATGGTGCCAATTCGGTGTCAAGAATGTTATCCCTCGACTTGTATTTATTTTCAACATTAATAACATGGTTCGTACAACTTTTCCAATCTGCTGCTGTAATCGTTGAAAAACATTCCTTTATCAAATTTTCAGTTTCTGAACCATGTATTCCTAAATTTCGGCTAGCTACTTTTCTCTTTGCCAGGCTCCATATCAGCTCGATAGCATTCAGGTCGCAGTGATAAGGAGGCAATTTGAGGACCTCATGCCCATGCTGTTTTAATATTTCCTCTGCTTCATATACAGGATCCACTTTGTTTTCCTGAACAAGGCACATCAGTTCAGCTTTTTTATAACATTCATCATATGGGATATTATTTTCAGTTAGCCATTTTTGAATATCAGCCTTCAAACTGTGTATTGTTGGAGGCTTATTTTTTTTTGTAACATGATAACTTGCATTATCCATTACAATTACACTAGGCTCAGTCAAATTTGGTATTAGCATTTCACGTAACCACTTTAAAAAATTTGTACTGTTCATATCATCGTGGTAATCTGCTGCTTTCGACTTTGTGCTAAATATGAGCAAAGCATTTGGTACAAAACCTTTTTCTGAACCAGCATGCACTATTATATGCCTTTTTCCAGGAGAAATTTTATCCACTACACCAGAAGTAGAAGGCCCTTGCCATGACTTCTTCGGTCTGTAATTTTGGTGCACATAAGTCTCATCAAGGTACACAATCAGTTTTCCTTCTTGTCTTTTTTTATGTATAGTTCTAAGATACCTTTGTCTCCATCCGGATATTTCAAAATTTTCCATGAGAATAGAACGCTCTTCTTTATTTCTTTTAAACTGGAAACCATTCTTGTGTAATATTTTCCTCAGTGTTTCACAACATCCTGTGAATCCTATAGATTCTTTTAGTTCGGCATATAATGTCCTTAGAGTAGGAACCTGCTTCTTCACACAATAAAATTCGTTAATTTTATTCCGGATGGCTGATATATCAAAGTCATCCAAGTTTGATACAGTTGGTTGACGGGGACGTTTTTTTCCTGGCGTATCCCACTCGCCTTTGTTAATAGAACCCTCATTTTTAATTCTGCGTAACGTTCTGATGCTTACCCCTGGAACGAGAAGATGATATTTTAATTGATTAATCTTTTTCAACACACGCAAATATTGAGAATTGTAGACGTGTAAATATCGATAATAATTACCTGTCATAGCAGATATTTTCGAGAAATAAGCTGATTCCGATTCGTTATTATTAATAACCTTCTCTTTCAATTCTCTTGCTAACTTTTCAATAGTTAGTTTAATGTTTTGGTTATCCACGCCAGCTACAAATAAAAAATAGAATTAGTAAGCATAAAAACCAACAATCCTTAATTAATATATTTATTTGTAATCAAAAATTTCTAAGAAAAGAATCAAAGTGGTTTGACAAAAACTTACCGGACGCTAGAATGATTTCGTCTAATATTCGTTTCTTTTCCACTAGTCTCTCATTTTCGGCACTTTTAACCTGGTTGTGGTTTGAGATCATTGTAAATAACATGCTTCGAACGCTGCTTTTAATCGGTTTAGCCATTGTAACACAATATAACTTCCGTGACAAATGCAGTGAGACGATATTTTTAGGTTATTATTCAAACAACTACACGCCTAGTTTGACAGTTGAAATTGTTGCCATATAAAGAATTCGGTAAAATTGCTTGTGACACGATTCGCTGGGCAGACTCTAAAGTACAATCTTATTTTAGAAATATATTTATACTACATACAATGAAACCTAAAAAAATAAAGAAAGAAAGAATTAAAGAATGAAATGACATTACGCAGTGCAGTATACAGACAAAAACAAAAACAATCTTATGCAAATAAACACAAACACCTGGATATTAATTAATTAATAATGACAATAGTTCCAGTCACTTTTAAATTTGACTTTTAACATATCTAAGTAGTTATTGTATACACATTTCCTCGAAATTAGGTAGGTACTGTCCCTTTCATAAATTACTGCGTCCCTTTCAATAAAGTCCGTTTTTCTACTCGCATAGTACAATGTGCTACTAACGATATCGCTATCGGTAATCCAATGAGGTGCATTGTGTGATCGCAACTTTGACATTTCATTATGAAACGTTTCACAATGTTATTTTTCGCACTGCAAATGGCGGAAATTAGAAAAAAGGCCAACAGCCATTCTATTTTATTTAAATACTTAATTATTGTTGAATCTACTTTATACATTAATTAAAATATGTTTACATAAATATTTATTAAATAATGAATACTTAAATAACGGACAATAAATTAATTTTAAAGTAATTATTAAGTATGAATATTTTAACATCATTCAATTTGACCTAAAATTCCCGGGTCGTAAAAAAAAACGTTTCAAAATAGCGGGAATTTGTTTTGCTTTTGCACGGACTTCTTGAAATTTGAAAGAAATAATAAGAGTTAATCACTTTTGCAGAAATAAATGTTGACGCCGCCAGAAATAAAACAGGCGGCAATGGAAGTGAGCAGTAATTTACTACCTTTAAAATCGAAAAAGGTCTAAGTATGAGAAATGTTACGAAAAGTTCATGGAGTGGAAAATGACGAAAAATGCAAAATCTTTTTCCGAAAACGTCTTACTTGCATATTTTCAAGAACTGTCGAAAAAGTTGAAGTCGTCCACATTGTAGACAGAATATTCTATGCTTAAGTCTACGTTGGTAATTAACCACCAAACTGATATCTCAAATTAGTCAAAATTGCTCGCCTTTTTAAAACGTCAAGCGAAAGGATTTAAAGGAAAAAAATCCAAAACATTTTTATCCAACGAAATAATAATAATAATAATTTATTTCAGACATTAAATATCCATAATGTGTTAGTAACAATTGTAACCTTAAACCTATGTTAGTAATAAAACAGTTTTTAGCCGAAGCCCCTGATCAAAACTATCTTTCAACAATGGTAAACTGTATATGTAATTAAATCTTTGTTTTACAACTCATATACATAGAAATAAAATCTATCTAAACTCTATCAATATTGATGTTTTAAAAATCATTTAAATATAGCACAAAATAGCTACTTACCTAAAATCTAATCATTGTAATTTATTATTTTTACAGATTGGATTAATATTTGAGATCATGGGTGCCTGCCTGCCGTCAAGGATCTTACTTCTGGAATTTTGGTGACTATTTCAAACACCAAAACAAGAATAGACCGGACCTTCACCATCACGGGAGTTTTTTATGATATGTTTAAGCGGTATATGGAGCTCCGCCCGAACCCTTGTATACAACTCTAAATTTTTTTCTACGTTATGAACACGGAATCTTCTGCGTTGCTAAAAATATAGGAATAAATAGTTTTGGAAAAATGGGAAAAACTATAGCAACCTATTTAAATTTGTCAGATCCTGAGTCATATACGGGTGGTCACTGCTTTCGTCGGACTTCAGCCACAATATTGGTTGATGCTGGGGGCTATATAACAGCTCTCAAACGGCACTGTGGGTGGAAATCTACAGCGGTTGCAGAGGGTTATATAGATGATTCAATTCAGAACAAGATGGCTGTATCCAACAAAATATTAAACTCTATTGACAATCATGCTTTTAACAAAAATGAACCGTCCACTTCAAACAGTGCACAAAAAACATTCACCGCCATGTCCGCCATGCAGTTTAGAACTATCACAGAAGAAAATTTAGAAGAAAACACTACTCAAGTTTCGAATAAAATATTTAATATCGTCACAACTAGCCAAAATACCAAAGAAGTAAATAATATTAACATCCCATCCACCTCCACAAATACCGAAGAAAAAGAAAACCCAGTATACCATTTTACTAACTGTACCATACAAACAGTGAACAATACCTATTAACAATTATTACCACTAGTAGCAATATATAAACTTTACTTTATATTGTACATGTTTTATTTTAGAGGTCCAAAAAATTCCACCCATTGTACTGTACCTGGGCAGAAAATTTTGTACTACTTGTAGATATCCCTTTGAACTCATAGAAAAGTAATGTATGCAACTGTTCATAATCAGCCATTGAGACACTCAAGCGTACTTATTAAACTCGCACTCGTGTCTCAATGGCCCTTATTATGATACAGTGGCATAAAATACTATTATGAAAGGGGCAAAATAGGTACACATTTTTTAAATATGCGAAAATAAATAACTAAGAATTGATTAATGAGAATTATTGTGTTTCATTTGAATATTTAAATGGGTGAATCAACTTTTTCGTGCCACCCGTTCGTTGCTATGGTTACACAAATTTTGTCCCTTGGACAACCTAAGCAATATTCTGTGAAACAGTGTGAAGATGTTACTTGGAGAACCGGGGTCCGAGTAAACAACACAAAAAAGTTGATTCACCCAAATAATAAACGCTTCCTAACGCGTCGGGGCAGATATTTGTATAAAAAAAACTAATGTTTGTTCTAGAGTCTCGAGTCTTTAATAAGTATTGTAAGTAAATATCTATCTATATAAGTATGTTTATCCGTTGTCTAGTACCATAGTACACGCTTTGCTTAGTTTGGGGCTAGGTCAATTGGTGTGAATTGTCCCGTGATATTTATTTTATTTATTTATTTATCTATTCGACTTCAACCTGTTCCAAATATTTTCTCAATCACTTACTAGGACCTCAAATTCAAAAATGTCCCTTTCATGCCACTCCTGCCCTACTTCGGCGTCCCCTCCCTCGGCGCGTTGCCCGCTGCTTTGGCAACACCAGCTGCGGTGGCGTTTGTATTGGTCTACTATTAGTATTTTGCTTAGATTGAAATTTTGAAATACGTAATATCTTTTGAATGGAATAACCGATTTGCGATTTGATAATTCAAAAAGTAATCTACTGTATCTTACAGTCAATTCATTGGTACTGGCACTCTAGTGCTATATTTGAATTTCAAATTAAGAACAGATCGAATGACAGGTATTGAAATAGTCTTGAATACGAAATAATTTATTTGGATAAGTAAGGATAAGGATTGATACTACGAAGGTATGGTTTTGGTCGGAATTTCAATCAACTTTTAGAATGTAAAAAATAGCGGTTAGCCGCGAAGTTGAATTCAGTTTTTTCTATCCCGTGGGAATTTTGTATATTCCCGAAGAAAAAGTAGCCTATGTCAATCGGGGATAGTCATATCGCACAATATGTAAGATTTTTTTTAAATCAGCCCCGTAATTGAATTATTTTATTTCTATCCCGTGGGAATATTGCATTTTTCCGGATAAAAAGTAACCTATGCCAATCAGAATAGTGCAGCTTTCTACTGGTGAAAGAATTTTTAAAATCAACCACAAAGTTGAATTCAGTTTTTTCTATCCTGTGGGAATTTTGTATTTTCCCGAAGAAAAAGTAGCCTACGTCAATCGAGGATAGTCATATCACATAATATGTAAGAACTTTTAAATTCAGCCCCGAAATTGAATTAATTTATTTCTATCCCGTGGGAATTTTGCATTATCCTGGATAAAAAGTTACCTATATCAAATAAAAATAGTGTAACTTTCTAAAGGTAAAAGATTTTTAAAATCGGCTCAATAGTTTCAGATATTCCGCTACAAACAAAGAAACAAAGAAAGTTTAGATATTTCCCTATCACGTGGGAATTTCGAAAAATCCTTCCTTAATGCACCTCTACAATACTCAAGGTACATGTATGCCAAATTTCAAGTCTCTAGCACCTGTCGTTTAGGCTGTGCGTTGTCTGTCAGACAGTCACGGTACTGTTTTATAGGTATAGATAATAGTAGATTGTTCAACAAGGGACTAAAACAAGTCATAATGACACAAAATATTTAGCCACCCGAGCAGAGCGAGGGTGGCTATAATTCGCGTGTCATTATGGCAGTTTAGTCTCGCGTTAAACACTCTACTTTTCACTTTGAATGCGAGGAAATAAAACGATGTTTTAGGTATACTAATCTACAATATTACCTTTATAAAACGTACTCTTAATACGAGCAATGGACGTCTGTTCAGAATTCAAATAGCAATTTAAATTTGTTCCGCGGTTTTTTTTTGTTGAGTGACGCTTTAAATGTTTGCATGTTTAGCCAACAGATTCAAACTTGAAAATTATTTCATAGCTAATTGGACTAAGTATGCATAATAAAATTATTCATGGTTTTTCACGAAATTATTATTTTTTAAAATATTTTTATACAGTTGTCTTTGAGGTTAGGTCAAAGAGTGTAATATTATATGAACAAGAGTGGCAACTCTATGGTCAAATATGCATGTATGGAAGGTGCTGCCGCCCTACGGCTGGCTAATCAAGAACTAATGTGACGTATCTATAAATGTATACCTTATATGTATATGTTGGTAGTGATGTACAGCTATAGGTACGCGTAATTTTAATTGATAGGCTACTTGCCACTATTCGTATTTTAGCCGTCTAATTCAAATCAGCATATACGAAGCTAAACCCGATTTGCATTATACGGGTAAAATATGAACATTGGCAAGTGGCCTATCAATTAAAGTCCTTGACCGTACAATTTGGTACGCCATGGCCATGGCCGATGAATGACAACTGACAAGTTTGACAAGTCAACCAAGATGGCCGCTAATTTAGTTCTTCGTCCAAACACCTAACACCAAAGGTCGCTGTAGTCGCATGAAAAGTGTGATATATGTAAGTGTGCCCCGCCTGGGTTAGGTATTTCCACGCTCTAAAGGCTTCCACAGACCGAAGCGCAGGTCGCTACGGAGCGCTTCGGAGCGTCCGCAGCGCGCTGCGGTCTGTGGAAAGCTTTAAAATTGTCTATGCCCAGTCACTGAAAATGGCAATAATCCTCCATCCACAAACACCGAGATTGGCAGTTTAGGGGTTTCCAAAGTAAATTAAAATAAAATTACTTTAATCCCTAGAGATCAAAAAAGAGTTTTAGTCCCGATATGCAGAGACTAAAGTAACATTTTAAGAGCATGAGAGGTGAAAAGACCATTTATACTGAAATTCTTTATTATTACTTCTTATAATATTACAAAATTTAAATAAAAAATAAATTCCACAGCTAAAAAGGTTGTATTAGTTACAATTAGGGGCTGGAAGTTCTTTAGTAAAGTGCCCCTCAAACTTTTTAGTTTAGTAAAGTTAGTTAGTTAGTTTAGTTTCAAGTTTAGTAAATTTTTTAGTTTAGTTTAGTTGGTTAGATCACTATTTTATATACAGCGTTAGGTTAGGTTAAATAGAACTTCTGTTCTAATAAAATTATATACAGCTTTAAGTTAGGTTAATTTAGGACTTCTGTTCTAAATTAACCTAACCCTAACGATGTATATAAAATAGTGATCTAACCAACTAAACTAAACTAAAAAGTTTATTAAACTAGAAACTAAACTAACTAACTTTATTTAGTAAACCATAAAGTTTTCTAGAAGTTCTAAATTAACCTAACCTAACACTGTATATAAAATAGTGATCTATAGATGTATAAAATCCCTAAAAAATAAAATTTGGAAACCAATACGTTTTTCGTGGGTTACAATTATTGTTAGTCACTATTAGTAACTTTCAATGTCGTAATGGCCATTTCGTTATGTAAAAACAAATCGTCATAACATTTATTTTAGAACACCATTAGGTAATTTAAATAGCCACGAGGAACAAGACGAATCTCTGCGTTTCGGAACTCCTGTTCCGCATAGTATTAGAGCTTTGCGAATTGCGACTTAATTGGGATACTGACATTCGTTCCTAGATTTGTTGCCTATTTATCTGTTTTGTCTGCTGGCCTGAGTGTTTGTGTGCGCTAATCTCTGAAATGACTTAACCTAAGGATGCGCTTTTAATTGACGTGTTGTGGTTTCCTTGGATTAACATTTACCTAGTGTTTATTTCAACCAGTTCAAAAAAAAGACATATCAATTTAAAGCTTATCTTTTGGAAGGCATAAAGGGCACCGCGAGCTTTTTAGCAATATCACCAAAACTATAACCTGCATAGAATTATTTAGTTCAAACCAATTATTCCTAAAGTTATTCGTTACGTAGGTACTATTACTTTGGTTATTTGTGGTTCCCCACCAGGGTAGAAAAAAAATACCCCTTGTAGTATCATCCTGTCCTTGTTTGTTTATTTATTTTTCTGTCAAACATAAACAAGTCACGAGCGCTTAATAACTTACTGAGGTACACGCGGACGAAGTCGCGGGCACCGCTTGTATTTGATAAATATCAAAATGACGTTTAGGTAATTATATTTTATAAATAAAATACTTTAAAAGAATATGGCCTTGAAACTTGGCGTTATAAAGAGTGCACATGTTCTAAGACATAATTTCCGCTTATATTAGGATGAGCAATCACCATTAATAAGTCGCAGGGGTAGTGGTCGACCTTAGTATGTCTTAAGTATTACGCTAATGCTGCTTAAAACTACGCTTGCTACTTACTTACTTCACTACATATTTGGATAAAATATAAAAATTTTGAATGCGTCTTTGGAATGCGAAAACAATATACAGGTACGGTACCTATTGTTTTTGTTTTAAACACTTTATAGCGGTGGGCGTACTTTTTTGGCAAAACTGCCCATAATATTACCAGGCGGGTTATAATTAGCCACGACGTAAATATGACCATCCTTTGACCTCGCCATGCCTACTCCTACTTCCTTGCTGTCTTCCCAAATAACTTGCGTAAAGTGACCAGAGCCCAAGTTGCTAGGTTCCCTACCAAAGCGGTGATCTTTAATTTCATCATACCATTTATCTACTGGGTCCTTGCCAAACACAGAGAAATTAGGATCCGAAGACCACGCATAAAAAATGTTTTCACCATAGTCTTGTTGGTCCCTATGTTCCATTTTTCCTTTTTTGACCAAAACTTTAGCCCATTCTTCCGCATACTTGCAAAGCTTTTTACTCAACTCCAAAGGAGGAACGCCGTGGTTTCGCCGGTAGGAGTTATGTGCTGCTAGAAAATCTTCTTCAAATTTGTCACCAGAAATAGACGACGTTTTAAATTTATTGACCAAATCAGATGCAATGTCTCCTAAATTTTTGCTGTTTCTTTGATTTGGTGGTGCTGGTGCTAAGTAGCTATTAGTATCTCTCGGAGTACTTGCCGGCGAAACGTATGTTGATTTGAATTGCAACGCGCCAGGGGGTAAAACATTTTTAACGAATTGGTTACTTATGTTACCTGGTGGATAATAATGAGCTACAACATATAGCTTACCGGATTTGCTTTTAGCACTTCCGATTCCTAATTCTCTGGTGTTTTTCCATACAATTTGAGTAAAATGTCCACATGTCAACACCTCTGGCTCTCTTCCAAAAGAGTAATCGTTAATTTCACTGTACCATTTCTCAACACAGTCTCGTGCTTTAATTTTTGAATTAGGATCATGGGACCACCCGCAATATACGCTCTCTCCATACTTCTCATGAAGACTGTATTCCATACAATCTTTTTTTGCAAGTTCTTCGGCCCATTTCTGGCTGACTTTACTTATTTCTTTATTAAGTACGAGAATGGGAACACCGTGCTCACGCCTGAATTCATTGTGGACAGCCAACGCCTCATTTTCAAAGTCGTTAGATTTTGTGCCGAATAATTTGCTCTGAAACAAAAAGAACAATCAATTTAGATATACTGTCTATACAAATACAAAAGGACGTAAATATTGTTTATTTTTAAGAAACTACAGAACCGATTCTTTTTTCCCACTTATATACATGTGTACTCCTATTAGATTATTAGAGGTGCATAGAAAATCTCCACTTGTTTTGTGTATTTTTAAGTAGATGTTTTGTATCAAATCAAACAAAAAACTACAACCAAAAAGTTCCAGTTTACCCACTTAACAAATGCAAAGTGCAGGTATTCTGAGCAACGGCTCGGTCTAAGGGCCAACTGCAACGTAACAGCCAGCTGCCATCTGCCCACACATTTCAGTTGCGGCTAGCCTGTATTTTGCGTGTACTTTTGCCGAATGCAATAGAAAATGTATGGGCAGTCGGCAGTTGGCTGTTACGTTGCAGATGGAATGCAATCGGTTTCTATCGGCCCTTATTACTCGCGCGCTGTCATTGGGCCGTTCCCGAATACCCAGTAATGTTGATTAAAAAACAAAAATGTGAACGTTTCACGTAAATATGGTGGTGAACAGCTTTTGAAGATATACTGACTTGTGTAAGGTTGAATCCGATCACGTCTCCAGAATTTATTATTCGTGAATCATTACAAACTATTGGAAATATGTAGGTATGTTTGATTGTAATAGAAATAGTAGTAGCTTTAGAATTTCAAAATAAATGTTTAACTATGAATTCAGTTAAAACTAAAATGTTATTATTCGTCACTTATTAAAAAATTGATTGACAGATTAGCAAGCGCCAGCGCCTAATAGTACATTATTGTCGTTGCCTGGAAGTAGGCAATTGCTGGCTGAGTATGAGTATTAAAACGGACGAGCTTGCTAGTTCGTTTAACTAATACGAAGCCAGCAATTGCTATTCCAGCCGAGACTAATATAAAGCTTTTCTCAAAAATGGTGAAGGAAAAAAAATAGAATAAACAAATTATTGTTAAAATATTCATATTTAATAATAACTTTAAAATTCATTTATTGTCCGTTATTTAAGTATTCATTATTTAATAATTGTTTATGTAAACATATTTTAATTAATGTATAAAGTCGATTTAACAATAATTAAGTACTAAATAAAATAGAATGGCTGTTGGCCATTAGATTAGACAATAAACCAGTGTTTTTTTTTTTAAATTTTAATTTCCGCCATTTGCAGTGCGAAAAAGAACATTATGAAACGTTTCATAATGACATGTCAAAGTTGCGAAAACACATTGCACCTCATTGGACTACCAATAGCGATATCGTTAGTAGTTCATTGTAGTACGCGAGTAGAAAGAAAAAAAATAAAATAAAAGTACAGACTTTTATCTGTTTTTTAAATGGTCGCGAACAAATAAATAAGAACATAGATAATATGACTTTAACACGTTGAATGCGGGACTTTTTTACTACAACTGACGTTCAGTGCTTTACATACCATTTTTGACTTGTAACATTTTTTCTAATAGTGCGGTACAAGACGATAGTGACTTGTAGGCAGAAGATTAAGTTTTTCCCAATATTTCTTTGTTTTTTATAAAAAAATATAATTTTATGATTGCAATAGCAAGTTGACATGTTTAATTAGATAAGTTTGCTGTCGCCACAGAATACAGACTTTAATTTGGAAGTTATAAGACATTTAAATAACAAGACGAATTCGACTTGTACCGCATCACGGGGGTAGGGCAAGGTTTGTTATGTCGATAATTTTATAGAGAAGGGAAATATAATGAAACAAAATATCGCTATCGATGTTCACAATTATTTAATAAAAATTACAAAACTAAATGTTCAAATACGATTTTTTGTAGCATTATTGTTTTTCTTATTTTTTTTTATAACAGTCAACGCGCATTTTACTTCTGGTACCTTTTTGAAACTTGTTGAATTCCTTTTTTGCGGCAATAATTCCATCATTATCGTATTGTAGTTTTCGCAAAGCTACTTTGGTCACTTTTTTCTGTGAGTTCAAACACTTTTAATAATGTTTTCTACGGCCTATTTCTCGGTGCATTCATTGAGAACGAAACTACGTACAAAAAAGTCGTTATTAATCACAACACTAGCCTGCACTGGCCAGTTCCCATGGTGCGATACAAGGCGGTACTTTACAAGACAGTTTTGGCTGGTACCGCACCAATTACAATTTTTTATCGTCTGGTGCGGTACAAGTCGAATTTGTCTTGTATACTTTGAACCTACCTATTGGATATAATTTGAAGTAACAAACCTAAATGTATACTTGTCTCTTTCTGAATCAAGGGATTTCAATGTCAAAACACCGCCGCACCAGACAGAGATCGCCTATTTTCAACGCCGCACCAAACAAAAGTCTAATGCAAGTCAAAAATGACTTGTACCGCACTCAACGTGTTAAACAGTCTATACTTACTCTATTCCCCATAACAGCACTTGTGTCGTAATATCGTTATTACGATACACCTAGCTGCCACAGATTATTAAGTGTAGGTGACATTCAACGGCTCGTGCCGTCTTCCATTGCGATACTCACATTCGTTCGTATCGCAACTCACGTCACTCGCCTTTTACTTAAGTAAGACCTCACTTATACAACCGTTGCATAAAATACTATTATTAGGAATAAATAATACTTGCAACACCTCTGCGTTGATTTTAGAGATCGTTAATTGACTTCCGTCGCCGTTATCTCAGTGGTGAGCGCCGGAGCTCAGTTTCATCAGCCATTCTTACCGGGCACTTGGCATAGGACGGTCGTATTGCTCTGTTCGCGCCTAGTTTTAAGATTAGAATGTGTTTTCTCCATTTTTTCGTTCGTTTTGCAATTATTTGTAACTTTACCAATTGTGATTAAATAAAATTAGTAGTTGTAATTTTTCGTTTATTTTGATCATCCCTAATACTATTATATTGACGATTTATTTTTAACTTTATATAATTGGTACTTGTTTATGACCATCATCTATGTACGAGTATACATATAAAAATAAAAGTCCTGAGTGATTGGTTAACTGACTTATTAACATCCATCCAGCCCAAACCCTTGGCGCTAGAAGTAGCCGTTAAGATGTAGAAAAGGAACAAGGACGGATTCGTTGAAATCCCTACGGGATAGTGAGTAAATTGGAATATATGTTCGGTTTAGAGTAGCGATCTGCGTATCTATGATTACTAGACTTCAAATTTAGTCTGCAAGCAGGTAATTATAACAGCAAAGAACTGTTTTCAAGATTTTCCGAAATTCCCACGGAATAAGGAAATATCGGGATTTACATGTTTGATTCAGAATGACCATCTCCGTACGTATGATCACTAGACTTTTTGAATTTGCCCTACACCTGGTACCTACCTAAAAATAACAAAAAAAAAAAAAATCAGGACTTTTTAAAAATGCCCACGGAATATGAAACGTAGAGGATTATTATACATACGAACATAAAACTACCGTGAGACTCACTCATAGTGAAAAAATACGGGTAACTACAGATGAAAACGGGAGTAGTTGTGTGTCGCTGTCGGTTTTGTCGTGCAGCTGCGCGAGCAGAGCGGTGGCGCGAAGTGCGCATTTGGCAGAGCCGCCGTGGTGTGTGCTCCGTGATGAAGGGCTTCGGATTTGCCCGCAACAGTCGAGCTAAACCCGATCATAGACGTGCGTTATCATTTTTTTTCACTATTATGCATACACTGTAAAATGGTCTTATTTACATTACCATAACCACAAGAGGCTTCAAATTAGCATGTAAATAGGCAATTAGATCAGGATTTTAGGAATTTTCCATGGGATGCATAATGCATAAATAGGATTTTTTAAATAATTCTTTAACGTACATTGAAAAAACCAGAAACATAAATGCCGGAGCTGGGGATCAAATCACGGTCGTAGTCATTTCAATTTCGTTTATTCGTCAAGCTAAATGATTTGGAGTTGTGTAGTAGGTAGCTTATCACAGTGTCCTGGATTGACGAAGACCTGCTCCAGCATACATTTCTGGTTTTGAAATGTGTTTTAGTTAGGGCCGGCGCCCACTGACGGCATGGCACGACTCTTTATTTCGATACCACGATGCCGCGACGTGTCGAGGGATGACGCAACGCAAAACCAATAAAGTAACGTGAATTCTAAACTCATTGAAATAAGATTCAAAATATGTTGATAGTAATAAAATGCCACGCCGTGCCATGCAATTTAAATAAAATCAAATCTAAACGGTAAAATTAAAGTAAAATTTCTAAAGTTACCTAGATAATAAACAGGGGGCCAGTTGCATAACAAAGTACCACTACAAGCGGAACTCCCTTTATAGTTAATATAACTGAAGCGAGAGTTCCGCTTGTAATATTAGTTGCACTTTGTTATGCAACAGGCCCAGGATTATTTTTAACTAACTGTCTATCTGTAGATGTTATGGAGATTTGATACTTGACTTGGCAGATGATTTGATTATAGAGGTGCAATAAGAAGAGATTTTTGGAATTTCCCGCAAGATGGAGAACGGGACTTGACCATTAATTTTATCTCTGCGCAGACAAAGTCGCGGGCAATAGCCAGATTATATCGATGAAAACTGATAGCCGTTACTATGATTACATTGTAGATGATACCCTGGTTTAAATTACAATTGTCATATAATTTACAAAAGATAAGGACTAAAGCTAGGCTTGGAACAAGATATTTCATGTTAAGTGATAATTTTAATCTAATCATGACTGAAAAATTCCAAGAATTTGGATAATGACCGGACGAAATGCGCATAGTCCCTCTTTGTAGATATTATGTATATTAATTTTGGCTGAGTATAAATGGTTGAAATGTCAACAAAATAGTAATGGGTAGTTCTACTAGCGTTTCAACAGCTACCAGTACACTCCTAGCGGAAGGTTTTTATATAACGATAAGGCGAGCTTGTGGTAAAATTTCAATATGTTGAAATTTCACGCTAACTGTACCTAGCTTATTTCTTACGTAGGTATATGCGACAGGAGACTGATAGGTAGCTGTTAAAATGCTAGTAGAACTACCCTGATACAAAGATATTAATTTTAAATCATGACCTATTAAAAAAAAGTTAATCAAAAGGATAAAAAACAAAATAAATTCTTGTTTACGGATTATAATCTAATACAACCATTTTGTGCCGACTGAACTTCAGTAATTCCACTGTCACCGGGTCGGAAAATGGGCTTGTAGGATTTCGTTATCACATCACCATATTAACTAACAGGTGCAAATGTAAATAGGAAGTGTTACATAATAGTGATTACCCCTGTACCCTGTATTCAAAAACAGTCGCAAGCAATAACATTTTGTTGGTTTCCTGAGAACGACCTGCCTTTAAATCAGTAGATTACATAAAAAAAATCATTTTGTATTTATTTAGATTTATATCACTACCTACTCTAGTTAAAAATGTATAAATAAATAAGTAAGTACATAAACGAAATAAAATATGCAAACATGGCCGCACAAGTTTTTTTTTATTACCCAAATATTCTGGAATGACGACCGGAGCGAGAGAACCTGACTATGAAGCTAGAGGTCACGGGTTCGAATCCTAGTCGGGGCACTATTTAAGATTTTGGACGGGATAATGTATCTGTTACGTAGTAACTATTAAGTTATCTGTGGGTTAGGGGTGGACGTTAATGAATAAATCAGCCAGGAATTCAAGACTTTTACATCAAATAACTAAAGCACCTAAAGTAAAAATAATAGTACATTATGCATTAAGGGCTCTAAGAAGGGGATACTGCCCGTGATACGCTCAATGATTTTCATAACATTACAAGGAAAATAATGAAAAAAAAAAATATTTTGTGTGTAAACACTTTACAGCTCGGCAGAAGAATTATGACGCTATGAAAACAATTAAATAAAATAATAGCTGCCCTAATTCAGATTGACACTTTTTAGGGTTCCGTACCCAAAGGGTAAAAACGAAAACCTAAAAAATGGACTAAAACAATTACTTTGCTCACCCGCGACCTTACAACAGTTACTTTTATGCAAGAAATGTGTGTTCATGCAGTTCCTCCACCTCAACACTGTACAAACACACACAAATCACATAAACACAACCATCACCACCACCAAGCTACACTGACGCGTTTCGAACTCAACCAGAGCTCATCTTCGGAGTTAAAACAACCGTATGCTATGCTACCAAATGTTAAACTAACAAACCAAAACAAATATTTTAACTTGTTACTGTAACTTCACAAGTACCCACTTTATTTTTCTTATTCTCAAACTTCCCCACAAAAATTAACTTTTATTGACATATTATAAAACTACCTTGAATTTTTTGTTTATTTATTTATAAGGCATATTTTATTAATACTAACTGTTCAAATTAGACCCAAGCCGCAGTAAAGGAGAAGATACTAAATTTACCTGTTCATTAATAATAGACCCCATAGTGTTGTACCTAATTATTTCCATGCATTCCAGAGCATCCAGACGCAACCCCTTGCCGCAATAATGTAACACTTCATAAGAATCTGAGGTAGTTTTATAATATGTCAATAAAAGTTAATTTTTGTGGGGTAGTTTGAGAATAAGAAAAATAAAGTGGGTACTTGTGATGTTACAGTAACAAGTTAAAATATTTGTTTTGGTTTGTTAGTTTAACATTTGGTAGCATAGCATACGGTTGTTTTAACTCCGAAGATGAGCTCTGGTTGAGTTCGAAACGCGTCAGTGTAGCTTGGTGGTGGTGATGGTTGTGTTTATGTGATTTGTGTGTGTTTGTACAGTGTGGAGGTGGAGGAACTGCATGAACACACATTTCTTGCATAAACTTAACTGTTGTAAGGTCGCGGGTGAGCAAAGTAATTGTTTTAGTTCATTAATATGGACCTCCGCAAAGTAACGCCTGATACAATAAATTAAAAAATGGAATTAAATAAATATTTAAGGGGGCTCCCATACAACAAACATGATTTTTTTTGCTCGTTTTTGCTCGATATTGATAACAGTAACAGGTAGACACTTGAAATATTCACAGAATATTTAATTATATATTGACTTTAAAAATAAATCATTACAACAAACGTGATTTTTATAGATAATTGTACGGAACCCTTCGTGCGCGAGTCCGACTCGCACTTGGCCGGTTTTTATTTCGAGTAGTCTGTCATAGATTATGCTAAGAACTGTGTTTAGTTTAGAATTCGAATGGTCATAACCAGATTCTGCCAACATGTTCAAAAATTATTGCAAAACAATTCGATATAAATTTAAAATATAAAAATAGCGAAGTTTCGTGAAGCGTAGATAAGTTTTGCGCTGTAAAATTGGGATATAACAAAGTTTTAAAGATATAAATTTATTTATAAAACGTTGGCTGACTTGAAACCTCCTTAATCTGAACTGATGTACCTACTAACTTGTTGACAAATTTTAAAACTAATTCATAACACCCTAGAGAGCAAAAAATATTCGTAAATCCCTAAATCCCGTAAGAACAATTTAGGCCAATGTTCTTTAGTAAGTATACAGACATCGAATAACACCATTGACGAGCAAGTGTGATGAGTTTATTATTACAGTTTGGTAATATTGACAGCAGGTCAATTTTTTCCGTCCAGTAGATACGTTCTGAGTATACACCATATATCTACCTGTTCTATTTCCTTCCTGTTTGCCCTTATTATTTTTTGTAAGAAGGAACTTAAATAATACGTAAACAAAACGTAAAAGTTATTTAGGATACAAGTGCGGAAAGTAGGCAATGCCCAAAGAATGGCGGTGATCTAAAAACACGAGCGAAGCGAGTCGTTTTTGGCCAGCATGAGTTGGGAATTTCCTACTTTCGACACGTAGGTATATCATACAACGTTTTACAAACTTTACAAGCGAGGAAAAAAATCGGGGCTAAACATTTTCGGCCATTGAAGGAAAGTCTCATAGGTGTTTACATATTTCAGCACTGAATTAGTCGCCAGGAGGCTGTCACTGGCAATTTGTGCTTGGTGGAGTGGAGGATGTCACGCGGCGTTAGGTAAGCCTGATTTAAATTCATCACTTGAACTCTCCATTTTAATTTACTAAACCGGACTGAGAACTCATGAACATTACTTTGGCGGGTTTTCATGACGGGCGCGAACGAGTAACCATGATTGGTTCCTGTTACGCTAAGGTAACATCGCCTTAGGTACATAAAAAGACAAACTTTAGTTCAAATCAAATAATTCAAATACATAAATACCTCTTAATACAAACAAATTTACTGAGGTCAAAAATACAAAAAATAAAACAATAAATTTATAACTTAAGACTAGCCTAAGTTCAGTCAAAAATTCCCCCACGATTTGTCCCTGGCGCAAAGGTACCCATCACACTGGCCGCGTTACCACGTTGAATGGCGATGGACAACCTTTGCACCAGGTACGAACCCGCACGGGCGTCGGATCCCTTTTCCCTGATGCGACGTCCCACTTCCCTAATAAAGGCAATAGCCTCCGACCCCCAGCACCCAGTAGTTTCAAAGGCAAGGGGTACAAAATCTTAATTGACTTTCAGATAAATCAGACAAGTTCGTTTTTAATCTACTTGTACGAAATAATATATTTAATCATTCGCGTTGCATGTTCACTCGATACAGTCATGGATTCGAAAATAGTTAGGTACCTACTGTTAAAATTAATCGATGGGCTTGCATTGAAAATTAATTACATTATTACAAGAAGGACCTTGTAATTAGCAAGGATGATATAGACTGGATTAGCAATCGCCATAGTACATACAGATCGGCCGCGGAAAAATAGTTCGATTATTAAATCTAGATGGCGCTGACATATACCCCGAGGGTTTGAAAGCAAAACAATAAGACTACAGATATTTCATATTACTGCAAATGTATTATTATGCAATATTTTTGAAAAATAATACATTTGTAGTAATATGAAACATCTGTAGTTTTATTGTTTTGCTTTCAAAGCCTCGGGCTATATTTCAGCGCCATATAGATTTAATAATCGAACTATTTTCCTGCGGACGATCTGTACTATGGCGATTGCTAATCCAGTCTATATCATCTTAGGTAATTAACGACAAACAAATCTGGGGTTAACTTATGCCATAGTAAATAATAATATATACGCAAATATATCAAGTAACTACAACCTTTAAACGAGCAATTCTTGTGTTTATAAGTGTATATATATATATATATATATATATATATATATAATCAGAATCGCAGAAACGGCTCCAACGATTTCGATGAAATTTGGTATGTGAGGGTTTTCGGGGATGAAAAATTGATCTAGCTTGGTCTTATCTTTGGGAAAACGCTTGGTACCGAGTTTCGGCTCGAGCGGAGCTCGGTCGCCCAGGTATCAAGTAATTAACGTGAACAAAACTTGATCAAATACAATAAGCAATAAAAAATACAATAAAAGTTACCATGTTTCCCACGCTGTCAGTGCACTGTCCAATAAAGATATTATTAAATGAGACGTCTCCTGTCTGTCGCTGCACTAGTGATCCTGGCCAATTGATGTGGCCCAGTTCTGTGTTATTATCCTTGCTGGACTTTGTTGAATGAAGTACTACAATGAACATTCAGTCGCGTTATCATCGGAGATTAGCAACTACCAATGAAAATCACAAAAAACGAGATATCTCTATTCGCTTCAATTTTAAACTAGTTTAAAAGAAAAATATAATCGAATTGAAAACCTCCTCCTTTTTAGGGTGCCATAGCCAAATGGCAAAATACGGAACCCTTATGGATTCGTCATGTCTGTCTGTCTGTCTGTCCGTCCGTATGTCACAGCCACATTTTTCCGAAACTATTAGAACTATGCTGTTGAAACTTGGTAAGTAGATGTATTCTGTGAACCGCATTAAGATTTTCATACAAAAATAGAAAAGAAACAATAAATTTTGGGGGTTCCCCATACTTGGAACTGAAACTCAAAAAGTATTTTTTCATCAAACCCATATGTGTGGGGGGATCTATGGATAGGTCTTCAAAAATGATATTGAGGTTTCTAATATCATTTTTTTCTAAACTGAATAGTTTGCGCGAGAGACACTTCCAAAGTGGTAAAATGTGTCCCCCCCCTGTAACTTCTAAAATAAGAGAATGATAAAACTAAAAAAATATATATGATGTACATGTAAACTGCCACCGAAAATTGGTTTGAACGAGATCTAGTTTGTCTGTCTATCTATATCATAACCAATCTACAATGATCCCACACTGCGCACATTTTGCTTAGATGCAGGGGTCTGCTAAGACTGGATGTTCATAGATACATATAAATTTGTACGGAACCCTCGGTGCGCGAGTCCGACTCGCACTTGGCCGTTTTTTGTAGTCGCTTAATAATCTTATTTTGACGCTAATAGGTATGTGCCACATTCTCTTTTATTGTAGAATATGTATACCGGAATATCCAAATATCATATATCTATGATACCAGATGCAGTCAGTTATTAGGCAAGGAAATCATAATATTAGCAGATCAGATCAGGTTACACACCCACCCTACACATCTGATACTTTAGGAATGAGGGAAATTAGTCATAAGTAGAGCTCACTCTTCAAACACTTCCTATTTTGTTAACGTTTATTAATAGGGATGTTTCCTAGGTAAAAAAATAATAATTCTTATTAGTCCGTATTTTACATTATCAAAAAATATTAGACACGTAATTTTTCTTTTGACAATTAAAAAAAAAAAAAAAAAAAATGACGAAGATATGGCGCGTTGAAGTTCCGCGTGACGAGGCGTGACGTCACTTGTTCCTAAAACGCTCATACAAAGTGTAGGAACAAGTGACGTCACGCGAAACTTCAACGCGCCATATCTTCGTAATTTTTTGTTTAATTGACAAAATAAAAAATACGTGTCCAATACTTTTTGATAATCTAAAAGACTGACTAGTTAGGAAAGTAGCCAATTATAATCTTACCAATTTTAAAAATGCGAAAGTTTGTGTGGAATGATGAATGGATGTTTGCAGCTATTTCACACTAAAACAGTTTGACGGATTCTGATGAAATTAGGCGCACAGATAACCTGGACTAACATTATACCTAGGATACTTTTTATCCCGGAAAATTTAATCGTTGCCCGGGATAGTGATAAACAATTTCTTTGCAAATGGAGTAGCGGGCAACAGCTGTTTCAAAATACCTCGATGTAATTTTTTTAAGGAGTGGCAAACCCTTATACAACGAGGAAAGGTACGAAAGGAACCAATAATAAAAAATGGGTTTTCATCGTACCCTTTACGGTGTACCGTAAGACGCTCTATGTAATACAAGCCGAAACAAACATTAAAAAAAATTGCTGCCATATTTTGTATTACTAAGTTATTTCTTTCCTTTTTTCCCTTCACTAAGATGAATAATGCGAAGCTCGCACTGTTTTGACGGGTTTTCAATATCCGAATCATGTGGGCACCTTAACCGCAAGATATCACGGAAGGGTGGTTTATCTCAGGGATTAACGTTTCGTAAATTGGATTATAGAATTGAGTGTGGGATGGGAGGTGTAGATATCTAGGTTCGGATATGCCCGATTTCAGTGCTAAATTATGTAGGTGTATAAAATCTGGTTAAGATCCGCGAAAATAACTCGGTGCAAAATGAAACCTATGGTTGGGGAATGCATTAATCGTAGCTCTGCTCTCATGTGGGTACACTACGATATGTTTCTTTTTACAAGCTTTTATTATCACATTTTCTTTGATTTATCTGGTATTGAAATATTTTCACATGTTTTTATGTACCTACTGCCACTTTTTTAGGGGTAGGGAAGGTACACAACATGAAAGGACAGAGCGGGGTATCATCCCTATGGGAAGCAGACAAGCAGTAGCTCAAAGCCCTTAATGACGTACTCAGGTCCTCGAAAAGACAGGCCCATCACACAGACACCGAAGAATTAAGCAGTGAAAGCGAGAGCGACGCCGCGATTCCTCCTCGAAAACTTACAAAAAGCACAGGAAGCATTAACCTTTTACTCTCCCCTTCTTCTTTATTGACACCTATTTCAAATCAGGGTCTCTTCACTCCGCAAACGTGCATCTTAGAGACCACGTTCAGGCAAAAGGCACAACGGCATATCTTTGATTCCCGAAAGGAAGCAGCGGGCAGTCTGGGACGCGACTTGCGCTGGTACCGTCGCTCCGACCGTCACACCTTCAAGGAACCATAAGAAAAGATGACACACGGCGGAAGCGACCGAAACTAAAAAAATAGCAAAATACCAGGGTCACGGATCGATATAATGATTTTATTCTTGTCGGCTTTAAGACCGGGGTCCATGGGGTCCTGGCGCACATAGTCTCATCAGAATTGTAAAAGCGGCTGATCGACACAACTGGCGACCAAAGACCCGGCAGCGCAGCTATCTCTCTCAACAAATTAGCTCGTTGAAATGAGAAAATGCTGCCAGCCTTCTGGACGCAATGACATGGACTCCTCCATGTCATATTTAGTTTTAATTTAATTTTATAGCTTAGGTACTTTTTAGGGTTCCGTACCTCAAAAGGAAAAAACGGAACCCTTATAGGATCACTTTGTTGTCCGTCCGTCCGTCTGTCACCACCCTTTTTCTCAGGAACGCGTGTACGTGTCAAGCTCAAATTTATATCAAATACTCAAGTCTACTGTCCCTTGAAGCTGTGAAAAAATCAAACTTCTAAGCCAACGCAATCAAAAGATACAGCCGTTTATGATGCAAATTTCCGCATATTTTCGAAACTCGCAAGGGAATCAAAACCTACAGGGTACTTCCCGTGAACTCAGAATATTGAAATTTGGTACGAAGCAAGGTCTTATACCACAGATAAAGGGAAAATTGCGAAAAGCATAAACTTTTTGTCTGTCTGTCTATATCAGTAACCAATCTACTTATTCCGCAAATTTTCGACACTGGCAAGGGAATCAAAACCTACAGGGTGCTTCCCGTGAACTCAGAATCTTGAAATTTGGTGCGAAGCAAGGTCTTATAGCACAGATAAAGGAAAAATTGCGAAAAGCACAATTTTTTTTGTCTGTCTGTCTATATCACCATATCAGTAACCATCTATTTATGCCGCAAATTTTCAACACTCTCAAGGGAATCAAAATCTACAGGGTACTTCCCGTGATCTCAGAATGTTGAAATTTGGTACAAAGCAAGGTCTTATAGCACAGATAAAGGAAAAATTGCGAAAAGCATAATTTTTTGTCTGTCTGTCTATATCAGTAACCAATCTATTTATGCCGCAAATTTTCGACACTCGCAAGGGAATCAAAACCTACAGGGTACTTCCCGTAAACTCAGAATCTTGAAATTTGGTACGAAGCAACGTCTCATAGCACAGATAAAGGAAAAATTGCGAAAACCGTAAATTTTTAGTTACATCATATAATAAAAATATTTTTAATAATTTTAAAGTTACTACCCCTTTACTCATGAACGCGTAGAGGTATTAAGTTGAAATTTATATCAAATACTCAAGTCTATAATACCTTTAAGCTGTAACAAAATCAAACTTCTATGTCAACGTAATATAAATTTGTACGGAACCCTCGGTGCGCGAGTCCGACTCGCATTTGGCCGGTTTTTTAATTTATGTATTTAATATTTTATGATCTTTATAATTACTTAAAATACTTAAATTATTTTCTAATCCTAAAATCAAATTAAAATTTCTGTAATGATCAAATTTTAAAGATGATTAAGACTTTGATTTGTGATTCATGAAAGCGTGCGATAAGTTTTGAATTTGAATGATAAAGTTTTTTTTTTCTAGAGAAAATCTAGGTTTGTATTTAAAAACTTCACTAACATGAAACGAAATATATGATAAATCTCACTTGTATTGTTACTACACCCAGTGCGTATGAATAATAGCTCTTATCGTAAATACTTCGATAACGGGTTTAGATACGGTACGATTACGTAGAATAACTTGCCTTCGTACTTAGCGACACGTTCATAAATGAAATAGAAGTTAGGTACTTACCTATGTTAAATTAAGATTGTCTCCTGAACCACGCCTTAAACTTTACTATGTTACTTGTAATAAACCCCTTACAATTTTTTTATGTATTTTTGGTAAATATACATAACGTGCATAAGTAGGTAAGTTAAGAAAGTACATAATTAAGTACCTTACTTAACCATTAGTGTCATCACGAACATTAATTACTTAGATAAAACACAGTGAGTGTGCGTAGGAGAATAGCATAAAATAAATTATTTATAACCGTCTCATAGCTTTGACAGCCAAGGAATGTTGCGTAAAAACCGACGATTTGCGTTTTTTTCTTTTCTAGTGATGTCTTATAATTATTAATTCTTACCGTAAAGTAGCAACCTGGTAATAGGCACGGATATTTCATTTTTTTTTCGTTCACTTAATTCAAACTGTTAAACGTGATATAGTTGATAGTAGAGAAACCGTAACATCCTATTTTACGCAGCATACGAACCTAGTCATCCTCTCTGTGACCGAATTTTTAATCTAAGATAAGTGACGTAATAAGGATAAGGAGTTGGTATAAGTTATAGGAGGATAAAATTTAGTCACAAATTTAATTTTAATAGTCTGCCGAAAACAAAGTGTGTGTGTGTGTGTGTGTGTGTGTGTGTGTGTGTGTGTGTGTGTGTGTGTGTGTGTGTGTGTGTGTGTGTGTGTGTGTGTGTGTGTGTGTGTGTGTGTGTATGTGTGTGTATGTGTGTGTGCGTGCGTGTGTGAGCGTGCGTGCGCGTGTGCATGTGCGTGCGTGAGTGTGTTTGTGTGTGTGTGGGGGGGGATTCGAGCGTGCGTGCGTGTGTGCGTGTGTGTTGATGTGTGCTTGTATCTATGACAATGTACGTGTGTCCATGAAATTGTAATGTAAACAATGTAATGTGCATTTTTCTTACCAGATTCATACCAATAAATACCATTGCTTTTCAAAACAAAAATATACTAGAATAATAAATACGTGTATTCTGATCTGCCTGCTGTATAAAAACACCTACTTTAAGGATGCTATATAAATTTATGAACTGGCCAAGGCAATTAGGCAATTAGGCGCAAACAGTAGAAATTTAAAAAATAATACCTGTTCTTTGGCTTTAATTAAAAAAAAATAATAAAAGTACGCAAATCTAGTACATTAATATAGAATTTGCATTGTATGACAAATAAGAGCTTGTAAATTTTATTTCCAATGTTGCTGTTAAATTTCCTTGCAATCGAAGTGAAAAGCAGAGTGTAAAACTCGAGCATTAAACCCATTTTCCCCTCGACGTGTCTATCCAATGAAAAAGGTACTTACTAACTTTTATTTTATAAAATAACAGAATGTTAGACAAAGATTTTAATTTATGCACTAGAGCCTAAAAAACCATTTTATGCAGCATTCTCTCGACATATCAACTTTACGAGCATGAGAAGTGAAAAATCCTTTTTATAATTCTATAATTAATAATTTATTTACAATAAGAACACACACACACAATAAAAAGCATTAAGAAAATAACTAAATTATTAAGTGTAAAGTTTTGGAATCCCTGTTTCCTATTAAGTAAAGTGGGTACGTATAGGTACGTATTTTTCTCACTGGTGCCGCTATTATGCTCTTCTTTGTGGCGGCTTTTGCCATCGCTCATGTTTGCTGTAGGAATCTAAAGAAAGATATGTTGAAATTTACAATATTCACTATATAATACAGCAGATAAGATAACGCTACTTGCATATATTACATCTTTTGTAGCATATCGTATTGACAAAATAAGAGGGTCTTGGATTAATGTCTGCAAATTGACGCCTCTAAGTGTCGTTACCTACTTACCGGGTGTTGAGTGTAAAAGAGACAATTAATTATCATGATGATTCCTTGGACTATATTGCATTCATAATTAAAATATCTTAACGTTTCAATGTTTTAAAAAATTGAGAAAGTAGCCGTTCAAGTTGCATGTCACAATCAAAGGATATAGCGATCCATCACCTGTCAGTTACTAGTCGTTTCGATTTTGCTTTGCCGTGTGTTTGCTGTACAGTCAAAGGCTTAAATATCTATACAGCAATCGCGTCAAATACATGTAGGTAAACACCGACCTTATGATTAGTGGCATATTGATAAGTATACAGATATTTTTGGCGTCTTGGTAACGTCATATTTATGCCCTTCACTGCACATTGCTCGTGCTGGTTATTGGAATATAAACAAATATACCTACTTATAATTTGAACTAGGTATTCTATTCTTCCTTTTACAAGAAACACCCATTATATTTAATTTATTGAAAAAAATACCCTTTTGATCTGGAACTATAAAGTACAACTTTTAAACGCGATGAAATGAAGATTCCTTGTAAGATATGATATCTATTATTACGGTATTCTCTTTCTAGCATGCGCAAAACTTTTAGGCTATTTCATTTTGTCGTAGCGTGACTAACCATCGTTGGCGGCAGAACTCGCGAGTTACTTTATTGAACAATATGAACGATGGCATATTTTTAAGTACGTTATCTTTATGTGAATAAATTTACTGAAGTAAGATTATCATTTATTAGGTAATGTATAGGTGTACCAGAATCTCATGGCAAATGGGGAAAAAAATATTGTAGAGGGCAAAACTGGGGTAATTGGACTAAACGGTATCATAGACCTATGGACCGGTGATACCTACAAATCATGCGTGTATACCTAAAGTTGTCACACAAAATGGCGCTCAAGGGTTGTGACATAACAAACAAATGTCATGCCATCTCTTTCTTCATATGCCAAGTCACCTTAGAAAGAAAGAGACCATATGTGTTTTTTGGTTTTTATGTCGATTTCACACATCTTTGTATAACAAATGCATCTATAGTAGAATACTGCCACTCCATTTTTTTTCTACCTCTGTGGCAAAGGTAAACAAACTATTTGACATAGCTGGCAGTTGACAGTTGCCATATGAAAGACAATATTTTTTTACTTTTAAAAATGCCATCAGATTCTGGTACACCTATACCTACATTTAAAGGTAAACCAAAAATTAATGACTATTGCCAAGAGGGCGCTATTATTCTTATTTAAATGGCAATAGTTCAGTATAGTCGGAACAATGACATCTTGACTTGTCTAAACTGTCAGTCAATTGAAACAAACCTTGTATTTAAAATGTCTTTAATTTCCATTTTCCCTCATCAAATACTGCTAAATCTGTGTGTTATATAATCAATACTTACCACAACACTATCCTGAACCATTAATACAATAAACAAGTGCTAGAATATGGATATTTCATTAAATGGTTTATTTACATTGTCCGCAATTTCAATTGACAGCGATTTTACAATGTTTACCTACCTGTTAGCTCTGATGTTAATTTGGAAAGGTTTCGTAGCGAAATAGTTTCATTCCCCAAGCGTTTTTTTTCCAGTAGTTTATTATAAACATTATTTACAATGATCCGTTGTTGACTACAAATCGTTTTGGGCATTTTTGTTATTGTTCAAAGAAACCGCCACAGTGACACTGACAATCATTAAAATTATTGCCAGTGTAAGAAATTAGTTCTAATGAAATTCCGCAACATGGCGAATAGTCATATATTTCTGGTCAGGCTTACCATGACGCGTAGATTATTGTTAAACGGTATTTCGCTTCAACTGACCAGACAGAGCACAAAGTAGGTACAAATACTTTTGCACATCCAATGTCATATATCCATTTTTAGAGGGTCCAGAAATCAATACCTACCTCGCAAAATGACGATACGGTAAAAAAACTACCTACAACGCAAAATGTCTACGTAGAAAAATATCTATATAGCAGAAAGGCAAAGGCGAATGAGACCCACTACCCATAACAGCTACTTTGTATTAAGACTATCTACGTCGTAAAATACCTTAGTCGCAAAATGACAACTTTTTAAAATATACGGTCAACAAAAACAACAATTACAGTGAAAGTATTTTATTTAAAATAATTCAACTTACAGAAACGAAAATTCATTGCTTACACCGCATTGACAAACAAAATAATTTGTACTTACGTTCTCAAAACAAAAAAAAGAAGACATTTACTGCTTTTGACGTATCTGTGCTTTTATTCGAGAGATATTATTCAAAAACTGCAATACAGTAATATTACTTTGCTGCAGACTAGTAATTTAATTTTTGTACATTTGGTCGAACTGTATATGACGTCGCAATCTGTGTAACCGTTCAAAATCAATTTTTTTTATTGTTCTGTGCCCAGCAGTGGGGCGTTTATAGGCTAGTGATGTGTGAGTATAATAATAACATGACGTAGTTAGCATTAGTTTTTTAAAGGGTTTTTTTTTGTTGTCCGTATATTTTAAAAAGTACTCATTTTGCGATTAAGGTGTTTTACGACTATTATGGGTAGTGAGTCTCTTTCGCCGGTAATTTTCTGCTATATAGATATTTCTCTACATTGACATTTTGCGTTGTAGGTTTTATTTACTGTATAGTTGTTTTAAGAGGTAGGTTCGACTTCTGAACCCGTACGGAGGGTACCCTTCATGTAGGAGTTTGACTCGCACTTGACCGCTTTTATTTTATATCCTAAAGGATATTGCTAAAGCAAGAAAGTGCAGCGTAAAACATAATGGACAAATAAGTAATGCTAATGCGATAAACCGAATAAACTTAAATAAGAAAGTGGGTTCGCGTAAGCTAACTAAATAATAATAGCTTTTAGTTTAGTTGTAATAAAATTGGAGTCTCGGTTTTTCACTCGTCAATTTCAAGTTAATATCTCGGTGACAATGGAAATTTTGATTCTGTTAGTAGTTTTCCATCGATTTCCTGAGTGTGTAATCCTACATCTGTCTATACAAGGTGCGGTCCAAAAGTTTCCGGCCTAACAAAGAAAAGAAGTACATATATTTACAAAACTTTTTTATTTTTCGATATAGTCTCCCTCTCTTTCAATGCACTTTTCATATCTCTTAATAAGCATTTCTATCCCCTTATAAATGTACTCAGAAGACTTGTCCTCAAAATGGGCGTAAACCGCACGGGCACTTCATCATCTGAAGAAAATCTTCTCCTCTTTAAGTCTGCCTTAAGTTTCGAGAACAAATAATAGTAACTTGGGGCCAGGTCGGGACTATAACCACTCACTTGATTGAAATTTTTAGCTACGGTAGCCTAAATTGTCATGACGTTTTATAGAAACGACGGCATAATGTTATGTTATTTTTAAAAATCGATAACTTTGCTTCTACTTAATTAATAACAAAGATTTTTTCAGTCTTGTAAAGATAATGAAACGAAGTATTTTATAATGAGATTACAATTTATGGGTATATGGCAAAAATAATTTTTAAAAATTCACAAAGTTGACATATTGAAATAATTGCTGAGTTTTAACAGAAAACTATTTTTAATTAAAAATTTAAAGCGATATTGTATATTTTTTTCTTACTTAAATTAAAGCAGACTAAACAAGCTTTCATATGATACCACACAACTTGCTAGCTTCTCTATAAAAATTAAGAGTAAAAATGATTCAATTTCCGATTTAAATCTTTTGAAACGCTCAACTTGTTGCGAAATAATGCGTTACGTTCATGATTTTTTTATGGATAATTCAGGCACCGAATTACCAAAATATAGCCATAAACAGGATGAGAAACTAATAATCTTTAAATAAAATGCATATTTTATGCAATTTTCATGGTTGTCGTACAGTCAAGGGCAAAAATATGTATACACTTTAGTACCTTATCTATTTACGTCATATTTGAACTGCCATATATGAACTGTCAGAGTGGTTAAAGTGACAAGGTACTAAAGTGTATACATATTTTTGCCCTTGACTGTAGTCCTATAACACAAGATAACAAAAGAAGTATGTACGTACCTAAAAAATCCTATGTTTTTGTAGTGCCAATCACAAAGAACAGAAAAAACTTATAATCACAATAACACGTTTAATAAACACATCATAGTATACACTTGATAACAGGTTATCGATTGTAAGCAAATACTTAGATAATTGCACTCACTCACAGTAAATAAACAAACGAAACTGCATTTTTGCAACAGCTGATCCATAGTGGGGCCTTAACAACTACTGGGCTATAGCTACCCGTATCGCGACGTCATTATATATACTTGGGTAAACCTAAAACTTAAGGGCGCTATCTGTTTCGCTAAAAATTCGGCCGACACTCTTGCCTGAGGCACCAGAGAGCCAAAGTGATAGGACGGGACTGTAGGGCGTGTGCAGTCAGGATGAGGAGTGACATTTCACCCGAGACAGAGTCGACCAAAGTTAAATACCTACACAGAAATAACTATAACAAATTGTTCCAATATTGTCGAGTCCTGAGTGTATTTGATAAGGTAAAATTAGCTGTGATATTAGAGTATAAGAACCAAATAGAGAAACTTGATAGGTATACTAGACCAGTCAACCTCCGGCACTTAACCAATCAATCCTATTTCAAGATACCTAAGAGCATAAATCAATATGGCAAAAGAGTGTGGTCAAATTACTTGCCACATATCCTAAACAGCTTCCCTAACAATACCATAAATTGTATACTTAATAAGCCAACACAGCAGACTAAGAGTATTGTAAAAAAGTACCTATTAACAAATATTAACTAATTATAATAAGTTTATGTAGTGTTAATGAAAGTAAGTTGTTAGTATATAATCTTAAAATGTTAAAGATTGTACTAATAATATTATTAATTATTTGTATTCTTTGAAAGTAATAAACAGTTTAATTTTTTTTTTTTAATTTTTTTTATTTTTTTTTTTACCCGAATTCTTGCATCATAAAGCCAACATGAGGAAATTTGTGCACCTTGGGTTTAAATTTTGATTCGCCTCCTCGGGTTTTGATTCAGTATCAGTTTCTGGATTTTTGTACATTTGTTTAGCTTCTTTTTTATATTTTTGCGATCCGCGGCTATTGATTCCAGGACTCTAATTTTGTTAAATATACGTCGCGTGCGAGTCTTTCCATGTGTAAAATCACCGGCTTATTTTTTTCCTTGGTTCCGTATATAGGTTATTGGGGCTTGAAGGAGGTGTGGTGCTTGTCGTCTAATTATGTGCCCGTAGTACGACATTCTAGATAAATGTGGGGTGGAGATAGTTTAAAGATCATGTGCAGGACATAGGATAATTTTTATTCCGGAAAATTGCATAGTTCTCGCGGGATAGCAATAACCTAATTCTTCATAAGCGGAATCACTGGCAATAGCTAGTCTAACGTAATTTAACAAACCAACTGACTTACGCATGGACATGGTGACATTGGTGATGGACTGCTTCACTTCTTGAAAAGTAGATATTACCTATAGTAAATATTACATCATTGAAAGCATTACATAATAGTACATTACTGCCAAGGTCTGGAAAGTTCGGAATTGCACGATGAGGTGGTTTGCAAGCCGGTCAACGCGAGGCTTGTGAAGAGACGAGTCAGGCAATTCATGTTTCCGTCCAGGACTGTATAGTGCTTTTTTTTCTCAAACAATATGAGGAAATAAAAAAAAACATAAGAAAAGAAACCTTTTAATAGAAATTGCACGAAATACCTTTGCTTGCCTTCCATAGCATAAATTGGTCGTAAACTCTATTTTACCTGTCCCTTGATTTTGCAGGAAGCAAGTTTTCTGTAGCTATGTTGGCTTCTGCTTTCAAATTAGGCGTGTGCCGTCTAATAGATTCAATCACGTACAGAACACAATTTTGCCGCCTTCTAAAAACTTTTTAAATCATAGACATTATAAACAGAAAATTAAAATAAAGTTTTTAATTTTGAAAAGCAAAAATGAGGCACTTCCCGTGTTCTATTTTCTAACGGAAAGAGAAAATTTCCGAGACTGTTTGAGAAAAATTACATTAAAAGTCATATTCTGAAATCAATGAACTTCCATTGATCAATGTGTGTCTGTGAGATGGATGAGCTTAGCAAGTTGCCTTCGAATTAGGCTGCGAGTGGCGTAGGAACAGTTGATGCGCTATGATGAAAATTAATGATTGCTTACGGTCTCTGAACTCGCACACAGAACTGCGTAAGAAATTGAAATGATAACTATTAATAGCTATTTAACACAAAGAAATAAAAAAATACAATTTATTCAAAGCAAAATCGTAGCCAAAAATAGTCATAACCGCGTGACTATTCACTCGAGATAATTTTTTGTAAGTAATTGTTTGAACGGTCATTTTTAGGGTTCCGTAGTCAACTAGGAACCCTTATAGTTTCGCCATGTCTGTCCGTCTGTCTGTCCGCGGCAAAGCTCAGAGACTGTTAGTACTAGAAAAATGTAATTTGGCATGAATATATATATTAGTCACGCCGACAAAGTGGTTAAATAAAAAAAACTAAAAAAAATTTTTTTTAGGGTACCTCCCATAGACGTAAAGTGGGGGTGATTTTTTTTTCTTGACTAACCCTATAGTGTGGGGTATCGTTGGATAGGTCTTTTAAAACCATTGGGGGGTTGCTTACATGATTTTTGTATTCAGTGATTTGTTTGCGAAATATTCAACTTTAAAGTGAACAATTTCATTAAAATCGACATGGTAATTCAAAATGGTAGTAAATATATTAAAATATTTTAAATTTACAAGGAAAATTATAGCGGCTAAGATTGCTTGGGAATTATTTGTAGTTTAAGAGTAAATAGTAGCCTAAGGTCTTTGATCAATTATAACTGAAGATACACATTGCCGAACAAAATCCCGTTCAAAGAATGTCCGAACTTTTTTATTTGTTTGCATAATAATTAAAAACATCACCTACACAGAAATTTGAACCTAGCCTTTACTTCATTACAGTCGAATTTCGGTTGACACTTGACAGCTAAACTTGACAATTTCACGCAACGTACTGAGAAAAAGAAGGCCACTTTTATCAAAGTGGCGCTCATTTGGCTCGGACATTTTCGGGCGCGTGACTGTGGATCTACAGTTATAATTGATCAAAGCCTAAGGTATTAAACATACCGTCACTACTTTGAAAAACTCGTATCTCAAATCAGCATGTGAACAAAACTGAACCTTGATACGCGCGTAATAAAGTTCACTTTGCCAGATTAACGATTTTGAGATACGAGCTTTTTTCAAAGTATTGACGATACCTAACTTGGAAGATTCCGTACACATACGAAATCCTTAGAAAAATATTACTTGATTTTTTCGTAATGGCTACGGAACCCTATCTTGGGCGTGTCCGACACGCTCTTGGCCGGTTTTTATTTAATAGTACTTACATTATTGCGTAGGTCTGGGAGTAGGTAATTGACGTTTGATAATACGACGCCAGCAATTGGAATGTCCCAATTTTTGACAACGTATAATAAATCGTAGACCATTTGGAGAAATAGGCTTTGTGAAACGTTTTCAGAAATCAGATTCCAAAAATATGATAGACTGAATTAAACAAACATAATTTAAGTAATGACCTTCTTTTGACCCCTGCAGTGTCCCGTCACAAAGGCAGTTATAAATCAGGTCTACACTCTAAAGCAAATTGACGGTTTGAAATGTTGCTGTCCTGCTTATAATAGCTGGCTTTAAACAGTTGTCATTTATCATAAAGTCCGAAATGTATACAATACTCGGAATGTATTTTTACAAATTTAATTATTAAATTACTATGTTACAAGTAAATATAAAAGAATTTTAATATCAGATTTTAATAAAAAATATCTATTTACTATCACACCATTAAACAAACTGGAATAATAGAAGCTAAAAGAAGAGAAATAAATAAAACTATTTGTCATGGTTCATTTAGGACCCTAAACCGTGCTTGTATTATTGGCAGTGACAAGACAAATCAGTAGTGCCACAGTGCCACAGATTATGTTATGTACGGCTTAAATTTTTGTAGGCAATGGAACGTGGCTCTCTCACTGTGACGTCATCCAACGTATTTCTTAAAAAAATTATAAATAATTAAATACTCAACCAAATTCAAAATCGATGAAAATGGTATCTTAAAATATCCTATTCTTTCCAATAAAAATATAAAAACTATAGGTTATTTTTGTCGGTGCATCCCAATTGCTGCTCCGGTCGAGGCGAATACGTGCTTTCCTCAAAATTGGTAAAAGGAGACAACAAACATGTGCAAGTACTATGAATGAAAAGCAATTCTTTGAATTTTCATTCTCTTTCGCTGTCGGTGGCTGTTTAACGCTAATAGTCCTATGCCACCCTCTGCCGCACAGTAATCCAGAAGACTTGAGCCTTTTAGCCTTATTTTTAAGGTTCGCCTCGTTTTTTAACGGCCACAAGGCTAAATATCTCAAAAACTTTTTAGCCCCAAATGGCTTAATCAAACTATACTTAAAGTAAACTAGTTCGAACAGCTTAAAGAAATGTAAATTATTATGACTATTATTATTGAAATAAGGAAAAATCCGTTTATAACGTTCACTAAGCTGCGATTAAATTCGCTTTGTTCTTTGAAGCTGAGAATGAAAAACTGAGAAAATTGCAAAAGCGGCGATTATCCGGCGATTTCATTTTCGCCGTGCATACAGTAGAACACAATACTGGTCGTTAGAAGCCAGAAATGGTCGGAAATTACCTGAACAGTGATTTATAGCGGTATGCTTTGTCGGGACTAACACAATGCAGGCCAATGACCTCGATACAAATATAGATAGCGTTAATCTGTTTCAGAAACATACCCTACTGGCAAAAGTAGTGGTTTATGTTTCCGCGTACTAGTATTTTTGTAAACAAAGTATATTAACGGCGGTAATGTACTTATAATGTAAGAAATAGGTACAGTTTTATGAGGATATCTCCGAAACGAAACCAGTAATGTTAAAACCAATTCCATTGAAAATATTATTTATTTTGCCCATATTTTTTGGATCATATTTAGGGACGGATCCAGAGTTAAATGGGAGAAGAGAGACATACATATTTAACACTATCTTTTGCCCGTGACTTCGTCCACGCGCAATTAAAATGTATGGTCAAGTCCCGATCTCTATCCCGTGGGAAAGTCCAGTAGCACCTCTTTGATTCTAAATGAATGTTTACGGAAAGAGGGATGGAATAAATGAATGAAGAGGGAGGAAAGGAATGTTCATTGAATTGAAATATTAATCTCGTTTTTTTCTTATCCCGTGGGATTTTCCGAAAATCCTGAAATCATAATTTTTTTACTGTTATTATCATCTACTTGCATGCCAAATTTGAAGTCTCTAATAACTATAGTTTCGCAGATAGGGCCGTTTTGAAGCGAACGATACATCCCGTTTATTCCATATCCCGTGGGTATTTCAAAAAATCCCTTCTTAATGTATCCCACCCAATGACACCCAGGGTATATCTGCGCCAAATTTCAAATATTCAGCTTGAGTGATTTGGGCTGTCTGGACTTTGACTGTATACTTCTTCTTCTTCTTCTTAGTCGGACACTCTTGTCAGAGTGGTCGTGGTTGCGCAGACGAGGTACACAGAGATATGTTCGGTGGGTCGCAAACTTTTTCGAGGACAGCTCTCTTAGCAATTTGCTTCCATTTCTGCCGGTTAGAGGCGTCGCGAGTACACTGGACCATGGTGGACTCAGTAGCTTTTTTAATCTGTACGCTTAGTATAAGTTTTCCTTCACTTCAATACTTCTCGATCGCGTTTACGTAAAAAATTCAATTACTAGGGAAACATGGACAGCGCCTCCGCGCGCGCGCGTCTATGTTTCCATAGAATTGAAATTTTTACGTAAACGCGATCGAGAAGTATTGAAGTGAAGGAAAACTTATACTAAGCGTACAGGTCAGTCCAGCGAGTTGGTGAACGGCCACGTGCCCTCTTGCCTTCCACCTGATCCTGGACCACCAACGGGTTACACACATTTTGCCACTTTGGAAGTGTCTCTCGCGCAAACTATTCAGTTTAGAAAAAAATTATATTAGAAACCTCAATATCATTTTTGAAGACCTATCCACAGATAACCCACAAGTATGGGATTGATGAAAAAAAAATTTTTGATTTTCAGTTAAGTATGGGGAACCCCCAAAATTTATTGTTTTTTTTTTCTATTTTTGTGTGAAAATCTTAATGCGGTTCACAGAATACACCTACTTACCAAGTTTCAACAGCATAGTTTTTATAGTTTCGGAAAAAAGTGGCTGTTACATACGGACGGACAGATAGACAGACAGACAGACAGACAGACATGACGAATCTATAAGGGTTCCGTTTTTTGCCATTTGGCGACGGAACCCTAAAAACGGATCTCACCTGTATTACCAATATGTTTTTAAAAAGTAAATTTATATAAAAAAAGAGCACAGTACCAAGTTTGCTCCAATTTAAAAATATCTATATTCCCTTTGATCAATTATAACTGTAGATCCACAGTCGCGCGCCCGAAAATGTCCGAGCCAAATGAGCGCCACTTTGATAAAAGTGGCCTTCTTTTTTCTCAGTACGTTGCGTGAAATTGTCAAGTTTAGCTGTCAAGTGTCAACCGAAATTCAACTGTAATGAAGTAAAGACTAGGTTCAAATTTCTGTGTAGGTGATGATTTTAATTGTTATGCAAACAAATAAAAAAGTTCGGACATTCTTTGAAGGGGATTTTGTTCGGCAATGTGTATCTTCAGTTATAATTGATCAATGTATATTCCAGTTATTTTACTGTAACAGTTACCGCGTTTTTTCTTTGAAACATTTGCGTGCAATGATATTTTACGATTATAAATTTAGTTTAACCGGTAAGTTTGAAACGATTACAATCAGCATTAAGAGACTCTGCTCCTTTTCTTAGATGGTTTAGTGAATTTAAAAAGAGGTAAAACCAATCTTTGAAGTGACCACAGAAGTGGTCGCCCGCAAACAACTGGAAGTGCAGAAAACGAGTGGACTACTGAAATGTTGGTGCAAGAATACCCACTAATTACATACACAGATATCGAGAAGATCCTAGGTGTTAGTTCGTGTTTTTCTACATCAACATCTTGGAGTAAGGAAGCTCTGTTGTCGTTGGATCCCGCGTTTACTCTCCGAAACTGAGAACAGGCTCGTGTGAGGACTGGCAAAAGTGTTTCCAATGTTGGTTGAGACAAATGAAACTTTGTATAGAGAATGATGGAGAGTATTTTGAAAATAAAAGTAATATTAATAGTAGGTACTAATATCTTCAATATTTTTTTTTAACTCAAAATTGATCGAGGGACCCACGTATCGTTTGAATAGAATGTCCGATTTCAATAATTAAAAATGTAATCTTACAGGTATTGAAACAGTCTTGAATGCGAAATGATTTCTTTGAATAAGGATTATTTATTTTTAATTTAATTGATAGATTAACCGAAACTTTTTGACAAAAATAAAACTTACACCGTTCACTTTTAAAGAGCAATCCTATGACACCCACTCGGGGGTTCAAGGGGAAGGAAACCCCATTCCCGTTTTACGTGCACAGGGCGGCCATAGACTGTGATAACTTCGTGATCGTTAGTGAAACAAGCAACCTGCGCCAATTTTTAGCTTCATTGGACTAATGGCCTCTGCAAGGAGGTAAAATAGCTATTGTGATTGTTTTTGGTTGCTAGTTTGTAAACGGAGCCCTTAAATGACTTCTTTTTATTACTTGCCTTCTGTACCATTTTGTTTAGTAACAAATTACTAAGCATGCTTTCTGCGCCTTACTTGAAAATTATTTAAAAAATGTATATTATAATAATTATTATTATTATTGTTCGAAATGGATAAACTGTTGGAACTGTAATTCTGAAATGTGAGCTTGTGTACACAGTCTTGACAATTAATAAATAATTTATGATTTATAAGTAGGTAGATTAAATAGAATAATCAATTAATACCTACTTAAGGGCATACTATATGTATGCCTTCCTATACGATGGCAGGCAACACTTAAGTTGATTAAGCGCTAAATGACACTTCATGCAGGCGGCGGCGCCGGGCAAAGGGCAGGCGTGTCGGGTTGTTTGTTCCACGACTCCGTCGCTGCAAGCTACCCTAAGTAAGTATATGCTGATTGTCCACAGAATAGTAATGTTTACACTAGCTGTCAAAATAATTAATAAAACAAAGAGTTATTTTTCTAACGCTTCTGACGCTTGCCTTCGCTTTCACTATACTTTGTTTTTTTGGCATTAGAAATAGGGTAAACAATATTGACGAGTCTATTTATCGAAAAACGCATTAAAAATAGTAACTATTCCTTTTGAAACCAAAAGAATGTAAATAACCATTAGTCCTTTCTAATTGTTAGGTACATATTGCGGAACAGTTTTAATGTTTGCTTGCTTACTAACACTAGGATTAGTTTATAATGCTTACCTTATATTAACACAAATTGTTTTTCTTTTTGTTTTTAATTTACTTAATTAATCCATTATGTAATGCTTAATTTAAACTATGATCCCTCAAGGTCGAAATAAAAATTATTATTATTATTATTATATTTGCTTTGATTTATTTTTCAAAAGTGTTTTTCAATAAAAATACATGTCAAGATCGCCTATCTTATTTCTAAAGCTAAAAAAACGATGTATAGGCTTTCTGTCATCATTTTATAACATATGGCAGAAAGAAATATAGTGATTGCGAAACCGTTAGACAATAAGCCTGCTGGTTTAAAATCAAACCAGGCAAGCTGATGCGACAACAGATTTAACAGCCAGCAAAAAAATAATTTGTACTTACAAGATAGCACCTAGGTATAAGTAGGTACTATTATTCTAAACTTATTTTATACGGATCAGTGATTTCTCATTACTTATTTCTCAGAACTTACATCTTGTCAAATTTCATGATTTATCAACTGGTAGAAGTGGTTTCAACACCCATGATTTTTGTATGATAATATGTATATTATGATATATATATAAATAACATAACATTAAAGTAATTAACTAATTATACAGAAATAAAAAAAAATATACTAGAACAATTAACCTAAAAAAAAACCTTAAAAAATATAATATAAAATAAATATAAAATATATTATAGTTTTGTAAAGGTCATTTGAGCTCATCTGAAAAAACAAGCAACTATGCGTTTTGCAGCAAACTTTATAATATTTGTGTGTGGTTCTTCGCGAAGTAACGTCTGATTCTATTAATTATTTCATAGTCGTTAGGGCCTGATTTCAAACATGAATGCTTCTCATCAATTAGTTAATATCAATCACGTGAGCCAGCTCACTTATGTATAATGTTACATAACCATTTCCAAATGGCTGCGAACCAGGTCATGAGGTCGACTGAGATTCGCTGCCCCTTCCGGATATTTATAGATGCAATAGACTACCGTTCACGTAGGGTGGTTAGTCAGGTTCCTTATCAAATTGACCGACAGCGGACGAGAGCTGCCTTCTTTTATTGTAGGTAGATTTGTAATCCCACTTCCCTCGCTTTATAAAGCCATTCTAGGGTTGTGTAAGCCTTCTTGTAAGCTAGAACTGTTAATATCAACAAATTGTCAAACATTGTGAACTCATAATTTGCAAGTCTTATTAGGTGAGTTTGCGCTGACCAGACTTAACTATTAACTCCGAGTTAACTGATAAATAAATTTTTAAGGGAGGGCCAAAATTTATAGAACTGTCAATCTATGTTTAACGATTTAATTTTTGACCTTATACCGTGCAACTGCCTCTTAAAGTAACTTATACATAGTACACGTATAGGGTTAAATCACAAAGTGAATACACCTCCGGCGGTGTACGGCAAAATCTGTTTTCGGCAGAATCTTGATTGGACAGAATCGCCTTTGGACAGAATTGTCACGTGAAAGATTTTAATATTACTTTGTAGCTAACCTCAAGAAAGCATTTTTACTGACAACAAATGGGTCACGTGTAACAAATTTTAGGTAATTAAATTAGTACCTAACATTTAGTTATTTAATCTGTACTCTTTACAACAGCGAGTCTTCTTACACAGTCATCATTTAATAAGTCTGCTATTACGGGGTGCGGGGGTAAAAAAGGGGGATATATAATACATGCATAATATACTTGCACCCGTGCGAAGCCGGGGCGGGTCGCTAGTAAAACTATAAATACTATAATTTAATGAATCAAGCGTTACTTTGCTTTAAAAGTTAAATGATAAAAGTTTTATAGTTCTTTTTTATTGATTCCCTTTTGAAATTTTTACCACCCTTTTTTAAGGGATGATTTTGGGGCTTAAATATATTCTATTACCTCTTCTCACATCTCAAACTATGTCTTTAAAAAAATCTTTTAAATCGGCTCAGCAGTTGTTGGTTCCCCATACAAAGTTGACGGTCAGGGCAATCGGTCAGCGGTCGACGCAAGACAATCGGTCAGTGGTCCGGACACTGAAACCGGTCAGTGAACGGGACGATGCGGGCAAGCAAACAGCGGCAATTTTGTTATTTGACTGCGTGAATCAGTGGCATATATAAACTCCTCTGTTCGATCGTTAGACGTTATTTCTTAAATATTTGTGTGCACTCCGTAGGGTTACGACTGTTACGAGCGTCTAACTGACGTTGACCGTTGCCCTGCCCGCCGCTCGCTGCCCGCTGCCCGCTGCCCGCCTACCAGCCCAGTGCCCGTACGCGTCCTTACGTTCCTTCCGCGAGCTCGCACGGTCAGATTGCATATCTATACAAAATATATAGAGACCGACAATGATGTTCATACTCGTACGTACATATTTAATGCGGGCTGCGTTCAATTTGACCTGCCAGAACGCAGCCAGTGTGGCAAAGTCTCTGTGATTTCCGGGATAAAAACTATCCTATGTCCTTTCCCGATAGGTACTCAAATTATCTGTTAACCCGTCACGCGTCCACCATACTAAAATTAGTAAAATTTATTTTTATGCAGGATATGTCCTCTAGGACATCCTCCTTCTCTATGTCTCTAGACTTCAGTAGTAGTCTCTAGGACATTTCCCGCAAAAAAAAGTTAGGGACTAACGTAGTCCCTGGGACGCGTGACGGGTTAACCAAATTACATCTAAATCGGTTCAGCGGTTTAAGCGTAACGAGGTAACAGACAGACACACTTTCGCTTTTATAATATTATATTACTAGCTTTTGCCCGCGACTCCGTCCGCGTGGAATTAGTAATTTGGACAGCTTATTTTTTATCCAATTTGCTTTTTCGTCAATTATGGCTCTCCTTAGTTCCTCGATATAAAAAAAATTACTCCCCCCCCCCCCGCACACCCGCGTTCACATTCACCTCCGTAAACCCCAGGCCAAGTGAGACATATTTTGACGTTTTATTTCTAGTTTTCCTTAAAAAAATATGTACAAAAACATTATACAGAACCAAAAGTCATTATTTTTTATTTCCCTCGGTGTTAGGTTCCAAATTATGAGTCAGGTTCCTATTACCGATGGTAGATAGTTGTTGCTTTTTATACACTCGGTAGTGGAAGCTCGATTCGCGGTAATAGAATCATAACCTGTCCATTGCCACGGTAATAGAAGACTTGGGTATTTTGATTTCAATAATTATTTTATCAAATAATTAATAGTAAAATGAGTCCAGAAAGTTACGACGACGAAAGTTCAATAAACAATCTTAAAATAAAAAAATATTCTCGGTCGTTTAGAATCTTTGATACCCTTATTTTTTTGGACTAATTTCAAAACTCCCCTAAGTACCACGGTAATAGGCGCCGTTACCTTAATTCTAAAAATCATTGTTTTGGGTTCTATTGCGCTAATAAATAGCCCTAGTGACAGTTTTTCTCAAATATCTTCAATGTACAGACACCGACTTATTACAGATTTATTATAAGTACGTATAGAAGATATAGATAATATAGATTAGTAAGTATGAACGGTAGTTTCATGTTTAAGAGGCTGACAACACCTAATTTTGTTGAAATTGATGTCATTTAAACAGTTTTTAAGAAAAACTGTTTGTTCTAGCACATCAAAAAATTATATGTTAATAATTCATCATATTTCAAAGACCGTGGACGGACTCGATACATAATTGGACGAAATCGGCTCGATAGAAAATAATTGCAAAGATAGGTCTTAAAATCATCATTAAACGGTTCTATGTCTTTATTTTTTTGGCGTATGCGTCTGCAATTAAAAACATGAAGTGAACATATTCATACCTAAACCGCTAACGAGTCATATTTCACAAATAATCCAGTTTTTTTTTTAATTCAATATTTGCACGATAAATTTCAATATACCCGGCTGCCCAGTAATAGCAGCATCTCGTTTACTCCGATACAAATAGACAGTGTGCGCCGACGTTGGTGTTGACAGCGCCTTAAAGTATGAAAGTATGGATTACTTTCGTATTTACGATATTACTAGTATGGACTAGGGTGGGTTAGTTAGATCAATTAATCAGAATCCTTATTTCCTAGTTGCAAAATTTCCATTCGGTTGTTTTTTTCCTAATGGTTTTTTCCCCACTATGGTTTTTTTACTGAAGCCTTTTTCACAGTAGTGCTTTTTCCCAATTTGAATTGAAACGACAGTTTCGACGGAGCTTTGCTAACACAGAGCTCCTACTTATAAGTGCTTTTGGCTTGGCTCTTCAGGCCGATGCAATCTTGGCATAAGGGTCATACACGGTGTAAGAAACAAAAGTTATTTCTCCCGTGGAGTGGACATATAAAATTAGTGACTCCGAGTCAGCAAGCTTAAGATTCATTTAAATGGGCCGAAGTTGGCTAGGCATCCCACATGTAGACTTGATTAATAATTATTTGTGCAGCAAGAGAGCTAAGTTGTTTTTTTCTGCGAGTGTTGATTGTGAATCACGAATAAGCGAAGGATTCTATAATTGAATCACGAGTGTAAGCGAGTGATTCTAAGTTAGAATCCTGAGTGCGTGAGGGATTCAAACACGAGATGCAAAACACTTTGCTCTCATAATATGACACATACAACTTTTCACCTCAGCAGCGAGAACATAATAATTATTAAAGGTAAATGTTCGTCGTCTTTTTGTCTTTATTGTGGCTTTCAATTGAGTAAATACTCCATATTGTAGATAACAATACAGTCTTCGAAAAAGTATTTGTATCCTTTGCTAGTCTCCATAGCTTAAAAGTATCATAAGCTTTTAAATATTTTTCTCGAGACTTTTCATGCAAGAAACTCAACTCCGCATTTTGTATTACTGCCTTAATTCGTTTGTTGATCAATTGTTGACATTGTCACTGGCTGGACTCGCTCATATCATGTTTGAATATTTATTAAGTAAGTAAGTACCTACTTATTAAGTACTTATTCTTATAATTTCCAAATTGCCTTTGATCGTGTATCAAACTCTTAGTTATCGAACTATGTAGCTAGCGAAACAGAAGAAAAAAAGAATAAAAAATTGAATCTTGCTATTTTTAAAGATGCGTTCCGATATTGCACCCGCTCTATTAATCACGATGTTCAAGATTGTTAAGATTATTAATAATTATATAGATACATGTTAAACTTTGTATTTTTTCTACAACATTTGATTAAGTATATAAAATATAACCCAATTATTAAAAAAATACATTAATTTAATTTAAAACCTTATCAAACGATTTACAATTTTATGGTTAAGTACTTATATATGACCAGACATAGGATCAATCCGCGGGGCAAAATTGTTTGACAAGTAGGGAGTTCCTATATCGATAAACTCAACTATCGATGCTAGTTCTATATACTAGTGATCACTCAAGGGTTTGCTTGTAAAAATATGTTTTTATTAAGAGTAAAAAAAAATAATAACTCAATACTCTTCTTCGTTTTTAAAAACAATTTTATAATTTTACAATACAAAAATATTGACGTATTCCTCTTTTCACGCAGAATAGAGTGAATTAATCAAATGACAGTGTTAGAAATTTGAAATGTTGAAGCTTTACGTCTTCTTTAATAATATAGCTGGACTTAAGTGATAACTCCTCTGCTCCATCTCACCACACTTAATTTTATATTATTTTAAAGATGTTATGTAACTATACCTGCAATTTGGGAATCGCCGTTTTCTTTAATCTATGCCTTTGGCTATTTCCCGTTATAATTACTAAACTAAACGGGACTTATCACGCAATAAATATTTATTTATTTACCTCGACGTTTCGGCTACATTGCAGCAACCGTGGTCACGAGTTAACTGAAGTGTAGGGTGACAAGTTCGTTTAGCCGCACGAGTCTTTCGAACTACCCGCACTTGATCCCGATTAGAATCAGCTCCCGTATCTCGAACTACCCGCACTTGATCAAGATTTTCTAACGGCACCCCATCACACCGACACACAACACTCATAACATCCGACGATCTCTCCGAACACTCCTGCCGACGCCAACACTTGTTTATAACAGGATTCCACGAAGACGAAAGCTTATATCCATCCTCCCGGTTGAAATTTCTATGTTTTTTTTAATTTCAACCGCTTCACGCACCATTCTAGAGTAGAAATGACGTTCCGTTGAGAGAATTCTGGGATTGTGCAGTTTAATCCAGTGGTTTGGTCCTGACTCCAATAAATGCTCGGCTATGGCTGACTTATTTACTTGGCGATTTTTAACAGCCGCGATATGCTCCTTGACCCTTTCAGCTATCAATTAGCTATTAGCTTTTCGGCAGCCCAGAAGGAAACGTAGGGATAGACATCCTGACGTGGCTAGACAGCCCGCGTATATGCCTTATGTTAAGGGAGTGACTGACAAGGTTGGCGCTATTTTGGACAAGTATTCCATCAATGTTGTGTACACGCCTTTGTCCAAGGTCGCGAGGCATATGCGGACACCCAAGGATGTTGTTCCTTTCCAAACACCGGGTGTTTATAAAGTTGATTGTAGTTGTGGTAGTTCCTGTATCGGACAAACAAAAAGAACAATAGCTGAAAGGGTCAAGGAGCATATCGCGGCTGTTAAAAATCGCCAAGTAAATAAGTCGGCCATAGCCGAGCATTTATTGGAGTCAGGACCAAACCACTGGATTGAACTGCACAATCCCAGAATTTTCTCAACGGAACGTCATTTCTACTCTAGAATGGTGCGTGAAGCGGTTGAAATTATAAAACATAGAAATTTCAACCGGGAGGATGGATATAAGCTTTCGTCTTCGTGGAATCCTGTTATAAACAAGTGTTGGCGTCGGCAGGAGTGTTCGGAGAGATCGTCGGATGTTGTGAGTGTTGTGTGTCGGTGTGATGGGGTGCCGTTAGAAAATCTTGATCAAGTGCGGGTAGTTCGAGATACGGGAGCTGATTCTAATCGGGATCAAGTGCGGGTAGTTCGAAAGACTCGTGCGGCTAAACGAACTTGACACCCTACACTTTAGTTAACTCGTGACCACGGTTGCTGCAATGTAGCCGAAACGTCGAGGTAAATAAATAAATATTTATTGCGTGATAAGTCCCGTTTAGTTTAGTAATTATGAGTGAAAATCACGAAAGTTTAAAACAGTATATTTCCAGTTACGTCAAATTTGTCAAAATGAATCGAACATATAGTCGAATTTTTGTAAGGCCTATAAAATTCTTCCTCTCTTTCTTTCGCGACAGTAAATATCCATTCCGCACAGCAAAAAGGATCACTAGGAAATCTACAAAAAAATAAAAATAAATATTTTATTTTAAAATGAGAACTACTCCATGAATTTCTTCTTCCAGGACCACCGATTTTTGGCGAAATGGTTAGCCAAACAATAAATTATTGATTTTTAATTGTAAACTGCTAATTTTTACGTACTTTAAATGAAATACTGACTTGTACTTACTTACTTAAAGAAAGATATTCCTTCCGAAAATTTAGTGTTACGGTGGCTGCTTCCGCAATTTTTAAACGCACATTGTGGCATTTTATCACGTCCTCAAGTTGGCTGTGGTTGGCGCATACTGTCAGAAATTCTATTTCCCTGGCCGTTTTCAGAACTGTCACGTTGAATCTAGTACGTATTGTTGATCGAAGGTAAAACCATACTGTCTTCGACGTTTAAAAATAAAAGTTACTTTGTCACACGCAGTGAGGAAAATCGGATTTTGCTCACTGTTTTTTAATAGCAAAACCTGCCTGTTTGGAGGTGCTGAGGTAAAAAAAATATTGGCAAGTAATCGACCTATTGGTAAGTAATCGACCCTTAAATAAATAAATAAAATAAATAAAAAAACATTTATTGCCCATAAAAAAAGAAGAAAAAGAAAAATACACAAAATTATGGAAAAAGGCTCAGGCTCAGCATGTACGGTGAGGATTACTCATCACCGCGCTGGTTTTCAGCCTGCGCCCTTATAGCGTGCTGACATTGCAAAACAGGCGGGTAGGACGATAAAAAAAAAAAAACGTACAGCGGTATAGTCAACCAAGAAATCCCTTCACCATCCAAGGTTCAATGATGGCTCAAAACATCAAAAGCTATTTTCACTCACACACAAGTCAGTGCGACAACCAGGCCCTATACTACGAAGCGCGAAACCCGAAACCCCGTTTCATGCCGTTCCGCTCACGCTAATGGTATTTATTACCAGAGTGAGAGGGACCGCACGATCCGAACCTCGAACTTCGAATTTCGCAGTAACCCCCCAGTCCTATTGCTTTCATTCTGATGTAGGAACTGTCATTAAAAATGGTAAAACAAGTACCCGGTCGACCACACCTAATAAGACAAAAAAAAAAAACTTTTAACTTTTGCCACACGATAGAATCTATTAAAAAAATGTGTATGGCCCATAATCTTAACCTACCTGTGTATCTGTGTCGATTAAAATTGGGAAAACACGATTGTGAAAATAAGTTTCAGTAAAAAACCGTAGTGGGAAAACACGATTATGAAAATAAGTTTCAGTAAAAAACCATAGTGGGAAAAAAAATTTAGGAAGAAATGCGAATTGAAATTTTGCTACTAGGGAATAAGAATTCTAGTAAATCGACTGCAGCAATTAATATTGCCGCACTATGTTATTTTTTTTTACTTTGTTTAATAATTAAAATTTTGCAGATATACCTACCTACCTATAGATCTTAGTGATCAAGATATTTTATGCAATAAAATGAAAATTGTAGTTTCGGCAATGTTAATTGCTGCCGTTGAAAATGATCTAACCAACCCTAGGATGTGTAGATGAAGAAACTGAAACACGTACCGGGGTGAACCGTTTTCATTGCAAATGTCATGTCCACATTCCATACATCTGCCAAAGATCAGATCTTGAAATTGGTTATGAAAAGGTTCCACCCTGGTACGCGCTTCAGTTTCCTTGACTGTCATAACGATATAAATAAATAACTAGGCACAATGCAAAAATATGCATAGGTAATACTTACTGCTGCTTCTTCGCAACCAAACGTGTACCACAGCTCCGCAGCTACGTCTAAGTCTGAGCGACACATAATATGGTAACATGCAGAAACTGCGCTCCTCCTCTTCCACATAAATAAATAAATAATAAATAAATATCACGGGACAATTCACACCAATTTTCCTAGTCCCAAACTAAGCTAAGCTTGTACTATGGGTACTACTATAGACAACGGATAAACTTACTTATATATGTAGATAAATACATACTAAAATACCTACATCCAAGACTCGAGCAGAAACATCCGTACTTTTCACACAAAATAATATCTGCCCCGACCGGGAATCGAACCCAAGACCTCAAGCTTCGTAGTCAGGTTCTCTAACCACTAGGCTAAATATCCGGTCGTCTAAACCAATAGTATGTCACGCAAGCCCAACTATCACAAACACAACACGAAATGCTTACGCGTTTCAAATTCTCTACCAACTTCATCCTCAAACCTACCAACACCCGAGCACACATGACCAAATAAAACGAATGTCGTACTCGAACTTCATTGTCAAATTGAACCTAAGTTGACGCAGTGTATACAAACATGAGTGATAAGGTTTTCAACTTATTTCTTAGGTAAACTAATTTTATGGAGAGCTTTCAGGTCGCTGTGAATTAATTTAGTCACATAGCAAAGATTAATACGCAACAAGTCCTGTTCAACACTGTTGGCATACTCGAGTGGGAAAATAAAATACATAGTACATCAACAAGTTCAATTAATTGCGCAAGTCTTGTCCGTGCACACAGACGCGAGCTCGTGCGTCTGTGTGCGCGCGTGGCTCTCGCGGTGGCAGTGGCAGGTGCGGGCGCCACTCCGGAGCCGACCGTCCCCGTCGCCGCACGCCTCTCGCCGGCCATCGCTTGACCGCGCACTATCTCTTTAAATATAAACTTTGCGGTTACATTTCACTTAATTGAAAATCTTGATGCGTTTACTTGTAGGCATATAAATTACGATCGTTATAATTCCTGTTGAAATTGTAGTGTAGTTAAGTGACATCATAATAAACCTAAAGGAGTGCGTGAATTTAATTTGATATTAATGTATTAATTGGTTCCTCCGAATAATTACTAATTGTTTCGCTTATAATTCGGGTACTTCTAGCAATAGTGGTTTCGTTGACAGGTGAGTCATTTAATAGTTGCTTGTCCCCGGAAAACTGACTATTTAGGTACTTCGACATTATGTGCATGTTTTCTTTTATTTATTTACTTTTTTCTTCTTTTCTCAGAAACAGCGTGTCAACCATTTGGATCATTTACTTACATATGCGCACATTTTTAGAAAACCCAAAATACTCACAGTTCAATATATTTTTTTTTATTAAAGATATTTTCAGTACCTTTTTTGTTATTATTATTTTCTTACCAAATCCTTATAACTAACCTCACACATATTAAATAGATAGCAATGCGACATTGTACCATTGCTGCATGTTTGAAATTGAAATAAGATTGTTAGTGATGTCGGAAGCTGTTTTTATTAAAGAAAGAAGATTATTTACATCGCAAGCCGCGTCCTTAAAAATAATATGTTGGCTTTATGGTGTAGTTTCTATATTCTACAAGCTTTTGCATAACATGCAGTGTTTGTAAGTAACTAAGTAATCCATTTAAAATCTTGCAACTGAATTTTAATCCACTCGTTTTGAATGCACTAACAATTCAGAACATGTTTCAAGCTCGTAACTACGTATAATAGAGCTCGAACGTCAAAGCAATTATTTTGCCGAATTGTTTCTTCATCGCGTAGCATCGACGTGTATCACGATCGTTAGTTTGGACGCTAAAAAGATACGCGATCATGCAATACGCCGTATCTAATTTTAGTGTTTAAACTACGTCATGCTAGGGGCTCTGTTCTGGCAGATATTTTTTTCTTACCTACTAAAGTAAATAAAATAGTACACATAAACCATTAAATAAAACGGCAAACACACCTATCTTTGTTACTTTTGATGTAAATGCCACTTGTCCGATTAGATGTGACATGATAAAAGAATTAATGATTTTCATATTATTAATAGCATTTAGTGGGCTTGGGATTAGATGGCGTGCTTAATTACGAGTAAACACTTATTGAGCTTAATTAAATCTATGTCCTCATAAATATTTAAAACATCGTGTTTTTTTCACTTTCTTTTACTTTGCAATATTGCTTGTAACACTGTTCACAGAAACTCATAGCTTTTTTTTTCAAATACTGCCGTGTTAAACCAATTTCAAGTATCTTTAAAATGGCAATTTCAAGAAAAACTCTGTTTTAGTTTCGTACAAGAAACATAAGATAAAATACAAAATTACGGGCTTTTTACTGCTTTTTTAATAGTTTGAATAAGAAATACAATAACTTATATCGAGTCGTATTTTTACCCATGTAGTAATGGATAAATTATGATTTAATTATGCTAAGTTAAAAATATTGACAGTCTAAAATTGCACACATTTCAAGTTACGCGAAATGCGTTATTTACAGATACGTGAATTTGACCCCCGACTTTACTCAATGGAGTTTACCAACCAACGGTTATGCCGATCTCCAGTATCTTAATGTTGCTTTAAATAAATTTGACATATCATTAAAATGCACACAACATTGTGAGTTTTATTATTTGCGGGTGCGTCCAACGTGATATAACTACAAAAAATCTAATTTCATAATAATAACGTTGACAATATATAATGAACGTTAGCTATAACAGCAAAAAGTATAATTTTTTAACGTATAACGCTTAAATTATATATAACATTATTTTTATATAACTTCAATTTGTATAAGATTTATATGGACTAATTTCTTTTGACATAACAAACATTAGGTATAACACTCATGATATATAATAATATGTGTAAATGTTAAATTATGGGGCGGCGAGCGAGCGAAGCGAGCGAGCAAGACGAAACTGGGCAGAAGTGACTTGAATAGGTTAGGTTCCGAAGACTACGGCAGGAGCGAAGCGTAGCGTAGCTCCCGCCTTAGCCTTCGGTGATAGGTTTTTTTGTAACAGAGCGGAAAAAAAAATCAAAGTTTTTAATTTATTTAATAAGTTTTAAATCTTAGATGTTATGAACATTATACGCTTTGATCGTTATATCAATTGATATTATATATAAAGAACGTTATTACCTTACAAAATTAGATATTTTAAAATTATACTTTTCATTCATTATATCCAGTGAACGTTATACTAACCGAGTTTATATAAAGTGAGCGTATATATTATGAATCAATGAATATTATATAATAAGTTCTTATATCTCGTATTACTTACCCATTATTTGCAGCTAGTACGTGCAAATTGGGAGCACTCGATACTCTTAAACAGCCAACGTAAAGTTGACAGTGCGAGAAGCATGGGGTGCCCAAATGTATAGTGTATACCCACCACAGTGAGAATTTGGCCTTGTGATTTATTAATTGTCATGGTAAAATGCTAGCTTCAAAGAAAATAACAGTCTCTTAAATTGAAATGGAAAATTGTTTGGTATGATTGGAATCCGAGGAATGAGAACGGTGTCTCTCTTAGCCAAACCGGTAAGAATACTTAGTAATAGTAGCATTTAGTGCCGTTACACAACCTTGGTGCATCAAAGTTGCGCATCAGTAGGACAAGAACGCCAACTTTTAATTCTAATTTGTTACGTATAGTGCCTTCTCAGTGCCGGCCAGTTTTAAGGAGTTTAGAAACTCTACAAGATAGGCAGTACTACCGTCGTCGGTTATCACCGTATCTTTAGATAAATACGTTTTGGTTTCACTAAGTAGCATGTCTAAATAATATTCATTTATTTATTTTGTTCACGGACTCGTTCTTTGGTCCTAGAACCGCTCTTTCACGTAACCAATCTACGTCGCTTATATAATTTCCAGATGTAGAAATACGTGACAAATAAGTTCGTGTTCTGATGCAAGTGGATAGCAAAATTAATAACGGTTATGTAACGTTAATGGAATAGACTGTAACGAAAACGAGGATGTGACTTAAATAATGGCAACATTCTTTAATATCAACCAATTAAACCATGCAAACTCACTCACCGAACTTCAACAACCTGAAGACAAGAACTCGAAAAAAGATATAAAAAAACAATAAGAAGTATCAAAAATGCAAGGAGTTCGCAACATTCCGGCCCCTTGTACACGAATGCGCAGAACTAGCCCGGATAGCCAAGGCTCGTAGAACCTTAAGTGGCTATCCTGACCAGTTTTTTCGAAGGCCGACGTAACAAAACGATGAAGTTCCAAGTTTGAAAAATCTTCCACGCTTGGGTAACGATCATAAAGAGCTTGGAACCCTCTTTGACCGTGTAAGTAACGTTATATCGACAGTAAATAAGCTGCTGAAACAAATAGAGAATTTATATTCTCCAGAACTGTTTCACGCAGTGCTAAGCAAGCAGCAGGTAAATTAAATCCTACAGTAAAAATACTTAAGATGTACCGATTTTGCCACGTTACCACAACGTGACGTCCTAAGCTAGAAATTTTGTCCAATTTTTTAAAGCGCGAACTAGACCAACACGTCAAATTTGGTTTGTCATCAGACTCTAGTTCGGCTCAAAATTTACAGCATTTTGCTCTTAAAACCATTTAAACGTGAACACGTAAATACGGTCACGCGTTCGAGTGTTGTAAATGAAAAAGGTATTTCATAGAACAAACTTTTGTAAAGAATACCATAATATTAATTCGTGTACCGAGTTTAAAAGTCTTTGACTGTTGACGATAGGTGGTAGAGGCTACTTGAAGCAAAAGTATGCTATAGGTGCCTTATTATTGTTTCACATCAATGGAAAGTGTGTAAAGTGTCTCCGTGTGGCGTTGGCGGGTGTCCTTTGCGTCACCAGTCACTTCTTCACAAAAATCCTTCCATCGATTTGATCAACATGCTTGATTCAGAAACTACACAGTGACATTTTTAGGGTTCCGTACCCAAAAGGTAAAAACGGAAACCCTATTACTGAGGCTCCACTGTCCGTCCGTCCGTCCGTCTGTCACCAGGCTGTATCTCGGGAACCGTGATAGCTAGAGAGTTGAAATTTTCACAGATGATGTATTTCGGTTGCCGCTATAACAACAAAGACAAAAAAATGGAATTAAATAAATATATAAGGGGGCTCCCATACAACAAACATGATTTTTTTGCTCGATATTGATAACGGCAACAGGTAGACACTTGAAATATTCACAGAATATTTAATTATATATTGACTTTAAAAATAAATCATTAAATTAAAATTAAAAAAATATTTAAGGGGGGCTCCCATACAACAAACGTAATTTTTATAGATAATTGTACGGAACCCTTCGTGCGCGAGTCCGACTCGCACTTGGCCGGTTTTTTACTGTAATCTTCTCTAATATATAAAAATCTCGTGTCACGGTGTTTGTTATCGAACTCCTCCGAAACGGTTTGACCGATTATTATGAAACTTTTTTCCGTATTCGGGAGGTCCGAGATTAGGTCGTAGGCTATTTTTTATACCCCTATTCTTCGCGCACGGAGTCGCGGGCAACTGCTAGTCTAATAAGTATACAGGGTAATTTTTTATAAATTTTATTATGTATGTGATTCAGTGTCGTTAAAATAACAAACTTCAGTATTTTTCGTTATAATATTAATCGCATTTTTTTTGTTTTTCATTGTAACTCGACCAATTATTGGATGAATTACTATGAACAACCCAAATTTCAAATTTGAAAATATATCTTGAACAGATAATCGTGATCTTTCAACGATACTGAATCACGTATCAAAATTTGTGCACTGATTAAAAAATTACCATGTGAAAAACTGACTTATTGATTTTCATAAAACTTTTTTTCTCTGTATTCGGTAGGTCTGAGAATAGGTCGTAGGCTATTTTTATACCCCTGTTCTTCGCAGACGGAGTCGCGGGCAACAGCTAGGAATGAATAAAATGTAACGTAAATGGAATGGATTGTAATGAAAACGACGATGTGACTTAAGTATTGGCACAATTCTTTAATATGAACCAACTAAACCATACAAACTCACTCACAAAACTTCAACGACCTGACGGAAAAGAACTCAAAAAAGCAAGGAGTTGGCAACAGGTAATACAAGGGCTGCAACTTATGTATCCTGAATTGGAAAAAGTAATTGATTTAAAACCGTAACCAGTCTGCATGGTAAATTTTGACCTTTTTCATTGAAAAAGGTCAAAAGTATTGACTGGGCAGTATAAATATAGTTTTTTTTTCTCAAGTTAGTACGTTATTCTTTTGTTTTTGGTGACTTTAAAATGTGACGTCGCTGCAAAAATGGAACGCACTCGTAAAAATTTTCGTGCGATAAATTATTACAATTTTCGGCGCGGTTTAACGCAACAAAAGTGCATCAATCAACTAAATTTGACTTTTGGTGATGAAGCCCTATCAAAAATTCAAAAACTACTGTCTATCACTGGTTTTGTGAGTTCAATCGTGGACGTCATATGCTCATGGACGAATTCAAAGTTATTTTTACGTAATCTTAGCTTTGAAAGTTTTTTCTATGAACGACTGTTTAATGATTCTCCAAGGCTGAGTTTTGGATCTTCAACAATTTTATAGACTTAGCAATTATACTAAAATGTGTATGGACGAATAGCAACTCAGATTTTAAATTCCAGTTGCGGAAATTTTTTATCGCTTTAGAATTTGCACTCTGTTTACGCGGATTTAAGGCATCTATGACAGATTTGACTTTATCATAATGTTTTTGTGAAAACATGAGGCAGCATTTAACCACATGCCCCACCTGATTATCACCGTTCGGGGTGGAAGACATTTCACAGTTCGCTTTTTTACATCTGTCTCTCTTGTTAACTGGTAATTTTCATATTTTATGTACAATAAAGAGTTTTATATACATACCTACATACATTTGCCGAAATAATTTAGTCCTTGAAGGAGCGTTACGAAAAATGATTTTGATACAGGCAATCATCTGTTAATAATGCCAAAATAAAGATTTGGAATTGTTTCTGCGACTCGATTAAATCCGGGTGTGTAATGATCGATATAAAAATAAACAATATAATCTCTTTTCATATATTTTCAAAATTTATATAAATAATGTTAAGTATAATATTTCATTATATATTTTTATTTTGTATAGTTATCGTTTGGTTGAACAATTATTTTTGATAACCATCATATGGTATAATGTTCATTTAATATACAAATCATATTATATAACTATCTATATGTTTTTGCTGGGGGATGCAGTTCAAACCTAATCTAACCTACTTTTCTACCTAAATGAACCTTTGGTTTGGTTTTTCGCCCCCCCCCCCCCCCCTATTTCTCTATGCCCCAATAACTTAAAAATGCAGAGTCGTTTTATAGGCTGTTATAAAAATGATCGTCTCGTTTTTGCAATAAATATAATATAGATATTTTTAGTATGTAGTACCTAAATCTGGGATTACCTATGTCTCTAATAATACATTATATCAACAAAGGTTATGCCATTTGGACGTTAGATAAAATAAACGTTATACCATAAGTTCATTATAATGCATTATACTTATATAATGTTATATTAAATGTTATTCGATGAAATGATCAGTATATGAAACAATAATAATATCGAATGTTAATATAATTATTAAGGGGCTGTTTCACCACCCATTGATTAATTTTACCTGATGGATATATGTGATACCGTCTCCGTCTATTCGAACAAAACAAACAGAGACGGCATCACACTTATCCGTCAAATAAATTTGCTCAATGGATGGTGAAACAGGGGGTTAGTGTTGTTATAAGATTCAATAAGTATATCAAATGAGCGTTATTGCGACTGAAGTTACATCAAAAGTTTTTACACCCATTAAATCCATGTGCAAACATGAGTCATATTTCCGTATTGCATAACATGATTTTTAGCTGCTTTTACCATGTACGATGTCCTGACTTATTGACAACAAATACGCAATGCAACATAACAGTCAACAAAATAGGCAAAGCCGCTAATCCGAAACTACTGCACATAAAAGGACTCTATTATTTCATGCATTTGGCAGCATTATAATTTTTTTTTCATTCTTTTGTATGTCAGGATCGACGGTTTTTTCGATCTCGATAATTTTTTTGGTTTTACAATCAATTGTTTTCAGAAAAGTACAGAGCTGATTGTATTGTTTGCATTACTTCGCGATCGAACTTACGAAAATGATGAATACTATCCCAAGTGAAAAATTATTAGTTTTTAAGTAAAAATTGCAAATAAATATGTATAATAAGTAAATAAGAGTAAACTGAGTTTAAGATTCTGTTCAATTAAATATATTTATTTGTATTATTTTAGTACTTACCTAATATTTTAGTTCATCAATTTAGAACCATCGCCAACCCTGACTGGTTGTCATACGTCATTTCAATGGATTTTGCACCGATCCGTTCCTATCACAGGTATATTCTTATATCTACGAGGAGATCCCTAACCTTTTTGCATATCTCTCTGGATATTGAAAATAAAATAAGTTCATACCCAATCTAGCTTCAATCTCTAGTCCACTTTACAATTTACTAAAGAAAAATGAGTATTTTGTTTGGGCACTATATTGTGAACACGCTCTTAATAAGATTAAACAAGAAATCTTGATGAACGGGTTTTGGTCCATTTTGACTTTGACCATAGAAAGCCTTAGTGCTCGCTACGGACGCTTCGTGCTCGGGCTCGGGGCGGCGCTTTCCCACAGATTGGCAGACGTCTCGGACAGGCCTATTGCATTCGCATTACGCTCACTGACTGCCAGCGAAAAGAAATACAGCCAGATCGATAGGAAACAACACCAATTTTTTGGGGTAAAATAGTAGATTGTTCAACAAGGGACTAAAACAAGCCATAATGATAAGACCCGAGCAGAGCGAGGGTGGCTATAATTCGCGTGTCATTATGGCAGTTTAGTCTCGCGTTAAACACTCTACTTTTCACTTTGAATGCGAGGAAAAAAAAACGATGTTTTAGGTATACTAATCTACAATATTACTTTTATACAACGTACGCTCAATACGAGCAATTGACGTCTGATCAGAATTCAAATAGCAATTTAAATCTGTTCCGCGGTTTTTTTTTGTTGAGTGACGCTTTAAATGTTTGCGTATTTAGCCAACAGATCCAAACTTGAAAATTATTTCATAGCTAATTGGACTAAGTATGCATAATAAAATGAAATCATCTTTATTATATTTAAATAGATTAATATTCGTAATTATTCATAGTGTTTAACGAAATTATTATTTTTTAAAATATTTTTTATACAGTTGTCATTTTGAGGTTATTTCCACGCCCTAAAGGCTTCCACACACCGAAGCGCAGGGCGCTACGGAGCGCTACGGAGCGGGCGCTACGGAGCGCTTCGGAGCGTCCGCAGCGCGCTGCGGTCTGTGGAAAGCTTTAAAATTGTCTATGCCCAGTCACGGAAAATGGCAATAATCCTCCATCCACAAACACCGTGATTGGCAGTTTAGGGGTTTCCAAAGTAAACTAAAACAATTTTACTTTAATCCCTAGAGATCAAAAAAGAGCTTTAGTCCCGATATGCAGAGACTAAAGTAACATTTTAAGAGCATGAGAAGTGAAAAAATATTTTATCATTGCTGTTACGCCAGAAAGTTTATATAATACCGACCACAAACCGTTAACGACAATATTTAATCCATACAAAACATTACCAGCAATGAGCACGATGAGTCTTCACTACGCACACTTCTTATATGGTTTTGACTACACCATAGAATACAGAACATCAACAGAAAATAGTAACGCAGATTACTTATCCAGATTTCCAGTGGACAAAATTGCTACAAACTTTATTAATGTTCACTGCGCGTTTCAGCTTCAGAAAATTAACAACATATCGATTATATCGATAGACAGATAAAAGATTGTAGAAGGAACTCAAAGATACACGGAATACGAAGACATACTACGGGCTTTGCGGTCAGGAACAAGTGTTACACGGCTTGGGTACAATGGCAACGAACTGACGTTATCGGTGGACGCAGAGAAATAATTTAATATTCAACAAAAATATGTCCGGATCATTTATATCGCTAAAATAGATGACAGTTGTGTACCTCTGTTCCAAAAAATGCCATTGCCGTGTTTGTACTTCAGAGATGCTTGTGCCTTTGTCAGTGCACATCAATCTTGCTTCAAAAAACTCAGTGACATGTCAGAGATCGGACAAATGCATGTCATTACTCGCAATAACGTGGACATGACTCCAAAGATTAATTAATGAATTAATTGATTTCTTAGTGATAATTGCTAAGACTTCAATGGGATAGTAAAAGAAAGATATCATACCTCTTTTGATTTCCTTCTTAAAAATACAATCATTTTTTTGACATTGACATTAATAAATAATAAATAAATAAAAATAATTAAATAATCTGGATAGCATACAAGGAGAAATAGGAATCCGTTTGCAAGGAAAAATTAAAGTAATACTTAAAAGAAATCCAGATTTTGAAACTGTCATCAAATAATTAGAAGACAAAATAGGCTCTGAAAACCATTGGCATAACGGTATTCCCTTTAAACTACTTAAGTTTGCTCCGTTCACTTCAGTAGATTGCGAACGGAGTTTTTCAGCTCATAAGTATATTTTGAATGTGAAAAGGAACAAACTTGCCCCTGAAAATTTAGAAAAAATAATTTTTATTTACTTTAATAAATCTACACAATAAGTCTGTGTTTAATTAAAATTATTGAATAAATTATCTTTATCTTTATTATCTTTAATTTATTGATTAAAATTTAACGAAGTATACAAATTAAATAAAATTACAGGTAAAAATAATTAATTGATCTTTGGAGTCATGTCTATATTATTGCCAACAATGACATCCATTTGTCCGATCTCTGCGTCGCACAGACAGACGTGAAAGAGAATCATGAACTTGCTGCACAGGCCTCCAGCGAACAAGGCAATATATTCTAAAAATGCAGTAAACATGTGTATTACATTATATTATAACAACCTGCCAGAGGACATAAAGGCCCTCCGGGGAAATAGTTTTAAAGATAAATTGACGAGTTGGCTTTTCGACGGATGTTTTTACAGTGTTAAGAGTTATTTGGACTATAAAATGACATAAATTTGGTGTAATTATGATGGTATATTTATAATTATTTGGAACTTAAGATTATTTATCCGTTTTCTTAAAAAGAATATTTGACTTTGACTTTGATTAGATGTGACTAATTTAGTTAATATTGTATTTTCAATTTGTTAATTTAATTATTATTATTTTTATTAAAGATTATTTATTGATTTTGTGAAATTATGTATTATGATCAGGGATCGTTACCGGTATTCTTACTACCGGTTTTAAATAAGGTATAACCGGTTATAATTGCATTTCGGTATTTATATCACTAAAGCTCTAATAAGCGGTATAATCAAAACCGGTATTCAAATGTAGTAGCGGTTTCGACAATTGACAACATTACCTCCGGTATATCTGTCAGTGTCCAAACAAGCAAGTTTCCTAGCAAAATAGCGAAAATCCAATCCGACGTCCATCCCAGGGTCATAGGGATTTCTTCTAAATCGGTTCAGCGGCGTAGCCGTGAAAGAGTAATAGACAGACAGTGACACTTTCGCATTTATTAATACCTATTGACTTTATTACAGTCGAAGTCAAAAATATGTTTACGCTTTAATAGTACCTTGTCACTTTTATCTCTGTTACAATTTCATATAATATGGCAGTTCGAACATGACGTTAATTAGACAAAGTGCTAAAGTGTAAACATATTTTTGACTTCGAAGTACAAACTAACTACGAAAATAAAACGATTGAATCATAGAACGGAAATGTATTAAATATGTAATTATATTTTTCGATGACATTTACCACTTCAACCCAAGATTGACCAAAAGTTTGTTTAGTTAATCCTGTCAACATTTTGCGTAACGCTGATGGTTGTTGCATTGGACATAAGCAATCATCATTAACATTATTAAATTCATCATCATGTCGATATTTCCAAAACACAACCACGACTTCTTCCCAGCAATCGTCAAAGTGTAAGAAATTGATTTGTTTTAGAAGAAATCTTAAACATCTCTCTCTAAAATGTATCAAGCCAAGGCAAAAATTTGGAACTATAGGATTATTATTACCACAACTAGCTTTAACTAGTTTACCTGTAAGTGATTGTTACACTTTGCCCGTATAAGCTAAGTGAATGTATTTATTGTCATTACTAGTGTAAACAATTGTTGGTGAACCAAATAAATAAATAATTTCTATCTTCGCATTCAGCTCCGTACGAAACTGTCCAATCTCTAAATGTAGTAAAATTGACAAACAACTTAAAAGTATTTCCCTTTTTAAATTAAAACGGTTACGTCAAAAAGGTTAGGTACAAGTAAAGAAGCAGACATTTTAGGAAAAAATAAAAACTATAAAATAATTACACTTTACTGTTCCTTATGATAAGTATATCTTCGATGACATCATCATTAAGCCTGCAACGTAAGCACGACAACACATATTTCAGCAAAGAAAACATTCTCTCAACGCTTACTTGCGTTGCTGGAGACGCTAAAGCGGTGATTGCTAAGCGGAATAGTTGGGGCTGAGTCGATTTGATAGATTTCCAAAACTCCAACACTCCAGTCGTTGATTTAACACGGGGAAATCTAATAAAATCTCTTATTATCTGCTCAATATTAATGCTGTATTCGTGAACTAAGTAGTCCAAATTGTTATTCTTTCGTCCTTCGGCTAGACGTAACATGCTCTCTATCACATTGTCAACATCACTTGTAGAACTGTTCACGGAGTAAGTTGTAAAGGCCTCCGAAGCAGAATGTGATGGAGTGTCTTGAAAACGTTGAAGCTTTTGCCACGTGGATATCCATTTGCGATGATGTCAGAATTTAATTGTATCTAGGGTCCAGAAATATTGCACTTAAAAAGGAATTGCTCTCGAACAGCTTTTGTTGTCTTCTTTCCATAGCTTTCACAATTTTTTCCGAAAATGTGATATATTTTTAGTTAGTAACTGGCACTTTGTCCAGTGATACCAAAAGTCGCCAAACGTGAGTTGCTCCTCCTGTAATATTTTTGACAGAATTGTCTCAGGCAAGATGTAATCTTTCAGCTCTATAAGGTTTTGTATCATATTATAGGTTGAATCCTATCTGGTTGGACAATCTAGAATTGGCTTTTTGGCCAAAAACGGCATCACAGACGGTATCCTTAAATTACGAACACACGATCGCACATTAGATAAGATTTTTTTGCATTCATTATCGCAGTTAATAGCATCGTGCATTGCTAGCTGCAGAGTATGAGCCGCACGCCTTACTGCAGAAATAGAAATCGGTGCTACAGAGGTTTCTTCGTTGGCTAGCGAGAAAACACCTACATTGTTTGCTAAATCCTCATGATCTTGTGACTCTTCAACCTCTTTCTGTGCTTCTGTTGCGTGTTCGTTTAAAAGTTTTACCATTTGAATCATGTTTGCTCCATTGTCCGTTGTAATAGAATACAGGTTTTCTAAGTTGATTTGGTATTTGTGGAGAACAGAAATAATTTTATCTTTTATAAAGTCACTTGTGTGCCTTCTGTCAAGCTGCACTACGGCCAGTGTTCTTAAGACGATACTATTATTTAATATATATTGGGCATTGATTCCTAAAAATGCCCTATCGTGGCATGCCGCCGCATCAATCTTCAGACAGATTAATTTATCCTTAATTTCACCTTTAATTTCGTCTCGAACCTTATCTGCCTCTAAACTTATTCTGTCACGAATGCTGCGAGAAGATATCGTTGCAGCTTGTTCTGGACCTATAGCTATTTGCAATAACTTTTGAAAGGCCTCGTCATCTATAAGAGCAAAGGGCCCGCCCATGCTCCGTAACGAGTTTCACGCACACGTCTATCACTTGAGCAGTCTGCGATTCCATTCGATTGCTAGTTGATGCCTCATCATTTATTTGTTTCGCAATTAAATATTGACTGTGATGAGAGACTTTCAGATGCGATAGTAGATTCGTTCCATGATGCCCTAAAAGCATAATACAGTTTTAAATATAACTTGGTTATTGGATCCTGGACATTTTCTATAAGTTCAATAAACGAATTGGCCAACAGAAAAACAAAACTTACTTTAAATTTTTTTCCGCATCCTTCAATTAAGCAGGTGGACTCATTTTGGCTATCGTCGATATCAAAAAACCGGTAAGCTGCACTTTTTCTTTTCCGTCCGCCGGCCCATTTGAGATGTTATTATACGAAACCTTTCTTTTTCGTGTGGCTTTTTGCTACTTTATTAAATTATTACAGAAAGGCGAATAAACAAATTGAAACTTGAAAAGCAGACATTTCAACCAGTGTTAGCCAACAATGCTATCGAGTAATGTTACACCTATTTGTTGTGCTACAGTCATAATGTCTACTTGACACCTTATCTATCAAGAGCAACGAATACCGGTATTAAATAGAGCTAAAGAATACTGTAAATAGTGCATACATAGTGAGAAAGACAAAATCGTAATGACAAAGTTACCTCTAGTTCGAATATAGGTATTATTTTTTTAGCGGTAATCGTTTGACATTTTATATACAGGTATTCAATTCAAACGGTTTTACAATCCGTGATTATGATTATTATTGTGATTCCAATGTATCTTAATTTTATAATTTACATAGGTGATTTGTATCTTTATTAATTAATCGCCTTTCAATTAAATATTTTTTCTGCCTGCATGCAGGCCGAATACACTGTGAAAAACCATACTGTAAGACCTTACTGTGCTCTGTTCTGACAAATTAATACATTTGACTTGATTTGCAGGATGGGTGCATTTTGAAAGGCACTAAAATTATAATTCCAACTACATCAAAGCAGACTGTTCTCCAAGACATCCAGGACACATACAAGACATCTCAGTGTTGTAAAAATTCAACTTTCGACACGAGGATTCGTGTACTGGTGAAACATTGATAATAGATATCGCGGAACTAGACAGAACATGCCGAGAGTATAGACTGAGCCAGAACCAGACCGCACGAGCACCACGCCACCCCTGGGAGACACCAGTAGCCCCCCATATCAGCGACTTCACGTTGATTTCGCTGGTCCTATTCTTAGTCATACTTTGTTCATCGTAGTGGACGAATTTTAAAAATGGATAGAGGTCATTCCCACTAAGACGACAACGAGCTCATGGTGCATTTCGAAATTGAAAGAGTTATTCGTAACCTTTGGATACCCAGATATAATCATATAATTGTTTCAGATAACGGGAGACAGCTCGTATCAACAGAGTTCGAAGCATTTCTTAAAAACAACGGCATAGTGCACAAAACGTCAGCTCCTAACTATCCGGCTACGAATGGGTAAGCGGAAAGGACTGTATAAATTGTCAAAAAGGCATTGCAGGTCGTGAGTTATGACCCTGGCACTCTACAGGACAAGCCATCAAGGAGCACTTGAGAAGGACACCCTGCACCAGTACTGGTAAGAGCCCTAATGAGCTTATGTTTGGAAGAGAGGTGAAGAAGGACCTCTCTACACGTTCGATTCTGAAGCGCCATATTGCATTACACGCAGAAAGTCTCTCACCACCCGCATACGAGGTCTTTCTTAGCGGACTAAAGAGTGCGAGTCATGCGGACAAAACTAGAAAATGGGAATTTGAAACTGCAATGCGAGTACTGGCCGGTTCACTACCTTGTAAAAACGAATGATTGCGAGACTTGCAAGCGACACTTCAACCAAATGCTGCAGACGTCAATAGGGACGGGGAACTAGCAGGAGTCTTCAGGATTTTAAGGCAGTGGCATGTTATATTATATATATATCTCTTTGGTTGGACTGTCAAGTCAGCTTGACGTTTGACGTATTGATTCTCATTCTAATAAAATACATGATCTTATAAGCAATATTTTAATGAATTTACTACAATTATCATGTTTAATTCAAATCAAGACTGGCGGTTGGTGTTCCTCTTGTTAGAATAATTACCTAGTTCTAATTTTTTCTACTGGACCACAAACCTTTTATTTGCAGTTATTGATGGTTAACACGATATTATCGTTCTTGATGGGATCAGCTCGCATGTATAATTGCATGTATAATGCGATTCTCGTATAATTTATTTTTTCGTGTACTACTACTACGCTTGCACCGCCATCAAGAAATATTTGTATATTTTTTTTCTAAACTGTATCTATACCTAATCCCTATATATTAAGTAATAATTTTTGATTTTTAATAAGTATAAAAGACTTCATTTTAATCCCAACAAGGCTAGACAACAGTTGTCAATCATTTATTTATTTATTTATTTATTCACCATAAATTGTATGTTTATGCATGAAGATCTTAGTTTAACACAGTTACCTATTTATACCTACATATTTCAAATAATCTTGTTCACAAGTTCAAAATCGTAAATAATAGAGATAAAGATCCTAAAAATAAGTATGATAGCTCTTTGGATTTGGAATGACCTCAAGAAAAAATGTTTTTCACGATTTTATCGCACATAAAAAACGCTATTATGGTAAACAAATTTAAAAAGCATCTACGCAATTAAGTCGGAGATTCCTTCCGCAGTATACAAAATAACTGATCACTTTGAAACGGCTGGACCAATTTTGATGAAACATGTCTAAGAACCATCGCCAAAAAACCTACTTTCAAATAAAAAAAAACCGCATCCATATCGGTTCACCCGTTTAAGAGTTATGATGCCACAGACAGACACACACACATACACACACACACACACACACACATAGCGGTCAAACTTATAACACTTTTTGTGTCGGGGCTTAAAAAGGTTTTTCGTTTTTTGGCTAAAACTCAAAAACTATTCATACTTAATAAAATTTTCCACAAATATATTCTTAAAGAGGAGGAAATTTTCAATCAAAAAGTCCCAACTCTCGGAGTTTTAGCTGTATTATTTTTATCCTACCTAATCAACACGACTTTCTGTAGAAATGAATCCTGAAAATCAAGGAGATAAGCTTAGATTGAAGGCGTCAAAGAGATCATGGTAAAATAATTCTAATACTGATTAAGTAGATCACGAATTTTTTATTATTAAGACGCAGTCATCATCATCATTATAATTTCAGCCGTAGGATGTTCACTGCTGGATATAGGCCTCACTCATCGACAGCGAATCATTACGGTTGGAAGCGGCTTACATCCTACTGGCTTGTTACTTGAACGCGCAGTACCTAGGTACTTCTAACGAAATATTGAAGGCCTTTTTTGAACCGTTGTGGTAAATTAAAGTTACCTTTCGAAAATTTTCGCTAGCTGTTCTATAAATAAAGAGGACTATAAATAAACAAATGTGATTAAAATAGAACAGTCGTCGACAAAAATAAACGTGGCAGACGTTCATAATGTATTTAAAAATATACTTGTAATTTTTGGCTTTTTCCGTTTATCCACCCTAAAACAGCCACCCTAAGGTGGATACTCGGAAACGCGTGTCCGTCTGGATAGACGTTTCCGGGTGGATACCCTGAGCGGGGTGGATAATCGGAATCCGACTTTTTGCGTTAAGTACAGTCGACAGTTGAAAAAAAATCTATTAAATAAATAATTGCATCCTGTATTTCTAAACATCAAATTTTAACTAAACTAAAATAATACATAAATTGTTTACTAACTTAAAATAAATAAAAAGGACTGCACGGGTGTACGTGCATTGCCGGAGCGGGGCGGGTAGTACTTTATAAAGCCTGCAAATATGTCCAGGAAATGACCAACACTAATTTGATCAGTGATTAGACGTAATTTTGTATCCTGGATAAATTCGTCTCTTTAAATGTGCAATTTTTTTTTTAATTTCTTTGTTGCAATAAGAGTAATAGCGGAGAACTGTGCGTTTTTTTGCACGCATTCCAAAAACTTAACTAAATGTGGATGTTTGTCGTTAATTTCATGTGAAATTGTTTTATGCCAGGATTCCAGTGAATTTGTAGTCCTGTAACGCACTCCGAATGAATTCCAAACAGCCACAAAATGTTCGTCCTTGAGCCATGTTAAAAAAAGTATGTATTTTTCTAATTTTTTTAAAGTATCTTGGGCTGGGTGTGTGTTTCGATATAAATGACACAATACAAAATGAATACATGAATGAATACATACACAAGCGGGAGAGAAAATCAGAAGAAAGATATTATGTGAATTCCTATTATTCACCCCGTTCAGGGTGGATAGACGGACACGCGTTTCCGAGTATCCACCTTAGGGTGGATAAACGGAATACGTCTAAATTTAACTTCGGAACCTTAAATATTATGTCGTCAGGTTTTAAAGCGAATTAGTGAATATTTGAGAAGATGGATTTAACCAATGGTTAATTCGTCTATAAGGACCTGTCCGCACAGTGATATCTCACCGCGCGGTTTTTTATTCGCAATTCTGTTACACGTTGAATCTTATGGAGGTTGTCGCGTGATAGCAACGATTGGAGCGTGCTCTCAGAAAAAAAATACTAAGTAAGAATGGCTTTTACCCGCCTCACTCCCGACGAAGTAAGGTCATGTACAGATTTTTAAAACCCCTCTCCCCTAGGGACCCTTGCGTAATTAATCAACGGAACGGCCCCTTTATTGACTTTGAGAAAATTCCCACATAAAGTTAATTTATACACAGATATCGTAACACTTACATACTGTAAAAAAACAGCCTTAAATCTAATCAAAACAGAATCGGTGGCCCGAAAATTAGGTATACATGGTGTGTTGTGACTATATTAGAATATGAATTGGTAGAATACCCACACACTCAAGATCAGGCCCTTTTAGAGTATCGTAGTGTTATGTTATAAGGCAGAAGATAAATGTATGCCCCCACTACTTGTATGTAAATAGAAACAATTTAAAACCGGCTTAGGCCCTAAAGCGTGTTGACATGCCCACAACAGGGTTCAATAGCTATATATAATAATATTACTTTCATTAAAATAAACTGGTTAAATAAGAGCTCCAACAAATATAACACACTACTGAAGTTCGTTTATTAAAAGTAAACCACTTTTGTTTATGTGAGTATTTTATAGTATTTCTGGAACTACAGAATCGATCTAAAAAATTATTTCAATAATATACTTTAAAGTTATACTGGGTTTTTATCCTTATTTTTTTTTTGCTGGCCTATTACAGTGCCCCTCACTGCTGGGCTAAGCTGAGCTTGCACAATGTTAGGCTAGTAACTCCCTTGTGAACGCGTCCAAACCATAACATACGATACTTTCGTTTAGGTTTACTTCGTCCACATTCCCATCTCGTTCACATTCCTACTTCGTCCACAATCCCACTTCGTCAACATTTTCATTTCATCTATATTACCATTTCGTCCTTTTCCAACTTCGTCCACATTCCCACCTAGTCAACATTCCCATTTCGTCCATATTCCCACTTCGTCAACAATCCCACTTCGTCAACATTCCTAGCCAATTTTAATGCGGTTTTCGCTATCACTTAGCTTAATTCTATTTTATTTTGTGATTTAGGCATGGACGAAATGGAAATGGAATGTTGACGAAGTGGGAATGTGAATGAAATGGAAATATGTACGAAATGGGAATGTTGACGAAATAGGAATAGGAAGTGGACGAATTGGGAATAGATTTTGGACGAACTGGGATTGCTGCCGAATAAGCAAATAAAAAAAGTTGACAAAAATGGCCAACTTTTATTAAAATAAATTTTTGATTTATGAGTTGATTTTGAGAAATGTTCGGTCTTGATTTTCTTCCTACGTCCTTTGTAATCATTTTTTTCTAGCAACCATTTACAAAAATGATAGTATTTAATAGCTTGTTAGAAAGCTAGAAAATACATACATGTTTTTCTTACAATCTCCAAATGTATTACTAAAATTTTCTGTTTTTGTGCCATTAATGTTGAGCAACCTGATGAAAAAATCATATTTTTATTTTTTGGTCTTGTGTTCTTAAACGTGTACAGATAACTATACTTTTAATATTTCATAAGAACAACTATTTTATCTTGTACATAAGCAAATAAAAAAAGTTGACTTAAATGGCCAAATATTTTTTAAATAAATTTTTGAAGATGCGTATTTGACTTTTTTGCCGAAAACTACATGTCAATTATCTCAGAAATGGTTAATTTTTGCATAGGGCATTATGGGACAAAAATGATTGCAAATATAACCTCCCCCATAAACCCTTAACGGGAATAGGTCGACTTACCAATAACCCTGTATATATTTCTGTATTTAACACACATTATATAAAATAAATAAATAAATATATCACGGGACAATTCACACCAATTGACCTAGTCCCAAACTAAGCAAAGCTTGTACTATGGGTACTAGACAACGAATAAACATACTTATATAGATAAATACATACTTAAATACATATTCAACATCCAAGACTCTAGCACAAACATTCGTATTTTTCACACAAATATCTGCCCCGACCGGGAATCGAACCCGGGACCTCAAGCTTCGTAGTCAGGTTCTCTAACAACTAGGCTAGGCTATATACACTCGTATTTGCACTACTATATACACTATCTATATACACTCGTATTTGCACTTGACCGTACCTACTTAAGCATAAGCAATCCGATTCGTAAATACCCATATTTGTCATATTTGTTCACATTTGTTTAACGGCTGGTTGTTGAGAGTTGGTTGATGATGACGATTTTGTGAAAAGTAGGTATCTCTGAAACTTTAGGAAATTTTCTCAAGAAAATGCGTCATGTCTACTGGGACAGGTTTTGAGCGGATATCGATATAATGTATTGACAGTTAACGACAGTTTCTAATTTGTTTGACAATTTCAATGAAAGCAGACATATTTTATTTCTAGACGAGCTTAAATTTTCCGGTGTGGAGGTTTTATTTCGAAAAATTTTAGAGAAATATCACCCCTGATATTGCAAATCTATCTGATAACCAATACAATTTATACATGGTGAGTTTTTAATCAGTACTTGTCTTAAATTTTTATTCCTAATGCGACTTAGTACAGCTAACAGAAATTATTCCATATCGGGGGGCAAGGCAGTGCCCCCGCCAAGTCGAGGGCGAAGCAAACACTGCCGTACCATCCTTTACTGGAATGACTTTTACAAGCTTTTTTTTTGAAGTCGTATTTATTATCTATGTTCTTATTTTTCGCATTCTAAAAATATATTTATAATTAACTAATTATACAGAAATAAAAAAATATATACTAGAACAATTAACCTAAAACTAAAAACCTTAAAAAATATTTATTTATTTATTTTATTTAATATTTTTCAAAAAACATTACACAGTATTACAGCTTAAAACTAATGCACTGTGCAATCATAATAAATTACAATGATAACTGAAACATAAATTATACTTCTGTAAAAAAGGAAATGAAAAACAGGTAAAAAAAAAAATAACTATTTGAATAAATAAATACACGTATGTTCATTGAACAGTGGACTTCCACTCACAAAATCTAAGACTCGGCACTCACACTGGTCCATCCACTTGCAAACACATCGCAGTCAGGGGCAGATGCGAGCATCGCATTGAGGGAGTTCAGCGCTCGCACTAGCGGCGACTGCCTGCGAGACACAGTGCGCGCCGATGGCACTGCCAGGAGGTGCTTAACGTGCCCCCGAAAATTGAACTTTGGCAATGGCGGGACGGACAGACGCACAAGCTGCGCTACCAGTTCAGGGCAATCCGAGTTCCCACGCAAGACACCACTTGCAGTCACTAATATAGCCCATGGTTTCGTCTGACTTCCAACGAATTAAACCCCAAAGAACCCAGAAGAAAATTAGTTGGATACATAAAGGGATAGACACCATACATTTTTTTGTACAGGAAACGAAGAAATGCTTTCTGAATTTTTTCCAATAGTAAAATGTAACTAGCTTCATGAGGAATATAATATAATAGTCCCTTTAGGTAAGGTTCCGAAGATACTGGCAGCGTTCCCCCTTTGAATAGCTAGACTAATTCTTTGTCCGAGGTAGCTGCCAGCTCTTCGGTCTCCTGTGATCTCGACTAACCTTTTTGCTATTTCCTTAAAAAGCCTTATAGCGCTAGGACCCCACGGACCAAGGGTCTCGACACCGAATGGGACAAAATCATATTCGGAGCCTAGACCCCTGTATTTGCATGCTTTAGCTTTTTCAGCCGCATCACAAGCCGCACCAGCTCTGTTGTTGGTTCCATGTAGATGAGAAGGGGTCAGCGTATCTGAACAGGTTACATCACATACCAGCACCTGGCCCATCTTCCATGGAATCAAACTCATACCGTCCGATCTTTTGCCATCGTCTCTTGCAATACCATACCAGTCGGCTCAAGTAAACTTGGCACGTTGACGGTGGCAAGGGACCGGCGTATAATATCGTTAAGTGCGGCATGTCTCTAGAAGCGGCCTGCACTTTTTTGGCATGACAGTCCGTGATGTCCTAGCTTGTCGACATCACTGCCACAGGGACATTTATGGGGAGCGCAGACCGGAACCCCAAACCGTAGACAGGTTGCGATTCGGAGGGTGTCAGGCTCAAGAAATGTTCCTGTATTTGACGAAGGGTACGCGTGAAGCCAGTAGCCTGCCTCATGCGTACCGTATTTATTTTAATTGGATTTCTAATGTGGAAGTCGATTTTTGACTTTGTAGGTGATGAAAAATAGATTGTAAGTACTAAATTTGTTCTGGTGATTAATTGGTTATGCAAAACTTTCATCGTTTGAGTCTATTTTTACCCAGTCCTCACCGCTACGCAGAATATATTGTTTTAAGGTTTTAAGCTTTTGTCTGTCCGTGTATGCCTGCGGCTTCATTGCTTTGTATTAAATGCATAATTTGCTATGCGATTTTTTGTTTGGCTGCTGGAAACGAGATAGGTCTTTACTTTACTAGCTGAATATCACAACAGCTGTTTTAAAATTAACTCTACAACGCTATTAGTATTAGCGAGATCTATGCATGTATTTGTAGAACCTACAAACTATAATAGGGAATAATCGTGACAGCTGTTATTATAATAAAACTTTTGATCTTAAAGATGACGACAAAGGATGGGTGGAAGCTCGATGCGATTTTTGTTAGCTAAAAATTCCTCTGTTAAAATTAAATGTAGCACAGCTGGTCGAAGCTCCGCAGTTACTTTCGGTTCGGTTTTGCAAACCCTTCTAAAGTTTAAGCGTTTGGCACATCCTGTTACCAGAGAATTTGTCGTCACGTTAAGCCTTTGGAATTATTTTGTTAGGTGATAACGACGAGGCATGACTGTGTCGTGTTTCGTTGTGCTGCCGAGAAGATGAATAATTGAATTCTGAGTCGATTGTGCAAGTCGAGGTCTTTTTACTCTATTTGAGTTCTTTAGTTTTCTTTGTTGTAAGTAAGTATACTAGTTGTACAAATTCATCCATCACGATATTTTTGTGTGATTCGTTTTAATGTGGTCGAAGATATGTAGGTACAATTGAACAAGCTTTCTAACACTTTTGGAAAAAGGTCAGTTTTCGTATGTCAATTAAAATAGTGTTAAGGTTAATCACCAGCTGAAACTCAGTACATTAAAATAACCTGTGAAGGGAAATAAGGTCTTTATCTTAATAAGACTTTGCATGGAACTCTTTAAAGAAAGTAATCTGTTATTATGCGCTTTAGCGTATAAAAAGAAATGTCATGACTAGCTATTCAGCTGGGCGTTGATGATTCCATCAACGCCCAGCTCAAACCCTAATCATATAACCACTCATACGATTGCAAATATTGCAATCTAAATACATTACGACACAAATAATGTCCTGAGTAAGTTCAGTTCATACCTAATTTATTAAAAAAATAAAAAATACTAGTTCTTTTCCATTAAATATCCTAACTGTTCACGCCACAACCACACATCGTTCTGTTTCCCGAAAATCGTTGTTTTTTTACGATGTTCCTTAACATATATTAAATTACTGTTACGATTTGCGGTTAGCTTAGTGTTAGCATTATATTTCACAGTAATATTTCCTTTGAGTGTACTATCATTTTCATTAAACTACGATTTTTAATTTCGTGGAAAACTGGCAAATGACAGATTTTGACGTTTCAGAGACAAGATTAGATTAGATTAGATTTATTTATTTCATGATAAAAATTACAATAATTATAAATTTGCGTTCATGTCAAAATTGCAAGAATTCATACCAAATTTAAATTTGGTACGAAACAAGGTCTTATAGCACATATAAAGGAAAAATTGCGAAAATCATACATTTTTTTGTCTGTCTGTCTATATCAGAAACCAATTTATAATTTTCGACACTCGCAAGGGAATCAAAACCTACAGGGTACTTCCCGTGAACTCAGAATCTTGAAATTTGGTATGAAGCAAGGTCTTATAGCACAGATAAAGGAAAAATTGCGAAAAGCATAAACTTTTTTGTCAGTCTGTCTATATAGGTAACCAATCTACAATGATCCCACACTGCGCACAATTTGCTTAGGAGCAGGGGTCTGCTAAGACTGGAATTCATAGATACATATAAAATAAATTTGTACGGAACCCTCGGTGCGCGAGTCCGACTCGTACTTGGCCGGTTTTTTGTTTTTTGTTAAGCGTGTTATGATTTTAAAGGACTAATATCATTATGAACAATCTCACACGAACCAAGAATACACGAATCTCTTAAAAACCCATGAAATAAATATAGAGTAATAAATGAAAACTGATAACTTTTTATAGTAAAAGCACTCCCTCACTATACTTATAATAAGTAATGTGCCTATTTTATTATATTTCTGAAATAATAAAATATAGATTAAAAATAATAAAGGCTTGTTGCTTATTGGAAGAACATTTTATTTTCTGAAAATTTGTGCACTTTAATTAATTATTTTTTCACTTCTCATGCTCTTAAAATGTTACTTTAGTTTCTGCATATCGGGACTACAGCTCTTTTTTGATCTCTAGGGATTAAAGTAAAATTTTTTTAATTGACTATGGAAACCCCTAAACTGCCAATCACGGTGTTTGTGAATGAAGGACTACGAGCATATAACCCCTGGAGACGTAATGCCTGCGAATTTAAAAGGAAACGATTCTGTCAACTAGCTGAGGTGCGGGGGGAGTTGCGATCGGTTCGAAGTGTTCCGAAGTAATCCGAACCCAATCGCTAGGGCGTGCATCGTAATGACTTTATGCTTTCTATCGATATCGATAAAAGGTTGTGCAGAAAGGTTTTCAAGCAGTACACTCTGGTAAAATTTAAATGCCAATTTTGAATTTATTTTAAGCTTAAACTAAACAAGTTGAAAAGTATTTGTTTTTCATATTACCGTCTTTTGGAAATCTACAGGAAAAAATCATAAAAGATATAGTTCAAATGAAATTACGTTATACCTGTCCAATACAGGTACAGTCGAACAAATTGAATCATGACCCAGCTTGGAACCTTTGTGCTACTAATGTCATGTTGACATCTCATACTTTTGTCAAGGAAATCATAGTGAAATTGATTATTAAAAGGTTCTATCCTGTGTCATGATTCAATTTGTTCGACCGTACACGAAAATAAGAATTATAATTAATATCACTAAGTATTACTAATAGTAATAAATAGCATCCACGAAAAAAAATCCGATATCAATAGATACAATAATCATTTAGTGGATAATTATCGACAATACACAATAAATGCATCGCACCACACTAGTCATTGACGTCACGAGACTAATTACGATAATAAAAGATAGATATATACGATTGCAGTTAGAAAGAAAAAGATGGGGGACGGACCAGTCCAATCCAACTTGACCCGCGTTGCAACTAATCAAATTTTTGTAAATATTTTGATAAAATAAAGAAATGGACTTACCGATGAAAAGTAATATTGTTTTTTGTTTCATTACATTTTTTACTGTTGTTTCCGCACCATTTAACTGCACAACAAGACATGATGTTGTATATTGAAGCTGTTTTACGTCGTAAATGTCAGCTGTCTCATCGGTCATACTTTATGGTTGATACTGACGGTAAACCAAGGAGTCGGGAAATACATCATTGTTAAATCACTGACTAGTCGACAGATTAGTGTCGCCTTTCACTACGTCTCTAGGGGTTATATGCTCGTAGATGAAGGATTATCGCCATTTTCAGTGACTGGGTATAGACAATTTTAAAGCTTTCCACAGACCGAAGCGCGCTGCGGACGCTCCGTAGCGCCCTGCGCTTCGGTCTGTGGAAGCCTTTAGGGCGTGGAAATAACCTTATAATGACAACTGTATAAAAAATAATAATTTCGTGAAACAAAAAATCTATTTAATTATAAAATATTAAAGATGAAATCGAGGGGTGAGTTATATACATATTCGGAATCAGCAAATTTTTCACGCCAATCAGAGTTATTTTTTGTCGCTTGATGCAAATAGATTTGGACGCTGTTTTTCACTCCACTGCTGACTGAAGCGACACAAAAATTAACTATTATCTTAACACATTTGACTTGAGCTATATGAAAATACTATGGCAATGACTTAAACCGTTTTTCCTTTCTCGTCATGGAAGCCAAATGGTTTTTAAAGCTTTTTTCCATTTTCTATTTCAAATGCTGATGGTTGGTTGAATTACTTAGCTTGCTCCGTAATGCACAAATAGATGTCGCTTAACGCAAGTAGCCTGTGACCGAAATGTATGAAACTAGTCGCTTAAAGCAAATGTCTTTCCACAAAAATATAAGAAACTTGTCGCTTGAATCAATTAGCCTGCAACAAAAATAAACAAAACACGTCGTTTGAATTATTTGACCTTTAGTCTATTTTACCTTAACAAAGCTACTTAAAGCAATTAGCCTTTCTCCAATATTAGGTGAACTGGTTATTTAAATTATTATTTCCTGTATATTTTAAAAGAAAGCTGTCACATAAATTAAGACATTTAGAATATTTTTGTACTTGAATCGGGTTTCTTTCATTACGAATTGCAAAAAAAGTGTACATTTCATAAAAATTAAATGTCCTCGAACTTCAAACGTGTATAAAAAAATATTTTTCTTAATTTATTTAAATTCTAGTAACTTTTTCTAATAGTGTACTTTATATTCTAATACGATCAGTACAGTTTTACCGTGTAACTTTGTTCCAGTACTTATAAAGTCACTTTAACGAAAAAATCGTATTTCTTCTCCCATACAAATTGCATGTGTCCTCTCTACACCACTCGATAAACAAGAAATCATAACTTTGTTTTTTGATTGGAACGGCTTATAAAAAATTTCAAGGTCTTTAAAATACGTAATGGAAATCCTCGTAAATATGGGTTTTAGGTGAATACGACATAATTTCATTAAGTAAATTTATTTTTAAAGTTCGGGGACAGATTTCGTGTTTTTGTGTAACACCACCTGTGTAACGCCATATCATGCTTTTAAACGTAGTCTTGAACGCATCCGTAATAATAATTAGGTCTGGCAACATTCATTCTATGCTGACGCGAATGAACGCGTCGGTAGCCATATTGGTTTCGTGGCAGCGAAGCAAACAAAGTTCGCTCCAGTATTTGGGAAAAAATAAATTTAATTTTGGAACCTGTTTAAAAGCGTTAAGTATTTCTTTTTCTGCTGCCGTTTTAACAAAATCTGATAGTAAATTTACTCGGCTAAAGGCTTAATATCTGCGAATTCCAGAATTATTTTAAATTTCATTCTTACACGTGCTGAAAGTTTTTGCGACTTCATTTTTTGATACCTTTGTGTAACTTTGTGTAACGTTACACAGAAATTTTAAGGCTAAGGTTCGTTCACATTGGCAGATTAACCGACTTCAAAATAAGAGGGGGTTCTTCAGTTCTCAATTAATACAATGCCTTTTGTAGAGCTCCAAACAAAAATGTTAAAAAACCGGCCAAGTGCGAGTCGGACTCGCGCACCGAGAGTTCGGTACAAATTTATATGTATCTATTAACATCCAGTCTTAGCAGACCCCTGCTCCTAAGCAAAATGTGCACAATGTGGGATCATTGTGGATTGGTTAATGATATAGACAGACAGACAAACTAGATCTCATTCAAACCAATTTTCGGTGGAAGTTTACATGGTAATGTGCATCATATATTGATTAACTATAGTTTTTGTCACCTAACTACATCATTGTTTATTACTATTAGAAGACTTTTATTTGATTGTTTTTGTTTTGACTGATTTATAACAGATTTTTTGAATAAGTATTGTTTAAAATGAATGTAGTTTTCACATTATTCTTTAGCCTGTCGTAGTGTCCCACTGCTGGGCAAAGGCCTCCACTCTCGAACTTCACAACTCCCGGTCTGGCGCAATGTCAGGCAGTTTTCACAGTCTTCTATAAAACTAAGTACGTAATACTGCAAAAACTTTCAAAAGAGTGGCTATCCTACCATTTTGAGCAAGCTATGGGTATGATAAAAAATGGAAAACCTCAGAAGTACACAACTTTTTTCAACAAAATTTTTCATCGTTGAATAGTCGTACGACAGTGCCCAAAATAATAGAATTAAAATATGCAGATTTAATTTTCTTCTGTTATAGTAATAGTACAGTTGAAAACAACAATAATGTATACAGTCATCGTATGTAAACATCAACCTTACAATTAATGACAGAGTTTTAAAGATATTTTTGACACCTTGTTAACTTGTTAATATATGTATATATTTGCACTTGACCGTACCTTCTTAAATACTACCGAATATTCATAATTAATTATGAATAAACGCCAAAAGATTCAAAATTTTGAAAAAATATAAATTGGTATTTTTTTTTATTCTTCGAAATATATGTCGACTTTTTACTCATATGAACATCTCCTTATTATTTTTTTTGTGTAACAGCCTTCATTTTTGTGTAACAAATGTGTGAATACTCCTTTGTGTTACGTACAATTTTTTTGCAATTCACCCTACAATGAGTAAGTAATGTGCGTTCAGCAAATATTTTTTACTATAACAGCAGTTGATCAACGTCGTTTAAGACCAACTTAAAATGTTTTTGTAATCTAAAACCTACTCGCGAATAGTAGATCTGCGCTCGCGCGGGTTGCTTCAGTCGGTTCCATATCGTCAGGGAGATTTTTTGGTGATAGTGAATAGCCTCTAAATCTTACAAAATCAGTCTCAACCTAAAGTTTAATTTCGTTTAAGTCTCTTAATTCTTTTACAAGATTCTTTTTTAGTACGTCAAAATGATTAGCTTCTTAAATACTAATAATTGTGTTTTTGTTAAGTTTTGTTATAGTTGGCTGACTGAGGTAATCATTGTCGGTAATAAAAAATATTTTTTCACGTTATTCTCTGCATTTTATTTTCTATCTTACTTTTTTGTTTTCTACAATGTTCGTGTTGATAGTTTTTATATTGGTTTCAAACACCAATCTCAAATAAAATTCTAAATCACCAGGATTTAAATTAATACGACCAGAATAGTGATTGTTCCATAAGCTATTTTTCCTGCTTTTAAAAACTAATGGAATGGGACTTTGAGCGTATTAGCCATAATCTATTGCACTCGTAACAAGGCAGTTAAACCTTTTAGCTTAACACGAAAACTACCGTTACAACCCTCTTAAGTCATTTAGCCTTGCGCTAATTTTCCTAGTCGTTGTTTCTTAAATCATTTAGTTGTATTCCAAAAAAGACTTAAAACGTCGTTTAAGTCGTTTTTCCTTGCTCTAAAAAATAAGAGAAAGAAGAATTTTTGACTCAAGCGACACTTATTTCTTTATCCTCTCGTTTTATTAAATTAATATATTAAACATCAGAAGCGGTATTAAATTCTAAGAAAAACTGTGTATTTATAATCAAAATCAGTTAAGAAATTAAAAAACTACAATTTTTTTTCTAATTTTTAAAACTTTAAAACGCTCTCCTGTAAAGTTGCAAAAATGTCGCTTAACGCCATTAGCCTTGCACCCCTCGAATTCATTTTATTCTGCATGTAAAGAAAGATTTCCTTTAGCTTAGGTGTTTTTTATTTTGTTTTTTTTAAAAGCGCTGTCGGCAAAGCAGTTCCCTGCTCTGTCGATAAAATAGCAATCCGCACTGTCGGCAAAGCAGTGCTGGATGGAGTGTACGGTAGATAGAGCAGTTACGTTTGAAAGTTAATATGGCGTGACTTCAAACTAATGCGATGTCAGTTGCATTTAATAGTAAATAGAAAGTATAATTAGATATAATTTAACAAAGAATTGGCATATAGAAAATAAACTTAAAATGTCGTTTCTTTATTCACGGGTAAGTGTTTCAGTTAACAATATATTTTGTGTGTGAACTTAGTTAGATCAATTAGGTTAATTTATTTGCCGATTCTAATGAATGAACAATTATCATTCTTACATGCATATATAGTCCATTTAGTTTTAACATAGTCTTTAAGTTAGAATCTGTTGGCTAATTATGCAAGCAATTAAAGCGTCACTTTACAAAAAAATATAAAAGAAAAGATTAGACACCGGAATTTTTTTTTGCTATTTGAATTTTGAACAGATGTCCATTGCGCGTATTGAGCATACGTTGTAAAAAAGTAATTTTGTACGTCGTTTTTTTCCTCGCATTCAAAGTGAAAAGTAGAGTGTTTAACGCGAGACTAAACTACCATAATGACAACTCGAATTATAGCCACCCGAGCGATAGGTTCTAGCTAAAGTTACAAAAGTATTTAAGTTTTTTTTTGTCGTTATGTCTAAAGAGGTTTTTTAATCAATCTAGCAGTAATAGACAATTATTTGAATTTATTTTGATGAACAAGGGTATTGCGAAGGCAAAGCACTAAAAATTAATTAACAGGCTATACAGAATGTTAAATAAAATCTGGCAAAAAGCGTGATTTTTTAAAAAAATGGCTGTATCTAAAAAACCGTGCTACTTGGCATGGTAGTAAATGTGGTCAAAAATGTTCAGAATGACCCTAACTATAACCCCTTAAAACCCCTACACTCGACTGCCAAACACCCTGTATGGTATTAATGTATTTAAATTAATAATTTAATACGTAACTGCGTTATGTGACAACATTATAACTTCCCGACCTATAAATTGGGTGTTCAAAATGAAACTGTTCGCCATACCATACTAGGTAGTAGATGTTATATCAAATAGCGGTGGTATACCATGTTTGTGTTACTTGAGGACGTATATTGGTTGCAGTTGTAACACTTATTCAATTTTTATATAATGATTATAAATACGACGTGTAAACAATTATTGTCCGTTTAACAGTTTTATAAAAGATAATTTTATTACAACATTTACACTGTCTTGGCGTTTATATGACGATAACGTTTATTTATACGATAAAAATGTTATAGTAAGTTTTATAGACGCCATCGTGGACACTATTTCATAACACTCGTTAAAAAAAAAGTTGAAAGAACGACTATATGTATGTCATTATTATATGAGAAAATATGTATATGACTATTAGGACACCTTAATCCACCAGTAAATTACTAAGAGTTAGAAATAGTACTGTAATTTCCTAATATAATAAAAATCTCGTGTCACGGTGTTTGTTATCGAACTCCTCCGAAACGGCTTGACCGATCTTTATTAAACTTTTTTGTCTATAAGTACTCGGTAGGTCTGACAATAGGTCGTAGGCTACTTTTCTTCGCGGACGGAGTCGCGGGCAACAGCTAGTATAACTTATATAAAACTCGAGATGTTATAAATGTTTAATTATATGACTTAATTGTTAGCTGGGCATCTATTTTAATATGTAGATATACGTAAAAACTATAGATGCAATCGTTAGGACTTAGTTACCCCCATGTAAATATTTTTTCCACACTGTAAATAAATCATTTTAATAATTGACCATGTTGACTAGGTCATTTTATAAGTATATTTTATTAAGTTGTTAATCTTAAAACCAATGTCTAATTCCGTTTTTACTTTTCAGAGTGTTATACTGAAAATCGTAATCATGGAACGACCTCAGCCTGGAAATGGTAGTAAACAAGATTGAAAGCGAGAGACGCGAAGATAAGCATTTAAATGTAGCTAATAACTTTCTTCGGATTTGAAACTCAGCAGCCGTCAGATTCCATTACGACTCTGAAGTTAATTTTAATGGTGGATCATAAAATCAATTCCAGGTGCGGCTTTGCTTTGTTGTCAGAATATGAGAAAGAAATTTATTTTATTCTTTTAAGTTATATCTGTCAGCTTACTTAAGTGGCAGTGGGCAGGGCACATCGCTCGTAGAACTGACGGCCGATGGGGCCAAAAGGTTCTCGAATAGTGGCGTCCGCGGACCGGAAGACGCAGTGTAGGTAGGCCTCCAACAAGATGGAGCGACGACCTGGTGAAGATGGTGGGAACGCATTGGATGCGGATGGCGCAGGGCCGATCTTTTTGGCGAGCCTTGGGGGAGGCCTATGTTCAGCAGTGGGCGTCTTTCGGCTGATATGATGATGATGAATAATGATAGGTATCCGTCAGTGCGGAAAGGAAATACAAATGTAACTAAGTATAGCATGACCAGTTTCACAAAAACTTTTAACTCTGTACAAACCTTTATTAACAATTATCAGCAGGCTCTAGTGAATTATTTTTAAATTGAAATTATTTTAAAATGAGGGTTTTTTATGAGAGACTATTTGGCGCTAGTATTGTCAGGTCCGTTTGACAACTTTGACATTTGTTGTATGGGTGTAACGTCAAATAGACCTTACGATACTAACGCCATCTAGCGATATTCCATCTGTCAGAAAACTCTCATTATAGTTTACACATCCATACTATCCATACTAAGCCGAGTTGGGTAAAATTTATCTATTTACGAATAACCGGGAAGATAACTAAATTAACCTATTTCCTTAGTCGATTCTTATGACATCCACGGAAAAAATGGAGAGGTGTAATTCTAAACCAGACACCACACGGGGTAAATGTAACGTTAATAATTCAATTCAATAAAAGAGTTGACAACACATTATTTAACAAGTTTGGTATGGAAGTATCGTTTGGTATTTTTATTTTTTTCAACTTTTTTTTTTTTTTCTTTTACGATCATGCCGTGAAATCTCAGAATTTATTTTTTTCTGGGGTTTTTTCTGTGCATCCATGTTTCAGTTTGTATTCAGTATGAAATAAACACATTATTTGTGATTGACGTTATTTTCGAATAAATTCTTTTCAGATGATTTTATTGAAAATAATTAACTCGTTTTACTGTATTGTATTATTTGTGGTGTACAATAAAGAGTCATTGTATTGTATTAACTAAAGAAATTATTTAAATAACGCCCAACTATGACACAAATATTAATTCACACCATACTTCCATGCTAGATGTTTCTCTGTCCGTCTGTTACCTCTTCACGCTTATACCGCTGAACCGATGTCGTAGATAATATTTGGTATACCGAGTCCCGGGAAAGGACAAAGGATAGTTTTAAACCCGGAAATCGCCCTTTAAGAGGTATAAAAGTTTATATGGGGAATCAATAACCGCTGAACCGATTGACATGAAAATGTTTGACATACTTACAGATAGTTTGAGATGTGAGGAGGGGTATAGAATAGTTTTATCACCGAAATCATCCCTTAAGAGTGTAAAAGGGGGTGGGGTGGAAACCTGAAAAGGGAATCAATAAAAAACACTATAAACTTTTATCATTTAACTTTTCGTTAGAAATAAAGAATGTTTAAGTACCTATGTATTTTTGGCCAACTCATCCATATATACATTTTTGAGGATTGTTTGTAACCCGGGAAATTGCATAGTTCCTGCGCGACAGCCATAGATGCATTCTTCGCAGACAAAAAGACAAAAGCTAGTTTCCAATGTGAAACTCGATGCGGAGGCGTTTTCGGTATATATTTTATTCAAAGACGTCAATTTGGATCAGCTAGAAAAAATTAATATAAAATCTTTTAGCTTAATTAAAATCGATAGGTACCCGGAAAAAAAACTGAAACTTTAATCGTGTATACCGAGAGACGTACAAAAAATAACATAAAGATATTTTAAATATCATATCACATCATCACATCTCAGCCTATACACAGGTCTCCTCTCAGAATTTTAAAACTGCCAGGAAACATGTTTAAATGTAAATTAACAAAATGGCGATTGGAAAAATGTTTCTATTTATTTTATACTTAGTGTCAAGGATTTCTTGAGTCACAAGGAGTTGTAATTAATTTATTTGTCTGCTGTTATTTTATATTTCTTTTTTTTTCTCCAAGATATAATGCAATTATGTAGCAAGTGCTTTAAATTATTATAAATCGTTTATTAATTTATTAATAATAATATAATATGAAGTATAGAATATTGACGAAAATTGCAAATGCTTTTACTAATACTTTACTAATATTGACAGGCCAGACTTCTGTCATGAAATAATTCAAAAATAAATTAATAAATAAATTATATTTGATACATTTGCTCGCTGGCGCTTCCAATACGGCGAAATCTGTGAATTGAGACGCGCTGCGAGCTGCGTCATTGTGCATGTGGTTTTAATTTTTCTGTATATCAGAGCACCGCTATCGCTAAAGTTATTTGCAAATGATCTTTGACAGTCTGACGGGATATGGTATCTAAGGCCGCCACCGGTTGACATAGCAACGCCTCTCGTCGTCATGGTGTCGCCAAGGTACTACCAGCGCATCAGCCAATCAAGTATACTACTTTGACATATTTATTATTAGTTAATTTTTGGTTTGAATTTATAATACTTAGTTTGTTATTCAGTTTTGGTTTTATAATTTCACAAGTCAAAGCTGCAGCTGTCATATTGTGTTTTTAATCCATGTTATTATGTTTTCTTTTTGTTTTCTGTTTACTTTTCTTATTTACAGCTGTTATATTATTGTTTATACCTAAGTTTTATCCCATGTCGCAGGCTATTCCCTCCTCCTCCTCGCAAGGTTAGTCTAACAATGATATCGCCTCCAATTATGTGAAATGCTAACTTTGTTTACAACCAAAGTTCTTCAAAGGCAATAGAGAATTACACATACATATCAGTAGAGTCCATAAACAGTCTGTTGATGTCGCCAACCTTTCAGACGCGGTTCCCTCTTCTCCTAGCTTACACTCTCTTTCACCTCCCCAAAATAGTCTTCCTCTGGAACTTGGCCACCACAAACGCTCCGTGCCAATCGTAAGGAGAATTCCACGAGGCGCACGGACAACAGTCGCTACTTACCTGTCTCTTGCGATTGATAAAGTCGTCTCCGAAAATTCTCCGAACGCTTGCAGACATCTACTTACTTTTGCTTACCGTACACTCAACGCCAAAAATCTATAAATAGTTCTTTAACTCAGCAAATCAAAGGTAATTGCACTAATCCAGCCTCTCTTTCACCTTCTCAACCTGAACACCATAGAATCATTCCTTGCAGAGATTTATTTAAAAAAGTGGAACAGAAGGTTGATGATGGTGATATAAAAGGTGCTGCTCAATTACTTTTTTCCAGTGACACCGTTGCTCCTGATTCTCTTGAAACTTTAACCTCTCTTAGATCCAAACATCCACTACCCGCAGCGTCACTCATTCTGCCCGACCCTCCGAACTCAGAAAATGAAAACCATCAAACTTCTGAGCAAAACGTACTTGCAGCAATAAAATCTTTTAAAAATGGTTCCGCGGGAGGCCTTGACGGTCTTTCGCCACAACATTTTAAGGATCATATCAGTGCGGCAACAGGTGACGTTGCACTACTATATTAAAGAGTGTAACCAACCAACCTCATTAACTTTATGTTATCCGACTTGGTATGTTCTGAAGTCGTTCCTACTCTTGACGGCGCCAATCTATGCGCTCTTCAAGAAAAAGATGGTGGCATCAGACCAATTGCCATTGGCTCAAGATTTCTCATCCAAAATTTGTAGTAGACTTATTTTTAAAAATCTTTCTGAAAAATTTCAACAAATTGCAAATTAATCTTAGTGACCTAAAACTAAATATTTGTACGCTTGCTTGCATGCTGAATACATGTGCTAAATTTATTTTATGATCTTTTTACCTACTGTATTCTTACAAATAAATGTTTTTGAATTTGAATTCAGAGTAAGAGGGCTTGGGCTGTAGTTCCCACGCGAATCCTGCGCGGGTTGGGAACTTCACACACATCGTTGAATTTTTTTGCAGGTGTACCCAGAATTTCTCACTTTGTTTTCCTTCACTGTAAAGCTCATGGTAAATTTCAAATCTAATTTCGCACATATGTACATTCCAAAAAACTCAGAGGTTCGAGCCCGTGATCGAACCCATGACCCTCTGCTTGAGAGACCGTAGCTCAAACTACTAGGCCACTACGGCTTCTACATACATAAGTAGGTACATAACATATACACTGAAATAACAAATACATATAGGTATATTTAACAATATAAGACAGGCGTGGAAACAATTTCAAATTGAAAAAAAGATTTGTTTTATATGTATGAATACCTAACTAATAAATAAACCAATATTATTAGACAAATTGACACCAATTGACCTAGTCCCAAAGTAAGCAAGTAGGGTACTAGGCAACAAATAAATGTTTTAACTAGATAATATACATACTTCCCCTTCATTGAAGGGCAACCTTCCTCTGTCACTTAAGCGCAAACTCGTCGACATGTGTATTCTTCCCATCTTAACCTGCGGCGCCCAGACTTGGTCATTAACTGAAGCTCAAAAGTCCAGGCTTAAGGTTTGCCAACGAGCAATGGAGCGCAGTATCCTGGGTGTTCGAAGAACTGATCGTATCAGAAACACGGCACTGCGCTCCAAAACTCGTATTACAGATGTGGGTGTCAAAACCGCCAAGCTGAAGTGGGACTGGGCCGGACATGTCTGCCGAATGCATCCAGACCGATGGGCGCGAATCGTAACCAAATGGGTTCCGAGGGATGACCAAAGGAGTAGAGGCAGACCCAAGAGGAGATGGCGGGACGACCTGAGCGCTTTTCAGCTCGATTGGCAGGTGCATGCCCAGGATAAGGAAGAATGGCGGAGGAAAGTGGAGGCCTTTGCCCAGCAGTGGGACATATTATAGGCTATAAAAAAAAATGATATACATACTTAAATAATTAAACATGCAAGACTCGAAAACACACATTCGTATTTTTTATATATAAAATGTGCCCCTACCCTAATCGAACCTGGGACCTCAAACTTTGAAGTCAGATACCTCAACCACTCTACTATCCAGTCGTTTTATAACCAGAGTTTACCTTTTTTTACACGACTACGGTAAAGCCGAAAAGAAGTGTAATGATTTTAACAGTCTATGTTTGTATTTACGGATGTTCCATCGTAGCGTCGAGATAACTGATCCGATGATGTTTAATTTTATATGTTTCTATTAAAAAAGTACAATGTATTAAAAAAACAATAGGTACATGGCGGATTAGCTTTCAAATAATAAAGTAATAGGAGATGAAATGGTTTTCCGCTCTCGCTACCATTTCATGACCTTAATTCTGAAACTGTCCATACGCGCGGCAAGAAGGTAGATTGAATTCTGCCGACAGCGGATACAGCTTAGTTATTGTGAAAGGAAGCGGAGCTGGCGCCATGATGTGAGTACCGAATGAGAAATCAATCTAAATATAGACCTCACACGTCACCTATCACACGTCAAGTCGCTGGCGGCTTATATTTTTACCCGATTGCGAAGAAGGAAGGGTTATGTGTTTGACCCGTATGTATGTATGTATGTATGTCTATTCCTATGTCCTCTCCTAATTTACCAATAGGTATACCTGCTACAAAAAGCAATATGATGTATAGTATAGTAGCTATGTAATTTGTAAGTAATTGCCAAAAAATATAATAAAAGTCTAATAATATTTTATACGTATAACTGCCGTACGCTGCGGACGGATGATAGGTTAATGGAACTGGAGGAAGAATTGTGCAGGTTACGATGGGGGATAGTAGGGTTATCAGAAGTCCGAAGAGAGGGGGAGGACACGATAACCCTGAACTCTGGTAACTTGCTCTATTTCCGGGAGGGCGACCAACAGTCCCAGGGCGGTGTCGGGTTTATCGTCCACAAGTCCCTTGTAAACAACGTCGTGGAGATCGTGAGTGTGTCGACCAGGGTAGCGTACCTTGTACTAAGATTGACCAAACGGTATTCGTTGGATGTCGTACAGGTTTACGCTCCGACTTCGGCACACTCCGACGAAGAGGTGGAAACTATGTATGAGGATATCTCCAGAGCCATGCATAGCTCCGGAACTCACTTCACGGTTGTTATGGGGGACTTCAACGCAAAACTGGGCAAACGGGATGGTGAAGAGCTGCGAATGGGGCAATTTGGAGTAGGGCGTAGGAATCACCGGGGCCACCCACTGGCTGGCTTTATGGAGAAGGAGGGACTCTATATGATGAACTCCTCCTTCAAGAAGCGAGAGCACAGAAAATGGACTTAGATGAGCCCTGACGGTGTAACGAGGAATGAGATAGACTTTATTATGTCGACGAGGAAGCAAATATTCAATGATGTCTCCGTGATCAGTGCGGTTAAAACCGGGAGTGATCACCGTATGGTACGAGGCACATTGAATATTCGGTTCAAGCTTGAAAGATCGCGACTGATAAAGTATACGCTCCGCCCGGCACCAGCCCAGCTACAAAACCTCGAAACGTTCCAGCTTGAACTTCAGAATCGTTTCAAATGCCTAGGAAGCGACATGGATGACTACAATGACGGGTTTGTGGAAGCTGTCCATACGGTTGGGTCAAAGTTCTTTAAGTCTCACCGTACAAATAGAACCAAAAAAATCACACCTTCTACTCTAAAGCTCATGGAAGATCGACGTAAGATGATCCTACAGACATCTGGTGACGCTTGCCAACGCTTAACAGACAGATCTCAAAGTCTCTGAGGCGCGATATACGCCAGTTTAATACTAATAGTATTGAAGTGGCGATAGAGCGCAACAGAGGCTCTAAAGTTTTTGCCAAGAATCTGTCTGTTGGGCAAAGCCAATTGGCAAAGTTAAAGACCGATGAAGGTAGGATCGTGACCTCTAAACCGGAGCTATTGTTAGAGAAGTTGAGAAGTTCTATAGACAGCTGTACACATCAACGAAGAAACCCGTCATGGATCTAGCTGAAGACCCGAGAGCTAGATTAACCCGGCACTATACCGAAGACATCCCGGACGTCAGCCTGTACGAGATTAGTACGGCTCTCAAACAACTAAAGAATGGCAAGGCCCCTGGTGATGACGGAATAACAGCCGAACTTCTGAAGGCGGGTGGAAAACCGATCCTCAAAGCCCTTCAGAAACTATTCGATACCGCCATCCGTGAAGGGAAAACACCAAAAGCATGGAACAGAAGTGTAGTGGTGCTGTTCTTCAAAAAAGGCGATAATACCTTATTGATGAATTATAGACCCATTTCACTTCTGAGCCATGTTTACAAGCTGTTTTCGAGAGTCATCACGAATCGTCTCGCGCGCAGGTTAGACGACTTCCAGCCCCTCGAACAAGCCGGATTTCGAAAAGGCTTTAGCACCGTGGACCACATACATGCGTTGCGGCAGGTTATATAGAAAACCGAGGAGTATAACCGCCCCCTTTGCCTGGAATTTGTGGACTACGAGAAGGCCTTCGATTCGATCGAGACTTGGGCTGTTCTGCAGTCTCTCCAACGGTGCCAAGTAGACTACCGGTACATCGAAGTGTTGAAGTGTCTGTATAATAACGCCACAATGTCCGTTCAACTTCAGGATCAGATGTCGAAGCCCATTCTGTTGCAGCGGGGAGTCAGACAAGGAGATGTTATCTCTCCGAAACTGTTCACCGCTGCACTAGAGGATGCGTTCAAGTCTCTGAACTGGGAAGGGCGTGGCATCAATGTAAATGGCGAATACTTCACTCACCTTCGTTTTGCCGACGACGTGGTGCTTATGGCTTAGACCTTGGAGGACCTCAGTGCGATGCTCGCTGACCTCGGAAGAGTCTCCGAGAGAGTTGGTCTTAAATTGAACATGGTCACGACGAAGGTCATGTCGAATGCCCATGTTGTACCAACTCCCGTCGCAATCGGTGATACTTTGCTCGAAGTTGTTGACGACTATATCTATCTGGGACATACAATCCAATTGGGTAGGTGCAACTTCGAGAAAGAGGTCAATCGACGAATTAGACTCGGCTGGGCAGCGTTCGGGAAGCTCCGCAATATCTTGTCATCCGATATACCGCAGTGTCTCAAGTCAAAAGTCTTTGACCAGTGTGTGTTGCCAGTGATGACTTATGGCACTGAGACGTGGCCGCTAACGATGGGTTTTATAAGGAAGCTCAAGGTCACTCAGAGGGCGATGGAGAGGGCTATGCTTGGAGTTTCTCTGCGGGATCGCATTAGAAATGATGAAATCCGCGCAAGAACTAAAGTCACGGACATAGCTCGAAGAATCGCTAGACTTAAGTGGCAGTGGGCAGGGCACATCGCCCGTAGAACTGACGGCCGATGGGGCCGAAAGGTTCTCGAGTGGCGTCCGCGGACCGGAAGACGCAGTGTAGGTAGGCCTCCAACAAGATGGAGTGACGACCTGGTTAAGGTAGCGGGAACGCATTGGATGCGGATGGCGCAGGGCCGATCTGTTTGGTGAGCCTTGGGGGAGGCCTATGTTCAGCAGTGGACGTCTTTCGGCTGAAATGATGATGATGATGATGATGATGATGAATATTTTATATGCAACCAAATAATCTAACTTAAAGGATTAATAAAACCTTTTCTGTCAAAATCAATATAAAAACAAAAGGATTAATGCAAATAAGTACAATACGTTTAAGTTTAGTTTACCACTGACAGATGGCTTGCCTTCATTTCATTTCCAACTTTAACACCATACAAATAAAGTAGCTATTACAAAATCTGCAAACGTGGGTAACAGTATTCTAAAATTGGCTTTATTTGTAGGTCGTTAAAGTTGAATATGAAATGAAGGCACCATCTGTCAGTGGTAAACTTTATGTAATTAAAAGAAAAGCTTGTAAAAGTATTGCGGCGAGATAGCAACGTTTGTGATGTCGCCTTTTCCAAACACATTTGAAACGAGATTTCACATCGAGCTGTTTTCGTTGCCGACCGAACGAAGAATCGTCCGCCGTCAAAATGAAAACGTGGCCGCTAGCTTTTGTTGCGATACACAAAGCGTAGGCCTCATGCGATGTCGACGGGTGATAAATTGATGCTTTCGCTAATCCTTTCAACTTTCACCAAGTTAAAGGGGGAGCAAAAAAGTTGCTTTTAAGTTGGTCTTGTAAATGGGCCGTTTCTCTATCATACTGTTTTTGCTTTGTCTATGCTGCTGTATTTAAATAACGTTATAAATCGTAGCCACACAATCTTTTTAAAAAATCCTCATACCTAGTTTCATTTAAGGAAATCTGGAATTTACTGGGACATAATGTGGGTTATGGGAGTGTCAAAAGGTGGGTGTGTCGAAGCTTAATGTTTAAAAGCTGGGTAGCCAATTTGACTTTAATTTTTGGGTTATGATAGTTTATGTGTTGCCCTCGTAATTTGTTAGCTAAATGGAAATTTCCAGTTGTTTGCAGTCTGTGCAGAAGATCAAAATATTCCCATGAAATAGATGTTCCATTACTGTCGACAATCGTTCCATATGCCTGAAGACAATTTCTATTTAATTTCATCATATGGCAAACATCTAGAAAAATTGCTATGGGTTGTTTAGTAACGGGGTGTTCAAACGAACTTTTCATGTCATTTGGATTTGGATCCAATTTACAACCCAATAATTTTGCCATTGTCATATTAGGTGGGCATCCATCAAAAGTAAGGCCGACTGCGGTTATATTTGACTCGTTCAAATGTCGCAGACACTGCAGCACTAAATCGGCTTTTTGTCGACCATTTGCCCCATCTATTAAAAAATACCCAACAGGGACCTGTAAACAAAATAAATAAAAATAATAATTAAGGCAACAAATAACGTTTAACAGGAAACAATCCAGTTAAATATTGTATCACCTTCCAACTAGCATTTATTCCAGTAACTAACATTACTAGTGCTTCTTTTGCCTCGGGAACCTGAAACCTTTCTCCGTCCCATTCGATTTTCTTTTTAATTGCCATTTCATCTATCATATAAGTAAGACAGCAATATAAAGGTTTTTTTGATTTACTCGCAATCAATTTTAAAGCTTTCAAAGATTCAGTTGTAAATCCAGGACTACTATTTATACATTTATACCACTTATGAATAAAGACCAATTTATTTATCGTAAGTCAAAAATACAAAAAATAAAACAATAAATTTATAACTTAAGACTAGCCTAAGTTCAGTCAAAAAGTCCCCCACGAGTTGTCCCTGGCGCAAAGGTACCCATCACACTGGCCGCGTTACCACGTTGAATGGCGATGGACAACCTTTGCACCAGGTACGAACCCGCACAAGCATATATTAAAAATAAATAAATAAATTAAAAACCTTTCTGACATAACTGTATGCTTTCGTAAAATAATAGTACAAAGTCAAAGCGAAAGTGCGGAGTGCTGGTGAATACTTCGATGTACTGATTTTATTTTTATTCTTCTGCTGTCTAGAATATAATTCTCGAGTAGTAACGTTGGTTGATTGAAGTAAATTAGCTTGCTCATCATTAATAAGTGATTTCTGTTTATAAGCAGTTCAGTAAGGCCATCAGCGTAAGAATTTTATTGACTTTGCGACGGTTCTGCTCCCTTAGTCGTTTTATTACCTTGTTTTTTTTTATTTATTTTTTCTTGTGCATTGTCTATTTTAATCAATAATTCCTTTTTCGTTACTTTTTCACTTTTGATGTGGGTTGTTCATTGACATCCTGTAAGGTAAAGTAAGTTTTAGTTATTTCTAGTTGCCGGGTTCCACTTCCACTCTAGCTCTCGATCTAAGTTCCGTTACTTACACGCTTTCGCTCATGTCTTCCACTGTTCCTACTTGCTTACATTATACCCTTAGTCATTTCATAAGTATGTAGCTACACACATTATGTATATATTTATATGAAAAATATATACTATACCTTTTCTAGTTTTATCTCCCTTGGCAATGATGAAGGTTGTTGTGGTGTATCTTTATTCTGTAAAGCACAAATAACACACTAATTTTTATGTCGTAGACAAAACATCTGTCACTTTTTGACGCATTTACGAGTGCGAGAGAGACGAATGCTTTATCCACGACATAAAAGTAAAAATAGATTAGGTATAAAGTCATTTCATTTTTGCTTATATTCGAAGTAGTATGTAGTTTATTTTTAAGTTTATATAATTTTTTAGTACCATATTGATAATAGGCAAACTATAACTGTAACTTTTTACTAAGGAACGTTTTGTTTTGTGGTTACTACCACCATTATGTATACATATTGCTGTGCCCTTACAGGGCAAATGTTGAAGCTGTACCTTATTTTTAAGAACTTTACCCACAAAATTTAAAAATATAGGTAAAAATAGTAAAAATAGATTAGGTATAAAGTCATTTCATTCTTGCTTATATTCTAAATAGTATGTAGTTTTTTTTAAGTTTATATAAATTTTAAGTGCCATATTGTTAAAAGGCAAACTATATCTGTAACTTTTTACTAAGGAACATATTGTTATGTGGTTACTACCACCATTATGTATACATATTGCTGTGCCCCTACATGGTAAATGTTGAAGCTGTACATTATTTTTAAGATCTTTACCCACGACATTTAAATGCAATAAAGAGTTTGAGTTTGAAAAAAAAAAGCTAGTGCTACGGGGGCAGATATGTTATACGCTATAAAAAAAAACACTGTTACGCATTAAATCTATTTACTAACCTCATTATCATAGTCAATGAATTTTAGTATATTAATAGTGGGGTATGCCGTTTTTTTCAGCAATCTCAACTTTTTCCCTTCAATGAAACTAGTATTTTCAAAATGTACAGAACAAATCGTACTGTGTTTCGTCGGGAACCAGTCTTTCCGTCCCGTGGTCGCAATCTATTTTTCTTTTAAGATTGGATCATGGGGGAAACTGAAAACATGAAAATTTTTTTAAGCACAACAGAAATACACAGTCTTATATATTCCAAGGATAAAGATGAATACATTATATACATGAACTTTAAAAATATTACCCTCGTAGTATTTTCTTCTATTTAAGTTTTTAAAAAGATTATCACACCTTGTAAATGAAACACTTAAAACGGAATGGGAAAAAACGAGAACATGGGGCCTGTAAGGTTCAGAAACCTCGAAATATAAATAAATTCCACGATAAATTTCTTTGAAGTGTTTCATTCACAAAATTACTCTCCTTTTTTAAAGCCGTTGTGTAAAATATGCGCGACAGTATCGCTTGATCCGATATTCGTCGTCTCTTTACATACAACGTCAGATCAAACGCTCAAAGCAAACGCAGCAATGGAATGTGAATATAGTTTTACTTAGCGTTAATCTATAGTTACTTGGTAATTCTTGGAATCACAGCTTGGAATACTTAAAAATTGTTAAAAAATGAATTTACGTATAATATAATTTTAAAATAACTTACTTATAGGAAATATGTCCTTGCCTTTTTGTGGACGAAATTGTTGGGCTATTGCACTTAATTATAACGCAACGAGGCATTTTCTTACTTTTCGCGGACGTCCGGCTGCAACAACTGACGCGCGAGAACTTTATTACTTTGCTCACCCACGACTTTATGATAGTTATGTTTATGCAAAAAATGTTTGTTCATGCAGCTCCTCCACGTCCATACTACTCTGGTTGAGTTCGAAACGCGTCAGTGTAGTTTGATGGTGGTGATAGCTGGGTTTGTGTGTGTTCGTACCAGTGGCGAAGGGTACTAACAACCCGATTCCCCCCGGGTTGACTAAACTTTCAAAGTAACCAAACGCTTCTCTTCCATTACTGTACAGCTTTTCAAGAAGAGGATAAATGTTTTTAGTTTTTTTTTGCTCCGGCTTTACTTGCAAAAATTTTCACGCCCCGCCTCTGGTTCGTACAGTGTGGAGGTGGAGGAACTGCATGAATACATATTTCTTGCATAAACGTAACTATCATAAGGTCGCGGATGAGCAAAGTAATTGTTTAATAGCAAAAAACTAATTTCAGGATTTTTGGAAATTCCCATCGAATAAAGAAAAAACGTAATTTGTATATTATCTAACTGATATCGATGATGATGACGATGGACTTAAGGATTTTTGCTTTATTCAATGAGAAAAATGAAGAAGCTTTACCACAAATTTAAATTCTGCGCGGCGAATTCGCGAGCAAAAGCTACTTAGTTAATACTTTATTAATAACGTTGATCTCATTTTTCATCATTCTACATTTTGATAAAATAGTAAGTACTTACTCGTAAGTAATTAAAGTTGCTGTTAAAAAATGTCTCTTTTACTCTTATGACCTCTTTGATACAGTATTCTCAAATAATAATTATTTTAGAAGACAGGAAATTTTGTAATTTACCCTGATTTTGACAATTCGGTTAGAAATACCACAGGGGCTTCCTAGCTTAAAAGACGGTTAGTGTCGATGGTTTGGTACTTAACCTTTCTGTAGCTTGGCAAACCGAAGTGTTTAATGGTTAATATACATTAACAGTTTTCCTGATTTCTAAACAAAAAAAACCGTTAAACGCCACTAACGGGATTATTGATAAGTAATTTTGTTAAAAAACTAACATCAATTACACGGCTATAACACAGTTTTCTGATTTAGCCGTCTTTAAGCTTAGCAATAGATAAAACTTTTTGTCTTTTGTCAATATGAGTTGTATACATATTTGAAATCTGCGAATTTTTCTCCGTCGTTTGAGCCGGGTTTCCTGTAAAGTACAAAAATGTCGCTTGATGCGTTTTGCCTTTTAACCGTCGTTATATTTATTTGCAATCCTACAAAAGGCGAATTTATAAAGATACATGCATGTTTTCACTAAAGGAGCAATGGTAATAGAAAGCATAAAATATACACAAATTTTTGTATAGCAATAATCTAGCAAAATGCTTCACAATTTCTAGAGTTTTAAATTTTTAGTTTTTTGCCCATAACTCAAAATCATGTTTGTCACATGAACATATTGTATGCCCGTAACGGGTAGCTGTTGATACTTTGTACTACATGTCGACTTTGTACACTCCTCACAGTTTATGCAATAAATATTTCTATTTCTATTTCACTTAACGGTCTTTTAGTTAGAGCACGCCAGATTTGACTTGGCTACTTTTCGAATACAAATCATCTTATATTTGGCCAATCAACTTATCTCCTACAGTCGCTTTGCTGGTAAAAACTAGCCAAGTTAACCCATTATAGACTAGCGGTACCGTATGGGACCATTTATTTGATAGTGATAGTTGGCGAAATTTGGACAACTTGCGGCGCGTAAGACGAGGTCTGATTGGTGGAATTTGATGTAGGAGACATCAATGCTGCCAACAGCTTATCGAAAACCGTACTTATTGGCATTAGTTGAGTGTAATTGAAGGTCAAAAATAGTACATTGAAAATTTGGCGGAAATTTTATCTCGTCGTTCAAGTAAGTCATAATATTTTGTTTAGTAACCGATTAACAACCAATGTTATTGCAAAACCGTTTAATGTAGTAATGTTGCTTTTCTATAATTTATTTCAAGAAGCGATAGTGGGTAAAAATATACTAAATACCGTGCATTAAGTAAAAGCGTTGACGATTCTCTCGTTTTTTGTAGAGAAACATTGAGAATTTCAAACTTCAAAAATTCGTTAGCTACAACTGATGTCATACGTATTTTTAATTATTTGTTCGACGTTATGAATTCTAGAAACTTAAGAAACTTCGGTTTTAAGCAGCCACTTATCTTGAGTAACAAAAAACAATTATGGATATTTTGAAAAGGCCGAAGAATACATTAAAGGACTGCGAACTTTAGAAGGTGGTTCTTTAAGCACATCAGCTATCATATCAGTACCGACTTCCGAATCAGTTGCCGGTAATTCAACACGGTTACCGCGCCGAGTATTTACATTATTAGTAAATGTTCTATTCAAAATTGGTGTATTTACCTCTCACTGGTGTATCCTGGTTGTTGTTTTTTGGATTGCCACAAACACATTCGGGACATATCCATGTTGATTTGTATTCTGCCGAAAATTCTTCAAACACTTCCAATTTTAATGCAAGGCACTTCAGATGAAACAGCTTCATACATTTTTCATTTGAACATTCCATATAAGAAATATTCAATATATTTTCATCACACGCACCACACTTTGCGGGCATTTTTCTTTACGATATCGAAATAATCACGAAGCACACGTCCGTTCACTTTCACTTCACAGACGAGAAAAAAAACAATTCAAAATGAACAACTTAAATTAACCTCAATGACAAACGATTCTTCATGACAAGTTATTAAACTTAAACAATCAATTTAAACTACTAATAAAATCAACGTAAAAACCATTAACATTCAAAATTAACAACTTAAATTATCGTTAAAATTATTTGGCACTTTGCAATAGGTACTTTTTATTTAGAACTTAGTTTTCTTGTTTAAAAATTTTAGTATAGATTTTATGAGATTTACTATCCTTGTCCATGAATAAGTGACGTCGAACATTTTAATTATATTTTTTTAATCTGATTATTAATGAAACTTCTTAAAACATGTAACATAAACGAGTTCACGTATTCTGAAACATTTACTTGCGTTTTAATTGCTTAAAACATTTTTACGAGATTTTTAAGCGTTTTGAGATCATAGTTTACTTTGACGTCCGAAAGTATAGTAACCACATTTTTTTTGGTTGTGTCTTGCATCGCTGAATATGACGGTTCAACGAGTAAAGGGATCTTTGTCACTGCCGCCGCTAGATTCATTTAACTCACTTTCTTCTTCTTCCCTAATATTCACTTGGAGTACTTCCTTAGTCTGCTTTTTTTTTTGGTAAGACGCTTTCGAATTTTCTCGCCATTTCTGTCTTTGTTTTCGCTGTTCATCTGTACTTTTGTCTTCTATAGATACGACACGCTTCTCTCTCTTTCTCTTTGCGTAATTTTCTTTTTGTTGTTCTTTTCTCAGAGCACTTAGTTCCATATTTTTTTTTATTTTTTCATGTCGTATTCGGCTAGCTTATTTGTCTGTTTATTTGACCGCGCATCACGTGAAAATGGCTGAACGGATTTTGATGCAAATTTCACTATTCTGTTGAGAAAATCCCAGGCCAGGTTGTAGGTTATAAAAATTCAACCTCCAGGGGAGAATTCCACGCGGGCGGGAGCCGCGGGCACAGCTAGTTGTAAATAAAACAAAAAGTTTTTAGAGAATTATCTTTTTTTTTATTGTAATAGAAGGATCAATGACAATTATGCGTGAAACTTAAAAAAAACAATAATAATGATTAAATATTATTTGAATATTATCGCAACGACTGCACAAGCGGCCGACATTCATCGCGTTGCGCACCCGACTGGTAAACAGCGGCGTCAAGCAATCGGCGCCTTGAGGGGTTGGGTAACTCGAATCGGTGCGGGGCGGAGCGTGGCCATTCTGTACGTTAGTTACATACTCTGTGATCGTACCGTATAGATAGTGCGTAGGTGAGATCAACACGGTATCGTTTCGGTACAGAGCTGCCGCACCGCTACCGCACTGACAATTAATAAGATAGGAACAGTCTTTTTTAGAATAGATTTATTTTAAAAGTTCAATTTAAATGTCATTTATTTAATAATTCCTTTCAAAATGTACTACTAAGTCTTTTTGATATCATTCATTTTAATCAATTTGAGATTTTTAGGTTATCTCAAACTGCTGTTTCTTACCATGCATGCCTATACTTCCCTTGTGTTTCAATGAAATATCAACAAATATATTTTTTCTACTCGTTGATTTTAATCTGTCAATTATGTGTTTATGGACAAAATTGCAATCATATACTTAATGAACTAAACAATTACTTTGCTCACCCGCGACCTTACAATAGTTACGTTTATGCAAGAAATGTGTGTTCATGCAGTTCCTCCACCTCCACACTGTACGAACACACACAAATCACATAAACACAACTATCACCACCACCAAGCTACACTGACGCGTTTCGAACTCAACCAGAGCTCATCCTCGGAGTTACCACAACCGTATGCTATGCTACCAAATGTTAAACTCAAACATTTGCGCGTCAGTGTAGCTTGGTGGTGGTGATAGTTGTGTTTATGTGATTTGTGTGTGTTCGTACAGTGTGGAGGTGGAGGAACTGCATGAACACACATTTCTTGCATAAACGTAACTATTGTAAGGTCGCGGGTGAGCAAAGTAATTGTTTTAGTTCATTAATATGGACCTCCGCAAAGTAACGCCTGATTCAATAAATCATATACTTTTTAATCTTGGATAGTCTATGGCACTTCGGACTCAACTATAATGATTATTATACAACGCTCTAGACGACTATAATAATTTATTGAATCAGGCGTTACTTTGAGGAGGTCCATATTAATGAACTAAAACAATTACTTTGCTCACCCGCGACCTTACAATAGTTACGTTTATGCAAGAAATGTGTGTTCATGCAGTTCCTCCACCTCCACACTGTACGAACACACACAAATCACACAAACACAATCATCACCACCACCAAGCTACACTGACGCGTTTCGAACTCAACCAGAGCTCATCTTCAGAGTTACCACAACCGTATGCTATGCTACCAAATGTTAAACTGATGTGTGATTTGTGTGTGTTCGTACAGTGTGGAGGTAGAGGAACTGCATGAACACACATTTCTTGCATAAACGTAACTATTGTAAGGTCGCGGGTGAGCAAAGTAATTGTTTTAGTTCATTAATATGGACCTCCTCAAAGTAACGCCTGATTCAATAAATTATTATAGTCGTCTAGAGCGTTGTATAATAATCATTATAGTTGAGTCCGAAGTGCCATAGACTATCCAAGATTAAAAAGTATATGATTTATTGAATCAGGCGTTACTTTGCGGAGGTCCATATTAATGAACTAAAACAATTACTTTGCTCACCCGCGACCTTACAATAGTTACGTTTATGCAAGAAATGTGTGTTCATGCAGTTCCTCCACCTCCACACTGTACGAACACACACAAACACAATCATCACCACCACCAAGCTACACTGACGCGTTTCGAACTCAACCAGAGCTCATCTTCAGAGTTACCACAACCGTATGCTATGCTACCAAATGTTAAACTGATGTGTGATTTGTGTGTGTTCGTACAGTGTGGAGGTAGAGGAACTGCATGAACACACATTTCTTGCATAAACGTAACTATTGTAAGGTCGCGGGTGAGCAAAGTAATTGTTTTAGTTCATTGACTAAAATAATTTCAAAATTAGAACTTAGTACTTCGATTGAGCGTCGTGAGCGCTTAGTGGAACGCACCCAATGTAAAGTTGGAAATATCTGGCAAATTTGCTTCCATTTGAACACACTAACTTTTTTCTTCTGTTACGTGATTGGTTAGTAAGTAATTGAAGTAATTGGCCAATCAGAAACAGTCTTATAACGACGTCTCATTAGTTCTTTTTTGTGCTACGAAAATTTAAAAGTTTTGTTTGTTATTTGACGCGAAATCGATGGTGTTAAATAAATAATAACAGACTCGAAACGACTCGAATCGATTGGAACAGACTCGAATCGACTCGAACCGACTTGAACGACTTTAATCGACTCGAACCGATTCGAATCAACTCGAACCGACTTTAATCAACTCGAATCGACCTGAATCGACTCGAACTGACTCAAACCGATTCGAACCGACTCGAACAGACTTTAATCGACTCGAACCGATTCGAACCGATTTGTACCGATTCGAACCGACTCGAACCGAATCGACCCGACTCGAATCGACTTTAATCGGTTCGAACCGACTTTAATCGACTCGAATCGACTTGAATTGACTCGAACCGACACGAACCGATTCGAACCGACTCGAACTGACTTAAATCGACTCGAATCGACTCAAACCGACTCGAATCGACTCAAACTAATTCGAACCGATTCGAATCGATTCGAACCGACTTTAATCGACTCGAATCGACTCGAACCGTTTCGAATCGATTCGTACCGATCCGAACCGACTCGAACCGCTTCGAACCGACTCTAAACGACTCGAAACGACTCAAAACGACTTTAATCGACTCGAATCGACTCCAACCGATTCGAACCGATTCGAACCGACTCGAACCGACTCTAACCGACTAGAGCCGTCTCGAATCGACTCGAATCGACTCGAACCGATTCGAACCGACTCGGACCGACTCGAAACGACATTAATCGACTCAAATCGACTCGAACCGATTCGAACCGATTCGAACCGACTCTGACCGACTCGGACCGATTCGAACCGACTTTAATCGACTCGAATCGACTCGAACCTATTCGAACCGACTCGAACCAACTTTAATCGACTCGAATCGATTCGAACCGACTCGAACCGACTCGAATCAACTCGAACCGACTTTAATTGACTCGAATCGACTCGAATCGACCCGAACCGATTCGAACCGATCCGAACCGACTCGAACCGACTCTAACCGACTCGAGCCGACTCGAAACGACTCGGACCGACTGTCTTATATGGGTTGTTTTATTTGTTTTAATTCATAAGTGGAAGCTAAAGGAAACAAAAGGTTATGTATGTACCTCGATAGACGATGATGATGATGACTCGTAGAAAAAGTATTGTATGCAATAGTTACATAATTAGCTCTTAAAATCTCGTACCTTACTTAGGCCACTCGGCAAGCCTCGTGGCCTAAACACGGTACTCGACTTTAAGAGCCTTCATTATGCAACGATTGTATAATAGTATTTTATGCAACGGTTGTATAAGTGAGGTCTTAAAAGGCGAGTGACGTGAGTTGCGATACGAGCGAATGCGAGTATCGCAATGGAAGACGGCACGAGCCGTTAAGACCAAATTATACACCGTTGCATACAATATTTTTTCTACGACTTGACTGTACTGTACTGGACTGTACCCTACAGTAGGGTACAGTCGGGTACAGTAGGGTAAAATGGGATACAGTCGGGTAAAGTAGGGTACAGTAGGGTAAAATGGGGTACAGTCGGGTAAAGTAGGGTACAGTAGGGTAAAATGGGGTACAGTCGGGTAAAGTAGGGTACAGTCGGGTACAGTATGGTAAAATGGGGTACAGTAGGGTACAGTCGGGTACAGAAGGGCACAGTCGGGTACAGTAGGGTACAGTATGGTAAAATAGGGTACAGTAGGGTACAGTCGGGTACAGTAGGGTACAGTCGGGTACAGTAGGGTAAAATAGGGTACAGTAGAGTACAGTCGGGTACAGTAGGGTAAAATAGGGTACAGTGGGGTACAGTCGGGTACAGTAGGGTAAAATAGGGTTCAGTCAGGTACAGTAGGGTACAGTCGGGTAAAATAGGGTACAGTAGGGTACAGTCGGGTATAGAAGGGTAAAATAGGGTACAGTAGAGTACAGTCGGGTACAGTAGGGTAAAATTACCCTATTTTACCCTGCTGTACCCTACTGTACCCTACTGTACCCTATTTTACCCGACTGTACCCAACTGTACCCTATTTTACCCTACTGTACCCTATTTTACCCTACTGTACCCGATTGTACCCGACTGTTCCCGACTGTACCCTATTTTACCCTACTGTACCCGACTGTACTCTACTGTACCCTATTTTACCCTTCTATACCCGACTGTACCCTACTGTACCCTATTTTATCCTACTGTACCCGACTGTACCCTACTGTACCCTATTTTACCCTACTGTACCCGACTGTACCCTACTGTACCCTATTTTACCCTACTGTACCCGACTGTACCCTATTTTACCCTACTGTACCCGACTGTACCCTACTGTACCCTATTTTACCCTACTGTACCCGACTGTACCCTACTGTACCCGACTGTACCCTACTGTACCCTATTTTACCCTACTGTACCCGACTGTACCCTACTGTACCCTACTGTACCCTATTTCACCCTACTGTACCCGACTGTACCCTACTGTACCCTATTTTACCCTACTGTACTCGACTGTACCCTACTGTACCCGACTGTACCCTACTGTACCCTATTTTACCCTACTGTACCCTATTTTACCCTACTGTACCCGACTGTACCCTACTGTACTCTATTTTACCCTACTGTACCCGACTGTACCCTACTGTACTCTATTTTACCCTACTGTACCCGACTGTACCCTACTGTACTCTATTTTACCCTACTGTACCCGACTGTACCCTACTGTACTCTATTTTACCCTACTGTACCCGACTGTACCCTACTCTACTCAACTCAGCAGGTCTAAACTGGGCTTCTTAACTTGGGCTGGGCTGGGCTTGGGTGTTGAGTGTACCCTACATTTTAATATTATGTGGCAGCTAGGTGTATCGTAATAACGACATTACGACACAAGTGCTGTTATGGCGAATAGATTAAGTATAGACTTTCTGAAGTCATATTATCTATGTTCTTATATATTTGTTCGCGACCATGTAAAAAACAGATAAAAGTACAGGAGTAGGAAAAATACTATTATAGTAGGTATCTAAACTTACTTGAGATTATACGAAGATATCCAAAAGCGTCGACGGAATGAAACCGCTAAAATGCGCGACGTGAGTACACGTTGAAATTACTAGGCGTACTGGTGATCAACTGACATTTATGAAATCGGTGTTGCTACCAACTAAAAATCGGGAGAAATAGGGAGATTGCTGTTTAAATAAAACAAATTAAAATACGTGTAATAAATAAGTCTTTATTCATTTTTATTTTGTATATACCAACCCCGTCTGTGCCATTTTGACATGCAATTCTTTCCCAATCAAATCATGGCAATTATTTTCGCCAATATATCTTATAGGGTGAGGCCACCCACACGAGCGTAATATTGTGAGTCGTGAGCGGCAGAATTTCGGTCCGCGCCATACAATATGCGCGCCATCACGTGACACTCACGTCACACAATGTATGGCGCAACCGAAATTCTGGCGCTCACAACTCACAAAATTGCGCTCGTGTGGCTACCACCCTTAGTGTGCAACAAATCCAATTATAAATTAATAATAAAATAAATCGGTGACTTTTACATCACTGCTGGTGATTGCTGGCGTTTGGTTGGCGGGGGGCGAGCGCGGGGTGAGCGAGCGGGACCACAGATATAAAATCTACGAGTATGAGCGAGACGATCACGGCGGCGGCTCCAGTTGAAACGTTTGAATAGTAGCGGGGCGGAGGGGCATCGGCGACATCGATGTATTTGAATCGATTTGGATGTATTATGTCTGTGGTTTGGATTTCCCATCACTAAATTTCGACTGTGACGTCACAGTTGGTGTTAAAAAGTCGACACGCTTGGTTTCAATACAAATCGTGAGCTTTGTGTCATCTAAGTCTATCTATATCTGTGGCTGCAGCAGTACCACCCCACGCACCATTTTAAAACCACAGTTTATTTTTATGAAATAGATACCTGACTCATATTATAAAATGTATCAAATCACAAACCATTCGCACCAGGTTAACCAAAATCTGGCATAATACCTTTTCTAGGAGTATAATTCCATTTATTGTATAAATTACAATTCGCAGGTATAAATAGTCACAAACACATACACTCAACTGCTTAAAAGTATCGAGGGTATAATGCATATACGAGAATTCACCTATTATGTTCGTATCTATAGATACTTTTAAACAGTATGATAGTAGAGCTTGTCTAATTTAAAATGACGCGCTGCCAACCACCGCATTCACGCACGTCTGCCAAGAGAAATATTTCTCTATTGTAGATTGTAGCTTAAATTGAGTTTCAAATCCTGTGCGTAAATGCGGTGGTGGGGCGCGTCAATTTAAATTAGACAATCTTATTTTCCTCTCTCCGACTTTTAAAAGTAAAACCTTTTTGGAAGCTTTTTAGTGTGCATTGTGCAGAAGAAATATTAAAGAAGAAGAACTTAAAAAAATAAACTATTTCAAAAATTAACAAACGATGTTTTTATTTATTATCATCCTAATTTTTGCCCAATATTTACAAATTCTTCCAAAAAGGTTTTTACTTTTTTGTTCCGATAAGTTACATTATTTTTGTGTGTATAAAAAATAATAAATTATACCACTCATATCCATATAAATATTGAGATTGCTACTTCAAATCCGCTCTCTAGTGATCTGTATTAAAAAGTCAATTTTGACCAAATTTCACTTAACGGACTTTTAGTTAGAGCATGGCAGAAATGTTAAGCTTCAATTTAACATAAATTAATATCTACTTATAAGAAGTAATAATACGAATATAATAAGAATTTATACTTATTCATCAATATTAAACACAGTTGCAGTAGAAAAACCAAAAAATAGAGTGTTATATTTGTTTAGGATGTTATTTGTTCTTACAAATTGATTTCAGTATTACCTGCAGAACTTGGCACCCATTTAGATCTCAATCCTTTTGTCGGTGAAGTCCACAACCAAGCATATTTTTAGTATTGAACTTGGCTAACATTTTTCACATTTATGTTTTTGGTGGAATTATAATTACAATCTTCTGCACCATTTTGATGTACGCTACATAGTGCAAATTTACTGTTGTAGTTAACGTTCGACCTCTTTGAGTGGGTACATAAATATATAGGTGCAGCTGGTAATTACCGCCGACCTCGCCTCAAAGCGGTGTAACCTCACTTTGAGTAACATTTCTGAACAACTCACCTGTTAAAGCCTTCACTTACAATTTAATGGAATGATATTTTAGGTGTTTTAGGAGCAATGATCGAAGCTGAAACAGTTCCGACTTAAAATTGTAGCCTTGTTAATTCATCGGCAAACATAATATCACGGATTGAAATCCAAAATAATTTATGTTAAGACTATAATTGATTCGGTATTAATGCATTACGAACCTAATGTAAGTACATATATTGTATGATTTTTTTAATTTGTAATTTATTATATTTTAATTTGAAAAGATGACTTTCTGCAGTTTCTGCCAAGTTTCTTGCGGCGCATTCTTATTGGCAATGATGGTCCTTACGAAAGCGCTGGTAGTTTAAAAAAATTGACATGTAAAAGAGCCCTTTGCGGCCTACTTGCAGAATAAACGTTTTGATTTTTGATTTTATAATTAATTGAGTTTCGATAATTATTGCAATACGATACTTAAATCTTTACACCGAAGTTTCATAATGATTTCACGCCATCAAGATGGAATATCGCTAACATAACATGGAAAATGCTTTAATAAGTGATCCATTCTTATTCATACATAGTTGAAAATATTCAGAAGCTTTGAAATAAAACAAAAAACTTATACGTGACATATTTTACTCAATCCTCGGACGTAAGTATAGTGTTTGTTTAGCTGTCGTTTATATGTTATAACACTGGCTCGACAATGCCCACGGACTCGTATAGCTTCACTTATTCGCACCAGCCTGCCACCAGTAATTATGTGCATCAACAGTGACAGTTATCGTACTCGGCTTTCCCGCCAGTCCGTGACACACGAGACAGCGTATGTATGCTATTTGAGCTACTCGCATAATCGCATACACTACATCCCTTCCTTGAAGTAAAATTAGATAAATGACAACACCAGGTTAATAACTAAATCAATATAATTCTTACAGCGCTGTAATCAGTCTTTCTAGGTTAATCATTAACAAAGCACAACTATCATATAAAGCATCTCTTTTAAGAATAACGTTATATCAACATACTATACTAACAATAAGAAATATGTGAATTATGGCACTTTTAATCACAGCTTCATTTAGTCGCTCTCTATATCATTGTCATCTTCATCTGTTCCTTCATCATCCTTTCTCTGGACGGCTTCCCACTGTCCTTCTACCCTTTTTAAGTGCACTACATTCCTTCTTAGTACTTGCCCTGTTAAATCGTTTTTTACAGTGACATCTCCTTTGTTAGAACTCTGTACAGTATGAGGTGTTGGGTTGTAGTTTGAGCTGAGCTTATTTACTTTATCCATATTCTTGACGTAAACTTTATCTCCTTCAGTTAGACTAGACTCCATGGCGCCTCTTCTTTTGTCTGCATATTCCTTTCCTTTTTCTTTTTGAATTTTGTCTCGCTCATTCACATCCGGGTCCATATAAGTGCCTTCTAGTCTATCAATTGATGGAATTTTGTCCCTGATGTGTCGTCTAAAGAACAGCTCCGATGGCGACTTGCCTGTGGTTGAATGAGGCGTGCTGTTATACATTAACAGGTACTCCAACAGACTTTCCTTAATGCCTTTTTTCTCTATTTTACTAATCTTGAGGCGTTTCATTATGTCTCTATTTTGTCTTTCGACCTCACCATTCATTTGGGGCCAATATGGCACTGTATTGAGAACAGTGATATCGCATTCTTCACAAAATGAACGAAACTCCTCGCTCACAAACTGCCGACCGTTGTCAACAGTAATCGAGACTGGGTAACCTAGCCTGCTGAAAATTTCTGTCAGTATTTTTATAATCTGGCAACTGGTTATAACTTTAGTTATTTTAACTTCTTTATAGCGACTATAATAGTCAACTATAACCAGCAAGTAATCATTGGTAGGTAATGGTCCCAGTAGATCCATTGCGACATCAACCCACGGAGCTATAGGGAGCTCTCGTCTTTTCATGGGCGTTGGGGGGTTTGGTAGTCCTACTAGAGTGCAGCTCTTACAAGACTTCACGAGATTTTCTGTATCCTTGTCAATCCTTGGCCACCACACTTTTGACCTTAGCCTACCCTTCATCGCAACAATCCCAGGGTGGCCTTCGTGTGCAGCATCCAGTACCCCATTCCTTAATTCCTGAGGTATTACTATTCGATTTCCTCGAAGTAAAATGTCACCGTAGAAGCATAGTTCATTGTCAAATATTTTATAGCTCCTGACTGCCTCGTTCCACTCTCCGTCCTTCATTGAAGCTTCAATAATAGCAGACATCGAAATCGCACGTGGTCTTGCTTCCTCTACAATTTGATGTATATGTTCATCTCCTCCCTTAGATTGTAAATCTATTAATCTGCAAAGGCGAGATAGTGGGTCAGCGATGTTTGCCTTCCCAGGCCTGTAGATGACATTGTAATCATATGATTGGAGCCTGAGCACCCATCGTTCGATGCGCGCACAAGGCTTAGATTTTTTTCCAAACAATATCTCTAACGGTTTGTGATCAGTAATAAGATCAAACTTTTTTCCGAACAGGAAAATGTTAAAATGCTCGACAGACCAAACTAGGGCGAGGGCCTCTTTCTCGGTTTGGCTGTATTTCCTCTCACAATCTGTCAGTGTCCGGTTTCCGTAGGCGATTACCCGTGGACCATTTGAGTCCGTCTGTAGTAAAACGGCTCCAAGGCCTACAGGGCTGGCGTCAGCAATAACTTGCGTTTTGTCCGTAACGTCATAATATCCTAAAGATTGTATTTTGGTCAATGCTTCTTTCAGCTCTGTAAAAGCCTTGTCATGTTCTCTTGTCCAAAACGGTTTGAGGTCTGCCTTTTTTCCCAGTTTTTTCCTTAACAACTCCTTCAAAGGTTCTGTTCTGGTAGCTAAATTGGGTAACCACTTGTTCAAATAATTTACTAGTCCCAAAAAGCTCTGTAATTCTTCTATAGTTGCCGGGACTCTGAAGTTAGCAATGCTCTCTATGTACTTTGGCAATGGCTTCACCCCTTTTGCTGATAGTTCATGACCTAAGAAGTTAACTTTTCCTACCTTGTATATGCACTTTTGTTCATTTAGTTGTACACCGTTGTCCCTCAATGTTTCCATCACCTTTTCTAGTCGTGTATCGTGTTGTTCTTCATTATCTGCGTACACCAGTATGTCGTCGATGAAGTTTACGACTCCTTTGCATTTAACTATGAGTTTCTCCAGTACTTTTTGAAATATCTCCGGAGCACAACTGATTCCGAACATTAGTCTCTTATACCGATAGAGGCCTTTAGCCGTTATAAAGGTGGTTATATGTCTGCAATCCGGATGTAATTCCAACTGGTGAAAAGCATCCTTGATATCTAATTTGCTAAAATATTTAGCTTTTCCAATTTCTGGTAGTAATTTATCCATACAAGGTAAAGGGTGATTCTCTCTCAAAATGGCGGTGTTTGCACGTCGCATGTCTACACACAATCGCAAGTCTCCGTTTCCTTTCAAAATTGGTACCATTGGAGAAACCCATCTTGAAGGTCCGTTCACTTCTTCAATGATATCCCGAGCAAGTAGATCTTGGATTTTATTTTCAACTTTTTGTTCAAGGGGCAGTGGTATTCTCCGGTATGGCTGTGAGACTGGTTGTACATCATTGTCTATGGGAATTTCTACTAGTACGTCCTTGAGCTTGGGAAATGGTTGTGATTGTGATGTAACGTCTTCATCAATTCTATTGATATCCAACCCAATTTTCAAAACACCTAAAAGTGTGGCTGTTTCCTTTCCCAACAAATCTCGCGTGCCTCCCACAATGACGTAAACAGTAGCATGTTCATCTCGTCCATTTATTCCAATTTTAGTTTCAAATGATCCCTTGATTTTGAGTGGAGAGCGACTGCCATATGCTAAAAGAGTTTTGTTGGAATTGGCCATCTGATTAATCGTTGTAGCTCCTAGAATTTTCAAGGTTTCCCAAGTTTCTTCTGTGATCAGATTCACTATACAGCCTGAATCAACCAGCATTTTAGTCTTGATCCCTCCTATAGTACATTCCACTGTGGCGTCATTATCAATATTGAAAACATAATCAACTTCAATTCTTGTTTTCTTGTTTCCCTTCGTATTAGTGCTTGATTGATTGTTGAATTTCCTTTTTATACCATTTGTTCTACAGTATTGACGGAAATGTCCCAGCTTGCCACATGTAAAACATGTTTTTCCTAATGCAGAGCAATCTTTGTAATCTGTTTGATGATTTTTATTCCCACAACGTCCACAGGGTTTTAAATTTTTATTGTATGTTGAATCTTTTCTAGTTCTAAAGGATCCATCATTTTTATTCCTATTGTATATAGCATTTATCTCTTGGTTACTATCTTGGCTTACTTGTTTCTTGTCCTCGTATATTTCTAATTGGTCGGTGACAACTTCTAATGTATTAGCCTCTGTGACAATCTTTTCCAAAGTAATGCTGTTTCCTACAGTGAGAATCTTCTTGCGTAATTCAGCTGAATTACATTTTTCAGTGATCTGATCAATCAAGTGCTCATCTTGTTTGTCGAAGTTGCATTTTTCAGCTTGTTTCCGAAGTCGAATTAAGAAACTTTCGAACTTCTCTTTATCTTCTTGCTTGATAAGTCTGAACATGTGACGCTCAAAAATTCTGTTGGTCTGTGGCAGGAAGTATTCATCAAGTTTTTTTATGGCTATGTCGAAAACGTTGACTCCCTCCGCAAGTTGAACATTTGCACCCGGTAAGTTGTAGTATATATCTTGCAGGCCTGCTCCCCCGAAGTGCAGTAATGATGCTCTTTTCTTAAATTCAGACGTGACTTCCGCCGCATCCAGATATATAAGTAATGATCTCTTCCATCTCTCCCATTTACTGCCAATGGAGCTCCGGTCACCATCCAAATCTAACCCCTCCAGTGTCAACAATGGTTGTTGAGTCATAATGCTTTGGGCAACCTGAAATATTAATTTAACTAACCTGAATATCAACCAGACTATTCTCAATTTAATGAGGGTTGTCAACCAGTCCCAATTTAATGGCAATGTTCATTTGAACTTCCAGACTATTTCAATTCATTGAAGGTGGTCAACCAATTCCAATTTAATGGGGGCATTCATTTGAAATACCAGACTATTCTCAATTTAATGAAGGTTGTCAACCAGTTCCAATTTAATGGGGGCACTCATTTGAACTACCAGACATTTCCCAATTTAATGGAGGTTATGTCAACCAATTTCAATTCAAAAGAATATTCATTTGAAATTCCAGACCATTTCCAACTTAAATGAAGATGTGTGTGTGTTAATTTTATGTAGGTATTTCTATGAATTTGCACAGTATAAAATTAAATGAAATTAGCTAAAATAATAGTTGAAATTATTTACAAGAACTGTTCTCACAATAAGTTCCAATAATAATAATAATAATAATAAGTATCAATTTGACTCATTATAGACACCATTTTGTATAACAAACCTACCATACTCATAAATATGAATGATGTAGGTGTACCTATATAACGTTTTTATTCAACAAAATAGTCACGAATTCAGCTGTTTGTAAGGCAATAATGTAATCTGCTAACATGACTTAAAACTTAGATGAAAGTGTAGTATGAAAACATGTTATTTAAGCAGACCCAAATTCTTGTTTTGTTTACATATGGGCCGGATAAACATACAACTGGATTTTATCTCAACGCATAATTACGTGGTGTTGTATCGAATTGAATGTTAGAACCGACTAAATGTATTGTAATATTAGCGTTTGGTTTGGTTCAAGAACGAGGTGAAACATTAATACGTAAAATTTCCGAATGAAAATATAACCTCAATTTGTACGTCGGTCATATCACGTCTCGTATTAAAGTTTAGTAATAAATCTTACCTTTTTTCTCGTCGCCACTTATAGTGTTTGTTTAGCTGTCGTTTATATGTTATAACACTGGCTCGACAATGCCCACGGACTCGTATAGCTTCACTTATTCGCACCAGCCTGCCACCAGTAATTATGTGCATCAACAGTGACAGTTATCGTACTCGGCTTTCCCGCCAGTCCGTGACACACGAGACAGCGTATGTATGCTATTTGAGCTACTCGCATAATCGCATACACTACAGTAAGGATCCTGTGTAATAAATAAGAGGTCAACGCTGTGGATTTACTTTCCCCACTTTCTAAGTGTGGCGCTCACAATTAGATCCTCCCTGCGCTCGTTGTGCCCGCTTTTCTCTTCCACTTCGGAGACAATTACAAGCACTTTGCGCTATACCTTTAGTAGATGTCATAATTTGCTTTCGTTTCTAACTGTAGCTATTTTACCTATTAGTCCTACTACCCTTTTATAAAAAAGAAGTAATAGCTTTAATTATAATTATTCTTATTTATTGAATTTTAACTGAGTATGCAGTAAAGTCGCGGTAGCCTAGTGGTTTAACCTATGACTTCTCAAGCAGAAGATCGTGGGTTCGAGCCGAAGCACTTATCTCTGATTTTTTCCGAAATTTATAAGCAACATTACATAATTGTTATTTCTTATTAGCTTTATGGTGAAGGAAAACATCGTGAGGAAACTTGCGAAGAAATTCAATGGTGTGTATGCAGTTCCCAGTCTGCACTGCCCCCCCTCATGGGAAGTACGGAACAAGCCCTTGCATTCTGAGAGCAATGCTGCGTGCCCTGCAGTGGAAGGTGTATATAGGATGAGATGATTATTTACTTAAGTTTAAGCATAGTCATTATACCGTGGCATGATCACATTATTTTGATTTTAAACTTAATAACTTTAGTCTCTTTTTATATTCTTTTTCATGCCTCTTAAATTAATTAAGGCAAGAGAGTCTTGTAGCTATTCTTAAACATAATTAAAAGGCCCGGACGGCCATTTGTTTCCGCCTTTGTCCCAGTGAAAGATAAACTGCCGGCTTGCAATATAGACCAACTTGCAACTCATCATACTTAAGTAAAAAAAATGAGATTAACTGTATTTAATTTTTCTATTAAGAATAATAGCTTAAATATTTTTTTTACATATTTGTGCTTACTAATCTTTGATTGTTAAATTATCCTCTGAGCTGTATATTAAAAAATACCAGCTCTTATTGAAATTATTAAAATAAGTTGTGCGTTTTGAATATTGGAAGGGAATTCCAACCTGTCAATTAAGACTCAAATTATGATATTTTTTTAAGTAAAAACTAAGTTTCACAAAACATTTCCATATAATTATTTATTATAAGCTGTATCCCGCGACTCCATCTGCGAAGAACAGGGTAATAACAAAAAGGCCTACGACCTATTTTCAGACCTCCCAAATACAAAGGAAAAGTTCCATAAAAATCGGTCAAGCCGTCTCGGAGGAGTTCGATAACAAACACCGTGACACGAGATTTTATATATTAGACCATAGTCGGCCCGGGAAGCTTGAACCCTATGACACTAACAGTTATTCCCACGACACAACCTTGTAGTCGCGTCACCGTTACATTAGAATCGAATTGAAAGTGTCTAAAAATGACATTTATTAATTTTAGGTAGATATATGCCATTACAACGATATTCCGATGGAGTTCTAACAATTCTTAACATTTACAAGAAATAATCTCAATCAGACTTTACGTTTACGTCCTGCAAAACTTACTTCGTCTTGGAAGATATCGACTAGTGCGGAAAAGTATCGATGAACAAATGTCCATAATGGAAACGAGTGTACAAATAGTACATTGTGCATCAAGGGCCGTGAGTAGGGGATTACTAACGAGAGTCTATTAGAAGCCCGACGCCGAAGGTGGAGGGCTTTTAATGACTCGAGTTTGTAATCCCCTTACTGCCCGTTATACAAACAATGATTTTTATCACACTGCGAGGAAAAAAAATCCAAAAATAAAATCATTTTGTCTCTAGACACTTAAATTGAATAAATAATGGCTACCCGCCAATACAGATTGTCACTTTTTTCAAATTATCTACCATAGATAGTGTAAACTGTGTTTAGAATTCGAATGGCCTTAAGGCCAGATTCTGCCAACATGTTAAAAAAATACTTACTAAAATGATTGCAAAACTATTTGATAGAAATTTAAAATATAAAAATAAAAAAGTTTTATGAAGCGCAGATAAGTTTTATGTTGTAAAATTGGCTTACAGCTAAGTTTTAAACATATAAATAAAACCTTGGCTGACTTGAAACCTCATTAGTCTGATGTGACATACCTACTAACTTGTTTGCAAATTTAAAACTAAAGTTTAGAACTCCCTTCGGAGGAAAAACTGTACGTAAATCCATAACTCCCTTAAGAACAAATAAGGCCATTGTCATTTAGTAATACAGGCATGGCACCATTGACGAGCAAATGTGATGAAAATATATTATACATTAGTAAGTACGCTTTCAGTGTCCGATTTATAATCATTTAAGTTGTTTGCCATAATAAAATAAAGAAGATGGAATTTTTATACTTACATTCGTCGAGCGTGACGTAAAATGCTTATAGGTAATGAATTTTAAAAAAGTTACATTAAATTATTTTTATTTCACTCAAATTATGGATATCTTTGGGGACACCAGTTTTTATTTTATTTAAGTTAGGTTTTATTAGTATTAGCTTTCATGTGTGACATAAATAAGTAATAAATTATGAGTGTCATTAATTTTTTCATACTTAAGTTTTAGTTCATTCTCCATTGAATAGAACGGAGCGCAGCATACATACACTCACGATTGTATAACCAAGAGAATTAAAAAATTAACTGTAGGACAAAACCAAATAAAACAAAAGCTGTTCGGCGATCATTTATTTATATATTTTAATCTGAATCTGATAATGACATAAGTGCTTGTGTCTCAGACTCGGAATCTGAACTGCAGCTGCTGTGGCCTACGTTTATCAAAAACGGCTGATCTACAATGTTGCCGTTCCGGAATATCCAGAGCCATTAAATTGCCGATATTGACGCTTTTGTCAATATCGTTAGACAATAATTCTATATCAGACAAGACCCTCTTGGATATTTATGGATATTATGAATTATATGACTATCTGACAATGGCGCCGGTATCCAAAACATTATGTAATTCTTAATTAAATGGCTTGTTGTGTGCGTGCAAAGAATGTGTAGTGTTGTGTGTAATTGTGTGTGTGTGTAATTACTATGGAAACATGGACAGCACCACCGAGCGCGCGCGTCCATGTTTCCATAGAATTGAAATTTTTTCGTAAACGCGATCGAGAAGTATTTGGTGAAGTAAAACTTATACTAAGCATACAGATAGTGTTGCTATAACTAAAAATATAATTCACATCGAAATTTCAGTGCTAAAATTATACATTTTTAAAGTACAAAAAAATAGTAAAATAGTTTTCCAGGCACATTAAAAGGGGATATCCTATTTCATGACAAAATATATAAATGACCTGGTTTCCATAACGAACGCGTGTTTACCGGGTAAAAAATTATGATAAGAAAATGAAATAGGTGCATTTTTATTTTTGGAAAGCTTTCGTTTTACTTACTTAATCTATGCCAAAAAATTTAAATCATTACAACAACAACATAACAAACATTAGAAATGCAGATTAAATATATTTTTAAAAACATGTTTACCAACGTGGCTGAATGCAAGTCACGCCTTTGCCTATAAAATAGTTAAGTTACATCGACACGACCCATCACTAACATGAACTGTCATAGGGATCAAGGTTCCCCGGGCCGACTATACCTGTTGCCCGCGACTCCGTTACGGAACCCTAATAAAAGAAAAGGGTCGGTCAAGCCCTCACTACCATATATCCCAAATATCATAAGGGAAGCACTGTGTTAAAATGTTTACCAGCTCTCAAAATATTATATTTGAAGCATGAATTTTCTTATTTTTTAGCAGAGATAATAAATCTTAATTGTTTTTTTTTATTACAGGTAGCAAGATTGGCCGCCTAAAATGAATAAGTCTGTCGCAATGGGCAGTGTAAAATCATTTTATTACAAATATGAAATAAGATAAACACTTCCAAGACATGTAAATAATTATTAAGGATCAACAATTAACATGAATGATATACTTGTAATATAAATATATATAAACATGTGGATTCATGAACCGACGGAGATGCAAAACCTCAAATTATTGGAAAATTTTACTATCACTACGCGCTACACGGAATCGGACTACGACGTTTTATCGTATTTTAATACATTGAATGAAAGTATCATCACTAAAGTGGATTATGATGACAATGGCTTGCCTGAAAATGTACAACGTAATGGTTGGTTTGAATTTGAACTCGGAGGAGTCAATGTTTGGGCCATAATTGCGACTTTGTTGGTAGTCTGCACAGCAGGAGGCAATATTCTGGTTTGTTTGGCGATATACCTGGAAAGAAGGCTTCAAAACGTCACCAACTATTTTTTGATGTCATTAGCTATAACGGACTGCATGGTGGCAGTACTAGTGATGCCCCTGGGAATATTGTCACTTATAAACGGTAAGTATGTACAAAACATTTTCTATAAAAGTCTCATATAGTCCATAAAAAAAGACGCTGAAGTCTACATAAATATCTCAAAGGTTGAAAAAGGCAAATATAGGTCATACTTATGAAATTTCCAAAAGCTGTTTGGCAGAGCAAATTTTCAATACGGCGTATCTATACTTATCGTGCAGACGGAAAGATAGTCGTTTTACGAGTAATTTGGAAATATGCAAGGAAAGGAGCCCAAATACGAATTAGGTACTCACACTTATGTACAGTTCATAACATCACCTTCATTATTTTCAAAATTACATACTTAGTACAAATTCAAAGGCTCTCAAATGGCAAAGGTCAATAAAGTCTTTAGCAGCAGATAATTTTACTCCATTAGCCTAACATCACAACCCACCCAACCCATTATCATTTCCCGGACAAAGTAAGTTTCGATAGTCGTTGAATATACAGATATTAGGACAGTCACCCGTAATATAACCGTTGAGTGATACCCCGCACATCCGTAAGTCAACATTGACGGTAGTCCAACCTGCACAGTTACCTCTAAAGGGTCATCTGATAAAGGATTTTGGGGATATGAGTTTTAGGATGCTAATAGCTACAATTGGCCAAGGGCACGTTCACGAGGACGTGACACGCTCGCTCATAGTCATTGAGGAATCAACTTATACAGTGCTAATAATACTTGTAGTAATAATTTGTACTAGTAATAACGTACTAACTAACACTAGTCCTTTTGCGATTACTATATTTAAAATTATGATTGGCACAATTTTTTTCATAAGATTTGATATTTGCACTCTATTTATTATGTACTTGAAGTAAATACACAAGCTAAAATAGCAGATATATTCGAAACCTCATCTGTAAATATATCGCTCGAGAGTACCTAATAAAAAATCACTTTGGTTTAAAATACGAGTAGAGTAAAAGACAATTTCAGCTCTCGTTACAAGGAGTGCCTTGATCTGTCAGCGCCGCACTGAACGCACTCATACCTACCACCAATGGTTCATGATGGTTGGCAGCGGTAGTACCTAGACGCGTAGCAATATATCAGAGTTACACCGCATACAATCATACATCTTCATTGATATAGCTGCGTGTTTTTTTTTTATTGTTTTTTTTTTCCGAGGCTTAAGTGCACCTGTGTGACTATGCCAGCCTCATTGGGAGACTCAATGGATATAGCTGCGTTTGAGCGATGTCAGTCGAATTCCAGCCTCAAGTTGCATATAAGGTGTGCAGCGGTGACCAACCGGTAGTCACTTGAAAAACACAAAGATGGTCAAGAGCTAGTCGGGCTCGCCAATAGCGTACACAACGCACAATATTGGGACATTTACCAAGTAAAAATATAATTTTCGCATTTATTATAATATTTATACAATTAAGGTTATTTATTCACATTTTATATGTATATAACTATCCTAAAACTAACAACCGTAAGAAAAATAATAATAAAAAAAAGTGAACTAAAACATATTATAAAAACTGGTCCCCTTAGGCAATGTTTCGAAGGTACTGGCAGCGTTTCCTCTTTGAGTAGCCAAGCTAATTCTTTGTCCGAGGAAACTGAAAGCTCTTCGATCTCCAAGTTATTTTAAAATCATTGAATTCCTATAATCTTTAACTCGAAACATATTCTGTGTGTTTTTACCTTTAGACATTTTAATTTAAAATACTGAAAGTTTCTGGAACTGGCCACTTATAAAAAGAAAATTAAAAAAGCAATAATAGGATTTGAAAAAATAACTCTCTGGCAGTATATTACTTTTTAATTTACGAGACTGTCATTTGTTTTTTCATCGTGGTGTTGGATTGAAATTTGTGTGTCGCTGTTGCAATGAATTTAAGTCGTGAAAATTTTCGATCCATGATTTTTTACGATTTCCGATGTGGATTAAGTCAGCAAGAGAGTTGTCAAAGACTTCTATTAGCATTTGGTGATGAAGCCCCATGTCGTAGCTCTGTCTATTCGTGGTTTAGTGAGTTTAGACGAGGACGTGACCATCTCCATGACGATGAACGTGAAGGCCGGCCAGCAACTGCGATTACCGATATTAATATTAATACTGTACGACAACTAATTGAAACTGACAAAAAAATTACATGTCAGCAAATTCGTACTACCTTAGGAATTGGAATGAGCCAGGTCCAAAAAATATTGCATTTGCATCTGAAGGTTCAGAAACTTTGCACCCGATGGATACCGCATGATTTATCGGAAGACCAGAAACGACTGCGTGTAGAGTGGTGCCGCAAAATGATAAAAAAATTTGACGGAGGACAATCAATGGTTGTATATAACATCGTGACAGGTGACGAAACCTGGGTATACTGCTTTGAACCGGAAAGAAAAAGTCAATCGGCTGAATGGGTCTTTCCTTTTGAAGACTTGCCGACGAAAGTAAAAAAGAGTCGAAACACAGGTAAGAAAATGGTTGCTTCGTTTTTCGGCAAATCGGAACATTACACCACTGTGTCACTTGAAAACCAAAAGACAGTAACTGCAGATTGGTATGTGAACACGTGCTTGCCCAAAGTGTTTGAAAAAATTCGTGTAAAGCGTCCCCGTAGCAAAATAGTCCTTCATCACGACAACGCGTCGGCACATTCCGCTAAAGCAACGAATGCGTATTTGGAGGCCTCAAATGTAGAATTAATGACTCATCCGCCATACAGCCCTGATCTTGCACCATGCGATTTCTGTTTGTTCCCAAAGATTAAAGATAAACTTAGAGGTTTACGGTTTACAAGTCCGGAAATGGCAGTGAATGCTTTCCACGAGGCCATTGAAGAAGTCCCTAAGGAAGACTGGACCCACTGCTTTTCACAATGGTTCCAGCGAATGCAAAAGTGTGTAAATAGGGAGGGTATATACTTTGAAAAGCAATAAATGTGTCATGCCTAGTCTTATTTTTTAGAATCCAGAAACTTTCAGTATGACCTAAGTAATATTAAGTATGTAAAAATAATATACATTTATGTTTTTCAAAACAGTATAGTCAACGTCAAAATTAGGTGCACATTTTGATCCTCATTGCTTAACAGTTACTATAAGATTTTGACAAATAAAATGTGGTATTGTGTGTGTTGTGTTGATCATCTCATCTTTCGTTATGTTGACGCAGACTATCATTAACTATCAAAGACTCATAAGTGTGGTTTTATGTCTCGGTTTAAGAGTGTAGCCAAACCTGCATATACTTGTTTCTGCGAAAATCTAATCAACTGGCCAAAAAATTGAGCTTACGTTACTTAACATGGGGACAACGACTTAAACATGACGTCGAATCTATTTATGTTACATTTCTGTGTCCTCGTCGTTAATACTTGATAAGGGTGTAATCATTATAAATTAATAGATTCTGGATTCACTTTGTAGAGGTCCATGGTAATAAATTAGAACGCAGTATTATGCTTCTCCCGCCCGTCTCCGCTTTATTACTAATGTATACCTTCTAAATTAAAACACAACCGCAAAATCGATAGGTATAAAATAAGTCATTTCCATGCAATGCTTCAAGTTCTCCATTATAAATAAAGATTACCTTACTTATTCGTCTTACACTTGCTAAGCTGATGTTAGGTGAACCATTATCTGTTTTAATCTAGCTGTTACTGTGGCATTTGCTAGGCACTGAAAAATCACAAATAGGTTGTAACAAGATGTAGATTTTTGTGAGGAAAAGGGGTAAATGTGTAACAAAGGTTATTCCGATACGGTTATGTTCATGAACCATACTACGAACATGGTCACACACACCTGTCACGAAGTAACGATGAAATCAGTTTTAGTTCATGGGCGTCTTTGTCGATTTTGGTAATAGTCTAAGATCCGTGTTGATAGTACCGCGACCGACTCCTTGCTTTTGGTCTGAAATCGTTGTCTAATAGGCGTCAGATTGCCGATCTTGTAACCTTTTATAAAATATTGCATGGCAATCTCGACGGTGGCCTTGTTGATCATGTTCATTTTAGAGCCACTAGTAAAACGACCAGACGTAGGTAACTAATTTGTTTGCCCTGCCGGTAGTATGTAACAATAATGTCTCGATTAACGCTACAATTACAAGAATGTGTAGACTTTTTAATAACAATGATCTCGAGTTAGACATATTCAACATGACGCTAGCAAAATTCAAATCTGTTGTAAATGAACATTTTACTCAAGCATTATGAATCTTTCCTGGATTCCTGTTGCCTTCGTTATTAGCTGTACATAATGTGCTTATTGCGATGAATTACCACTTTTTCATGTATTTTTTATGAGGGTTGCGTTAAACGCTGTGTACAATTATTAGGCCGCCTTTACACCAGTGAGTTTTACTTACGTAAGTCAGTTACGTAAGCGACTTGTGTAAAATTTTCAAATGTAAACACTCTTTGTAAGTGGCTTACTGTAATTTCTTACTACTTACGTAAACTGGAAAATCACAAGTCTAAACGTATTCGACTTTGCTTACAGAAGAACTCACAGCTTATCGAACTAAATTGATAAGTTGAGAACTTACGAATTGTTTTCCCGCAATGGCTAAACAAAAACGAAACAAAAGTTGGTCACCAGATGAGGTAGAAACATTAATTAGCGCATTTGAAGCACGTCCCATACTGTGGGACTACAAAATAAAACACAAAAAACTCGTGAAAACAAATTTACTCCATGTCGAACTTGGTGAAATATTCAGTCCATTATTTTTTCTAACCAAAGTTTAACCCAGCATTTCTTTTGCTTTCGCTTCTTATTTCTTAAAATAATGTATGCAGCAGCAGCAGCCGCTTGAACTTGTCGCCGATGAGAAGGCATTTTAGTTACTGGTTTTTTGTAAGTACTTACCTATATGTAAATGGGCATGTAATAATTTACGTAAGTTAAAAATCACAAAACTTACGTAAGCATTATTTACTGTAAGATTATTTTATGTGTAAATTCAACCGTAAGTAACTTACATAAGTATTACGGAAGTAACTTACAGGTGTAAAGGCGGCCTAAACGTGTTCGAGTTTGCTTACAGAAGAACTCACATCTTATCAAACTAAATTGATAAGTTGAGAACTTACGAATTATTTTCCCGTTATGGCTAAACAAAAACAAAACAAAACCAAGTTACCAGATGAGTTAGAAACATTAATTACCGCTTTTGAAGCACATTCTATACAATTAGCAATTGTCCAACTTTGAATGAATGCACTTTAATTTCCATATTTTTTTCATAAATCATATACCTGTAGCTAAAAATCGAAGAGTGACCATAGGTTTCTCAGCTGGTGAAATTGCCTGTCAAAAATTTGTATTTTCTTTTTTAATTATTGGTGCTACTTGTTCCAATATAAGTTCGAAATTTTTGACATTCATTCTTATAAAATTGAAAAATTGGCTTCGGTCTTCCATTCTCAATTCCTTCAAAAGATTTTCATAGGCACCTTGTACCATTCTTTTTTCTAGCCAAGATTTTACCCAACATTTCTTTTGCTTCCACTGCTCATTTGTTAAAATAACGTATGCAGCAGCCGCTTGAACTTGCCGCCGATGAGAAGACATTTTAGTTTCTGGTTTTTTGTAAGTATATGTAAATGGGTATGTAATAATTTACGTAAGTTAAAAATCACAAAACTTACGTAAGCATTATTTACTGTAAGTTTATTTTAAGTGTAAATACAACCGTAAGTAACTTACATAAATATTACGGAAGTAACTTACAGATGTAAAGGCGGCCTTATTGTGATGTAATGCGCTGTAATGTCTTTCAGATTCAGATTTTTAGTGCCCGCTTCCGAATTAGTGAAAAACATTGTATACTAAGAAATACTGTAAAGAACCGTATCTACCTGAAGTTTAGTCGTGCTTGCTTGCACGCTTGCTTGCACGCTTACTTGCTCGCTTTCTTGCACGCTTGCTTGCTTGCGTGCATGCATGCTTGCTTGCATCTTTCTTGCATGCTTTCTTGCTTGCCTGTATGCTTGCTTGCTTGATATCTTGGTTCTTTGGAATACTTATGGTACACGCGAGCGAAGCCGCGAGCAAAAGCTAGTTCTCAATATTTATGCTGTAAACAAAATGATTGAAAATTGCGGTTGACGGACCTACCATGACGCCGTAGAGGGGATGGGAGTGGGAGCAAGTTTTTAGTGTTGCCAGTATAATAATTAAAAAAAAAAATCACTAAAAAAACCGTGCAAGGCTGATGCGTGGGGGCGCTACTCAATATGTTAACCATAAATCACGTCGAATGAAGTTGCTCACATAATTGTGATCGAACTTCACTTGGTAAGTTCGTTTGATCATCAATAAGCTAAGGCATACCAAGAAGGAGATAGAGTCTGCCCAGCGAATCGTGTCACAAGCAATTTTACCGAGTTCTTTATATGGCAACAATTTCAACTGTTAAACTAGGCGTGTAGTTGTTTGAATAATAACCTAAAAATATCGTCTCACTGCATTTGTCACGGAAGTTAAATCGTGCTACAATGGCTAAACCAAACTGGTACAAATTTTTTAAAGTGGTTATGTGAAATGCTAATACCTGACTGAGCCTAGTGTAATTGTAATGGATAATGCAAGTTATCATGTTACAAAAAAAAATAAGCCTCAGTACACAGTTTGAAGGCTGATATTCAAAAATGGCTAACTGAAAATAATATCCCATAATAATATGATGAATGTTATAAAAAAGCTGAACTGATGTGCCTTGTTCAGGAAAACAAAGAGGATCCTGTATATGAAGCAGAGGAAATATTAAAACATCATGGGCATGAGGTCCTCAAATTGCCTCCTTATCACTGCGACCTGAATGCTATCGAGCTGATATGGAGCCTGGCAAAGAGAAAAGTAGCTAGCCGAAATTTAGGAATACATGGTTCAGAAACTGAAACTTTGATAAAGGAATGTTTTTCAACGATTACAGCAGCAGATTGGAAAAGTTGTATAAACCATGTTATTAATGTTGAAAATTAATACAAGTCGAGGGAATTCTTGACACCGAATTGGCACCATTCATTATAGAAGTCCGTGAAAGTGTTGATGAAAGTGATAATTCTTTATCAGGCATTGAATTTTTTCGAATCTGACTTTGATTATAACTCTTGATATGTAAGATGAGATTAGAGTGTTAAAAAAATTACTCTCTGTTTTTATTTTCTTGCAGTTTAAAGCGATGTGTCATTGTCAATCCCCTATACAAAACTTCATTCCTGCCACATTAATTGAATTGATTAGAAAACTGTTTTCGTTATTGTCGTTTATTTTGCCAATCACGAAGCCTGTTTACCACGAATTTATGATTAATTTATCTCATGATAACCTGAGTATTTCACTTTTCAGATACATTAAATAATATATTTTAGTATTTTTCGTTTAATATAAGGAAACACAAAATCAACGCGGCCGACTTAACAATTTCATAAATTTGGCGGTAAATACCTAATATAACATAAAAAAAACCTAATAGAAAAGGGCTCGTATGTACAAATCGTACCTAGTTAATAATAGGAACAACATTTGTATGAAATGTCAAAGATAAGATGCCACCTTCCACATTGAAACACGTCCCGCTCACCGTTTGACGATGCGAATCGCATCCAATGTTTCAACCGTATTAGTCTAAGACTAATGCCCTACTACACATTCAAACATAATTATTAAAATAAATTTTAATATCAAGTATCAAAGCTTATTTTTCGCACTATACCATGTGTTGCCAGCTAAAGATTTTTTGAATTTGCCGGGCTTTTTTTGTGATACAATTCGCTGGGCGGACTCTAGCTGGACCAACTAGATAACCTTTATTTGGATTGGCAGGAGCGTGCTAGAGACGGGTGGAAGGAAACAGAGGAAAGTTTTTCCTAATAGTCAGATAGAAAAACTAAAAAAAAAATTAAACTGTTTATTTCAAGTAATAGTACATTGTGCATCTAGGGCCGTAAGTAGGGGATTACTAACGAGAGTCTATTAGAAGCCCGACGCCGAAGGCGGAGGGCTTTTAATGACTCGAGTTTGTAATCCCCTTACTGCCCGTGATACACACAATGATTTTCATCACATTGCGAAAAAAAAATCTAAAAATAAAATTAATTTGTCTCTAAACACTTAAATTGAACAAAATAATGGCTACCAGCCAATACAGATGTCACTTTTTTCGAGTCACCAACCATAGATAATGTAAACTGTGTTTAGTTTAGAATTCGAAAGGTCATACGGCCAGATTCTGCCAACATGTTTAAAAAAATATTTTTACTAAAATTATTGCAAAACTATTTGATATATATAAATTTAAAAAATAAAAATAACGAATTTTCATGAAGCGTAGATAAGTTTTGTGTTGTAAAATTTGGGTTATAGCTAAGTTTTAAAGATAATAAATAAAACGTTGGCTGACTTGAAACCTCCTTAGTCTGAAATGACTTGATTGCAAATTTTAAAACTAAAGTTAGAACTCCCTTGGGTAGAAAAACTGTACGTAAATCTATAACTCCCTTAAGAACATTTTAGGCCATTGTCATTTAGTATACAAGCATGGAATAACACAATTGACGAGCAAGTGTGATGAAAAGAACATTTTACATAACATGCAAAACCAATTCTTAATCCTAATTTTAAGGATTTTGCGTGGCCTCGGTTAGCGAAAGACTGAGTTGCTCACACATAATTAGTCTAAGTATACAATACGAGTAGATAGTAAACTTATTATATGTATAAATCATGATTTCCCATGCATGCAGTTTTTTGTTTTAACTTACATTCCTAAGTCTGAGTGCGTATCCGTCCCTTCGCTCTCAAATATATCTTTCATAAAAACACTGACAAATCACTGTCTGTCTGTCTGTCTGTGGCATCATAGCTCTTAAACAGGTGAACCTATTTGAATGCGGTTTTTTTATTAGAAAGCAGGTTTTTTGGTGATGGTTCTTAGTATGTTTCATCAAAATCGGTTCAGCCGTTTCAAAGTTATCAGCTCTTTTGTTAGCTGCAGAAGGGATCTTAGACGCATAATGGGCATTTACTTTATGTTCAAACATACAACGTATGACATTATGCGTTGGGGGTTTTTAAAATTTTTAATTTATAGTTTTACCTAGTGATGTAAACGCAATACGCTCTTTATTTAATTTACTGGAAACTTTGTATACCAAGTTTCGTTTACAGATGAGAACTTAGCTCGTTTGGTCAATTGAATCTGACCTTAATTTGATTAGTTTAATCTTGTGAAGAGAACTAACTTACTAATGAACGCTGTAATTTTATTAAGTGACAGGCGAGCAATGGGTAACTTTGTGTAGGTTGCTCAATAGAGGTATACAAATTGGTATATTATTATTTTGTTAAGTTGTAAATAAAACAAAGTTGTTTTCTTGACACAGGATACTTCCCGCTGCCGGCAGTTTATTGCTTACTGTGGATTTGTCTCGACGTGCTTCTCTGCACAGCGTCTATTATGCATCTGTGCACAATCAGCGTTGACAGGTCAATTGTTATTTTTTGCTTGTAGGCTACTTGTTTTGAAATTCATGAAGAATAACTGCAGCTGAGCGAAAAAGTCATGAAATACAATAGTAAAAATGCGAAAATTGGAAAGTAATATGCGTTTAAGTGCGAATTTAATCATTATTGCTGCAATATTATGATTTAAGACGTAGGATCACATTGATGAATTTAACACTTTATTGAGGTTAATCATGTTTATTATTATGATACTAACTGGATTAGCCGCTACTTTATCTGCAGCGCTTCAGTAAAATGTAAAAATTGAAATGTGTGGAATAAATATCTAACTGTTTTAAGTTCTTTTCCAGGATATAATTAATTATGTAAACTAACTAACGATCGACCCTTAAAGTAAAACGCATAAAAAAGGTGAACCATTGAACACAGACGGTCTTTTTTGATACGTATATTGTATAGGGAGATTTTTAAATAACTTTTCTATTTCTTAAAAAGAAGTGCCTTTAGTATGCACGCTACTTTTGTTTAAAATAGGGTCAGCAGCAGCGTATGAATACATATTTTATAAATGTTAGAGATGTTATGAATTTGCTGATGAATGGGTATCCTATTATCACGCCTCATTAGTTTTTCGTTTAATTCTTTTTTCGTCTCATTCTGTATTCGTCCTTCGCAGCTTCGTCTTGTTAGCTATCCGTCATTATCTTATTTGGTCAAATCTGTAACTTGTCTCTCTCCTAATAAGTCTTATTCGTTTTTCATCACGGTCATCCTTGAACTCATTCGTCGTTCTTCCCTTTCATTTTTTGTCTTATTTACTTACGAATATTTATTTGCCAGCACCGAAGTTATCGAAATAATTTTGGCGAATAAGTAAATAAGACAAAAAACGAAAGGAAGAACGACGAATGAGTCCGTGACGAAAAACGAGATAGACACGTATTATGAGATAGACAAGTTGCAGAATTTGACCAAAAAAGATAGTGACGGATGGCGAACAAGACGAAGACGAATATAGAATGAGACGAAATAAGAATTAAATGAAGAAAGAATGAGGCGAGATAATAGGATACCGATGAATGCAGCTGAAATGTCATTTGATGCATGTGAAAATTAAGAACTGTCATTGAGTCGACAGTTTACATAGATGTAGAATTCTAAATATTAAATATTACGTACTTACTAATGTTGCAATGGTTATTATGAGGCCCCTTGGGTTACTTTGAGTGTTCTTCAAAGCCTTATGGAAGAAGAGGCTATTATATATGTATTTTTTATTTCAGATATCTTTCGCTCCGGTACCCAATGAAGTTCGGTCGGAATAAAACTAGAAAAAGGGTAACCGTAAAAATTGCCTTCGTTTGGATATCATCAACAGCTATGAGTGTTCCGCTAAGCCTTATGTATTCTCAGGTATAAAACACCATTTTTTTATAACTTTAATATTATCGAACTAATTAGCTGCCATGTGGCAATCAATTAATACATTTACAAAGGTATGTTAATTCAAATTTGAAGTACTATGTACGATACCGTTGAATATGCATCTTAAATACTTAAAAATAAAAGATACGACGTGGTATTGTACCGTTAAACTGGGGTTACTTTAGGAAATTTTGGGGCTACTTTGATAGATTTAAAATGGATATAAAAACGCAAATATTCACAGCTCGATTGAGCAAATGATGTAAAAAGTTAGATAATTTATCAAGGTAGTTATTTCACTGCCACACATGGTGGAAAACTGTTTTCCAAAGTAGCCTCTGCATTTTAAAGTAACCCCGTTTTACGGTACGTACCTATACTTTCGCATTTCTTGGTTGGGATTTGGTGGTTCTTTTTCAGGACGTAGAATCGCTGTTAGTTGATGGTGTGTGCCAGATACCAGATCCGCTGTATAAGTCCATCGGGTCTATTGTCTCGTTCTACATCCCGCTGGCGGTGATGATGGTGACGTACGCACTGACGGTGCAGCTGCTGGCGCGCCAGCGCAAGGGGCTGGGCGCCGGCTGGGCCTCGGGCTGGCTCGGTGCTCCTCCAATCGGTAACTTATTCACACCAAGCTGTAGCGTTCAATTTTCATGTCAACAGTTCATATAAAACACTCAAAGCGAAGCGAACAACAATTATTGCATTTGTCTACTTAATACTTGAAAATAATAATACTTACCTTAGATACATTAAGTAATGCTTGTTCAGCTGACTCCAATATTGGAAATTAACTTTGGTGTTAGAAAAAAAATGATCTTTTATGACAAAAAATGTTTCTTTGTAATGGTATAGTCTCTGAACAAGCAACTTGCCGAAAAATACTTCCACCACTTCCTTTATCATTATTATTATGGTAAAGTCTACGCTAATCTGATAAAAGCTTTTATGTTGTCCTGAGATACTGGACCTAAACGTTTCCCTTTGCTTTCGCTAAAAGGGTTTTTATGTCATTTTATTATTATTTTTTTATTCAAGAGCCTTCGATTTGTATAATGGTCCTGAAAGGATTTGACACCGTTTGATATTGGTGTCATTTAAAGTCTTTGCTTTTTACACAAAATACTTTTGTCTAACTTGATTAGCTTAACTAAATATTATTATCATACAAAAATAAATTCTTCCACAAATTCAGTCAGCAAGAAGAATAATGTCTGAAACGCACTAGTTAACACGTCACAATAGGTCATGTTCAACAGTGTACCTATGTATAACATGTTATATTCTTTTGTTGGGTAGTCCAGTAACAAATAATAATATTGAGATTACGACTGTAAGTGCATATAGAAACTAGAAAGCATTTAGACTTATTCCAGTAAGAGCTTCTATTTAAAATAAGTAATTGGCTGTTAAAGAATAGTACATTACTACAGAGGCGGGGAAGTAAGGGGTTGCCGACTGAATAGTTATGAAGCTGGCAACCCCATTGCCAGCCGTGGTATGTATAGTGCTTTTCTAAAACATGCAATAAAAAAATAATAATATAATAATAAATGTTATTTGTTATACACTGTTCATGTCGATTTTATATAAATTAACTAGCTGGCCCCGAAAACGTTGTTTTGCCATATATTACTTAAGTGTATGTATATAAAATATCTTACGACCTATTCTCAGACCTACCGAATACAGAAAAAAAAGTTTCATAAAAATCTGTCAAGCCGTTTCGGAGGAGTTCGATAACAAACACCGTGACACGAGATTTTTATATATTAGAAAAAATTGCAAAATATATCGCTTATTGAACCAAAAAGCAAATATTGCTTATACTTCGTTTTTTTTTAATAGCTGAACGCCATGATATTTACTGTGTCACAAATTTATGTGGAATAGAAATGAAATAAAGAGCATCTTGCAGGCCTAGGACTTCAATTTTGTATGAAATTTCATTAAGGACATCCCGTCTAGCCGCATCTAAAACGTGATGCTTCGCTGCCTATTTGTTATAAGGAACATAACATTGATCAATATTTCATTGCATATTTGAGAAAAGTACATGCCCTAACAAACCATTAAATTACTTATGTGCTATAACAAGAGCTACTGCGCGCTAGCGAAATTATTTACGCGACACCGTTATCTTATCTCTTCATCGTTATTAAAAAACTACGTAAATACTTTTTGATGCCACGTATCTGTCTGAAAAACAGAGCGGCGATGCACCTGGCGAAGACTGCTCGGGAACAGGCACACCCCGCAGCACTCCGCTGCCTCCACCGAGACCGAACTGCCTCCGATTGACACCAGGGACCTCTGGCTGCAGGATTCAAGGTATCATTATTATTCAAGCAGCATTTATGTTTCCTAGTTGCTTTACCACGCACTGTAGATCTTGATTGGTTTTCGCTATTTATTATGTAGTACTTACTCTTAGAACTAGATTCTGTTGTTGTAAATGAATATTGCTTACCTTGCTAAGTATGAGCTTAATCTACAATTTGAAATAGATTCTTGTTCAATAATATTGAAGTGGTGTGATTTTTTGTTCCCTTGAATAATGAACAAAGGTTCCCAATAATTTGAAAGTAAGGATGGAGTACGACAATAAAATAAAGTGAAAAAGTATAAATCACTGCGCAAGTTTTTTGTAACTTGTCACATTTATAACGCCAAATTCTTAATTAGAGTTTAAAACTGGGATAAATACCGTAATAAAACGGCAAAAAATAATTAATACCTAGTTAAAATAGGATGCACAAACGTCACCCGCCTCATCCCCCGCAAGATGATGTGCCCAATACACTCGTTTCGTTTGTGTGTTTGTGATTGTCTCCCCAGCGAATGCGATGAATGGTGCGATGAAAGTCGATGTGATGTGTCTGCGTTATGTAGATGTTCAATCGCTTTCTACGAATCAGTAGTCTGTAGTAGGAGAAGCCCAAGAGGGGATTTGGAGACTCACTCAAGCGCGGCAGATTAATGTATATAGGGGGATACCTTATACCCTCTATTATGTGCACCTCACGTGAAGGGGTTTCCCTAGAGAACCCCGTCAGAATACTTACTTAGTAAAAAAAAAAAATTCTTTGAAATATTCGAGCGCGTCAGATTAAGATAAGGTGGGTTAATTACTAGCAGAAGTGTACATTTCACTTCCAAATCGTCAGTCTTTGGAATTAACATCGCCTATGAAAATCTGAGGCGCGGCCTTCCGTATGGCCATTCCCACCATGCGAAGCGGCAGATTAGATTATCATACCTTTATAATCAGTGTCACGCTAGAGTATCAAATTATCAAAATCTGACGCGCTCGAGTATTTCATAGAATCTATTTTTTTACTATTCGCTGGAGGTACTCTAGAGGGTATATATTAATCTGCCGCGCTCGAGTGGCTCGAGTGACTCCCCAAATACCCTCTTGGACTCCCCTACTACTGTCGTTCCAGGTAGTCTACAGTCTATAATACAACTCTTATTTAAATATGAACTCTATAACATATAGAACATAGCTCAAATTTGTTTGGTTGAATGAATGAACTGAATGAATCGACTATGATTTTCAGTATTCAGTATTTATTGAATCGCAACATTTTGTTGTTGCTTGTGAACTCTTAGCTTAGCCGTCTGAGAATTCGACTAGTCGACGTTCGGTCGGTCAGTGGACCGTCCAAACGTTGAACGTCTACATGGAACGTTCAATCAACTAGTCCGTTCATTCAACGCCCATCGCTAATTAATATGAAACAACGCACCTAAGTATGTATCATTATTTGGCACGCAATGCAGCCTAAACGGCTCAACTAATGGATTTTGAAGTGTGCGGTGTCATTAGATTCGTCTCAGTTCCGCGACTGACATAGAATTATACATGGAATGGGAATTTAGTATAGGTACAGGCGGGTTTTGTCATCTAGTATTGATTATTTGACTATTTTCTTCATCATTGATGTTTACTTGACTCCGATCGTCCACCGCCAACTAAACTAAGTTAGTTTAGCTTAGCTCGCATATTTGAGCCAGTTTTTCATACATGTGCGTCCACCGCGAACTATGCCAGCCAGCTAAGCTACGTAAAATAAACAAACTAGCTCAACTATGCGAGCTAAGCTAAACTAACTTAGTTTAGTTGGCGGTGGTCGATTGGCTTTAAAGTCATCGAAACCCCCTCCCACCCCTTGTAAGAAAATATAAGACCTGTACGCTTATTGTCTAACGCGCTAAGGCTTGCTTTCGCATTCACTATTTCTTAGCAACCACCGCAAACTTCTCTTGTCAAGCCTGCGGTAGAGTGTGTGGCTCTCGCATTGGTTTGCACAGTCATAGAAGACGTTGTATCCCACACGGTACGCCATAAATCGTCTGTAATAGACGCAAAGGCCTATATATATATATATATATATATATTTCTTTCTATCAAACCTTATAAGATGGTGACAGAATGAGACGGTGAAAGCGAAGGCAAGCGTACGCGCGTTAGACAATACGGCCTCTGGTGGACCCTCCACCTCTCAATCGTCTTTCGTAATAAACGAATGACGCTAGGGCGTCATGTTAGGACATGCTACCGTTAATCTGTATACTTCAAATATGTTTGATACCTACCGTAAGTTAAATAAGCTGCTAACTAGTTAATTGGCTAAGTAAAGTTTTTTGAAGAGGTGCTAATTATATTTTTTTTCGACAGTGGTCGACTTCAACACTAAGAAACTGCAGGTGTTTTATTTTTATCTCCTTTTATTTATTGGAAATATTTTTTTACGTGTTCGAGATGACATTTGTGAGATTTTACGGCTGACAAGCGGTTCGTGCTCAGTACTAAGAAGAAATAGAAAAAAAAACGAAGCCAACTGTCGCTTCTGTCAATGTCAAATGAAATCTAACCGTTTGCGTTTCGTTTGCTTTGCGTTGTCCAAGAAGCAGTTCCAAAATAGTGATCGAAAGTATTCAATCGTGATCCAATTAACGTGCATAGGTCGTGGAGAAATGCGATAAAATTGAAAGTCCGGATTTTATGCGGAGGTCGATAAAAATAGTCCAAAAATCATACTGAGCACACCAAAACGCAAAGCAAACGAAACGCAAATGATTTGAAATTGACAGAAGTGACAGTTGACTTCGTTTTTTTTTCTATTTCTTCTTAGTACTGAGCACGAACGGCTTGTCAGCCGTAAAATCTCACAAATGTCATCTCGAACACTTAAAAAAATATTTCCAGTAAACAATAGGAGATAAAAATAAAACAGCTGCAGGTTCTCGATCTCCAGAACGCCGACTGTCGAAAAAAAATATAATTAGCACCTCTTCAAAAAACTTTACTTAGCCAATTGATTTACTAGCACTAGCATTTACTTATTCGAAGGAATAAAAAAATATGTGTTAGGTATACATAATTATAATTATATTTCATCGCGATTTTGCATCTTGATCACAAAACCAACGCACCCTTTTCTTTATCTCCTTTTTACAGTGATTGTCATCACTGTGATAAATTACATTTTGGAACATCTAATCCGTGGATAACCGGTTAAGTATTTATTTAGGATGGATAAAGGGTAGCGGCTGATTTTTAATTCTGTTTAACATTACAGCATAGGCAGAGCCCTCAAATTTTTAATTAAATAATAAATATGATGCTGTCGGGAGTTATTGTTGAAAGTGTTTTTTTCATAATAACATTCTCGTGTTCCATTAAAGATAGAAAGCTAAGCGAGATCGTCAAATTGTCACTTTAATATTTGATTCTTGATTGACGATTAAAAGCAAATACTAAATACACCCTTTCTTATTACGGAGTGGATAGGTACTCCTTTGCCTGCAGTGGGTGGATATGGGTTGATTCGATGATTAATTATACGGCGAGTAGCAACTCCCACATTTGAGTGAAGTCGGCAACGAAAAGACAAAGACAAATATGACCTCATTACATTTGTTTGTATGGATACATATTTTATTTTATTAGCTTGTTCAATAGATAAAATTGCACTGGTGTTGATTTCCAACGAACAAGATGGTACCTATGAAAAATATTTGTTACCTACACACTGAAAGACTATTTAATGATGCAGTGAGTTAAGCTTTTTTTTGTGAAATTAAATATCATGGTTTTATTACTTGAATACATCATCATCATCATCGTTTCAGCCGTAGGACGTCCACTGCTGGAAATAGGCCTTCCTCATAGACATCCAATCATTACGGTTGGAAGCGGTTTGCATCCTGCGGCCTTTACCAAATCGTCCGTCCAAGTCGTTGGTGGACGACCCACGCTGCGCTTGCCAGTCTGTTACTTGAATACATTTCACGAAAAAGATTATAGGTTTGACAAGTTACGTGAGAAATACGCTGAAATAGTTTTGTTGCTAATTTACTGAAACTTATTTGAATAAGACATATAATTTCAAAGCAAAATATTAAATCCTTATTTAGCTCAGACACGATTAATGTTTGCTATAATTAACAAATCCATATTTGCCGTCGCACTACGTGACTTACATTCCGTGAAATGAAATTGCATGTACCTATGAACGAAAAATTTTTAGCATCATTTCCAGCATGTTTGCCTGTAGCCTAGATTAGTATTCATTTATATATAACTATTCTGTTAGATAGTGCTTTGTTCTTAATTACTTTCCATTTCGCACTTCTGTGCAAAATCACATAATTATCCCTCGCGCGTGTTGCAAAGTAATAGTTCAACAAGGGACTAAAACAAGCCATAATGACACGAGATATTTAGCCACCCGAGCGATAGCGAGGGAGGCTATAATTCGAGTTGTCATTACGGTAGTTTAGTCTCACGTTAAACACTCTACTTTTCACTTTGAATGCGAGGAAAAAAACGACGTACAAAATTACTTTTTTACAATATATGCTCAATACGAGCAATGGACATCTGTCCAAAATTCAAATAGCAAAAAAAAATTCCGCTGGCTTTTCTTTTCTTTTATATTTTTTTGTAAAGTGACCCTTTAAATGCTTGCATAATTAGCCAACAGATTCTAACTTAAAGACTATGTTAAAACTAATTGGACTATGCATGTAAGAATGATAATTGTTCATTCATTAAAATTGGCAAATAAATTAACCTAATTGATCTAACTAAGTTCACACACAAAATATATTGTTAACTGAAACACTTACCCGTGAATAAAGAAACGACATTTTAAGTTTGTTTTCTATATGCCAATTCTTTATTAAATTATATCTAATTATACTTTCTATTTACTATTAAATGCAACTGACATCGCATTAGTTTGAAGTCACGCCATATTAACTTTCAAACGTAACTGCTCTATCTACCGTATGTACACTCCAGCACTGCTTTGCCGACAGTGCGGATTGCTATTTTATCGACAGAGCAGGGAACTGCTTTGCCAACAGCGCTTTTAAAAAAAAAAACAAATTAAAAAACACCTAAGCTAAAGGAAATCTTTCTTTACATGCAGAATAAAATGAATTCATCTTTAATATTTTATAATTAAATAGATTAATATTCGTAATTATTCATTGTGTTTCACGAAATTATTATTTTTTAAATATTTTTTATAGAGTTGCCATTTTGAGGTTATTTCCACGCCCTAAAGGCTTCCACAGACCGGAGCGCAGGGCGCTACGGTGCGTCCGCAGCGCGCTTCGGTCTGTGGAAAGCTTTAAAATTGTCTATACCCAGTCACTGAAAATGGCGATAATCCTCCATTCACAAACACCGTGATTGGCAGTTTAGGGGTTTCCATAGTCAATTAAAAAAAATTGACTTTAATCCCTAGAGATCAGAAAAGAGCTTTAGTCCCGATATGCAGGGACTAAAGTAACATTTTAAGAGCATGAGAAGTGAAAAACATTTTTTTTTTTAATTTAATAAACGAATTATTATTGAAGGTTATATATATAAGGACGTTTTTTCATGATGTTTTCCTGTCACGGAAATTATGGCGACACAATTAAACTACGCAATTAAACAATTGTAAATTAAAAAAAAGTACTTGTATGGGTTGGAATTTTAGTGCAAATCATTTAGCCTACGTCATGTTTAAGAAACGAATAATGTAGATATTTTTTGTGCTACGCTCTGTGGCCTTCTCTGTTTAGTCCTCATAATGTATACGTGTTGTGTTGCACAGCGAGCCTGCCCCGTCAGCAATGACTGCACTGCATCAGTTTGGGGCAGAGATGTTGCGCCTCTCCCGCGGCTTGGAAGCTTCCGCTGCGTCTAAACCACAAAATAGAGGGTATATACCAATTGGCATTTATTTGTTAAACTACAATTTCAAAATTCCATAAACTGTGTAGTCGGATTACATAATTAAAAATAATACAATTATTGCAGTGACAATTCGACAATGACTGATGTAATAGATCGTATTGATTCAGTAAAACTGTGTACCTTGCAAAAGGTCGGGAAGTTTAGATTTTTATTGTGGAAGCGTTCCATGTGAATCTATACTTACGTAATTATTGAATACCTATTAAATTCACGTTTCAACCTAATTGTCAGAGGGCGGAATATTCATGGCAAAAATCAAACGTCAATAGAGTTTGAACATTGAGTTTTATCGACTATCAATACGTAATATTTACAAAGCTTATCTTTATTTATTTATTAACAAAAATAAACCTCAAATCCACATTTAAGAAAAAACCGGTCAAGTGTGAGTAGGGCTCGTACATTGAAGGTTCCGTACCTCCGTGCAATGTTTTAAAAACAGTTTTGTAAAAAATCGCCGCAAAATAGCACTATAATCGCAAACTTTAAAAAACAATTCAAACAGCATAGGGTTGCTCGCTCGTGTCAGCTGTCGCCTTGCAATCAGCGCCGCAGTTAAAAACCCTAATTCAAGAGATGGATCCCTCTGACAGACGGACGGACAGACAGACAGACAACGGAGTCTCAGTAATAGGGTTCCGTTGGCACCCTTTAGGTACGGAACCCTAAAAATTAATAATAATAAGATATACTGTAAGACATATGGATTTAAACTATTGTTTAATAATTAACAGCAGTAAATAACGAATAACATTTAAATAAAAGACAATATAAAATGATAATTTTAAAAAAAGACAAGTTTTAATAATGCAACCTAAAGACTCGAAACAACTGTGAACTAATTAAGGTTAATGTTAAAAGTCAGTAATATAGTTTTTTTTTCATAATGCATTACATTTATTCATAGATTACAAATATTAAGAAACAATAACAATAATTAAAACTTAACTATAAACTAAATATCTAACTTAAAAACTAGTTACTAGACTAAGTCTAAAAAAGGCCCCCGTGGCATCGTACGCAAAAGGCTGGCAGCATTCCCTAGTTGAATGGCGTTGGCGATTTGTTGAGAGATAGCTGCCAGCCCTTTGGTATCCAGTGGTGTCGACCAGACGCTTTTGCAGAACTTTATTTAAGTTGTGTGCGCCGGGACCCCAAGGACTCAGGGTCTCAAAACCGACAGCAACAAAATTGTAAGCTGAACCGAGATCCTGGTATTATAATACTTTCCTACTCTCGGCCGCTTCAGCCGCTGCGCCAGCTTTTTTTGTTGTACCCTGAAGGTGTGAAGGGGCTAGGGTATCGACGCAGGTTGCGTCCCAAACTAAAACCCGACCCATCCTCCAGGGAATCAGAGTCATATCGTCCGGCCTTTTACCATCGTCCCGCGCAATGCTATTTGGTTCTAATATTGACGGCACTACCTTTATGGTGGCAAGAGACCGGCGGATAATATCATTCAGCGCAGCGTGTCGAGAAAAGTGGCCAGCACTAAACTAAAAAGATGGCTAGATTAAACTTATCGATAACTGGAAAAGTCGATAAAATGTAACATTCCAACTCTATTGACGTTTATGTGTAAGTATTCATTGTGTTTATAATTAACTGCTTCATAGTTTTTCGCACCTTCGGTACAACAGTGTATCATCTCGAAATAATACACCATTTTAATTTAGAATTTCCGGAAATTAAGTAAAGTCTAAATTAAAATGGTGTATTATTTCGAGATGATACACTGTTGTACCGAAGGTGCGTTTTGATGTTTTCTAGTAGCTCTCTTATCATTAAAGAGCTGCATCTTGTGAACCGCAATAAGTATTTAATTTAAATTATAATATTTAAAAAACTTGGCGTTAACAATTAAAAAATGGAGTGTATAATTTTTTTTTTGATTCTCTGCGATATTCACGCAAAATATTCAAGTATTTTATTAATTTATCCACCCTCTTTCCTCTTTAGATAATAAAATAATCAAAGAAAACGTAAATCCTTCCCCAAACCAATACAACAGGACAAGTGATTCACCTCTCTCGTACCGTCACTGCGTATCGAGATCTGGCATACTGTATCAAGCATGCGTAACCTAAGTATGGACGCTCTGTTTAGTCCTAAAGTTCCTTCCTCAGTGTTGCACTGCCGAGTAAAAAAGCTGTTTGCTACGATTCCAAAACAAATATAACAGCACCAATTGCTGGATAGGCCAAACAAATTGCGTGTGTGATAGGCAAACGTGATCAACTAAGCGAATTTTTTAAGATCTCAGTGGGAAAAATTTCAAGATCAATACTACCCGACTTTTTGTAACTAAATCTTTACACTCCAAGGCCAAACTTACTTTTGTCTGGACAAACGTAAATTACAGTTGAATCAAAGTAATTGGTTCATAATTGCAACGGTCAGTGGACAACACTTTAACCCGATAGTTTTTCTACAGGGCTACGACATCAGACCGGGCCACCGCTAATACATCGGGATCCGTAAGTGTTTCTTCCGGGTCTCCATCGTCTATGCATCTTGAAAGGCGCCGACCTTCTTCTACTGGAGAAGCAAGTGTAACGCCACATCGACCTCGTAGTGCATCCGATGATGAAGGCAATGAAGGTCTCCTTATTCCTCATACAATGACTACGAAATCACGTAGCTCAGACGATGGACTTCTTCTGCCACCTCCTTGCACTTGTCCGTACTTTGGCAATGAGTCCACTCCACCAAGGCGTACTACAGATATAATTATTGTACCCGGGGGAGACATTAATGAATGCAATGGGTTTCCTCGTCACAGTCACCCCAGACTAGATGAATCTTCCACTCCATACTCGAGGCGGTCTAGCCGTGCCACAGCTTCTATTGTTACTTGGGAAGAATCAAGGAGATGCGGAAGACGAGGTTCAAGTTTCGGTGGAACTAGAACTACATTGGCAACACCACTTCGACATATGCGATCTCGGAGGTCGGTTAACTCGAGACCACAACCAGCTAACCCAAATCCATACCGTCACGCAAATCCAAGAACACACCACTCTAGAAATTCCAGTGTCATCTCCCGAAATTCCTCACGACACGGCCGAATACTGCGCTTGGAGCAGAAAGCTACTAAGGTTCTTGGAGTAGTGTTTTTCACTTTTGTAATTCTTTGGGCTCCATTTTTTGTCTTAAATATGTTACCTGCTATTTGCCCTCTTTGCGAGAAGAATGTACCACACTGGGTCTTCGATTTTGTGATGTGGTTGGGATATTCCAGTTCAATGGTAAATCCAATTTTCTATACAATTTTTAATAAGGTGTTTCGTCAAGCTTTTAAGAAAGTGCTCTTATGCCAGTATTGTCAGGGACCCAGATAGCCCGCACCTTGGGAGCGCGTACGGCCTACCTCAGACCCAGGCATGGGTGCGCTCTCAGTCAACCGAAATATAAGATCCCAATTTGTGTAATTTCATGGAACCAGATCAATTTAATTTAATAAGTCTATAGTATGGTATGCGATGCGACATTATAGCTAAACCGTTTAAACGAGCCCTCGCTCGCACGGTACAGGAGTTGTGTGGTATGACGACAAAGGGGCCGAGAGAGGTGTGGGAGGCGAGCGCGCCTTGTGTACCTGCCGCCCGCACCTTTCCCGGCCTCTACCGCGAGGGCGTCGACTCATTTAAACGGTCTAGCTATAGTCACAATTTACATTAAATTCTCAATATACCGTTTATACGTAGCAATTTGCGAATGATTAATCAATTATGAACTACACTAGTAAAATCTAATACCTTTAAACGAGCAATTCTTGTGTATATATATATATATATATATAATCAGAATCGCAGAAACGTCTCCAACGATTTCGATGCAATTTGGTATGTGGGGGTTTACGGGGATGAAAAATTGATCTAGCTTGGTCTTATCTCTGGGAAAACGCTTGGTACCGAGTTTCAGCCCAGGTACTAATACACTAATACGTTAACATCAATCTGATTTAGATGATTTGTCCTTTTGTCATCAAGATCTGTATTTATAGTTCGTTTAATAATAAAAGTAGCTAGAGCCAATTAGCGCAAGCCATGTGGGTGATGTTAACGTAGATAAGAAAATGGATTTATTTAATATCGACTGATTCAGGGGTCGTAGTAATGATCTCTAAACGTACCTAGAGAAAGCATAGCGCATTTCCAAAGAAGTTGCTGAACCTAAACAAACATAAATCTTTTTAGAGTTCCGTACCTAGAGAAAGGACGGTATTTTATTACTTTGTCTACCCTTCAGTTTTGGCCTACCTTAAGACCTTATAAGTAGACTATTAAACTCAAAGGTTAAGAATATACTACCGTTTGATTAGATCAGTTAGAATGATACGAGACAAGACAAAAAAAAGTTATCTGTTTACCCTTGGCTTGTCTAAGATCCTATAACGACTCCAAAAGAGCTGAGGTGGCCCAACTGGTAGGGGCAATCTTTATAGGCTGACAGCGTGTAAGGAAAATCGTCCTGTCGATCTAGTATAGCCTTAACATACTACCTACCTATCTTTCACTTGCAGACGGTCTTTATGGTAGTATATTCTAAATATATTGGTAAAATTATTCAAAATACTCGTTTGTGTATGAAAACTCTCAAGGGAGTTCCCATGCCAGGTAAATGCTGTGTTTGTTGATTTTCTTCTATTTTGTACAAATGTTACGTTATGCACTAAAAACGTCTAACTAGGTGTTTCGTGAACTTAGATAGTTATTTCCAAAGCAGAAGTTAAATTAGAGTGCAATCCAGTAGAATTGAAAGCAAATGATAAAATTTTTGTTGCATTTAGTAAAAAAATAATAATGTTATAATCTCATGAAGAAATGATAAAGAGATGTTCTACTACTTTTAATAAATTGTTTCTATTACTTTTACGCCTTTTTTACTAGGTACTACGGAAAAGTGTTTCAGTTCGACACCAGAAGACACTTTTTTTCTTACACTGTGTCACAAAAACCCGGACCTACTTACTATGATTCAGTGAGTAACTTATAAATAGCAATAGAAACTGTAAAACATGTAAAAAATAAAGCAGTTCTCTAAAATTCTTATATGAGTATACTAGTGAAAAAAAATTATGAAGGTTGTACTACAACGTGCGCGGTATCAAGAATTGTTTTTTCCTACAAGTAACTGCTGCTTCAGAAGTAGTCAGAATTGCATCTTATATTATCGATATACAGGGTGGAAAAAACGAACGTCACATGGAAATAGCACATTCTATGTAAAGGAGACTTTCCTTTATTTTTAAAAACAAAAAATCTTTTAAGGCTTAAGTTGGCCATACGCGTTACGGTTTGCCGGAGAGGTTACCAGCGCAGGTGACCTGCACAAGTCAACCAGCATGTGTAGGGACTTGGACCGAAGTACGGCCAAGTGCAAAAAAATAACATGCCATAATTATATGATGCAGATCAAAATGGTTACTGATAAGATTCATTTATTTATAAATAACATACACAACAAAAGAACAGAAGCCCATGAAAACCAACAATTATATATTAATTTTGTTTTCACCCGTGATGGGAAATAGATCGCAACTAGGTACTGTATTTATTGTTTTCAAAAATAAAACTAAGTCTCCATTGCGTACAATTTGCTATTTCAAATATTTAAGGTAGCTGTGATCCATTTCCTGTGACGGGTTAAAACAAAATTAACACGTAATTGTTAGTTTTCTTGGTTCCCCGTTATTTCGACTGTATAAGTTATTTAGAGATAAATAAACCTTATCAGTAACCGTTTCGATCTGCATCATAAAATACGGCATTTTATTTTTGTCGCATTTGATGGGTTTTATTCCCCGACTAAGACAAGTGAAAACATTAATGCAGTATTTATTGTTTTTAAAAATAAATTAAACTGTCCTTTACATAAAATGTGCTCTTTCCAATGTTTTAGGTAGTTGCCCTCCATGTGCCTTTCTTTTTTTCTACCCTATATTGTAATATATATTATAATATCCTAAATTTATTTTATAACCATAATATGTTATTGTGTTGCTTTTTATAGATAATCAAAAAAAAAAGTATTGCTTATTATTAATACATAGGTAATCAAATAATATGTTAACATGGATGATTGGGTGATCGCGTAGTTTAGAGGCCTATGGAACTAAACAGGGTTAACATTGTATGTGATTTAACTAAATTTGGAATGTTTAAACTCTTGTTTTATTTTGTGGAAATTCGGCGTATCTTAATGAAGTAATTATGTAATCTTCAAAATACTATACGTGTATTTTACTCCCGTTTCACCAGATTTTGTTAAGTTTTTGTTTTTGTTATGTTATGTGACAGATATCTACAATGCAGTCACAGTATCTTTCATTTGATTAACCAGAGATGGCATCGAGATATCTATTACACAAAATACCAGGAACCTAACAGAGAATGGTGAAACAGGCCCTTAATTTACGGCAAGTAACTTATGTAATATTAAATTGTGCTTTTCAGATTTTAACAGTGCTATCAAGTTTTCACAAATAGCCACAAGTTCATACACGTCTACATTTCTAATTTACCGAAGCACACAGATAAGCTGCATGTGCCATGGCAATCAATATTGCATACACTTGGCGTAAAGCTAATTTCAAATTGGAAGACGCAAGTTGAACTTTAAAATACACATTTCAATAACTTACCTATCAATTTCATTTATGTATCAGTGGATGGTAGGATGTAATTTAGCTCTGTAAAGTATAGTATAATACCTATTACTTTAAAGGAAACAATCACACTTGATTTAAAAATTTCGTACCTATTCAAGGTACGCATTAAAAATAATCACAAACAAAAACTTACGCGAATGGTTTTGCAATTCTGTCTGAATTCCTATCCAAGTTTCTTTTGACCCTCTGGATAAATACTTTCATTGGCGCGTTTTACGATGAAGTTTAAATGTTCAGCAATAAAAAAAATGGTAATATAAAAAAAGAATGGAAAACTAAAACTGTTACAAAAGAGATAAATGAATGGGTTTGATTTGTTTTATCAGATCTATTTTCCGAGGATCAAGTCTTGATGAACAATAATTCGTTTATTGTTCATTAATGTAAATAATTAAAATATAAATATATGGCAAAAGTCGTGCGTACTTAAAATATTTTTGTACCTACGTATTTGTAATAGGAGTTCCTATTGCAATGTTTTTAATTATATTCGTTAGATTTGTGTCAGCTAACCTACCTACCTGACTTTGGTGTTTGATCTACATTAGTGTTAAATTGGCAATAATGAGTCGCGATGGATTATGAATACTTAAAATATAGGTACATCGTACGTAGAAAATATGAGAATTCATTTGAAAATAAAGTACTAAAACACAATTCACATGTTTAGTAACCTTTACTAGTTATTTGCAGGTGTGTTCCCATTATTCTTATCAATTTCTAAGAATACTGAGAATACATCTATTCTTACGCTGTATGTATACGCCTTAGTGTTACTAAAACGAATATACTTCGTTTTTTTTAGCATTAGAAAGAAGATAAGCGATCTTGACGTCTTTTTATTGAAAAACACTTTTGAAAAATACGTCACAGCTAATAAAAACAATTAAAAAGGAAATATGGATAAGTCCGCCTTTGTACTACTCATTTTTTTCTGTAACCTTTTTGTACAATAAAGAGTACCTACCTATAAACAAACAAACAACAAAATAGTCATTTACACTCTTTTGGTTTCATAAGTAATAGTTACTATTTTTTTAGAAGCGTTTTTCAATAAAAAAGACTCGTCAAGATTGTTTACTTACCTTATTTCTAATGCTAAAAAAACGAAGTGTAGGTGAGTTTACACAAAATTGTAATACCAAAACTACAACAAACTGTTGTTCTTGTGTCCTATGTTATTTTTAAGCGCAGATGTTACCTGTTAAATTGCGTTCTGTGATACTTAATTTTAGTAAACATGTATATTATTAGCCTAGAAATGTTTATATGTGACTGTATGGTATATACAGGGTGAAATTTTGAACGTGATACAAAGTCAATGTTTTCGATACACCTTTCAAGGACTAAAAGGCTCTGCTAAGTCTCGTGTTGCCAAAGTAATTAATTAGAACTTTGTTAACGATTTTAGTTATCCCATTTTTTATTGGCATGTGTGGTTAGCCTACCCTTTCAATGATAGATCAAAAAGTTTAAATTTGTTTCATAATAGGCAAAACCCTCTTTTGTGTTTGGACAAACACTTTGACATAAAAATCTCGTCTCGTCGTTTAATAAACCACACTGTCCAAGACTTGAGGGATTACGGACAATTGTCCATTCCAGGACATGCACAAGGATCACGAGCACGCTACTCTTTTATTGAGGTGAAATTAAAAGGCGAGTCTACAAACGTGAGTCCCATACAGTCACAGAAGTTCGGCAAAAACTTATACAGGCGTTTGATGCTGTAAAAGCCAATGTGTTAATGTTTGGAAAACTCAAAGACAATCTAAGACGTTGAGCAGAGCTGTACCTACCGGCGGGAAGGTGGTGGTAATTTTAAGCATTTATTGAATTATGTTTGAGAAACCCATTTCTGTTTTTGATATTAAATAATGATTATTCCCACTCTGCTTGTTATTTAAAGGTACCAAAAGAATACATAAGAGCTAGGGATTTAAGTTATCGGCTATGTTGATTTATTTGAAATTATCCACTAGATGTTAATAACATTGATATAAATTGTCAAGTGACAAATGTAGGGTAAACTTACAGTTTGTGAATTATTTTTTTGTTAGAAAATTATCAATATTTAATTAAGACGAATTTTAGCAAACGAGTTAATCCATCTAATTATACAGAATCTTCTGAGCAGGAAACACGTAATTTGTATTACGTCCAAAATTTCACCCTGTGTATTTCGGCGTATTAAGCGGAACATTATTATTTAGCATATCCTTTAGTTTCCCATAATTTCACCCTGTGTATTTCGGCGTATTAAGCGGAACATTATTATTTAGCGTATCCTCTCGTTTCCCATAATTTCTTTTATCATAATTTCGTTTGCCACCAAGATATGAAACCGTGCGTTTTCAGGATTTCTTGAAGTGTTATCATACATAATACAGTGGGTTAAGTTAGGTTTGTTTAGCAAAAATTTGGAAAAAAATACTGTTTGTAAAATAAAACACTTTGTGATGCCTAAATAAAAATTATGGAAAACGATTAATGTTTGCACTTTTTTATTATCAATCAAAGGTTAAAGAACCATTAGTTATTAAGTAACAAAAGGCCCAATAGTTTTTTGCTGACTACTCATTGCTTGACCGTGACCATGGTAAAGTTATTAAGTATTTAGTTCCATTAACTAGGTTTATGCTGACTAGGTACCTGAGCATTTCTAAATAAGTTTGTACATTTAATTTGATACAGTTTTCACAAGTACGGGGATCAGATGACGCTTACTTATCTGCTGTTTTACTCTGTAAGTACTTAATGTTGTTTCAATACTATGTAAGCAGTAATTTATGTAACATTTATTTTCTCAATAAACATTTTATTATTATTATTATTTTGGGTTTCGAATAGCATAGAAATTTACAGGTAAGGAAGTAGCGTGAATGCAATTGAGCTTAACTAACACAGCCTCTCAAAATGTCCTGATTCATTTGTATGGAACTTTCCTTTTTTGTTACCTTCCACGGACATACATTGTGGTGACAAAAAGGAAAATTCTATACAAATGAATCAGGAGATTTTGAGACGCTATGTTAGTTAAAGCTCAGTCAGTATTCACGCTACTTACCTGTGAATTTCTATGCAATTCGGAGTCCAAAATAAAACGAACAAACTTTTTCTTTTTTTTTATCCGTTATAATGGCAACTTTATTATTTAGTACCATTAGCTGGCTTTAGGCTGACTTAGGTCGTCAGCATAAGTCCTTTAGCATAGTCGTCAGCATAACTTTTTGTCTGTGATTATGCTAAAGTTATTATTTAGTTCCATTAGTTTTGGCCTTATGGTGACTACCCACCCCTTGTCCGCAACTAAGGTAACATTATTATTTAGTACCATTACCTGCTTTTATGCCGACTACCTACGCCTTGCCCGTGACTTTAGTTACGTTATTATTTTATTACCTTTAGCTGGTTTTATTCTGGCTACCTACCCTTTGTTTGTATCTATGTTCCGCTAAAGATACGTTCGTGCGTATTGTTTTAATATTCTTGTACGGCAGACACGGATTTTTTTATGTAGTTATCAGTTAGTTTAAAATAATAACCCTAATTTAGGCTCAATCAAAGCTGTCTACATATTTTATAATGTCTTTTTGTTATAAAATAACACTACCATAATGCAGATTTATTTTAAAGCACATAGGTTACTTTTTACATTGTATGAGGGAAGCACAGTCTGCTGTCTGCTTACCTGGTTGAGGGTCAGTGTGTTTTACTGTTAGCTGTAGGTATCTGCCTTCGTGTTAAAGTTCAAAAACTACATATATTTTCTTTTTGTGGTTTATTTATTAAAATATTTATTATTACAAGATGAATATTAATAGTAAGACTTTAATGAAACAAATCTAAAGTTAATTATTTTCCTACAGCTATTGTACCTTCAAAGTAAAAACTATTATATTTAAGTACTAGATGGTCTAGACTAAAATTTCTATTTTATACTAAGTACGTTTTATGAAACGTGGACTTCAATTAGAAAAATTAAAAATGCGTCTACTAATAGTAAGCAAATACATAATTATTTAACAAATAAACAGCGAAATAGATCTGAATTAATAAAGACATGGTTATTTATTTATGATTTAAAAACAACTTCTGCTAGAAATGTGTTAGACTATCTTTCCTGTTAGTCTACTAAATGTACGGAACATGTTAAATGTGGAATCATTGTCTATATAATAATTAAAACAAAAATAATAATCAACACTTAAATAGATTTTGAATAATTGATGTGACAAAAATACTGCAATAAACGGTACTACACTATTCAAAAGAATAAAGTCTGATGACTTTGGATACAATTTTTTTTTATTTCACTGTTTCCTGTAACTTTAACTTGGTATTTACTAGCCTAATGGCAAAGCATTAATAAAGCTTAGTTCGTCAGCTTTGCCTTAACTCGTCTGGCACTCACGTATCTAAAAGGTGATGTGGTGCAGATAAGAATATATCCTCACTTAAATATTTGACCTACAGGAGATTATGAAAATTTGTTTCCGAGAGGTACCTACAAAATACTCTGCTCTTTTCAGCTTGTGTTTTCTCGTGTTTAAATATTCAATTTCATGTTTAGAGTATTTGTGGCGTCAGAATGGAAATATCTTGTTTCTAAATTAGTAGATATTGAAGAAGTTTGATGTTAAAAATGGTTTACACTATTCAGTACCTAATATAATTATCAATCAGTTTGTACCTCTCTGAAATTGTGTGCACTGTCCCCGGACCGGGTCCTAGTTTAAGCCTCGCTTTAATTAACCCTATCCCTTCGAAGATTTCAATTATAATTGTAGGTAGAAGGATTTATGGACAACGTTTATTAATACCGGAGTTACTGTCTGTGGAGAACTGTGGGAATTTTAATCTGGTGCTTCTAATTTACTTATCATTGCTCCTCTCATTGTTACCGATTTTGCACGTGTACAATCGGATGACAATATTGTTGTTATTTATTAATTAGCCTAAAGAAGTGTCCCACTACCCGACAAAGGCCTGCTCCCATCTCCACTCATCCCGATCTTGAGAATATTGATTTATTAAAATACTAGTTGCTGGTGGCAACTTCATCTGCGTTATGTGAGAGGTTAACGTATTGCCTGAATTAAATATAACCAATGTTACTCGCTGACAAAATGTAATGTTTAATTATGTATAGGAACAGTATGTAACAGAATGAAAAGCAAAGCCGATACCTTGTTGATGGCCAAGAGGAGTATGATGCAATGATATAAGTACTTTTTTCTCAAACATGCTATGTAATGTTTACGTTGTGTTCCTTAAAACAGGCTTCAAAATAAACCGTTGCAGGCCTAGGCCGGCAATGCGATCGTCTATTGTTTCATGTCACACAGCACCATGATGTTTATAGGTCTATGGCATCATAGCATTCAGCCATTTAAAAAAAAACTATAAGCAATATTTGCGTTTTGGTTCATTATGACATTCTGCCACTACGCTTATTTAAGGTAAGGTAAGATGGTGATGGTAATGGTGATCTGCCTAGAGAAATATTTCACCATAACATCATCATCACCATCATCATCATCATCCATCACTATCACCATCATCATCATCATCATCACCACCACCATCATCATCATCATCATCATTCATCACCATCATCATCATTCATCACCATCATCATCATCATCATTCATGACCATCATCATCATCACAATCATCATCATCATCATCATTCATCACCATCACCATCATCATCACCACCACCATCATCTTCATCACCATCATCACCATCATCATCACCATCATCATCATCATCGCCATCATCATCAATCACCATCATCATCAATCACCACCATCAATCACCATCATTATCAATCACCACCATCATCATCCACCACCATCATCATCAACATCATCATCATCACCATCACCATCATGATGACGACGACGATGATGATGATGATGATGATGATGGTGCATGTTTGAGAAAAACACTATACAAGCCTCGGCCGGAACAGGGGTTGCTGGCCTCGTATCATTCCGGCCTCGTGTACCACTCGGCCGTCAACTTAGATACTCGGCTGGCAACCCCTTAAGTCCCGGCCTCTGCAGTAATGTACTATTATTAACTTTTAAGAAAAATTTGTGTCCAAACTCCTGACCAGTGGTGGTGTAGGGGTTTAGCACGCAGCACGGAATGCTGAGGACCTGGGTTGGTCCCAACGCTGGTCTTTTTTCTGGGTTTTTCTGTGCATCCATTGCATGTTTCAGTTTGTATTTATTATGAAATAACTTTTAGTACTTTTTTTTTCGTTTGATCGATATGAAATTAGATTAAATATTAAGTAACTTTGTAGGTAAAGACATAGACTAAACGAACAAAAGTACTAAAAAGTTAGTAAAAAGCTTCAATCACAATTATAACACGTGGATCGCCGCTCGAAAAATGGAGCCATCAAAATAAGGCGTAAATCATTAATTGCCGTCTTTCACTCTCATACCGAAATAACGAAACTCGCATATTTTAGTATTGTGACTGTACGTTATTACTTAATTTTAAGGTTCATTTTACAATACACTTTCTTTTAGATCATCATTTCAGCTGAAAGACGTCCACCGCTGAACATAGCTTTTAGATATTTTGTTTTATTTCTTAACACCGTTGTCATGCGTTTTCAATGTCGTCATTCCATTTTTGGTAAAAAGTAACATACTACAAGAACCGGCCAAGTTCGACTCGCGCACGAAGGGTTCCGTACCATTATCTATAAAAACGGCAAATAAAATAACGTTTTTTGTATGGGAGCCCCCTCAAATATTTGTTTTATTTTAATTTAATTATTTATTTTTAAAGTGAATGTATAACTAAATATTCTGTGAATATTTCAAGCGTCTACCTGTTTCCGTTATCAATATCGAGCAAAAACGAGCATAAATATCACGTTTGTTGTATGGGAGCCCCCTTAAATATTTATTTTATTCTGGTTTTTAGTATTTGTTGTAATAGCGGCAACCAAAATACATCATCTGTGAATATTTTAACTGTCTAGCTATCACGGTTCGCGAGATACAGCCTGGTGACAGACGGACAGACGGACGGACGGACAGCGGAGCCTCAGTAATAGGGTCCCGTTTTTACCCTTTGGGTACGGAACCCTAAAAAACCGCATTTAAATCGGTTCACTCGTTTAAGAGCTATGATGCCACAGACAGACACGCAGACACACACATACACAATTGACATTCAATCATACTTCACTTGGCCATCAACTAGGTATCGACTTTGGTCTTCGTTCTGTTACATACTGTATATTATAGTAATAATATAAAGCGTGTAAAAATACACAATCATAAATTTTCTCTTCGTTATATTAGTTTTGAAAAATTTACTAAAAATTAGACAAAATTCTAGAAATGGGCCTTAATTAAGACTTGAAGAAGATATTTTTTGTACTAGGTTTTCGCATCAACCTACTTCGAAAAAAACTTCCTTAATATTTGTATTAGTGTCGTAGGATGAGATTTTGCTTTATTCATTTGGGTTAGGCACGGAACAGCAGTTTTATTAGAACATGCGTCATTGGGGCGGAAACTGGCCTTGAAATCACGGACACTAACCAAGCAATGTAATCAATAGGTACAAATCCAATAAAGAAACTATAAACCGTTGGTAGAATTACTTTACTGTTTTAGAAACATCCCAACCAACAAATTGGTCGTATAAAACCTGTCTTATGCGACTTTCGGTTGTATAATTGTTAAATAGTAGTAATTAGATAACTACAACGTTGTATAGCCGTAATTCCTACAACGATTTAGTCCTGCGACTAAAAGGTCCAATTAAATTAGTTGAGTAAACGTTTTTACGACTACTTTATACAACGTCGTATAATGGTACCAGTATATAGGTTAGGTAAACGTTTATACGACTGTATAATGCAACGTCGCATAATGGTGCCAGTGTACAGGTTAAGTAAACGTTTTTAAGACTGTATAATGCAACGTCGCATAATGGTGCCAGTGTACAGGTTAGGTAAGCGTTTTTACGATTTCTTTATATAACGTCGTATAATGGTGCCAGTGTATAGGTTAGGTAAACGTTTTTACGATTTCTTATATAACGTCGTATAATGGATCCAGTATAATGGTTGGGTAACGTTTATGCAACTGATTAATACAACGTTATAAAACAGTTAGATAAAGGTTAAGGGTTTGTTTAACCAGTGATGGTGGTCTACGTAACCTCAAAACGACTTCTATGTGATCGAATCATCGCTAAAATGTTAGACCTTTTTACAACAGAAGTACTTTGATGGTGAAGTACGAACCATTATACGACGTAATCGATTTTATGTAACCATTACAGAACTTTAAGCAGACCTAAAAATTATATAAAGGTCCTACAGCCATTTATTTAAAACTAACTACCATTTTGTCAACATCTGCGAATTCTGTACCTTAAACAAACGGGGGAGAAGAGCAAATGTTGGTTGCAGAAAATGGTTCCGTATATATTTTATTTTTAGCAAAAATATTTTAATTGCTTGTTTGTTATTATAAAATAAATGCTTATTTGTTATCTTTCTGTGATAAGCGCCTTCCTACATCAGATAACAGTTATTTTTTTGCTATTTTAGTTTTTTTTTGGAGTCGGTTCTATTTTGTTTTTATGTTTTTGTACTTAATTTTGCAAAGTAAATGCAATGCAAGCATACCGAGATACATAATATTATATTAATTCAATTACCTACTAATTAGTTAGTTATGTTCCTACTTATTAATTGATCTATTTTATATTAATAAGTAAACTTATATTACAATAACACACCGTGTTTGCTGGTTTGGTTTTATAATGTTTATTATCTCACGGAACTCTAAAATCGTTTATTATGGCCGACCATGTTGGTTTCAGAAACCGCATTACGCGACCTTTTTGTTCTAAAACCGATGTATAGAAGTTGTTTCTTAACTTCGACAAAATGGCTGGTATTTTAGTATAAAAACAAATTTGAAATAATTTCTACAATAATTCAATTTCAAAGAATTCGAGGGGGGTGCAAAAAATTTAACAAGAACATACCTATATATCATCATAAAACTAAACTTCCCATAAGAACTAGGTGCACTGTATACATTTCACTCACACTTTTACCGCGTCATTGTAAATGTAAATATTTAGTTTATGCCAACAGTGGCGTGTGGTAACATCCATCGCAACTATTAGAAGCTACGACTCCTACCCATACGCATACCCAGGAGACGTGGGTTCGAATCCCACCGGCGCACCCGAAAAACTTTTTCGCTTTTAAATAATCTTAGATTCGGTGAGCAGCCGTACTGCTAATAAAATAAATAATATTTGAATAAATAGATGTGGTACATCATTTCTTACGCATTTCCAATGTAATTTGCCAGTGTTAGCAGAGCCCTGCTTCTGAGTAAAATGTACGCAGTCTGGTATCATTTTATATTCGTCAGTTGGGACATCCCTTTTACACAGAAAAGAAAAAAGGAGCAGTAGAACGTCTCGGCAGCGTCCTTGTTTATAATTACCTACGCTGGCTCGGTACACAAACTCGCGATAGGGCTGCCACTCTTCAGTTATGTTTTGATAATGTCACATGAAATTTAAATTAGGGAAAACAAAAACGCATTTTACGTTACCTTTATTAAAACCACAAAACGTAATATGTTTTTAAACGGTTTTATTTAGTTTCATCGCTACGTATATTTGCTACCTACAAAAATAAGCCACGGAGAAAAGCGAAAAGTTTTATTGTTGAATTTAAGAGTATAAATTCCGACTGAGTTGGTAATCTAAAAAATTACAATTCCGGTTTCGATATAGATGAATTTAAAGCATCCGTACACCGAACAATACTGTTCATATTGTCGTGACATAGTTAATAGGTACGTAATAAATGCGCGTGAGTCCCGCGCCGACCGAACGTAACCGCGCAGCATCCCTGACTGATGGTTGCTAAGGTATGATGAGATTTCGTGTTGCGTAGGTATAACTCGCGTTCCGGCCGTTTGTATGGAGACGTTCTACCTGCTCCTTTTTTCTTTTCTTTGCCCTTAATGTTTAATTTGATTATATTTTTATTATTTGTTGTTGTAGCGGCCATAATTAAACATAATTGGTGAAGATTTCAAGAATCTAGTTAATACCATTATAAAGATCGAGTATAAACGCTGAAAAAAGGTAACAGGTCATGGTGCGGCCCGTGCCGAAGTAACGAAGAAGGTGGACTTACCCTTCTTCGCCGCCGACCTCGCTGAATGGCCACGGGTGAATTTATGCGAGGAGGCACTGAACGCACAAGTCACCGTTCTTTATTTATAATGATAGTTTTATATGATGCAGAAGTTCTTTTTACACGCGACACAACAGCTTAGTTTTTATTTATGAAAAAGAATATGGAAAGACAGTGAATGACATGTGCCGTGGCATCAGGGGCTTATGGTCAGCGATAGCCAGGCTTGCCCACCACCTCCTTGCACACGGCAAAACGGCGCAACCATTCTCCCGGCCTTGAGAACCTATGGTTGTCAACAATCAAAGACCTTACATTGAGGCAGAAGAATGATACGCATGAAAGGGAAGCAACTAATATGAATAACTTACATATACCTAATTAAGATGAATACTATTTAATCTACTTAATATGAAATAAAAGCGAAAGAGAAATAACTTATAAGATTATGCGTTTAAGAAAATATTTACTATGTTGGCGTTAGAAAATGTGTGAAATTGCTGTTATATTTCCAATATTCACTGTTAGAGTCCTGGGAAATCGTTGAAATCCTATACGATTTCTTGCATGGGATCACTTTGGGTCTGTTATTTTGTTTATTTGTCAGCTTCTCAAGCTTCCGAAACCGTGTTAAGTTACAGTTCATATTATAATTATTAGTGATGGGTGGGACTGAAGGACCAGGCCGTGTCTTGCATTGCAGAAAGCGTCGGCACTCTGCCCATGATGACATAGCCAAGCGTGGTTTCTAGAGCTGGAGGCGCGGGAATTGTTGATGTGCCGAGTCTTCGGATGCAGGAAATACGCGGCCACCAAGTAACAGGTGCGGAAACAACAGTGCCCCTAATATGACTTCTATTTCACCTGGAATGTATAGTCGGGGTAAGAAAAGGTCAACTTTCGTCACTTTTCGACCGTAACTCGTTGACATAGAGTCGAAAAGTGACGAACCTTTTCTTACCCCGACTATACCAACTGTCATCTGCTAGTGGTAACCCAGCTAGGTGTCTCATTTTGGAGGTATCTACCAATGCCATGGGCAACTTCTGGGTAATTGAGTCTACTACAAGCAGCTGCAAATCGTAAGTGTCATCCGAAAAGCGCGATTTAACTTTGAGTGAGACGTAACCAAGCACATTTGTGGCTAATGAGCCTAATGTCGTGATGATGGAGCGTTTTAACATTAAACTTTAGCTTCTTACAACAAGCGGTCGTAATCAATGATTTTGAGATGCGCTATCCAATATGCATCTAATAGTTATAGGGTAACCCTTATCTGTCATGGCATGAACTTTTGCAGTAGACAGAAGAACTTTGCTGCATGTATATGTGACAGAATCACCAGCGAAAGCTGGGCCTGCCGGCGGGCGCGGATGCGTTGGAAGCGGTTGCTGCGGCGGCAGTTGTGACGACTGCATATGTCCGCAGGTTGGCTGCCCGCATGGCGGTTGCTTGGAAGGCAGTTGCACGCAGAGCGACTGAGTGAAGGGCGACTGCACGCAGGGCAGCATGGCGGCGGGCGGGTGCGATGACGACGATTGCGCTGGCAGCAAGGGTTCTCCTATAGTAGCGGCGGTTAAAGGCGCGTTATTTTTAACCGAGTCAAAATGAATCAATGAGTGATGTTTTTGGTTGCATAACTTGCACCGAGATGATGAATTACAACGATAATTAGTATGCTTGTAACTTAAAGCAATTAGTGCAATATTTACTATTTCTTACAAAAACATACCTAACCTTAACTGGCAAGGATTTAAATCGCGGGCATTCATACATGTTATAATGATTAGTATCATTGCACACTAAACACTTTGAGTTTGAACTTAACTCGCCGTCAGTGATAGCAAATGAGTGGGATGTCAATCTTGATGATGTATGCGAGGTTTGTTGTGAGAATAACTCGACTGTGACGTATTAGCAGTCGTATTAGGAGTAGCGGAATGAGAAGATGAGACCATGGTAGATCGTTCTAAAACCTTGACCTGATGCCTTATGTATTCGACTAGGTTCAAACAACATGGCATATCATTTGCGTGAACATGAAGTTCAAATGCCTGCACTAATTGCGGGTCTAATCGTTTTTGCGCAAAATGCATAAAAATGAAATCAGCCAGGTCACTTATATCGAGCTGTTTTAACGCACTGATCGATGCCGAAAAACGTTCGATGAAATCGTTCAGTTGAACAGCCGTATTGGAAACTTGCTCCAGGTCTAAAATTTTGTTAAGGTACATTGTACCCAAAGCTCTCTTGTCCTGGTACTTAGTAACAAGAGCTTTCCATATTTGCGGATAATTTTCAGCGTTTGGGACAATACCTGCAAACACTGTCAGTGCTGTGCCGCTTAGTTTTCCCACAAGGTAATACACACGTTGAGCGTCTCTCTGGTGCGGGTTGTCCTGAATGTTTATTTTGAAAGATTCGTAAAATAAGCTCCACTGTTCAGGTTGCCCGTTAAAGCTCGGTATCTCTATGGGTGGTAGCTTAATACGTAAGTCGGTACTCTTAGGGCCTGTAACTTTTGTCTCCACACTAGACACGTTGCTCGTTGCTCTTCGCTAGTGCGCTGGAGCGCACTTGTGAGACATAAGAGTATATAGTTTCGAATGCCGACCATGTTGAAAAATTTGGAACGAATTTTGGATTTATTTCCATTTCCAAGAAGTTTGCTTCGTCACACATGTCGTAGAATTGAGAATACAATTTGTCCAGATTAGAAGTATTTGCTAAATATTCTTGCATGCTGTGCATTTCTGCGAAATTTTCTTTTTTAGACATGTCATATAAATTATTCATCTGAGCAAATATTGCTTGTTTTTTAGCTACAGTTAGTTATGTTTAATTTCTTTGCCAAATCCATTTTTTTTCAATTTTAATCAAAAACGAAAAATAATTAAAATGTCGAACTTTCAAAAACAAATTTTTGATGATTATATTACAATGTATGTAATCATCAAAAATTTGTTAGAAATTTTTTTTTGACAGTTCGACATTTTAATTATTTATCGCTTTTTTCGATTATATTACAATGTATGTAATATAATATACAAATTCTAATTATGAAGCGGTAAGGATACAGCGATGCGGGATGAGAGCAGTAACTTTGCTGTACACAAAAGCGATGCGGTGATAAAGGTTGTTTACCGATTCGATCTGGACCAAATGGTGCGGCCCGTGCCGAAGTAACGAAGAAGGTGGACTTACCTTTCTTCGCCGCCGACCTCGCTGAATGGCCACGGGTGAATTTACGCGAGGAGGCACTGGACGCACAAGTCACCGCTCGTTAGTTATAATGATAGTTTTATATGATGCAGAAGTTCTTTTTACACGCGACACATCAGCTTACTTTTTATTTATGAAAAAGAATAATGAAGCGACAGTGGATGACATGTGCCGTGGCATCAGAGGCTTATGGCCAGCGGTAGCCAGGCTTGCCCACCTCCTTGCACACGGCAAAACGGCGCAACCAGGTCATTTTGGTACAAATGACAGAATGCATAAAATGTTGAGATGTAACATTGTCAAAAAGTACAAAATGTTGGTGCCACCAGGTCATTTTGTATGAATATTTTAGGGGCAGAATATGCTTTGGCCAACATGTTACTTTAGTCAAAATGTTTCCAAAGCAGCATTCACTATGGTCTAGATGTCCTTGTGTCAAGAAGTTTTGAGGACAGAATACTTAGGGGCCAAAATGTACAAAATGTTATGTGCTCATTGACATTATTATACTTTTTGACTTTTAATAATAATTTATTCATTTACTCAGAAAAATACGTTCATATTGTTATTAAGAAGCATACAACATTTCTAACTAATGTTAGTAAAGTAATGGTAGTAATGGTATTAATATTGTTGTAGTAATGGTATTGTTATTGTTTTTTCCTATTTTTGTGTGAAAATCTTAATGCGGTTCACAGAATACATCTGCTTACCAAGTTTCAACAGCATAGCTCTTATAGTTTCGGAAAAAAATGGCTGTGACATACGGACGGACAGACAGACAGACAGACATGACGAATCTATAAGGGTTCCGTTTTTTGCCATTTGGTTACGGAACCCTAATGAATACCATGAAGAAATGAACTACGAAAAATTTCGTATTTGGTTTATCACCTTACTAGAAAATCTGAAAGAACCTTGCACCTTATCATTCCGTGCAGGTAAATAAGGCCCCATTGAAAGGTAAAAACAAAAGCGATATGGTTAAGTGGCTGAATGATAACGGGGTTGCAGCAGACATGAAAATGCTTAAAACGGAGCTCATAGATTTAGTTCAGCGTCATGAGCCGCCAACGCGCCTATTTATGCACTTGACGAAATGGCAAAAGAAAGGGGTCACCAGGTTCTTCGGCTTCCGCCTTATCACTGCCAATATAACGCCATTGAGTTAATTTGGACCCAAATTAAATGTAAATTTCAATTAAAAGAACTCTAATTGTCAATCTGAAAGTATATTAATATTTAGATTGGAGGTATTTATTAATGTTTTTTTAGGTCATGCTGCAATCTAAGACATAACACCGCTCCTCCATTAACAGTCAACAAAATGTTGGTATTACTTCAAGAGGTCATTGCCAATGTCAAAACGGAAGATTGGACAAATGTGGTAGGTAAACAAAACAAAAAAAAACATTTTGTCACATTGGGACCGTGATATTGACATCAACAATATAAGAGACACGTCGTTTATTAAAACATTGTCAAAATCAGACGATGAATCCAGTGAAAATACAAATGACTCTGACATTAGTTCATACTGTGATTCTAGAAATAAATAAAATATATTTTAATAAGTCATACCTACTTGTTCCACGTTGTTTGGTGGTTCCTCGAGAAACGAGATAGACTACATTATGACCGGCAAGAGACGGGTGGTTAACGATGTCTCTGTGGTGATAGATAAGATGGAAACCGGCAGTGATCACTCAATAGTCAGAAGCACATGGATAATTTAATACTGCTTGTATTAAAGATGCGATAGAGCGGAATAAATGCCTCAAAGTGTTCGTAAAAGATAGGTTTACATTTATGTCATTGCTCGCTGGTTGAAATGGCTACGAGCAGGACATATAGCACGCAGAACAGGTGGCCGTTGGAACTGAAAAGTTTTCGAGTGAGACCATGGAATAGCAAGCGCAGCGTGGGATGTCCACCAATGAGGTGAAAGGATGATTTGGTAAAAGCTTCAGGTTCAAGAGACCGAGAGAGAGAGAGAGAGAAGGAGAGAGAGAGAGGAGGCTTATTGAAGAACTATAGACCCATTTCACTTCTGAGCCATGTACGTATCACGAATCACGAATCGTCTCGCGCGCAAGTTAGACGACTACTTCCTGCCTCTCTAACAAGCCGTATTTCGAAAAGGCTTTAGCACCGTGGACCACATACATGCTTTGCGGCAGGTTATACAGAAAACCGAGGAGTATAACCACCCCCTTTGCCTGGCATTTGCGGATTACGAGAAAGCCTTCGATTCGATCGAGACTTGGGCTGTACTGCAGTCTCTCCAACGGTGCCAAGTGGACTACCGGTACATCGAAGTGTTGAAGTGTCTGTATTACGCCACAATGTCCGTCCGACTTCAGGACCAGTACGCTTAGTATACGTTTTACCTCACCAAAATACTTCTCGATCGCGTTTACGTAAAAAATTCAATTACTAGGGAAACATGGACAGCGTCTCCGCGCGCGCGCTTCCATGTTTCCATAGAATTGAAATTTTTACGTAAACGCGATCGAGAAGTATTGAAGTGATGGAAAACTTATACTAAGCATGCAGTACGTTTAGTATAAGTTTTACTTCACCAAAATACTTCTCGATCGCGTTTACGTAAAAATTTCAATTCTCTGGAAACATGGACGCGTGCGCGCGGAGGCGCTGTCCATGTTTCCCTAGTAATTGATTTTTTTTACGAAAACGCGATAGAGAAGTATTTTGGTGATGTTAAACTTATACTAAGCGTACAGATGTCGAAGCCCATTCTATTGCAGAGTCAGTCAAGGAGATGTTATTTCTCCGAAACTGTTCACCGCTGCACTAGAGGATGCGTTCAAGACTCTGAACTGGGAAGGGCGTGGCATCAATGTAAATGGCGAATACATCACTCACCTTCGATTTGCCGACGACGTGGTGCTTATGGTTGAGACCTTGGAAGACCTCTTGGAAGTCTCCGAGAGAGTTGATCTTAAATTGAACATGGACAAGACGAAGGTCATGTCGATCGCCCATGTTGTACCAACTCCCGTCGTAATCAGAGAGACTTTGCTCGAAGTTGTTGACGACTATATCTACCTGAGACATACAATACAATTGGGTAGGTTCAACTTCGAGAAAGAGGTCAATCGACGAATTAGCTCGGCTGGGCAGCGTTCGGGAAGCTCCGCAATATCTTGTCATCCAATATACTGCAGTGTCTCAAGTCAAAAGTCTTTGACCAACCAGTGTGTGTTGCCAGTGATGACTTATGGCACTGAGACGCAGCCGCTAACGAAGGGCCTCATAAGAAAGCTCAAAGTCACTCAGAGGGCGATGGAGAGGGCTATGCTTGGATTTTCTCTGCGGGATCGCATTAGAAATGATGAAATCCACGCAAGAACTATAGAATCGGTAGACTTAAGTGGCAGTGGGCAGGGCACATCGCTCGTAGAACTGAAGGCCGATGGGGCCGAAAGGTTCTCGAGTGGCGTCCGCGGACGGGAAGACGCAGTGTAGGTAGGCCTCCAACAAGATGGAGCGACGACCTGGTGAAGGTGGCGGGAACGCATTGGATGCGGATGTCGCAGGGCCGATCTGTTTGGCGACCCTAAGGGGAAGCCTATGTTCAGCAGTGGACGTCTTTCGGCTGAAATGATGATGATGAGTATCGGCTAATTTTCACTATCGATAGTATCGTTAGTTTCGATAGTATCTTTACTATCGAAGCTATCGGCTATCGATAGTGTCGATAGTTTCGATAGGACTATCTAGTACGACTGATTTTCAAAGCTACTAGACTATCGCTATCGCAACAACACTAGTACCTACGTGTCGCGTGCACGCCGCGATCCGTCCTGCTGAGAAACAAATATTGGTATAGATCACAATCAACAGTGAACTCTCTTCAGACAAGCTGCACTCCGCACTGGGCCCGCGTGGGAAATACGGCCCAAGCCCTGTCATTCTGAGAGGAGGCCTGTGCCCTGCAATGGGACGTAAAATATGTTACGAGTAAAAGGTACCTCGCTGAGTTTTCTATCAATATTTTCTTAAGGAATGTTTCAACCATACTTAACCTAAAAGTTAAAGGTAATTATGTAGCATTGGATAATTTATTGCAAGATCGTTAAGACGGATTTTTATTTCGAGTAAAATTTCCAGCATTCTGGGCAACATTTAAGTGCTTCTGTGAAGGACATGACAAAGTTTGTCGCTAACAAAGTTTGGTTAAGTACTTACAATTACTACTAGCTACTTTAACACGTACCACGGCTTGCAACTTTTACGATATTATATCTACGTACAATACATATAAGTGGAGTTGATACTTGCGCTTAGTGACAAGTATTAATACCTTATTCATCTCAAAAACAATAGGTACGACACATCGAATAGCATTCATGATTTAGCTGACTTTTATAACAGAAAATAAACCATTAAAAGCGTGCGCTACCGATGTAGATCAATTAATTTCAATTTCATGTCATATACTTAATTGCAATCCGATAATTTAGCAATGACTGACTGGTAATTTAACACGTGGAGAGGAGACTGATTATCACAATTTTGGATCCAACGAAGTACAAATCATAGAAAGCTATTAGCTGAGCTTTATTTATGATCTGAATTAAAGAAATTTAAGAAATGATAACCAAAGTACTTATATACAAAAAATTTAACCCATTAGGCACCGAGCACACTAGCGTTTTAGGCAAGCGGTTTCTCAGCGGGTCGGATCGCGGCGTACATGCGACGCGTAGGTACTAGTGATGTTACGATAGCGAAAGTCTATCGATAGTATTGTGATACTATCGTGGCCTTAAAAATCAGTCATACTATCGAAACTATCGACCCTTGACGATACTTTCAAAGTATCGATAGTGAAAATTAGGCAATAATATTGAAATTGGTCGATAGTATCGATACAATCGATAGCCGGTAGTTTCGATAGTAACGATACTATCGATACTATCGATAATGAAAATTAGCCAATATGAACTTGAACGATAGTATCGGCACTATCGATCATGTTCAATAGTATCGCCTAATTTTCACTATCGATAGTATCTATAATATAAATCGATAGTATCGACCAAGTTCGATAGTTTCGCCTAATTTTCACTATCGTTACTATCGATAGTTTTGCACCATGACGATATTTTCGATAGTACTATCGCATATTTCTCAAGGTCAACCTATCGATAGCGTAACTATCGCTATCGCAACAAACGACACTGGTAGGTAGGTACTAGGTACTTGGCTTGCGCGATGCGATGCTGCCGCGATTTTCGTATATTTGCCGCATCAGTTCCGCTGCGGTGATACACCAATTAGTATTAGAGAAAAAAATAATTTAAAATGTACTACGAGTAAGGTTTCATAAGAAAGTCAGAGATGTAAAGATGTCATTATTTCAATAAAGTAATAAATAAAAGCTCTATTTCATTCAGATTTCCAAAAAGAATAAACGTTTTTAAGTTAGTAATGGGTGAAAAATCGAAATTTCCCGATCATTTATAATAATAAAATTCTGGGGATCATCATGGACCAAACGCTTTCCTAGTCGGCCCAAGTTACTGAAGTCAGTTTGATATTTTGTACTTCGCGTCACTGGCTCAGGCAACGTGTTTGCGCATTTTTCTACCTTTCCGAACTAAAGTCTGAACAGAACTAAATTCTGCAAACGTCTAAGCCAATGAAGCGGTGCACAAATCTATCTGCAGTTTACTTTATCTCTTTTGCGTCTGCTGCTTGGCTATGGTGATGGTACTGATTACCTAGATCTTGCTGTGGAGCTACTTTACAAGCTTGATCGCATTTACAATGAGTGTGTTCGGTATATTTTGGGCTCTAAATACGACCACCTGCGTCTGACTTCCGTACGCAGCTAAAAAGGTTACCTATCAGTGATCGAATGAATATCTATATTATTTTTAATCCAACCTCTCTTCTAAACCTTTCTGAGTGCTCTAGCTATGTGGCTACCTGCGGCCAGCACCATTTCTCGCTAGCAGTAATCGACGGCAGCAAAAGTTAAGCGGACAGCTGCGATTTTTACAAAATTCACTTTTTTCATAAATACCTTTAAGATGACTTGTTTTATCATAATATATATTTTTCTCAGCCCGACATACTCGTACAGTATATTTGCGAATTTTCGAGAGGAACTTGAAGACATCTACAGGTAATATTTAAAATAGCTCTAAGTAGGTACAAGCGGACCTTTAGCCAGTTGTCCGTTTACTCGTTGGAATACCTACCATTAATTGTGAAAAAAGATATCAGTCAGTTGTTTCGTTCGTCGATGTGCTGGTAGTCAATATGAAAGCAGTAAAAACGCTCTAAGATCGGTTTTTAGACTGATACAGAACGTTATGTTGCATATTGATTTTCAAATGATAGCTTTTTGAGTTCCATGTAGTGTACTTAATAAAATTTAATTTCACTGTGCATAACCGGATAAGTGGTAGTTATCTCATCTAGGATTATTTTTGCCCCAACGTAGATACTTACAGATATGTACACTATTTCAGTAAATATACAAATATATTTACTGGCAATAAAGTATCTATAAAAATATTGCTTCTTATGAGCACTGCTCCAAATTTAAAAAAAATAGGTCCATATTAGTTTAAAATATTTTAAGTTTTTTTTCTTAATTCAGCTGTACTGTAAAATTTCAATCGTCTTTGTTGCCGTCGAGTCCCTTTGGCCTGCCCTTCCTTAATCTAGGAGGTTCTAGATATTTCTCGGTGCGTTCTCCTAGGCCGTGGAGTAGATAGAAATAGAAAATAATTTGGACGGATGAGAGTAGTTTTTCTTGACACGAAATGTGGAGCTGACGCAACACACATTACTGGAAAAATAAACAAAATAATCCCCATTCTGTCCTCTGGATAAACCTGGAAGATGGAATTCATATTGACATCTCAGGATCTATTATCATTGACGAGACTTCAAACACACATATATAGATATGTTTGTAGCACTAATAAGATTAATTAATTGCCCAAACTCTTATTTAAGAGGCTTATTTTTAGATAGAGAGAAATTATAACATTACATGATTTTGATAGATGTTGTTAGTTAGTCGTCCGTAGTAAGAGTGTTTCGAGGGAAGATGGCGGCCGAACCTTCCCCACCTCGTCCCTCAGCGCTGTCAAAACGCTAGGCAGTGTTGCCAGTGGCAACATGCTCCCCCCCATTGAAAGCTTGTCTTTCAAGGAGCTCCAGAGCACAGATTCTTGACACAGATCTTCTAATAACTCCGCCTTTAGTGAGTACATCGACGACTCTGCAAATACCATCTGAAGCCACTTCATGGGCGGTAGCTGATCGTCCATGATAAGTACTAGGTCCCCAATTCTGACGTTGGGTTTGTCCACCTTCCACTTGACACGCTGCTGTAGAGTCGATAGATAGTCCTTTGTCCAACGGGACCAGAAGTGCTGTCGTAGGAGCTCGATCAGCTGGTACCATCTGATGGTGACTCGCTCGGTAACAGGTGAAGGTAGTGAGGTCAGTGGTCGACCCACAAGGAAGTGCCCAGGGGTGATAGGAGTTAGATCAGAAGGATCGGCTGACATTGCAGTTAGGGGTCTCGAGTTCATAACTGCTTCAATTTGTGAAAACAAAGTATACAACTCCTCGAAGGTCAAGCTGGTGTTACCAGCGATGCGTTTAAGGTGGAATTTGGCTGACTTTACGCCCGATTCCCAGATCCCACCGAAATGTGGGGCGTACACAGGTGAAAATTTAAAAGTTATTCCTTCATTGCACGCGAAGCTGCCGACTGACACTTTACTAGATTGTAGCAGCCTGTTCAGCTCATTGTTTGCGCCAACAAAATTCTTGCCATTATCGCAGTAAATAGTATTAGGTTTGCCTCGCCTTGAGATAAATTTACGAAGGCATAGAATAAACGCGTTTGTGCTTAAGTCGCTAACAACCTCCAAGTGTACTGCCTTTGTCGAAAAGCAAACAAATATACATAAATAGCATTTCGATGACTTAGCTCCTCTGCCCTTTCTATTCATGATTAAGAATGGACCAGCAAAGTCCGTGCCACAAGTTTCAAATGGTAGTGTAGGAGTTACACGCGGTTGTGGTAGATTTCCCATTAGTGGGGACATAGCCTTACATTGAAATCTTTGACAAGTGATGCATTTCCTTACAGTTGAATTAGCTAATATCATGCCACCGATTGGCCAAAATTTATCGCGAATAGAATTAAGTAATAATTTCGGACCACAATGTAGAAGGCGGTTATGCTCTTTTATAAATAATAGTTTAGTAAAAACTATAAAACTATGAAAACTGCTTTTGTGGTGAGAAATTGGCTAGCAGTTGTTGCACAATTGCTGAATTACATTATGCATTATTGTAAAATTGTTGTAAAATTTGATATACATAGGTACATATTTCTAGTGATCGTACGCGTCCGTCATATTCAGCTTGGAGGCTGAATTTCTTCCAAAATTGTTACTTGTAATATGGACACTATTTTGTCAATGAGTCAACTCACCTTATTATTTGTCATGAGCTATGTAATGACTGTTTGTGTTCCAATAGACAAATAAATAAATAATCTTCGTTACTGTTCTCAATCGATGGCCTGTACTCGATGGGTAGTCAAACCCGGAAAGGAAATGTGCATAATAGAACAGTCGAATTGTACTCATGAACGGCAAGGTTTTATGAGGGTGGAAAAAAGTGGTAAGCTGTTTGTGATCTGTAAAAAGTAGGAATTTTCTTCCGCAGCAGTTGTAGAAAAACTTTTTTAGGCCCCAAAATAGAGATGTAGCTTCTTTATCTATTTGACTATACCTTTTTTCACTACTGGTCAATGATCGTGATGCAAAGGCTATAGGCCTATCTGAACCATCTGGTAATCGGTGACTGAGCACAGCTCCCAGGCAGGTCGTGAAGCGTCTGTAGCGAGGACCAAAGGTTTTGCAGGATCGAAATGTGTCAAAACTCTTTCGCTCACAATTTCTGCTTTGATCTTATTGAAACTCTCATTACGATTGTTAGTCCAGATTAATTGGCTGCCTTTTTTGAGTACATTATTTAACGGATAGGATATTGAAGCTAAATCTAGTATGAATTTGTTATAATAGTTCGCTATTCATTAACATTTTCTGGACGTGTTGTATCTGCAATTGTCTTAACCTTATTGCTGTTCTTATGTAATCCATTTTTATCAATAACATGGCCCAAATACTCAATACTTTCTTACATAAAATTACACTTCTCTTTATTTAATTTCAGATTATTTTCTTGTAGTTTTCGCAAAACGAGACGTAATCTGGCAATCAGCTGATCTTCTGTGGATCTTTGGATGGTTATATCATCAAAGAAACATTTAACTCCGTTGATTTACCTGAAGTATGCGATCCATAAACTTCTGCCATGTGCCACTTTTACGCCGAACATTAGTCTGTTTACTTTGAATGTCCCTTTGTGTGTACTAAGTGTCTGCATCATAGCTCTTTCATCATCCATCTACATGTGTTATTATGCTTGGCTGATATTTAATGTGCAAAATAATTTACCGCCGTTCATCTCTACCAAGATATCCTCTATGATGGGTATTGGGTACTGTTCGTCCCTAATCGATTTATTTAGAGTAAATTTGTAATCTGTGCATAGGCGTATGCTGCCGTTGGGTTTGACGATTGGCACAACTGGTGTGTCCCATTTCGAATTATCAATTTGTTTACATAATCGCAGTATAATGCATCATCTACCTTTTCTCTACGTGCATATGGAATGTGTCTTGGTTTTACGAAAATCGGCATTGCATCATCACGTAAAGTGACCTATGTAGTAAGGTCTAAAATTCGGCCAGAATGTCGTCGAGATTTCGCTGTTCTTCTGTTTTAATTTGTTTGTCAAATCTAATTTAATTAATCGAATCCATTCTCTACCGAATATGGCGTCTACATCTTGTTTGATGATGTACAACTTTCCTCGAAAATATTGATCATTGTATTTACATGTGACATAATGCCACTCCAAGAGGTGCAAAAATCTCAGTCTCGTAGTGACGTTTGTTTTGTAAATTTGACATCCTGTATTAAGTTTTCTAAAATCTTTATGTGAAAAAGATGATAGAGCAGCACCCGTATCAACTTCCATCTATGTATCGCTGTTGTTAATTAGTGTTGTTGCGAAAGCGATAGTCTATCGATAGTATCTTGTGCTACGAAAAATTAAAACAACACATAATTTTCGCAACACACGATGGTAATTTTATTTCAAAACTATAGGCCGAACGAATATTCAATAATGCACGTCACACAAAGAATTAATTTACAACCGTTTAACAAGAACCGGGTGCTAGATGTCGTAGGGCTATCGGAGATTATACAGTAAAAAACCCCCGGTCACGGGGTGAGGTAACATTTTTAAAATACAAACAGGTTAAACGCCGAGCAAACACGCATGTAAAGGTGCCAATCGTGGCTGCCGTACGGAGAAGAATCTCCCAAGCAACAGTGAATGATGTAATGGGTGTGAATATGATGGGGTGAATGGTCGTCGCCTGGTAGTAATTCGCCTGGCAAGCACACTAAATTTACAAGTTCACAAACTATGCAAGGTCGCAATCGCAAGGCGTTATGATCAACTTGACTTTCAATAAAAGGAGCCGAAAAAGCTCGCTATGGAGCGATACGTGGGCGGGCAGTGCGCATTTCAGAATTTTGAAAAAGGATTTAAAAAGAAATACTATTCGCCATGTATTCAGTCCGGAAGTAATGCCCTAGGCGGTCTGCGCGCCGTTTGTGGCCTTAGAATAAAAGTAGATTAAACAAGCACCCTAGTGATATAAGAAATATTACAGTGTACCGGTTCCGGGGTTATACGTTGGTTATTGGGGAAAATCGATTAAATACGTGGACTCGCGCTTCGTGCCATTTCCGTCCCATCCTCTCCGCGGTAGCGGTTCGGTCCGACGCATCGCGCTGGTGACAAGGACAGGTCCCTCTCCCGGGAAGCTACAACAAGATTACCCACAATAAGAACACCAGGCGTCCAGCCACCAGCTGGCTTCTTGATTATAAGGCGTAGCGGGACACCACAACATCTTGCTAGAAACTGGGAAGGACTGTTCAACCCTTCAACTTGTTCGACTGTGTCGAACGCTGGTACTGCACAGTTTCGCACTAAGCCCACAACTCGGGCGCAAACTTTTTTAAAAAAAAAACCACAACTGGAAGACGGGCAAAACCAACGTCTCCTAATGGAAAAAAGGCCCAATTTTAGAGTCTTGCTCACTCACTCTTCCCATCTAGAACCAGACGACAAAATTTCTAAATTTGACAAAACAAGCGGCCTGTTACCATGGCCACTTTCACTATAAAGTTCGAAAAACTTAATTGTACACAACAACCTACATGGAGCGTTTTCGCTGCATTTGAAACTCACATTCTCACACTTGGTCGATACTACCGATAGTATAGCCTAATTTTCATTATCGATACTATCGATAGTATTGCAGCATGTAGATATTTTCGATAGTACTATCACACTATTGACTATTTTTCAAGGTCAAAATATTTGTATAGCGAAACAATCGCTATCGCAACAACACTCTTGTTATAATCAACCCACCCACACTCCCACAACGAAAGCATTTTCCTTTTAAATCTTGAATTGTTAATGGACTGCCTTCTACTCTGTATTTAATTATTTTGCCTGCGACCAGCTTGAATTTTTTTCACCTACGGAATTGCAGTCGCGGTGTTCAGTAAATCCGCAAATTCTGTAATTTTCATGTCTTGTAGTATGTCGTACGAATATCATTATCATATAGCCCTCTTATAAACTGTAAATAAAAAGAGGGAATTGTCAAATATTGACATCTTACAATTTTTACAGATAAAATTGCAATCTTGAGCAAATGAGCAACACCAAATTATCGATAATTAAAAAAAAATCGTTTGGAAAAAATTACGCCAGGATTAAAGGACACGCCTTCGCCTAGCAGGCCGTGGCCGCAATCAATGACACATTATGTCTACTTCTGCTAATAGCCAATCTCTACCCACTTCTTTGGCGAACATAAAATGGCCTGATACTCGTAAAGGTAGGTATCTAGTCGTAGAATTAATCCTCTAGAAGGGTCACGTCACGTTATAGGTAGTCTTAAGGTCAGTAGGTACTAAAGTATGTACTTTGTAAATTATGTATTCACATAAAATATGTAGAAACTTAAATTACCTTAAAAAAATTAATTACGAGTACAAGTAAAATCCGTACTAATATTACAAATGCGAAAGAAAGAAAGAAAGAAAATACATTTATTTACAACATCACAAGACACATCATCAATATTTTACAAAACATAAGGCAACACTAAAGTTAAAGATAGAATGTGTCATTGCGGTTGCAAATCGGACACTGGCTCAGCATAATGCTGAGGCGTTTAAAACACCCCAGCGCTGATTTTCAGCCAGTACCGTTGGTGACACCCGGATCGCTGTTTAGATAGATAAATAAATAAACTGCACACTAATAGCTACATACATAAGACTACATGCGTAAATAAATAATTTGTAAATTGTAAAAGCAAATAATAATAACAAAATTTCTTGAACATAATTAGTAAGTATATCTCACTTGCCAAGTATACAACCCTGCGCGGACTAAAACGAAAAATGAAATAACCGAGACAATAAAAATCAAAGAAGTTTAGTGAAATAGTGCTGGAAAGGAGAGGAAATTAAGGTTTTTGCAATGACAACAAATAGCCTTTAAGCTTTCGCCCAAAGGTGTACCTGCTAGTCACACTAAGGATGGGAGAAGGGATGTCATTCCAGCACTTAGACGCCGCAAACCTAAAACTCCCTCGAAACGCCGCCGTCCGGTGCGGCGGCACAATAGCCTTAAGTCTGCGCAAACTTTTCAACCATGACATTTTTTTAAAAAGGTAGGAAGGTGTCTTGTGTCGCACTACACCGAACAAAAGAGTTGCAAGGTGCAAGCGCCTCCGATTGTGCATCTTAAGCAGATCAGCAGCGTTCAAGTACGGAGTGACATGGGACCGAGGAGGGACTTTGAAGCAAAAACGAGCACATGCGTTTTGAACTCGTTGGGGCATCTCTTAGAACGACCAAGTAAGCAACCATCATAAACGACGTCACAATAGTTCATCCTAGACAATACGAGTGATTCACACAGTCGGACACGCAAATCCACACTGAGGTAATCAAGTGTGTCTGTCTGTCTGCTACCTCTTCGCGCTTAAACGCCTGAACTGATTTAGACGAAATTTAGTATAGAGATAGTTTGATATCCTGTGAAGGACATAGGATAGTTTTTATCCCGGAAAGTTGCATAGTTCCCACGGGATAACGATAAACGAATTCTTTCCAGACGAAGTCGCGGGCAACAGCGCTAGTAATAAATAATTTCATTAGATGATGACAGTAAAACCCGCAATATATGTTTTATTATTACTTCAATTTTGTGTGTGTATAATGGCTTTTTGTAGGAAGTATAGACTTTAGTGGTTAATAAAATTTAGTGCTCTGGCGGCTAAAGTAACGTATTTGTTGTTGACCTTTTTTAGCGTGATATCACCAATTATTTTATTTTAAAGTTTTCTTTGGACATACATTTTCGGGTATACTTAAATTCATATAAATATATATACTAGCTGGTGCCCGCTATTTCGTCTGCGAAGTATATTTTTAGGGGTATAAGACCTACCAAATATAGACAAAAAAAATCATAAAAATTGGTCAAACTACGTCGGTGCAGTTCGATGACACACACTGTGACACGAGATGTTTATAATATAAGAGATAGATGTGTGTACGTGTGGGTGTCTAAATACTGCTCAGCTAACGGTACTTTAGAAACGTGTTCTCATTTTGATTTTATAACAATGGGTCATGAAGCTGTTCTAATTAAAGTTTACTAATCCTATCTTGTAGGTACGATTACCAGTCCCAATTGTTGATTTTCTTTAATTGAAGTCCAGAATTTAGTTTTTGGACCAAATTAGCCATTTTAACTTCTGGTAAGATTGCCTGCCTGCTTTCTTGGATGGTAATAATAATAATAATAATAGGCCTTTACATCAGCTGTGACAAATGATTTAAGTGGATGGTAAATCGTTCTAAAAATAATGCACGTAAACATCATTAGTTTGTGAAATCATTTATTTAATTCATTTCATCATTTCTACGTCTTTGATTTCATCCAGAATACAGTGAACCTGTATAGTACGTGTAAGTGTCGCACAGACGTAGCTGTGGTGCACGTTTAGTAGCGGAGCAGCAAGATGGCAATAGGTATCGCAGTTCATAATGTAACTGTCAACCTTAAGCCAACTTGATTGTGTAACGAAAATATAGAAAACTTGAAATTCATAATAATTATTAGTTGAATTTTAGTAAACTCAAGCACTGATTTGATCTCTCAATAAGCATGGATTTTGTAAATGAGCCCGTTCTGAAATATACACATCTACATTTTGTCGATGCCGTAACAAGAACGATAAATCAACTTGCCCTTTTGTTACTCGGGAATGAAATATCGTCGCAATGAACACTTCCTTGTGCAGGATCTATATTGCAAACCATAAAATTAAATGTGGCCTAATTTTAACAGAGATCAAAAACGGAAATAAAACTTATTGGTTTCGTTAAGTTATAATGTGGTCGTACTTGTGTAAAGTCAGCAAGTGGCTGGCAATGAGGATATTTAAGCTGCTTCATGTATAGTCGGGTAGAAGGTAACCCAGTGCTGCAAGATAAGACTAACCAGCTCGAGGAAGTAAAGTGGCCCTGCAGCACCTGACTGTTGTACGGCGCCCAAACAGCACTAAGCAAAACTGCTTAAGGTGGAAGCGCACGCTCTAGGCGCGAAGTTCAAAATTTTTACAGTTTTTAATTTATTGAGGGTAAACTGTTTAACTTCATATGGTATTTGCGCTTGTAAAACAGTGTTCTTTATATTATTATGTAAAGTTTTCTAAGAATAAAACTATTAGCTTGAAATAAAAGTTGTCAAAACGTTGAAAGTCCGAATTTCTACGTTTCACAACTTTTATATCAAGCTTACAGTTTTATTCTTAAAAAGCTTCACACAATAATATAAAGAACACTGTTTTAAAATCGCAAGTACCATATTATTATGAAGTTAAACAGTTACACCGTTTACCTACAATAAATTAAAACCTGTAAAAATTTGAATTTCGCGCCTAGAGCGTGCCGTTCCACCTTAATTCTCACAAAGCTCTATATAGCGTATTTTGTTTCTCTTATCGTTTTAGTTATGAGTAGGGTAATTCCAGGAAACAACACTGATATTTGACATTGACATTTTTATTCATAACTAGCTTTTGCCCGCGACTTCGTCCGCGTAGAAGTAAAAAATGATTCTAATAGGATTTTTAATTGTTTTTTTTTTCGTTATTAATTTTGTTATCCATAGCGTTTTGTTATTATTCGTTTTGTTTTATTGTCCATCGCGGTTCAACGTGGCAATGCAGCTAGTGAATTGGGCGCCTTTGTGACTGACAGCATTTAATGAATTGTATTTTATCTTACTAATATTATAAACGCGAAAGTTTGTAAGTATGGATGGATGATTGTTACTCTTTCACGCTAAAATTTCTGATGAAATTTGGCACACAGATAGTTTATAGTCTGGATTAACATATAGAATACTTTTTATCCTGGAAAATTGCATACCTAGTTCCCGCGGGATAGCGATAAACGAACTCTTCGCAGACGGAGTCGCGGGCAGCAGCTAGTATTGTGATAATTTAAAAATAAATATACTTTGATTATTATGTTCAAATGTATGAATACTTATAAAATATATTAATTTTTACTATAGTGTAGGGATTTAAAGGTTAAATAAACATGAAAATGAAATGAAATTTTATTATATTTTATGAACACGAAGCTCGGCCTTTGATCTGGTGAAAGAAAGGTACACGGGGGGTATAATCTTTTTCAAACGAAATTTTATTGAAATACTACACCTACCGCAGTATTTCCTTGTAAACAATATTTTTTGTTTTTCCTTCGGGTGCTAGAATCACCAGGCTACTCTGTGCGCTTACTCTGGAGCATGCTACATACAACTGGCCGTGGGAGAAGCAGCTTTCCCTCAAGTCCACTCCCGCTACCTTAAGAGTTTGACCTTGAGCTTTGTTTATGGTCATTGCGAAGCAGACTTTGATGGGAAACTGCACTCTCTTGAATTCGAAGGGGTAATTTGATGGTGTTAGGGGAATCCTTGGAATAAATACAGACTCTCCTCGAGAACAACCGGCCAGTATAATTGCCTCGATTACATTACGATGCAATGTTTTCACTTGCAATCTGGTGCCATTGCATAATTTTGGTGGATTTATATTGCGCAGCAACATAATTGGCGCGCCAACTCTCAATTTTAATATGTGAGTCGGGAGACCGGGAGGCTTCAATGTGTTCAGGAACTCGACCGGATAATGAATGGCATCATCGTTGTTTATCACTGAATCGATGGATTTATATTGATATTCGACCCCTTCGAATGATCTCAAAAGTATTTCATTTATGATTGAGGCTTGTTCGTTTTTTGATGCTAGGATGGCACGCTCGCATAACCATTCTGCAGGTTTATCGTGAATATTATTAATGTTTGGGTAAATTTTAGCTATAAGCTTTTCTACAGTGGAAACAATTGTACATAACTCTGCAGGGAGAATTATATTATTATTCAGTTCCGGGAAATCACCATTTCCTATTTTAAGCAACAGGTCTGAGAACTGTCCGGCAGTAACATCTCGCCTCAGATGGACTCTCATATTTAAGGTAAGGGTCAGTTTTGTCACTGAAGGCCACAAATGAGACCGCTTCAAGCACGCTTTAACTTCGTCCGCTCGCGTTCCTCTGGGAACTACTGGTAAAGTCTGACGGAAATCGCCTGCTAACAATACAGTAACCCCTCCCATTTGACAATTATTATTTCTAATATCTTTTAAAGATTTATTTAGGGCTTCAAAACCCCCTTTATGAGCCATAGTACTCTCCTCCCAAACAATTAATTTCGTTTTGCGGAGTACTTCTGCCATATTACTTTGTTTGGGTATATTGCAAAGTGGAGTTTCGGTTTGTATCAAATCGAGAGGAAGTTTAAACGCCGAGTGTGCAGTTTTACCTCCTTCCAGCAACGTGGCAGCAATTCCGGACGATGCGACCGCTAAGGCAATATCACGATTGCTTCTCACTTTGGCCAACAGTAAATTTAATAGAAAAGTCTTGCCTGTTCCACCAGGAGCATCCAAAAAAAAGATATCACCTACACCTGCGTCGATACTGGAAAGTATTTTATAGTATATATGTCTTTGTTCATTGGTTAAAGAGCCTTCACTACTTGACACCACTTCTGCTAAGTAATTGACATCGTAACTCGTTTCCTTGAGGTAGTCCCGGTTATTGTGTAAGCCTTCAGAATTTTGAGGCTGAGGCAACCCGTACTGCTGGAGGCTTTGTCCTCCTAATGCCAATACAGCTTCTCCTATTGTGACCAGGCATTTATTGTAGATTTCATCAGCTAAATGTTCATCTATAATGCCAGAAAGCCTTTCCACTTGTCGTTTGTAGTCTTCTGATAGGTTATTCCTGTATTTTACCCAAAGACTTAGTGCGTCTGTAATCTGACAGAATGCCAGCATTATAGAAAAAAGTTCACGTATTTTAAAGGGTGACTCGCATAAGGCTGCTTCCTCTAAGGCAGAATCCCAATGTTTGTCATCCTCTAGCAAGCCAAGTTTCATGCAAGTTAATTGAAAAGTTGGTTGGAGGACACCGTTGATAGTCTTCAAGTCATCGAAGGATGATGGACCCCTAACCTCGTGCAGAAGTAATCGAAGATGGTAACACTCGGTGTTATTTGGGTGAACCGTGTACACTCTACCTAGGGCGTGGTCTTTCATTATTCCTGGCCAGCCATCTACGGGTTTTCCTCTTTTCCTTCTCACAAATTTATTTTTTTGCCACACAAAATATGAAGGTACTTCCGCATATAGAAGGGTTTTAGCAAAATCATCTGTTTGACATAAATCAAAAAATGCTAACAGTGTCGTTTTTGGTGGGCTATTAACTTTTTGGGCGAGGTTATCGGAATTAAAATAGATTCGTTGGCCATTTTCAAGGTGTACAGCTAAATGTATGACTGCGGGAAATCTTTCATGTATGGAAAACCCTAAAATCCTCCAAACTGCCTCCGAACTACTCAAATAACGCCCACTCTCATATAATTTAACTTCGTCCTTTTTGTTTTCTAGCACGAAAGCCGCCTGATCACTGCCTTTATTAATGTATTTACAAATGTACTTTATCGATTTAACAGAATTGCAAAATTCTACATTAATATGTGCCTTAAATGTTCGTGTCAGAACCTTATTATAGGGGACCACCCACCTGTTGTCTATTTCAATGTCTTTTAATTTAAGCGTGAAGCCACCGTCGGTTGGAGACCGTCTTCTGTACTGTGGATAACCATCGTCACCTGTCTGTGTATCTTTTAAAAATTGTCGGGGATATCTTTTGCTACATTTATTATCTTTCATGCAGGGAGAATTATTATTAAGGTTCCCACACGGACCGTGTATCATATTGTTTTTAATTATGTCGTATAAAATAGGATCTTCATTTGGATTTGGTATCTCAGCACATATAAGTTTATCCACCATGTCCGGCGAAATGCGGTTAACCATCCACAACAATATGTGTATGTGAGGCAGACCTCGTTTCTGCCATTCGGTAGAGAACATGAAACAACGTACCTCTCCAAATATTTTTCCTTTAGTTAGAAGTGCCATTATTTTTTTAACTTTGAGGTGAAAAACCCTGGCTATTATGTCGTGTCTATCATAACATTTTTGCCCAGGTAAAAGCATCTCCGTGATTTCATCCCATCGAGGATTGCAAGTAAATGTTATAAAGAAATCGGGACGACCGTAGTGACGCACATACGTCATGGCGTCTTGTGTCCGCGCATGCATATAGCGTGGCCCCCCAGTAAAAGACGAAGGCAGCACCACCTTTTGACCCAGCTGATCAGCATCAACGTCCTGTCTCCCTATTGCATCTTGCAAGTGTATATAACTGTCCGCTCTAAGCTGCGCCTGATTGTTCCTAATATAACTCAACCTTTCCGTCTCGATTTTTGAAAACATGTCGACTAAAAACTGGCTAAACAGCGAACGGAAATATAGCAGATGATTATCTTCTCCTTTCCTAATCATTATACGGTAAGAATAAAAACTTGCAGCTGATACCATTTTTTTAAGCGGTTGTTTGGTCTTAGGATCGTACTGGGGTATAGAAATGGAGTATCCATCCTCGCCGTAGCAAAACAAAAGTGGGTACTGTAATGCATCGTATGAGCGATGGATTTCACTTATACGATGCAATGTGTTATCATGGCTCTCAATTACAATATCTCGCTTAGAAAATTCCTGTCCAACAATAACTACAGCAACTTCATTTGACGTAGGTTGATTATACCGTCCACTGTGGCCATTAGTAGGCTTTCTTTCAGCATTTATAACAACTTTAAATGTATTTGGCGTAGCAGATACTTTGTCAAGGGCTAGTTTTAACTCTCTTACGTATACATTATGAGTATGTAGCATTTCTTGTAATTGCCTTACCAAGCAAGGTTTTACGTAAAGAAAATTATTGCATCTCAATTGAACTTCTCTATCGTCCTCACCAACAAAATATATCTGTAAGAACTGTGGTTCATTCTGGGGTGGCGGAAGCAAACTTCCAATCAAATAATACACCTGGCCCTGCACTTTGAATGTAGGCATAAAACTATCCTGTATTATCTTTTTACTTCCAAATGAGGTCATTTGAAAACAACTATTATAATGCCTTATGCCAGCCACGAAGTGATCATGCTGAGGGTGGAAATTTTTTATCAAACAGTAAAGAAGATCTGGAAGCTTTTGCAAAGGTTCGAGCTGGACCTTTCCGGAATCGCAGCACATACCCACAGGTTCATCTTTGTACTTGAGAGTTTTACACCACTTGCATTCGATGTTCATCGGTCCCAAAACAACAGTTTTATCACTATCGTACGGTATGTTACTATCATAACTCAGTCCAGAAAAGGCTTTAGAATTCCAAGGTCGTAAACGTCTTTCAACTCGCTGTCCTTCATGATTTCGTTCATATCGTAACTGTTTTACTGTGTGAACTTCGGGGTGTTTTTTCTGATAATTAGCTGCATGTTTACGATGATTAGAAGGTTCGTTTTGATTATATTTTTTTCTTGCATCTTTAAGTTGCAATTTTCTGACCACATTGGTAACCCTAGCCCTGCGTTTCTTCGCCTTATTTTCTTGCGACTTATTTGTCAAACTAATTTCATTTTGGACTGACTCTTGGAAAGTGAATATTGGAGATCCTATGCAATTATTCATGGACAAAGAAGAAATTAAGTCTGACTCACATTCAGATCCAATAATTGTGTAAGTTGGCGAATGAAAGTCTTGCACAGCATTACAAATTGGTGAAGGTTGAGTAAACGTCGGAGATACAACTTTTTCAATGCGTCGTTTTTTCGCCTTATTTTCTTGCGACTTATTTGTCAAACTAATTTCATTTTGGACTGACTCTTGGAAAGTGAATGTTGGAGATTCTATGCAATTATTCTTGGACAAAGAAGAAAATAAGTCTGACTCACATTCAGATCCAATAATTGTGTAAGTTGGCGAATGAAAGTCTTGCACAGCATTACAAATTGGTGAAGGTTGAGTAAACGTCGGAGATACAACTTTTTCAATGCGTCGTTTTTTCGCTATTGGACGCTCATCAGTGTTATTATCACTATTGGCATCAGCGTAGGCATCAAAGTGACCATTAGAAAGATCTTGGGAAAAACGTAACCTTTTGATAGGTTGGTCTTCTGTACCAAATTTGGCATATAGGGTAAGTCCAGGATAGATGCCCCACTTTTTGAAATAGCTTTATAATTCAAAAACTTAACAAATTATAGCATTGCGTCCAATGCGTATGATAACTATGATCCTTAATCTATTATTTTACTGTACTTGTTTTAATATAAATCGTATGGATTTTGTGTAAATCGTACTTTTTTTGACCCCTTATAAATGGGATAGGTGCCTTCCGTGGGGGATAGACGACTCGTCGCAAAAATGAGTCACAGGATAGATGCCCTTTGAAATTAAACAAGTTAAATAAAAGTTATCAATCTTTTATATTCATTGAAAATTCGCCAAGTTTGAATAGTATGAGCCACGAGCCTCTTGTCATTTTAGAACCCTTGTACTGGATGTTTTACTGAAACAAATTATAAAAGTTCAATCAATTCCATATAAAATGTGATTTTGCTTCTATTTGCAAATACCTACAGAAAAAACTTCACTAAATACCAATCAACATGTACCTACTACATAACTACCTACCTAGCTAGGGTCAATTGATTTTCGTAATTTTTGGCAAAACGTCGTCTTAGTGTTCTAGACGGTATTCCATATATGTTCTGGCTTCTTCGTTGACTCCTTTTTCTCCCTTCTTCATTTCCTCGAAGGCTGCTAGCAAGCTTTCTTCAGTCCAGGCGACGTTACGCGGGACTAATATTTACGAGGCATTTCGACCCTCTGCAACATAAAAAATATTTTTAACAAGTTGAGGATAGATGCCCTTAGGGGCATCTATAGCGATCGAAAACGGGGCAACTATACTTTTCGCAGAGGATAGATGCCCTTTTCGATAAAAAATCAAGTAATGATAAAATCACTATAAAATATACTAATCCATGCAGCCTAAACTTCAGTGCAACCAAATGAGTTAGTTAAAAGCGCAAATTATAAGCCAGTCTAAAGTTATTCAAAAACAAATACTTACGAATATAATTTTCACGCTCTGCGAGATCTCGCCGCGGAAGGTTTTGGCACTCATGGTCTAAACGCGTTCGCTCTTGCTCATGATAGCAGCGGCCCAGAGGTTTGCAGGGAGGGGGCTTGCTATCATTTAGTGGAATTTTAGTCCCACAGCCTTGCTACTAGTAGAAATTGAAATCGAGGCATCTATCCCACTGGGGCATCTATCCTGGAATTACCCTAGGTTGCCATTTCGATACACTTCAAATACAAATGGGTATATTTGACCGGCTGCAACTAACTCGCAGAAACTGCCATATGTAGAGTGTTGTATCATATCTAATGTATACTCTTCTTTTGTCCCATGATTGTTGCCATGACGGTCATGAGACATAACAGCAAATTCATCCCAATTATTCGTCACATGTCGCACAATTTCTTGAAGAATATCCGTTGAGCGTTCTTGTGTGCCGTACAACAAATAAGAAAACGTGCGGAAAAGGCATGCGCCATCCCCCACTATTGGTACAACAGTAAGGTTTATTAATTTCCCATTGATGTTAACCACCTCAGCTCCCATTTTTAAAAATAGACACACAGATGAAATGAAATTAATTACACTTAAAATATTGTAATGAAATAGTGACAACGAACTTCCAAACAAATTATACAGCAATCGCAAATATTCGCTAAGTAAGGTATAAGGTAAGTTTTTCATTCAAATATCCAAGAACAAATAAAATTGAAATTTCGAATTCTAAACCGATTTAAATATTGTTTTTTTTTTCGTATGTTTTATAAAGCTGCGTTTTCACTGAGGGCTGATTTTTCAATAAACGCATAAATCTCATCAACTGGTTAAATTATAGAATAAGTTGACTAAATAAGTTGACTGACAGCACTGCGTCAGTTGCACACTGTATGCATGACGATACAATTTAGCCGCTTTACACGTTATCCGTCAGATAATATTTATTCAATGATTGAAAAATCAGCCCTAAGTGTTCTGAACAGTTCTGAGCGAGCGAACGTGTTTATTCAGTGATAATCGGCTGTATGCTTAGTATAAGTTTTACTTCACTTCAATACTTCTCGATCGCGTTAACGTAAAAATTTCAATTCTATGGAAACATGGAAGTGCGCGCGCGGAGACGCTGTCCATCTTTCCCTAGTAATTGAATTTTTTACGTAAACGCGATCGAGAAGTATTTTGGTGAAGTAAAAACTTATACTAAGCATACTGTACGCTTAGTATAAGTTTTACTTCACCAAAATACTTCTCGATCGCGTTTACGTAAAAATTTCAATTCTATGGAAACATGGACGCGCGGCCGCGGAGGCGCTGCACATGTTTCCCTAGTAATTGATTTTTTTACGTAAACGCGATCGAGAAGTATTTTGGTGAAGTAAAACTTATACTAAGCGTACTGTGCATTCGCTCGACATTATACGTGTTCGGTGGGTCTCCGATCTTTGTTTACGATTTTGTTATAAACAACTGTTCTCTTTCCTCATTGAATGAAAACGGACATTTTCTATTTTGAGCGAACATCGGCAAAACCGCAATCATATTTGCTCTAAACAAATGTTTGTTTAGAACACTAAGTGAAAACGCGGCTTAACCAAGATGTCTAGTCCTTACCATTTCAAATTTCGAACTCTACGTTCCTATGAAGCCGTGTCTTCGGATCGAGTATTCAAACATGTGTCAAAATAAAATGTAATTTAAATCAAAAGCACTAAGGAGTATTGATATCAACTTCGAAGTAAATCACCCCCAAAATAACTTTCTACTCCTTTTTAACCCCGTCAAGGGATGAATTTCAATAAAATACGAAACACGTCTTCCATCAATTCTGTTAAAGAATGTTTATGCAAAATTTGATGTAGATTGGACCAAGGAATCACGTTGTCCCATACAAACTTTGCCCCCCTTTTTTACCCCCTTAGGAGTAGAACTACGAAAAATCCTTTCTTATCGGATGCCTACGTCATACAAAGGACACACCCTCCAAGTTTCAGGTCTCTACGATCAGCGGTTTAGGCTGTGCGTTGATCCGTCAGTCAGGACAAAGGATTTTATATGTATAGATAATTAGGAGGGCAAAGGTATATTATGATGATATGCCTTACTTCGGATTTTTTGAGGATTTTTGTGAATATTTCGTTAAATAAGTAATAAAAAAAATCAAAAAAAAATATGGAATGGAATACTTAAACACAAAGCTCTAAATGGTTGTCGGTACTTTAGTAATTATTTAAAATTGAAATGTTGTGAATTATCCATTGCTCGCGTTCCGAATCTTAGCTGCAGATTGCTTAAAATGTACAAAGCAAAGAGAATATAACCACTAAGTTTTGTACAAAGGTTTTACAACCACTGTGTTAAAATAGTACATTGTGCATGTAGGGCCGTAAGTAGGGGACTCGAGTTTGTAATCCCCTTACTGCCCGTGATACACACAATGATTTTCATCACATTGCGAGAAAAAAAATCCAAAAATTAAATTAATTTGTCTCTAAACACTTAAATTGAATAAAATAATGGCTACGCGCCAATACAGATTGTCACTTTTTTCGAGTCACCTATCATAGATAATGTAAACTGTGTTTAGTTTAGAATTCGAAAGGTCATACGGCCAGATTCTGCCAACATGTTTAAAAAAATATTTTTACTAAAATTATTGCAATTATTTTAGTTTATAGTTTTAGTTTTATTTTATGTAATTTTTAATTTATAATTATCTCAAACTATTGCAAAAGTATATTATTAATGTTGGCTGACTGGCAATCAATAATTTACTATTGTCTATGAAATATAAAAATGTAACGGAGAACACGTCAGTGTCTTGTTGGGAAAAAGAGTTCCAAAAAAAAATTGTAAGATTTTTAAGGTGCAAATAAACGTATATAATCCGTAAAGCCGCAGTGTTTCCTTCTCTAACATTTGTGGCGACCGTGACAGAGGAACAATGGACCGATGTCTTCGAGAGAGGAAGCAGTTGCGGCGGAAATTCACGCAAGCTACAAACACACTCGAGACGAAGCTAAATGAAGCTCAAGCAGGAGTGGTGACAATCGAGCTGAAGACGGATTTTGAGTACCTTACCGATGTGGCCGAAAGAATGTTTATAAACGATAGTGCCATACAGAACCTCGCGCTAGATTCAAAAGAGGAATATGATGAAAAGGATTTTGAAAAGCTCTTTGATGAGGCGGAGAACTACAAACGAAGGTGGATGGCACTACGATTACGGTATGAGCAATTTAGTCAAGAGGCCAATCAAGAAGATAAGCAGTCGCAGATTGGGTCAGCCGCAACAGTCCGTAGCTGTAGGAATCTCAAGCTACCCAAACTGGAACTACGGAAATTCGATGACGACCCCAAGAATTGGTTAGGCTTCTGGGGCCAATTTAAGAAAATTGACGAGGATACTGATCTAAGTAACGATGACAAATACCAATATCTCGTTCAATCAATGAAAGAAAACTCAAACGCACGCGAGTTGGTGGAAAGTTTCCCTCCGTCCGGCACGAGCTACCGCAAAGCTTTGGAACACTTGAAGAGCCGTTTTGCCAGGGACGAGATATTAGTGGAGACTTACGTACGCGAGCTGCTGCGACTAGTGTTGTGTCAAGCTAAGGGTGAATATTTATTGGACACTAGGTCGTTGTATGATAAATTAATGACATATTTACAGGCTTTAGATGCGTTAGGTGTAACAAAAGATAAATACGAGGCTATGCTTTATCCTTTAGTAGAGTCTGCCCTTTCTGAAAATATTTTGCTAGCGTGGGGTAGGTCTCAGGTACAGGGACCCAAGCGTTCAGATCAACTAAGTCGCCTTTTAGTATTTTTAAGAAATGAAGTTGAAACTGAAGAACGAATAAGGCTTTCCAGGTCCGAGTTCATCCCCAGGTCGTCGATTTCTTCGTACAATAACCCTCGCGACAGCATGCCTAAGATTACGCCTACAGCAGCCTGCATGGTGTCAACAGACGCAAAAGACACTAGGAAAGTTGAAGGTAAGGAGCAAGTTTGTTATTTCTGCGACAAAACTTCTCATACCACTTTAGAATGTAATAGAGCGCATAGTTTGACGTTAGACGAGAAAAAAGAAGCGCTGAAAAAACACTCTGCCTGTTTTAATTGTCTTAAAAAAGGTCACATGTCGAAATACTGCAAAAGTAGTATTTTTCTGAAATGTCTGTCATGTCGAAAACGTCACGTTGTCATTATGTGTCCAGAATTGCATAAAACTAGAATTGAAACACCGAAACAAAATTCAAACCAATGTTTGTGCCTGAAAAATAAAACTACATTGTTGCGAACATTATTCGTACGTGTAGAAAATAATGGTAAGGCAAAGAAAGTTCGCGCGCTACTCGATAGTGGTTCACAGCGGACATATGTGATGAGTAGCATTGTTGACGAGTTGGGACTGAAAGTCATTGGTACTGAAACGCTGGGGCACGCGTTGTTTGGTGGAGTAAAAAAGCAGTGTCAACTCCATCGTCGTGTGCAGTTACAAGTAAGTAGCCTGGATAACTCGTGCACTATCGAAACGACCTGTCTCGAACAAAACAAATTATGTGGCGAGCTACCTAAATTAAATGATTACGAATTATACCGTAAATTACGCGATTTAAACGTACATTTAAGTGACTTAGATTGTGACGAGACAGAGATAGGGTTACTCATTGGGTGTGACTACTTAGGTTCCATTATGGTGGACTCGCAAACTGTACTTCTTGGAGATAGTCTTATAGCTCTTAAAACGAAATTAGGCTGGGCTCTCCAAGGACCGTTAGAGTCAACTAAAGCGGGAACTAAGACTCCCAGATCACACCAGACCAATACAATATATTGTTATCCACAGAAAATATGGAACATGGAATTGCTCGGCATAACAGACCCTTACGCGGAGAAAGAACAACAAGTGATTGAGGCAGAGCTGTTAGAATCCTTCAACAATGAAAGAAAAATAAACGAGGAAGGAAGATCTGAAGTTTTGTGGTCAGGAAATATTCCGAAGATTGACACAAACTATAAGCAAGCGGTGCCAAATTTGAAGGTGGTGACAAAGAAGTTGAAGAGGTCAGGAAATTCTACATATATTAGCAGTGATCCAGAATATTTGAGGCCGTTAACGCCAAAGCCTTTTTTGCATGGATTACCAAATAGTAGCGTACCTGATTTAGATCAAATCGACTAACGATAAAGTTACCTACAAAAGTTGCGCAATGATTTTAGGCAATGTTTTAAAAATGAACATGTTTCTTTACGAATTAGCAGAGTTAAGAAGAAAACTTTAAAACCGCAAGTAGGTGACATTTTGCTTATGGCCAGTTGGGATCGTAACAAAAGTGCAGAATCGTAACCGAAGATTCGTGAATCTGAGAACTATGTCCGGGGACAGCACAAGACACACCCAGAAGTCGTACTTTCTGGAAATGACGGCAAGTAATACATAGGAGTTACAGGTAAGTCAACATTGTATTTTGATAAGTTAGTTTTTTCGAACTTCAAGTTATCTCTGAACGCTTGGCTACTCTTGTAACTGAAACCTACTCACACATGTATTATGTTTGTAGCGTTCTATTGTTTTTATTGGTGTATAAAGTACTTGTCGTCTGATTTTTGTGTGTTGGGAGGGGTTCTCCTTTTAGTTTTTATTATTATATTCACGTTTTTTCTTTTGAGTGGGAGGATGTTGGCTGACTGGCAATCAATAATTTACTATTGTCTATGAAATATAAAAATGTAACGGAGAACACGTCAGTGTCTTGTTGGGAAAAAGAGTTCCAAAAAAAAATTGTAAGATTTTTAAGGTACAAATAAACGTATATAATCCGTAAAGCCGCAGTGTTTCCTTCTCTAACAATTAATAAAGATAAGTTTTGTGTTGTAAAATTTTGGTTATAGCTAAGTTTTAAAGATCTATACCTATAAAACAGTACCGTGACTGACTGACTGATTGGTGACTGACTGACAGACAACGCACAGTTTAAACTACTGGTGCTAGAAACTTGAAATTTGGCACACATGTACCATCGCCCCAGACGTCAGATACCCATTTTCAAAACAAATTTGCTTGCAGCCGTTGATGTTTATTGCTATGGATTGCTATGGACAGATGTCTAGCCACTGCACGCAAACTGGGCCTTTAAGGTGGTTATCTGGCGCTTGGGGCGATAGTACCTTGAGTATTGTAGAGGTGCACTAAGGAAGGATTTTTCGAAATTCCCACGGGATAGGGAAATATCTAAACTTTCTTTGTTTCTTTGTTTGTAGGTGAATCTCTGCAACTATTGAGCCGATTTTAAGAATTCTTTCATCATTAGTAAGCTACACTATCCTTGATTGACATAAAAAACTTTTTCTCAAACATGCTTTGAAATGTATGCGTTAATGTCACGAAATGAAGCCATGAAGTTTGTTGTTTATGGCTCCCTACATTACTTCTTGGCCTAGGCCATAAAAGTAAGTATGAAAAACCATTATTGTCCGCTGCTGTAACTTTTTAAATTTACTTACTAACACTAAACTGACAAAGAAAAAATTACATACAGCCAACTTACGACATTAAAAAAAAATCTATCTTCTTTTATTTCTATAAAACCGCCTAAACTACTGGTGATGGATGGATGGATGTATGGATATATGGATGTATGGATGGATGTATGGATGTATGGATGCACGGATGGATGTACGGATGGATGTATGGATGGATGGATGGATGGATGGATGGATGGATGGATGTATGGATGGATGGATGTATGGATGTATGGATGGATGTATGGATGTATGGATGTATGGATGGATGTATGGATGGATGTTTGGATGGATGGATGTATGGATGGATGTATAGATGTATGGATGGATGGATGGATGGATGGATGTATGGATGGATGGATGTATGGATGGATGTATGGATGGATGTATGGATGGATGGTTGGATGGATGTATGGATGGATGGATGTATGGATGGATGGATGTATGGATGGATGTATGGATGGATGGATGTATGGATAGATGGATGGATGTATGGATGGATGGATGGATGGATGGATGTATGGATGGATGGATGTATGGATGGATGTATGGATGGATGTATGGATGGATGTATGGATGGATGTATGGATGGATGTATGGATGGATGTATGGATGGATGTATGGATGGATGTATGGATGGATGGATGGATGGACGGACGGATGGATGGATGGTTGGATGGATGGATGATGATGATGATGATGATGATGATGATTCATGTTTGAGAAAAGCTCTATACAATCCTCGGCCGGAAGAGGGATTGCTGGACTCGTTTTATCCGGCCTCGTCTACGACTCGGCCGTATACCCCAAATCTCGTCCATCAATCCCTTACTTCACGGCCTCTGCAGTAATGTACTATTATCTGGAAAAATGCGAAATTTCCACGGGATAGAAATAAATTAATTCAATTTCGGGGCTGAACTTAAAAATTCTTACATATTATGTGATAATGACTATCCCCGATTGACACAGGCTACTTTTTCTTCGGGAAAATACAAAATTCCCACGGGATAGAAAAAAACTGAATACAACTTTGAGGCTGATTTTAAAAATTCTTTCACCAGTAGAGAGCTACACTATTCGTGATTGGTATAGAGTACTCTTCTTCAGGAAAATAAAAAATTCCCGCGGGATAGAAATAAGTGAATTCAACTTCGGGGCTGATTTTGAAAATTCTTTCACCAATAGTACCAAAGCTGCACTTTTCTGATTGACGTAGGTTACTTTTTATCCGGAAAAATGCAAAATTCCCACGGGATAGAAATAAATTAATTCAATTTTGGGGCTGATTTAAACAATTCTTACATATTGTGCGATATGACTTTCCCCGATTGACATAGGCTACTTTTTTATCGGGAAAATACAAAATTCCCACGGGATAGAAAAAATTAATTCAACTTCGCGGCTGATTTAAAAAAATATTTTACCAATAGAAAGCTTAACTGTTCCTGATTGGTATAGACTACTCTTTTTTGGGAAAATGCAAAATTCCCACGGGATAGAAATAAGAGACTTGAACTTGGGGCCTGATTTTTAAAATTATTTTACTAATAAAAAGCTCCACTGTCTCTGATTTTAAAAATAGGTCAAATCAGTTATTTCTATCCCGCGGGAACTTTACTTTGCACTTTCCTGGGATAAAATAAGTCTGTTTCAATCAGGCACAGGCCTTCTACCAAAACAAGAGGACTTGGGCCGTAGGTCCTGTGCAATTTGGGAACTTTACACACACCATTGAATTTCTTAGATGTGTGCAGCTTTTCCCGCGGTGTTTTCCTTCACTGTAAAGCTCATGGTAAACTTCAAACGTAATTTAGCACATGAATTCGGAAAAACTAAGAGGTGCAAGCCCGGGCTCAAACCCACGACCCTCTGCTCAAGAGACCATAGGTCAAACCACTAGGCCACCACGGCTTAGCGGCTACGGAATTCAATTATTTCTATCCCGCGGCAACTTTGTATTTTCCTGGCATTATCCTATGTGTTAATCCATGTAATGTAATAAACTACTTGTGTGCCAAATTTCACCCAAACAATTAATGTTATTGTCTTCGCGTACGAAGTCGCGGGAAAAGCTAGTAATAAAAAAACGTTGGCTGACTTGAAACCTCCTTAGTCTGAAATGACTTGTTTGCAAAGTTTAAAACTAAAGTTAGAACTCCCTTGGGTAGAAAAACTGTACGTAAATCTATAACTCCCTAAGAACAATTTAGGCCATTGTCATTTACTATACAAGCATGGAATAACACCATTGACGAGCAAGTGTGATGAAATAGTAGATTGTTCAACAAGGAACTAAAACAAGCCATAATGACACGAGATATTTAGCCACCCGAGCGATAGCGAGGGAGGCTATAATTCGAGTTGTCATTATGGTAGTTTAGTCCCGCGTTAAACACTCTACTTTTCACTTTGAATGCGAGGAAAAAAACGACGTACAAAATTACTTTTTTACAACGTATGCTCAATACGAGCAATGGACATCTGTTCAAAATTCAAATAGCAAAAAAAAATACCGCTGTCTTTTCTTTTCTTTTATATTTTTTTGTAAAGTGACGCTTTAAATGCTTGCATAATTAGCCAACAGATTCTAACTTAAAGACTATGTTAAAACTAATTGGACTATGCATGTAAGAATGATAATTGTTCATTCATTAGAATCGGCAAATAAATTAACCTAATTGATCTAAGTTCACACACAAAATATATTGTTAACTGAAACACTTACCCGTGAATAAAGAAACGACTTTTTAAGTTTATTTTCTATGTGCCAATTTTTTGTTAAATTATATCTAATTATACTTTCTATTTACTATTAAATGCAACTGTCATCGGATTAGTTTGAAGTCACGCCATATTAACTTTCAAACGTAACTGCTCTATCTCCCGTACACTCCAGCACTGCTTTGCCGACAGTGCGGATTGCTATTTTATCGACAGAGCAGGGAACTGCTTATTTTTATGGAATAAAATAATTACCAAATAATACAATTCAATAAATAAGCCGTGGTGGCCTAGTGGTTTGGCCTATGGCCTCTCAAGCATAGGGTCTTGGGCTCAAATCTCGGCTCGCACCTCTTAGTTTTTCGGAATTTATGTGCGGAATTACATTTGTGATTTACCATGAGCATTACGGTGAAGGAAAACATCGCGAGGAAACCTGCGTACACCTGCGAAGAAATTCAATGGTGTGTGTGAAGTTCCCAATCCGCACTGGGCCCGTGTGGGAACTACGACCCAAACCCTCTCATTCTGTGAGGACGCCTGTGCCTTGCAGTGGGACGTATGTAGTCTGGGATGATGATGACAACTTAGTAACTATAAAAAACTATTTAAAAAGCAGCAATCCCGATCAATATTTAGGTACTCTAATTTCAGTAGCTTATGAACTAATTTCCAGCCTTTATACTTTAAAACTGGCGAAACGCTACAAAATCGCTGAACTGCTTCTTTTTTTAAATAAACTAAGTTTTTCACATTTCTAATTTCAAAAATTACAAATGTTCCCATATTAACTTTGCTCAGGTTCCGACCCAAAGGGTGCCAACGGGACCCTACTAGCGAGACTCCGCTGTCTGTCTGTCCGTCCGTCTGTCACAGAGTCTATCTCTTGAACTTTAACCCTTGAAATTTTCACCGACTATCTATTACTGTAGCCGCTATAATAACAAATACTTACTAAAAATAAAGTTAAATACAAACATAAGACTGCTAAAATCATTACTCTTCCTTTTAACTTTGCCGCAGTCGTGTGAAAATTAAAGAGGGCCCTCACACAAGACACGAGTTTTTTGTTGCGTTTTTAACTCCGGCAACCGTTGCTAGGCTACCCACAGCTAGCAGTTGCTAGGCAACGCGAGCGACCCATGTGCTGTTCGGATGTTTACCTATCTTTATGTTTGAGATTTTAGTGCTTACATTTTGGCGATTTTTTACTGAACTGTTTTTAAAACATTGTAAGGAAGTACGTAAACGAAACCTTTTAGCACGAGTCCGACTCACACTTGACCGCTTTTTTTATAAGCAGAACGAACTGCTTTGCTAAAGGATTGGAGAGTAAGATATATGTTACCATTAAACTTTAATCTATGTAAATAGGAATTATATGCAGTTAATCACAATAACATATTACAACCGTATTTAAATGAACTGAATCAGATTAATCATTTATCTAGCGTTACTCAAGCTATGTTACATAAAACAGAATTTTGGGTCAACGCAATAAATCCGTATAATAAAGTCTCAGCCGAGTGGAATATAAATTATGTACATTTTTTATTACGCCAACCACTGAAACTTTGAGGGTCCAAACCTTTAAAAAGCACATTTTACAAAGTGATCGCTTTGATTATATATTTGTTTTCTTTTTGAATTCTATATTTAATGGATCTCATTTTAAGGGTCCACCAAACAATGGCTTCTTTTGAAGAATCTCTATTGAAATGCATTTAGTAAAATCTATCTATAAAAAAAGACAAGTTATAAAATCAGATCAAATCATTTACGTTGCAGTTACGTTGATAATCTGCCAGCGTATGTTGTGAAGGGTTGTATGGAGTTCCTAAAGATCCCGATACATTATATTTTTAACCTTGCACTGTCTTCTGGTTCTTATCCTCGAATTTGGAAGGTGTCTAGAGTGAGACCGGTCCTTAAGGCGAGTGACACTTGTCTTCTGTCGTTGAGGGTTAGGCTACGTATCCACTGGAGCTGTGCGAGGATGCGTTGCGAGGGATGTGTCTGTCATGAACCAATAGAAACACTTAATTTAAAAGGTCCTAAGTGAATGAACTGTTTCTATTGGTTCATGACAGACACATCCCTCGCAACGCATCCTCGCACATCTCTGGTGGAAACGCAGCCTAATAGGCCCATAACCGTTCTTTACACCCTTGGCAAGCTGTTTGAGACTGTACTTCATCGGAATCTGTCTCTTCAGGTACGGCCCTTCTTGGGTGAGGCCACAGGAGCGTAATTTTGTGAGTTGTGAGCGGCAGAATTTCGGTCGCGCCATACATTGTGTCACGTGAGTGTCACGTGATGGCGCGCATATTGTATGGCGCGGACCGAAAATCTGCCGCTCACGACTCACAAAATTACGCTCGTGTGGCCTCACCTTTTGTGTGACGCGCACCATGGCTTCCGGTCGGGTCGCTCGGTCACCACGAATTTGTTGTTACTAACCGATAACATTGCCATGCATCTTGATAGGGGTATTCAGGTCGATGTGCTCTATTTTCACTTTGCTAAGGCTTTTGATCGCGTAGATAATGACGTTCTGCTTGGGAAACTCGATAAAATCGGTTTCTCTCATAAGTTGCTAACCTTTATTGCCAGATATCTGCGCGATCAGCAGCAGTTCGTTCGACATGGTTGTTTTGTCTCGGCTCCTTACCACACTAGGTCTGGCGTTAGTCAGGGCTCCATTTAGGGCCCTGTGTTTTTCGGTATTATGATCAATGATCTCAAATCTGTTCTTCAGGCGGCTCAGTGCCTCTTGTATGCTGATGATCTGAAGCTGGTATACGGGGTGGAGCAGGAAGCTGATTTTCGGGCAGGATGACATACTAACCCTAACCTATTTATTTAGGTTATATTAAATCTAAATTGACCTAACTTGCATTGCAACTTCGGATCGCTCTAGTTCTTAAACGGTCAAGTTTATAAAAAAACTTCAATCAATAAAAGATGACTTTATATTAATGTATTAAAAGTTTTTTAAAAAAAATTACGAAAAACGCGAAAAAGATTTTTTGTTCTAAATTTTTCTAAGTCCTATAATCGGGCCCCTTTTCCTATACCCCAACCAAATATCTTGCTCGTTTTCCACCTTATTAAAAAAACTGCTGAACTTAGCTATGTTTTTCAGCCAGTCTTACGTTCAGGAGCACTGCACGCTACTGTTCACAGTAGGTTGGCTACAAAAATGTACTTTCCTGAGTTAACACAAATTCTCAATAAAATTGTGACATTCACTTCGCCATTACACATCACTCTGGGAATTTATCGGCATCGCTATAATAGCGGACGGAGTCGCGGGCAAAAGCTAGTAATATATATATTGATTTATTATTATACATATTGATTGCTTTTATTAAAAAATCGAATTCAAAGTGATACTTCACTACGAAGCAGCTCATTGGTCTTTACCGAGCCCAAGTCCGATCCTGCTTGTCGTATTGCTGCCACGTTGGGACGGTTCTGCTCAATATCAGCTAGCTACTTTGGATTCGGTGGAACAGCGGGCGAAGAGGCTCATCGGCGCCGTCTGTGATACGGATTTTTGGCCCAAGTAGCACAAGTAGCATCACAAAAGATCACTTTGGGTTTAACTCGAAACTTCATGAATTAATAAACTTAGAGCTGCGTATTACGCTTCAGTCTGTATAACAGCATCATAAAAGTAGAAATTGATACTTACGGGATCAGAATTAGTGTAGATGTAAAAATGCCTTGCCTTTTGCACTGGTTACTTAAGAACATTTTAGTGGTAGTAAAATATGATAATTGCTGAAAAAAGGTGTAGAATTATACCACTGAAATGCTAGCGTCTTAAAAAGGCATTTATTCGAGCGTTTTAACCGCCTCATTTATCTGGTCACATTTATTTACGAAGTGGCTGTAGATTTTGCCAGAGCTTTAGGCTTGTACAGTACAGGTAACTCTACCATATAACTGGAAACTATATCAGAATAAAGTGCCAATTCTTAAAAAAATTGCTTGCAAATCACTCAAAAATGTATACAAATATTTTTGCTGTTTTACTTTTTTCACAACATTTCTAATTAAAAACGAGATATTTCCAAGGCGCGTCAAAATTTTGCTAAAAACCATATAAACAGTCACATTAAACTTTCATTCCCAAATGTTTTCACAGTCAGGGGCGGTCTTAATGAACAAGCATAAAAGCAGTGCTTACCCTAGCATATTAACAGTAACAGAAATATGTATTTATATTAAATTAATTAAGTTACTTTTTATTTTACTTCATATTTATTAATGTTACTCATTCGGTTCGTATTGTACCGTTCTGCTAACAACTTTCAAAAAGAGCGCGCTGAGCGTTTGAATTTTCGCCCTTCACGACTTACCATTTAATAATAAGCGCAGCTCAAGGCTGCTTTTGTGAGCGCACACTAATATACGCTACGCCTGTGTAAAAAGCATCCGTGAACTACGTACTGATAGACTTCAGGCCACTATACTTACATTCACACACAAAAGCATAGCCAACAATTTATTTTTGTATAGGGACTCTGGTCCGGCCGCCGAACCGGGAAGTGTTGCCATTTTCCGTCAAACCAGTGTCCAGGTTGGGCGCTAAACTTGTATTATTGTATTGTTTACGCTTTTCATTTGGAGTATTTTGGAGATAAATATTTGTTTGAAAATTGTAATCTATACATATAAAATCCTTTGTCCTGACTGACTGACTGACGGATCAACGCACAGCCTAAACCGCTGATCGTAGAGATCGTAGTATATATTAATATTTAAGCAATACGGAGCTTACGATACGGATAGTTACGTTAAGATTATAATTATTTTCTACCTAAAGTAGGTGGTAGTAAGTAGGTATAAGGTAATAGGTAGGTATTTGCGACATGTTTCCACCGGTTTTTATGTAAAAAAATAAAACGGGTCTATAATGACTCCCATAAAATTTTTGTTCCGAATTTTCAAGCCCATAACGTTTTCTGTCATAATTTTTCTTCGTCATATTATCGGAAGTCATAATATTAAACAACATAAATTGGAGTTACGATTTTCTTAAGTCATAATTATTGTAAGGAACAATAAGTAAAGTCATAACATTCAGTGTCATGAATGCATCACTCTTCATAATGTTAAAGGTAATAAAGTCACTCATAATAATTATTGCATGGTCTTTTTTCGTAGGTCATAATTATTTTAAGGCATAATATTACTTTGTAATAACATTCAGTGTCATGGTTGTATGACATTTCATAATATTAAAGGTAATAATCATTTTCTGTGCTATCATAAAAAAAATACCTAACATCGAAGGCTAAGGCGAGAGCTACGCTACGCTACGCTCCCGCCTTAGCCTTCTGAACCTAACCTGTCCGAGTCGCTTCTGCCCTGAAAGGTCTTGCTCGCTCGCTTCGCTCGCTCGCTGCCAGCGATATGCCTTACAATGTTTCTGAATAATTATCGATATTCCTTTAGATGTTATAGATTTCGATGTATATGCTTAGTGCATTTTAGGTAATGCAAAATTATGACTGAAAACAATTATTACTTTAAGATAAATGCCTTACAATGTTTCTGAATAATCAACGATATTCCGTTAAATTTTATTGATATCAATATTATGACTTTTTAAAGTTATGATCAATAGGATTATGGATCATTGCAGTTAGAACTATTAAGCGATATGCTTTAAAAAAATTATGACCATCGACATTTATGAGCAAGAATATTATGGACATCGATTTCTGACTTTCAAAATTCGGATAAAAAAGATTATGGGAGAAAAGGGGCTCCCAAATAAAACACTTGTTGTTTGGGTACTAATGGTAGAGTTTGTCTAAGCCAAAATGACGCGCGCCCCTCTACTGAATTAGTTGATTATGATGTGTGCGTGCAAATATTAATTACGACTCTTCATCTGTTTGGGAGGGTCGACCATTCCGTGAACTATGATCAGTGTGCAAAATCAAGATCAACAAATCGCATTAAAAATCCGGTGCGTAAATGCGCTGGGCGCGTCATTTTAAATTAGACAAGTTTAAGCACTTTATTATGAGCACAAATTTCAACTTTGCGCGGACAAAGACGCGGCTAAAAACTTGTAGTTTATAAATGGTCGAGATGCGTACGGTTCTGCTTTGTTTGAGTTTGCCCATAATTTATGAAGCATTGATTTGCACATCTTTGATGAAGGATTGGTATTGTGTGGATCAGTGGGAGAAGCTAAAACCAACAGGAACGAAGACAGGATCGTATGAATATGTTAAACGTATGGTCATGTCAGTCATGTATGTGATATGTGCCTATAGTATATTAGCTTTTGCGCGCGACTTCGTCTGCGTACAGATAAAATTTATGGTCAACTCCCGTTCTTCATCCCGAGGTAAATTTCAAAAATCGCTTCTTAAAAGCACATCAGTGACCCTAAAGGATGATATCTGCCAAGTATCAAATCCCTACAACCGCTACACCTAGTCAGTTAGTAAATATATAATTCCAGTGTATGCCTTATTTTTTTTTTATTAGCCTGTTATGGTGTCCCACTGCTGGGCAAAGGGCTCCCCTCTTGACCTCCACAACTCCCGGTCCGGCGCAATGTCAGGCCAGTCCTCTGCGTACACGTCCACATCGTGCCTTACTTATCCCACGTTAATTAAAAACCCCATTCTAATCACCTATTTGCATGCCGAATTCGAATAGTTCAGAGATAGGGTTACTTTGAATCGGACGTATAAATCTTGTTTTTTCCCTATCCCGTGGGAATTTCAACAAATCCATTCTTATTCTGATAGTCGTCAGTGAGTCAGTCTGTCATCGTTATTGAATGATTGATTGACAGACACCGTACAGCCTAACCAATAAGCAGCGGCGAAATGGGTCTTTCCCTATCCTCCGATCGGAACTCCTATTGGTAGGAGGAGCGGGAATATTTTATTTTTTATTTTTTGATTGAATGGGTTTTGTTTTTATCATTTACTTTACTTAACCAAAAGTACAGTCAAGGCCATTTTACTGTATTTTTGACCGATTGTCCGTGTCGATATTAACGATGTTGACTATACAGTCAATACAAGACAAAAATAAAACTTAGTTCATTCTTTAGGGAATATAAATATTAAGAAACAATAACAATGAATAAAACATAATTATAAAATAAAGTCTTAATAATGTTTTTACACAACTACGGCAAAGCAAAAAGGAAGTGTAATGATTTTAGCAGTCTATGTATGTTTGTATTTTAAGCTAATAAATTTAATTATTAACAGATTTATAAATTGTATGCCTGTAAATTCTACACATAGTTCGAATAATAGTATCATTGGTATTTTGCTTTGTTATAATTCAGTTAATAATTGAAGTTAATTATTGAGTTTATTGATTTGTACTAAAATAATCAAATGTAGTGATTATAGTGAACAAATTAATACATCAATAAATATTATAATTTCAATTCCATATAAAAAAAAATATATTTTAATTCGTAATGATTGGGCATCAATGAGGGAGGCCTATGTCCAGCAGTGGACGTCCTACGGCTGAAATGATGATGATGATGATGATGAATTCCATATAATTTATTTTACACTAGACTGTATAATGTTTATAAAGATGCTTAATCGGAGCCATGGGAAAAATATTCCCCCTCCTCCTACCCATCGGAGTTCCGATCGGAGGACGGGAAAAGACCCTTTGAAAAATTTAGTAGATATAATATCCCTTGAGGGTCATAGAGGTGCACTAAGAAGGGATTTTTCGAAAATTCTGTGGGATAAAGAACTAGCCATTTTTTTAGTTTTGCACGGGAGTAAAGCTGCGGGATAAAACTAGTACTCTATCACCATAATATTCATTGTAGTGGCTGTGTAGCTGTCGTATGAAATATCCCTTCCACAACATTCTGATGTAATTCTACTTTGATATTAGATAGGGAACAGAGAAACAGGAGTAGAACTGCGAAAAATAAGACACTCTCGCCCTTATAGACCTAATAAGTAAGACAAAATTAACGGGACTTCAAGAAAACGGAGATTTTTCACACAAACCCGTTTTATTTAGTATCTGTATCCAACAATAAAGGAAAAGCTCCAATGTATAATAGGTTGGTATTATTTTACTGTTACGCTAGAAACGAAGGATAACGATAGGAGGAAGAGGGATTACTCTGAAAGCATCTTTAAGCCACAGTGGCTTTTCATGAAAAGATACAAAGGACGCTAATTTAATAGAGAGGCGGTGGCATGCATTAATTTAACGAGATGCTTTGCTTTTAGTGTGTGTTTTTCTTGTCGCCGTATGCCAGTTTCATTGTGTTTGGCGCAACCGGTGGTTTGTGAATTATATAAAAGACTAGCTGTTGTCCGCAACTTCGTCTGCGTCCCGCCCGAGGGAACTTTGCCCTTTTCCAGGACAAAAGTAGCCCGTGTTGTTCTCGAATAGTGTCAATGCCCGTTCTGTCAGAACTTTTAAAATCGAAGAGATACAAAGAACTACACAACAAACAAATTTTACTTCTTTATTATATTACTAGTTTTTGGCTGCGATTTCGTTCGCACAGAATTCCGATTCGTGGTAAAGCTTCATATCTTCATCTCTTTCATTGAGTGAAACCCTAACCATTCTAATTGTGAATTATTTATTGAAATCGGTTCAGTAGTTTTGAGTTTATTCGTTACAAATATACAAATCTTTCATCTTTATAATATTATTATAATTATTATATTATGTTATAATATAATGATTATAATTATTTATATGTTTTATATTATTTATTACATTATTAGTGTAGACAGAAAAGGTTTACTCTCTTTTACAGCAGGGGAGCCCGAGAAGCTCAATGGGGATTTACTCGAGCAACGTGAGGACCCATTAGATCTCGATGTTCAGATGGTATAAAGAAAAAAAAGGTTGTATTATGTATAGCTATTTAAATCGGTAAGAGTAGTGTTTCAAGGATTTTAAAAATGTTAAAAATAGCGACGTGAAGATACTCTAACTCAGCAACGTAGCTTCCATTTAAAAGACTGCTGTTTTGTATGTGATGTAAGCTCGAGGTTGTCTTTGAAGTTGGTATGTAAGAAAGTCGTAATTTATCAAGCGCGTCAGATTTTCATACATATCCTGTCCTGTTGGTGCTGATCCATAATCTGAAGATTATTTTAAGGAGTTTTCTTAGTCTGACAGCTTCGGAGTTTGTCCGCTTGTCACATTTCAATTATTTCCTTCAAAATAAAAAAATCCCATCAAAAACATTACATGTAAAAAGATGCAAGTCCCGCTATGCAATATTAAACCAAGTCGGTTATCTTAGTCAGTACCGGGGGTGTCCATAGAACCCGTTTTTTACCGACTTACTTTTTTTAAAACCGTTAAATTAATATTAGATATCTTTATTGTTTTAGTACACATAATGACTTGGCAATCGCACACAACGCTTTACTAGTAAAAGTATATATGTGTATTGCTCAAACCGCATAGCATTAGGGCTAGCGCGATGTTCAATTAGGATTGTTATAAATAGTTGACGATTATTCTTACGACATTAGGTAACCGTGCGACACGGTTACCTAATGTCGTACATGTACCGGCTCTACATAGAGGGCTTGAATCCACCGCGCTCGCTTGAGTAAATCCCAAAATGCCCTCTTTGGAAGTGTTGCAGAACTGTCGATAGTTTGACTATCGATCGTTCTGCCCTCATAAGGCAATTGGCAGTATCTCGAAAAAAATCACTTTTGAGTTATTTATACCATCAGGTAGCTTGAAACATTCTCTATCAGATGAACTAAGTAAATTGGCCGTGTCTTATCTACAACATAATCAAAAACCCCTAAGAATATTTTTTGTATCTCAATTTTCCAACAATTTACTAAGACAAATAGCAGTATAATCATTTACTTCCAAATCGTTTCAAAAAGATTATAATTGTTAAATATTTTATTTGAAAGCAAATGGCAGTAAGTACTAATTTTGAAGGCATCTAGAGATATCGCCAAATCGCTTAGTAATTGCTACGCAAAAAAGTTTCGAAATAGCTCTGGCTATTGAGTTACTGCCTCCGAGCAAAACGTAGTGAATCTTGTCATTGCAGGTTTGTTTTTTGACGGAGTAAGGAGAAAGTTTAACATAAGTAAAATCTATTTAATTATTAAATTATTGTTCAGTTTTACCAATTGAAAATATGTGAAAACAAGGTGTGAAGTAATAAAATTTCCTTGGTCTTTTTTCTTTTTAGCTGCGAAAGGGATCTTAGACGCATACGGGCATTGACTTAATGTTCAAACATACGAGTAACATAATTACGTTCGGGGTTTTTAAATTTTTTAATTTATAGTTATTAACAGACTTCAAAAAAAGGAGGAGGTTCTCAATTCGACTGTACGTTTTTCTAGTTAATAGTGTCATCCTGGCACCTATTATTTATTTGAAAATAAGACAAAATAGGTACGTATGTCATTTAATCTCATTTTGCTTCACAATATTTATATTCATCTTTGAAGTAAGACGTTATTAATTTTAAGCAACAAATTATATTTTCACAATGGAGTATATTATGGCGTATGGCAATAGCGATGAAGAAGACAATATGGAAGCCGATCACGCTGCAAATACTTCAAAGTACTTTTCCATCCATCCATCACATTTTAAAATTCAAATATCTTTTTAAGTATTTTTCTGTCCATTGGCCTTTCTCGCATTTCCACACAGAAGTGAATAACTTCTACATGCTTTGCGAACCACGTATCTTCCTTGCGGCAGTTACGGTCGTACTTGTACATCCTAAGTACGAAATACATATTAACATTTTTACAAAATTTATTTGTTCTGTCACAAATATGATTCGGCATAAGTCCATGATGTCTTTTGAATAGATTCTGTTTTATATTTTTGCACATGTTGTTCTTAACCACATCAAAAGACGAAATGAATAGTATATTACTGCAGAGGCCGAGTCGTAGACGAGGCCGGATAAAACGAGTCCAGCAATCCCTCTTCCGGCCGAGGATTGTATAGAGCTTTTCTCAAACATGCATCATCATCATCATCATCATCATCATCATCATCATCATCATCATCATCATCATCATCATCCATCCATCCAACCATCCATCCGTCCATCCATCCAATCCATCCGTCCGTCCGTCCGTCCGTCCGTCCGTCCGTCCGTCCGTCCGTCCGTCCGTCCGTCCGTCCGTCCATCCATCCATCCATCCATCCATCCATCACCAGTAGTTTAGGCGGTTTTAAGATGGATTTTTTTAATGTCGTAAGTTGGCTGTATGTAATTTTTCCTTTGTCAGTTTAATGTTAGTAAGCAAATTTAAAAAGTTACAGCAGCGGACAATAATGGTTTTTCATACTTATTTTTATGGCCTAGGCCAAGAAGTAATGTAGGGAGCCATAAATAACAAACTTCATGGCTTCATTTCGTGACATTAACGCATACATTTCAAAGCATGTTTGAGAAAATTTAGTTTTTTGACACTAAGTTTTCACAAAACTTGTCAAAATCAACAGAGGTTTGAAAAAAATGGGGATCACATTTAAGGTTTCATCATGCAGTCGTACAGATTACATGATTTTTCAGTAACTCCAATGCCGAAGGTGTTGAGTGTGATGGAAAAATTACAAATAACAAAAATATTTTTTAATTTTATATTTCAGATTTACGATGACTAGCAGAAAAACAAAAATATTAATGGAGTTTGCCAAGAAAAATATAATGTTGAGGGACAAATTTAAAACTTCAAAACAACTAAAGCACGATATAGAAAGGATTGATCCTGATTTTTTCCCAAGCGTCAGTGATGAATTAAACGATTCATCACTGACGGAAATTTCCGGGCCATGTGCTGTGCCAGTAGAAGTCAATGAGGTTTATCAAGATAATGAAACTTTAGAAAACCAGAGTAACAGCACACCCGTTAAAGAAACACTAGTTACGCTAACAACTGTTAAGATTAACAAATTTGACTCCGTTGTAAAAACATCCGACGTGAGTAATTTTTCACTAGAAAATGACATCTGGCTTAATTTGATTGAAAGTGAAATTCGGGTAACTGATTTAGAAAGTTCACAAAATGTGGACACGATAATAATATCAATGGATCAAGCTGACGAAAATAATAGCGAAACGGTACAAACTTATGCAAATAGCGAAAATAACATGAATATTACTAATAAAAATCCCAACCCAAGGGTACATGAAAACGTTTTGGATAAAACCTACGAAAATAATATTATTGTCAACGAAATAGCCTACAATATAATAAATGAAGAGAGTCTTACGGCTAAAGAACAAAGTAATAATACAGTAAATCAAGTAAATACTGTGACCGATCCCGATCACACAGATACCCAAATAATATATAACGAATTAAGAGAGGCAGATAACGATTCTAATCGGAATAACAACGTGACAAACAGTGCAAGCACAGGCATTGAACAAGAATTTACAAAAAATGGCACAGTTAGGAAACGAAAAAGGTAAGATACATTTCTCGAAGATCGAAAAATGGCAAATCGAAAAAACATGTTGTCAAACTACCATGTAATACAAATTGCAAGAAATTATGGTCTCAAAAGTTTACCGAGTTATAACGCCTGAATTTAAACACAAGTTTTTGGAATTTAGATTAAAAAAAGAGGAATTGCTTCATGTTACACCATACCACAACAACACCTGTAAAACATAGAACAGTCAATCAAATTGCTTCAACAAGCGACTATCGAAGACAGCAAACTCACAAGTACTCTTTACCAAACGACAATGGGAATCTTCAAGAAGTGTGCAAGACATTTTTTTTAACCACTTTAGGTTTCAATGCCAAAAATGACAAGCCCTTACTGAAGGGTGGTTCACAAATTAATGGGAATTTTTTTTTTTCGATTTTTTCACGGCGCACCCTTTATTTTTTTACATATGCTTATTTAAATATCATACTAAAATTTCAATTCCCTATCATAAGAGGAAGGGGGTGCTCATCGACCCTAAAGTTTCAAAAAATTGGAAATTTTTAGCCATTTTCACCTATAAGATAATCCACGAAATAAAAGTAATTAGAGAGTTATAGTTAGAGTTTTATATTTATTTAATAAGTTTTAATAATAATAATTAATAAAAAAAAAAACGCTGTCACGCGACACGTGTCAAATTTTTATCATATTTTATAAATTCGTTTTTAATGTTTTCGACGCCTTTCTAAACATTTTATACCTTTCACAAGCATGACAACCAGCTGTCAAAGGCGAAAATATAACAAATGGAAACAAATAAGAGTATGATAATATGATAACGAGGACACGCTCACAAGCGGCACAACGCGCACGCCCTCCATCTCCGCCCGCGCCATCCAGCTCCTCGCCATCGTCGTCGGGCATGGCAGTATCTCAGATTACCGCTAAAATAATTATATTTTTACTACTTAGACCCTATACATAGTAAGTTTAAACATAATATGTTATGATTCAACCTTCAAAGTTACAATAAAACCTCCTTAAGGCGACGCGAAGTCAATTTACACATTTTCTCGATTTACTCGAAATGTCCAAAAATAAGATACTGCTAATTGCCTTATGACGGCAGCGTTGACCACGTAAACTATTCAGGATATCGATATTACTATCGATAGTATCGCACATGTTACGTGGCACGTGGTGATACTATCGATAGACTATCGATACTATTAGTTTTGTCTTAACTATCGATAGTCTATCGATATTGGACTATCGATAGGCAACACTACTCTTTAGACTCCCTAACTATTATATTAATACTAGCTGTTGCCCGTGACTCCCTCTGCGAAGAGAGAGTGGCTCATATTTTCCGAAAATCGTTTTTTTTTCGTGGCAATTATTCCATTCCCGTATTTTCCCAGTGGCATTTTTCCCAATCATTATTATTTATCACTGTTTAATTTTACTGTTCCCGTTTTTTCTATTGTCTTAATTTAGAAGTATTTTTATTATTCTATTAACATAGTGTTTTCGATTAAAGCTGATAATCGACGGAGGTCAGCTTCGCTGACCCTAAAACTGCGCGATTTACCCTTCGGGCACAAGAAACTACCTAACTAATAGGGTGGACTACTCTTGTATGGAGAAAAAAAAACATTGTTTTTTTAATCGGGCACAGGTTTAAAAAGATGCTAAATAATGTTGATAATTAGTGTGCAAAATATCATTGGAATCGGAATTGATCTTTTGCCTCCGGATCCATGTTGAAATATCGTAAAATATCATTGAATAAGCTATTTGATCATTTTTCAGACTCAAAGAAATCAATAAACTAAATTAGGTAAAATCAAACAAAAAGTACATTTTTAAGTTTTTTAATAGTTGCTAAATAAGAAAATAATATAATAACACCCACAAACTATGTAAAAATATTTAGTTGTATAGCGGAAAAATCCTTCCTACTATCCAATTTGGGCATAGCTTTACGAAACGCTATTTGTGATTTTTGAACCCTTCTCGCTGTACTTTACCACATAAAATGCTTACCGACATTTACGTTTGTCCCATCGCACCCAATCGCTATTAATGAATCCGTAGATATTTTGGCATCAATTAAAAAATCAACCAAAGTTCCTTCTATGCATTTTGACGAGCCTGAAGTTGGGGAAATGTAACCTAGGTAAGTTGACTCAGGTTCTTTTATTAAGGAAATGTGTTCTTCGAGTATAAGCTGCCGGTATTTTTTGCCGCATAATGTCAGATATATTTAGATAAAGTTTTATCTTTACGCCCGTCAAAGTACAACGCGGGAACACTCGTAATGACTTGATGTGTGGCAATCTCTTCTCTAATTTTTGTTCGTTCTCTTTGCAGCACTTGGGCTTACAATTGCTTGTCAATAATTTGGGAACTAGAAGCTTGAAGAACTGCCGATGCAATGGCCGCTCCGGCCCGGTTCGACACTTTAAATCTGTCGCATATTTTAGATAGTAAGGCGTAATTAACTTCAGGGTCAGGGTTGCTTTGTAGCTCAATTCTAGTGATTTCAGGCTCTAATCCGACAAAATTCCCGTCTTCTATTACTGTTGCGCTTGATATGGAGGTATTGTCTGATTCTTCTGTCACACTCGAGGTTATTTTTGGACATTTACTCTCGGACTTTTTACGATCTAGCTTTCGCTTCAGTTGTTTCGAAATTTATTGTGACGTACCGAAGTCTAAACTCTTTATAATCATTTTTCGATCCGTACGTTTGTCTATTGAGAAGCAATATTATCTAATTGGTATTTTTTTGCTTTAGGACAAGTGCAGTTAGAAATATCAAAACATTTGCATGATGCAATATCGAATAATCTTTGACCTCCACGACGGAATTCCTCTAATTTGTTTTAGGGAATATTTGGGTGTTAAGGATGCTTTTGCACTTTAAATGATAATTCTGAAACATAGCTTTCATCCGTTTTCGTTCCACAGTAGGAATTCTTGCTCTGTTCCAAATTTCACATAGTTTATCAACAATAATGACCTCTAATTCTTTGTATGTTGGTTCTTTTTTAGTACAATTTTCATGTTTTATTTGTCGTCGTATCCAGTCGTAAAACTTCATAAGTTGGCAACACATTTTCCTTTAACTCACACGTTGCACCAAATAAAGGACATTTCCAACTATTCCGAGTACGGTCCATGCTTCCAAAATACAAAAGTAGATCAGAAAAACGTTCATAACACACCTGGCCGCAGATAACCTTTGTAAGCGATTTGTTGTGATTTCTGTGTTGCTTATGACGTTTCGAAACTACCTTCAAAACACTTGCACATCAAATTTATTAGTTTTAAATAACAATTAACAATATTCTTCCAATAAATCTTACAGAAAACTACCCAAATGTAATTTTTTTATTTTTTTTTAACATGATAGAAAAAACCCCGCGAAATTACTTTTTTTAAAAAATCAAATGCAATCCGGAGGCAAAAGGCGGCGTTCAAACGTTCCGATTTTTTGTCTATGGATTTATAACATCAAATGGCATCTTTTTAACGGTGTGCCCACTAGAAAATGAAAAAAAAAATTAAATGACCCACCCTACTAACTAACCTAACCTACCTAGTATTCTAGGACAAGTGTCCATTGAGTTTAAAAAAGATTGAGAAAAAAGCCAATAGAAAAAAATAATTTCGAGAAATGATGTCCACAGAAAATAAAATATTAGGAAAAAATGGCACAGGGAAAATATGGGAATGGAATAATTGCCACGAAGAAAAAACGAAAAACAGAAAACGAAAACGGAAATAATGGGCTTCACTCTGCGAAGAATAGAGGTATAAAAAAGCCTACGACCTATTCTCAGACCAGTACTAAATATAGAGAAAAAACTTTTATAAAAATTGGTCAAGCCGTTTCGGAGGAGTTCGATCACAAACACCGTGACACGAGATTTTTATATATTAGAAGATACCTAGATCAGATAATGCTTTAAAATTAAACTGTGTTAATAGTTATTAGTTAATACCATTCATATTATGGCCTGCATTTAGGGGTTTTTATCGAAATCCCATGGTTTGGTTAATGGTTTGGTTGGCGCTTCCTATTATAAGCATTTAAACGCCTTCCTTTCCTTGTTTATGTGTACATTCTTTTATATCCAAACGTTTTGTTTGCAATATAGGGAGAGTTGGCTACAACTTCCATCATAATATTTAACTCTAAATGCCATAGTTATTGGGCTAAACACACACATTTCTCATACTAAATTCTGAAAATATTTGTACGATAGAAAGGTAGGTAGGTTGTAAAAGATGAGTTGGATACAATTCTCCGTAAGTATCAAAATATCAAAAAAATTGTACATAGTTAAAGGCTTAATGAAAACAAAATCACGATCGCTTCCTTTGTATAGGTAACGAAAGTTAGTCACAAATTATATGGGTAACTTGCGTTATACAAAGAATCAATTAAGTTTTGTTTTAATTAAATCCCTTATTTGACTTTTGAACGAGCAAAACGTGTATATATATTATATATATATATATATATTATATATATATATATATATCAGAATCTCGGAAACGGCTCCAACGATTTCGATGAAATTTGGTATGTGGGGGTTTTCGGGGATGATAAATTGATCTAGCTTGGTCTTATATCTGGGAAAACGTTTGGTACCGAGTTTCAGCCCGAGCGGAGTTCGGTCGCCCAGGTACTTTTCTTTAAACACCATTTTGACTTGTTATCTTTTCCACGACTATGGAACCACCTAAAATTTTGCACAAAACCCAGCACACAGAATAATGTTTTACATTAACCGCATTCGGTTTCTGCCACCCAACTTTCACAAATCGTCTCTTTACCTATACTTATTGAAGGACTTTCTGCACTACGAGTAGGTAAACTTGCCAAAACGCAGTCTCCACACAACAACTCATTTACCCCAGCGGTTGTAATTCTTCGATAGACTGTTCACCTGATGGGAAGCAATCACCACACCCAGGGGCACCCGCAACACTAATGGTGTCACAGGTGCGTTGCCGACCCTTTGAGAGATAGATAGGCTTCGCTTCAGCTCATTAATCCTATGTGCTATTTTGTGCTTGGTTTGACAGCCAGCAGCGAATAATGGTTTGTCAACCGGCAGAATTTTTTGACATCCGACATTAGACGATTGGACGATTGGAAACTTGATTCTACCTATTATAAATTGGATATTTTACAAGATTGATCAATACAACGATTTTCAATTTCATAAACTTGGCAAAGACACTTTCGATAGGGTTTCGAATATTATTAAAACCAAAAACTTTCTTCGAATCGAGTAAAACAAGGCTTTAACTTAATTAACCAAATTGAGAATTGGAACGTCACGTCTCGAGGGAAATCATTTGAGAAATTGTAATCCTAATATCTGCTCTAGTTAGTACGCCAATTAAGATTTGTTGATTAAAATAATAGGTCGGGGCAAAAGTATTTTCGTATTTTTAATGTACCTATTATTAGAAATCAAACCTCTTTGGCTGTGTTGAATGTAACGGATGGCTGGTTTTAATACCATTAAATGTTGACATTCTGAAGATGTAATAAATTAAAAAAAAACTAGTTCCCGCCATTTTTCAATTGTTTTTCAAGCAAGCAAAATGAACGTATGCGACGAAGAAATTCGGTACATTATAGAGTTTAAAAAAAAAGGTAAAAATGCGACGAACGCCGCCAGTAAAATTTGTGCGGTTTATGGACCTAATGCGGTATCAATAAGAGTAGCACTAATGTGGTTCAAGCGTTTCAAGTCTGGAAATTTTATTGTGCATGTGGTTTTTAGTATGAAACATTTTCCTTTGTATGAAATATACGAAAATATTTTTGCCCCGACCTAATACGTTTTTTTCTACTCCTGTAGTATAATATAATCTTTCAATTATATGGTCAAAAACTATACAATAATAACTAACGTTAATAAGTCTGTTCAAAGTTCTATGCTCTATGGTGCAAATTCAGTAACATAATAACCCTTATAATTTTCATTATGTTACGGGACTTAGTAATATAATAACATTCAAAAAAAGAATACTGAAATCGATTTTGATAATCGAGTTTCTTTAAATATGCCTGTGCCACGTGATTAAAAATGAGTAAGAACAGGTAAGACCAATCACAATCAAGGTTTACATTTTCAAGCGAAATTTCGTACATGAGAACACGCTGATCAAGCTCTATGGTACGAGTACGGTCGCAAATTAAAAAAAAATAAAGCGGGAAATTAATATAAAGTTATTATCTCATTATACATTAATTAAAATATGTTTACATTAACAATTATTAAATAATGAATACTTTAATAACGGACAATAAATGAATTTTAAAGTCATTATTAAATATGAATATTTTAACATCATTCAATTTGGCTGTATGACCTAAAGTTCCCGGGTCCATTCTAAGGTTGTGAATAGTGAAAAAAAAAAGTTTCAAAATAGCGGGAATTTGTTTTGCTTTCGCACGGAGTTCTTTCAAGTTGAAAGTAATAAAAGAGTTAATCACTATTTAAATGACTTATTATCAGTGAGAATTTGTAACTTTGGTGAATTCAGTGATGCAGAAATGTTGTCGCTGCCACAAATAAAACAGGCGGCAATGGCAGTGAGCAATAATTTGCTACTTTTAAAATCGAAAAATTCATTTATTGTCCGTTATGTAAGTATTAATTATTTAATAATTGTTTATTTTGGACTCGTAGAAAAAGTAATGTATGCAACTATTCATATTCGGCCATTAAGATACAGTTGCATAAAATACTATTATGATCAGATATAAATATAACGTATCGTCCTAAGATATAATAAGTTTTCGTTAAAAATTTCATAATTTATTGAATCAGGCGTTACTTTGCGGAGGTCCATATTAATGAACTGAAACAATTACTTTGCTCACCCACAACCTTAATTAATTAATTACATTTTTAACCGACTTCAAAAAAAGGAGGAAAAGGATGTGTGTTACCTCAGAACTCCGTCATTTATGAACCGATTTGGAATTTTTTCTCTTTGTTTGAAAGCACATGCTTCAAGGTTGGTCCCGTTGTTACCAGAATCCAGTTCTGATTATGGAATCCAAGAGGAATTGAAGAAATTCTTCAAAAATTGAAGAGAAACGTATAGCGATTTTAGTATTTTCGGTGACGAGTCGAGTAATTTGCATTCAGAAAGTATCATGGAACTCTGTAATAAAACGACACAACCCCGTCGAGCATTAAAAATAGAATTTTCAACATAAACTTATTTCGAAGTCAAACTGATGATTTTATCCTACGTAATCGCATTTGTTTTATACAGAAACAACTAAAAAGCTAAAATAAAAATAAAAAAATTAAAAATAAAACCTTAAAGTTAGATTACTAGGTCTACTCCTGCTGGCTCGAGCTGAGGCACTGACTTCAAACAGATTAGTAGAAAGATATTTTCATGCTTATTGTGGTTGGTTCAATTATTATTTCATAGTTTTTTGGGTGTTTTTTTTGAAGGAGGTTTTATTTTCAATGCAAGCTTTTTTGTTATCTGTACTTGCATTGTCATCCAACCTACATAAGTATACCAAATTTCAAGTAGATCCGACCACTGGAAGTGGGTCAAATTTAACTTCCAAGATTTGACCCGTACATACATATTTACATACATTGCAAGTTAATAAAAAGCTTTTAAAACAGATTTTACTGAACTAAATGGTAATACCTATAAACACCAACATTTTTAGAGTTCCGTATCTCAAAAAGAAAATAAAACTATTATAGAATCACTTTCTTGTCTTTCGGAATTACCCTAGTGCGCCTTATCAAATTCTTTGTTTACCAATGTACTTACTGAGTTTAACAAAATAAGAATCAATGTTTAATAAATCAAAATGACTATTTTTTATTTTATTTAGGTTGTTGATGATACGACGTTAGACATCGTACCAGTTCCAGATTTGCAAAATGTTGATAATTCGAATACTGAAAGCGTGGCTTCTTCTACTGCTTCTGTATCAGCCTTAAAACAGTAAACATTGACTTCTTGCTTAACAAATATAAATTCTTTGGAGGTAAGACATGAAACAGAAATCTTTTTTAAATTCATTTTCACGAAAGTGAGATGCATACAGGTTCGGTAATTATATATTTTTTTTATTAATTTTCAGATAATGGTGTTAACCGTGGTAAAATAACAATGCAATAGTCTTTTTTTATTAATGATAGCAAAGGATGGCTTGCCTCTGAATACTGTGTAAAAAACAGGATTCAATTATTTAATGAAAGTAGTGGCACCACTATACAGGGTTATTGGTAAGTCGACCTATTCCGGTTACGGGGAAGGTCATTTGCAATCATTTTAGTCCCATAATGCCCTATGCAAAAATTAACCATTTCTGAGATAGTTGAAATTTAAGTTTTCGGCAAAAAAAGTCAAATACGCATCATCAAGAATTTATTTAAAGTAAGTTGGCCATTTAAGACAACTTTTTTTTGCTTATGTACAAGATAAAATAGTTGTTTTTATGTAATATTAAAAGTAGAATTATGTGTACTCATTTAAGAATGCGAATTATTAGGTTGCTCAACATAGACACAAAAACAAAAAAAATTGATAATACATTTGGCGTGCAGATTGTACGTAAAACACAAACCAGGGTAACAATATACTCGATGTCGCAATCGTCACACATGAACTTCAACGGGCCGAAGACTTCAAAATGAAACAAATCTCGTCGATCGGTTCAGACCACCTTCCTTGGATCTTAGATATCAAACTTAACGTCGACCGCGAGATAAATCTCGCGAGAAATATGAAAAAGATCACAGAAAGAGGAGACCAGAAACGCCTATATGGCCACTTTGAAAAAAATAATAAAATCGAGCGAAAAATATATCGAAAGCCTATATAAGAACACAACAGAAGAGACTTTCTTCCCGAAGAGATAAACAACTTGATAGATCTAAGGAACCGAGCTAAGATACGAGCCTGGACGAAAAGAAACCACATCAACCCTTAGGTTACTCGACGCGCACTGCGAGTATAAAAACTCAAAAAAGCCACAAAAGTAGCTCTCACGAACCTCGCCGAACAGAGTTGGTTGAAAGCTTTTGAAGACACCACAGATAATAGAACAAACATGTGGAGAATTCAGAGTAACATAAAAGCTCCAAACATGAAACTTCCGAACATTGAAGGATGTGCGAATGAAAAATAAACAATAGATGCGCTTGTCGATGCGGCTATGCTATAGTTAACCGTTTATAAGGCAGAGGCGATTTAGCGACCTCATGCATTGAGTTGGAATTTCAACCTTATTGACTACACTATACGTTACAATTTCCATTGTAATTATTGAAAATACGACTAGCTTTAAAAATATCCTTTGTCAGGTACGCATTCGATAACTGGTTTTGATTCTCTGGTAGTATGCTCCAATAAATGGGGCCTTATAAAGGGTTAAGGAAGCTCAAATCAACTCAACTCAAGTTCAGAAAAGACCACCTTTTTAGATCCCCTGGACGGGACATCTATGAGAGAGATATGTCTATTGCTTAGAAAATTCAAAAACAAACAGGCCCCGGGTCCCGACCAGATCAGAGCGGATGCATTGAAACGGGTATGTATGTAGACTTCAAAAAATTAAACCCCAGAATAAATAAACTGCATTTAATAATAATTTAAAAAGATAGAAAAAACACAATCAAAACCACATTCGTTTGCTTCCGCCATACGTCTCCCCTTTACTACCATAGAGTATAAAAAAGAACCTTTCATATGCAAATTGCCGGATGATAACTGTATCTCAAGAAGAAAACCTAAATTATTCCCTGATAAATATAACGCAACTAATTACAATGGAGAACGCACATTTGAGTACATGACTCCTAAAATTTATAACGCCTTACCGCAGAAGTTGTTTGATGAGAAAGTTAGAATAAATAATTTTATGAATAATGTCAAAAAGTTCTTTATAGATAATTATTGGGATAAAGGGCAGTGAGAATGGATAACTCGTATTCATTCGGTACCCACTTTTCACTGCTTTTAGTTCTCACTAAAATTAAAATGTCAAATTGCATGCTTAGTATTTTTGTATACATAGTAAATAATAATGCATGAATATAACTAATTAGATGTAAGACACAAGGTGTATCAAGAGCATTCGAACTGCCAACAAACTGCTACGCAGTTTGGCAGTACAATTAATTTATGTAAAAATGTATGTGTCAATAATTCTGAAAATAAACGATAATAATAATAGTTACACTCACCTGCCCCCTATCGAAAATTATTGTAGCTACCTCAAATATTGGATAGCCCAATATTATATTATAAGGTATTACATCTTTTGGTACTACATAAAACAACAAATCATAATAGGAGCCGTCGATCTGCAATGCCATCTTACTTTTACCTAAGGCGCAAACTTTTAGTGAACCGAGTCCTGTTATGATTGTTTCATCCTTGATAAAAGACCCAATATTTATCTGCGCAAGTAAGTCCACCGATATTAAATTCACCTCACTGCCAGAGTCTACCATACAATCAACTTTTACACCGTCAATTTCTAATTTCTTCATCGAAAAATCCACTTTCATTACACAGTTTATGTGATTCGTCTTTGTAATGTTTATATTTTGCCGGCTATCTTGACAACATTGACACTGATGACAGCTCGACCCGCCATTGAACTCTACCGCAGTGCCCTCTGTGCGCAACTCGTTCAAATTTTCTGCGTTTTGAAATGAATTCGCGTGCATTGTGCGCAATCGCGATTGTCGCCAGCTCGATGTTCGTGCTTTGTTGCTCTCCCCTAAGCTGCGACCATTTCTGTGCCCTGTCCCGTCTCGTTCGCACTCACCGCGCGCTCTGTTTGAATTCATTGCCGGACAATGTGGAGCAATATGACCAAAATTATCGCACTTAAAACATTTTATTCCGTTGGGACACGAACTAGCTATATGATTCTTTTCTCCGCATTTGTAACATTTACGCTTGATTTTTGCCTTTTCAGTATGGAACTCTATCTGCGAATCAAACAGCTTTTTCTCTTTACTTTTCATCATTTCATATATAGCGAGTACTTCTTTTAATTTACTATAGGACGTGACCCCATATAGCATGATCTTACTCGACGGCGTGTCTTCAATACCGTCTACGATATACTGAATGACCACGTAATCCGCAAAACCGCCACGCTTACCCAGCTCCTTCATCACCAACATATATTCATAACAAGTTTCATCCTTCTTTTTCTTCCGTGCCGCCATCATTTCATGAATTTCCTTTACGTTAACATGGTCTGGAAATTCCTCTGCTAGCGCCTTTTTCAAATCATCGTAAGACTTAAATTTTTTCTCAGACTTTAACCAGAGAGCGGCTGTTCCGATTAGGGATCTGCGAGCTATCAGCAATTTTTGCGCTGGCGTCCAGTTAAATATCTCAGCGTTATCTTGTATTTCTTCCGCCCACGCTATTATTGTTAGTCTTGTCTGTTCCCGAAAATTTGACAACTGCTTCTTCGACTTGATACAATAGCCCCTTTGCTGATTGCACTGTTACTGTTAAGCTATGTTTTTCCGTCATTTTTCTCGTCTTTTACACCTTTCATAAACGCCTTGAACACCTTATTAGACACCTTTAAAAGCTTCTTTTATCACCTTTAACACCTTGATCACCTTTATCGCCTTAATTCATCATTTTAGTTTTATTTCATATTTCTGTCAAATCGCCATTTTCCTTCTTGCACGGCGCTTCTTGTAAAATATTTTAATTCTCCATTTTTCGTAACACCAACTCTTCAAAATAATTAAAATTCATCCCGGACGAGCTCCCAAATGTAGACTTCAAAAAATTAAACCCCAGAATTAAATAAACTGCATTTAATAATAATTTAAAAAGATAGAAAAACACAATCAAACAAAACCACATTCGTTTGCTTCCGCCATTCGTCTCCCCGTTACTTCCATAGAGTATTATTAAAAACAAATTTGTATTTTTTATTTTTTCCTACATGTAATACATTACAATACCGAAGTACGAAAGACCGAATGTATTAAAACATCGAATGGGTCAAAAGACCGACGCGATTTTTTTCTGAAACCGTAAAACTTCTCAGAATTTATTAAAACGGCATCATACAGAACCCATTAGGTTAGGTTAGGTTTGTTTTATAACAATCCTAAAAAGTTAACGGTTTCAGAAAAAAATCGTGTCGGTCTTTTGACCTATTCGATGTTTTAATTCATTCGGTCTTTCGTACTTCGGTATTGTAATACATACCCATTGAAACTAGGTGGAGACGTCTTTATCGAAGCTTTTAAGCCGATAGCTGACTATGTCCTTGCTACGGGATATTTCCCAAGACGATGGAAGGTCGGCGAATGTATCTTTCTGCATAAAACAGGTAAAAATCATAAAGAAGCTACCTCTTATAGACCAAAATTTGGAAGTGACGAACAAGTTAATTTGTTAGCTGCTGCGAAAATTTTAGATCCTAGATTTAAAAAAAATAATTTGGCTGACAATATAGCCTATTCACGAGCAATAAATAGAATAAATACTTAATTTTTAGATATTAAATCACAGCAACAATTTCCACGAAATAATAGTGAAGAAGTCGACGCAATAGAAGGGATGATATTATGGAAAAAGAAATTGCGATTTTCATAAGTTGCTTGTGAAAAAGCAACTCTCTACATGTAATGCACTTGCACTGGAAAGTCAGGGTTTAAACGAAGAATTTAAACATTATTTATCACAGGCAGTTGTGCATCTGAAGTATGATCCTATATTTTACTGGCAAGAATGAAAGAACTCCATTTATCCCACGTTCATTCAATAGCCATGATGTATTTGAGCATTGTGGGATCATCTGTGAGCGCCTTTTTTCAATTGCCGGCAACATCGCAAGTGATGAGCAGAACCGCTTGGATCCCAATAAACTAGACAGGCTGTTTTTTTAAAAGCTTAGATATTAAGCATTGGAAAGTATAAGCTATAATATCTATTTTCTTAAGTTTCTAATGTAATAAATACATTTAGAAAATAAATGTCTTCTTTTATACCTGATCTGATACTTTAATATGGTAATAAAAATATTTTTTGCTATTGAATTTCCTAAAAAAACCCTTATTTTACTGATAAGAGATTGTTTACTATGGTATCTTTTTTTTTCATAAAATGGATTTATATTTACATTATAAATAAGTATGTTTATCGTCGTCTAGTACCCATAGTACAAGCTTTGCTTAGTTTGGGACTAGGTCGATTTGTGTAAGATTGTCCCCTAATATTTATTTATTTATTTAAATGCAAACTTGAAAAAAAAAATCGATTTTTTAGAAATTGATCTTGTAGACCTCGATTTTTTTCGCGAATCGATCTTTTTCGGAAAGAATCGCCATCCCTACAATTGAGCCCCGAGGTAGCAAATATTGAGTGGTAAAAGTAGTGTAAAATGTTCTTAATTTATGAATTATGACTAGTGGGACTTTTGGGTGCTTGTCGTGGTTCTAAAATCCATGGAGCGTCATTATGTTAAAATATTTTTGTCGAAGTCAAAATTAAAGTCTAAAAAAGAAACGGCATACATATAATAACAAACTTTCATGAGAATATAGTTTGAACATCATTGGACGTGGAGAGATCGCTCTCAAAAGAGTTTTGATCAATAGAACTCGTTTAACCAAGCAAATTAAGAAAAAAAAAATATGGATCACTATCATTTCAATAGTGATCCATATTCTATTCCGAAATAGAAATTGACAATAATTGTGACACACTAAACTTATTCTAAAAGCCAGTGTGGTTCCCAGTACCTCATCAGACATTTTTGAAAGTTATGTACGAGTGATAATATTATTGAAGAAACATTTTTGTAATAGTATTTGTTTTATTTTATTTTTTTAGGATTCCATACCCTAATGGACCCTATTACTGAGGTTTCGCTGTCCGCCCGTCTGTCCGTCTGTCCGTCCGTCCGTCTGTCATCAGGCTGTATCTCATGAACCGTGATAGCTAGACAGTTGAAATTTTCATAGATGATGTATTTCGGTTGCCGCTATAATAACAAATACTGAAAACCAGAATAAAATAAATATTTAAAGGGGCTCTTATACAACAAACGTGATTTTTTTGCTCGTTTTTGCTCGATATTGATAACGGCAACAGGTAGACGCTTGAAATATTCACAGAATATTTAGTAGTAAATATATTCACTTTCAAAATAAATAATTAAATTAAAATAAAACAAATATTTAAGGGGCGCTCCCATACAAACAACGTGATTTTTTTGCCGTTTTTATAGATAATGGCACGGAACCCTTCGTGCGCAAGTACGACTCGCACTTGGCCGGTTTTTTAACAATAATAAAAAATTAAACAATAATGACGACTCCGTGGATTCTAGAACCACGATAAGCACGCACCCTAAAGTCCCATGCCTAATTATGACGTAATAGGTATTTACTTTTTTAACATATTATTATTAGGATTATTTATTAATTTTTAAAAAATCTAACGCTAGTCGTTAAACCTGCGTTTGACATTTTTGACATCTTGAATCGAAAAAAAAGTTGCCTAGATATTTAAAGATTATTTTATAAGTATACGTTTAACATCTTCCTTTGGGTCATAGAATAAATGCATGCGAGTACGAAATTTAAACTTAATCGATTTAGCAGATCCAAAACGTATTGGCTGTGACAGACGGAAAGACTAACAGACAGTCACACAAGAGATGTTAAAACGACAAAGTACATACACAAAATAAAAAGGTAGAGAAATAAATCTACATACAAAGTGCGCTCGAGCAACGCACACATAGACACTGTTCACAGACACGATATCTCGGATCAGTTCGGATCAGTCCGAGCGCGATTGCCATCCGCGTGAGGCGCGCGCTGTGGTCGCGCGTCAGTGGAATTTTTCGAGGCGCGCGCTGTGGTTGCGCGTACTTATTTATTTTGTGTCGCGCGTCTGTGGAATTTTTCGAGTGCAATAATGGAGCAACAAAATAAAGGTTATTATCGGTAACTGTTCAGTGGACGGTTGTTTAAATTCAATCCTAAACGGTGAATGGTCGTTTTTTAAGCTACCAGTGGTTTCAGAGGGGTAAGTTTAGTAGGTATCTGCTTGTATTTCGATGGTTCATTTTAACGTTACATAGAATAGTTAGGTAGATAGGTAAGCACCTCGCCCCGACTCCCAAAGTAATAATAGTTTCCTATTTTGAATCAGTATAAATAAACGTTACCTTACAAAAAATGTGGTTAGGTACTTATACCTACCTAACTACATTTTTGTAAAATTCATGCCACTAATATTACGTAAGTTGAAAACATGTTTTTTTGTTTGTATAGATATTGTGTTGTTTTTAGTGTCATTAGATAGGTTTAGGTCGAAAACTGATAGGACAATGGAAATTGTATAACTAGGATAATCCGTTTAGAAGTTATTAGGGATTTTCGATAGTGAAAATTGACAAACGCTAAATTTTGTAGGTAGGTATTTTAATTATTATTCTTTTATATTTCCATTCTTCCCGTTTGAATATCAACAATAAATCAAACGACTAGAAACGAGTGCCACTTTCACGATAAGTTGCCATAATTGACAACCCTAGAGCGACCGCCGAGCGTAGGTATGAAAAGTGAAGTACATACACTTGATTGACTTTTGTACCTTTTTATTTTGTGGTACATATGATCAGTTAAAAATGTTTTACAGTTCATTCGTGGTAAAATACGCCCTTTTCAGGTACCTACAAAAGTAAATTCAAAAGTCAGATCGAGTTCCTTTAGCCATGTTATGGGTTAAGTTACGAGAGGGTAAATAAGCCTTAAAACAAATTTATTTTTCAAATTTAAGATTCTATTATATCCAGACCGGTTTATTGGGCACTTCATAAGTAAATGATGTTTAACGTGAAAATGTATATTGGCGCAAATAAGTATCCCACAGATTTGACAACTAAAAAATGTAACAAAATGTGTTTTTCGTAGACCCTTCATCTGACCCCTCTGCCTGCCTTCTCGCCACGGAAAGAGACATACTATCAGCCCTCGCCTCGTTTCCAAAAGGATCGACGTCTGGTCTAGACGGCATATCCCCACAGCATCTGATTGACCTCACCAGCTATGGCACGGGTGTAGCCAGTGAACAGCTGACCACAGGCCTCACAAAACTGGTCAATCTCATGCTTCTGGGAGATGTTTGCTCACATGTGACGCCGCTTTTATATGGAGCAAATCTTATTGCCTTGGCAAAAAAGGATGGTGGCGTACGCCCCATAGCTGTAGGCTCAACATTCCGACGTTTAGCAGCCAAGATCTGCGTCCGGCTCACTAGAAAAAAATTACAGGCCCTCTTTGAACGCGTACAAGTCGGCTTTGAAACCCGCGGAGGTTGCGAGGTAGCAGTCCACGCTGTACGTACTTTCGTAAAAAGTGATTTGTGCGAGGTTCTTCTAAAATTTGACGTAAAAAACGCATTTAATTCGATCAATAGGGACTCCCTGCTAAATAATAATAATAATAACTTTATTTCACCAACAACAACAAACATTTTACAATCCACAGTAAGTACATTTTTTATACTTAATACTAAAGGTGGTGGGTAAGTTGAAGGTTTATACTTCTAGTAATTAATGATGAATTTTACTTCCCGTACTAGTATAAACTGTATCACGGTGAAGTAAGATTTGTCATTCATAATCGTGAAGTTTATTAAGTATCAATGTGTGGATCAAAGTACGATTAAGAAATCGAAATGTAACATAACTAAAAAGTTGAGGGTATAAAGTAGCAGCAGTACGTAAATGTGAATGTTAGTAGTATATGCAAAAATTACAAATGCATTTCGATGTTTGCTATCTAAACATCTTTGCTATCTTTTTATGTAATGTTTGCTTTTACAGTATTGATGAATTCTTTAATTATAAGTTTTGACTTGACATTTAATGTTAGAAATGAAAATTTTAATGTAATTATAATGATAATGAGTAATTTATTATGAAAAATCAATTATTCTACTAATGTTCTACATTGTAATTATAAGTCTAACATTATGTATAATTTAATTATTGACAGATATACAATATTAATAATTAATCACATTAACTTTCACATGTCTGATGGCCGAACATATCTGGATAATAATATAATTAATTTTGTTAACACCCTATTTGTACCATATGTTCTGTGAATAAACTGTTCATTCATTCATTCATTCATTCAAACAAAAATATCACTTAGTATCTTAAAAATCAAATAGAAGTAAGTAGGTTTAGTGCATGATTATTTGAACTCTGTATGTGCGAGTGTGTGTGTGCGTGTGTAAATGTGTATGTATATGTGTGTGTATGTGTTTGTGTACTTGTTGTGTGTGTAGGTGGGCGTGGGTGTACTTGCGTGCGTGCGTGCATGTGTGTGTGTATTTATTAAGCCATTTTATTCAGAAGTTTTTCAGTATCTTCATAATTAAGTGCATTCAGAAATTTACTTAGGGCTTTCTTTAATTGATAGAAACTCATATTCCGCATGTTAAGATTCCTGCTAATACGATTGTAAATTAAGGGTCCTAGAAAGGTCTGAAATTTATGAGAGAAAGCTGTCTTGCATTTCAGAATAGAGTAAACTAAATCTTGTCTTCAACGAGATGAAGAAAAGTCGGCATTTCAGCGATGTTGATCAAGTACTAGGTTTTTGAGAAAACTTCAGTGCTCACAATCTAATGAAAATAAAATACATGTCCCGGAAATTTATAACTTTCTTCTCCAGTGCTACCACTGCCCCTCAAAACTAGTTCATAAATCGAATGAGATTTTTTCGGCTGTCGGTTGTCAGCAGAGTGATCCCCTCGGTCCAGCGATTTTCAGTTTGGCTATAAATTCGATAATCCACAAACTAAATTCAAAATTAAATATTTGGTACCTCGACGATGGGACCTTAGCCGGAGACGCGCAGACAGTCCTAGCAGATTTGTTAAATGTTAAACAGCACCTCAATCGCATAGGTTTAGAATTAAATTATGACAAATCAGAATTATATACTTCAGACAAAATAAATCCACTAAACGCTTCTCAAATCGTTCAAAATTTTAACAACGTTGCTCTAAACATAAAAATAGTATCGAAGGACAGTCTGCAACTCCTCGGCTCACCCATCCTCGAGGAGGCCATTCCTCTTCTCTTAAGTAAATCAACAACAAAATTCAGTAAGTATTTGGACCGCCTTGTCAAAATAAGTAGTCACTCAGCATTATTTATTTTGAAATTCTATTTGTTTGTCCCTAAATTCACTTACCTGCTTCGCTGTTGCCCCATTTGGAAATTCCCCCATTTGATCATACCTTTTGAAAGTCTCATAAAAACCCAAATTGAAAACATTTTGAACATTCATCTCAGCGAGCAGGCTTGGTGGACCCAAGCCGCTTTACCGATAAGGAACGGCGGCTTGGGAACCCGCAAAATTTCAAGTGTAGCTTTGCCGGCATTCCTGTCTTCGATCCACAGCACGGTAGATCTCGCAGGTAGAATACTTAAAGCCCCAGCGGGCATTAACTGCGAGATTGCATGCTTGAACGAGGCCACGAATGCCTGGCTAGCTGGACCGAGCTCAAATCTCCCATCCGAACCACATAGGCAAAGGGCCTGGGATACAATAGCCTACGTCGCCACCTTACAGACATTAATAGAACCTTCAACAGGCAGGGATCGGGACAACTGTTACGTGGGCGACTAGGAAAGTTCTGAGATACAGTAATTTCAAAAAAAGAACCTACTTAAATCATACCTTTTTGAAACCATCATTTATTTGAAATTCGAATGCCGTAAACCAATTTACGAAATATTAAAAAATAAAAATGTTATGTTCATTTGTTTATTGCGTTTCGCTAGTTTTTTTCTCTCAATAATGTAGTTTGAACGCGAACATTTTCGTGCAATGATGTTATACGATTTTAAAGTTGGTTTGAGTGAAACTGAGTTCCGAAATAGACTTTTATCTGCATTTGGAGAACTTGCACCATCCCGTGCAACAATTTTTAGATGGTTTGCACAATTTAAACAGGGGAAACTTTCCCTGAAAGATGACGACAGAGGTGGCCGTCCTGCTACTTCTGTAACTAACGAAAACATCGAAGCGGTAAAGAAAATTTTGCACGACGACCCGAAAACTACTTACAAGGAGATAGAAGAAACCCTAAAGATTTCATCGCCGATAATTAATAAAATTTTACACGATCATCTACAAGTGAGGTAGCTTTGTTCACGATGGGTTCCTCATGCTTTGACCGCTGAACAAAAACAAGCTCGCGTGACCTGGTGCCGGGATCTGCTTGAAAAATTTGAAAATGGAGAGGGCCGCAACGTATTTAATATTATTACTGGAGACGAGAGTTGGATCTATCAACATGACTTACTAACTAAGCGGCAGTCGATGGTTTGGGTGTTTCCGGACGAAGAACCTCCGCGGAAAGTCAAACGAGGACGCAGTGTGGGAAAAAAAATGGTCGCAACATTTCTCTCATTCCATTCTCTTCTTCTCATTTCTTTAGAAAGTAAAAAAACTATTAATGCTCAATGGTACGCTGAAGTGTGTTTGCCAACTGTGTTTGACGCGTTACGTCAAAAACGTCCAAAAACAGGTTTGCGGGGGCTTTTTTTGCATCACGACAATGCATCACCGCACAAAGCCAAATTGACTCAAGAGTTTTTGAAGAGCACAGAAATTCAACAAATGAGTCACCCGCCTTATAGCCCCGATCTAGCCCCGTGTGACTTCTTTCTCTTCCCGAAAGTGAAACTTAGACTCCGTGGCTATCATTTCGAAAGCCCTGAGGACGCTCGGAATGCATTTATAGCAGCGGTTGAGGACCTCCCTAAGGAAGAATATCGCCAGTGCTTCAAATCTTGGTTTAGACGAATGAATTGTTGTATACAAGTGAGACTAATGGAGAATATTTTGAAAAGTTGTAATAAAAAAATTAGTTCTAAAGGCAAACATTTTTTTGTATCTCAAAACTTTCCTAGTCACCTAACGTAGCTGTGTCCAAGCCAGAATCTGGTTACTGGCTCCATGCATACCCCTCGCCTAACACTGGAACTGTAGTTGTGGTAAGGAAGATACTTAGCACTCAGTACGTACCGCGCGGGTCGCCGGCGAATATAAACAAGAACTAAGTTAAATAGTTTATTGCCAAGCGATAGATCACAAGCACAAAGTTCAAGCACGGTGTTTTACAGAAGGAGAAGAATAGTTATAAGCAGAAGCGAACACAGTAGTTAAGAGGCTGACAACACCTAATTTTGTTGAAATTGATGCCATTTAAACAGTTTTTTAAGAAAAACTGTTTGTTCTAGCACATCAAAAAATTATATGTTAATTCATCATATTTCAAAGACCGTGGACGGACTCGATACATAATTGGACGAAATCGGCTCGATAGAAAATAATTGCAAAGATAGGTCTTAAAATCATCATTAAACGGTTCTATGTCTTTATTTTTTTGGCGTATGCGTCTGCAATTAAAAACATGAAGTGAACATATTCATACCTAAACCGCTAACGAGTCATATTTCACAAATAATCCACAGTTTTTTTTTAATTCAATATTTGCTCGATAAATTTCAATATACCCGGCTGCCCAGTCATAGCGGCATCTCGTTTACTCCGATACAAATAGACAGTGTGCGCCGACGTTGGTGTTGACAGCGTCTTAAGATGAGGCGCACGCACAACGTAAACAAAAGATTACAAGCAAAAGTAGCGGAGCAAAGCGCCATACGTCTCGCGTCGTAGCGGTAAGCAGACTGCCGGCCGCGGCCGCGCCGCGCAGCGCATGCGCAGGCGCATCGCGCCGGGCCGGTATGACCGTGACGTAGGCGGTTGCGATGCGAGTTCTTACTACTAATAAAAACAGTGCGCCTGTCCGCTTCAACGTACAAAAATATATTAAGTTTATATAATGCAATTGGACAATTATGTTTTGACATAAGTGGATGCATTATGCAATTTATAAATTATATTAGTTTTTATTATTTCATCATTATTATAATTAGATTTATTAGATTAAATTAATTATTAGACATAGATTAGATTATTATTAGACATTCCAATTTATTTATATTATATTATTATTATTATTAAACATTGTTAAATTAGATTATTAAGAATTGATTATTATTTTGTAGATTACAATTATTTAATCAATCATTTTTATAAAACATAATTCATTATTTATATTTTAATTCAATATTTTATGACAACATTTAATAAATAACATTCCGTAATTATGAACTAAATTTAGTGATTCAAAATCAATAATTAATGATTTACATTGGCTGCACGCCACAGAACTTTTATCGACCCAGACACTCTACGCATAGCTGCTGGTCTCCGGCTGGGAGTTGGCATCTGCGCAAGTCACAACTGTGTTTCTTGTGGGACTCCAGAGGACCGACTCGACTACCATGGCCTCTCCTGCTCCTCGGGCGCCGGCCGCCTGTCCCGCCACGACGCTCTCAACGACATTCTCAGAAGGGCGCTCGTTAGTGCCAACGTTCCCGCTGCTCTGGAGCCCCAGATTGTGCGGAGCGATGGCAAGCGTCCTGACGGAATGTCGTTGATATCCTGGAAGACTGGCCACCTGTACACCTGGCGGCGTCCTACCTACTAGCAACTACCAAACGTTCGGGGGCGGCGGCAGACGCCTGGGAACGCCTCAAGGCCACAAAATATAGCTGTCTCGGCGTCCAATATCATTTCTTTCCTTTCGGCGTCGAGACTCTAGGTCCTTGGGGTAAGGGTGCACTGGAGCTGCACAGGGAGCTCAGCAATAGGTTGAGAGAGACAACAGGCAACCCTCGCGCCGGCAGCTTTCTCGCGCAAAGAATCGCAATCGCAGTTCAGCGCGGGAATGCTGCCTGCGTGATGGGCACCATGCCAAGAAGCCCACCTCTCTTTTTTAATTAGGTTTAGTTTTAGTTAATTTAATTTAATAGTAGTTTTAGTCTTGTATTTACACCTTTAAGTATATGTTTTTTTACTTTCATGAAGCAATAAAAGTATTTGGGTAATAATTTGCTTTGTTTTCCACCCCGCCCCCGCTAAGACGAGCTATAACAAACTAACAGAGGAATCCAGCCATTCAGGACATTTTGCAAGTAGTTAGAAGCCCAAACTTTTAGTTACCTAGAGAGTTTTAAATAGGTATGTGTATTCTAAAATACATATTATAGCTGAAGAACAACAGCAAGTTTAAGTCAGATAATTTTGTCACTAACTCACATACCGATATAACATTTTAAGATATTTTTAGAAGATTTAGTGTGCTGAAATATGGCATAGACATTAGTTTTTAATATAAATACATACATACATACTACAAAGGCCTTTAGGCACAGACTATAATTTGTTTCCACGACATACATCTTTCGCTACCATAACACTAGTCTTTTCGTACATGATTGCCGGTTTAGGGTACCTACTTTTGACCTGACCTAAACGGGCCAATCAACTTTTAAACCGACTTTAATCTGTCCGCGACATTTTTCAAACAATTGCAGATTTTTGTAAGTAAACATGTTTTTTCTGTAATTTAATAGATGAATAGCATGAATACATGCCGTCCTACGTAAGTTTAACCTATTAAACCGTGAAATATCTTGTTGGAAGTACGATTTTTTGGTAACGCCAGAGACAATTTTGGTAACGCAGGAGACGCCAAAAACGTCGGTTTAAAAGTTGATTGGCCCAAACACTAATACACACATATAGGTAAAACCTGGATTTTCAATATCTGGATTTCTGATTACCTTCACGTAGAACCCCCGACCCATCTATAAAAGCTAAAAATGATGCCTGAACCAAAAGTTTTTCAATCTGATTAGCATTATCTACTGCTCCATAAAAATCAAAGATCTAAACCAAGGATAAGTAAAGAATGATTTTGCTCACCCAAACCGTAGTTCTAAAGAAATAGAATTCAACGATAAAGATAAATAAATAGCCAAAAGTCAAAATTAACGTTTTCTTATATCCACTTCCACTTCCAAAAATAACGCACCACGTGGAATAACACAATTGAACGATTGGTGATTCAGGGTGCGGTTGAGGGTAAGAGACCACGTGGTCGATCACCAACCTGATGGACAGAATACCATTAAGTCCATAACCAAGATCCTTGTGGCGGAGTGCGCTCGCCAGGCAGAAAAGAGACCGGTGGAGAGCGACTCCTCATGACCACGACCACTCTGTCAAGAGTGAACGACTAAGAAGAAGAGATATCCACTTCCTAAACTTGTCTCTTTGAGGAAATATGTAGCACATAGCCATTTTGGGTAAATTTTATCTGTAATTTTATTTTATTTTATTTGTAACCTTTATTTAATACCAAACATATCGAAAGCCAATTTGTATTATGAGCCTTATTCGGAAACCGAGCAATGACCTTTGTATTTCGTGTTTGAATAATATTAACAACGTGGTTGAGGTCTGTACTACGTCCTTGTCTTTAATTTTAGCCAAACAATGGGATAGAAACGCTTAGTTACAGCGGTATCCGTAATAAAGTAGAACCAGCACTGAGCGCCCTAGGACAGGTAGTCTGCAGCATTTTTTTACGGAACCGGGAGCAGGTCGATCGCCTCTCAAGAAGAGTTTTGGCGGACTGAACCCTTCCCCCCCTGGCGGACTCCACATTCCAAGCCATACTCATCATAAGCAGAATCACCTCACATCTAACTACATTTAATTGACCAGAGGACCGTTGTTCATAAAATTTATATTATCAATTTTCTGGGTACGTCTGGGATTGATTAATCATATTTGACTAGGTCAAAAGCCTTTGAGAGGTCTAGACAATGCAAAAACTGGGGTGGTTCTTCTTTTATAGTATTCAACAGCTTCTTTGTAACTTACAGTAGCTTATTCAGTGGATAGCCACGGCCGAAAATCGAACTGAGAATCATGAACTCGTCTGTATTTACTTAGCATGTTCATTATTGAGCAATTTATTGAATCAGGCGTTACTTTGCGGAGGACCATATCAATGAACTGAAACAATTGGGAATGTCTAAAAAAAATTACCAGTGGTTTTTATATATTTTTGTATAGAAAATTTGTACGAAACTAATTTGAATATTTTGTCATTTAATTCACTACTTTTTCAAAATTAAATATTGAAACTATTTTGGTTGATGACGTCAGATTGTAATTGAGGGCTCCCACACTGCCAAATTTCTAAATCTATCTAAATGCGAACGATAAGGCAACCCCTTTAATTATTTTTTGCGTAGAACTAGTGTCACTTTACTGGCGCTGTCAAAGTGCTAGATGTCAGGCAGCGGGTCCAAATCAACCTCCGAATCCACGCGTAAATTGTGAAGAATTCTAACCACACAGAATAAAGTACGACTTGGACCGGTCACGCAATTTACACCAATGTCAAATGAAGGTTATTGCTTATTTGTTATGTAATAAATTCATTACACCGACGACCGGATAGCCTAGTTGTTAGAGAACCTGACTACGAAGCTTGAGGTCCCGGGTTCGATTCCCGGTCGGGGCAGATATTTGTGTGAATAATACGAATGTTTGTGCTCGAGTGTTTAATATGTATTTAAGTATGTATCTATCTATATAAGTATGTTTTTCCTTTGTCTAGTACCCATAGTACGTACAAGCTTTGCTTAGTTTGGGACTAGGTCAATTGGTGTGAATTGTCTCGTGATATTTATTTATTTATTTATTTACATAATATTAAAATTAAATAACTACAGAAAACGAGTTAAAAAGCATTTATCTCGAAATGGTTTTCGATTTACTATACATTGCAAAAAAATAGACATCTTACGGTTGCGGTACTCTGAAGATGAGCTCTGGTTGAGTTCGAAACGCGTCAGTGTAGTTTGGTGGTGGTGATAGTTGGGTTTGTGTGATTTGTGTGTGTTCATATAGTGTGGAGGTGAAGGAACTGCATGAACACGCATTTTTTACGTAAACGTAGCTATCGTAAGATCGCGGGTGATCGAAGTAATTGTTTCAGTTCATATTCATAGAAAAATGTTTGAATCCTTTACTTTGTTTGATCTGTCTTAAGAATGTAGGATTACGCTCGTTTCTTGTAACATGATAGTGAGTGCTTGAACCTAACAGAGAATTGGTCCCAAGGGTACAGGTAACGTCCGGGAAAAGGTACAGAGCGCCAGAACGAGTTTTTTTTTTAAATCGATGGTGTGAATATGGTCTTAAAGTACGATACGGAACATCTGTTTAGATTTCTTACTATGAAACGCTTGATATAATATTCTATCTGGTTTGTGTACGGCTGCTCCCTTTGTGTGCTACGAGAGGAATTTTCACATTGTAAACATTGATTTTCTCGAGACTCTGGGATTGTGTAGCTAACTTATGTACCTAGTAAATAGTAAAATTACATTTATACAAGCTGTTTTAAAATTAGTCTGGAATATTTTAGTATATGATTGGGTTAGCTGGGCAGAACACCCTTGGTTTGGCCGTGTGTTGCCGTCTACACGGAGATAGGCTGGCCACGCTAACGCTGGCCAGAAGGTCCTGATGGCACGGGTAATGTATCCGTCAATATTATGTTATCCACCTTTAAAAAAATATAATATAGCCTGTTGTAACATGTGTGAAGTGTGATAAGATAATAATAACTGTATCCATAATAAAGGCCATTGAGACACGAATGCGAGTTTATGACATGAGGCGAAGCCCAATGTCTACATATATACCGGGTGCCACCCATAAGTGAATCAATAAATTTAAACGATGATTACTTAGCATATCCGAAGTTACCTTAACCTGGTCCTAATGCGCCAAAATGCCTTTAAAATTAAAAAATACAAAAAGAATGCCTTAAATTGGGTACGGATCCGGTACAAGGCATACGAAGGGTTAATCTCAGAAAAATAGTAATATAAAGTTACAATGCATAATCAATGAATTTCATCATTACGAAATTGTCAGTTATCGGTCGTTAGATGTCTTGGTACGGGCATTTCCTTGGTACAGGGGCGATGTTATTTATCTTTATAAATATAACTCTTAAACATAAAGATCTCTACAATATGCTATTTAAACTTTTTACCAGCCTTACGTTGTTGAACTCCAAAAAGTTCAATATTACTATCTCGGACCTCCACAGACCATAAACCATACATTGCAACAACCTTGTATTTTCATGAAAAATGAGTTGGTTACTCTATTACTACATGTTACCTCTACATTGACAAATACAAAAGTCAAGTTGGTAAACAAATCAAAATAATTTAAAATGGTATCAACAAAATTAAATTACGGTGCACGTGAATTATGAGGAAACAAGAGCAAATGTTAACCGAGATTTGAGTGAAATAACACATACGAGGACCCTCTGATTGATAGTATTCGTGTTGTTGTCACGATCACCGGATGTGATTCTGATTGTGACCGTAGGTGTGCAGCCAGCATGCGGTCCAAGGGCATTTTCGCTGTAAAAGTACAAGTTATCCAGAGCAGAAGTTACCTGGTGAGGTCGGCATAATTTTACTATTGTCAGTGATATGCACTTTTTTGTTGGTAACAAATAAATATGTTAAGTAAAATAAATACGTTAAATACGTTAAGTATGGTGTCACTGAGATATGTCAAAACAACTGCTCGCGAAGTGGAGAAAACTATTGATATGTTATCTGAGAAAAAGTCATCGGGTTCGGACGATATCAGGGTCTCGGATGTCAAACGCTTTAAAAAACAGTTAAGTCTAATAATTGCTAAGTTTATCAATATGTGCGTAGAACATGGTGTATATCCGGATGAGTTGAAATTGGCTCAAATAAGGCCCATTTTTAATCAGGCAAATCATTTGGATTACTCGAATTACCGGCCCATTGCCATATTGTCCGTAATAAATAAGATTATAGAGAAAATTGTAGTGCGACGAATAACACAATTCTTGGATAAACATAACATTATAGCTAACGCGCAGCACGGGTTTCGCTGCGGGCGTAGCACCGCGACTGCGTTAACCGAATTTGCGGATTACATCAACGAATGTCTTAACAATAAACAAAAGATTGTAGCAGTTTTTATAGATTTTAAAAAGGCGTTTGACACCCTTGACCATGAACAGCTGGTGCAGGCTATGGACGAGTGTGGCGTGCGGGGCCCACTGCTGGCCTGGCTGCGCGCCTACCTGGCGCGGCGTACGCTGCGCACGGTGGTGCGCAGTCAGGCCAGTGCGCCGGCGCCTGTGCGATACGGCGTGCCCACTGGCTCTGTGTACGGACCCGTAGGATACATCATGCATGTCAATAGTATGTGTAATGTGGTTAAAGAGTGTAAAATGTTTATGTATGCGGATGACACTTGTATTTTGTATGCCGATAAAGACCTAAATGTTATTCAAAATAAGGTGCAAAATTATCTGTCAATAGTACATTGTGCATCAAGGGCCGTAAGTAGGGGATTACTAACGAGAGCCTATTAGAAGCCCGACGCCGGAGGCGGAGGGCTTTTAATGACTCGAGTTTGTAATCCCCTTACTGCCCGTGATACACACAATGATTTTCATCACACTGCGAGGAAAAAATCCAAATATGAAATTATTTTGTCTCTAAACACTTAAATTAAATAAATAATGGCTGCCCGCCAATACAGATTGTCACTTTTTTCAAGTCATCTACCATAGATAATGTAAACTACCATACGGCCACATTCTGCCAACATGTTAAAAAAATACTTAGGTACTAAAATTATTGCAAAACTATTTGGTATAAATTTAAAATATAAAAATTACGAAGTTTCATGAAGCGTAGACAAGTTTTGTGTAGTAAAATTAGGTTATAGCTATGTTTTAAACATATAAATTAATAAAACGTTGGCTGACTTGAAACCTCCTTAGTCTGTTTGAAAATTTTAAAACTAAAGTTAGAACTCCCTTGGGAAGAAAAACTGTACGTAAATCCATAACTCCCTTAAGAACAAATTAGGCCTTTGACATTTAGTATACAGGCATGGAATGACACCATTGACGAGCAAGTGTGATGAAAATATTATTAAATGGGCGCATGATAATGGAATTATTATAAATGCAAATAAAACAAAATGTATACTTTTTTCCCCTTACTGTCGTAAGCCGGTTGATGTTGATTTAAAAATAATTGGCCACAATTATGAGTGTCTGCATAGGAAAGAGATAAATTGTAGTTGCCATGAGATTGATTTTGTTGAGAGTTATAAATATCTTGGAGTGACGGTAGATAACCATATGAATTGGAAATTGCACATAAACAATGTATGCGCCAAACTAAAAACTGTGTTGGGTAAATTTTACCATTTGCGTAATGTGGTTAATAGGGCGACCCTGTATATGCTGTATCATGCTCTTGTAGATTCTTTGTTATCTTATGGTCTTAGTAGCTACGGGCGAACATTTAAAACTTATCTTGATCAAATAAAAAATCTGCAAATCAGATTTCTGAAGTACCTAGTTGATAAAAACACAACGCGAAGTTGTAATCAAAACTATGAAAAATTGTTTTCACTTTGTAAAATATTACCTGTGCACGAAAAAACCAGCCTACTATTAGCATTAGAACAGTACCAGTGTGATACCTATAAAAATCCAGTCAATCATTCTTATGGAACTAGAAGTGTTGCTAAGGAATTATTTAAGCGGAAATTAATTGTACCTAAGGTATATAATACTATGGAAAACGTACTATGAAGTACCTAATACCTACACTCCTGAATAAACTATCAAGTGAGATAAGATCTTGTCACGATATTTCGAAGCTAGTATACAAAAAGAGATTAAAAAAGGCATAACTGGATGGACTTGGTCACAAGTAATGAAATGATGCACAACTTGTGATCGAGTCTGTCCAGTAATAAAGTTGTGTGCCTACTGACTGCTGTTTGATATTTCTGATTGTGGGTCGAAGGGTATGAATGGTAGTATTTCCAAGTAAGTATTCATAGAAAAGGCATAGGTAACTATGAGAAGTGTTTGTTTGTATCATTGTGTATAATGCATTGTTTTATTGGTATTGCCGATGTCGGTGCGTGCGGCGCAGCGCACAGCGTAATTTCTTACGCTGACCTTGGCTGAGGTCAAGTGGAGAGCGGAAGCGTGCCACACAACTGCTTATGCCTCGCCACAAGACAGCTGCTTTTCGTGGCAGTTTCAGGTATGCAGCCACGAAATGTTGGAACAATATTTCGCCCCCGATCAGAGACCTAAAATGTACACAAAATTTTAAATTAAAGATTAAAAAAATGATGTTTGAGCACCAAAGGGCTCAAGAAATGCTGAGCCATGATACGAGTGTAATTTGAGTGTTCTTTGTTTGTCGAATTTCATGTCTCTAATAGATGTAGTACATACCTTGAGTTTTTGTCCCATATGCATCGGAGCGGATGTAATTGTAACTGTTTTTGCAATCACTGAGAAACTTTTTCATGTGTATGTATGGTTGCTTCATACAATCGAAGGGTCTGCCACTGTAGCTTAACTTTTTTTTTTTCTTAATTTAAACTGTTTCTTTGTTTGTTATAATTTTAGTTTTAGATCTGTTTCCCAGATCAGAGGAAAGAACTGGTTTTATTTAGTTTAATCGGGTTATGATTGGGTTGTTGTTGTTTGTTGTTGTTTCTACTTTTTTCTTTTTTTTTGTTTCTTTAGTGTTCCGTGTTCCGCTAGGAAGAGGCAAAGGTCTCAGGAACATATAATCAATTCTTTTAGGGCCACCACAAACCGAAGCGTTTTCGTAGCCGTCGCGCGCGCGCCCCGCGCTTCGGTCTGTGGTAGCCTTGAATGTTTGAATGTTTAGTTTTTAGGGTTCCGTAGTCAGATAGTTTTATGTTAGAATGATAAGTTTTTCTTTTTTCTTATAATAATTATATAATTTGTGTGTTTTGTGTGGCCTTCCGTGATGTTGCTGTACTGTGGCCCGGCGGAAGACCAGTGCTGGTTTTTAACTAGCGACATGCTGAGCCGGGTCCCTTTTTGTAGCAGCACTAATATGTACCTACATTCCTATGTCTATGTCTGTTTGTACTCTTATTTTTGCCTGTGTATGTGTTATTGTTGTTATAAAATAAATGTTTTTCTTTCTTTCTTTCTATACAATGATTTCTGCATTTTACATATAGGGGAAAGTGACTTTCTGGTAACATCCGACTAGTTGGTTTGGTGGTAATAAAAAACAAATTGGCTGTGATATCGACTATCGTAGTTACAAACAGTCGATATCTGTACGTCTCCCGAACAAATATTATCCTTGGAATAATTCCGCAACTACGACTGAAATATATAAAAAACTAGCTGTTGCCCGCGACTCCGTCCGCGAACAATAAAAGTATAAAAAATAGCCTACGACCTATTCTCAAACCTACCGAGTAAAGAGGTTTCATAAAAATCGGCCAAACCGTTTCGTAGGAGTTCGATAGCAAACACCGTGACACGAGATTTACATATATTAGATAACAACCTTATTCCTTATAAAATACAATTATAAGTAGAATATAAGCTAAACTAAAACTAAAAAGTAAAAACATCGTCAAGATTTTCTGCTAGAAACAATAGCCGCATTATCTGTTTGAACTGCTACTCCTAATCTTTAGAGAGATAAGGGGTCGCCTGAGGCCAAAACCAGACGTAATGACAAGTCTTTAATAAAAAGTTTAGTGTCTTCTGAGACCATGGTGCCATTGTCGCAAAAGCAAGTGCCGCAAACTCCTGATAGTTTGTGAAAGCTGAAATTTATATACAAATTCTAAATAAATCTTTATTCCGGATTATTAATTTCTCAGTACTTTATATAAATACTGCGATACGTTCGACGATGAACTCTCTTATTGCCCTGTGCTATTTTTTCAGAATACACTTAAAAACATTTTTATATTTGAAATTCCAATCAGTAAATTTTATTGTCACTCCCACGGTTGAGCCAATAATGGAATCAATTATTCAAAATTGAATTTTCGATGTCGAGGTAACACAAATTTAGGTCATTTTATGAAAACAATAAATGATAACGTTCTTTATTCCTGAATTTGACAGTTGATATAGAAATTAAACAGTCGTCGTAAGGCACTGGTCCCACCGCCGCGAGTGAGATATGAACTATCGACTTTTTTCTAGCCCAAGAAACGAACAAAAGATAATCGCTTCCGTGTAAATAAAAGAGAGAGATATATATTTATAGTTCATCCATCGCTCGCTGTTCACACTGCCGGCGAGGACACTCTCCTTGCACTCTCCCAACGCCCGGCGAGTAAATATATACTTTCGGCCAGGACTTTAAAGTCAATTAAAAAAGGTTTTAATTGGTAGCATAAAAAGTATAATTTTGCAAATAGGTTTGTCACAGCTAGGAACTTTCAGAACGGCCTAGGTACATTAAAATGATCCGCGTAACAATAAGTACATGGTGTAAACTTTGAAATACTCCACATTAACTTCGCGGCACCACTTCTCGCGTTAATCTTCTCTAATGTGAACAGTTAATTTGTTTGGGCTATTGACAGAATCATTTCCATAAGTAGGAATGAAACACTTCCTATATAAATCCATTATTAAAATATGAAAAACGCGAAGAATGTTTTTCAAAATAGTATCCTTGAACTGACAGATGATAACTACGTCGAAGTGACAAAGAATAGTATAGTGAAAGTAGACGGACGGCTTTTTTTCTTTTTTCTTCTTGCAAAGAATTTCAAACAAAGTTCAAAAATTATTTTGCAAAAATACACACGATAATTTAGTATTTTTTTACTAAAATGTAAAATGATTTAATAAACGTTTTCCTCGAAATGGTTTTGGAATTAAACCACAATGTAAAAAAGTGATCAATGCCAATTCAAACTTTACTTTCTTATTATTAGACAATTGATTTTTATTACTTTAATTTTATTGAGCGTGGAATATTGACAATTCGTACTTCCATAGATATATTCATGCTCTTGCAATTTTCTCCTAAACTGAAACTGATTCCCCTCCAAGAAGTAGGGGAGACCGAGGACAGTTGACACAGAGGAGAGTAGACACAACGTCGATTTTTTAGAACTTATTAACTGCTAGCGAGCTCGCAATAGCGCGTGTTTGATAGCTCGAGACTTGAACTAAAAAACGCGCGCTATTGCGAGCTCTCTAGCAGTTAATAAGTTCTAAAAAATCGACGTTGTTTCTACTCTCCTCTGTGTCAACTGTCCTTGGTCTCCCCTACTATCAAATGCATGTTAATATACTTGAAAGGTTTAGGTAATTAACTAAATGTAAACAAAACAATGTCAACTGATGTCTTAAATACTGTAATTCTCCCATTAAACTATATGGAAACAGAAGTTTGTTTATATTTAGTTAACTACCTAAACCTCTCAAGTATAGGTAAGTACTTTTTACTTGTCCAATCTTACACATTACTTTTATTTTCTACCCTATCTCTATCTTCTACCCTAATATTGAAACAGTCAATCGAACCAACCAGCGAACCTAAAGGGACCCGGTTATATGCTAAAGTGGATTGGAATGTGTATAATGCTTTATATTTTCACGTATAAATGCGTCCCTCTTGCCCGTCTTGGTTTGTCTGACAATTCAATTGTCTATTATGGCTACAATATCGTTTGAGTTCGATTTTATATTACGTATTATACGTAATCCAGTCTTTATACGTCTTATGGTGATTTTTATCAATTCTTTCACTACTAGGGTACAGAAGTAGAGTAGAAATTTAATATGAGTAAAGAATATCTACTTTCTTCCCAACTATCACATTTTGGACATAACACGATTGCATGTAGCAAAAATCTCTTAAAGGATTCACTTCCATTTGGAATTTACCATGAGCTTTATGGTGAAGGAAAGCATCGTGAGGAAACCTGCACACATCTGCGAAGAAATTAAGTCATGACTTTCCAGCTACCACTAAGTTGACCGAGTCGCATGTCTCTGTGTGATTCTTAGATAATCTAAGACAGGATGAGCCTTTGACGTACTTTTATTTGCAACTTTTTCTGCCGATTCGCCCGGGGGGCGAGGAATGACTTACAGCACACATCTACACGTTGCCGCACACTCATGTAAAAATTTTTTGCGTTCCTACAAATCCATACCAAAACAATCGTAACACAAATGTAAAACACCATACTGACCCATTTGGATTGATCACCCTGTATAATTATAATGCCGCATTGATTTTTTGGTTTTCATACTTTTTGCTTATTTTATTTCATTAATACTGGCAGATTTACTTGGCCACTTCTCTCATTCCTTTTTCGTGTTTATTTAGGTGGCATTCATAGTTTAAATTTAAAATTTGGTTCTTTGTTATGACAAGCTCATTTTTCTGGGACTTGATTGTAGACTCTAGACCGAGAAACATATTTGTTTTTATTTGCTATAAGTTTGCGAAAACTATTAAATTATAATATTTAATATCATCAGTGCAGTGTTGGGCGTTTCAGAGTCCTGTTGTGGTGCTCATAATATTCGAACTTGTGTGGAAACTGTGAATTTCCCGGCTTATCTGTCGCCGTTTTCAATTTTTTCTAATTTTGTGGGCCGAAATTACCATTCGGCCCCAGGATACCTCTACCTTTTTCTGGATATTTGCCCGGAGATTATAACTAACTTGAATACTCTGTGAATAATTCGTAGAGACGGTTCGGGAGACTGATCACCGTTCGTCTCTTTAACCTCGCCAATGACTATGCGAACGGAGTTGGCCAGACGCGCCTAACGAGCGAAGAGCAGGAGCAACGGTTTCATCGGAGATTCTTTTATATTACTTATTAATTAATTTATCCCCTCTGTTTTGTCACAGCTATATTTACTATACGATATTTTTTTTAAATTTAACCCGTAACTCCAGTATGCACATGGTGTATGGTGTAATTAGTGATTAATCCACCGGACGTATTTTCTTACATATTTATTTTTCCCAAATTCCAAAATACCCATTCGTACGTAATCTTTCTTTTAGCTGCTTCTTTGCCGTAACGAATTGTTTTATATATATATTTTTTTTATATTTCTTATTTTTGTAATACTTGTGACCCCTACTTTACCCGTTTCCTCTGTTGCTTTTTAAAATAAATCAATTAGTGTCCGACCGAAACCTGTTTTTACGACTAAAACCGAATTTCGGCAACGGTCTCAGTTTCGGCCGACACCGAAACTTCCTCAAGAATCATGTTTTGAGGGAAAATTAAAGAAAACGTTATTATAATCAGTCAGTCTTTATTTTTAACACGACTACGGAAAAGCCAAAAGGGGTGTAATAATTTTAGCAGTCTATGTTTGGTTTTACGGATGTTTCACCGTAACGTCGAGACTACTTATCCGATTATAATAATTAATCTTTAAATCACATAGCTATGCAGTCTTCGATATTTTCAGTTCTTGATAATCAACATACCCTGAATCCATAATATTATCACCACTAATGCACTATAGTAAGTACCAAGTGCCTAACTAATGTTTGTTTAGGTATAGCATTAGCGAGAGAGTTAAATTAACCAAAACAATATTTATATAGTTAGGTTAAACTTGATTCTACTATATATATGTATTAATTTGTTATATTGAATTATTTTTATATGTTTACTACCTACTCTTATGCTATATCACGTGATAAAACTTTCGTAATTCAAAATAAATCACATGAAAACACACAACAAACAAAACGAACTGCAAACACAAGCCAGTCACGACATGATTAGGCACGTGGACGCGGCAATATGTCTTCGTCGCTTGGAATTCAATGCGCCGAACATGACCGGTCGCAGCGCAAGAACTCCCGAATGCAGTTTCGGTTTCGGTCGTAGTTTCGGCAGGTTTGCCACCGAAGCCGAAACTAAACCGGATCCCGTTTTTTTGCCGAAACTCGACCGAAACCGAAACCGAACTTTCGGTCGGGCACTATAAATCGTTATTGTTTTAACCGTCCAAATTCTACGTTACTTCCCGGGCAGCCGCCTGGGAGTTTGTCAGCTTAGTCAGTCGGTTTTTTTTTTTAAATAACAAAGCGACTGGCTATGCTACAAATTGACGCCTGAAGTAAAATTGTGTAATGATTGTGCCTTTTTTGCTCTCGAGGGGTACTGGTCGCTTTGCGACCATAATCTAGTAATTCTGATTTCTGTTACAGGTCAACATATTTTCAAAAGTACATTGGTTTGATGTTGAATTATTTTCATACTATTGGTCGCGGTGTAGAGATAAAGTACGATAACATGACCCGCCCCTCCACTATACTATTTCAAAGTGTTTAGTCACATATTTAAGAAAGAGTTTTTATGCAGTTGTAAGCATTCATCGTCAGTAGCAGGCCGGCAGCGGTCTGAGACAGACAGGTTATTGGTATCACGTCGCTTAGGGCCCGTTGTTTGATCAATAGTTAAATAAACTAATAGTTAAAATGTATGGCAAAGATAACAATAGTTAACGGATTTCAAAGGCAATTTGACTATTAGTTTGTTTAACTATTGATCAAACAACGGGCCGTTAGTGACACAAAAGTACTGATTGCAAAAAAGTTCGTGGACATAGAAAATTCTAGTAAAAAGAAAAGTCATACGGAGTCAAGTAAATACTTATTTGTTTCCTTAGTTTTTTGTTTCATTGGTTTTATTTATCATTATCTAATATATAAAATTCTCGTGTCACGGTGTTTGTTACCGAACTCCTCCGAGACGGCTTGACCGATTTTTATGAAACTTTTTTCTCTGTATTCGGTAGGTCTGAGAATAGGTCGTAGGCTATTTTTTATACCCGTAATATGGCAAAACAACGTTTGCCGGGTCAGCTAGTATTTATACAAAAATATAAACTACAAAACTACTGAATAAAATTTAGTCATGTCAATGTAATGATTGAATGACATTAGTTGCCAGCTAGTACCGTCGTATACTGTAAAGAGGCCACATATGTATTGACTTCATTTCAGCTGAAAGACGTCCACTGCTCCCCCAAGGTTTGCCAAACATACCGGTCCTATGTCATTTCCGCCACGGGATGGACGGGATGGACGGATGGACGGAATGGACGGGATGGATGGGATGGACGGGATGGACGGATGGACGGAATGGACGGGATGGATGGGATGGACGGGATGGACAGGATGGACGGGATGGACGGGATGGACGGATGGAAAGATGGATGGATGGACGGATGGACGGGATGGACGGGATGGACGGGATGGACGGGATGGATGATTATGATGATGATGATGATTTCCTCGCATTAGTCGTGAAAAGCACAATGTTTAGTCTCGGCCAAAAGTGCAATAGATGGATCCGTACTTTCGAAACAAACTCGTCCATCTATTGCTTACTTTCCAGCCTCTACAACAATGTACTATTTAAATACAAGGTTTGTTTACATTGTTTGCAATTTCAATTGACTGATAGTTTAGTGCGTACCAGTTCTAGTGTGTTCCTTTTTCCGGCCACACTATAAATAAAATAAGTTCAACTTCATTTTTTATTACTTTTACGGTCATCCCGTGAAACCATATATTTTAAACTAAATACAAACTGAAATATAGATGCACAGAAAAAACCCCCCAGAAAAAAGACCAATGCTGGGAATCGAACCCAGGTCCTCAGCGTTCCGTGCTGCGTGCTTACCCCTACACCATCACTGGTCTAGAGGTTAGCGACGAATCTTTCCCATACATCGTACATTTCAGTCTGTAATAATCACTTTATGCAGTGATAAAGCGCTCATCTATGTTATGCCCTCTACCGAGAGACTTTAACACTCCTTCGGAACTAACCGCTCACCTGGACCAAGAGATGGCGCTACTGTGCAACTTTAAACAAGTCAGGTATGAAGTATCTTTTTTATTTATTTTTCAACTTCATTTTTTATTACTTTTACGGTCATCTCACACACGGAACGCTGAGGACCTGGGTTCGATTCCCAGCATTGGTCTTTTTTCTGGGGTTTTTTCTGTGCATCTATATTTCAGTTTGTATTTAGTTTGAAAAATAAGTTAACAAAAATAAGTTAATAAAAATAAGTAAAGTAAGTTAGTAGGTAAGTATATAAATATATGTTTATTTATAATGTATTTTGATATATCCTTAAAAAAATTAAAAAAATCTTTTACTTATATTATATTACTTAAGAAAAATAAAGAACGCAAACATTCGAGTAAGTAATTTTTTTTTATTTTTTGTGCAATCAGTACTCGTAAAATCTCACTTAATTCCGGATTTGTTGGTCAACTAATCATAACCTGCCCGGCCGCGCGACAGGATGGTCGTGTGAGTTTCATAGAGTGCGCCTCTGCCGCGCTGTACTGCGAGTAATCAGCTTATTACTCAGACGACTAGTCGAGCAATTAATCCGAGTCTTTGTTTTTGTTTGACGGCTGTCTCAACACGCACACATGCGTTGAAAGTTTTGGTGTGCTTTATAAATACTTTAACAAATACATTGAAAACTTCTTGAATTGCGGAGGGGCGGGCCATGTTATCGTAGATTATCTCTAGCTGTGCTTCGACGCTGTACTCGTAAGTATCGTGATTAGACATAGCTGGAATAATTTATTTAATTACATGTCTCTGCGTTATTTTTTTTAATTGTAACTATTGTTTCAATTCGGTTTTTCATTTATTTTCTGTTAGGGATAACCTTTTTGTTACGACTTTGTATAGAAATTTGTCTATGGCTGATTTCAAATGAAGTGTTTTGTTTTTGCATTTCTGACAATGTCTTTTATAAAAATATACATATCCGTTGCTCTAAAAGAATAATGTTTTTCATTTAATCACTTAATAAAGTCGATTTCAGTCTTTACATTTTCCCCTCATAATTAACCCGAGTTCTTTGTTTCATTACTTAGTCACCTTTTAGTTAGCACCCGTAAGTGAACGTGTCACCACAAGGTAGGTCGACGACTAAAACCGTGAGGAGAGATCGTAAGAGTAAGATAATATTATATTGGAGAGTTGTAACTTTTTTACATGTTATTCGGTTGAAATTAAGAGTAACTAACTTAATATGTATGCATAATATTCCCAGTCTTTAAGTATTATTGATCAAAGGTGATTAAGTCAATATTCTCATCACATTGAGATATTACCATAGAGTTTTGAAAAAATCTGATGAAATGTAGCCCGATTAAATCGGGTAACGTGCATCAACCTTGAACCCACAATGGGCGGTCCCTAAATAAAGGCTGACGGAGAAAGGTTTGTTCACGGGTGATTTAATCCGATCATTGCCGACGGTTAATTTTTCCAATCCTGAAAATACCGCTCTTTTCCCCTTGGAGTGATTTCATTTGACAGACATGATTTCAATCAGAGGGTAGCTTTTCTTTCATAGCTAGATTTTTGATGAAAACACAATCAGGGATCGAGATCGTAAAATTTGCGACTTTTTAGGATTGCGTTGAAATTAACGTTGTAGTACTGCGGGATTCCTGCTTTTTATTATTTAATGTAATTTACTAAATATCTACATATAAACTTCGATATGGTTTTTTTTCTTTGGTTTAAGAAATAAATAAATAATAGTCGTAATTAAGGTATATTCCTACTAGTTCTATTATTAGTTCCATTGCTAGAACTACTTACCTGGTTTTTTTAAGTACAAAAAAAACAGCACTTCGTAGTACCTTATTTTGCCCTCAAAAACCTGACCAATATTTTTTTTTTCAAAACTAATTAAGTAGAGAAAAGCTTTAGCTATGCCCCTATGTTTTAGTTTTATTGTTAACATGAGTATACTAAAAGTGGATTCCACTTACATAGTTTAAGAAATAAGTGAAATCGTATTGAAAATAAGATAAATAAAGACACACAGAAACAGGTTTAGAATTTATCGTCTCGACGCATACTATCCAATACGCGTCATGTCCAATACGCGTCATGTCCAATACGCGTCATGTCCAATACGCGTCATGTCCAATACGCGTATTTTCAAATTGGATTACGCATTTTGTCCAATACTCAATTTACAATACGCTTTATGTCCAATTCGCTTTTACTTTACGTCTATGGGAGGTACCCTAAAAAAAATTTTTTTTATATTTTTTATTTAACCACTTTGTCGGCGTGACTAATATATATATTCATGCCAAATTACAGTTTTATAGTACTAACAGTCTCTGAGCTTAGCCGCGGACAGATAGACAGACGGACAGACATGGCGAAACTATAAGGGTTCCTAATTGACTACGGAACCCTAAAAAGAGTTACTGACCTATTTTAAGGAAAAAATAATCTTGAATAATGTTGAAAATACTGAGACTAACGTTAAGACGGATACAAGAATAAGCAATACTTTACACGACACACAACAACAACGGCAACAGACAATAAAAAATAACGAAAAGCATTTTTCAAGTGGAAGAATAGTTTAAACTAATAATTAATAGAGTCTTTCAATTTTTCTTGATTGCGAAAGAAAACGTGTAAAGACAGCTGATAAACCACCCATAGAAGAAAATGTCGAACTCTCAAATACATCAATGGACATGGGTAATCAGAAGGTAAATAACTAGTGACCCAACTGTACTAATTAAAGCTATAATAACTTCCATAATATAACACGTTTTATGATAAATATATCAGTGTTTCTGATGTCCTTTCAATCGTCTAAAGGTAACGTGGATTATATTCTCTAATATAATATAAAAATCTCGTGTTACGTTCACCTACGTTTTCCTACCTGCCAATAAATGAGAAAATTAAATAAAGAGCTAAAATAGCTATTTTCACAGACCACAGGAAAACCATGTATTATTATTATAAAAATAACGGATTGTCGAACCAGATGAGTGCCTACTACCGTAATTAGTCCACCCCGTGACAACTGCAAAGGACTTAAAACCTCAGGAGAAGATTAATAGTAGATTAATAACCAAGGGTGGAAAGTGAACCATTTCACCTGAGATATTTCGAACGCCAATAGTTCGAGGGTGAAATGGGTAATTTCACCCGAGTTAAACATTTTACTATTTCATTTCGACTGCGAGGAAAGTAAAATACTACACGCACATTTTATATATAACAGGTATATTATAATCAGTTAAAATTTAAAGTAAAATTAGAACAATTTGAATAAGACAGATTAAATGTTTTACAGAATTATAATGTTTTATGAATTTATGAATATGATATAAATTAATAATTACTTAGTTACTTAGATAAAAATAAATTAAATTTACCCATATCCAACCTCCAACATTTTCGCACTAGCCACTTGCCGCGGCCGACTGGGGGGCTTCCACGAAATTCCTTAATCGAACTTCGTCCCGTCTCACTCTTGTATTAAATCCTATTAGCGTGTGCTGGACGGCACGAAACGGAGTTCGAATTTTGCACTTCGTGGTAGGGCCTGTAATCTAGTTGGTCTGCATCTATCTAGGCCATGCCGAAACGTGAAAAAAAAGTGTTGTTATCATGGCATTATGGCGGGCAGCCGAGAATGATTTTAAATGTTGATTATCAAACCTTTTTTACTGATTGGATTGTATAGTAGTTTCTGTATAATATTGATTAGTGTATAATTAGACCTAAGAATTCCTGACATATGCATCTCCCGTCCATACGACAGGTGAGCTCCGGACGGAGGATGCACCCGGTAGTTTCGGTGGGGAACTCGTGGGAGCAACGGCGGAGGCCTAAACAGAGAATTGAGGCTAAAAGTTTCTTCTCTGGCCCTTCAGCATTGGCTGGGGTATGGATCCGCTTGGCTCCACATGATCCTTGTGAGACACAGGGGCGTCCAGCCGTCCGGGGGACACTCCTCGTCCCTCCGAATTATTATAGCAGGAAAACTATCGATGGAAGCGGAAATGAAAAGAGGGTAGCGCTAGGAGACAAGCGCAAAAAAAACACACAGCATGCCAAAAAACCATCAGGCATAAAGGGTAGCCCCACCCAAAAGTTGGCATCCAAAGCCACACAATGGGACTAAAAGATCTCCGACCCACCCTTCCATCGCTAGGAAAGAAAGGAAGCCCGTAGATAAATGCATATGACAAGAAATCCCACCAACCCAACCAATAGCTCTAAGTAATTGTACAGAAACGGGCGAGGGTCGGCCAAGGAATAAACCAACGGGTAAAACATAAAAGACCGACCTAAGCACCCCCCAGTGCCCAGCGGGAGAATGCATGCTCCTCTCCCGGCCTTCCAGCAAATGGCTGAGGCAGGACACTGTGGGTAGATTAAGTCCCCTCCCTACCCCTCCCCTCCTCAAAATTTAAAGCACACGTTTTTTGTATTAATAATCAATAGAGAAGGGGACTTGACTTGTGACCGGGTTTTTTAGTCCGTGCAAGTCGGACACTGTCTGGGCCCTCCATTCCCAGTTCGTCCGAAGGGATTTTTCCCGAGCACAAGTCACTCTTCCTACCCTAAAGTAAAAAACAGCAAAGACTTTGCGTCTTTGGCCCCTCTGGCGACTCATTCAAAAAAAAAAATGTTGATTATAATTGCGAAAAAAAATAGACCAACTGTATAATTATTTTAATATGAACCCTAGACGTCAACGTTTAATGTACGACGTACTGAGTTTAGATATATATATATTAATTAAAAAAAATATGACGTAACTCAATTATCTTCAACTCCGTGGCTATTCGTTAAAAAAAATACTTTCCACCCTAGCGATGAATACGCAATTTTCCACCCGGCTATCTTCCCATGAAAATTAAACTTTCCAAACAGGAGAGATGAAAATATTTATACGTGTGTTAATCACCTTTTCGTTACCCGTGTTACTACTACTACTGGTAAGAGGGTCATCCGTAAATTACATCACACAGTTAAGGGGCAGGGGGAGGTCCGGTGACCTAAATATTTGTTGTTTTCATAGTAAGACTGCACAGGGCGATGTGGGGCCTCAAATTCCCATAATTGTTGAGGCGTAATTTATGTAAAGTCCCCTGACGGCACTAAATAAAGTACTAATTTTTATACTTACTGTTGTAACGAAACATCTTTTTCCCGTGTGGTCAGCTAAAAAAGTTAATCTTATAGTGGTTTAAGGTTGACAGTAAAGCCTACTGTCCAATTAAAAGTTGCTTCTTTGCCGTTATTATACCCCGTTGTTTGAACTTAGGCATAATAAATAAGTTTTTTTTTTGCAATTATTTCATATGCACGTTGAAGCTTTTTCCCTGATTGTGTAATGGCTCTTGATTTTTGCAACGTCACCACAGCTCTTAAATACCAAACTTAATTCAATCGAACCACAAGAAATATGGTAAAAATGTACTCGCAAACAGTACCACAAAATATTTTTCTCGAGCATCCTTAGAAAAATATTAATGGCGGTTTGACAACCGCCGAGTGCCGTAAAGTGAGTTTTTTACTGACGTGTCAGTGGCAAATATTTTTTTTACTACAAAAATATGTTAATCGTTAAAACGAGTAGAAAAAGCTCGTTATTGCATACGTTCACCAGTGTAGCTACATGTAAAAAATTACGAGCTCTCGACTAAATAATTATAAATTTACATTTTGTAAAGTACGAAAGATTATTTATCTTCTGTCATCCGTCCCGACCGCAACATTTTATCGCAGCGTGTAAACCACTTTGAACGAAGTGGCGGCGGGCCGGCGGCCCCGCGCACGGCTAATATACCATAGGCTGCATCGAAGCCCCGGATGCGCCCACAGTCGCCCTAAAGTGCATTGACGGTGCCTGTGTTTTTTCTTACAAATTATTGGCTGTTCGATTTTTATATTTCTTATTTGTTTGCTACTTATTTAGTTCTTAAGTTTGGTAGTGCTTTTTATTTAGTCTTTATACCTTAAATGCTCTATTCAACATCGGTTTATCTCCTGTATTGCCCCACATGCGGAGATAATAAACAAAACAAGGGGCAGAGGGGGCTCGCTATCCATACTGCTCGCATAGTTATCAACCCCGCTCTGCCAAGTATAACTCAACCAAACCTCCGTCTGCCGCTTTGCGCTCTACAGTAGCACCAGCTGTCGAAAAGTCTCTCGCGGAAAGACTAGATCTCTAAGGCTCTAATACCAGTTGTAAAAAGAATACCCCGCGATACGGCATAACAGTTGCATGCATGGTCTCGCTTTCGCTCTGAGCGGCGAGCCGTGTGCGCACGTGCGCTTGTCAATGGTTTCCTAAGATCATATCATGCACGAAATTAGCGCGCAATACTTCGATTAATAATAACTCTACGCTTAAAAAGTTACAATTAGTTTGTGAAAAGGAGTGCCAAAAATGTAAAAAACGCTTGATAAAAAGGGTGCACATTTCGTGTGTCAAAGATAATGCCAGGGAACATTTCACCGGAACTGTGTCAAAGGATTAGCGGCTGATATTAAAAACGGGAAAAATAGAATTTACTGCAACAACAAAAGCTGCTGTGAAAATGAAGAATCCGAGTAGGAGGTTATGGAAAAAGAGTTCGGTAATGCAGAAATTCTAATAGATATCCAGAAAAAAGTAGCAGCTATACCCGGACTCGCGAAGCAAATTGATTCCATCACTCAATGCTTGAGTCTCCTGTCAGATAAATATGATACTCTGATAGTCGAGTATGAGCAGTCTAAAGTGAAGATAAATAAGCTGGAGAAGACCGTAATGAATATTAATAATAAGTGTGTCTACCTAGAAAAATGCAACGCAGGTCTCGAGCGCAAATTACAAGATTATGAGTAGGAAACGCGAAAAAATAATATTGCCCAATGAAAATGTGAAAGACATTGTTATGAAACTGGGGAGCTCGCTCAATGTGGACGTTACCGAAATTGAGTGGGCAAAACGCAGTCGACAAACGAAACCAGGCAGCAAACCGGCACCAATCGTCGTGGGCTTTAAGGTCAGCGGCACCGGCTCGCGGGACAGCTGGTTTGAGCGGCGGCGTAAAGTGGCGGATTTGAGGAGCAATGTGGTTACATGTGGATAAGCTGGTAATAAAATTTATATAAACGAGGACCTGACTCGAGCGACGCGAACACTATTATACCTTAACGTGTGTTAATTTTAATATGCAACATTCACAGAATTACATAGCTTAGATCATTTACTTAATTGATAAATCTGTCAACTATTCATGTATCGATAGCCTAAGTGATTGGCAATATAACTAAAATCGAAAACCTTCCGAGTAACGAACGAGTCTACCGAGTGAAGAACGCAGAAACACTTAGTCGCAGCTTGATGGACCTCCCGCACACTCGTCAGCACGCGTGAGAACTGCTTTAAACTCGATGTTTGGTGACCAATGGATAGGACGATTTGGCCCCCGTCGGTGGCCGGCTCTCTCCCCTGACTTGACACCGCTAGATTTTTTCCTATGGGGAGCTGTGAAAAACGAGGTTTACTCGCAACCTCGAATATTAGTGTACCAATTGGCAATGTCTAAAAAAAATACCACTGGTTTTTATTTTTTTTTTGTATAGAAAAGTCAATTATAAGAAACTAATTTCAATATTTTGTCATTTAGTTCACTACTTTTTTCAAAATTAATTACTGAAACTATTTTGGTTGATGACGTCAGATTGTAATTGAGAGCTCCCACACTGCCAAATTTCTAAATGTATCTAAATGCGTACGATAAGGCAACCCCTTTAATTATTTTTTGCGTAGTGGTACACTTTCACTTCTGTCACTTTACTGGCGCTGTCAAGACAGCAGGCAGCAGGTCCAAATCAAACTCCGTAGTATAATCCACGCGTAAAATTTTGAAGAATTCTAACCGCACAGAATAAAGTACGACTTGGACCAGTCACGCAATTTACACCAATGCCAATTGAGGGTAATTTCTTATTTGGTATGTAATAAAGTCATAACATAATATTAAAATTAAATAACTACAGAAAACGGGTTAGTAAGCATTTATCTCGAAATGGTTTTCGATTTACTACACATTGCAAAAAAATAGACATCCCCAATTGAGAGATAAAATAAGAGAAGTTTTCTAAGAGATAAAAATACGAGAAACCATTCTACGAAGTGTGAAATAGTCCATCGTTCGACGATGTGTCACTTGCACTGAAGTGCACGGACAACACGTGGAAAATAAGTATGTCAGGCGGGGAAATCGGCGTGATTAGTTAAAAAAAAAAGAATTCAATAAGTAATGATTATTATTTTTGACTTATTATTGAACTGTCATGATATGACGTGTAAAAAGAATCGTCACTCAGTCGATAACATTAGATGTAAACAATACATTGCGTGCTCAATTATTTTGTATGGATAAAAATACACAATTAACCAACGAAATTCATGTAAAATGTGTTGTTTAGGACCAACAATAATTGCCATTAAAATATATTTACTTCCGTATCAAATATACAGTTTGTATAAAGTAAAATTCGCTTAGCTCCTTCTTGAAAAAAGTGTTTTACAATATCATTTTTACAATGACACTTAAAAGTAGAATAACCCTATTATACCTGATTTACACTCTCGCCTCGTCAACTCGCCTCGCGCCTCGCCTCGTCGTCTTGCTCCGGACGCGAGCCTCATACCTGGTTTACACTCGCGTACGAGTGGCGAGACGAACTGCGGGACGAGCCACGAGACGAGAGTGTGAACAGGCGCGCCTCGCGCCTCGTCTCGTGATTTGCCTTGATTTTGACGCTCGCGTCCGGAGCGAGACGACGAGGCGAGGAGCGAGGCGAGATGACGAGGCGAGAGTGTAAATCAGGTATAAAAATCAAGGCAAATCACAAGACGAGGCGCGAGGCGCGCCTGTTCACACTCTCGTCTCGTGGCTCGTCCCGCAGTTCGTCTCGCCACTCGTACGCGAGTGTAAACCAGGTATTAGGAATCACTACATTTTCATGGCACTTCATATTATTAAATACGATGCAGTAACGAACTACCTATAGACGCCACGACACGAAAACTTTTTTGTTTTTGGAATAAAAATTACACCCCGGAAGACTTCGAAAATTGTCTCTTTACTTCTGAGACACCTTTATAATCTCCGTGATTGTACGTGTTTGACAAAGTAGTATGACCACAAGGAAACTTCCCACGGTTTTTGAGAAGGGTGCGTCATATTTTATTATTCATTGTGCCAGAATGTCAGGTAGGTAAAATATTGTTTGTAACTAATTAACGTATTGTCATGTATTGACATTGAGGACCGAAAACGCATTGTATACATTGGTATACAATGCGTTGTCGGTCCTCAATGTTACCATCATCCATTTTTATTTCAGAAGCATATAACAAAGCACTCTTTACCTTCGGGCAATCCCTCGGCGATAATACATCATCGAAATTGGTAACATGAGCTCTGCGGAACCAAGACTGAGTGGCACGTAGGTTGGGATTTATTACGTTCTGTGCTAGGGGAGACTGGGGACGCGAACGGGGAAAGAGAAAACTGTTACAGTGAAGCAATCCAATGAAACAAATAATTTAGCTGAAATTTTTAATTTCTGGTTTTTTTAATTTCTTTTAATATAGTTAGCTTAAATTCACACATAACTAAAAAATGTAATATTTCCACTTTGTCATTACTAACCCCGTACACCCCTAAAGCTTGATGTTTGAACAAAATGTTTACAACCTACAGAGTTTGATATGAAATTGAAGCAAACGTTTCACCGCTTTATAAATTCGGTAAGGTTTTATTCAGTAATGAATTTTGTAAAGATAAGTCAGCAAAAATGCCGTATAAACCGAAAGCACCTAGTTGACCGAGCCTTCATCCGCACAAAATTAGATTCTCCCAAAACGTGGCTTTATCCGGAATACCCTTTCGTTTCCGTAATTTTAATCGATATTGGTCACGGCGTTTTCGACCAAGATATCATAAATGAAATGAGTGGCTTTTATTTTTTGTAGATATGATTGACCAGTACCTAGTTCTTACATTCCAAAGTAAATATTTAACCATAAAATATCGTTATTGAGTACGTTTTCTTACATAAATTAAGTGTATATAAATGTATTATAATTTATCTGTTATGTACTTGGAAGTTTATTTCCCAATGCTAAGGAACTAAACTAATTACGATAAGTTTCGCACCTCGGAACATTCAGTGCATGTTGTAACTATTTTGACCACCACACACCTATAAAATCATCATTTTAGATACGATAGGACGCCTCGCATTAGTAGTTAACTATTTAGTTAGTAAGTACTTAATTTATGCCGATCATCCAAACAACAATATATTTGAGTAAGAAAATACAGTTGCAATAACAACAAATACGGCAATTTTACACTCGTACCATCGAACTTCTAGTCGGGTGTAGTCCTCTTTTAAATCCAGATTAGTAATATACCTAAGCTTAATGCACACAACATAAATAGACTGTTCGAATTATCAACCAAATTATGGTAACGAAGAGTAAGATTTTGATTTGCACAATACTTGATGTAATACAGATTTTATTAATCTTCTACTCCGCGTAGTACATTTTCTACCTTCCACATGCACAGCTGAACCTATGTAAAATCTAACAACAGTAAAGCTGCTCTGAACGAGGCCAGAAAAATGTCAATGGCAGCTATTCAGTATAAAAGCGTGTCTTGTGGTACCCACAAACCAAAAAAAAATACAGTCATGTCGTGTGTGGCACTATTAAGCGGAGTTCCGCACAACCGGGTCAGTTTAGTGCAGAGGATTGTGTCAGACGGTTGTGCAAACCAAAACGGAAATAAAGTGGAAAGTGTATGAAGTATAAATAATAATAGTCTTAAATTAAATTTATCCTTCTGGCTTTCAGATCCAGTTGTTGCAGTACCTACAAACGAGTTCATAAATATATGAGTATTTCCAATTTATATAAATGTACATAGAAAGGTAACAGATAATAGCACATTACTGCAGCGGCCGCGAAATAGGGGATTGCCGGCCAAGTAGTTATGAGATACGAGGCCGGCAATCCCTGTTCGTGGCCAAGGCTTGTATAGAGTTTTTCTCAAACATGCATCACCATCACCACCATCATCATCATCACCATCATCATCATCATCAACATCATCATCATCATAAACATCATCGTCATCACCATCACCATCATCATAATCATCATCACTATCATCATCATCATCATCATCATCAACATCATCATCACCATCTCATCATCACCATCATCATCATCATAATCTCATCATCACCATCATCATCACTATCATCACTATCATCATCATCACCATCATCATCACACCATCATCATCATCACCACCATCACCATCATCTTCACCGCCATCATCAACACCATCACCACCATCATCATCATCATCATCACCATCATCATCACACCATCATCATCATCACCACCATCACCATCATCATCACCATCATCATCATCATCATCATCTTACCTTACCTTAAATAAGCGTAGTGGCAGAATGTCTTAATGAACCAAAACGCAAATATTGCTTATAGTTTTTTTTTTATGGCTAAATGCTATGATGCCATAGACCTATAAACGTCATGGTATGAAACAATAGACGATCACTTTGCTGGCCTTGGCCAGCAATGTTGTATGAAATTCCATTATTGACCTCTCCTCTAGGCGCACCTGCACCACCGGCTGCACCTGCACCTGCAACGTGACCCTTCGTGGCGTATTATAAGGAACATAACGTCAATATTTCATAGCATGTTTGAGAAAAGTTTATTTCCCTTTATTTACTTAGGCACTACCGTTTGGCACTACCAGTAGAGTGAAAGGAAATTTTACTTTCCCGTGACACTACTATTCTTATTGGCTGATTAAACGTATATTATAAAATGTCCCGTGGATAACCTCATTACCAATGGCACTACTAATACAAAGTATATCAAAGCAAGATAAACAAAATATTTGTTTGTCAGTTTTTATTTTTTTAAACAAAAGTAAGCTCTTCTTATAACAAAATCAAGTTGAATCCTTTTCTTATTTACTAGACACCGCAATGTATTAAAAACGAAAGTTGTCTCTTATGCCCTTCCAGTCTGCCTATTATGATTGCATTTTATGGATGGATAAAACATTTTTCACTATCGCACTTATATCATAATTGTCAGTGAGTGACAGATGTTTTATCGATCGATAAGTGTAAACCATCACAGGCCTAACCTTAAATAAAAAACAAACTAAATGTGCTATACTCCAAATAAATAGGTTCTACAAAGAACCTAAAAAAAAATAATAATAATGGTTGATATATACTAACGTTGTTTGTTATAAAATATATATGTTTGCATTGCAGTTCTAACTTAATCTACTTTTCTGGCTGCAATTCGTTTCTTTAGGGGTCGCAGTTCTAACCTAATGAACTTTTCTGGCAGCAGTTTGTTTCTGTAGGGGTCGCAGTTCTAACCTAACTTACTTTTCTGACAGCGGTTCGTTTCTGTAAGGGTCGTGGGTCTAACCTAACCTACTTTTCTGACTCGCAAGCCGCGGTTTGCTGACGCCTGTTTTAGTATAGCATTTAATATTATGATTTTGTATATTGTGACTGGTAAGTTTCATGTCTTACTATATTAGTACAAAACATATTAGGAATTTAGAGCATTAGGTAATTTAATATTATTGCTTATGTATAATCATTAGGATGTAAGAACATTACAGCAAATTAATGATATGTCAAAAGTGTAAGGAAAAAGCGGTATTTCATTTGACTTTAGGGACAAAGAATTATTATGGATTACGAAGGAAAAGCCTTGGCTGCACGCACACGTTCGAGGTATGGCATTTTAGACAAAGCTCAGCAAAATTTGCTCGTTTCGTCATCGTAATTTAGTTCTGTTAGTGTAATTTTAAATTGTTTTTATTTACCAACTTGACTTGCATTGTCAATGTGACTTGTAATAATAAAGTAACCATACCAACCACTTCTTAATGAATAAGTCGCATTTGCAATGTATGGTTTATGGTCTGTGGAGGTCTGTGATAATGATATTGAACTTTTTTGAGTTCTACAACGTGACGTTAAAAAAAGACAATAGACAATTTTGGTCATAAAAAAATGTATTTCCGAACACACCCGTTAATATTTGACGAACAAGTGTCATTTTATATTGCATTTTTAAAATTGAAATACTTGATAATCTGCATATTGTGGATATATGTTGTCGATTCAAAACCCTTATTTAATTAAGATTAATTTGAGGGAGTCCAAGTTTGCCGTATCAAGGGTATGAACATCAAATGTTTGACAGGTAAGAACAGTTTTGTATGGGAAAATAAAATTGTCGTTTTTAGTATTTTCCTCGCAATTTTTCCATATTTTCTCACCGTTTAAACCTTCCCTGGACTTCCACGAATATTTCAAGACTAAAATTAGCCAAATCGGTTCAGCCGTTCTCGAGTTTTAGCGAGACTTACAGATTTGAGATTGCATTTTTATTGCTCTTTTTTTGGTTAATCTGGCTTCTATTAAATGTATTCTAAAGTAACACACAAGTAGCTTTAACGTTTGATAAGGTTTTTTTTTAATCTGCATAGACGTGTATCTGATAGCACGGAACACTAATTGCCTGAATCGACTAGATTCGCACTTGGCTGATTTTTTTCTTGTCTGTACAACATGGGACGTTGTGCTTATAGGGCGTTTTGCTTTTATGTCATTCTGATTTCATGGCGTTTCGCTTTCGGGACGTTTTGCTAAAAGGCCGACCTGATAATAGGACGTTTTGCTTTCAGGTCATTGTGCTAATGGGCCGTTTTGCTTTCAGGTTATTGTGCTAATGGGACGTTTTGCTATCAGGGCATTGTGCTAATAGGACAATTTGCTTTTAGGCCGTTTCGATACGAAGGCACATCGTCGTGTATCGAAGATTTCCGTGGCCTAATGTACTCATGGGCCTTACAATACATACCTACTGATGTCATGTTGATTACTTCTACTTACTTAGGTCATACTGAAAGTTTCTGGATTCTAATATATAAGACTACGCATTATCGTTATGACACATTTATTGTTTTTCAAAGTATATACCCTCCCTATTTACACACTTTTGCATTCGCTGGAACCATTGTGAAAAGCAGTGGGTCCAGTCTTCCTTAGGGACTTCTTCGATGGCCTCGTGGAAAGCATTCACTGCCATTTCCGGACTTGTAAACAGTAAACCTCTAAGTTTATCTTTAATCTTCGAGAACAAAAATAAATCGCATGGTGCAAGATCAGGGCCGTATGGCGGATGAGTCATTAATTCTTCATTTAAGGCCTCCAAATACGCATTCGTTGCTTTAGCGGAATGTGCCGACGCGTTGTCGTGATGAAGGACTATTTTGCTACGGGGACGCATTTCACGAATTTTGTCAAACACTTAGGCAAGCACGTGTTCACATACCAATCAGCAGTTACTGTCTTTTGGTTTTCAAGTGACACAGTGGTGTAATGTCCCGATTTGCCGAAAAACGAAACAACCATTTTCTTACCTGTGCTTCGACTCTTTTTTCTTTCGTCGGCAAGTCTTCAAAAGGAAAGACCCATTCAGCCGATTGACTTTTTCTTTCTGGTTCAAAGCAGTATACCCAGGTTTCGTCACGTTTCACGATGTTATATACAACCATTGATTGTCCTCCGTCAAATTTTTTTATCATTTTGCGGCACCACTCTACACGCAGTCGTTTCTGGTCTTCCGATAAATCATGCGGTATCCATCGAGTGCAAAGTTGGCGAACCTTCAGATGCAAATGCAATATCTTTTGCACCTGGCTCATTCCAATTCCTAAGGTAGTACGAATTTGCTGACATGTAATTTTTTGTCAGTTTCAATTAGTTGTCGTACAGTATTAATATTAATATCGGTAACCGCAGTTGCTGGCCGGCCTTCACATTCATCGTCATGGAGATGGTCACGTCCTCGTCTAAACTCACTAAACCACGAATAGACAGAGCTACGACATGGGGCTTCATCACCAAATGCTAGAAGTCTTTGACAACAACTCTCTTGCTGACTTAATCAACATCGGAAATCGTAAAAAATCATGGATCGAAAATTTTCACGACTTAAATTCATTGCAACAGCGACACCCAAATTTCAATCCAACACCACGATGAAAAAGCAAATGACAGTCTCGCAAATTAATAGTAGATTGTTCAACAAGGGACTAAAACAAGCCATAATGACACGAGATATTTAGCCACCCGAGCGATAGCGAGGGAGGCTATAATTCGAGTTGTCATTATGGTGTAGTTTAGTCCCGCGTTAAACACTCTACTTTTCACTTTGAATGCGAGGAAAAAAACGACGTACAAAATTACTTTTTTACAACGTATGCTCAATACGAGCAATGGGCATCTATTCAAAATTCAAGTAGCAAAAAAAAAATACCGCTGTCTTTTCTTTTCTTTTATATTTTTTTTGTAAAGTGACGCTTTAAATGCTTGCATAATTAGCCAACAGATTCTAACTTAAAGACTATGTTAAAACTAATTGGACTATGCATGTAAGAATGATAATTGTTCATTCATTAGAATCGGCAAATAAATTAACCTAATTGATCTAAGTTCACACACAAAATATATTGTTAACTGTAACACTTACCCGTGAATAAAGAAACGACTTATTAAGTTTATTTTCTATATGCCAATTCTTTGTTAAATTATATCTAATTATACTTTCTATTTACTATTAAATGCAACTGACACCGCATTATTTTGAAGTCACGCCATATTAACTTTCAAACGTAACTGCTCAATCTACCGTACACTCCAGCACTGCTTTGCCGACAGCGTTTTTTAAAAAAAAAAAAAAATTAAAAAACACCTAAGCTAAAGGAAATCTTTCTTTACATGCAAAATAAAATGAATTCATGTTTAATATTTTATAATTAAATAGATTAATATTCGTAATTATTCAATGTGTTTCACAAAATTATTATTTTTTAAATATTTTTATACAGTTGTCATTTTGAGGTTATTTCCACGCCCTAAAGGCTTCCACAGACCGAAGCGCAGGGCGCTACAGTGCGTCCGCAGCGCGCTTTGGTCTTTGGAAAGCTTTAAAATTGTCTATATGTTACTGAAAATGGCGATAATCCTCCATTCACAAACACCGTGACTGGCAGTTTAGGGGTTTCCATAGTCAATTAAAAATATTTTACTTTAATCCCTAGAGATCAAAAAAGACCTTAGTCCCGATATGCAGAGACTAAAGTAACATTTTAAGAGCATGAGAAGTGAAAAAAGTAATATACTGCCAGAGAGTTGTCTTTTCAAATCCTATTATTGCTTTTTTAATTTTCTTTTTATAAGTAGCCAGTTCCAGAAACTTTCAGTATGCCCCACGTATTAACCGGCTTAAAAAAAGAAGGCGGTTCTATGTTTAACTGTATGACTAAATAACGACCGCTTTAGCCTAGTTGGTAGTGACCCTGCCTACGAAGCAAGAGGTTCTGGGTTCGAATCCCGGTAAGGGCATTTATTTGTGTGATGAGCACGAATATTTGTTCCTGAGTTATAGATGTTTTCTATGTATTTAAGTATTTATATTTACCTATATTATGTATGTTTATCGTCGTAGTACCCATAGTACAAGCTTTGCTTAGTTTGGGACTAGGTCGATTTGTGTGAGATTGTCCCCTAATATTATTATTATTATTAAATGTTTGTTTTTTTTCTATTGTTGTCGGACCTTTTCTTTAATACTTTGTATTAGGTACTACAATTCGTCGCCTCGCGAAAACAGGGTTTCGGCATACTCAGATATGTTTTCAGTAACAGAGAAATCATTTTTTGCATTTTAGGTACAATACTTATTCTTACTTTTTTTAAGCAATAGTGTTTGAACACTGACACTTGACAATAATGTGCAATTATATTGTTAAAAATACAAAAATGAGTCTGTGGCAAATGGCAAATAAGTTTATCTGAAATTAGTATGTACTACTGCGGGCTTACAAAACTACAAGGTGCTATGTGAGTTAGAACCTTGAAACCCTTACGTTCATTTTAGATATAACTTTACGACATCAGTCTTAAAATTAGGTATGTAGGTATAGAAAAAAGGGATATAACAAAATAAAACTATGAATTTTTATATTGTAATAATAGTAATCTTTTCACTCAATAGAATTTAATATTGCATTGAAGTAGTCGACGTCTTCTTTAGGCATCCACTTCAACATTGCAGCATTGCTTTAAATAACACAGGTTACACTTGTAACCTATCTTAGACTTAACTAAAATTTACTTACTAGACCTAATATTATTTCATGTTTATATTTGCTTTTTTATATGAATTTATTATTATTATTGAAATTAAAACAGTTTATATTATTATTATTATATTAATTGACTTAATCTTGTGAGCAGGCAATGTTATTTATGTATTAACCGATTTTGGTGTTGGTATTTCACGCAGAAATCTAATTTGGTTTCCATGTCGGCGAGGGCGATAAATTTTTTCAAAATGCTGGCATTTGACCATTCTGTTTCACGCCAACTGGTTTTATAAAACACAGTAAAATAACACTGTGTGAACTTCAATGCTGCTACTTTTGTATAGGGAATGTTAACCTAGTTAATTCAGATCTTGTGTGCAGCTACTGTAGTCAAAGATGTCATCCTTCTGCATTTGGATAACATTGTAAGACTTTTTCAAATTAACTTTCTTTAGCAAGCGAAGAAAAGAAATCAATGAATAAAATTCAGCAGCAGACATAGTTCTGTCAATGCAAGAATGAGCAGCATCGTCTACTTTTTGCACAGCAGAATGCCCGGGAGTTGAGTATTTTAGCTCTATCTATGGATTCAATGTCCTCATGTGCCTTCAAAAAATTAAAAATCGCAAAGGACATCAAAGAATTACGATTCTGAGGGACGCAAGAATCACTCCACAGAACGAGTTTTTTAATACTTGGATATTTACTGAGGATCGTCTTCATACATATTTTAATTAATCCACTTGCTACATCACACCCAGATTTGCCTGCAAATGTTTCGTTTCATATAGCACAATAAATGTTTTTGTCCCCCGAAAAATGGGCTGTCAGATTATACACGCTTAATTTGCTGTGGAAAAAAAACAGATTATTTCTGCTCTGGGGCAGGTGATGATATTTTGCAGATCAAAACACAACACGAACTCGTTTCCATCTCTATCTTTATTTCTTCCACATCTCATTGCATTTTTTTCTGCCACGTGAATTTCATTTATTTCTTTTGCTTCTTCGTTTGTAGTAATCACATTAGTAATAACTTTCCATTCTTCACATCTGTCACAACTATCTTTCTTCGGGACGTGAAACCCCAAATTATATTCTTTATTGAATATTTTCGTGTATACTGTTAATTTGACAGGCTCTGTAATATCACTGCAATATTTTAAATAAAGCTCGTTCATTTTTTTGACGCTTAAAAGTGAATCTAAATATTTTTCCGTGAAGAAGCTCGACAGTAATGAGAATCAACTGTAGGGAATGCTTCTATATGTTTTCGGGCCAGGTCTTTTCTAACTTCAGTCATTTTTCTGTGATTTTAGTGTTTTCCTCTGTTATCAATAACAACAAATAACAATACATAATTATTACCTTTCACATTGAAGTAAAAATAATAACGAGAATTTTTTACGACCCGAATTGATAGTTTTGCGTTTTATGGTAGACTTTTCAGTTGTATCCAAAATAAAAGCATATTTTTGATTTTAGTTAATTACATAATAATTCTTATAAATCGCTAGCCTTAATAATTCCGGTGAAATCATTTTAGAACATTTAAAATTGCAGCTACTCATGCAGTTTTTTTTTAGTTTTTACAGTTTTAGCGGATACACGTTTGCCACGACTTGATAAATATTCTTTGCCTTGCTGATGACACTCTTTGCGAATGTTACATTTCCAAGAACCTTTTCGTTTGTTGGATCTTTTTATTTTAGGTTTTTGTATTTCGGGTTGTAGGTACTTAAACATATATTTAGTTTGTCTGCCTGTTTCGATAAATGAGTTGCCTGGAAATAAAACGAAACTTTTAGCAATCAAACGCAAATTAAATATGTAGTTTATTGGGTTAAGTACATTATTGATTGAGTTCACTAAAAATAAGTATTTAACTTACCATAAATCACATTCTGTGACACAGGAGGTAATTCTTCTGACATTTTTTACATTAAATAAAATAAAATAACGTGCTTCATGTTATAGACTACAATTATTTTTTTACTTTTCTATTTAAGAAATGGCCAGTTTATATTTAGCGATTAACCTCATTGCATTTGGCTATCAAATAAACTAACAAAAAAGATCTGTTAATATTATGATGCATTGCTTTACCACTGTTACTAGTGTATAGAACAGCTGCAAAATATCTTTTAAAAAAGTGTAGTTATGGTACCCACTGTACGTACAGTCAAGTGTAAATATATGTACTTAATGAAAGTTTCAAAAATAAGTACCACAGACTCTTATTCCGACGCAATAAGGCCGTAGTAACATATTTTTGAGTGGTTCGAATAGATACTTATTTTTGCACTTGACTACATATCAAATAGTTTGACTAAAAAACATTTTTGAAATATTTTAATCTTTATATCGAAATCATCATTTTAATATTAAAAATAATATTACCATATTATCCAAAAGTCATTAATATTAGACTGTGGATGACAAATTGTTGATTTACATGTTGAAGCGTCCTGTGGTAAGTATCTCATCAATTCAGAATTCCAGATGGAACCTTGTTTCACGCTCTTTAAATTCAACATTTGCAGATAGAAATAGTAAACCTCTAGATATCTCATGACCCATTACGAATATTTGAAATTTAAATATAGCAAAAAACCAAAATGGGAAGGAAGCTCGTTAAATACAAAAACACTGGTTTCTTAAAAATTATCAGATAAAACCCTGTTTTCGCGAGGCGACGAATTTTCGAAGTAAGCAGGTTACCCATTAATGTGATGAGTTTATATTTTAGGAAGCGATTGAACTGCAATTTAGATTAAAAACTAGGAAACCGTCTTTTAGAATGATGAATGTTAAATTGTTTAGGTATTCATAGTCACGCGCGTGTAAAGCGTTCAAAGTGTTTCAGACTACCGGGTTTTATTACTGAGTGCTTGTTTTTATGTACACCTTTGAAACGGAAAATAATTCAGTAGATAGTGTTGCCAGAATTGATGGAATATTTTTTTTATTTTTTTATTGTTTCTATTTAATTGAATACATACAAAAAAAGAATGATGAAGAGCTGTCACTATAAAAGAGTAACCACCTACTTCACAAAGGCCAGTATGATTCAAGAAACCCATTGTCACTTATTTTGCGATATCCTTATTTTCCACAAAATTATTGTTTCAATTGCAAAAGCCTGAAAGTCATTTTGAAATTAAAGTGAACAAAAAATAAGAACAAAACAAAACTCTTAAAAACTAAGTTAGTACAAGCACCAAACAAACAATATACACTAAATTTATCCTAAAATTATTAATAATTAAATTAAGCTTGTTGGCTCAAAAATCCCTCCCCGCGACGAACTGGAAACAAATGTCCCCATTACGCTCGCAGCATTGCCTCTCTGGATATATAAATTGAATAGTAGATTGTTCAACAAGGGACTAAAACAAGCCATAATGACACAAGATATTTAGCCACCCGAGCAGAGCGAGGGTGGCTATAATTCGCGTGTCATTATGGCAGTTTAGTCTCGCGTTAAACACTCTACTTTTCACTTTGAATGCGAGGAAAAACACGATGTTTTTGGTATACTAATCTACAATATTACTTTTATAAAACGTACGCTCAATACGAGCAATAGACGTCTGTTCAGAATTCAAATAGCAATTTAAATTTGTTCCGCGTCTTTTTTTTTGTTTAGTGACGCTTTAAATGTTTGCATATTTAGCCAACAGATTCAAACTTGAAAATTATTTCATAGCTAATTGGACTAAGTATGCATAATAAAATGATTTCATCTTTAATATAATTAAATAGATTAATATTCGTAATTATTCATGGTGTTTCACGAAATCATTATTTTTGTTGTATATAACTGGCTAATCAAAATTTTAAACTTATTATTCTTTTATATACATTGTATTCTATCTGAATTATCTGATGTACTTATGTCACTTCAATAAACAAAGTCTAATACAACATTCGTTATCAGCACGAAACTCTATTTTTAACTGAGTATTACTTATAAAAACTATATATTCTTTATTAAAAAGTGAATCTACTAGTTTTTTCCTGTATGTGCATTTATAAATTATGAAAATCTGTGAAAATTTTCAATAGTTCACGAAGATATTTTCATATTATTTTTGTTGTGACATCGAACAGCTGTGCGTATAAATATGTCAAATAATTCGATTACTGGTATAAAACCACTCATAAACAGAGACGGTTATTCCGTATGGAAATTCAAAATGCGTATGTACCTTATGCATGAAGAGTTATGGGAGACGATCATCGGATATTCTGAAGGTAGTAAAATTCCTACTGAGATAAAATCACGTAACGATCAAAAGGCGTTATCGAAAATATGTCTCACTTTAGATGGTATGGCGATAACCCATGTGAGATCATGCAAAACAGCCAAGGAAGCTTGGGATGCTCTTTCGTCCACTTACGAGGACAAAGGTTTAGGGCGACGTATAAGCCTCGAACGGAAACTCTACAGGTACTGCCTTGATGATTTTGATTCCAACATAGAGACGTACATAAATGCTATCATGTCAACTGTGCAAGATTTAGCTGACATTGGCAAAATTATAGAAGATGCTTCAATAGCTGCGATTCTTCTTGGAGGTTTAAGTCCTCAGTATTCACCTTTAGTAATGGCTTTGGAAAATTTCAACATAGACATTACAGTGGATTTAATTAAGACCAAATTATTGAATGAACTGAATAAACCAGCTATAGATAACCCAGATACTGCTCTTCGTACACGAATGAACCAGAACAAACCTTCTACATCCAAATCGAAGAAACCTATTGTGTGTTACGACTGCATGGAGCCAGGACATAAGCGTCCAGATTGTCCCCATAAAAAGGACAAGAAAAAGAGACCCGTAAATCACAAAAATTCTCTATGTGCACTGAATGTCAATGACGGATTAGAGCGTGATAAATGGTTTATTGATTCTGGAGCTTCAGCACACATGACGTCACGAGCTGATTGGATGAATAATGTGAAAAGTTCGTCTATTGGGACTGTAACTATTGCAAATGGAGATGTATTGCCCAGTAAAGGCATTGGAGATATTTCTATCACCACTTGCGGTCAGAATACTGATATAAAGAAGATTACTGATGTAGTTCATGTACCGAATTTGAATTCTAATCTTATTTCAGTAAAGAAGGCAGTAGATAAAGGTTTTAGCGTAGTTTTTGATAGAACTGGTTGTAATTTTTATGATTCTGATGTTTTTTCTTGTACAGGTGATATAATTTTACATGGTTCTATATGTGGTGGACTGTATTCTCTAGATTGTACGGTCAACCCAACGACTCAATTATCAGCTTTTGAGACGCACTCTGATGTTTCTAGCTTCAAGCTCTGGCATAGACGACTAGGTCATTTATGTCGCATCGGAATGGATCAACTGAGAAAGGGACGCGCAGTGGGCGTGGACTACTCTGAAGTCGATAAGGAACCATGTATCCCCTGCATTGAAAGTAAGCAGAGTAGGAAACCTTTTAAGAAAGTTTCACATAAAAGATCAACTTCTGTTCTGGAACTTATTCATTCAGATATTTGTGGACCCTTGCCTGAAACTTCATTTCAAGGCAATAAGTATATTTTATTTTTTATAGATGATTTTTCTCGTATGACTTTTGTATTCTTTATTCCTTCAAAAGTGGAAGTAAAGAACAAGTTTCGTATTTTCCAGTCCAGAGTAGAGCGGGAAACAGGAGCAAAGATTAAGATATTGAAGAGCGATAATGGAAAAGAATATGTTAATGCTGAATTTTCGAGATATTTACAAAATGAAGGAATTCAACACCAAACAACACTTCCCTACAGTCCTCAACAAAATTCTATTGCAGAAAGAACAAATCGTTCAATTTTGGAGAAAGTAAGATCCATGCTTTCTGACAGTTCTCTTTCTCCGGCTTATTGGCAAGATGCTGCAGAGATGGCTGTATATCTCAAAAATAGGTCTCCTCACCGTGCTCTCGAAGGCAAGACGGCGTACGAGAAATGGTATGCTAAAATACCAAATCTTTCTCATCTGCGAGTTTTCGGATGTAGAGCATTTATTCATGTTCCTGATTGTAATCGAAAGAAGCTGGACATGAAAGCATCCGAACATATTTTCGTTGGATATTCAGAAGATCCTAGAAGTTATTATTTCAGAGATATTAGATATCCCAGAAGACTTGTGAAAAGCAGAGATGTTACTTTCTTTGAATGTGATTTTCAAGATTTTAAAGTAAAGACAACTTGTAAGTCTGATAATGATTTAAGTGAATCAGCAGTTGTACCTCTATTGCTAACTTCGCAAGTAAACTCGTCGAATAGTTCAGATAGTCGAACACCTGTCACAAGCGCTGTCATCGAAGATGAACAGATTCAACCTGATATTGAACATGTATCAGAAGACGTTCAGCCTGATATTAATTTCGTAGAGCAATGGCATAACGCTGTTACTCCAAATATGTCAGTTCAACCTGTTATTGCGTCTTCATCAGAAGAAATTGAATCTGATACTGATTTTGTAGAACCAAGGTACAATTTGAGACCCAGAAAACCTAATTCTGCTGCCAATTGTGTATGTATGCAAACTTCATCCCCTCAGCTGATCGATGAACCTACAACTTATACACAGGCTGTGAATGCAGAAGATAGAGATAAATGGTACCAAGCTATGCAAGATGAATATCAGTCACTGCTTGAAAAACAGACTTGGGTTCTCGTTGACAGACCAGATAAGAAAGTCATACCTTGCAAATGGATCTACAAACTGAAGAAAAATGCGCATGGTGACGTAATTAAATATAAAGCTAGACTAGTCGCGAAAGGATTTAACCAAGTTTATGGTATTGACTACTTGGAAACTTTCTCTCCAGTCGTCCGAAACTCTTCTTTACGCATGTTGTTCGCGTTGGCTGCGGAAGAGGGAATGAAAATGCATCATTTAGACGTTGATACGGCATTTTTAAATGGATTTTTAGAGGAAGAAGTATATATGAATCAGCCGGAAGGATTTTTAAAACCTGGTCAAGAAGATATGGTATGTTTACTGAAACGATCGCTTTATGGTCTCAAACAGGCTTCGCGAGCATGGTATAAAAAGTTGACCGAAATTTTACAATGCATAGGTTTTAACCAAACTCCTTCGGAAGCATGTATTTATACCAAAAAGTTTGGTAACGAGTTAATAATACTCGCTTTCCATGTCGATGACATTGTCATTTTGTACAAAGAGAATAAAACGCTAAATACTGTCATATCTGACTTACGGAATTATTTTAGTCTGAAAGTGATTGGCAAACTAAGTTATTATTTAGGTTTAAATATACATTGCAAACCTAATGAGATTAAAATATCTCAAGAAAGTTATATTCGAGATTTGCTGCAAAAATATCACATGACGGACTGTAAGAGTGTGCCTACGCCGTTGGAAACTAAAAAGTTTCTGCCGAGTGAGAAGAGTAATGTAAGTGAATCCTATCCGTATCAGCAATTGATAGGCTCACTCAATTTTCTAGCCGTTAATACTCGTCCAGACATTGCTTTTGCTACATCATATTTAAGTCAATTTAATACTAAATATGATATAAGTCATTGGAAGGCGGCAAAACGTGTATTGCAATATTTAAAGGGCACTATCGATTTGGGCATTACTTACAGGAAAGACGGTGGATGTCTAATTGGCTACGCGGATGCAGATTGGGCCAATTGTCCTATGGATCGTCGTTCATACACTGGATTCTACTTTTCTATGGCCGGGGGAGCCATTTCATGGGAAAGTAAGAAGCAAACCACCATTGCCTTGTCGTCCAGCGAAGCGGAATATATGAGTTTATCCAGTGCGGGTAGATAGTCTGTATTTTTGAGACGATTGATGTGTGAACTTACTGGTAAGTCGACTGTCATTACTATTTATAATGATTCACAGTCTGCTCAGAAGTTGGCATTGAATACCGTTCACCACAATAGAACCAAGCACATTGACACGAGATTTCATTTTATACGAGATTTATTATCTAAAAATGTTATTAGTGTCGTCTATATTAATACTTTAGAGATGTGGGCCGATGTACTAACTAAGCCATTGGCTCGTATCAAGCATCAGAATTGTATAAAAGGAATAGGTTTATGTTTATAATCTTGTTTTGATTACGGGGGAGTATGTTGTATATAACTGGCTAATCAAAATTTTAAACTTATTATTCTTTTATATACATTGTATTCTATCTGATGTACTTATGTCACTTCAATAAACAAAGTCTAATACAACAATTTTTTAAAATATTTTTATACAGTTGTCATTTTGAGGTTAGGTATTTCCACGCACTAAATGGAAGCCTTCGGAGCGCTTCGGAGCGTCCGCAGCGCGCTGCGGTCTGTGGAAAGCTTTAGAATTGTCTATGCCCAGTCACTGAAAATGGCAATAATCCTCCATCCACAAACACCGTGATTGGCAGTTTAGGGGTTTCCAAAGTAAATTAAAAAAAAATTACTTTAATCCCTAGAGATCAAAAAAGAGCTTTAGTCCCGATATGCAGAGACTAAAGTAACATTTTAAGAGCATGAGAAGTGAAAAAAATATTTAACAATTTCCAAATGATTTGAGACAAAAACTATTGCTCTCCAGTCGTTCTTAAATTTAAATTAATTAGGATGAAAACGCTTATTAACTGCAAATGCAATTCAAAAATATTTTTTTACTTATTTAATGCTTAGTTAAATATAATATAAGTTACCATCCGTACCTATATTAAGTTTTCGTTTATATTTCAATAAGTTAAATACATACCTACTATAAACGATAATATTTTGTTTGATTTTAACTAGATAAGATTAGAGTATTTTTTATGCCTAAAGCTCCTAACGCACAGACAGCGGAGGCGTAGCGGTGACGGATGTAATATTCTAACTTGTATGAACGGTTGTGCGGTACCGTACCGCGAACTCGTTGTCTGTGCGTTTGAAGCTTTATAGGGAAGCATTTGATGAGAGCTACACTCTTCTATAACATTTGATGGTGTAGCGACTACTAGCGCCATCTAGTCATCACATAAGAAACTAATTTCTACAATCCTACATCGCGCTATCGAAGTTTCTCAACTCGGCTACATAAATACAACTTCCAACTTTCATCCATTGGACTTCGGTCCCCAGGCAAAACATCTGCCTGGAGAGAGATCTCTCTATTGTAACTACCCTCAAATTGGTGACCCACGACATTGGACAAAATCGCAACCTTCAGACACACAGAAACGATAACGCAGTCTCACAGCAAGCCATACTCACCGCACTGTCCACCATTAGCATGTATCTATTATCTGCCTGGTGTCTACAGTTCGCAAATCCTCCTCCCACTACTTCCACTTGCCTATCAATCAACCAACGCTCGCCAACAAGGCCCCGAGCAATCACGCAACAGGCATGCATCACAAGTACCAGAGGAACAACAATGCTCGCCGACGAGGCTCTGAGCGACTGGCCCTTGCAAGCGCCCACATGACGCACAGACTGCACTCCACTGCAATTCGTATCGACCTCCGGTCTAAAAAGGGGGGCTGATGTAGCGACTACTAGCGCCATCTAGTCATCACATAAGAAACTAATTTCTACAATCCTACATCGCGCTATCGAAGTTTCTTAACTCGGCTACATAAATACAACTTCCAACTTTCATCCATTGGACTTCGGTCCCCAGGCATAACATCTGCCTGGAGAGAGATCTCTCTATTTCAACTACCCCCAAAATGGTATGCGACTGTGAAGTCTAAGCATTCTTGCTTAGATAATGTTTATTGAATCTCGACTAAAATTGCAAATTAAAAGTAATAACTTAAAAATAAAGGTTTGGGCTTAAGTCCCAAATAGTGATTGATTATAATAGTAAATTACGCAACTAGGATTTTTGATAATGATAATTTTGCCTTCGGATAAAATAAACTATAGGGAAAAAAGTTATAGGTAAATTTTGCGAATAGATAAATCACTTCTAGTAAAAATCTATTTTGGGAAAATGATCAACACACTCAAATGAACATGAATGTCCCACACTGATTTTTATGATATTTTTCTTTATATTTGGTAGGTCTGAAAATATGCAGGTTTTAGGCTATTTTTACTACCGCTAATCTTCGCAGACGGAGTCGTGGGCAACAGCTAGTATACAATATATGTATATAATTGCCCTTTTCTCAAACATGCTATGAAATATTGACGTTATGTTCCTTATAATACGCCACGAAGGGTCACGTTGCAGGTGCAGGTGCAGCCGGTGCTGGGGGACCGCCTAGACGAGAGGTCAATAATGGAATTTCATACAACTTTGCTGGCCAAGGCCAGCAAAGTGATCGTCTTTTGTTTCATACCATGTCGTTTATAGGTCTATGGCATCATAGCATTTAGCCATTAAAAAAAAACTATAAGCAATATTTGCGTTTTGGTTCATTAAGACATTCTGCCACTACGCTTATTTAAGGTAAGGTGATGATGATGATGATGATGATGATGATGATGATGATGGTGATGATGATGATGATGGCGATGATGGTGATGATGATGATGGAGATGGTGATGATGATGTTGATGATGATGATGATGATGAGATGATGATGATGATGTTGATGATGATGATGATGATGATGATGATTATGATGATGATGGTGATGGTGATGACGATGATGTTGATGATGATGTTGATGATGATCATGATGGTGATGATGATGATGGTGGTGATGGTGATGCATGTTTGAGAAAAACTATACAAGCCTTGGCCACGAACAGGGATTGCCGGCCTCGTATCTCTAGATGGCCTCGTTAACACTCGGCCATCTATAACTACTCGGCCGGCAATCCCCTATTTCGCGGCCGCTGCAGTAATGTACTATTACTGAATAATACGGATTCCGTGGTAAGCGAGTTCGACTCGCTTGGCTGGTTTTTATCTATATGATTTTTTTTTACATTGGTCCCACCTCCCTCCAACTAATAATCATTTCTTTTATTGTTCTTATGCTAGGTATTTTTTTTTTCTTATACTACGTTCACAGATAGAGAGCGACATGACAGTGCTCCCCTGACGTAGACTAAGTCAGAGACTTTTTATTACATTTTCCTTTCCTGTTTTCAAAACTATCTATTCTTAATCTATGTACATTTGCTGCTACTATTGTATTTCTATATTTATTTGTCTAATTTTAGTGTATTATGTTATTCTATCTAATTGTGTGTTATTACTAGCAATTTGTTACACTACTATTTATCTTTATAGTTAGATAAAATATTTAGAACGACATGACATTCTTCAACCAATTAAAAAAATGGCTGACTAAAAATGCCTTTTATGACATGTCTGAATATTATAATAATAATAATAATGAAGGCGTAGGGATGTGACGACCCCATCGCCCGCTGGTGTTGTCGTGTCACCAGTGCAGTCAGTCATCGCAGGGCGGCTTGTGGCGAGCTGTTGGTGCGTAGCGACACCACGAACCCGAGACCTCCAGGGGTACACATACACACATGCGCTTATACACACACTCACACACAGTTACACACCCACCCCGCCTCTAGTTCGCCTTTGTTAGCCGCCTAGAGTGGAGCGCAAGAGCTAAATGCTCGAAGGATGGATGTGTTTGGCCGTAAGTGGCGAGTTGGCATTTTGAAGTTTAAAGTCCAGGGACACCTCTCCATCCTTAGCCGTTCACACCAATGTTGCCGCCTCGTTGCCCCGAGCGGGCAATAGTTTGAGGGGCCCATTTAGTGAATGGCGAGTCACCGCCTACCAAAAGTTCAGTTTATGAGATATTGAATGATGAATATTATTTTTATCAACTAATACCAATTTTATTGTATTTTTATTGTGATATAGTAAAGTGTGGTAATGCATAATATAATTTAACTTGTAAAATTTATAATTTTATTAATAAATGAATATGAATATGATACATATTTACAATTGTGTGTTACGCCTTTATATACACATATACATATACTTTACTATATCTCTATGCAGTACTTTAGGAAGCTAGCTCTTGTATTTTTATTTGCTATTATTTTACTTATATTTTCTATATTTTTGTTCATCTCTATTTCGATTTCTGTTTTCTTCCGTTGGTATTCGTGCACTGGGAACTCGGTTGTAAGGTTGACGAAACAATAGAACTGTTTCGTCACTTTCGGGATCGCAGATACACGATGGGCTCTCCTTGCACTTGAACCTGTTCAGGTAGAAGGAACACCCACCGTGTCCGGTCATTAGTTGTGTTATTTGGCTTGTGTTGTGTTTTTTATTTTCCTGGACAGTTTATATACCGTCACCACTTCGGGAAGAAACATCTTCGTCACGGAAGCCGTCGAGCCCAACTCATATCGCTCGGCCCATTCGCCAATCGTCTCCTCACGTATGAAGCCCTTGGCGTATGAGATGGGACACAGGTCGTAGTCCGGCTTCTTCCGTAACGAGGTCGCCGCGGCCTTCGCTAGCTCGTCCGCGCGCTCGTTTATCCATATGCTTACAAGTTCTGTTTCAAAAGGGCAGCAGAGAGAGGTCGAAGTTAACTCGAATTTACAATGACGCCGCTGCGAAGAGGTAGGTTAGGTACAAATGTAGGGTAGGAAACTTGCGCCGACGTTGTTGTTAGATATATTCTAACTTGTTCGCTTGTTTACTTAGGCTATCAAAAATTTAATCAATTTACCTTAGAATACTGGTCTATTGAAGGCAATAGTATTTAATTAAAAGCCACAATAGAATTTCGGTCCTTGAAGGCAAGTTTGCGCTCAATCTCGGTTTGTGGCTGCTTTGTTCGCATTGAAATAAGTCCTTGCAGATATTGTTGATAGTAATTAGAAAATACCTATCTGGTTACTTTGAAATCTTCTTGAGTAAGTTATGACGTAAGTATAGCGAAACGATTACCATGTTTAGGATTTACCGCCTTTCGTACCTATACAAGTATTCATCTATACTTAGGTACTTACTGTCTGTTTGTTTGTCTATCTGGTACATCTTTACGCTTTACACGGGAAGGGCAATACCCATGAGAAAAGGACAGTTGATAAATTATACTACGCTCATAAACGAACCCATCCCAATGAATAAACAGACTCGATGTATTTTGCCAAATCCGTATAGGTACATTGCAATCTAAATCTACTAAATTATCTGATAGGGTAGACCGAGGTGAAACGGATCGCTGGGGGAATCGGATCATGTTAAGCACTTTTGTCAAATTCAAAAGATCTCCGTTAGCCACGGGCTGAAAATTAGTGTCCCGCGTTAGGTTTGACTTCTACGCACGCCGTGGCAGCGGAATGTTAGGCTCAGCGATGCTTCGCGTCAAGTCACTCGTTTGCCACCGAAGTAAAAAACGTGGTTACAATATTCTTTATAAAATCAAATTAAGTTGGCTGAAGTTTTATGTTTATTGTTGAATATTCTAAACAATGTTTTTTTTAATTCGTAATTGATGTGATAGAATAGTTATTTGTGTCACAAGGGAGCAAAATGATGTATTAACGGCGAGGGCAGTACATTGAATCCAGAGTGAAGCGATTGCGCTCAGGATTCTAAGTTCGAATCCTGAACGTAACGAAGGATTCAAGTGTTAACGCCCAAGACGAAAATAATTTTGCTCCTGAGTGACACATACAATTTTTCACACCGACAATGGATTGTTGTGATAGATAGGGAAAGGTCACCACATATAAAGTATTCCTGTGCTACTTTTAACAATGTTAAGTAATCGATTGGAATCGAATATTACAGATATCAATATTCTTTAAATCACAATAACAATCATCGATAGTTTTCATTTAAGTAAAACGTATAATTTATTGTGACATTTTTTTAAACTATTACAAAAAATTCATCAATTTTCAAAACGTTGTTAAAGTTAAAACATGAAATAAGTTCGTTTTTTATCGATTACGATGAAATAATTACAATCGATTATTTTATTAAGGTCTGTGTTCATTGGCATATTGCGTAAATGATACATGCCAATGAATAAATTAAAAAAGTAGCTTGAACAGAAAAGTAGCATTTTGATCCCTGTCGTCAGGGAGCAAAATCTACTTTTCCGAATGAAAGGTGTGAAAACTGTATTTCAAGTTATATTGGCGTTGGGTAAAATCTTTCAAACCTTATGGTTTGAGTACATAAAACATGTCAGAAGCAGCTGGCAAGATAATTACGTCGATAATAAGCAAAGATCTGACATTACGTCGGTCGGCCGAATTATACCTATACAATGTGCCGTTCACATCTTTGCAACGAAGAGTTACACTATCCCGTGGTGTTATTAAGTGACGAGATGGAAAAATAGTAATTAGTGAAGAACCAGAAAAACTGTTTGCTGATAGATTATTGTAGTTAGCAGGCCGTGGATATAGTTAGGCTCAAACCAAAATCGGTTAGCTGAAAATAACAATAGTTTTTATTACTGAAATGTGTTACTGAAGTTATTAACATCTAGTACAATTACTGTCAACACGAAAGTTAGCTTTAAATATTTAATTTCATTTCTACATTTTTAACGAATGATTTTAACTTTAACCTGTATTTATATTTTGCTTTAAAAGGGAAGTCGAAATATTACAAAAAAGGTGCTTTGGTCATGCGAATAATGGTAGTTAATCTTAATAATATGACATTGAATGTTCCTCATTTTATTTTTGCAAAAGTTATTGAATGAAAACCAATATTTTATGAGTTTTTTTCGATCCGTTTTGCTTCTAAAAATGGGACGAATCGGATATTTTTAGTGTCTTTCTATTTTAATAGTCAATAAGACTGATTTTTGATTTGACTTCTTGATTCTATAAACGGTATAAACCGATAACCCTTGTGTCCAGAGTAATATTATAAACAACTAGCTGACCCCGCAAACGTTGTTTTGCCATATCACCTACGGGTATAAAAATTGCCTACGACCTATTCTCAGACCTACCGAATATAGAGAAAAAAGTTTCATAAAAATCGGCAAAGCCGTTTCGGAGGAGTTCGGTAACAAACACCGTGACACAAGATTTATATATATATTAGATGTATCACTTTGAAAAGTTGCATTTATTTGACATTAACCCAAAATTGATCCGATTCGCCTCGCTCTACCCTAGTATCTGAAACTTTTTGTTCGTTTTTCAGTGTGCTTGTATTGAAGTGATCACCACCGTTAACAATCATTATGATTCCCCTCGTCAGTCATTGCCATGCTATTTAGTTATTTATGGTGGAAATTTTATTTGCCGCAGTAGGTTACGGTTCAATTACCTACAGTAAAATATTCATGAAGAAAAAACTGATTTTCCGAAATCTCCTTGCTAGGTATATTGTTGCGCAGAAATACATACTATGTTACGAGGAGGTATCTCTACTAATAGGTTGAAATAAATCCAAAGTGTAGTATTAGCCTACTAATCACAATAATTTGATCCACAACGCATGCGACATCAACTCTACCGGGCCCCCCGAGAAATCAGACGCGTGACATTACGGTGGCCCACAGGGGTTTGCCAACACATGTGTGGAGCGAATCTGTTGAATTTCTTTCATGTAGTTCTTATGCCTAAGTAAATCTAAAACCTACGTATCTGGCACACGTAAAAGCGTGAAGATTAGAGACACTTTACTAGAGATTGTACAAAAATGGCGCAACGTAAGGAGGTATCGCGGTACAAGTAAGCCATTATTTTGTCGGGCTCGTCGTGACTCTTCGTGGACACACTTAAACATCAAGGTTGCATTTGGCCACGAAATTCTTCACGCCACATTTTGATGCGCTACGGGTCAGTTCTCACTCGACACAGGCTTGTAAATATTTCTTAGTTATTACTAGTATTTGGAGCATTAATTATTATAAACTCTGTAACGATCCATTTTCCGTTACAGCTAGCGCCATCTATCACGGCGTTCTACAACCACTATAAATTGTTTTGAGAGTCATCTAGCGGAAGTGGGGTGAACTGTTATCGACGTTCGGAAGCGATCAATAATTCTTTCTTTACAAATATAAATATAAAACTTCCCAATTTGTTTTCAGGAATACTAGAAGGGGTTTCTCTTTTGTTTTCAGAATTTATTTTAGTCTTTTTACTAATCTTTTGGAACTTCAAGAAGAGATTTTTGATCAAACGTTCTACTTTGTCTATGGCAGTAGGACAAGTGTTGGGCTGTGGTTGCTTCATTCGTTTTACGTAAATGTCGATAACTGAGAGGTACCTACTTTCACAGGGTACGTATCATAATGTATAAAATCAAAATCTTTGAGTTTAAAATATATATGTTCAAAATATATAAAATCGAAAAATATAATGGTTAAAATAAATAACAATCAGAATTCATAAAGTACGTTTTTCATAATGGTCGAAATACATACAATTAAAATGACTAAGCTCACAATGTATATGTTCAGAATATATATACAATTAGAATATATAATATTTGAAAGAAATAACAATTAAAATCCCTAAAGAACGTTTTTCATAATGGTCGAAATCCATACGGTCAAAATACATACAATCAAGATGTCTACAATACGATTGCTTTAAACAATAAGAATTTAGTCAGATGAATTGTTAAGGAAACAACGGTAACCCTTACAATTACACTACTATTAACCATTAGAGTATTTACATAATTTAAAATGAAACAAATATTTCTTATTTTCGGCGAGCGAGCGAACCGAGCGAGCAAGACGGTTCGGGGCGGAAGCGACTCGGAATGGTTAGGTTCAAAGGCTAATGCGGGAGCGTAGCGGAGCGAAGCATTATATTTTTCAACGCGACAACCGCCTAAGAAGCTAACTCCGTAACAAAAGTTCCTAACTGCATAAAAGTTTCAGTACAATCTTTATGTGTTCGTTTAAAAATGAAACAAATGCTAAAAAGTATTATTATTTTAATGTATGTAATGTATTACATTAATTGCTAAATCTTTAATCTTGACGATTCACTCGGCGAAGATAACGGTGGTCGATATGACGCCCTTGCATTTGGATGCAAGTGTTGCATCGGCGTATTAACGACTGATGTACGCTTTGAAAATTAGTGTTCTGCTGAAGTTTTAGAAATGCGTCAGTAATTCTGTTTCGGAGGTCTTCGACAGATGTTTGTGGTTTTGAATAAACCTCATTTTTTATGGCCCTCCATAAAAAGAAGTCTAACATTGTGAGGTCCGGTGAACGGGCCGGCCAACGTCGAGGCCCAAACCTGCCAATCCATCGGTTGCCAAACAAAGTGTTCAAATAGTTACCCACGAGAACTGCTGAGTGTGCAGGAGCTCCGTCTAGTTGCAACCAAGTCAGCTCGCGTTCTTCTTCCGGCAAGAAGCAGGAATTTTTCACCATTAAGGTTCCCATCGATAAACACTGGTCCGATGATACGATCACCATGAATGGCTGCCCAGACGTTTACCGCCCATCGGTATTGATGACCGGTCTCTTTTAATACATGCGGATTTACTCTTGCCCAATAGTGAGTATTTCGTTGATTCCACACGCCGTTCCGAGTAAACGTACTCTCATCTGTCCAAGTAACTCTGGAGGTAAATCGGTGGTCGGTAATGTGTTGACTGAGTACCCACTCACTAAATGTTAACCATTGTATCAAATCCCTAGGCAAAATTGCGTGTGCCTTCAAAAATTTATAAGGATGTTGCAGGTCTTTTTTGAGAATACGATGAACTATTTTGTGATTCATTCCAAAATAACGCCCGGCATTTCTTGTACTGCATTCTGGATTGGCAGCAAAATGTTCCAATATTCTTTCTTCATTATCAACATTAACACGCGGACTATTTGTCGATGGTATGATTCTCCCAGTGATGGGCATGTCTTCCCGGATACGTTGCAATGCACGCACTATGACTCTGGAGTCTCGAGGAATGCGACGATTTGGGAATCGCTCCCGATACAATATCATCGCCTGGTTAGCATTTTGCCCAGCTTCGCCATACATTAATATCATATCCGCTAATTCCTGCGAGTTATAAGGGGATGGTCTTGGCATTTGGTCAAGAAAATTATGACGTGACAAGTCACAGGGAAACGTCATGGTTGACGGCGTCTTGTCATACCAGCCAGTACACTGTTTCAAAAACTTACTTAATTAAAGTTTACAATGCGTAAACTACCTAAGAAGGCGGAATCACGGCAGTTTTCATATAGTCTGAGTACCGATCAATTGACAACTTAGCATTCATTGAGTTGAAGTGTCAAGATAACATCGTGCTTGATGATAAACACAATTCCTAATCAATTTAATAAAATAAGTTTGAAACTAGGGATTTGGTATTGTGATTTCATAAGAGGTGAAATAAAATGATGTGCAGTGATTATTTGTCTGGTACAGTGAATAATGTGATTCGCAAATGTGTTGACTATGAATCGCCGATAAATTGGTTTTGTGTGTCCAACAACGAAGTAACTTTAATTCTCTGTACTTTCTAGTGTCCTCTAAGTGACTTTGAGCATTCTTATGAGGCCCATCGTTAGCGGCCACGTCTCAGTGCCATAAGTCATCACTGGCAACACAAACTGGTCAAAGGTTGACTTGAGACATTGCGGTATAATAGATGACAAGATATTGCGGAGTTTCCCGAACGCTGCCCAGCCAAGTCCGATTCGTCGATTGACCTCTTTCTCGAAGTTGAACCTACCTAATTAGATTGTACGAGGGTTGCTACGAAAGTTTTTAGCTGTATCAAAACCATTCATTTTTTTTTGTAAATTACTTTTTTATTTTTCAAAATATACCCCTCCAAGGTCTACACATCGCCTCATTCTCAAAAACGCGTTCTGCGGTAGGTCGAAGAAAAGCCGCTCAAATTCTTGTACTGCCTCGTCCGAATTCATGAAAGTCCGGCCACGCATCATTTTCTTTACAGTGGGGAATAAGAAAAAGTCACACGGGGCCAGGTCAGGGCTGTAGGGTGGATGCGACACCATCTGAACTCCTGTGCTGTTCAAAAAGTCCATTGTTTTTGCTGCAGTGTGTGCTGGTGCATTATCTTGGTGGAAAAAAATTCCCCGAATGCCGCTCTTTGGGCGTTCCTCACCCAGTTTTTCGAACGCTTGGGGTAGACAAACTTCGGTGTACCACTGGCTAGTAACTGTTCTTTGATCTTCAAGTGGAATTACAGCCACTGGCCCACTGCGACGTAAGAAAACGGCGATCATTTTTTTGTTGACACTTCGGCCTCGAGCAATTTTTAAAGGCGATCCATCTTCTTCAAACACCCACTGCATAGATTGCTGCTTTGTCAGGGGGTCATAGCAGTATATCCAAGACTCATCAGTAGTAAGGATGTTAGGAATCTGCTGGGAATTGTCTCCGTCAAATTTGCTGAGCATAAACTGACACCAATCTACACGCTGGGTTTTTTGCTCTTCGGTCAGCAAATGTGGTATCCAACGCTACGCGACCTTCCTGACGCGAAGATGATCATGTAACATGCTTAAAACTGCGGGTGATCCAATGCCTAGTTCATGTTCGATTTCCCGTTGTGTAATATTCCTTCGCTCCTTAATCCACCACTCGGCTCTGATCACGTTTTCTGGCGTTACTGCACTTGACGGCCGTCCTGGTCTCGGCTCATCTTTGACACACTCTCGACCCGGTTTAAACTCGCGGTACCAATACGAAACTGTGGCCAACGATGGAGCGGACGTCCCAAATGCAACGTTTAAATTTTTGTGAGATTCCTTGAATGTTAAGTTTCTTTTATAGTCATAGAATATCATAGCACGAAATGCTTCTCGCGAGAGCTCCATTGTATAAAACAAAACTGGACTGACATTGTCAACAAAAAAATTTAAAAAAGAAAATGTTACTGGCCAGTATGCAATGTCACTATACAAAGAGGTTAATAGATAAATTATTTTTAATTTATCATGCAATTTAGTAATAAAATATTTATAGTTTTCATACAGCTAAAAACTTTCGTGGCAGCCTAGGTATGTCCCAGGTAGATAGTCGTCAACAACTTTAAGCAGAGAGTATCCAATTATAACGGTAGATGGTACAACATGGCCGTTCGACATGACCTTCGTCTTGTCCATGTTCAGTTTAAGACCAACTCGCTTTGATTTTTTGTTAGAAAATATGCACAAAATTTCTGAATCAGAACAAAACAACAAAAAAGACTAGGTAATACTCGTAACCAACCTGTTAATTGGATTATTTAATTGGACCGATTTAGCGTTGAAGTTAAGATTCAAATTATGCCAAAGTCTTCCCGTCTTCCATGCGTTTACAGGTTGCGATTACACGGCAGCATTTTACAATAAAGGAAAAGTAAAACTATTTTCAAAAAAATAAAGATATCAAACAGTTTTTGCATCATTAACAGATGAGGCCGATATTTTCACTGACGAAAAAATTAACACCGTTCAAGAATTTACTGCTAGCTTTACGTAGTCAGTCCCAAAGTTCTGTCACTGGTACATTATTTTTAAATTTAAACACGATTTTAAGAAAATTTTATTGAATTCCATTTTTGAATGTTTGAAAATTATTTTAAAACAAAAAACAGTCATTCGCTGCAATTTCTCACGATGGAGTTGACATTGAAAGAAAACCGAATAGCTGTTTTAGCATTGTACCGCTGTGGGCACTCGCCAAGTACCATTTTCAAGTTGCTCAAAAATTTAAATATAACGCTAAGGTTTGTGCACCGTACTATTGATAGGTACAATGAAGTCTCCAGTGTTGAGGACAAGAAAAGAATTGACCGGCTTCGCTCCGTACGAACACCAGCAGTGATCAAAGCGATCAAGGCGCGCATAGCAAGAAATCCTGTCCGAAAACAGAAGTTGATGGCTTTGCAGATGGGTGTCTGTAGAAAAACCGTCAAAAAGGTTTTAAACGAAGATCTTAGTCTACGAGCATACAAAAAAAAGAGTGGACACTTACTTAATGCCTGTCTAAAAACAATAAGGCTTAAAAGATCCCGGTAGTTGTTACGCGAAAAATCGACACCGTGATATCCTCTTTACAGACGAAAAGATTTTCGATATTGAAGAGGAGTACAATAAACAGAATGATAGAGTGTACGCTACGAGCTCTGAAGAAGTAGGAAAAAGAGTTCCGCGGGTGCAACATGGGCATCTTCCACCATCAGTGATGGTCTGGTTTGGTGTGTCTTATTACGGACCAACTGACGTTAATTTTTGCGAAAAAGGGGTCAAAATCAGTGCGAAAGTGTACCAAGAGACGGTTTTGGATAAGCTTGTCAAAGATCTGCCCAACACGCTATTTTCAGGACATAATTTTGTGTTCCAGCAGGATTCTGCGCCAGCACAAAAAGCCAAGACCACTCAAGCCTGGTTTGACCGTCAAAAAATCGACTTTATAAGACATGAAGATTGGCCTTCCTCCAGTCTGGACCTTAATCCTTTGGACTATATAAGTTGACAGGTCTTAGAGGGGAAGGTCTGTGCTAAACCCCATAAAAATTTGGAGAGCCTTAAGTCATCTTTAAGAAAAGCAGTAGCTGTGTACAGACATGAAAATGGTGCGTGCTGCGATAGACGACTGGCCGCGCCGATTAAGGGCCTGTATTAAAAACAAAGGAGGTCATTTTGAATAATTTTAAGTAATGTTATATCTTTTGAGGATATATCGGTGGCTGAATAAATACTCCAGAAAATGCGAAATACGTATAATAAAAATTAAAATGATGTGGTTGTTACAGAGGTCGTAGGGCAAGTGAGAATGACATGACATTTTCTAACTATTATATTAAACGCCTAGAGAAATGGCGAAGGCAACACACACGGTGACGATGATTGCTGTGATCTTTTTGACAGGCTTATGCCTAGACAGGTATAACACTTGTTGTTTTACTGTTGCTGTCCACATCAACATGCAGAGTATATAATTGATGGAACGGTTTAGGCACTCTTTTAAATGTGCCGTCCCCGAAATATTGCAATTTGTAGCATGATGATGATTTTATGTATTGTTTAGCAATATTTGTCGAAAAAATTAAAAAAAATTCTATGTCACCATCTTCTACAACCAAGAAGTTCTCTCGTAAAATGGCCGGTATTTGTACTTCTCGTAACCGAGAGAACTCTTTGTTCTTTTGATTCAAAAACCTGTGCCTCGCCCTATATAACGAACTTTTGACCTCTTCATACGAACACATACTGAAGTTAGCGTCGGTCTCTTGCAATTCAATAACTTTTTTTTCGTAAATATGTTTCACCGGGTTCATTGTCCTGCACACTTCTTTTTTACACGAATCTATGGCGACATCTCTTACGTTCTGATTGTGATGTGGCTTGCAGACATGAGCGCTCTTTTTCAAGACGGCATCTTTTTCTTGGCTTAAGGTTATCGATGCGTAGCAACTTTCGGATCGATTTGCACACTTCCAATTAACAGTACCACCTTTTTTATTGGTGTGGCTGTAATTATATTCGTGACCTTGGTAAATAAGGGTAGGTTTTCCTTTCTGATTTTTTATGAATATTATTTCGCTGCTCATTGTGAATGACTGATTTCACAGGAAACAATACCATACGGTATTGACGTGGTATTGACACTTCATAATAAGTGGTTAGTATTAATGCTAAAAGATTAAGCGTAATATAAAGCGGAAAAAAGTTTACCTTAATAACAACAATCACGCACGTTTCATAGTAAAATGCTTATAATTATTAGACATTTATTTGTTAATAGCAGATATGAACGAACCGAAATTACGAAGATTTTTGTCTTACTAAGTAATTTTTATTTGTAAAAACCATGAACACTTTAATGATTTTTGAAATTTCTTGAAGTGGAACACTCCACTACTTTATATTTTAGGTATTGATTGATGCAAAGATTGAACACTGAAAAAAATCCAGTAGTGGCTAAAATTGTTTCATTGTGATAGACAGACCAGACAGACGTGCACGAGGAAAATATACGGGTTCCGTTTTTGCCATTTTGGCTACGGAACTCTTAAAAAAAATCATCTCAATATACAGGGTGTTTGGCAGTCGAGTGTAGGGGTTATAAGGGATGATAGCTAGGGTCATTCTGAACATTTTTGATAACATTTACTATTATGCCAAGTTGCACGGTTTTTGAGATATAGCCATTTCTATTTTTTTTTGATAAATCTCTCTTTTTGCCAGCAAATTGAATGTAGAAGATAAGTTGATTAGCCAAATATAACATGATTTGTATGTGAAAAGTAGCCAAGTCAAATGATAAGCTTCAATTTAACATAAGTTATCTACTTTGTGTAAATTATTAGATAGTTAAATTTAGGAATTTATATTTATAAATATAAAACACTGTTGGAGTAGAAAAACCAAAGAAATAGATTGTTATACTTGTTTAGGATGTTATTTGTTCTTACAAATAGATTTCAGTATTACCTGCAGAACTTGGCACCTATTTAGATCTCAATCCTTTTGTCGGTGAAGTCCATAATCAAGTATATTTTTAGTATTGAACTTGACTAACATTATTTACATTTATGTTTTTGGTGGGATTTGGTATACTTATGTAGGTTGGATGGCAATGCAAGTAAAGTCAGCTAAAAAGCTTGCTTTAAAAATGAAATTTTTAACAAAACTTATTTCTCGTCACGTCTAAAGAAGTTTTTTTAATCAATCTTGCAGTAATAGGCAAATATTTGAATTTATTTTGAAGAACCAAGGTATTGCGAAGGCAAAACACTACAAATTAATTCAGTACAGGCTATACAGGATGTTAAATTTAAAAAATCTGGCAAAAAGAGTGATTTTTCAAAAAAAAAAGAAATGACTATATCTCAAAAACCGTGCAACTTGGCATAATAGTAAATGTAGTCAAAAATGTTCAGAATGACCCTAGCTATCACCCCTTAAAACCCCTACACTCGACTGCCAAACACCCTGTATAAAGCCGTGGGCAGACGGACAGACGGACCGACAACACGGTGAAACTAAAAAGTTTGCTTTTTGACAAAGGAACCCTAAATTTCAAGGATAATATGCGAACCTCCTTCTGTTTGAACAGATTAAAAAGTGGCATTAATTCACGAAAATGGAGTTTTAGGGTATTTTGGGACTAGAGGGTTTTGTGAATAAGCGATTATGTCATTGGGTTATTTTGCCTCTATTAGATGTAGCCCTTTTAGGGTATTTTGGGAATAGAGTATTTTGCCACTCATTCGTAATGGGACGCAGTCCACATGAATTTGGGCAGGCCTCATGCATGCCATGTACTTACGCGCGATATTTGCCTACCGCGGGGACGATCTGCTAAGATCGCAATTCCAGTAGGTTGTTACAAGCGCGCGCCGACGCACATTCATTCGTGTTCCACGGAAAAAATATGCCGCCTGGACTTTTATAAGTGAATGGTGAAACAGGGGGCAAATTTTAATATGACTATGCTAGAATTAATAGCTAAGAAGAAGAAGTCCAGTTCCGCGACCATTTGGAGGGTAAGGCTAAATTAGCCTCGAAGAAGCTCGGCGTGCTCAACAGATCGAGACGGTATTTCACTTCGGCCCACCGCCTCCAGCTTTATGAGGCGCAGGTTCGCCCTCATATGGAATACTGTTCTCATCTGTGGGCGGGGGCTCCCCAGTACCAGCTTCTCCCTCTGGATCGCTTACAGCGGAGGGCGACTCGAATAGTCGGCTGCCAACGAATTTCTGATCGACTTGACCCCTTGGCGCTGCGTAGAGATGTAGCTTCATTGTGCATCTTCTATCGCATGTACAACAGAGAGTGCTCCGAGAAGTTATTCGGGTTGGTCCCTGCCACATCCTTCCGCCACCGCCCTACGCGACAACACTTCCATCCTCACCATCTGGATGGTTGGCAATCTTCTACTGTGCGTTTTTCCAAAAAATTTCCTGCCTCGCACAGTAAAGCTCTGGAATGAAGTACCTGCTGCGTTATTCCCGGACCGATATGACCTTCAAGCTTTCAAAAAAAGAGCGTACTCCTACCTAAAAGGCCGGCAACGCACTTGTGACTCTTCTGGTGTCGCAGGTGTCCATGGGCGACGGTAATTGTTTACCATCAGGCGATCCGTCTGCTCGTTTGCCCCCTATACTATAAAATAATAATAATAATAAGATAACAATTTGGAAGTTCGTATCGTGCTGTCCCTCTTACTCTTCTATAAATAGCTATAAGCGTGAGCGGGATGGCACGATGCGAAGTTCGAAAGTTGACCTTCGTATTTAGTATAACGCTAGGGTACTGTGAGCATGGCAATGTGTTCTGCGCATTACAATAAATATCCTTTTTTGTTAGGATTCCAGAGCTAAATTGGCAAAAACGGAACCCTTATAGTTTCGCCATGACCGTGTCTCTTTGTCCGTCCGTGGCTTAGCTTAAAGAATATTAGTGCTAGAAAGTTTGCATGGATATAATATATAGCAATTATCCCGACAAAATGGTAAAACAACATGTAGAAATTTTTTTTTAATCCAAACTGCCAGCCCTTGTCACTTTCGGCACGCACACATTTTTAAGGAGACGGAGTAGTATAATCTGTGGCTACGATCGCGGTAAGTACCAAAATTTTGTACGGGATGCAGTATCTGTTACGAAGTATTATTAAGTAATCTGTGATTTGGGTTTTATCGAGAATAGTGATAAAGAGGTTTTTGAGAGAAGGTGATTTTGAAATTAGGTTCTATTAACGACTAGAGCGTTTTGGGAGTAGTGTCAAATCAGCCGGAAGGTATAATTGGGGATGTCTATTTTTTTGCAATGTGTAGTAAATCGAAAACCATTTCGAGATAAATGCTTTCTAACCCGTTTTCTGTAGTTATTTAATTTTAATATTATGTTATGACTTTATTACATACCAAATAAGAAATGACCTTCAATTGACATTGGTGTAAATTGCGTGACTGGTTCAAATCGTACTTTATTCTGTGCGGTTAGAATTCTTCAAAATTTTACGCGTGGATTATACTACGGAGTTTGATTTGGACATCTAGCACTTTGACAGCGCCAGTAAAGTGACAGAAGTGAAAGTGTACCACTACGCAAAAAATAATTAAAGGGGTTGCCTTATCGTACGCATTTAGATACATTTAGAAATTTGGCAGTGTGGGAGCTCTCAATTACAATCTGACGTCATCAACCAAAATAGTTTCAGTAATTAATTTTGAAAAAAGTAGTGAACTAAATGACAAAATATTGAAATTAGTTTCTTATAATTGACTTTTCTATACAAAAAAAATATAAAAATCAGTGGTATTTTTTTTTAGACATTGCCAATTTATTAAAAACTGCATGGTACTTTTGTTTTTATCATTATTTTCATTTGTGACAGAACTTTGGGACCGACTACGTATGGCATCAAGAACTCAATGATACGAGATATCGCATTTTTATAAAAAAATACTCTGTGCTAAAGAAGACAGTGAGCAGTTTTAAAAAAAATTGGCTTTGACTCTAACTCTATTACCACTATGCTGGATATCATTGACTCAAAAAAATTTACGACTATTTTCGTAAATTCCATGTGGCTTAATGCAACGGATCCGGTATGCGTGAAACTTCAGCCTGAGAACTGCAGTTGGTTCTTAGATGAATATTTAAAACCAGTAGGGTTCATTAGGGATCATACACCTTTAAGGATAGAAGACATTCGAAACAACTGAAACAGAAAGCGATGACGAAGTGTGTTCAGAAGTTGGAGATCACAATTATATGTCCGATGACTCGGATCCTGAATAATTTGAAAAATTTTACAAATATATACACACATAAATAATTAATTTATTTAAAAAAGCATTCCTCTATTTTAATACTACGTTTTCTATTTTAATATTGAGCACTCCAAAATGATGCACAGCATGTACGAGTATATCGCTATCTTTTTCATTTTCAAGGACAAATAGCATGCGCACTCTCTTTCTTTCAATGGACAAACTACACACCCTCTATCCCCACTAGTTCTGTTGATCAGTTCTGTTCACAGATCTACTGGGATTTTTTCCCCATTAGTTCTGTCGATGAGGAGTTCAGTTTACAGAACTACTGGGATATGCGGTTCCCATTAGTCCTCTTGACGAAATTTCCATTTGTTTTGTCAAACTCGAAGCCTTATGTTCCACAGAGTTTACACGTACCTATGTGGGTCACTTCATAGCGATGACAAAATTATGAATGACACTATAAGGTGTCAATTAATACCTAGATAAGATTGATTGAAAATCAGTTCGTTTAAACGTCATTATTAACTATAATAAATAATAATTATGGACGAATTTCAAATTATAAAACGTGGCCGCGGGCGTGATCTATTAGAAAACGGCCAGGAATATTAACGCTTATCTGTTTACGAAAAAAGCAAGCAACTGCACCAAGCAACTGCTGAAAAGTAAGCAACTGGCTATGGAGATGTGCAGCTTACAAAAAAACCAAGTGTAGTGCAGTGGAACGGTGACCACATCTGAAGTGAGTACTTACAAAGGCATCTGTAACAGGATCTTTTTCATCTGCTTATTGAATAACTAGCTTTTGCCCGCGGCTTCGCTCGCGTGTACCATGAGTATTCCAAACAACCAAGATACATATCAAGCAAGCAAGAAAGCGTGCAAGTAAGCGAGCAAGCAAGCCCGACTAACCTTCAGGTAGATACGGTCTTTTACAGTATTTCTTTATATACAATGTTTTTCACTATTCGAAAGCGGGCACTAAAATAACCAGGTTTGTTAATAATATAAAACCTATTATTAATTTCCCCTGTCCTGCATTAGGTATAATTCAATGTTTTCTTACCTTCTACGAAAACTTGAGTAACTGGAAGCGCTGTGTACCTACTTAGCATTGATATTATACATATTATAGTATTATGAATGTTGTGTGACCTAACCGTTAAGGAGTTATACCTTCCATCATCAGCTCATCTGAATAACCAGAAAGAATACAACTAAAGGTCTATACGTGCATATGATATTTAAAGAAACTTCCTATAACTCCTAACCGTTAAGGAGTTTAACCTTCCATCATCAGCTCACCCGGATAACCTGAAAGAATACAACTATCGGTCTATACGTACCTATAATATTTGAAAAAATATCCTCAACTCCTAACCGTTAAGGAGTTTTACCTTCCATCATCAGCTCATCTACATGAGATGATGTCTACCAGACGCAAACACTTAAATAGCTTGAGAAAATATATGAAAAACGTAATGCGTGCCTACAAAATTTGAGGGTTGCCCTCGATTTCCCTAAGATCCCGTCATCAGATCCTGATTTGGTGACAATGGAACCATCTTAGGAGTATATTGTAATCTTTCGAATAAAACAATATTTTTTATAATCGGTCCACAATTGACCAAGAAATCGGCGAACATGCCTACATAAAAAAATACATAAAGTGGAATGCATAATCTCCTTTTTTGAACTCGGTTAAAGAGCCCTTTGCGGCCTATTTACAGTGTGAACTTATGAATTTTCAGATTTTAGCTTTCTACAACCAGTAAAACGCAAAATCCCGTTTTTTCCCGTTCCCGTAAGAATTTCGGGAAATGCTTTCTTAGTGCTCCCTTACACTCCCCAAGGAACCCACTTGCCAAATTTCGTCTTTCTACGACCAGTAAAACGAAAAATCCCGTTTTTTCCCGTTCCTATGGGAATTTTGGAAAGTCCTCTCACAATGCTCCTCTACACTCCCCAAGCAACCTACATGCCGAATTCAGCTTTCTACAACCAGTAAAACGAAAAATCCCGTTTTTTCCCGTTCCCGTGGGAATTTTGGAAAATCTTCTCTTAATGCTCCTCTACACTCCCTAAGCAACCTACATGCCGAATTTCAGCTTTCTATGACCAGTAAAACGAAAAATTCTGTTTTTCCCGTTCCTGTGGGAATTTTGGAAAGTCCTCTCTCAATGCTTCTCTACACTCCCCAAACAACCTACATGCCGAATTTCAGCTTTCTACGATCAGTAAAACGAAAAATCCCGTTATTTCCCGTTCCCGTGGGTATTTTGGAAAATCCTCTCTCAATGCTCTTCTACACCCCCTAAGCAACCTACATGCCGAATTTCAGCTTTCTATGACCAGTAAAACGAAAAATTCTGTTTTTCCCGTTCCCGTGGGAATTTTGAAAAGTCCTCTCTCAATGCTCCTCTACACTCCCCAAACAACCTACATGCCAAATTTCAGCTTTCTACGACCAGTAAAACGAAAAATCCCGTTTTTTCCCGTTCTCGTGGGAATTTTGGAAAGTCCTCTCTCAATCCTCCTCTACACTCCCCAAGCAACCTACATGCCGAATTTCAGCTTTCTACGACCAGTAAAACGAAAAATCCCGTGTTTTCCTTATCCCGTGGGAATTTCCGAAAATTCTTAAAAAGTTTTTTACTATTATAATTACCTACTTCTATGTCAAACTTGAAGAGTCTAGTAATTATACTTCATAGGATCCCGTTGAACTGAATATATAAATCCCGTTTTTTCCGTATCCCTTGGGAATTTTGAAAAATCCTGAAATTAATGTTTTAAATAATATAATACCTACTTGTGTATCAAATTTGAAGAGTCTAGTTATTATAGTTACTGAGATAGGGTCACTCGGAATCGAATTTATAAATCCCGTTTTTTCCCGTTCCCGTGGGAATTCCCAAAAATCCTTCCTTAGTGGATGCCTACATTGTATAAGGTATCTATGTGCAAAATTTCAAGTCTCTAGATCCAGTGGTTTGGGCTGTGCGTTGATATATCATCAGTCATTTAGTTTATTTAGACATTTCAACCCCATCGCACCCCATCCAGGGAGATGGTATTTTACGTTCGCCACGTCGGATTTTAAAACCGTTGTTGTTTTCATAACCAGCGACCCGATAAACCATAGAAACAACACCCATGTTGATTTTCAGACTTTGTTACCCTTTTCCCCCCTTTTAGGGGTTGAATTCTCAAAAAACCTGAAACACGTGTTTACTCATTTACCATTAGGAGTACTTCTGTGAAGTTTCGAATAAAATAGTCGAACTAATCTTGATTCCCCATACAAACTTTGGACCCCCTTTTAACCCCCTCAGGGAGTGAATTTTGAAAAATCCTTTCTTAGTGCACCCTTAAACCTTATAAGGAACCTACATGCCAAATTTGGAATCTCTAGGCCCAGTGGTTTGGGCTGTGCGTTGATATGTCAGTCAGTCAGTCAGTCAGTTTCTTCTTTTATATATATAGATATTCCAGGTTTTTTTTCTTATATACAATGTAGGCTTGTGTTTGGCCACAATCATTTGTTTATACATCAGATAAAACAAATTGTATCTAGTGATTTTTTAATGTATCAGGATGAGAATGTAATCGTAAAAAGAAAGAATCATAATGAAACATGTTCACCTGATCCCTACCTACCGATACACATTCTCGAGATAAAGGGTCTTGACAGACAGACGGACGGATGGACAACCAAGTGATCCTATAAGGGTTCCGTTTTTTCCGTTTGAGGTAAGGAAACAAAAATACATACAGTGAAACATAGAACCTCCTCCTTTTATGAAGTCGGCTAAAAATTCAAGTTCCGACAGCTCGACATCATACAATTATGTATAATTATCTGAAATTATTTTAATTCATAAGCCCATGTATTGTTTACTCTGCTAAAACAAACTATCTAAGTAATAATTCTTTACATTAAGTTTCAATGTATATGTATACCAAATAATTTCCAGACAATGTCCAGCACTGATTTACCCACGTTCAAGTCTTCAAGTAAATTTTTAATTTCGTGGTCCATCTATAGGGTCCGTTTTTAACACGCTTTTATTAGGTCGTCGTGTATGTAACTAAGTCTGTAATGGAAACTTTGAACATGATTTTGACCCACTTTCCGGTTTCCGATTGAGCTGAAATTTTGCACGTATGTGTAAATTGGATGACAAAGCAATATTATGGTAACATGGAGCTGTTCTGATGATGGAGCTGGATGGTGGCCATAGGAACTCTGTAATAAAATGACACAACCCCGTCGAGTTTGGGCTCGTTTGATTCGTCTTGACGAGCACTTTGATCCCAGATGTTAGGGGTTGGGGGGTTGGGGGATTGGAGAGGTTGGGGGGTGAGGGGGTGAAGATAAAAACAGAGAGTTACGTTTGGTATATTACTGAAGAGCAGTGCGCGCGCACCAAAGACAAAGTATAAGATGAACCGATTCTATTTAAGACGAACAAAAAACCTTCATGTGTCTCTTTTTAGCACATGGAAATCATGCCATGTATAAATGTTAAAAATATTTCGTTATCAAAGACCAAAAAGTATAAAGTAAATTAATAGTTTAAAAAACACTAGACAAACACGCTTTTAAAAATGCACGTAAAAACGAAAAATAAATTATGGATCGTTCAAGTTGTCTCTATTTCTGGGCTGAAGTGTAAACTATGTGCTTTTAATTATAATATTTGATTGTAAAAGCGTGGGGCGCTGGAACAGGAAAGACGTTTTTGTTAACAAATAATAATACTAACTTCGTGGTGGAAACTGCATGAGGTTGCACAAGAGCATAACGTTTATGCCGCCAAAGGGTTACCAAAGGGAACCAAATATATCTCGTCCACGAACAAGAACTCTACATTTTGCCACAGTTGACGCATCCAAGATCGTCTTTCCTGTTCCAGCGCCCCACGCTTTTACAATCAAATATTATAATTAAAAGCACATAGTTTACACTTCAGCCCAGAAATAGAGACAACTTGAACGATCCATAATTTATTTTTAGTTTTTACGTACATTTTTAAAAGCGTGTTTTTCTAGTGTTTTTTAAACTATTAATTTTTTTCTTGTGAGCTACTTTAGAAGATATCAACAACTTTTCTTTCTTTTTTCAAAACTTCTAAGAGTTGACTTGGTGAAGGATTAGTCCGTTCGATGTACCTACCTAATTATATTGCTGTGCCATTTCTCAATGTTATTATAGTCCTGATTTTACTATGTATATCGCAACTACATAATACTGAAAACTTTGATCTCGGCAATGAGTCTGAAAATAGGTTTGAAATTCTCAATTTTCTTATTTGATGAGCTATAAGACGTACAACTACTCATCATAATAATATCCACATTTCAAATGATTAGAAACCACCGGTTTAGTATAGATACACAGTTTAGAAACCTCTGGATTAGTGCGTAAGTTGTAACTGTAACTGTTCTCGCATAATTATGTTTGCTAGGATGCGCTTGAAAACCCTGTAATATTTAAACCGACTTCAAAAAAAAAGAGGAGGTTCTCAACTCGTCTGAATGTTTTTTGTTAACTTGTCAAAATAGTAAAAAATACCTTGATACAATTAGGTAAATATACAATTCATGTTCTTATGTATCTACACTCTAGTTATCTAACTGTAATAAACTTTGAAAATGTAGTAAGTGTATTACCTATTATTTATTTTGATTGCGAACGTAAAGTAACACCGCAAAAATACTTCATTGCAATGTCTGTAAATGACAAGGATGTATGCAATCAGGTCCCTATCTGACTTCCAGATAACTGCGCCGGATTCCTACCATTATTACTCAAATGCGTTCCTTTTTAGGGTTCCGTAGTCAACTAGGAACCCTTAGAGCGCGCGCAGTTAGAGCGCGGTCTGGAGTTCCGCGTTCTGCGTTCAGAGTTCTGCGTTCTCGAGAGTTCCAACGCACACAAGAGGCGGTCAAATTCATGCATTCTATGTTTTTGTATGTGTAACATATGTCGCTAGAAAGTTCATCTTTCGAAGAAGAAGCATTGATTTTGTGGAGCCTAGAAACTTCTAAAAAAGTAGAAAACATTGGGTGCACCTAATTAACACAACACGAGAAGAATCCCTTGACGCGGCCATTTCAAGCCAAGTTTCTGCTTTTGGTCACGATTTTTGTAGTGTACATGACTTAAATCATATAATAATTTCCTTTTTCTAACCAATTTGACCAGTTTTTCTGTATTTGTAACCTCAGACATCTTGGTGAACGCGGATTATTTATTTACGCATGTAGTCTTATGTATGTAGCTATTAGTGTGCAGTTTATTTATTTATCTATCTAAACAGCGATCCGGGTGTCACCAACGGTACTGGCTGAAAATCAGCGCTGGGGTGTTTTAAACGCCTCAGCATTATGCTGAGCCAGTGTCCGATTTGCAACCGCAATGACACATTCTATCTTTAACTTTAGTGTTGCCTTATGTTTTGTAAAATATTGATGATGTGTCTTGTGATGTTGTAAATAAATGTATTTTCTTTCTTTCTTCTTTCTTTCTTTAAAATTATTTTCAACTTAATCAGTTGAGCAGTTTTTAAGTTTTTGTAAAAAAATATTTCTAAACTAAGATTGTAATTTAACCGCCACTGCAAGCATTTTTTTTCTTTAAGTACCTATAAGATCACGCTAACAGTATCTTCTTTCAAATAAAAAAAAAATTGAAATTGGTTCATATAATAAAGAAGTACATCTGAAAAAACATTAATAATAATAATAATAATAATAATAGAAAAAAAACCGTACTTAGCGCGTCAGTCAAAAAAATCTGACACCACAAGAGTTAAGTCAAGCGTTGCTTAGAATTATTTCTTTTTATCAGCAATGTTACTTCTCCAATGAAATTAAATCTTTAAGAAAAGATAAAGTCATTAAATCGAATATGAAATCTCTTAACCCCTTCATAGACGCAAATAACATTTTACGCGTCGGGGGCAGATTGCAAAATGACAACTTATCCTATGATCAAATGCATCCTGTAATATTGCCAAAGAAATGCCACGTTACTGATTTGATAATTAGGAAAGAGCACTTGACAATGTTACATGCAGGTCGAAAATTAACTTTAGCTAGTTTGTCGCTTAAATATTGGATAATAAGTGCAAACAGGGAAGTTAAACGAGTTCTTAGTAAATGTATCACATGTTTTAAGTTGAAAGCTGAGGCTTCTCGCCAACTGATGGGATCGTTGCCTGTACATAGAGTTAGTAAAGTGAGGCCTTTTCTAAATGTAGGAATCGACTACTGTGGACCTTTTCAAGTCAAACAAGGTCGCATTCGTAGAAGCCTGGTTACAAAAGGTTATGTTGTAGTTTTTGTATGTTTTGCAACGAAATGTATACACTTAGAGTTGGCATCAGACATGTCTACTGATTGCTTCTTAGCTTGCTTTAAACGTTTTGTATCGCGTAGAGGCCTGCCCGCAAATATATATTGCGATAATGGTTCAGTTTTCAAAGGTGCTAATAATCATCTTAAGGAACTTTATGATTTGTGTAAAAGAGATTCCGATAGAATTATTAATTATGCATGTACTCAAGGTATACATTTTCGATTTATTCCAAGTTATTCACCAATATTTGGTGGCCTGTGGGAGGCCGGTGTAAAAAGTGCTAAGAATCACTTTAAAAAAGTTATAGGAAACACCGTGTTAACCTATGAACAATTTAATACTGTGATATCTCAAGTTGAATCAGTACTTAATTCCAGGCCATTGACGCCATTAACAAGAGATACTACAGATTTTGCATATTTGACTCCGGGACATTTTTTAGTTGGTTCGCCACTGACCATGTTTCCTGAAAATAATTATACTCAAGTACCGCAAAATAGGCTATCGTTCTGGCGACAATGCACTAGAATTAAGCAAAGCTTTTGGAAAGTTTGGTCCACACAATATTTGTGTCAATTACAAAGCAGACCAAAGTGGAAAGAGACTAATAGCAATTTAAAAGAAGGTCAGCTTGTAATACTTCGATTAGATAATTGTCCTATCAAAGTCAAAGTCAAAGTCAAAATTCTTTATTCAATTTAGGCATCAAATTGATGCTCCTATGAACGTCGAAAAATCTACCACCGGTTCGGAAAAAACCCTGTTGAGAAGAAACCGGCAAGAAACTCAACAAGGTATATTTTTTTCAATCAGATCTACATTGTTATTAAATGACATACATCTAAAGTATTTAATACAATTAAATTTTTTAACACAGTAGATACGCTATTTGAGACTAGAGATCGCCAATGCGGATCGGAATTATTTCCAAACATCCCTGTCCATGACATGACTATATTACATTGGCCGATGGCCAGGATATGTAAGGTGTTTACGGGTCCTGATAACCGTGTGCGGGTTGTAGACGTACGAACTCCTGATGGTAAAATTCATAAACGATCTATAACTAAAGTTTCCCTTTTACCATTTTATGATTGACTCTAAACCTTGTTTAAGTAGGTAAATAAGAATTATTTTGTTTTTAAAGAAATTAACTTAGATTTTATTTTTGCTTTTTTGTTTTGTTTTAATTTATGTTATTTGTAGTGGGGATGTTTATGTTAGTAACATAAATACTTTTTCTAATAAATGGCTCAAATGATACTGGCCATCAACAATTTCATAAAAACACTTTTAAAAAAAAATAAAGCATTCTTCTTCTGTCATAAGAAAAGATTCATGCATTTTATTTTATAATAATTAAATTTAATGTTGTTATAAACATTTAATGGTCCTGAAAAATTTAAGTTAGTTGAAAAAACGTAAAAATACACAAAAACCGAACATTCCGCCCACCAAAAATATTCATATTTTTAATATAAAACTAACTAAAATTGGTTAAAACTTTAATGAGCAATTAAAACTGCAACTTCAGCAATTAACTAAAATTGAAATAAAGCATACGTCTATTAAATAAAATAACTTCTGACAAAAAGATAAACCTAATCACAATTGTCCGGCAATGGACATAGTTTAACTAATGGTCTCCTGAGAGTACCTGAAGCTGTCTTAACAGTTGCTTGTCGCACTACCCCATCGGGGCTAGGGTGCAATTCCATGACACGAGCCAAAGGCCAGTGCAATGGGTAAGAATTGTCACATTTGACAATAACTATAGAATTTACCTTTAAAGGTTTAGAATCTTTTGTCCATTTTGCACGTTGAGTTAAAGAATTTAAATATTCTGTGCTCCAACGCTTCCAAAATCCTTGATGCATTTGCTGTATAAGCTGCCAACGACTTAGCCTGTATAGTTTTACGTCAGTTAGTTCCTCTTCCGGTAAAGAGGTTAAAGGTTCCATGGTTAAAAAGTGACCAGGAGTTAAAGCGTTTATATCATTAGGATCCGCACTAAGTGGACATAACGGGCGTGAGTTCATTGTGGATTCGATTTGTGAAAAAAGTGTATAGAGCTCCTCAAAGGTAAAACACTGTATACCTACTGTCCGATATAATAAAGCTTTGGCTGCCTTTATTTGAATTTCCCAAACCCCGCCAAAATGAGGCGCTGAAGGCGGGTTGAACCTAAACTCTATTTTGTTTTGTTCTGCAGCATCACGCATTAGTTCTGAAAGCTGATTTTTGGCACCCACAAAATTAGTACCACAATCGGAATGAATAATATTGCAGCGACCTCGTCTAGCGATAAATCGACGTAAAGCAGCTATGAAAGCCTCAGAAGACAAGTCTGATACAACTTCCAGATGGACCGCCTTAGTAGTAAAGCAGACAAACAAACACAAATAGGCTTTACCTATTTTAGCACCTCTATGAGTACCATGTTTAATCTTGAAGGGCCCTCCAAAATCGACGCCCACAATCGAGAATGGTTTAACAGCGTTTACTCTAACAACAGGTAAGTCACTCATAAATGGTTCTAAAACCTTAGGATTGGTCCGAAAACATTGGATACAATTTTGTAAGGCAGATCGTATTGCACGTTTTGGAGACAGAATCCAAAATTGCTGAGCAACTAGGAAATGAGTTGTATTGATCCCGGGGTGACAATTGTTTCGATGAATTTGTCGTACAATTCTTTCCGTAAATTCGCTTTTACGCGGTAATAATGCCGGATGCTTGTGCTCGTATGCTAGACCAGAGCGTGAAAGTCTACCGCCCACCCTAAGAACACCCAGCTCATCAATAAAAGGATTCAGCTTACGAAGTTGTTTAGACAATGCTCTGCCGTTTTGAAGTTTATGAATGTCTTCCAGGAAGTGCTGATTTTGAATATGCTTAACGAACAATCTCAGCGCATCGTTACGTTCTACATTTGACAAACTTCCGATTGCTTTGGTACCTGATTTTCGAATGTTACGTATGAAACGTAAACAGTTGGCTACTATAGAAATAATTTTGTCCAAAGACGAATGTTTACTTAACAATTCGTCAAGAAGATGCACTGGTTGTTCCTCGATTAAAACTGTTACACGTTTTTCAGAGTGCACGGCTTCTTGGTCTGGATCTTCAAACACAGAAATTGGCCAGTGGCTACTAGATTTCAGAAGCCAAACTGGACCCGCCCACCATAACGAATTGTTGATAAGATCCTTTGGCAGTGCGCCTCTTGAACATATATCAGCTGGGTTTTCGTTTGTTGACACATGATGCCAGCAAGAACTAGGAAGTAGCTCCTGGATGCAACTGACTCTATTGGCCACAAAGGTCTTCCATCGTGAAGAATGTGACTGGAGCCACGATAAAACTACTGTAGAATCTGACCACGCAAATATATTTTCAATTGAAATGTCTGTTTCCAAAGTCCTCCTAACATATTGCATAAGATTAGCAAGTAACACGGCGGCACAAAGTTCCAAACGCGGTAATGACTGACATTTCAAAGGAGCTACTCTAGCCTTCGCGCACACCAATCTAACAATCACTTTCTCGTTTTCATCAACTGCTCTCAAATAAATAATAGCTCCATAGCCCGCCTCTGAACTGTCCGCAAATCCATGTAATTGGTACGACATGCTTGTATCTACAGTAATTCGTCGTGGAATCTGAATAGCCTTGAGGAGTGGAAGCTGATCGATATATGCTCTCCACTGAGTCACTACGTTTTCAGGCGGTGGATCATCCCAACCAACACCTTGTATCCATAATATCTGAATCAGGTGTTTTGCCAGAAAGGTTATAGGTGACAAGAACCCTAACGGATCGAATATTCGTGCTAATTCACTCAGAATATTACGTTTAGTACAAGCACGTTCACAAGGTACGACATCAAAAGTGAAATGATCTGTACTGCTCCACTTAAGTCCTAAGACCTTTAATGACTTCACCGTTTTGTCGTCAAATGAAGCCAATCCATGTAAGCAATCCTCCGGCCGAATGTCATTAAGTAGATCCGGAACATTGCTGGCCCATTTTCGTAGTTCGAATCCTCCTCTTTTCAATAAATTAATAACTTCAGTTTTGATAACTTTAGCCTCTTCCAGAGAAGCTGCTCCAGTGGTGACATCGTCAACATATATATCAGAATTAAGGACTTTTGAAGCCAAAGGGAAATTTTCTCCTTCATCATGAACAAGTTGCTTAACGGTTCGACATGCTAGGAATGGAGCAGCTGCAGTTCCATAAGTAACAGTATTTAAGCGGTATTCTTGTATTGTATGTTTAGGGTCGAACCTCCAAAGAATCCGTTGGTAATCTTGATCTTCTGTTCTTATTTTCACTTGACGAAACATTTGTTTTACATCTCCGATAAACACAACAGCATGTATTCTAAAAACTAATTCTAATAAAAAAAAAACCGCTGTCACGCGACACACGTGTCAAATTTTTTATCATATTTTACAAATTCGTTTTTAATGTTTTCGACGTCTTTCTAAACATTTTACACATTTCACAAGCATGACAACCAGCTGTCAAAGACGAAGATAAACAAATGGAAACAAAACGAAGAGTATGATAATATGATAACGAGGACACGTTCACAAGCAGCACAACGCGCACGCCCACCATCTCCGCCCGCGCCATCCAGCTCCTCGCCATCGTCGTCGGGCGACGAATTCGCCACAGCGCCCGACACCAGCGAGTCGAGCGACGAGCGCGGGCCGCCGTCCCCGGCGCCACGACCACCTGCGCGACGAGGACGACCACCGCTGCCGGCACGCTTGGGGCCTACGGGGCACTCCGCCCCGCCTACGGCTCCCGCTGTCGGTGGTGTAGTGCGCCGCATGCGATGGACTCAACAAATGAATGAGAACTGCATGCGAGCGTACTTTGGGGCTACAGTGGGGGGAACCAATTTGTCCGCGTACCGTGTCCGGATGCTTCCTCTGTTCCAGGCCCTTGAACCCGCCATCACTGTATCTGCGCAGCGTCTGTCGGATCAGGTGCGAGTCATCCAGCGACACAAACGATTGGATGACGCCACACTTGATCGGCTACGCCTGGAAGCACTTTCTGCTCGCGCGGCCTCTTTTTCGACGCGGGATTTGCCCGCTACGTCGCCGACTCCGGTGCCCGCACCCGATCTGGCACCGGGGGTACCGCGGGTCGATCTCAGTGCCGAGGAAGAGGACTGTGCGAATCAGAGTGTAAGTACCCAGGCCAATGAGCAACTGAGGAGGGTTTTGGAGGAGGCGATTACGCAGTATCGCTCCACGGGTAATACTAGGCCACGATTACCTCGCTTGCCGTTGAATAGACGCAATCTAGCGTTAATGGGAGCCCTGAATGATTTGCTAGACCCGTATTTACGGGCTAGTGAAGACTTAGTTGATACTCACTCAATCATGTACTGTGGGGCCATCGCGGCGTGCCGTGTTGCTCGCGTCAAGTTTCCGGATGCTGACCGAGCACCTAGGACCACCGGGGGTGTCCCTGCATGGCAAGTGCGGATTGAGCGGCGTATCAATACGTTCAGGACTCTCATTGCAAAGCTGATCTGCTTCAGGGGGGGCAACAACCGCCCCCGAGTAATGCGCTTCGTGGCCCAGGCCTTTGTGGGGACTGACATCAGGCCCTGCAACTATATGGCCTGTGTAACGGAACGTATCGACTTTCTGAAGCAGAAAGTCTATGCATGGGCAAGCCGTATTCGCCGCTACAGGAAGCGTGTGGACCGATACCAGCAGAATCGCCTTTTCCAGAGCGACCAAAGGAAGGTATACCGAAAGTGGGAGGGAGACGATCTTCGTGTGCCCGACGGACGGCGGCCGGATACTACTGCCATGATTGACTTTTGGCGTAATATCTGGTCGGTACCTGTCGAGCACACCGAGGGCGAATGGATAGGTGTTGTCGAACGTGAGTGCGAGTCCATCGAACCCATGGGGCCTGTTACCATTAGCCCCGATGACGTTAGTTGTGCCATCCGATCGGCTCCGAACTGGAAAAGTCCTGGGCCGGATGGATTGCACAACTTCTGGCTGAAATGGTTTCGATGCTCACACCAGCGTTTGGCAGCACAGTTCCAGCAAGCCCTTGAGCTCGGATCCCTACCATCTTTCTTTACAACTGGTATTACCTCCCTGCTCTATAAGTCCGGTAGTACCACAGAAGCGAAAAATTACAGACCCATCACGTGCTTGCCTACGCTGTACAAGCTCCTTACATCCATTTTGAGAGCAAAAATTAACACGCACATTGTTGCCAACAACGTTTTGGCCCCTGCTCAAAATGGATGTAGGGTTGGGTCTCGTGGTACTAAAGAGCTCCTCCTCATAGACATGACCATTTGCCAACGAGTCCGGCGGAACAAAGGGGCTCTCTCGGTCGCCTGGATTGACTACAAGAAGGCCTATGATTCGGTGCCCCATTCATGGCTGGTGAGGGTCTTAGAACTGTATAAAATTGATGCAGTCCTGAGATCTTTCTTAGGCGCTTGCATGGGACAGTGGACCACAGTCCTTCGTCAACCGGGGGAAGGAGACGGCCCCTCTGGCCCACAGGACTCTATCAGGATTGAGCGAGGGATCTTCCAGGGTGACAGCCTGAGTCCTATGTGGTTCTGCCTAGCGCTGAATCCGCTCAGCACCCTGCTGAAGGATTCAGGGCTAGGCTGCCGGCTTCGAAGAGGGGGTGAGGTCATTTCTCATCTGCTCTATATGGATGACCTTAAGCTATTTGCACCAAATAAACATGACCTGTTGGAGCTACTGAAAACAACAGAAGTTTTCAGTAGCGCCATCAACATGGAATTTGGTGTCGATAAGTGTGCGGTTATGCATGTACAGCGGGGGAAAGTTGTAAATTCAACAAATTTGCAGCTTTCTGATACAATGTCCCTCAGATCTATTTCCGAAGCAGAAACCTATAAGTATCTTGGTATGTCACAGTCATTGGGTATGTCAGAGTGAGGTCGTAAAGCAGACGGTGAAGGAGCGCTTCTTCTGTCGTCTGACAAAAGTACTTAATAGTCTTTTGTCGGGCGGCAACAAGATGCGCGCCTTCAACGCCTGGGTAATGCCCTTGCTCACTTACTCCTTTGGCATACTAAGGTGGACTCAGACTGAGCTGGATACCTTGGATCGAAGAGTTCGTGTACTACTCACTGCGCATCGCTTGCTTCACCCGCGCTCGTCTGTTATGAGACTGTACATTTCGCGGAAGTATGGAGGTCGTGGCTTTTTAAATGCCAAAGACCTCCACAACCGCGAGGTGTATAATCTCAGGGATTATTTCCTAAACAACGAGTGTGGGGTACATCGCGACGTAGTAGCAGTAGACAAAAACTTCACCCCGCTTTCCTTGGCAAACGAGAACTGGCGCCGACTTAAAGTAATGAGCATTGAGGACCGCAAGACGGTATGGAAGAGCAAGGAGCTACACGGGCGGTTCTACAAGGCACTCACAGGGCCAGATGTAGATCTGCTTGCGTCGGTGAACTGGCTACGTTTCGGGGATCTCTTCGGGGAAACCGAAGGTTTTGTCTGTGCAATTGCGGATGAAGTTATCATGACGAACAACTACCGGAGGTATATCCTGAAGGATGGTACGGTCGACATTTGTCGGGCATGCCGCCGTCCCGGGGAGTCACTCAGGCATATAATTTCCGGTTGTGGTCATCTTGCTAACGGTGAGTACTTGCACAGACATAACCTTGTAGCCAGAATTATTCACCAGCAACTTGCTCTGCTATACGGTCTTGTGGACTTTGAAGTGCCTTACTATAAGTATATACCTGCGCCAGTTCTCGAAAATGGTCGTGCCACGCTCTATTGGGATCGGTCTGTTATCACGGACAGGACTATTTTAGCCAATAGGCCTGATATCGTGCTGACAGATCGATTGAAACGCCAGACAATGCTCATCGACATCACCATCCCCCATGACGAGAACCTCGTGAAAGCTGAGAAGGACAAAGCCAGCAAGTACCTTGACCTAGCTCACGAGATAACCGCCATGTGGGATGTTGATTCGACGATCATTGTCCCGATAGTCGTTTCTGCGAACGGTCTGATAGCGAAGAGTCTCGACCAACACCTCAAGAGACTCTCGCTAGATGGCTGGATCAAGGGTCAGATACAGAAGGCGGTACTCCTGGACAATGCGCGGATAGTCAGGAGGTTCCTCTCTCTGTCGCCCTAACCACCGATAGCTTAGGCCCCGCCTCGCTGCCGGTGGCACCCTAGGTTAGGTTTTTATAATGATTTTACGTTTTGTATGTATAGTTTTATATTTTACTTTTTGTATAATTATTGTAAAAATCTAACCTAAGAGAAAAATATAAATAAAGATAATAATAGTTGCGCCCATATCATTTATATTATATGGTACCAAAGGCCTCTTCATGTTGGCTTCGGCCCCATGAATGCCTTTCAAATGACCGGGTCCCCATGGGCCCGTGATCGGAAATCCGTACCATAATAATAATAAATCTTTATTCAAAATAGGTTTTTACAATATAAAACTTAAGTCTAAACAAATTAAAAGTGAAGAATGACACATGCCTGAACTAGGAAGATCCTGTGTCTCAGGCGAAAAAAGGACTTACACAACTAGACATAACTATATGAATTAAGTTAAATTTAATTAAATTAACACTTGCAGAAAAAATAAACCGCTATGTAGGTAATCTTAGTACTAAGGTAAATTAGGAAACATTATTAACAATAACATAATAAGTACCTATTATCAAAACAATGTTTATTTAAACAAGGTCAATAATTTAAACATATATTAGATACTTATAAATCCGTGTATGATGTGTTTTCCAATATTGCTTGTTATACATATTTTTATTAGGTACGACAATCAAGTATCAGTGTCATCAAAAATTGCGAACTGTAAAGTCTAAACTTAAGAATAATTATAGCGTAGGAGTAAATTTTCAACCTCACATATTACTGACTCAGATACACAGAAAAGATCTAGGTCATCGATTAAGTTATCATTCATACAAATAAAACGAACATAAAATAAGTAAAAGAAAAGTTCTGAAAGTAAACTTGGAAATGGCGTTCTTAGGTGTCTTCGTAGTCTATTGAATTAATGTACCGTAATTCTGCAGATTTCTTAGCGGGACAGTCGGAATCGCCAGTTGTGTGATTACACGGCTTCTTAAAGTGCAGGCAAGTAGCACACTTAGGTGGATCAGACTTCTTCGCACACTCCTTCAACATATGACCTATTTCACCGCAATGACCGCAGGTGTTAGCAACCTCTCGGCATGTCTTCGCCGCATGACCGTACTGCTGGCACTTGTAGCATCTTGTAACAAGGGTAAAATCTCTTACCGGGCACGACGACCAATTGACAAACACCCTTTCCTTCGATATTAAGGCCTTTCGTATAAGTGCAGAGACTTCTATTACATAATTGCAGGGCACAGCGTCTTTCTTACCAGACTTATGACTTAATTTAATTGAGGTCAAGAATTTCTCAGGCGTCATATCTTAAAGTGAATCTGCTAGGTTTTGTTGATACAAACAGTCAAAAACCTCTGCTTCTTTCATAGACGCGGGCACTCCGATGATCACAATTCTTGGCCTGCGCTTTTGCGGCTCATCCACAGAGAGTCCTGACGTAGTCAGTTGTGCTGACTGTTTAAGCTTCTCGATGTCAGCTTTGGTGTCGGTGCTGATGATAACACCGCCATTTTTTGTTTTGCGCAAACCTCTTATATGCAGCTTCATTTGCACTGGTTGGATAATCTGTTGAACGAGAGTTTTAGTCTCTTCGCTCGTCTTTACCTTATCAATAGGGAAGATAGCTACAGAGCTTGTCTTGATGGGCTTAATATAATTGTCTGGGCTTTTTTTGACCATGTCGGCGAAAGAAACTGTTCCCATATCCGGTTTTGAAGACTCTTCGATGCTATTTTTGAGGTCTAGAAGTCTTTGCGACAGATCATTATTGTCTTTAAGGGCTTGAAGGGACATGTGGGCTTGAATGGTTTTCTGTTTCAAAGATTGATACTGCACGGCCAACTGAGACGTCACATGTCCCACATTACGGCACAGATTACTAATCCTCAGCTTCTGGTCAGTGTTCAATTTACCTTCAGATGAAACAGTGCACACCTCATTCAGGTACTGCTGGATGGCACTCATCCAGTTTTGGATCTGGGAAGTAGCCATTAATTCGGGAAGGTCGTCTACCTTCGGGGCGGGCACAGGTGGTGCGGGCGAGGCTGCGGGCGGTGGGCTGCGCCGCGTTAGCCCGCTCCGGGTGAAAGGACTGCCATCCATTTTTCCTTTTATGTTATTTCATGAAGAAACACTGATCATTATAATTTAAAAGTTCTATCAATCTTTCACACAACACGAAAAACCGAGTGACCCAGATGAGTCTTAGGTACCGAGTCCGCACGATGAAGATCTAGGTCACGATTTAGCAAGTGTTTTAATTAAATTAAACACACGTCCATACGCATCAACGGTCGACAAAGAATCAAAAAAGAATTAACATACATACGTCAGTTCTAGTAGTTAGATTAGTTACGCAATTCGCCGATAGATGGCGCTGTACCGCCGACCGCGGGAGTTGGACCAAAACAACCACATTAATAAAGTATGCAAAGATTTTTTCGTACCTGCTACGGAACCCTATCTTGGGTGTGTTCGACACGCTCTTGGCCGGTTTTTTATATACTTACTTCGCTTTGTTAGGGTACTTTTATAGAAAAAAAAAATCTAGTGTTTCTTTAACCTGTTTTTATGCTGTTGTAGGTGATTGACGTCGTTCAAGGATAAGTTGACGTTGTCTAGAGAGACGCGACCATAAGGTCGAATGTTCTGAGAAGAACAGTTTTTATTTGTTTCGACGATCGCAGCATTTTCCATTTTCAAGCCTCGAGGAATCTTCATCTTCTTCGTCGTGCTTCAGATCGCAGAGTGCAGCGGACACACACGTTGCATCGGAGCGAAGTACATCGAAGCTACGACGACATGGTCCTTCCTCGACGGCCGCGCGATGAAAAAGGTCGCAAGGTTTGCCGCGCCGTATTTTATACAGACGCGAGAGCGAGAGTTCCGAGCGTTCTGTAGCCCGCAACCGTCTCGCTCACTTTAGAGCGAGAGCGCATCGATCCACGCCCTCTTACGTGATCCGTAGACCTCGCACTAGTTGTGCCATAATTAATTTTATATACACCTGTAAATATTTTATAATAAACATTCTTCACCTATTCTTCACTTCTACAAACAAATCTATTAGGGAGTTTTATTCATATCAACCAAACATCCCTAAACTGTTTAAAACTACAGACTCTCAAAAAGGTAATATAATTATGCCATCTTTTCTCCTAATGAAAGGGTACGTGGTGTGTGAGTCAGTAAGTCAGTGAGTGAGGTAGTCATTTTATATTTATACGGATTAAATATTCAATCTTCATAAATTCATAATACAATCACATATTCATAATGTCTACGGAATTTGGTATTTTCAAATAGGTATATTGAAGGAAAAACCATTTATACTACGTTAAAAACATCGAAATGCCTCGGTATGAAATTATGAAACCTCTTTGAAGTCGGTTCAAAATAATTTGAACTTCCTTGGGTCGTCACCGCCTCGGTCCTTAATTAAGAGTTTTCTTTTTTAAGGATCCCTTGGCAGCTGATGGCTGCGTCTAGCCCCAGTAGTTCGGTTGATTAGTCCGGGGCCGAACTACTGCCACACTTTTGTTCCCAATAGTTCGGTTATGACGTCAAACAGAGGGCTATTTTCCGCAACTCGACGTCTATTCGCGCCTATTTTGCGCAATTGCCTGTAGGCACTATTCGTGCCAGCCTGAACTCCTTGAGAAAGCCTAGCAGACCTTACATTGCTTACAACTTCCTGGAGCGACCTCGGTGTAGTGCCCTGTAGCTCGCCACACTATAGTGCATATTAACACGGCAAATTAAATAAAAGCTTGAAAAAAATATAAGACACGAAATGGCCCAGAACTTTACTGCGACGAAAATACGAAACACATCGTTCTTACTATGCGTTGTTAATAGGCTAATACTACATTGGTTCTGAAGCGGTACGATATACACCGGGTCAGAAAATTTTGTTTTTTTTTAAATACATTTTTTTTTAACAGCCTAATGGATGTCCCACTGCTGGGCAAAGGCCTCCCCTTTCTCTTTCCACCCGTCTCTTTCCCTGGCAAAATCCCGCCAAAATGGGTCAAAACGGTCCAAGTCATCCCGCTATCTCCGTTTTGGTCTGCCCCTGCTCCGGTACCCGTCGCTTGGAACCCAATGGGTAACGATTTTTGCCCAGCGATCCGGATGCATTCGGCAGACATGTTCCGCCAGGTCCCACTTGAGTTTGGCGGTCTTTGTCCCCACATTGACAATCTGAGTTCTGGAGCGCAGGTCGGTGTTTCTGATTCTATCAGTTCTCCGAACACCTAGAATGCTGCGATCCATGGCTCGCTGGCAAATTTTGAGCTTGGACTTCTGGGCCTCGGTTAAAGACCAAGTCTGGGCTCCGTAGGTAAGGATAGGCAGTATACACATATTGACGAGCCTGCGCTTCAGAGTTAAGGGAAGTTTACCCTTCATTAGCGCTTTCATAGACCAGTAGCTCCTCCAGGCATTTTCAATGCGTTTATTAATCTCTTTGCCTTGTCTTTTTTCGAAGGAGACTATCTGGCCTAAGTAAGTATACTCGTAGACATATTGTATCAGCTGCCCATCTACCGTAACCCTACGTCTGACGCGATTTGACATCAACTTAGTCTTCAACCAATTCATTGTAAGTCCAACCTCAAAACTTGCCGTGCTAAGTTCTTGCAGCATTTTCTCCAGTTCCTTTGCCGATGTAGAGAAGAGAACAATGTCATCAGCAAAACGAAGGTTAGTCAACCTCTTACCTCCGACATCGATTCCCCTGTCCTGCCAAGAGACCGCCAAAGTTTTAAAAACTTCTTCCAGGCAACTGGTGAACAATTTAGGATATAGCGAGTCACCCTGTTTTACTCCCTTTTCTATAACAAAAGGGGTGCCAGGACTTTGTAGTTTTATGCTGGCCGTACTTTTGGAATAGATTATGCGAACGAGTTCAATATAGGTTGGATCTATTTGTTGACTATGTAGTTCGGATAGTATTGCACAATGTTTTAAATACATACCTACATTTATTTTCATTCACTTGTCACTGTTTAATACTGAACCCCTTTAAGGTGAGGAAGCTCAACTTGGACGTGATGTTTTTATTTTACTTTCCCTTTCATAAAATGTAAATTCAGATTTAACTTTGCTACGAAAATGAACTGTGGGAAGAGCATAATTAGTTCATTCATAAAGCTGTTTACGGTCACATTTATTTTAATTTTTCATCAAAGACTTGAAATCTGATATAATTATTATAAAATATTGTTGTCATTTTACAATCATCTGTCATATCATTGTAAATACTGGCATAATATTACTATACCTATAAATAATAGATCAAGGCGTTACTTGGCCTTGGGTATTACTTATTCTTCGAACGAATAATTATTTTGATGTACTCGTTAGGCAAATCAAAAATATGAAATGAAAAATATTAGGTACTCAACCAGAAACCGAAACAATTCTGAAAACCTGATTCACAACTTCAAAATAGTTTTAATTCGAGACAATGGTCCTATAAATATGTATGAGTAATTTCAACAGCGCTCATTTGATTTGGAACGATGCCTAGAAAAATGTATCAAATTTTCGTATCAGATAAAAATTGTAAAATTGTAAGCAGATGAGAAAAAAATGAATTTAGTTTTCCACCAATAGCCCAAAAAGTACAAGCGGCAACCGCGCGGATTTTAAAATAAATCATTTTAAAGGAGATAAATTTTGTAATAAAAAAATCTTATTCTCGGAACTCTATAATTTTTGATTAACGCTGAAAATAGTGATTGGCGGGACATTTATTGCGTGGTATGCGTGTGGCCTTTGAAAAGATTATGTCTCTGGAAGTATTTTTTACAGCATAAAACATTCAATTCAAAATTTGAAAAAAAAAGGTATAGAGCATTATGGTGTAAATAATTTAAGGAATAAGAACCCCTTATAAAAAATGTTTAAGTTATTTTTTCTGTAAGTGTATTCATTCTTTCAGGTCACTATCATAAAACTTATAAATCATAATATTTCAAATGAAATAAGTTAAACTTTCAAGAAGATTAATGCTTCTTAATCCCGAATACATAAAAATCTCGTGTCACGGTATTTGTTATCGAACTCCTCCGAAACGGCTTGACCGATTTTTAAGAAACTTTTTTTTCCGTATTCTGTAGTTCGTAGGCTAATTTTTAGGGTTCCGTACCCAAAGGGTAAAAACGGAAACCGTATTACTGAGGCTCCGCTGTCCGTCCGTCTGTCGGTCCGTCTGTCTGTCACCAGGCTGTATCTCGGGAACCGTGATAGCTAGAGAGTCGAAATTTTCACAGATTATGTATTTTGGTTGCCGCTATAAAAACAAAAACTAAAAAATGGGATTAAATAAATATATAAGGGGGCTCCCATACAACAAACGTGATTTTTATAGATAATTGTACGGAACCCTTCGTGCGCGAGTCCGACTCTCACTTGGCCGGTTTTTATACTTACCCCTATTCTTCGCAGACGGAGTCGCTGGCAACAGCTAGTTATAAATATAATATAAGTGTTAAAACTTATTGGTTGGTATGAAGTAAGGGATTCTCTTGTTTTGCCAAAATTATTTTGGTAAAATTTCACTTCCCAAACAAATTTTAGCAACTAAGTATTTGTTTGCCAATGCAATATTTGGAATAAATTTAGTAGGTAAGTACGCATATTTTCATTTGAGGAGTGTCTTTTCAAAAGGGATTATTCCCATTTTTCTTTTTTTTTTAATCTATAAATGAAGTTTTGCTATATAAAATAAATGTATTATTTGAGTTTAAAGTTATAAAAAGTCTCTTCTTGTTCTCTAAAAAAAGATTAAATTATCAAAGTTCGGATCAAAACGGCTTATTTTGTCCTTATAACATAAGTCGAATGCGATTGTTGCGAAGATGATGCAGAGGAAGTTCACATGTAATAATTCATTTTACTCCGACATTCTCTGAAATGTTCACATTACGGTCGCAAAAAGCGGCCGGTAAATAGGGCATTACGGTCGTAGTTTCAAAATCCGTTGCGTAGTTTTAAAGATCTAAGCATTCATAGGGACACACAGACAGCGCGAAGCGACTTTGTTTTATACTATGTAGTGATGCACAGCAAAGAGACGTTTACATTTCAAGTGACATTTTACCACAGACAATTTACATTTTACCACAGACAATTTGTTTTTGAGTAATTTTAACATCGTTTAAATATTGACAAAATTGACATTAATATTTTATACGATACTAACGTCACTCAATTGTTTTGCCTTCCCGGAACCTCACCACTAAAACTTAAATTTATGGTATGGTATTAAAGTTCAAATTGACTTTTAAGTATTATTACGAATCGTTTGTATGGGAGTATAGAAAAGTGTTGTTTTTAGACTTTTTCAGGCAATTTTTTAAATTTTTCTATCCATAAGAACCATCCTCGTAGGTACTTCAAGGAATATTCTAAAAAAAGAATTAGCGAAATCTGTTCAGCAGTTCTCGAGATTTGCGCTTAGCAACACATTCAGTGATTCATTTTTATATTATAGAAGATGTAAGGTAGCGAATAAACTTAAAACTACTGGACCGATTCCAAAAATTATTTTGGCGTTAGAAAGCTAAATTATCACTGAGTAACATAGGCTAATTTTTACCGTGGTAAAATACCTTTTCCTACGGGAAAATTAATTTATCGCGGGCGAAGCTGCGGACGGAAGGCTAGTATTAAATAAGCAATGACCTTCATTTGACATTGAAGTTAATTTCGTAGACGGTCCAAGTTGTACTGTAATCGGTGTAGAATAGCATTATTTAGAATTCTTCACAATTTGCGCGTGGTTTAAACTACGGAGTTTGATTTGGACCCATTGTCTGACGTCTAGCACTCTGACAGCGCCAGTAAAGTGACACTAGTTACAATGTACCACTACACAAAAAATAATTAAAGGGGCTGCCTTATCGTACGAATTTAGGTAGATTTAGAAATTTGGCTGCGTGGGAGCCCTCAATTATAATCTGACGTCATCAACCAAAATAGTTTCAATAATTAATTTTGAAAAAAGTAGTGAACTAAATGAAAAATATTGAAATTAGTTTCTTATAGGTATTTGATGACTTTTCTATACAATAAAAATATATAATTAACCATTGGTATTTTTTTTAACACATTCCCAATTATGCGACACTGGGTTTGTTTGTTTAGCCAGTGATGATCTTTTTATATATTTCAGCGCTTTGTCATAGGGCAGTCCAGTCACTCGGCAAATAGCTATACGTATGCACGGAATAGTTAGTGCTGGAACTACTGCGCACTCCATTTAACGTGGAAGCTTTCAGTGCGTGCCTCTGCGAAACATACCAACAAAAAGCAAGTGTTTCGTGCTGTCGGTAAAATATTTTTTTTCATCTCTAACTAAAGTAATGTACGTAGAGCATATTGTTTTTTTTTGTACTAGCTACCCCCACATAAATGCAGGGCCTATATTTACTATATCCTTTTCCATCCCAGTTCTCACAGGTGCTACTGCTCGTAAGTTCATGCTACATACTTTATCTTTCTGGCAGCCTTCCTCTTACTTTCTATTGGGTTTCCGACCCTTCAAAACTACTGACTATCTAACTTATACATAAATACATACTTTACCATTTCTATCAATCATTCCGGCCTCTAGTACCATACACGTCAATCATTTTGTCCGTCCACTTTTTGCACATCATCTTACATTCACACTTAAAACTATTTTGGGGGAGCGGGTAATGGGATACATTGACGTTTTTATTTGTATCGGTTACATTTCAAACCCACAGATATTACAATACTATTTCCCTTATACTTAAGTTTTATTACAGTATTTATTACATTCCAACTATACATATCTAGATTTACAAAGTTCTTATTAACTATTCTATTTGCGTAGAGCATATTGAAGCATTTTTTATTTCAAAGCAAAACTCTTCTTATTCGTGTATGCAAATTAGTTTATGGGAGCATTACTAGCTGAAACCGCTAGTCATTGTCGTTTATTTATAACGTGAAGCAATTATCTTTGCAAACATAAACAGATTACGTTGATGGGCAAAACATTAAAGGCTGAACAAACGTACCGTGATATTAAAATTTGCAATTTATATGTTTTGATTTCACGTTATTCAACGTAAGATAAGTATGTTTTTAATAAACTTTTATTTAGTTTCACCTGTTCCGATGTTTGTCTTTCTGTCTGTCTGTAATCTAATCTTGCAAATTAAATTTGAACCACTTTCCAATTACTGGTTGAGTTGAAATTTTCCATGCATGTGTAAATCAGGTGACAATGCAATATTATTGTGACATGGACCTGATCTAATGATGGAGCGAAAGGTGGTCATAGGAACTCTGTAATAAACGGGCACAATCCCGTCGAGTTTGAGCTCGTTTGATTCGTCTTGACGAGTACTTTGATTCTATATGGTAACCAGGGTCTGATGATGGAGCTGGAAGGTGGCCAAAGGCACTCCATAATGAAACGGCACTACCCCATTGAGTTCGGACTCGTTTGATTTGTCTGAACAAGTAGTTTGGTCCTAGATGGTAACCAGGGTCTGATGATGGAGCTGGAAGGTGCCCATAGGCAGGTAATAAAATAACACAACCCCATTGAGTTTGAGCTCGTTTGCTTCGTCTTGACGAGTACGTAAGTCCTAGGTGGTAATTAGGGTCTGAAGGTGGAGCTGGAAGAAGGCCACTAAAAAGTTAAAAATAAAATTAAAAGAAAAAAGGTTTTTTTAAAAATAAGCTTTTATTAATTAGATATTAATAAAAAGAACTAAAAAGCTGAAAATTATTTAATTCTGATAAAAAATAGACCTTCCCGATTTTATCACAGTTCAAATTTTTTCTCGCTTTCATTGAATAAATTGGTACTGTGATAAAAACGGAAAGATTTAAAGCATGGTCTAATTTTTATCAGAATTAAATAATTTTCTATAACTCCGCCGTAGTCGGTCCCAAGCCCGGTTGAAAAACCGGGTTGGTTCGCGAACAGTGTACCTACTAGGCTGCACTGAAAGTTTCGGGAATCGATTTTTTAATAGTATAATAGTGTTTCAAATTTAACCTTTTTATAACCATAGAGGACAAAGGTCTTGTCAACTCATTACAACAGGCAATTTGAAAAAAAAAGTAGACATTTTTTAGTAAGTAATTTTTAAAAGTGAGTCGTTGCCGCCAAAATTGAAATAACGCGAGAAATTTTAAGAGCTATGAATTTTTATGATTTTAAGAGTGGTTTATCTCAAAAATAATGCCTTGATCGGATAGCTTATGCCTTTGGGGGGGGGGGGGGGAGTTGCATGAAAGCCGACTGTGTATCACTGGTTTTCCGAATTTTACCGCATCGTGTGAAACTCAGTGATGATTTTCGTGAAGGGCGGCCCAAATCTGAGGTTACTCAAGAAAACGTCAATGCAGTGCGGGACCTGATCAACAAAGATCGTCATGTCTCATATCGTGAAATTCATTCATGTTCAGGGATTGCAATGAGTCAAATCCAAACTATCTTGCAAACAGAACTGGTCGTGAGAAAGTTATTTTCCCGTTGGGTCCCACACCTACTTTCTAATGAATAAAAGGGGGCCTGGGTCAATTGGTGCCGAATAAATTTAGAAAGGTTTAATATTTTTTTAACTTCTCATGCTCTTAAAATGTTACTTTAGTCTCTGCATATCGGGACTAAAGCTCTTTTTTGATCTCTAGGGATTAAAGTAAAATTTTTTTAATTGACTATGGAAATCCCTAAACTGCCAATCACGGTGTTAGTGAATGGAGGATTATCGCCATTTTCAGTAACTGGGTATAGACAATTTTAAAGCTTTCCACAGACCGAAGCGCGCTGCGGACGCACTATAGCGCCCTGCGCTTCGGTCTGTGGAAGCCTTTAGGGCGTGGAAATAACCTCAAAATGACAACTGTATAAAAAATATTTTAAAAATAATAATTTCGTGAAACACATTGAATAATTACGAATATTAATCTATTTAATTATAAAATATTAAAGATGAATTCATTTTATTTTGCATGTAAAGAAAGATTTCCTTTAGCTTAGGTGTTTTTAATTTGTTTTTTTTTTTTAAAAACGCTGTCGGCAAAGCAGTTCCCTGCTTTGTCGATAAAATAGCAATCCGCACTGTCGGCAAAGCAGTGCTGGAGTGTACGGTAGATAGAGCAGTTACGTTTGAAAGTTAATATGGCGTGACCTCAAAATAATGCGATGTCAGTTGCATTTAATAGTAAATAGAAAGTATAATTAGATACATTTTAACAAAGAATTAGCAAGTAGAAAATAAACTTAAAAAGTCGTTTCTTTATTCACGGGTAAGTGTTTCAGTTAACAATATATTTTGTGTGTGAACTTAGATCAATTAGGTTAATTTATTTGCCGATTCTAATGAATGAACAATTATCATTCTTACATGCATAGTCCAATTAGATTTAACATAGTCTTTAAGTTAGAATCTGTTGGCTAATTATGCAAGCATTTAAAGCGTCACTTTACAAAAAAATATAAAAGAAAAGAAAAGACAGCGGTATTTTTTTTTGCTATTTGAATTTTGAACAGATGTCCATTGCTCGTATTGAGCATACGTTGTAAAAAAGTAATTTTGTACGTCGTTTTTTTCCTCGCATTCAAAGTGAAAAGTAGAGTGTTTAACGCGGGACTAAACTACCATAATGACAACTCGAATTATAGCCTCCCTCGCTATCGCTCGGGTGGCTAAATATCTCGTGTCATTATGGCTTGTTTTAGTCCCTTGTTGAACAATCTACTATTTACTACAATGTTATAAAATAATTTAATAAACCTATTCCTCGAAATGGTTTTGGAATTAGACCACATTGTAAAAAAGTGATCAATGCCAATTCCATTATTGTCGAGTCGCAAACTTTTTAAAAAGTTAATACGGCCATGGTAATAAGTTGGCTTGTTTTTAAAAAGTTTTTTATTAATAATTTCCATACCTTACAAAGAAACATATAACCTTGCATTACCGTAAGTTTGAGTTTATTTTATATTAAGTATACCTACTAGTCATAATGCAACGAGATCAAACTTCGCACAATACCCGATGTCATCATCAACATCCCAACCTATATAGGTATGTCCCACTGCAGGGCACCGGCCTACTCTCACAATGAGAGGGCTTGGGCCGTTGTTCCCCGATGTGTAATGAAGTAATCTTCATTTCATTTTTCACTTTAGATTTGTATTCGCATTAGACTTATACGTATAAACAGAACATACACACTGGAACTGCGAAGATTATTTCCAACACAAGCTGAGGCGGCCGAATAACGAAGTATTCTTTCCGTTTGCACGTATATTTTATTCTTGAAATAAGCCTCTTGCGTGACATTTGTATGCAAACTACGAGTCTGGGGAGTGAGCATCCGAAGGTGGAGTTATTGGGCTGGGTAACTGCGCAACTACTTATACCTTCATCGACGATTTCACTTGCGCCTTTTAGAACGCAAAAGGCTATAAAACTACAAAATTCTTTCAAGCAATAACGGAATGAAGATTACATTTTTTTTCTAATGTTATTTATGTTTGATGATGAATTGATGATTCTAGTGTTATTTGGACGAATTATTTCTTTTATCTGCACTTTTTTTTGTTGTTTTTAGCAATTTTTTTTTTAATGTAGACCAAATATTTATTATTCAAATAAAAATAAATGTGGATTTCAAAAAGAAACAGTACTTTAAAGAAAAGTACCTGGGCGGCCGAGCTCTGCTCGGGCTGAAACTCGGTACTCGGTACTAAGCGTTTTCCCAGAGCCGCACGCGGCCGTTATATAATATACTTTGTGGTACGGCTCGCACGTCTCGATTCCGATGCAGTGGACGCTTAACTCTATTGTTGCGTTGCTAAGCAACGCCATCTACTGACAAGTAGCTTTAGTGTTGCTGTGTTGGTTAAGCAGTTACTCAAAAAGTTTTTTTTTCTGTTCTGTTCTGTTTTTTCCCAATAATACTTTTTCTCACAAAAGAAGAAACTTGACGTTTTCTTATGAAAAATAAACTTAAATAAAAACTAAAAACCTTAAAAAAAACGCGGAATGGAACCAAGGTCAGCTGGATCCGCGACCACCCGATTTCTACTGTGCTATTATGATCTGCTCGAAGCCGCCGAAATTTAGCTTTGTATTCTAATGCAAACAAAAATAGCCGGAAAACACGAGTTAAAGCGGTTTTCTGAAAATTAAATATATATATATATACAAGAATTGCTCGTTTAAACGTATTAGATAGATAGATAGATAGGCAAGTCGGTCCATATTGGTTAACTAGCTTTGTCCCGCGACTTCGTCCGCGCACAAGAAGTTTTAGAGTCAACACCCGACCTCTATCCCGCGGGAAATTCCAAAAATCCCTTGATACTGCACCTTTATTATCCTAAAGAAATTGTTACCAACGGAGATAGGGTCCCAGTGAATTCAATATGTAAAGCTAGTTTTTTCCTTATCCCGTGGAACTTTCTGAAAATTCTTAAATATTTTTTTTTACTTTTATAATACATGGCAAATTTGAAGTCTTAAATAATCATAGTTAGGTACGGAGCTAGGGCCACTCCAAAACAAAAATGTCAATCCCATTTATGCCTTATTCCGTGGGAGTAGGTATCTAAAAATCCCTTTTTAGTGTACCTTTATGAGGTATATGTGTGCCAAACTTTAAGTCTTTAGCTTCATTAGTCTGGGTTGTGCGTTGCTTCGTGCAGCACCTTGAATTGTACTTATTATGGCTGCAGGAAATTTCCCGATGACCACTCCTCCCGTCCCACCGCGCCGCCCGCACTCGCCTAGATACCGATTGACGACGATGGAGATGTTACCAAAAACAAATTTAAAAATCTATTAGGAGAACTCGGGTCTGGTTCTATACCTTTAAAGCAGAAATAGAACCTTTAAATAGGATCAGGTGTGGTTGTCTGTTACTCAGTCTGTTACAACGGACGGAACTATTGGACCAATTGAATTGCAATTTGGCACACATACTTTTAAGAATTTTCATGTCCACGATATTAAATTTCAAAATCGATGCTATTTTCGCAATAAACGTCCCAAAAAAACCTAAAAACGACACCCATAATGATATTTAGACATTTCAACCCCATCGCACCCCACCGGGGGAGATGGAGTATTTCGCGTCCGCTACGTTGGATTTTAAAATCATTGTTGTTTTTGTAACCATCGAGCCGATAAACCATAGAAACAATACCCATGTTTATTTCCAGACCTTTTCACCCCATTCCCTCTTTTAGGGGTTGAATTCCCAAAAAAACCTGAAACACTTGTTTACTCATTTTTCATTAGAAGTACTCCTCTTGTGATGCTATTTTCGTAATTAACGTCCCAAAAAAACATAAAAACGGGCAACCATATTGATATTTAGACATTTGGAGCCCATCGCACCCCACCGGGGGAGATGGGGTATTTTACGTCCGCCACGTTGGATTTTAAAATCGTTGCTATTTTCGTAACCAGCGAGCCGAGAAACCATAGAAACAATACCCATGGTGATTTACAGGCCTTGTCACCCTATTTCCCTTTTTTAGGGGTTAAATTCCCAAAAAACCTGAAACACGTCTTTACTCATTTATTGTTAGGAGTACTTCTGTGAAGTTTCGAATAAAATAGTCGAACTAATCTTAATTTATTGAATCAGGCGTTACTTTGCGGAGGTCCATATTAATGAACTAAAACAATTACTTTGCTCACCCGCGCCGCGACCTTACAATAGTTACGTTTATGCAAGAAATGTGTGTTCATGCAGTTCCTCCACCTCCACACTGTACGAACACACACAAATCACATAAACACAACTATCACCACCACCAAGCTACACTGACGCGTTTCGAACTCAACCAGAGCTCATCCTCGGAGTTACCACAACCGTATGCTATGCTACCAAATGTTAAACTAACAAACCAAAACAAATGTTTTAACTTGTCACTGTAACTTCACAAGTACCCACTTTATTTTTCTTATTCTCAAACTACCCCACAAAAATTAACTTTTATTGACATATTATAAAACTACCTTGAATTTTTGTTTATTTATTTATAAGGCATATTTTATTAATACTAACTGTTCAAATTAGACCCAAGCCGCAGTAAAGGAGAAGATACTAAATTTACCTGTTCATTAATAATAGACCCCATAGTGTTGTACCTAATTATTTCCATGCATTCCAGAGCATCCAGACGCAACCCCTTGCCGCAATAATGTAACACTTCTTAAGAATCTGAATCTAACAATGAATGATTTGATTCCAACAAATGTTTTGCAAAATTCGATTTATCTGGATGCTCATTCCTATATGCCGAAACATGCTCTTTAAATCTAGTATTAAAGTTTGAATACTAGATTTAAGTTTTAATACTAGATTTTAATACTAGATTTAAAGAGCATGTTTCGGCATATAGGAATGAGCATCCAGATAAATCTAATTTTGCAAAACATTTGTTGGAATCAAATCATTCATTGTTAGATTCAGATTCTTATGAAGTGTTACATTATTGCGGCAAGGGGTTGCGTCTGGATGCTCTGGAATGCATGGAAATAATTAGGTACAACACTATGGGGTCTATTATTAATGAACAGGTAAATTTAGTATCTTCTCCTTTACTGCGGCTTGGGTCTAATTTGAACAGTTAGTATTAATAAAATATGCCTTATAAATAAATAAACAAAAATTCAAGGTAGTTTTATAATATGTCAATAAAAGTTAATTTTTGTGGGGTAGTTTGAGAATAAGAAAAATAAAGTGGGTACTTGTGAAGTTACAGTGACAAGTTAAAACATTTGTTTTGGTTTGTTAGTTTAACATTTGGTAGCATAGCATACGGTTGTGGTAACTCCGAGGATGAGCTCTGGTTGAGTTCGAAACGCGTCAGTGTAGATTGGTGGTGGTGATAGTTGTGTTTATGTGATTTGTGTGTGTTCGTACAGTGTGGAGGTGGAGGAACTGCATGAACACACATTTCTTGCATAAACGTAACTATTGTAAGGTCGCGGCGCGGGTGAGCAAAGTAATTGTTTTAGTTCGAACTAATCTTGTTTCCCCATACAAACTTTGGACCCTCATTTCACCCCCTTAGGGAGTGAATTTTGAAAAATCCTTTCTTAGTGCACCCCTAGACTTTATAAGGAACCTACGTGCCAAATTTGGAATCTTTAGGCCCAGCGGTTTGGGCTGTGCGTTGATATGTCAGTCAGTCAGTCAGTTTCTTCTTTTATTTATTTAGACTAGCTTTTGCCCGCGGCTTCGCTCGCGTGTACCATGAGAATTCCAAAGAACCAAATATCAAGCAAGCAAGTATATAGGCAAGCAAGCAAGCATGCAAGCAAGATTTCTTGCGTGACAATGGGACCATATCAGGAGTATATTATATTCTTTCGAATAATAAAATATTTTTTAAAATCGGTCCACAATTGACCAAGAAATCGGTGAACATACCTATTTAAAAAAATACATAAAATGGAAAAACGAGTAAAACGAAAAATCCCGTTTTTTCCCGTTCCCGTGGGAAATTTGGAAAGTCCTCTCTCAATGCTCCTCTACACTCCCCAAGCAACCTCATGCCGAATTTTAGTTTTCTACGACCAGAAAAACGAAAAATTCCGTTTTTCCCGTTCCAGTGGGAATTTTGGATAGTCCTCTCTTAATGCTCTTTTACACTCCCCAAGGAACCCACTTGCCAAATTTCAGCTTTCTACGACCAGTAAAACGAAAAATCCCGTTTTTTCCCGGTCCCGTGGGAATTTTGGAAAGTCCTCTCTCAATACTCCTCTACACTCCCCAAGCAACCTACATTCCGAATTTCAGCTTTCTACGACCAGAAAACGAAAAATCTCGTTTTTTCCTTATCCCTTGGGAATTTCCGAAAATCCTTGAAACTGTTTTTTACTATTATAATTACCTACTTCTATGCCAAATTTGAAGAGTCTAGTAATTACAGTTTATAGGATTCCGTTAAACTGAATATATATAAATCCCGTTTTTTTCCTTATCCCGTAGGAATTTTGAAAAATCCTGAAATTGATGTTTTAACTAATGTAATACCTACTTGTGTATCAAATTTGAAGAGTCTAGTTATTATAGTTACAGAGATACGGTCACTCGGAATCGAATATATAAATCCCGTTTTTTCCCGTTTCCGTGGGAATTCCCGAAAATTCTTCCTTAGTGGATGCCTACATTGTATAAGGAATCTATGTGCAAAATTTCAAGTCTCTAGGTCCAGTGGTTTGGGCTGTGCGTTGATATATCAACAGTCAGTCAGTTTAGAATTTAATATTTATAGCTTGGGTTCTATGTTGGGTAGCAGCGTATTGCACCTTCGTTGAAGCCAAGAAAATGTTTTGTCGATCTGAATTTGTGCCATGTCCCACCGATACACATACTTGTAGCTCTAATTAACATAATTATGTTTTTTTAGATCTTAACCAGCCCATTGCAACACTTAGGGTTTATTTAAGCGCCAAACTGTAGGTCACTAACTAGATTCGATTTAGATCAACAAAAGATGATAAATCCTCTGAGTCGGCAGAAATTTAAATATAAGAGCGGTCAGACGTGCGCAAGTCCCTCAACACAGCGTATATAAATGAATTACGCTAGAAGATAATAATAAAGGTAAGCAAAAATATAAATGTTCCGTTTTGCCATTATGACTACGGAACCCTAAAAACCGGCCAAGTGCGAGTCGGACTCGCGCATGAAGGGTTCCGTACCAATTGTTACATTATTTTATTATGCGAATAGGTTTTCGTCGATTTATGTTTGTGTATATCTATATATATCTTTATATCTTCTCTGTTCTCTGTGTCAAAGTAAAAAAAACGTTAGTATTAAAAAAGTCATGACAAAGCTTTCTTTTATTCGTAATATTATTTCAAATATTAAAAGGTTATGGGTTTAAAATTAAATAACAGTGCGATAATCGGTCGGTGAAGTGGCTCAGAAAAATAGTCGGGATATTTTGTAACTTTCAGGTAAAATAATTGATAAAAATTGAAACGGTAAAACAAAAGATTGGCTTCCATGGTAATGCCCCAACTCAAATTGGAAATTTAGAATTAAGATATTATTAGAAGAAAAAGGCATTGCAACAATTTTAAAGAATGATCCTCCACAAAATAAGAAAACTTTTTTCTGCTTCAAGTCAAGATGCACACACAATAAAAATAGTTACAATAAAAATAGTAGTAAAATATATATAATTTTAATAATCTTAATTATACATCAATGCCATTGCGTTTTTTTATGGTTTCATGCCTTTTACTGATATTTTTATGGTTTTTTTTTGTTATTGTGTGAACTGTAATTTTAATTTGGAATTTTAAATTGCAATTTTACTTATTTATTAATGTTTCGATGGTATTTTTAATGTATTCTTTAATTGTTTAAATATAATAGTAATTTTTATTTCGCATGTTCTGGTGTTCTTTACTGATTTTAAATTTTTTATGATTTGAATTCTTCGATTTTATCAGACTATCTGAGTCACATTTATTTATACTGTTTTATTTTCTGGTTTTAACTTTAATATTTTTGTAATTTTAACAGACGTCTCGCTTTATGGTCAGTGATATTTATTTATTGTCGTATATATCAGAATAATATACATGTAATTAGTTTTTATGGCTCGGATTGTAATATACAGGGTGTTAGATAATGAGTGGATATTTCTTGAACTACGAATAGAGGGCACTTAGGACGTTATAATAAAGCTAATATAGGTTTAGTAAAAGTCGCACGGTTTTCGAGATATTTGGACTTTTAGGTTTTTTTCGAAAATGAATACCCTTGTTCAATGTTTTGATCATAGCACCATTTTAAACTAATTTTTTTTATTTTTTATTTTTGCTCAATATTCTTGAGAACTTTTGTAATCAGATAGGCATCACCATTTTTGTGAGCCATCATTAGATTTTTCTAAAAAAAAACGCAAACTTAATTTTTGCGTTTTCAATCGTACATTGACCAAACTTTCAGCTCTCATGGTGAAAAAAAAATACACTACCGTCTAGTTGCCAATAAGCTTAAAACATGCCAATTTATTGACAATTTAAAAATAGTAATTACCTTTTGAATTTAAAATCAAAATGCCAAAATAATAAAAAAAAGACACGCTCACTCACATTTTTCCCAATGTACTTTTTGTATCCCGGCCGTAGAATTCAGCAAAAATAAAAATAAAATAAAAAATAGTTTAAAATGGTGCTATGATCAAAACATTGAACAAGGATTCATTTTCGAAAAAAACTTAAAAGTCCAAATATCTTGTAAACCGTACGACTTTTACTAAACCTATATTAGCTTTATTATAACGTCCTAAGTGCCCTCTATCCGTAGTTCAAGGATTATCCACTCATTACCTAACACCCTGTATATGATGTAGATGTATTGAATAAATAAATAAATAAAGATGCGAAAGCAAAATCCACGATCGTACAATATTATGTATCTGACAAGTATCTGGACATTATTAAGAAGGCCGAAACGAGCAAATAATTGATTGATTTCTAAGTTAGAAGAAATATTTTAACGGAAAAGCGTATTTAATAAGTTACACCTAAAGAAAAAAGTACTATCATTAAAATGTACGGGTAACTTACAAGGTTTTTTCTTGAAATTTGACTCGATCCTTAGCGAGATGGAAGCTGCGGGCTGTAAACTGACCGAAAGTGACAAGGTAGCTCATTTATTACTTACTTTACCAGATTCATATGAAACCGTTATTACTACTCTAGAGACTATGAGCGTAGACAAAGAATTAAGTCAAGACTTTGTAAAAGCCCGACTATTAGACGCCGAACTTAAAAATAGCGGCAAAGAAACAATGCCTGAGGTGACATTCATGGCCTGCTTTAAGTGTGGCAAAAGAGGCCACAAAGTAACCGATTGCTTTAGCAACAATTACAAAAATTATAACCAACAAAGAGGCCGTACTGTGCATAGAGGCCAAAACTCATATATAGGCCATAACTCATATAGATAGAAGTCAAAGTTCATACCGAGGAAGAGCATACAGAGGTACATTTAGAGGTCAAAGTCAAAGCCCACACAACTCGAAAGATAAATTATCATTTATAGCAATGGCCGCAATTGAAAATACAGATAATTTCATATTAGATTCAGGTCCATGGTAAAGAAAGAATGTGAAAAATATATAACAAATATAACAGAACTATCAACACCAATCAAAATACAAATAGCAAATGGGCAGGTCCTAATTGCTCGAAGAAAAGGCACAGTTGATTACCAATGTTCACGATCATTACAAATTGAAATTTAAGTATTATTAGTAGATGGATTGCGACATAATTTATTATCCATTAACAAGCTAACAGAAAAAGGTTTTATCATCACATTTACTAACAACAATGTTACAATACGTAAAGAAAACATATGTATTAAAGGTAATAAAAGTAATAATAACTTGTACACACTGAAACTTGACTTGAATATTGAAGAAGCTCATATTGCAAACAGCAACAGCGAAATATGGCACAAAAGACTTGGTCATATAAACTACAATGATTTGAAATTTTTGTTACTTGTACCAGAGAAGATCTGTGATACCTGTATTGAAGGAAAAAGCACAAGGAGAAACTTCCATTATCAGAAAAGCATTCAGTAAACAAATTGGAGATTTAATACACAGCGATATATGTGGACCTATAGAGCCCAGCCTATATGGCTATAAATACTTTCAAGTACCTACTTATTGATGACTATTCACATTACCTTGTGGTTCGTTTACTGAAAACTAAAAATGAAGCTGAAAGCAATATAATAAACTTTATAAAGTATATAAAAACACAATTCGGATTGCAAACAAAAAGATTAAGACTAGATAATGGTGGCCAATTCAGTTCTAACAATTTCAAAAATTACTGTACAAATAAGGGAATACAAATAGAATATACAACTCCCTACACGCCCCTGCAAAATGGAACTTCAGAGAGAATGAACCGTACAATATTAAATAAAGTGAGAACCAAATTAATTGAGACTAAATTACCTAAAGAATTATGGAGCGAGGCAGTGATGACATCTGCATATGAGATAAATAGAAGGCCGACTGCAGCATTAGATGGAAAAACACCATTAATGTTATGGCATGGTCATAATAACTTGTCAAAATTGAGAGTTTTTGGCAGCCAAGCATGTCAGATTACCTAAATCAAGGAAGTTAGAGCCAAGAGCTAAGAAGTTAATAATGGTTGGATACTCCAGCTCGAGATATAGACTATATGATCCAACAGCGAATAAAGTAATTATATCTACAGATGTAAAATTTAATGAAAACGAAATTGTATACAAAAATGAAAAGACAGAAGTAAAACAGACTACGTTTTTACCTTATAGGAATAATGGTGATGAAGAAAAAGAAGTCCAAATAAATAATGAAAAAACATCAGTACATGAGTATGAAAATTAAAATTTTGAAAAAAAAAAAAATAAAATATTTAATGTAAAATTGACATGTATATATTACATTATCATTATCTGTAACATTCGTTTTTAACAATGTAGTACATATTTAATTAATTCTAGTGTTCAAACACAATGTATATTGTTTCAGTTATAAATAAATATATAAATATTGAAATCGAGACAAATAACGACAATATAAACAGATGTAATGAGGAAGAAAAGATTGGAAATGACAATAATACTACAACACAGAAGAAGACATATTTCATTTATGTTCAAATGATACGATTGATAATACAAGGTCAGGAAGAAAAATAATTAAACTAAAACATTTGAATGACTATGAAGTTTAAATGGCCATACTGTTTAATAAGTTCATAAGATCCTGTAGTTTACTAAGAAGCGATTAAAGACAAAGAATGGGAAGAAGCAATTCAAAAAGAAATTAATTCACTAGAAAAATTAAAAACCTGGGAAGCAGTAGAAGCTAAAGGCAAAAAGCCAATTGATACGAAATGGGTGTTTAGGACAAAAGAAAACGGATTAAAGAAGGCTAGATTAGTAGCAAAAGGTTTTCAGCAAAAGGAGAGCTATTTCGGAAATAATTATTCACCGGTAGCAAGAATGAATACAATTAGAATGCTGTTAGCACACGCAATAAGAAAGAATTATGGTATCTGTCAATTAGATAAACCTACAGCTTTTTTGAATCGAGTGTTTGAAAATGAAGTATACATAAAAGTACCGAAAGGAGTAAAGGTTGAAAAAGACAAAATATAAACCGAATATTGAATGTTGGAAACAAGCAAAAAGGATTCTGAGATATATGAAACAAACCAAAGAATATGGACTAAACTACAAGAAAAATAGTGACAGTTACACTATAGAAGCCTACTCAGATGTCTATTGGGCTAGTCAGAAGATAGACAGGAAAAGTATGAGTGGATGTGTAATAATGTTTTGTGGAAATGTCATTGGATGGTTTTCACGGAAACAGAATAGCGTCGCGCTTTCTACAGCCGAAGCAGAATATATAGCACTGGCAACTACGTGCAGTGGGGTAATAAATATCAAAGGACTAGCGAGAGACTTTGGTGAGTGTTTGATACCTATAGTTTATGTGGACAACATGGGAGCTATTGCCATGTCAAATAGCTATGAAAATAGCAAACGTGCAAAGCACATTTATATTAAATATCATTTTGTCAAAGATCTAATTAGAAATAAAACCATTGCCTTGCACCATGTCGACTCATATACATATAATAATGCAGCTGATATGTTTACTAAGATATTGTCTGTAGACAAGTTTACTCATAACAGGAACTAGTTGTCTGTATACTATTTAATATAATATTTCTTATTACTTTTATAAGAATATGCGTTCCAAAATTAAGGAGGAGCTAATATAATTAAAAGGTTAATGATAGACACTATTTCTTTTACAGTTTTATTGTTTTAGCGAATGCTATACATTTAATATTATTTTCTCAAAAATATCCGTAAAAGTTGACATTATTCTTTACAATAATGTACTATTTCTCAAACATGCTTTGAAATGTATGCGTTAATGTCACGAAATGATCATGAAGTTTGTTGTGTATGGCTCCCTACATTACTTCTTGGCCTAGGCCATAAAAGTAAGTATGAAAAACCATTATTGTCCGCTGCTGTAACTTTTTAAATTTGCTTACTAACATTAAACTGACAAAGGAAAAATTACATACAGCCAACTTACGACATTAAAAAAAAAATCTATCTTCTTTTATTTCTATAAAACCGCCTAAACTACTGGTGATGGATGGATGGATGTATGGATGTATGGATGGATGTATGGATGTATGGATGGATGAATGGATGTACGGATGGATGGATGGATGGATGGATGGATGTATCGATGGATGTATCGATGGATAGATGTATGGATGTATGGATAGATGGATGTATGGATGGATGTATGGAAGGATGGATGGATGGATGGATGGATGGATGGATGGATGTATGGATGGATGGATGTACCTATGTATAGATGGATGGATGGGTGGATGTATGGATGTATGGATAGGTGGATGGATGGATGGATGTATGAATGGATCTATGGATGGATGTATGGGTGGATGTATGGATGGATGTATGGATGGATGGATGGATGTACGGATGGATGTATGGATGGATGTATGTATGGATGGATGGATGGATGGATGTATCGATGGATGGATGTATGGATGTATGGATGGATGTATGGATGTATGGGTGGATGTATGGAAGGATGGATGGATGGATGGATGGATGGATGGATTTTTGTATGGATGGATGGATGTATGTATAGATGGATGGATGGGTGGATGTATGGATGTATGGATAGGTGGATGGATGGATGGATGTATGAATGGATCTATGGATGGATGTATGGATGGATGTATGGATGGATGTATGGATGGATGGATGGATGGATGGATGGATGGATGGATGGATGGTTGGATGGATGGATGATGATGATGCATGTTTGAGAAAAGCTCTATACAATCCTCGGCCGGAAGAGGGATTGCTGGACTCGTTTTATCCGGCCTCGTCTACGACTCGGCCGTATACCCCAAATCTCGTCCATCAATCCCTTACTTCACGGCCTCTGCAGTAATGTACTATTTCTCAAAAATATCCGTAAAAGTTGACATTATTCTTTACATATCAGAAAGTGAAGTGCATAGTTTATGGTCAGTAAAAAAATTAAAAAGTTAAAAACATTGCAGGCTCGATAAACTCGACAACAATGTCGCATACAAATTCCATTATTGTCGAGTCTCAAACTTTTTAAAAAGTTAAAACGGCCATGGTAATAAGTTGGCACTATTCGTATACAGCCAACGCAAATGGTTTGGCATTTGGTTTTTGTTGCGAACTATTCGCTGGCGTTCGTGTCGTCACAGTGTGTATGTTTTTGTGTTTAGTTTTTAAATGGGTCCCACTGAAAAACAGCGTTGTGGCTTGCCACAACATTATGCTGAGTGGGGCCCAATTTATACTATTCGATATATTTTTTTAATTTGTAAATTTCCTGTCAAATGTATTTTTTTTTTCTGTGTTTGTATCGAATATGTGTAAATAAACATCTCTCTCTCTCTCTCTCTCTCTCTCTCTCTCTCTCTCTCAAATGACCGGTATCAGTTATTTTGTTGGAACTCCAGACTTTTTTTATTGGGTTTGAAACAGCTTGTGGTGTTTTTGGTAGAAAAATACACCTGCAGTTCTTTTTAATGAAAAAAGGCGTGAAAGGGTTTAATGACATTTAATTTTAAGTGATTTGCAATTCTTTATACCTCTTTAAGTTATACGTAATAAAAGTTTGTTCTATTTTTTTTCTTCACCATTTATGAGAAAGCTTTATATTAGTCTCGGCTGGAATAGCAATTACTGGCTTCGTATTAGTTAAACGGACTCGCCAAGCTCGTCCGTTTAATACTCATACTCAGCCAACAATTGGCTACTTTCAGGCCACGACAATAATGTACTAATTTTATTCTAGTTTTTAGTATTTGTTGTTATAGGGGCAACCAAAATACATCATCTATAAAAATTTCAACTGTCTAGCTATCACGGTTCATGAGATACTGCCTGGTGACAGACGGACGGACAGCGGAGTCTCAGTATTAGGGTCCCGTTTTTATTACCCTTTGGGTACGGAACCCTAAAAAGACAAATACCTACACGTCCATGCTAAGCGAGGACGGATCGCTAGACTTAGATAAAGGACTTCCTACTCTCAATTAAATGTCTGGAGTTATTGCCATATTTAAAGGGTCTTGAAAGGAATTCCATAGAAGCATTCACATACAGCCCCAACAAATTTCTACCGAGCCGAAGTTTACAGGCCCTATTGATGAGGGATATCGGTTTTACATTATGCAAACGCGAGGAAGGGGCTTTCTTAGTTAATTATTTCTTCATCCACGAGTTATTTATCTATGGCAATTTTAGAAAGATTTAACGAATTTTATTCGATTTCTACCCTTGTTTTTCACACTTCAGTATTTATTATTAGCTCAGGAGATACTAAGTGTTATAGAAATACTATAAAAATGTAAAATTTTCACTTTTTGCTACTAAAAGTACTAATGAGGTCACTTCACTTAAGAAAATGATTTCAATAAAAATCTCATATTACAAAAACTTATAATCAATACACTAAGCAAGACGTTTTTAATTCTAATTGGTGATAGAAACATCGGTAACAAATAGATTGGAGACAGTTGAATATACCATCTACGAAAGAATTACGTTTGAGTGCCACACCCGACGTGCTGTTGATGTATACCTACTATGTATGAGCTGAATCAGCACGGTTGCGTTGCTAATGTAAATAAAATTTGCGCAACGCTGAAACTCATCCAGCGATTGTTTGTTTGCCTATATAACGCTTCAGCTTGAAATAAGGCCGACAAAGCCTGCTAATTCGCAGCTGCCCCGGAAGTCGTTTATCATGAACAATTTCCTCTAAAGCCTTCCTCGCTCTTCACGCACTTTGCAAAACGCCTCGGTTTATTGCGCACCGCCCGCACAGCCACCTCGTTGGAGAAAGATTTACTCGTTACCCGCTCCACTTCCCTATCAAATTCTCACAGTTTCTTTAAAAAAATGCGATTATTCAATTAACTTCTTTCATGGTTTTTCACTTTAGCTTTATGGTTTGCAACTTGTCTAATTAATTATGTACTTATAAGGGCATTCTTTCTTAGAAACGAAGCGAAGCGGAGGCCAGTTGTTATTCTGATTTCTGATGTGGTTAGTCAGATTGTCAAAGGCAAGAGGCAGGGTGGCCATGACGCGTATTGAAAAAAAATCGTTTGATGTCATTTAGGAAAATTTAATTACCATACATAGGTAAGTGAGTACCTAGTTATTTTACTTTGTTGTGTTGATTAGAACCAAAACGTAATGATTAAAATTTTGTAAAAAAATGCATACCTTATGCGATTATAAAATTTGAAATTGTTATTTTTATGTTTTGTAATTCTTATACATATAAAACCGTATTGGATTTTGAAGTGTAATTAAATATTTACATTTTTTAAATAAATTTCAATAACACAATGACAACATATTAGTGAATCCGTTTTCTTGGTCACTTCTTTAACGATTTTTAAATAATGGAATACTATATTTTATAATTTCAGGGGTCAATTCACACCAATTGACCTAATTAGTCCCAAAATAAGCAACTAGGCGACGAATAAACATACTTATATTATATCGATAGATACATACCTAAATAAACATCCAAGACCCGAGAACAAACATTCGTATTTTTCATACAAATATCTGCCCCGACGCGGAAATTAAACCCGGGACCTCAAGCTTCATAGTCAGTTTCTCTAAACACTAGGCCCTTTGGTCGTCAATATTAAATAATAATTTATTGAATCAGGCGTTACATTGCGGAGGTCCATATTAATAAACTGAAACAATTACTTTGCTCACCCGCGACCTTAAGATAGTTACGTTTATGTAAGAAATGCGTGTTCATGAACACACATATTTTACATAAATGTAACTATCTTAAGGTCGCGGGTGAGCAAAGTAATTGTTTCAGTTCATTAATATTAAATAATATTTATAGCTTGATGTTAAATATTGCATAGCTGTGGCATCGATTTTGATTTAAGTAATCTGAATATGTAGTTCCGAAAAGTTATTTTTTTTACATCACTTTTATTAGCCATTTAGGTATGAATACATTTAGGTACCAATGACGAAGACATTTTTAACGTATTCAGTTAACTTTGCATGTAAGCGTAAACACATTCGAGGGGCATTCAGATTTAGATTAGACGATCTGTAACAAAGTACTCGACACCCCTTGACGCTTTCGCGAGTGTGCTCCAACGCTCAAGAGGTTCATTAAATAAGTAAAGGCTTTAATCAGATAAAACTTGTAAGTGTCAAGACAAACAAATTAACAGCCTGTTTAAATATGTATCATTTATGTCGGCTTTAGAATACAATGACAACGCAATGGCTCGAAAATGATTATGTTATTTAATGGCCACCACAAGTTTCTGACCGCCACTCTACCGCGAAATACCTGCTGCTTGGCATCCGGGCCGCCCGCCTCCCACACGCCAACATAGCTAATTCACAAGCTCGGAGTATAGGTTTGTAATTAAATTAATACATGAGGTACGATTATATATACCTGCATTGATAGGATTATGCTTACGCTTAGATAAATATTGCGAGGCAGACTCCAGCGTTTCCTGGCTGATAATTATTTTTATGTCAGAACAACAATGTAACGGAAAATGCGCTGCGGTTAAATCACTAAGGCCAGAAGGTATTCTGTGAAACTGGCGTTTGAAACATCTTGATAAATATTGTCGATATTGTTGTTTACAATAAGGTGCAAATACAAAGGGTGACCAAGTAGTTATCATTCTTATTGTTAATCATAATAGGGGTACAATATTATAGTAAAAATAATGAAATTACATAATTACACCTTACCGGATTTAGAAAGGAAGGCATAGGTAATAAATTACTTAACTATCGCTTACCAACTAAATTTTAAGTGAAACATACATGTACTCGTGGTAGAATTATAAAATAGAGATAAGAAAGGCATGGAATATTATTCCACGTATTAAGTCTACAACGACCACATTTTCTTTCGTATTTTAACTTTTTTACAGAATGTCTATCGGTTTATACAATTTCTGAGTAAAATGCCTGTGCGATAAAGACAACGAGACAGACAGCGCAACGAGCAGGACGAAAATATAAGGGTTCCGTTCTTGCTATTTTGGGTACAGAATTCTAAAGGGTCAAACAAGAGAAATTTGCAGCAATGCTTGCGCTGCTGTGTTTTTGCATGGATAGTAAGACAGTCGATGAAATTACTGGCATTGGACATATTCTATCTTAGCCTTAACTGCTGGCGAAACATCTGCAGTGCTCTGGTGTTGCGAGAGTCTACCGATGGTGGTACACTCGAGGTCAAAGATGTATTTACAATTGAGTGTTCCTAAAATATCTTTACATTTAAATAAGTTTACGCACAGTATGACAAATACTTACTTACAAAGAATGTGATAGTTTTATCTTTTCACTCAATGCTCCATAGTTATGTTTGCAACATTTCTTCCATAAAAAAATTATCACACATTGTGAAAAATATTTGTTTACATTGCACATTAAAGAATAATATTTCCTGTCAATGTGCCATAAATATGTTTACATTAGAAGTGGCACTTGAAACTTTACGTTCAAATATAATTATACATTTTTATACTTACACCTTTTGCTACATTATCTTCATAGTTCTTATTTTAAATTCTGACAATCATCGAAAACAGTACCATATTGTCAAATAATCTATATGTCTCTATCATTTTGAGCATAACGTCAGTGATGTCAATTACCCGTAGTATGTGATTATTACTTTCAATATCTTTTTGATTTTACTTGGTCTTGTGGATTCAATTGAGGAATATACAGGACGTCACAAAATATAACGTGTGACCACTAAAGGCAACATGTACAACATGCATACGTATCAAATAAAGGATACGAAAAAAGTTTTTTTTTTCAAGAATATTATTTTACTAGCTTTTTTTACCTGCGGCTTCGCTCGCGTGAACCATAAATATTTCAGAGAAGCATGCAATTAAGCAAGCAAGCTAATACGCAAGCAAGCCTGAAGTAAGCATGCACGCAAGCATGCAAACAGCATGCAAGCAAGCATGTAAACTTACAAGAAAGCATGCAAGCTTGCAAGAAAGCATGCAAGGAAGCATTTAAGCATACAAGAAAGCATGCAAGCGAGATACCAAGCAGGATTCTAGCGAGCATGCAAGCAAGCATGCATGCAAGCAAGCAAGCAAGCAAGCAAGAATGCAACTTAGCATACATGCAAGCATGTAAAAAAGCATGCAAGCGACAATCCTAACGGATTCTAGCCAGCGTGCAAGCAAGCATGCAAGCAAGCATGCAAGCAAGCAAGCAAGCATACAAGCAAGCATGTAAACAAGAATGCAAGCAAGCATGCAAGCAAGCATGCAAACAAGCATGCAAGCAAGCAAGTATGCAATTTTAAAATAAAAAGGTCATCTAAAAACTTCACATTTTTTTGTTTGTGATAGGCATTACTATGATTGACTCTTAAAAAATTGTGCTTCGCAAAAGAACGTTGCGTCATAACTTCATAAGTCTTTTTACATGAAAATATCAGAGAGAGAGAGAGAGTGTTTTCGGTGCGGAAAACCTGGCCATATAGCCAGTTTTTGTAGAAATAATGTAAATTTCAAAAATTATTCAAATTCTAACAACTTGAATAGAAACAGAATATTTTGTGATGTTTGCAAACGGCATAATCACACTGAAGAGGAATGTTATTTTAAAAAGAAAAGGAATGCACAAGCCGATGAAAATCTTGATCTCTACATGAAAGAGGTAATTTTGCCAGTTATGATAAACACTGGTGCATCATGTCATATGATCAACAATAGTCAACTTTTGAAGAAATAATTTGTGAAAATAATAATATTATGAAAGCGGAACTCGTTGGAGAATTTGAAACAGATACAGCATATTTTAAAAGAGTTATGGATGTTCCAGACTTAGCGAAGAATTTAATATCTGTCAACTCTATTACTAGCCAAAATGGACGGGTAGAATTGTATCAAGATGCTGTGTTAGTAACGAGCGATAAAGCATATTTATTACCTTGTAGAGAGGTTTCTGACATCGGTCCACAGATGTCGCTGTGTACAAACTCAAGTAATGACGTAGCTGGTTTATAAGCTATTTTCTTAAACGGTTTGCGAGCTTGCTTGCCTTCGATACAGGCTACGCAACTCTCTTTGTCAATTTCTGTAAACTCTACATGACTATTTCTTAAATGGTTTACACCAATGCGACACAGATGACCCAAACGTTTGTGCCATAACTGGTATCTAGTTGCGGAGTCAGAGTGCTCATCACAGGCCACATAACATATATAGGCATAGGCATATTGACAGTACAATCTAATTTGTACAGACCTCTATAGGGCGAACCGTGAAGAATAGAGTCACCTACAAAAGAAAAGGTATCAGAATCATAGAAATTACAACCATTTTTATCAAAAAGTACGCTAAAACCTTTTTCTACAGCCTTATAAACAGATATCAAATTACTATTTAAAGAAGGTACATAAATTACATCTTTTATTTTATTAACAGTAGAAGAACCAGTGTCAATCGATATATCTCCAATACCGCCGCTGTCTATCTTGGTACTATTTGCAATAGTAACCTTTGTGTATTAAATTCTGGTGATTTCAATTTTTCGAACCATTCCAATCTCGATGTCATATGCCGGGTCGCTCCTGAGTCTATAGTCCAGTAGTCTTCACTGACATTAGCACTCGTACCAAGAGCTACCACTGTAGTCGCTTCCTGGGCCTTCGTCTTTTTCTTCCTTAAAGGACAATCTGGGCGCTTATGGCCAGGTTCGTTGCAGTCATAACAAACAGTAGGCTTCTTAACTTTTCTGGGCTTGACATCTCGCGAACGTAGAGCAGAATCGGGTTTAGTCAAAACTTCTGTTTTCGACACTTCGTTGAGAAGTTTAGACTTAAGTAACTCTGTAGTCACGTTCTGGTTGCTATTTTCTAGTGCCATAATCAAGGGATCAAAACTGGATGTAAGTCCTCCGAGTAAAATAGCAGCAACAGACGAATCTTCTTAGTGATATAAGACTCTATATTAGGGAAATCTGACAAGCAAAGTCTATATAGTCTTCGTTCTAAACAAAAGCTACAACACATACCTTTGTCCTCATATGCATTCTGTAATGCAGTCCAGGCTTCCGACGCAGTTTTTTGTTTTTTTTTTTTTTGTTGTATTGTAACGGAACGTTTGGCGGCATGTGTCGTGATTCATAGTCACTTAGTTGGAAGCATCGATTTTGGGAATTCTTTTACTGTAGCTCAAACAACAGCGAGTGACAGTGACGTTTGTTTCGAGTTTGAAGTTTGACAGCTTGATTACTCATCGTCATCAACGATGGCCGCGGACGTACGCAAAGCAAAGGGAGCTGCGTGGCAAATAGGGCTCCGCCTTGGCGTGGCAAATAGGCCTCCGCCTTGGAATCCCGAGGCATCTTATTTTTTTTATTGCCTAATGGCTGATTTATTATAAAAGAACAACTTCAAAAGTAGTAAGTATGTCATTCCTGAAGTTAGTTCAGTGTTTTTTCTGAAACTTTTGATAGTAACGATAGTTTACTCTTACAGGATATGAAACCTTAAATTTTGTGTCGCCTGGAACCCTATTTTGTTCAGCCGTCAACACTACACTGGTGAGTATCATGAAGACTGGCAGATTCAGTCAACATTTCCGTAAAGTTGATATTAAATGTTGATGTTTTGTTTCAGAAATTTTGCCCTACTAGATGTGTTGATGATGGTTGTAACAAATAATGTTTTGTTTCAGGGTGGAGCGTTTTGTGCTTTGAGTTTTTCATTCTATGTTTTATCACTTTCCTTGGTGAAGCACTTCTTTACTGCTGTGCTCTTCATGCTACATTTTGAAACATTGCTACATCTGTCTCTGTCTTCAATATCGGGTGGAAGCTGAGAGTGCGGAGAGAAAGCACGCGATAACCAGACGGTAGAAGCACGGAGTGAGTGTGATCTGTCAGGTTTGAAAGGAGCCCTCCTGTTAGTCTACATTTAATCTCTCAGCAACCATTAATACTGTAGTTTTTTTCAAATAAGTTAGGAAGCAACAAATTATCCATACAACGCGAACTGGGTCATACACAGCGAAAGAAACAAAAGTCGTCTCCCCTGTGGACATAAAATTAGCGACTCTGAGTCAGCAAACTTAAGATTTATTTAAATGGGCCGAAAGTTGGCCAGGCGTCCCACACGCCGATATAGACTTAACTAAAAAATATTGGCTATGGACCCTTAACTTTTGCAATGTCCACAGGAGAGACGCGAACGAAAAAAATGTATGACCCAACTGTTAACGCAACCCTGTTTCTCTTCTGTCTTGGGAGTCTGACCTTACATCTAGATTAAACTATGTAAGAACCAGTGTTTAACACCATCTTCGCTGATAATAAAGACTTTCACTTCAGAAGAGTATTTTTATTTAATGTCTCAGTCTCACACCGACAAACATAAGCTGACTTTTCAAGACAAGTTATATATTCTCCCCATCCATCACACATCAAAAATCACAATCTAACATTCATTCCTCCGTTTAGGTTCATGTAGTCCACATTCCCACTTCCTCAGCAATCCCATTTCGTCCGCAATCAATTCCCATTTCGTCCACATTCAAATTTCGTCCAAATTTGCACTTCGTCAACATTCCCGTTTCGTCCACATTCCCATTTCGTCCGCAATCCCATTTCGTAACAAAGTAGTAACGAAATTGGTAGTGTATCTGACATATAATCTCCTTCGTGTCTTCTAATTGTCAATAATGCTAAGTTCTATAACTTCTTCTTCTCTTAGTTTCTCTTTGTATCAATAATTTATTTAGCTAAAATAAAATGACGGAATCGAAGAAAGACTCAGAAGAAACTTTATCATATTTAGCAAGATATCTACGACCGGAAAGATTTGACGTCGAACCCACTGCTCCCGCAGCTGGAGATAGATGGTCGCATTGGCTGTGCACTTTCACTAATTTCCTGACTGAACATATTCCAGCTGTTGTTACGGATATCATAAAATTAAAATTACTAGCAAATCATTTGACAGCGAACATTTTCATACTTATCAAGGACTGCCAAACATATAACACCGCCATTGCTCTTTTAAATAAAACGTACGTAAAACCCTTCAATGAAATATTAGCCCGCCACGTCCTCGGGACACGAAAACAAAAGTAAGACGAAACTATTTCTGATTATTGCCGTGCTTTGCATCTCCTGGCACAAAAATGCAGCTTCAAGTCTGTCTCAGCTGAAGAACATAGAGAACAGGCAATACGGAGCGAATTTATAGCCGGTATCCTGTCGCCTAAAATTCGGGAACGCTTATTAGAAAAATCTCTTTCAATGGATGAAGCTTATAATCAGGCAGTTACCCTCGAAACTGCTGAAAAGGACTCCGAAACAATGGGCGTGAATATTCATAATACTTTGAATGCTTTACCTACGCTAACTCAGCAAGATACTTCAAAGTCTTACGTACCAAATACCCATAATGCTGCGGTCCCGTCGCAAGAATCGGCAAGACGTTGTTTCTTTTGCGGTGGTAAAGTAGGTACATCCCACAAAAACATTTCATGTTAAATGTTGTCAAGACGAGACCATGTAGCTCGCACTGTCAAAAAGTAAACAGATCTCTTGTAGAGCCAAGTTTCTAACCCTACGTTCCCAGCTCTAAATTAATAAGCCCTAATTTTACACTAATTAATCACGTAGGCGTGCAAACCGTGGACTAAACTGGCGAGTCGGCCGCACGAACCTTTTGCAATTCGGCATATGGGCTTGAACTTAAAAATCTATTCAATCTTTTAAACTCTTTCCGTGGTTTGGTAGGGGATGATTTACTAAAAATCCTAAATTACATATCTTATTATTTATAACAAGGATAACAAGGACCCTCTATATCAATTTTCAGACCTCTAGCATCAAAATTTGCGGAAGTCTCATACAAGCTTTCACCCCCTAGTTTAAAGGGTTGGGGGGTAAAAGTTTCAAGTTTTAAGATTTTTTCGTTGTTTGTATACTATTACTAGCTTACAAACCAAATTTCAGCTTTCTAGGACTTCAGGAAGTAGGTACCTTTTGAATTCTGATTATCAGTGATCAGTGACGAAATCGGCAGTTTTTAGACATTGATAAAATCTAAAGTACTAAGCTACGACATTCAAACTTTGCATGTTTCATGTTTGTACTAGTGTCATTATATCTTGAAATTTTCAACTATTTAACATCATTCAAAGCAAAGTTATAAGAGTTCAAAAAAACGACGAAACGTTTCGAGAAAAGGTAGGTAGTGCCCTTGCGCTCCGCTTGGCGCGTCTTGTCCCGCATTTCATGCCTACTGTCAACTTTGTACTAAGAAGGGTCATTTTGCTTCAGTCTGTCGTTCCCGTGGCAATCCTTCTACGAGTAATGCTATCCCAAGCCCCGTTACTCCTGTCGAATTTTCACCTTCTCCAAGTTCTGACGAAACAGTTAGCACCTTTTACTCCGCAGCATCTCCTTCGAGCTTAGAAAAAGCTACAATTCCTATAACTGTCAACAACATTCGTGTCGACGCTTTGATCGACACCGGAAGTTCCGTAAGTTTTATTAATAGAAACATAGCACGGATGATGAAACTGCAGCAACGCCCATATAACCAGACTATTAACCTAGCTTCTCTAAGCCACACGTCAAGCGTAGATGGGGTATGTTTCGCTACACTTGGAATCAATAATCATATATACAAGCAACGTCCCCTACTTGTAATTGACAACCTGTGTGCAGACGTCATCGTCGGGCATGACATACTGAAGAATCATTCCAAGCTCGAATTCCAATTCGGAGGGACTAGAGAATCCGTGCAAGTTTGCGTAATGGAAGGCTCAGTACCCCAGCGTCAATCTTCGCGCACTTATCAGCTGACATTACTCCTATTGCTATCAAGTCCAGACGCCACAACAATGACGAAGAACAATTTATCCAAACTGAGATATCAAAACTTTTAAGAGATGGAATTATTGAACCGAGCATTTCTCCTTGGCGCGCCTAGGTTCTTGTTGCTGGAGGTGGATCTCATCGAAAGCGTATGGTTATCGACTACTCCAGAACTATCAATAAATATACATATCTAGACGCATATCCATTGCCTAACATTGAGTCGATCGTTTCAAAGGTGGCTAAATTCAATCACTTTAGCCAAATTGATTTAAAGAGCGCTTTCACCAGGTACCCATCTTAGATAAAGAGAAAATATACACGGCATTTGAAGCCTGTGACAAGCTATGGCAGTTCAAACGCATCCCTTTTGGTGTCACTAATGGAGTTGCCTTTCAACGTACTCTCGAACACAAGTTATCGAAAAAGAACAGTTACATGGAACCTTTTCTTATCTCGATGACGTCACCGTCAGCGGCAAAGATAAAGAAGAACACGATAAAAACTTACATAAATTCATGTCTGCTGCAAAAAAGTATAAACTAACATTAAACGAGCAAAAGTGCAATTTTAACAAAAATTCCATAAATCTCCTTGGATATACTGTCGAGAATAACGTAATTGAACACGACAAAAACCGCCTCGAGCCGCTTATAAAACTACTTTAAATGAAAATGTGCAGCGTAGTTTTCAACTTTTGAAGTCTGATATCAAAAAGGCAGCATTGGTTGCAATTGACAACAAAGAAACCTTGACGGTTGAGACTGATGCGTCAGAGTTCGCAATAGCTGCAACCCTATCTCAAAAGGGGCGACCGGTTGCGTTCTTCTCGAGAACATTATCAGAAAGCGAGTGAAAACACGCTTCCGTGGAAAAGAAAGCTTGCGCTATAGTCGAGAACCTCAGAAAATGGCGCCACTACCTCATTCACAGACACTTTCTTCTCATAACTGATCTGTAAGCTACATTTTCAATCAGAATCATTCAAGCAAAATTAAAAATGACAAAATTGAAAGATGGAGGTTAGAACTATCGTGTTATAAGTATGACATTATTTACAGACCAGGGGCCTATTTCTCGAATGTTACAAGTTCACAACTCTACAAGCTTACATTTTAAACTTAATTGTATAAGTGTATTTTGAATTCTGTTTCTCAAAGGAATTATTACTACAAGTGCTACAAGGCGGTTGTATAGAGTTAGAAAATAGGTTTGTTTACTATGCAAAAAGGAAATGCAATGGCCATTATAAATGTTATCTTAATATCATTTATTTATTTATTTAACAACACTCGTACAGCTAATATTCCACTAGCATTAAGATTAGTTACCGATCCAGATAAGCGCCTAAAGACTAGTGTGCAGTAACAGCCCAAAAAGACCGAAATCTGTGTTAGGGCTAGTTACACAGTAGCGTCATGGTTCGAAGAGAGCAATCGATGTTCACTTTAAAATATGGTTAGTTTAAAAAATTAAAAAAAAAAACAATAATAAAAATTAAAAATAAAGCAAAATAACAAAAAAATTAAGAAAATAAAAACACTATGTAAATTAACCAATAAAGAGATACACAATCCACCAAATGTTGAGGTATTGTAAGCCATAAGTTAGATTCGACGAAATTTCGGGAAAGCAAGACAGATTGTCACTGATATGTGTCATAATCTTTATAAAAAGATAAACTACGCTAACGCTTCAGTCAATAAATACGAGTATTATTTTACTATACAATTCTTGTGCCAAAATGGAAAAATTAGACAACAAAATTTCGGTGCTGACAAAAACCGCGACGTCAAAGATATTCTATTTGGTCAATTCTCTGATACACTGACAAAGGAAAAGAAAGTTCAAGAGTGGAAAAGAATTTGTGAATTTGGCAAAGCTTTGGGTTTAATCGCGAAAGAAAAAGATTTATCGTATGCCCGAGACGTATTTTGGTCCAATATTAAACGGGCGACATTGGTAAGAACATTACGAATATACATTAAGTTATGAGTTCTACTCGTATTGACTAATAAATAAATAAAAAAAAATGGGTTTATGCTTCGTGCTTTCTGCCCGTATATTTCAATAACAAAAATTACGACTCTAGAATCAGACAGGCTGAGACGTGGCTAGCGACATTCATTTATAATACTCATTGAATTTCAGGCTAAAAAAGACAATGCCAATAAAACAGGCGCTGGGGGTGGGAAAAGCAAAAAATTTACCCCCCTTGATGATATTGTCATGGAAATCATAGGTAAAGTTTCGCCAATTTTGGAAGGCTTAGGGATACGCGACTCCATGGCAAGGAGCCAAAAAATTGAAACAAAAGAAACAGACAACAGTTCTGAAGTTGACGCCTCAGTACCTTGCCCAAATATTAGACAAGTCAACGTTAGTAAAAAGTTTTACTAATTTAGGTAGCGGAAATGATGTGTACTGTGGTACTGTGCTAATAATTTTAGGTAGAAAGTACGGGAAACGCGCGTGATGCTAAACTTCAAGAAATGATACAATAGATGTCTTCATACGTGGGTTTATTCCATTAGCCGGTTTTCTTAAATAAATACTTTACAATATTACGTCCAGCTCTGTCGGCTGTCCGGAGCAATCTGCCCTGGCTCGAATACCGCAGACAACTCTATTTCATTTAAAATCAAGTTCTAGAATTATTTACAAATTTTATACATAATAACATTAAACTAACCTGCCAGTTGGACAACATTTACCACTGGCTAGCGGTATAGAGCCCTTCCTAACAGTACATATATTTACATTCTATTCACAGACAAGCGGCATGTCACAAATAAATCAAAGGCACAGGAGGAACACGACGAGATACAAGCAAAAGAAGAAAACTCGAAGTACAGTTGGAGTTTATAGAGCTCCAAAATTATAAAATGAAATTGGAAATTTATGAATTGGAAGAGCGTTTGAATGTTCCTCATTCTGATTACACTAATGGGATTGTGAGCAAAACAACACAAGGGCACTGTTCTAATGTGTTGTTAATTACACAAGATTATATTCCAGAAGTCATACAAGCATAGAGTGACGTTATGTCATTCACACGAGTAATGGGCGTCCCTCCGTAAACTTAATTCACCTGAACTACATGCGGATGCTACGCTTCGCTCCCGCCTTAGCCTTCGATGTTAGGTATTTTTTTTTGTAACAGCACATTAAATAATTATTTCCATTAGGTATTATTGTTTTTAACATTATGAAATGTAAATGATATACCAAATTTTATCACACAAATTAGATTTTCTACGTGGTAATAAAAAAAAACTAAAACCAAAGGCTAATGCGGGAGCGTAGCGGAGCGTGACATAAAACTGGCAACCCTCGCCAAGTAAACAAGAATAGTAAGAGATTCTTGGCGGGAATTTGAAAGAGAGCGGGTGTAAATTTTGCTTTTAAAATTTATTTTAATTATTTTTATTGACAAAAGTAAAATAAAGCTATATTTAATACTGTGAGACAACTACAAAATGGAGGGCAATGAGGAGGGCGGGGATGACCCGCCCAACTCTTCGAAACGCGTACGGGCCGTCGACAATGGAGGAGGCGGCAGCGGCGGCGGTGAGCGTTTAGACGAACTTTTCACCCCATATTACAAACCGAACTATAAAAGACTATACCCCGAAAATTCAACAAAAACCGAATTTAAAGTGTTCGTGGAACATCTCGACTATAAAGACAAATTAGGGAATAAAAGCCCGATATATTTAAACCATATATTTACAACAGACGTTAAAGGTGTGATGGCTATTCAGCGACTGAATGCTAATAAAATCGCAGTAATGTTCAAACAATATAACACAGCCAACAATTTTTTGAACAATACTACATTTTTGAACAAATACAGCATGAAGGCTTAGGGTAAGTCCAGGATAGATGCCCCACTTTTTGAAATAGCTTTATAATTCAAAAACTTAACAAATTATAGCATTGCGTCCAATGCGTTTGATAACTATGGTCCTTAATCTATTATTTTACTGTACTTCTTTTAATATAAATCTTATGGATTTTGTGTAAATCGTACTTTTTTTGACCCCTTATAAATGGGATAGGTGCCTACCGTGGGGGATAGACGACTCGTCGCAAAAATGCGTCAGAGGATAGATGCCCTTTGAAATTAAACAAGTTAAATAAAACTTATCAGTCTTTTATATTCATTGAAATTTCGCCTAGTTTGAACAGTATGAGCCACGAGCCTCTTCTCATTTTAGAATCCTAGTACTGGATGTTTTACTGAAACAAATTATAAAAGCTCAATCAATTCCATATAAAATGTGATTTTGCTTGTACTTATTTGCAAATACAGAAAAAACTTCACTTAAGACCAATCACTATGTACCTACATACATTAGGGTAATTCCAGGATAGATGCCCCAGTGGGATAGATGCCTCGATTTCAATTTCTACTAGTAGCAAGGCCGTGGGACTAAAATTCCACTAAATGATAGCAAGCCCCGTCCCTGCAAACCCCCGGGCCGCTGCTATCATGAGCAAGAGCGAACGCGTTTAGACCATGAGTGCCAAAACCTTCCGCGGCGAGATCTCGCAGAGCGTGAAAATTATATTCGTAAGTATTTGTTTTTGAATAACTTTAGACTGGCTTATAATTTGCGCTTTTAACTAACTCATTTGGTTGCACTGAAGTGTAGGTTGCATGGATTAGTATATTTTATAGTGATTTTATCATTACTTGATTTTTTATCGAAAAGGGCATCTATCCTCTTCAAAAAGTATAGTTGCCCCCGTTTTCGATCGCTATAGATGCCCCTAAGGGCATCTATCCTCAACTTGTTAAAAATAATTTTTATTTTGCAGGGGGTCGAAATGCCTCGTAAATATGAGAGAAAACAGGGCGTAGTCCCACGTAACGACGCCTGGACTGAAGAAAGCGCGCTAGCAGCCTTCGAGGAAATGATGAAGAAGAAGCCAGAACATATGGAATACCGTCTAGAACACTAAGACGACATTTTGCCAAAAATGAGGAAAATCAATTGACCCTAGCTAGGTAGGTAGTTATGTAGGTACATGTTGATTGGTATTTAGTGAAGTTTTTTCTGTAGGTATTTGCAAATAGAAGCAAAATCACATTTTATATGGAATTGATTGAACTTTTTTAATTTGTTTCAGTAAAACATCCAGTACTAGGATTCTAAAATGAGAAGAGGCTCGTGGCTCAAACTATTCAAACTTGGCGAATTTTCAATGAATATAAAAGATTGATAACTTTTATTTAACTTGTTTAATTTCAAAGGACATCTATCCTGTGACTCATTTTTGCGACGAGTCGTCTATCCCCCACGGTAGGCACCTATCCCATTTATAAGGGGTCAAAAAAAGTATGATTTACACAAAATCCATACGATTTATATTAAAACAAGTACAGTAAAATAATAGATTAAGGACCATAGTTATCATACGCATTGGACGCAATGCTATAATTTGTTAAGTTTTTGAATTATAAAGCTATTTCAAAAAGTGGGGCATCTATCCTGGACTTACCCTACATAATTACCGAGCTAGGGTCAATTGTTTTTAGTTTTTCGTGTTTTGTTTTGTGTTTTTCGTTTTAAAACAAGTTGAGGATAGATGCCCTTAGGGGCATCTACAGCGATCGAAAACGGGGCAACTATACTTTTCGCAGAGGATAGATGCCCTATTCGATAAAAAATCAAGTAATGATAAAATCACTATAAAATATACTAATCCATGCAGTCTAAACTTCAGTGCAACCAAATGAGTTAGTTAAAAGCGCAAATTATAAGCTAGTCTAAATTTATTCAAAAACAAATACTTACGAATATAATTTTCACGCTCTGCGAGATCTCGCCGCGAAAGGTTTTGGCACCCATGGACTAAACGCGTTCGCTCTTGCTCATGATAGCAGCGGCCCAGAGGTTTACAGGGAGGGGGCTTGCTATTATGTAGTGGAATTTTGGTCCCACAGCCTTGCTACTAGTAGAAATTGAAATCGAGGCATCTATCCCACTGGGGCATCTATCCTGGAATTACCCTATATACCAGCAACACAAATCGAAAAAACTGGCATTATAAGATTTGTACCAGCAAATATTTCAAATAAGGACTTATACTCAAAACTTAGCTCCATTTATGAAATAATTTCATTTAGACGATTCACAAAAAAAGTAGGACAAAACAGAGTACCGCTACAAACAGTTAGCATTACTTTCTTATCTAATGTATTACCGGACAATGTACAATACGATTTATTCTCATACCGGGTATTTGAATATATCCCACCGCTCCAACAATGTTTCAAATGCATGAAGTTTAATCATTCAGCAAAAATATGTAATGGCAAGCAAAGGTGTTCAATCTGCTCTGGTGAACACATATATAAAGATTGTGATAAACCAAATGAGCTATGCTGCGCAAACTGCAGTGGCCCTCATCTAGCTATATCAAGATTATGTCCTATTAAAATAAATAAGATTTTAGAAAAGAAAAGTAAAATAACATATGCAAGTGTCACACAAACAAAGAAGATTGAATTTCCTCCATTGCCAGAAACCCAAGCCAGGATAAATATTGCCATTATACGTGCCACCAGTATGTGCATTCGCGGCACACGACACCGATTTAAGCCTGCTGCCAGGTGGCTTGGGTTTGACGAAGGCGCTGCCCTCCCACACATTAATCAAAATTGAATGTTTTGTAGTTTATTGTTATTATTATGTTATTTCCATGTATGTTCCATTGTAACGATTTTAATAAATACATATATTGTTATACCTAAAAAAAAACGCATCCTCTAGTGCAGCGGTGAACAGTTTCGTAGAAATAACATCTCCTTTTCTGACTCCCCGCTGCATGCTTCGACATCTGGTCCTGAAGTCGGACGGACACTGTGGCGTTATTGTACAAACACTTCAACACTTCGATGTACCGGTAGTCTACTTGGCACAGTTGGAGAGACTGCAGTACCTACAGCCCAAGTCTCAATCGAATCGAAGGCTTTCTCGTAGTCCACAAATTCCAGGCAAAGGGGGCGGTTAAAATACTCCTCGCTTTTCTGTATAACCTGCCCTAACACATGTTTGTGGTCTACGGTGTTAAAGCCTTTTTGAGAACCGGCTTGTTCGGAAGGCTGGAAGTCTTCTAACCTGCGTGCGAAACGATTCGTGATGACTCTCGAAAACAGCTTGTAAACATGGCTCAGAAGTGAAATGGGTCTATAATTCTTCATTAAGAATTTGAAGAACAGCACCACTATATTTCTGTTCCATGATTTTGGTGTTTTCCCTTCACGGAGGATGGCGGCATCGAATAGTTTCTGAAGAGCTTTGAGGATCGGTTTTCCACCCGCCTTCAGAAGTTTGGCTGTTATTCCGTCATCACCAGAGGCTTTGCCATTCCTGAGTTGCTTGAGAGCCATACTAATCTCGTACAGGCTGACGTCCGGAATAGCTTCAGTATAGCAATCCAATGTCATTATTCAAATAAAGAACGGTTCAATCAACCTGTAAAGATATATATATAGCAATAGGTGTAAGTATAAAAATGTATGTTTGAATGTAATGTTTTAAGTGCCACTTCTAACGTAAAATGTCACATTGACCGGTAATATTATTCTTTAATGAGCAATGTAAACAAATATTTTCCACAATGTGTGATAATTTTTCTATGGAAGAAAGGTTGCAAACATAACTATGGAGCATTGAGTGGAAAGATAAAACTATAACATTCTTTGTAAGCAAGTATTTGTCATACTGTGCGTAAACTTATTTAAATGTAAAGATATTTTTGGGACACTTAATTTTAAATATAAGTATCTTTGACCTTGACTGTACTCACTTACCTCTAGGTAAACCTTTTGCTCGTTTTCCATTCCAAGAAACTGCTTTACTACCTCGACTCATTAAACAATTGTGTAATTTTCTGTCGTTGTTAATATATCAATTAAAAAACGAAATCGTAAGCTTTATGATCCTCGTTTACTGTCTAAAAGCTATTAGTATTCTAATACTCATCAATGCCAAAAAAAATTATTCTGTAGGCATTCGTGATGCATTGATTATTTTATTTAAGACGCCGTACACAACATTTTGTTAATATGATTATTTTCCGTATTGTAGGTCGCGTGAATTAAAAACTGTATTTCTGTAAATTTTAATACATAATATGAATGCACAATTGACATTCTTTCATTTTTTTAACACCTGAAAATTACTACAGGAATCGAAAGAGTTTTGCCTCCTGAACACGGAAATAGTTATTTGTTATACAAGGGGGGAAAGTTGTATTTTACCTGCGAGTGGCCAGTCGCTTCGCTCGTGGTCAATCATAGAATCCTTTCGATAGCTTGTGTTTCAACACACGAGACGTAAAATAACTTTTCACCCGTGTATAACACAAAACTTTTCACCTCACTACAGCGAGGAAAATAAGAAAAAGGGTTTGTACTATCAATTATTATTTATTTATTCACTCAAAATAATTAATTGAAAAGTTTTGACTTAAGTTTTTTTTTATTATTTCGGATGCGTTTTGTTCGCACATCGACTTACTTAGACTGTCAGAACATTTTATCCGTTTTTGCAACAAGAATGCTGAATGATGAATGCTGATATTTATGAATTAAAATAAAGTTGTAAGACTGTATTTAGTGTTTTTTACTCGATGCAATTCATTAATTGTGATGTTAAAAATTCAGCACTTTTAACGTTTTACGTTTTGTTAGCTGTCAAATAAATATCATGTAAGCTGCCTTCAAATGTCAAAACTCTTTCTTCACATGTGGATAAAAAGCGATTTTCTCAATAGATGTCAAACAAACAAAAAGGGCTTTCCGAGCAAGTGAGGTGAATAATATTGATTATAATTTATTTCTCCATATTTAAAAAAATACAAATTTTTAAAAATATATATGTACTTACCAATACTGCCACAGAAAAGATATGTTTCCTTTACCCTTTTCACTAGAAAAAAGAGCAGTTATAATTTTAAACGAATAGATCCGCTGAAACTAGAAATTTCAGAGGCGAAACTCTTTCGATTCCTGTAGTAATTTTCAAGTGTTAAAAAAATAAAAGGTTGTCAATCCGCACTGGGCCCGCGTGGGAACAACGGCCCAAGCCCTCTCATTCTGAGAGGAGGCCTGTGCCCTGCAGTTGGACGTATATAGGCTGGGAAGAATGAAATGAATGATGAATTTCTTCATATTAAAAATATATATATATATAGATATCTGAATTTACCAATACTACCACATAATAGATATGTTTCCTTTGCCTTTTTCACCAGAAGAAAAAAGAGTTGTCATAATTTTAAATTTGACATTAACGTTGAGACTTGACAGATACATAAATGATCTATTACAGACGCCATTTAATAAAATAAAAAAAAATAATGTATTTTTATTAATTTTAATGCACGAACGACGTGTTATTTATTTAAATAAGATTTTAAAGGAGCCCGTAGTTGTGATCGAAAAGCAAGAAAGAACCAAACCTCCTAAGTAAACCACACACAACGTCAACGTCAGATTTACGTTATCACTTTTTTTTTTAATAGAGACCAGACTAAAGTAATGGATCTATTGTGTGGTAGTTTTGGAGTTATGCCCTTTTAGAATAAGCACATCTTGAAAAATAAATTAATTAATAATCCTAGTGAAAATTTAAAACTATCAGCGTCTTTCTCTTTCGAAACAGAATACAGAGAACGAATCAAATTGTCTTACAGCTATGAAATCTTGTCATTTGAATAGACGGGATTATTCGCCTGATAATAATACGGCTTTGGGACCTTTGGTCGCGAAATATGAAAGATAACTACAGAAAATCAACTCATTATAAAACTGCTACAGAAACCTTCAGTATAGAATATTGTATAGAATATTTTGTTAGAATATTGTTTATAAGTTATAAACTAAGTGCTGTTTAGGATGAAATATCAGACTCTCAGATATCCGAAGAAACCATAAAATACTCTATATGAACAACTTTACGAATTGCCCTTGCTATGTAAATTCAATCGCGTTGAATCCCAAATTTCTTTTGAGTTTACGAATAAAAAAAAAGGCGAAGGACGCAATATCTCGGGCAGCGTCACGTCGCATGGGCTTAAAGTAGAGCGTGTGAGCATGCAATGTCCTTAAATATTCTTTTGGAAGCAGTAAGGTCACAACAGTGACACGGTTCAAATATTTAAGCAGACCATATATCTTATTTCATCATTGAGAATAATGGCGATACCAAAGAAGCGTGTAAATGAAATATGGGCGAATATATTAAAATACAACGTTTCAATTATTTTTTATTTAAAGTTCGAAAGTATCTTTTTTTTAGAGTGTAAATACGTTGTAAAAGGACGAGATCACTTTTTCGAGGATCAGAGAAATAACATAAACTTTAATTTTATTAGAATACTCGTAGCCACATACGATTACATACGTTGTATTTTCGTTCACGGAATATCTTGGGATTGGCCACTTCTCCACTGACGGCCTCATTAATATTCCCGGTGACAAAAGCGAAGGCAGTTGTCGAAGCAGTCAATATTTTCTTTTAAGTCGTATTTTATGTCTTCATGGATCATAAAAAGTTATAGGTATTTTAAATAATCACTTACTCAGTCCAAAAGAGTAAATATATGAGATGATGATATGTATCGAAATAGCAATTCGGTAAAGTTTCTTTACTAATAATGAAAATTGAGTTTTTGTGATACCATTTATGTCCACTGCATGTGACGGGTACACGGAAAGAAAATGTCTAGTCCTTTTTTCTTGAAAATTAAATTTTAAGCAATCTCAAAATATAGACCACGCAACAAACTATAACTTACAACTCAGCCATAGATTACAAATCTTTATATAAATTCCTTTTTTACTATTTAGAAAAAACATGTAGACAAAAATTATATAGTTAGTTACATCGTACCCAACTTTTAAATCACGTTAACTCAAAAAAATAATAATGTGACTAGACAATAGACATGTTCTTTCCGTGTTTTCTTCATATATAAATACCAAATTTCGTCAGGATGGACTAGCATATAATAAATGTCACAGTTTATTGAAATGACAAATAAATGCTCCATTATTTACTTTTTTTAACAACTATCCTAAAAATAAAAACCTTAAGATATGTTATTATATTAATAATAATATTTTTACCCATTCCATAATCTTAACCGCTAAGTTAATAGACATTAAATTTTGGACAGGTGTTTGCCAACCGATATTACAACGGATAAACTTCGATCAAAACAATAATCTATTTCATGTTAACTTTTAAAATATTGGTTGACTATTATCAATGATCAACTTAGGCTGGGGTTTGGGCCGTTGGGTCTAGAAAATAGGACTTTTACTTATTGTTAGAAGTTCTTTTTAATATGAAGACAAGAAATAAGGACGTAATTTGCAAACTTCATACGGGTTAAGAATTTCGGCTATGTAGGTAATGCTGCTGGCAAAAGCTAGTGGATAGTACCTCTAAATTATGAAAAGTCAAAAACTGAATCATAAATGTTCAATTTATTTTCTTCTATCTACTGTTTTTCTCACTATAGCGTGGTTAAAATTGTGTATTAAGCATCTCGTACCTTGAAAGCCACGACTGCGGTAAGGGTTCTTCTTTTGAACCACGAGCGAAGCGAGTTCCATCTTAAAATCCTTCGCTATAGGTAACGCCACCAGAGTTGAGGCCATGCACACAACCACATCTCATGTAATGACAGCGGGATTTTGACGTTGTGTTGTCGTTAAACGTCAACACAACGTCAAAATCCCGCTGTCATTACATGAGATGTGGTTGTGTGCGTGGCCTCAACTCTGGTGGCGTTACCTCTAGCACGGATCTCAATATAAACATTCGCGCCGAACAACAATTTTCCAGTCTTGCATAACAAATTACTATACTTAGCACCTAATAAGTATGTTATTGCACTTATTGCTAATAGGCAGACCTCTGCAGACAATGATTACAACAATTGGCACTTATTTGGTCGATGTGTAATACAAGTATTTTGTTTATTTTTCCGCTTTTCGTATCTACTTTTCGAAATCATCTATGCTATATTTTTGCGTTCAATAATAATTAGCATATCATTTCAGCCGAAAGACGCCCACAGCTGAACATAGGCCTCCCCAAAAGCTCGCCAAACAGATCGGTCCTGCGCCATCCGCATCCAATGCGTTCCCGCCACCTTCACAAGGTCGTCGCTCCATCTTGTCGGAGGCCTACCTACTCTGCGTTTGTCCGGTCCGCGGGCGGCCGCCACTCGAGAACCTTTCGGGCCCCATCGACCGTCAGTTCTACGAGCGATGTGCCCTGCCCACTGCAACTTAAGTCTAGCGATTCTTCGAGCTATGGCGGTGACTTTAGTTCTTGCGCGGATTTGATCATTTCTAATGCGATCCCGCAGAGAAACTCCAAGCATCTGAGTGACTTTGAGCTTTCTCAAGCCACGTCTCACTGCCTAAGTCGTCACATCAATTAGATTATCATAATAATAATTTATATAGTCCTCCTCATCGATTTCGATGACGGCGGCCCCAAAACTAAAAAACTATTCTATAATTAAGACGCCTATCGTGGGCTCTGATATGGCTGGCTAGGCCGAATTTACTTTTAAATACTCTCCTACACGTGTGACAGTATAGTTGTCCAGCTGAGTTGTATGTATAAGTGTAGGAGGACTTAGATCTTTTTTTACGTAATTGGCGTTTAAATAATTTACATGGACTCTGGTTCCGTTTCCTAGGTATACTGTTGCTTAGTCAATTTCACCGATAAATACGGTACTGAAAAATATCATCAGTATTGATTACTAAACGGTTTGAAGGACTTTGGCCTATCCAAAAGAACCTTCAACTTCTTACGTGCTCTCACGGTGACCTTGCACATAGCCAACATATTGTTTATCTTGTTTTCTATTTGGATCTTTTAACCACAATAAAGCACAGGTAAGTACAATCGTACAGTAAAAACAATTGAATATGTTCCAGTTTAAGAGCTGCTGGGTCAAAATTATAATAAACTAGCTGTTGCCCGCGGCTCTGCCTGCAAAGAATTCGTTTATCGCTATCCCGCAGGAACTACTTACGCAGTTTTCCGGGATAAAAATTATTTAATGTACCCAGGGTGTCAAACTATCTACATACAAAATTTCATATAAATCAGTTAAACGTGAAGAGGTGACTGACATGCAGACAAAGTACATGATAGTGTATCACATTTATAATATTAGTATGGATTATTTCACATTTCATGGTCGTAAATTCCTTGCAAAGATTTATTTTCGTTTCTAAAGTAAGTACGTATTAGGATGACTTTATTTGGGGTTTAGCAGTGAAGTATGTCAATGTGCCGATGACGCAAAAATTCAGTAAGGGCGGAGAATTGTTTTGCTCTTAAGACGACTTACTGAATTATTTTTTGGTGCGGACTCCCCGGGGCACGATTACGAGTACCCGGCCTGCGACCCACCTAGAGACATGGAAAGAATAAAGCTGTCTCAATATGGGATTATTTATTTGCACCGGCTGTATTATTTTTGAGTCAGAATCGCCACGTAAAGAGGTGAATAATAATGTTGAAAAGCTCAACGCAAATTTTAATGAAAATAACCGGCCAAGTGCGAGTCGGACTCGCGGACGAAGGGTTCCGTAACATTATCTATAAAAACGGCAAAAAAATCACGTTTGTTGTATGGGAGCTCCACTTAAATATTTGTTTTATTTTATTATAATTTTTTATTTTCAAAGTGGATATATAAATAAATATTCGGTGAATATTTCAAGCGTCTACATGTTGCCGCTATCAATATCGAGCAAAAACGAGCAAAAAAAATCACGTTTGTTATATGGGAGCCCCCTTAAACATTTATTTTATTCTATTTTTTAGTATTTGTAAGTATAGCGGCAACCGAAACACATCATCTGTGAAAATTTCAACTGTCTAGCTATAGATATTCATGAGATACAGCCTGGTGACAGACGGACAGACGGACGGACAGCGAAGCCTCAGTAATAGGGTCACGTTTTACTCTTTGGGTACGGAACCCTAAAAAGGCCTATTTCTAGAAGATTTAATCAAATGCATGTGGTATCGGTGTACCAGAATCTGATGGAATTTTTAAAAGTAAAAAAAAATTGTTTTTCATTATGGCAACTGTCAACTGGCAGCTGTGTCAAATCGTTTGTTTACCGTTGCTTACATTTTGTAATTCGTCTTCAACGATTGTTATCTGATGAAAATGTCGAGAAAACCATATAGATCTCAAGCGAGGAATATTGTATACAATGTGTACAATACAATACGCGAAGAAGGAGGTGTAAATCAAACACAATCTTCGATTTTAAAGCGTGTCGTGGAGTTGACTGGTAAGTTGAAACGATGTTTTGATACTTTTAGGTTTAGGTAAGTATATTTTGTCTTACATAAATGCTACTTATTACAGGGGTTCCCAGCACTACCATTCGTCGAGTTATAACTGAGGGCACTCATTAGAGAATGATGGTGAATTCTCTACACCTGGTAAGAAAAGAAGAGGTGGGAAGAAGAAAATCAACTTGGATGACTTTGATTTAGAGTTGATTTAACGCTAAATAAAAGAATTCTACTCTGTGCGAAAGGAAATTCCAACGGTTATGAAACTGTTACAAATTCTTAGCCAATAAATTGGTTTCGAGGGAGGGAGAGAGTCTTTGAGGCTAGAGAAACATTTATTTCGTAATTAGTTGTGCTCACGACTGTTTTAGTAATTTGTTTTTTTTTCAAGAATGTTTCGTATGTTAGCAAGTCGAAAATCATAAAAATCAACCAATCAATCAGCCATTCTTGAGTTTTATTTCCCCATTTGCCATGAGATTCTGATACAAATTCGTCGAATCTTAAATTTCCTAAGTTTTTTGAAGTCGGTTTAAAATTACACAGTATCAATACCTTTTAGTCCAATTTCCCCTGTATTGCCCTCTACAATTTTTTATTTCCCCATTTGCCATGACATTCTGGTACACCTATAATTAATTAAGCTGTTTTAAGTTTTTGATAGCAATACTCATTCTAGACAATTCTTTTTTAAATGCCTACCTATTTTATTTTCACCTGTACATAGTCAATTTAACCTTTTCGACGCCAACGACATATATATCAGCATCGCAGGTTCTACGCCAACGACTCATATATAGGTCAAAAGGAAAATAGGGTATTTTACAAGATTCAGTTAATATAACAAATACCTTTCTTTGGGTAAAACACATTTAGATAAATGTTCTTCCCGTTTCAAGCGATATTTTCATTTAGTTGTAAGTTAAAACACGAAATCATGATTTTTTTGTGAGCGTTGATGTTAGTCTAATTATGGCACATCTCGTACGCCATTGACTGATTAATAAGTCGTTAGTGATGTTGCGAGAAGTCCACATTTAATTATTACATTATATTAAGCTAAATTCGTTGGAATATTTATGTCGTAATTAAACTACAGTTTTTCAATTTAAATGATACTCAATAATTTTAATGACAAATAATCGTTTTTTTTTTTAATTAGTAACCTTTGTGCTAATACGTTTTTAAAGAAAAAAATGGAACTCTCGATAAACGACATTCGTTTGTTAAAAAACATGTCGCATCCCTTCTATTATCATTGAAGAACGTGGAAAATAATATATTCCTACGCCGTTGACTGATAAATCAGTCCGCACGTGACATAATAACTGTTATTACTGCTGCCGTTCGTTATCTTTAAACTTATAGTAGTTACCTAGTTCGACATGGATACAGAAGAATTGTTGCGAATTTTAGAAAGTCCTGTACCTGATGATTATGTTTTCCAGGAGAAATCGGAGGTAAACTTAGAAAGTGTAAACTAAGTAAGTACTGATTTCGTCCCGTTTTATATCCTCTCTCATACTAATATTATAATTTACTTACACTTTTTATTAGGATATTTGTCATTCAATTGCGTAAATTATTTTCTCTATCAATGTAAGTACCTAGGACGAAATCCTCTATTCGGCTGCCCGCCATAATGCAAAGACATATAAATTTACTTTTTTCAAATTTCGGCATAGCCCTCTAGATTACTCGCGTAGTGGGCTACTCGATACAATCTAATGGGCCGTGGCCAGTGGCCAGGTTGAAAGAGTTGGAGGTTGGAGATACTTAGTCTTTTTCCAATTTTTCGAATTTTGTTACTGCACCATCCGTCAAAATGACCCAAAACCCAACAAAGCTCCGAGTGGTCCTACTCGCACACTGGAGCGACGAGCGAATCGCAACCATTGTGAGAATCGTATAAGATAAACCCGATTTCTCAATAACCGTATATAGGTACTCTGACTAAAATATATTAATAGTTATTTGTGAGTAAGGTTTTATAAATGAGTTGACGAGTGATAAACCTGAGCCGCAAGGCGAGGCATCGTTTGTAAAACTTTGCCAACCGTGTATCATACGACGTTTTTTAATGCATTTGTGAGAAAATAGGCAATTAATAACATAAAACAACGCAAGGTTTTACAAAAATGGCGCGTCCATAATGTGCATGCATAAGTTTTGTTTTTAATTAGGTTAACTAAAATTCAGGCAAAGGTTCGACGCGTTCAGCCACTGCGATTTTTATTATTAATTGTCTGTAATTTGTTAAAATAATTTTAGTTTATGAACGAAGATGTTACGGTGAAAACTTAAATATAGACAGATAGAGAAAAAAAATTATGCTTTTCGCAATTTTTTCTTTATCTGTGCTATAAGAACATGCTTCGTACCAAATTTCAAGATTCTGAGTTCACGGGAAGTAGGTACCCTGTAGGTTTTGATTCCCTTGCGAGTAGTTGCGATTTTGAAAATATGCGGCATAAATTGCTGTTTATTTTGATTGCGTTGACTTAGAAGTTTTATTTTGTTACAGCTTAAAGGTATTTTAGACTTGAGTATTTGATATGAATTTCAATTTAATACCTCTACGCGTTCATGAGTAAAGGGGTAGTAACTTTAAAATTATTAAAAATATATTTTTATTATATAATGTAACTAAAAATTTACGGTTTTCGAATTTTTCCTTTATCTGTGCTATGAGACGTTGCTTCGTACCAAATTTCAAGATTCTGAGTTTACGGGAAGTACCCTGTAGGTTTTGATTCCGTTGCGAGTTTCGAAAATATGCGGAAATTTACATCATAAACGGCTTTATCTTTTGATTGCGTTGGCTTAGAAGTTTGATTTTTTCACAGCTCCAAGGGACAGTAGACTTGATTATTTGATATAAATTTCAGCTTGATACCTTCACGCGTTCCTGAGATAAAGGGTGGTGACAGACGGACGGACGGACAACAAAGTGATCCTAGGGTACCGTTTTTTCCTTTTGAGGTCCGGAACCCTAAAAACGATATAATACTCGAATGAGTATCAGCGTGCGTGCGTAGCCCTATTATTTTAGACCAAATTCTTTACAATGTTTAAAGTATCGATAGTTACTTGTGACATCCCTAACCTTTTACTTGGTTTCTTGCAAGAAAACGGTTTGGCGTATGAATGAGTGTTTTGACATTCGGCTTGGCGTCGAAAAGGTTAATTCGAAGCCAATGGAAATTGCTGCTCCATCACACGACAGAAATTCGTGACATTAAAAAAAATACTCTTTTTCGTATATTCATTACATAAAAAATGCAGCTGATAGACAGAGATAAATCTAAAATCTAGTTATTCCAGGGCAAGCTCTATCCATTTTAGTCTCAAACGCCTTTCAAACGCCGCTACATTCGTGTGTTTTGTGTTTACAATTGTTATCTTTATTATTTTCGTTGTGATTGGAAACCAAAAACTTAGGTATGTATTCGATTAGAATGCACTTAAATCATATTGGCCAAAGTAATCCTAATAAATGAACGCTAAAAGCCGGTATAAATAGTGGTGTCTATTTACCTGTCTGTCCTATTTCACGGTGGCCGGTTGTTTCAATAAAGTCGTCAAGGGACAGCGCTTACATCGAAGATGCTTGTCTTCGGCACGCTATCTTTTTTAAAACTTTCACTATGCAGCTTCATATGAGGGTAATGTGGGGGCCTGCTCGGGCTCTGGGGTGTAGCTTCACTATAATACTTTAGTAACTAGTTAAATATTCAAGGATTACTGTTATAGATCTTTATTTTCTCTCAGCCCAAACACAACTCTCATATTTTCAATACTGTCATTCGATCTGTTCTTAATTTAAATTCAAATATAGCACTAGAGTGCCAGCATCAATCGAATGACTGTAGAATTTACATTTTTCCTCCCTCCTATTGAGGTTAGGTCTAACCTGCCTAAGTGCGTGATAATACAATACTTGCCATAGCTCAGCTAGAGCTGACCTGAAGCCTCTTATATGTGACAAGTATTTAGTGGGGTTACACCCTTAACATGTCACATAAGTCAAGGTCGCAGACCGAAAAATGTAAAAACGCATGAAAAGGCAGTTTTCATGGCGCTCTCAAACTTTAAGATTTCTATTAGTTACATATATATCCTTATCCATGTTTTGTGCTGGTGCTTATAAAAAATTATATGTGTCCATGGTTATATCATATAAGATATTATAACTCAACCACGGACAAGGTGGCATCACCCCCCACAGAAGGTGGTCATCACCAAAGTCTCATATGGACTGGTGTAGACACCCCACAGATGGTTAGATGTCAAGTCTATAGCCAACAACATGTATACGTATTATGTGCCATATTGGTGACTACCTACATACAGGGTAATTTTTAGGGTTCCTTACCCAAAGGGTAAAAACGGGAACCCTATTACTGAGGCTCCGCTGTCAGTCCGTCTGTCTGTCTGTCCGTCTGTCACCAGGCTGTATCTCGGGAATCGTGATAGCTAGAGAGTTGAAATTTTCACAGATGATGTATTTTGGTTGCCGCTATAACAACAAATACTAAAAAATGGAATAAAATAAATATTTAAGGGGGCTCCCATACAACAAACGTGATTTTTTTGCTCGTTTTTGCTCGATATTGATAACGGTGACAGGTATATGCTTGAAATATTCACAGAATATTTAATTATATATTGACTTTAAAATTAAATCATTAAATTAAAATAAAAATATATTTAAGGGATACAGTGTCGTTAAAATAACTAATTTCAGTATTTTTAAAGAAAAGAAAGAAAGAAAGAAGACATTTATTCACTTTTACAAGACACACACACACAAGAAAGTACACACAATTTAACACAAAAAAAAACAAAGATAACAAACAATGGAGTAATAAACATGTACATACACAGCTCTGCATGTGTGTCTCCACAAAAGTGAAACGGTCGCTGACTCAGCATTATGCTGAGGCGTTAGACGCCTGCAGCGCTGATTTTTTCGTTATAATAAATAAATAAATAAATATCACGGGACAATTCACACCAATTGACCGAGTCCCAAAGTAAGCTAAGCAAAGCTTGTGTTATGGGTACTAAGCAACGGATAAACATACTTAAATACATATTAAACACCCAAGACCCGAGAACAACCATTCGTATTTTTCATACAAATATCTGCCCCGACACGGGAATCGAACCCGGGACCTCATGCTTCGTAGTCAGGTTCTCTTACCACTAGGCCATCTGGTCGTCTTAATAATAATATTTATCACTTTTTTTTTTTGTTTTTCATAGTAACTCGACCAATTATGGGATAAATTACTATGAATGAACATCCCAAATTTCATTTTCTTTTTATTATTATTATTATCTAGCCTGGATTGATGTCCCACTGCTGGGCAAAGGCCTCCCACCATGTCCTCCATTTCTCCCGATCCAAAGCAGCCTGAGGCCAGTCGTCGAGAAATATGTCCAGGTCGTCCCGCCACCGCCGTCTGAGTCTACCCCGTCGTCGCCGTCCATCCTGAGGCGCCCACTCAGTGGCATTAAAGATAAAGATCAAGATATTTTATTTGTTTAAACATGAGTATCAGTAAATACAGGTGGTCACATAAAACATTAAGTCCTTCATGTTTTGCCTTGCGGCGTACAATTTTTTTTTTATTGCATTGATTGCTAATAAAACAAAATAAAAATCACAAAAGTTGAATCCACAAAAATCAAATAATATGTCAAAAGTTGTAATTAAAGTCTATTTAATAAAAATTAAAAAAAGTAAAAAGTCAAAAACATGCATTATTATATATCTTTACAATTATCATTTAAAAAATCATTAATTGAATAATAACATTTCCCTACGAGCAATATGAATAAATTCCGCTTGAAACCACTTAAGTTACTGTCCCTTATATCTTTCGGAATTACATTATAGATGACAGGGGCCATACCAAATATGCTTTTCTTTAGTAGTGCAGTATTAGCCCTCTGTGTCAGTACCTGGTCGTTATCGCGTGGTCGTAAATTATGAAAAGTCGTGATTTCTTTTCGTTGAAATAATTCAGAATTACATTTGACAAATATTGCGACCTCATAGATATAAATTGAATAAAATGTCAATATTTTATATTTAATAAAAAACGACTTGCAACTATCGATTGGTTTTAATCCATACATTGCCCTAATACATGCTTTTTGGCTTTTAAAAACTCTTTCCCGATCAGTAGAATTACCCCAAAAAATTATTCCTTATCTCCAATTAGACGCCACTAGAGCATGGTAAGCCGACAGAATAGTTTCCTTATTAACTATTGGTCTTAGTTTATGAAGTTCATATGAAGATTTCGATAATTTAGTACATAAAATATCAACATGCGATTTCCAAGTCAGTGACTTGTCAATGTTAACTCCCAAAAAGGACGTAACTGCTACTTCATCAATTTCAGAACCCTGATAATTTATCTTCATACCCGGTACATTACACTTACGCTGATAATAATACATTATTTTTGTTTTAGTCAAGTTAATTTTAAGATTATTGCTTGTAAGCCAAGTTATAATATTAGATAATGTTGAATTAATCTCATTTTCATAAATCATTTCATTTTCACAATTAATCATAACAGAACTATCATCAGCAATAAGTGTCATAGGATGAACTACAGCCCTAGGCAGATCATTAATATAAATTACAAATAATAACGGACCAAGTACCGTACCCTGTGGGACACCATATTTCATGACGCGCCCATTTGATCGATACAAATACAATACTTCTTTTTTTGCTTTGGTATCAATTCTTGATATCACAACTTGCTGCTGTCTCCTGTTTAAATATGATTCTAGCAGTTTTAAAACATTACCCCGTAAAACCATTTGCATATAACTTTTTAAGAAGAATATCATGGTCGACATGACCAAAATGCTTGCGTCATGTCAATGTACAAAGTACAGATTGGTTTTCTTAAGTCTACACATTTGGTAACAATCTTTAATAAATCATAAGTTACCAAATTCGTTGACCTGCCCTTTCTAAATCCTTGCTGTTGTTTAGCAAATATATTTTGTTTTTCAAAATATGTGTTAAGCTTTTTAAGTATAGTTTTTTCAAAAATTTTTGCAAATACAGTTATGAGAGCAATGGGCCTATAACATTTCATATCCTCTTTATCATCTCGTTTAAATATCGGTTTTATTATACTTGTTTTCAATCTATCCGGAAAAATGCCTTCACTAATACACAGGTTTACTATGTGGCTCAGACAAGGAGATATGTACTCCGCTACACATTTCACTATTTTTGTTGATATTCCATCATAACCCACACTACTTTTATTCTTTAATTCTTTTTTATTCTATTGGCGTGCACGGTGACATGAACATGGATGCTGTTTCAGATTCAATGAGTGTGTTGACATGATAACGTACATTAGGATCTCTTGTTATTTTATCTACGTAAAATTTATTGAACTCATTCGCAATTTTTTCGGGTTCTGATATGATAGATTCATTGACTTTAATTTTTTCGGCGTATTCTTTATTCGCCTACCGCAGTGGATGCATTCGCCTGATGTGGCCGGCCCAGTCCCACTTCAACCTGGCAGTCTTTGCACCGACATCGACAATGCGTGTTTTAGAACGCAGCACCGTGTTCCGGATTCGGTCAATCCTTCCCACTCCAAGCATGCTGCGCTCCATAGCTCCTTGACAAACCTTCAGTTTGGTTTTCTGGGACTCTGTAAGTGACCATGTTTGGGCACCGTAAGTTAGGACAGGCAGTATACATAATATCGACAAGTCTTCGCTTAAGGGCTAAAGGAAGGTCACCCTTCAGCAGCTCTTTCATAGACTAATAACTCTTCCACGCATTTTGGATCCGTCTTTCGATTCGACTTCTTTGTTCTGCCTATGGTTGAAAGAGACTAATTGGCCCAAATACAAATACTCGTCGACATATTGTATAGACTGCCCGTCTATCTCAACCTTAAGTCTCGTGCTGTTGGTCATTTTACCTTATTACCTTGGTCTTTGACCGATTCATTTTTAAACCAACCTGGCTTGCAGAGCTTAAATCTTTTTTACATTGTCTCAAGTTCGAGTGCAGAAGTGGAGAAAAAAACAATTTCGTCGGCAAATCGAAGATTTGTTAATCTTCTGGCTCCGACCACAAGGCCCTTGGACTCCCACGAGGCTGCCAGGCTTCGGAACACTTGTTCTAATGTACTTGTAAATAGTTTAGGAGAGAGCAGGTCTCCCTGTTTGACTCCCTTCTCAATTTTAAACGGCTGCCCGGATGATTGGAGTTTTATGTCTGCTGTGCTATTGTCATATATGGAATTTATTAGATTAATGTAGGTGGGTTCAATATCCTGAAGATGGAGTGCGTTGATAATGGACGAGTGCGTAATACTATCAAACGCCTTAGAATAATCCACAAATCCCAAATATAACGGTTTATTGAACTCTTGACATTTTTCTATAATTTGATTTAACGTATGGAGATGATCAGTGGTGGAGAATCCAGGGCGGAAACCAGCTTGTTCGGGAGGCTGGTGACTGTCGAGCTGATCTGTAATACGGGACTCTATTACTTTTAAAAACGTTTTATTTCAAAATTTAAAAAAAAAATCTCGAACAGATAATCGTGATCTATCAACGATACTGAATCATATATCAAAATTTTTGCACGGATTAAAAAGTTAACCTGTATAATGAATTATAAATACCCTAATACTTCTTTATTGTAGCTAGTAAATTAAATCGAAAACTTGATGATTTATAAATTATAATTCATCGAACGCGACGCGACAATAGCGTTCCGTGAATCGTTTCGCGCGAAATTAGTGGGATAGAGCGATGTTCCCTCAGTGATGCTTATGGCTTCAGTCTGCTAGGGCATCGCATCAGCGCCCATCAGCCACTGCATCAATAGTACACCTCTTCTCTGCATGGATGGCGCATCGGAGATTACTTTTGTGGTCATTATCTAATCAGAGAAAATCTAATACCTTTAAACGAGAAATTCTTGTATATATATATGTATATATATATATAATCAGGATCTCGGAAACGGCTCCAACGATTTCGATGAAATTTGGTATGTGGGGGTTTTCGGGGATGAAAAACTGATCTAGCTATGTTTCATTTTCAGAAAATCGCTTTTACTCGTGTTTTCCGGCTATTTTTGTTTGCATTAGAATATAAAGCTAAATTTCGCCGACTTCGAGCAGATCATAATGGCACATTAGAAATCGGGTGGTCGCGGATCCAGCCGACCTCGGTTCGATTCCACGTTTTTTTCAATTTATTTTTCATGAGAAAACGTCAAGTTTCTTCTTTTGTGAGAAAAAGTTACTTTTTTGTGAGAAAAAGTTACTTTTTTGTTAGAAAAAGTTACTTTTTTGTTAGAAACTATAGGCGGTAACTATAGGCGGCAGCACTAATGCGACAGAAGAGACACTATGCGGACAGTAAAACAAACTAATCAAGGTAAAACATTCAAATTGATGGCACCCTTATGGCACCAGTTGGCAGCACCGTCTATTAGTATGTGCACGTTCCCTATGGGGAGCACAGAACAGGAAAAGCCGGTTGTCTGTAAAGTCGGTTTACGGACGATAGTTTAACGTGACTCCCCCCCCCACCCCCTCCGGTGTTTTTGTCAAATATCTTGAAAACGGTGCATCCTACGGCAAAATCAATGAAATTTTCATACCCCCTTTAATGCCCCCGCGCTCCCTCCCCCCCTCTCACCCCTCCCCCCCACCCCTCCGGTGTTTTGATCTCGGAAACGGCTCCAACGATTTTGATGAAATTTGGTATTTGGGGGTTTTCGGGGATGAAAAATTGATCTAGCTTGGTTTTATCTCTGGGAAAACGCTTGGTACCGAGTTTCTGCCCGAGCAGAGCTCGGTCGCCCAGGTACTCATTAATTAAACCACAATTATCTTAACATATCACACATATCATTTTATTATCAAAACAATGGGTAATTTGCATTTTTGTCCATTCTCATAACATCAATATATTATTCTTCAACCACCAGCGAAAATAATTTAGGCATGTATGCATATAAAGTTATTCACCACTGATAAAAATTAATATATATCTCATATAATCCAAAATGTATAAAACAAAATTCTCCGACTTCTCCATTCTCGTTCCAAACTAAATTTAAATTTGATGAGGCGAAGCTCTGGGCTGTGGACTCTTGCAGCATCTAAATTATTAATAAAATTATACAACTTTATCTATGTTTTCCATTTTTTTCTAGACTTCATGACATCATGTAATTTGCTACATTAGGTCATCTCAGGTGGTCAGCATGCCTCATCTCCATGCTGCACCTTGGAGCTTGCTCACATGTTTTCTTTTCGCTGTTGGTTTCAAATGTCTCCGATGACCATGTAACATAAAAACACACATAGACCTGGTGACTTTAGTTTATCACAATAGATCTCGTAGAATGGATGAAAAGGACCAAAAAAATATGCTTCTCCATATATGTAGTGTTTATTAGAATACTAAATTGGAACAAAAAGAATCACGAACTTCTTTGTCCCTTTCCAAACATTTTATTTGATACATGTCATGTAAACCGACAATAAAATATCCGCAAGAAAGATCTTACTGTGGGCGATACCCCTAAACAAGATAAGACAGGAAAGCTTCCAATCCGATCCTAAGTAAATTTGTAGAAAAATCCCAGAATATTTAGCTACTCTGCCTAAGAAAAGAATACAGCAATCTAAGTAGCATTTTAACTAAACGAAAACTAAGTTGACGTTTTCGAGATCATGTCATAATCATAACCACAATGATTAAGATTAAGATAAATAATGTAATAAAATAATGGTTTACAGTATTTTTTTATTAGGTTCTAAGAGAGGGATACAAACGAGCAAGCGGGTCACCTATGGGTAATGATCAGTATGATTTCAGTTTCAGTGTAGATTTTGACATACAAATAATATATAATACTTGACATACTTGTAGGTACTTGATAACTTCGTAACACACAACAACACATTGACAATTAATTATTAATAAAATAGAATCGTGTAATCTACAGAAGCAAACTGTTAGCTTTATTTAGATTTAATTAATTGACATATTAAACAATAAAAGTAGGTACAAAAACAGAGACTAATATTAAAATTAACATAAATAAAACTAACTTAAAATACTAAACAAAAATTAAAACTATAAATTACAATCTAAATTTGGACCCTTAGGTAAGGTGCCCATCACGCAGGCAGCATTCCCACGTTGAAATAAATAGAATAGATCGAAATAACTAACTAAGTAAGTATACATTTTTCATTAACAAAAATATAGTTTAACTTATTTTTGTATGGTAAAAGTCTAATTTGCCTATACTATTTTTCCTGGTCAACTTGTAAAGGAATATTGACAACTTAATTTCCTAGGCTAACAACTACAGCAGCAATCAAAAGTATTTTGACAAATAAAATTCTTTCAATATTTTGACCCTTAAATTGCTAAATTTCCACTTAGATTACAAAAAAAATACATACAGTCGAACATAGAACCTCGTCCTTTTGAAGTCGGTTAAAAACTAAATAAAGAATCTGACTATGATTTAAAGTCTAATTTTGCAAATGTAATGTTAATTGGTAGTTGTTTTCTCTAACTTTAAAGGGATGTTTGGAAATAATTCCGATCCCTAGTCTCAAATAGCGTATCTACTGTGTTAAAAATTTAATTGTATGAAATATTTAGATGTATGTAATTTAATAACAATGTAGATCTGTTTGAAAAAATATACCTTGGAGAGTTTCTTGCCGGTTTCTTCTCAACAGGGTTTTTCCGAACCGGTGGTAGATTTTTCGACATTCATAGGGGCATCAATTGATTCCTAAATTGAATAAAGAATTTTGACTTTAAGACGCCATCTTCTCAGATGAAGCCCATTTGCACCTGAATGGATTTGTTAATCGTCAAAACTGTAGATGCCAGAGCCAGAAAATCCACGATGGAAACATCAGAATTGTGATTGGGATTGGCTGGAATTGTGAAGTTGGAAATTATCTGGGTGTATTTCTTTGAAGATCGAAGAAGCCGTGCAGTGACGTTAATTCGGACCGTTACATCTCAACGTTAAGAGATTTCCTGGCTCAGAAACTTCTAACGAATCTTATGGATACAATAATAACACGTGGTTTCAGCAAGACGGAGCCACCTGCCGTACAAGTAACGTGACCATGCAAGTTCTGCGAAAAAGGTTTTCTCAAAAATTTATATCGAAGCGAGGTGTGATATTGCTTGACATCCAAGGAGCCCTGTCTTAACTCCAGCAGACTTTTTTCAATGGGGTTACTTAAAGAGTAAAAGTGTACTCGAATAATCTGTTAACCGAATCAGAGTTACAGGATTCGTCAAGAAATCCAAACAAATCTTCGCAAATATAAAAAATTTTTTTTTTCAAAATTTACTAACAAGGCTGGGAGAATGCCGCGACCGCAACGGGTACATCTCGATGGTTTAATTTTTAAATGTAAAATTTATTTAATTAACTCAAATCCATGTTTATTTGAAAACACACAAAACATTATAGACTGTTTTAATTTTTAAAATTGCATTTTGCACCTTTAAAAAGTCAAAAACAAAACCAGAACTAGTGTTCCACTGGCACAATTTCATTAACCGAGAGATCTCCGAGAGTCTCCAGTATTGGATGATAATAAAAAAAAACCGGCCAAGTGCGAGTCGGACTTGCGCACGAAGGGTTCCGTACCATTAATCTATAAAAACGGCAAAAAAAACACGTTTGTTGTATGAGAGCCCCCATAAATATTTTTTTATTTTTTATTTAATTACTTATTTTTAAAATGAATATATAAATAACTAAATATTCTGTGAATATTTCAAACGTCTACCTGTTGCCGTTATCAATATCGAGCAAAAAACGAGCAAAAAAATCACGTATGTTGTATGGGAGGCCCCTTAAATATTTACTTTATTCTAATTTTTAGTATTTTTTGTTATAGCGGCAACCGAAATACATCATCTGTGAAAATTTCAACTGTTTAGCTATCACGGTACATGAGACAGAACAGCCTGGTGACAGACGGACAGACGGAAAGATGAACAGACGGACGGACGGACCGACAGCGAAGTCTCAGTAATAGGGTCCCGTTTTTACCCTTTGGGTACGGTACCCTAAAAACATTAGGGTAGGGTAGTAAGACTGCGCGGTCGGTAAGAATGCGCGCAAGTGATTCAATACATAACTATAAATTTAAAAAAAATTAAAACCTCCGTTGCAATTTGGTCACACATATTTAAAAAAAAGATAAATAACCATCCTGCGTCTAAGATCCCTTCCGCAGCTAACAAAAGTGCTGATAACTCTGAAACGGCTGAACCAATTTTGATGAAACATGTCTAAGGATGCGTCTAGCCGAGGACAGAGCGCAATGGCGCTTATCGGGGGAGGCCTATGTCCAGCAGTGGACTGCTATAGGCTGATGATGATGATGATGACGATGATGATGATGTCTAAGAATCATGGCCAAGAAGCCTGTTTTTAAATAAAAAAACCGCAGACAGACACACACACACACACACACAGACACCCCTCTTTTTGTGTCGGGGGTTAAAAACGGAACGAAGATTGTAGCTTACTTGAGTGTCATTTAGCGCGATATTGCTCCTGGAAAATTTTACATTTATCATAGAAATACAGAATTTTAGATAAGTTAGAAGTTTTTATCATGTTTTGATCTTATTTTCTTTCGATTTTAATGTGTTTTATATCCGTATTTCAAACCAATTTAATGTGTCTCAGTGTAAAACGTTCTTTATTAACTTAACCGCTTTGATGGATAAGTACAACTTCCTGCCAAATGGATGAAATGAAACATGGATGAAACTGGAATTTCTTGTACCAAACAACCTTCCAAAGGTGATATTCATGAAAGGTAAACACGTGTAGTGAATAAAATATCAAGAGGAGAAAGAGGCACACCAACGTCACCGTTGTGCCTGCTATTAGCGCCACCAGCCATTATGTGCCACCGACATTTATTTTCAGAAGAAAGAGAATAAAAGCTGAGTTACTTGATGGTGCACCACCTGGGAATGTCTATTTTTTTGTAATGTATAGTAAATCGTAAACCATTTCGAGATAAATGCTTTTTAAATCGTTTTCGGTACTTATTTAATTTTAATATAATGTAATGCATTTATTACATATCAAATTAGCAACAACCTTCATTTGACATTAAAGTAAATGTCGTTGACGGTCCAAGTTGGACTTTAATCGGTGTTGAATAGTATTATTTAGAATTCTTCATAATTTACGCGTGGATTTTTTTTTCTAATTTATTTACTCAATAACAAACAAAAGAAGTACAGAAATACTTATCTCCAAATATACCTCTGCCAAACTTCATAGCAGTTTGTTGGCAGAAAGTGTAGAACTCTCACTACTTAAATTAATAGGGTTAGGGTTTTATTAAATATTTAAACCCGATGCCGACTGCGCAGGCACAGCGCGCGACGACCCTTTGTTATCTATACTAATATTATAAAGCTGAAGAGTTTGTTTGTTTGAACGCGCTAATCTCAGGAACTACTGCTCCGATTTGAAAAATTCTTTCAGTGTTAGATAGCCCATTTATCGAGGAAGGCTATAGGCTATATATCATCACGCTAACTCTAATAGGAGCGGAGCGGAGCGGAAGAATGTTTCAAAATCGGGGGTTTTTGAAGTTAAACTTATCTATAGGCGCTAATCTCAGGAACTACTGCTCCGATTTGAAAAATTCTTTCAGTGTTAGATAGCCCATTTATCGAGGAAGGCTATAGACTATTTATCATCACGCTACACCCGGGGGTGAGGGTGCGGGGGAGGGGGTGTGGGGGTATTAAAGGGGGGATGAACTTTTCATTGATTTTCATTGAAAACACCGGTGGGTGGGGGGGGGGCGGGGGGTTGAGGGGGGCGAGGGTGGGGGGAGGGGTGTGGGTGTATTAAAGGGGGGATGAACATACGCGTGGTACGGCCTAACCCAGAATGGCTGCCCCGACCGTCCGCTGTCCAACGATCATTTCTTGATTCGAATTCCAGAAGCCGTAAGATTTAAATAACTGAAACAGCAAGACGGTCTCGGTGGCCAGTGCCTACAGTACCACTACGCAAAAAATAATTAAAGGGGTTGCCTTATCGTACACATTTAGATAGATTTAGAAATTTGGCTTCGTGGGAGCCCTCAATTATAATCTGACGTCATCAACCAAAATAGTTTCAATAATTAAATTTGAAAAAAGTAGTGAACTAAATGACAAACTATTGAAATTAGTTTCTTATAATTGACTTTTTTTATACAAAAACAATGTAAAAACCATTGGTAATTTTTTTAGACATTCGCAATTGCCATTGTGTCGGATTCTAGTTATATTAACTCGAATTTATTCCTACAGTGGTTCGCATTCTTACCCACCGGGTTGTGTAAGACTAACATAATACGTACGTATATATAAGAAAAACATATTTTGTAATATATAGATAAAGTTTTAACTTTTAGTCTCTGCTTACTGTCCCCTCGGACGTTTGGAGCCGTCTATGAAACTGTTGGTTAGGTAGCCAAGATTGCCCTCGGGAGGGATAAGTTTGCAAATCGGCCGTGGGGCCGTGACGCAAGCCTCCAGCCCGTCCGCCCCCGCTCCCGTGTGCTCCGACTGCTTACTGTCTACCCAATTACCCACCTACCGCTTTGGTTTGAGTAATGTGTTGAAATTTGCGAAGAGGCTCTACAAGCCACAGAATATTTTTTTGACGTGACTACGTCTAATAAATCGATGAACGCCGGCTGCATACACGAAAAAGGATGACGCAATGTAACCGCCCCCTTTGCCTGGCATTTGTGGGCTTCGAGAAAACCTTCGATTCGATCCAGATTTGGGCTGTACTGCAGTCTCTCCAACGGTACCAAGTAGACTCCCGGTACATCGGATCGAAGTGTTGAAGTGTCTGTATAATAATGCCACAATTGGCCGTCCGACTTCAGGACCAAAATGTCTAAGCCTATTATATTGCAGCGGGGAGTAAGAAAAGGAGATTTTATTTCTCCTAAACTGTTCACCGCTGCTCTGGAGGATGTTTTCAATACTCTTGACTAAGAAGGGCGAGGCATCAATGTAAATGGCGAATACATCACTCACCTTCGATTTGCCGATGACATAGTGCTTATGGCTGAGACCTTGGAAGACTTAACTGCGATGCTCGCTGACCTCGGAAGGGTCTCCGAGCGAGTTGGTCTGAAATTTAACATGGACAAGACGAAGTTCATGTCGAACGCCCATGTTGTACCAACTCCCGTCGCAATAGGAGAAACTTTGCTCGAAGTTGTTGTTGACTATATTTACCTGGGACATAGTACAATCAAATTAGGTAGGTTCAACATTGAGAAAGAGGTCAATCGACAAAATGAGACTCAAATGGGCAGCGTTTGGGAAGCTGCGTAATATCTTATCATCCAATATACCGCAATGTCTCAAGTCAAAAGTCTTTGACCAGTGTATGGGTGAATTTCAACAAGCTCTAAATTTTGGTGGGTTTTTTTATTTTTGTTGTCCGAGTCAAGATTATATATCAACAATACGTAACAAGTCATAATAAATATTGCGTCGTAATGGCCTTTCATTAAACATAGGATTTTAGAGATATTATGATTTTAGTAATTTGATTACCACCAAAATTGCCTGTACCCACCAAAATTAGAAATGTTGGCCGCCAAACTTACACATCTACACCAAAGGTAAAAAATGTATGCATAAAAAGTGATTAAAAAAAACCGTATCATTCACTTCCAATTTAACTTAATATTTTAAAAAGGAAACTGTCAACATACTGATGTACTAGTGTAATACTTTTTAACGCAATTTTGGTGATCCAAAATTGCGTTAAAAAGTATTTTAACACACCATAATTAGACACTTACGTGCTTGGCGAACAGATACAGCAAGATATGGCACGTGTGTCATCGCTCAGTACAGGAGCGGAACTGAACGAACAGATTAATACACGTTTGTTGGTCTTATTGCGTTTCGTTCGACCATAAAAACATCTTCAATATTTACCACCAAAATTGCCAGTCTCACATGGACAACTTTTAGTGCCTAGTTTTGAGTATCAACTCATGTACTAATATTTATTTATATATTCTTATAAGATACTTGAACTAATGAAGAATAAAATACAGTGCATTTTTAGTTAAATAAATGGTTCTATCATATATATTTATCACTAGCCTTCCGTCCGCAGCTTCGCCCGCGATAAATCAATTTTCCCGCGGTAAAAAGTAGCCTATGTCACTCAGTGATAATGTAGCTTTCTAACGGCAAAAGAATTTTTGAAGTCGGTCCAGTAGTTTCGGAGCCTGTTCAATGCAAACAAACAAACAATCAAATCTTTCCTCTTTATAATATTAGTATAGAAGAACAACGGATACTGGACGCCACACCAAAATTATCATTTCAACGAAAAAAAAATTTTTTCATAATCATGAAAGATTTTTTATAACACTGCGATTTGGCGTAAGATTAAAATTTGTTTTCTTTTTAGAAAAAAAAAAAATTTAAAACAATTAGCCCACACTATAAATTATCAGCTTTGCCGCAAAATTTTCCCGCTGAGATAGTTACCCGTATGTTGCCAGTGATGACTTATGACACTGAAACGTGGCTGCTAACGATGGGCCTTATAAGACAGTTCAAAGTCACTCAGAAGGCGATAGAGAAGGCTATTCTCGGCGTTTCTCTGCGGGATCACATTAGAAATGATGAGATCCGAGCAAGAACTTAAGTCACCGACATTGCTCGAAGAATCGCTAGACTCAAGTGGCAGTGGGCAGGGCACATCGCTCGTAGAACTGATGGCCGATAGAGCAAAAAGGTTCTCGAGGACCGGAAGATGCAGTGTAGGTAGGAATCCAACCAGATAGAGCGACAACCTGGTCAAGGTTGTGAGATCGCGTTGGATACGGATGGCACGGGACCGATCTGTTTGACGAACCTTGGGGGAGGCCTATGTTCAGCAGTGGAGGTCTTTCGACTGAAATGATAATAATGATGATGAACTCAAAATGTTGAACCTCCACTAACACTAAGTGGATTAAATTCGTTAGTTTCCAGTCCAAAATCAATCAAGTCTGTAGGTTTGCTTGGATCTCCGTCAGACGGCCACAAAGAAGCAATTATATTCTCGCTTTTTCTATGTTACTTAGGTACTAGAGAGATTGGATGGAATATCGAGTATAGTAGGAATTTTATAAGCTGGGGGTTTAGGACTGCAGACCTCATCTGGTAAAGATAACATTATTATTCTCGTTTGTTCTATTATGGACACACTACAACGCCGACGATCCACCTGAGTACCGCTTACAATGACGAAAGGCCTTTCTTAATGAGTTAAGCTTTTGCAATTTCAACCTTGTTACTTAGAGAAGACGGTAGCTATTTTGTTTGCATTTTTTGTTACTTGTTCTGATTTGTTAATAGCCGTAGGCTTCAACAAACGAGAACAATGTTATGTTTACCAGATGAGTTCTGCAGTCTTAAACCCCCAGCTTATAAAATTCCTACTATAATTGTAAGACAAAATATGTTATCTATACCATTTATAATTAATAAAAATTAAAATAATTGCCGTAATTGCATACCTTTGTTGGTTTTTTTCGTTGGGTGGGTGTTTTATTTTTTTATACGAAAGTGGCATTGCAATGACAAATTTTGTTATTTGATAATTGTTAAGATTTAGGTATATCAAAGAAGATTCCTATAATTTTTGTTGGTCTGATATTGACTATATACTATAAATAAAGGTTGATTTATATATTTACGAAGTATTATTCAGTGTACAATTTCAAAACGTATAGGTAGTTGAGTTACATAAACATCTGAAGTCCAAAAAATACACCTTAATCTATTAAGTTAAAGTAAAACTTACCAAGTTCGGCCAATAAAGCGGTATTAACATATTGCGTAAAGATACACACTATCAAAAATGCGGGGTAAAACTACATACTGTGCATTTACGTCGCAGAATGATTTTTGTTTTACGGGGAATAAAGACGTAAACAATTCTTACAACCACAGTATAATAAATAGACATTATGACGTCTCGGCAGCGTCCTTGATTATAATTACCTACGCCGGCTCGGTACACAAATTCGCGATAGGGCTGCCACTCTTCAGCTATGTTTTGATAATGTCACATAATCATCATCATAATCTTTAACACTAAATTAATTGCGTCATCCTTTTTCGTGCGTGCTGCCGGCGTTCATCGATTTATTAGACGTTGTCACGTCAAAAATAGTAACTATTACTTATGAAACCAAAAGATTGTAAATGACCATATTTCCTTTCAAATTGTTACATATTAAGCTTTTACTTATTTTTCAAAAGTGTTTTTCAATAAAAAGACACGTCAAGATCGCTTACTTTCTTTCTAATGCTAACAAAAAACGAAGTATACTATATGTAGGTAGGTACCCCGCCATTGATTTAATTTTGGTTATTGCGTTGCATTCAATGAGTAACACAACAACTTAACACAAAATAAAAACAGTAAAATAATATTATTTTTAGTCTTACCTTTCCGACTGAGTTTGTAATCTAAAAAATGACAATTCCGATTTTGATATAGATAAATTTTATTTAGACACCCGCACACCGAACAATACTGTTTATATCGTCGTGACATAGTTAATTATACTTCAATGTTACATCCTCGAAATTTAATTTACCATGTAGTCCGTTTTTTGACGTATCGCATCACCACACTGTTCAGATCCGTATCCGGAATTTAAAAAAAAAAGAGTAAAAGTAGTTCAACTACCAGATGACGACCAGATGGCCTAGTGGTTAGAGAACCTGACTACGAAGCTTGAGGTCCCGGGTTCGATTCCCGTGTCGGGGCAGATATTTGTATGAAAAATACGAATGTTTGTTCTCGGGTCTTGGGTGTTTAATATGTATTTAAGTATGTATCTATCTATATAAGTATGTTTATCCGTTGCCTAGTACCCATAACACAAGCTTGCCTAGCTTACTTTGGGACTAGGTCAATTGCTGTGAATTGTCCCGTGATATTTATTTATTTATTATTTATTAACTGACACTCACCAGACTTCGGTCTACCGCCGCCATTTTACCTCATTCGTTTTTCGTGTGTCGCAGTGGCGAAGGGTGCTAACAACCCGATTCCTTCCGGGTTGCCTAAAATTTTGAAGTAATCAAACGCTTCTATTAATAACCCGTTGTGTGTAATACAGGCATACTCTTCCCTAATAAACTTAACTTTTTTTCAACACGATGCAGAATCAAAACGCAACGTAATACTCTCACAAAAACGATTCATTCACGATCTCTAATAGTAAATGCCGGTCGGAAATATCAGAAATTGTACACTCAGACATTTAAATAATTCATTGACAAACACCCACACCACTCCAGGAAACATCGCGTATTTATGCTACTTAGATAACCCGGGATTAAGCGGCTTATTACATTTAAAAAAAGACTTTGTATGTTGTGCGTAAGGCTCACTTTCACTTTGCCTGCCGAAGCCGCGAGCCGCGAGCCGTGAGCGGCTTCTTGGAACATTTTTGGCGCTACGATCGCCTACTTATACAAAATTACTGCAGCGAAATGGAACGTAAAATATCGATGATTTAGTGTAAAACAAAAACAATTATATTTTATCTGCTTTTATTATTAAGGTTTATAAACTGGCGAAATTAATATTAGATTAGAATTTTATAAAATAACACCGTCACTTATTGGAAATAATTGTAATGGCAACATTACGATTGATTTGTCATTGATTACAAACTTCATATTTCGTTTCTTGTTGTGAAGTATTATTATTGTTTATTAGTAGTACATATATCGTTTTAATTTAATAAAAAAATACATAGCCAGATTAGTGTTGATGCTCGAAACCAGTGAAATTTCGTAATATCGGATTGTGCAAACTTATAGTGTCAAGTGGTCAGTTTAATTTATATTTTATCTTCGGTCGGACTCGCTAGATAAATTATTTTGTATTTACTAGGCTTAATAAAAGTAGAAAAGCTGATTGTGGATGCGAATTTGTTGAGTGACGATTTTAGAAGTTATGTCCTAATTTTCAAGAAGAGAATAAATAAAAAGGGTAAGATAAAGGTTAGTAGTTTTCGCCAGAGGTGGCGCTGGGTAAGGGTGACGTGGGCCACCGTCTGTCTGAGGGTCCTCGCGCCTCGAAAGTTTCCCGTTTTTTGCTCATTACATCCGTAATCTAATGTGTGGCGCGCCATCACAGGGCCTCGCAAATTGTGTCTTGTCTTGCCCACACCAAATTTAGGTTCTGCGCCGCCACTGGTTTTCGCTACGGCTTTACCTGAAAAAATTTTCACGCTTCGCCACTGGTGTGTCGCATCATCCAGACTGCTCGTGCAAAAATTAATTTATATCGGTTTAATACGCGAATATTTGTTAAGTTAATATCCCAAAATGGGTAAAAGGAAGCGTGAAAAAACTAGTGAAGAGTTTATTCGTAAACTACGTCCTTTGGAAAAACGTTATTTCTCACCGGAAAAAAAAAGTGTCAATACCGATTTCTATTCATTAAATTACCAATAGTTGACCAATGTTCTTCGATTGTCAGTCTTTGATTTCTTGTAAACAGCATTGTGATAGCTAAAAATATCTTTTCTTCTGTTGTAACGTCAGTCCAGGAGTTTAGTCAAAACAATATCAATAACTGATGTTATTACAATACAATACAAATTTTCTGTAATGAACATCAAAAACAGTACAGAAAATTAACAAAAATTAATTATTTATCCCTACTATTTAGTTATTCCTAGACCGGCGTTAAGTGAACCAAATCACTTTCCTATCTACCTAAACTGTGCGTGGCATATTCTTGAGTAAGCACCGCAATTTAACATAGTAGGGTTTTTAGGGTTCCGTAGTCAACTAGGAACCCTTATAGTTTTTTTAATATGTACAATACACAAACAGGTGGCAACGATTCACTTTCAACGCGAAAAATCATCTTCTTTTATAAACCTTAGGAAAAAGGCTATAAAATCATGCAATCGCACTAAATTAAGTAATAAAATCTGATACATTATGTTCATAAAGCGTAAAATTACGAAGTGTTTAAGGTACACTTTACACCGTAGAACGTTGATTGAGTTATGTCAAGAATATTAATATTCGTGTTGTTTTGACGTGAAAGAAAGGCTTGCTTTAGCTAGGCGAATGTCTACGCAACTACAGAAAAAACAAATCGACACCAAAAGCGACGTTAAAATTTTTTGATTGTATCGTATCTGAACTTGATGACAGGTGCAAAATGGCGGGTATCTTTGGCGATTTGTTCAAGGCGTTTGACGTCATTAATCATGAACTGCTTCTGAAAAAACTGCCGTACTATGGCGTTCGAGACACTGCTTACAGACTGTTTGCTTTATTTTTAACGGGACGTAAGCAGATTGTCAGATTATTAACTGATGGCAAAAGGTACGATTCAGATTTTGGCTCTGTGAATGTAGGGATCCCACAGGGGTCGGCACTTGGGAATACCCTTTTCTTAATTTTTAGGGTTCCGTACCCAAAGGGTAAAAACGGAACCCTATTACTGAGACTTCGCTGTCCGTCTGTCACCTGGCTGTATCTCATGAACCGTGATAGCTAGACAGTTGAAATTTTTACTGATGATGTATTTCGGTTGCCGCTATTACAAAAAATACTAAAAAACAAAATAAAATAAATATTTAAGGGGGTTCCCATACAACAAACATGATTTTTTTGCTGGTTTTTGCTCGATATTGATAACGGCAACAGGTAGACGCTTGAAATATTCACAGAACATTTAGTTATTCATTTTAAAAATAAATAATTAAATTAAAATAAAATAAAACAAATATTTAAGGGGGGCACCCATACAACAAACGTGATTTTTTTGCCGTTTTTATAGATAACTAGATGACCCGGTGAACTTCGTATCACTTACCTCTTAATATAAACTATAATTAATTTAAACCATATGATGTATTTCAGAGCCGCTAGCTTTATAAGGCATCATCATCATCGTAAGTATCGGCTCCATAGTGGGCGGAAAGAGTGGGCAAATCACGCACACATGTTTCATAATTATTTTGCATGACACATTATTATTAGATTATAGACACTTATGTTAACAAACTAGGTACCAGCCTACTTTTTTTTTTGGTCTGTGTCGATTGCGCCACATAAAGCCATATTACTAAACATAATAGTAGTATAGTAACCTGGCAACACTGACTGTCAGTATCACTGTCACCGAACTTTCCAAGAAAATATAATTGATATTTCAAAACTATTTTTCAGAAGTTATAATTAACTTTAAACAATGTATTGTCCCTTTTATAAAAAGTGGATAGAACGGCTGAACAACAGAAGTACCTGTCCTAGTTGCACAAAAAAATTGTTAAGATGCGACGAAAGTTCCACAATAACCGCTGATACCTTCAAGTTTTATATCAAGTGCGGTCACAATTTGAGCCGAATAATACGAATTAATAGGGCTAAGGAACAAAAAAATCGAGTAAAGCAACAACTGTTATTAAAACTGAAGTTCGTCTCAACAATGCCATCATCATCATCTGTGTCATCATCGAGGGAATAACATTTTCAGAACTTAATTTAACTGCTGAAGAACTAAAGGATTTGGATGAGATTGAAGAAAGTCAGGAGCACAACATCGGCAATATTCTGGTTCTACCAGGCTTGTCCGAGTCACCGATGGAGGCCACCCGCCGCGCCGTCAAGTCCTAGCGAGCCAAGTCAAGACATCATCAGCAAGCCGGGTTCGCCTTTGCTGTTAGATTAATGATTACCGATTGTCAACTGTCAGTCAATCGCGGAAATTTTAGAAAATATGGTTCGTACCGTAAAGTTGATTAATATATAGTCCTAAATAAAAAAATATTTGCATTGTATCAAATTGAATTTTATTTCAGACATAAGTATATGTATTAGTAACAACATTTATACCCAAATGCACACATATACACATTAAGTAATTTATATCTTACATAGTTTAAATTTTGTTTGGTTATTAAAGAAATCTTGCTAACAATTCAATAAAATTATAATAATAATTAATTATTATTTAAAAATTAATATTTTTGTCTACATTAAATAACGCACTGTCACAACGAAAATACGTGAACTACGCAAATAAAATAATTTTTTATTTGTTAGCCAGAAGGATGGACTTCATTTATTTTTTATTTTCAAACAAATACCTTAAAACGTTAATGTGTTTTCATACGTAACGATGCTTATTGATGTACAACGGCAACCCCTATTAAGTCATTGTATGTATTCTCAATAACAATCATTACAGACTACGCCGTCGTCTTAAATATGAGACCGCATGTGACGTCAGAGATATAAAATAAGAAATTTTAGTGGTGTGATTCACTCGATATTTCAAAATAATGTTCAAATTAAAAATTACATTTATAGTACAGATTTGCTGTCTCAAAACTTTGAATACCATACGTATGTTGAGATTACAATATTTAATTACCAAAATACTTGTGTAACTGTGTGAAATTGCATTATTACTTATGTCTAACAACTTTGAAATGTTCAGATTCGATACTTTTTAAATAGAGGCTGATTATACTCTTCGGACTTCTGTATAATCTGCCGTACTGTGTATATGTGGTCCATGGTGCCAAATCCTCCTCGAAACCCGGCCTGTTCCGGTGGCTGAAACTCGTCAAGTTTCCTGGCTCTCGCCAATTCGTAATAACTCTAGAGGACAGCTTATATACATGGCTTAAGAGCGAGATAGGTCTGTAATTTTTAAGATGGGTTTTGTCTCCCTTCTTAAAAAACAGAACAACCAAGCTCTCGTTCCACGCCTTTGGAGTTCTCCTGCAGAGAAGAGCGGAGTTTAAAAGGCAAATTGAATGAATTGAATTGGTTGAATTGGTAATTTCATTTCATGTATAATTTGTTAACAGCTAGACGAAGCGATTTTTAATTTTCTAACATAGAATAATTCAAATGAAAGTCATTTAAGATCACTTTTCATAATTTTCAAGCACTGATGTCACAATTAAAAAACGTTCCGAAACTCTGCATATTTTTGCAAAATAACTATGAAGGGAAAAAAGAACTTATTATAGTCTTAGTTACCTTTAACTATACAGGGTCATATCAAATCATATCCAAATGGGTCAGTATGGAGAAATCAGAAACAATGAGAGATAGCAAAATCTGTTCTGATCTGTTCTTAGGAACCATGGCTTCGTTTTTAGATTTAAGAAAAATGGCATTCAAACATTTTTTTTAACTGTCGTACATAACAGGGAATCGAACCTGATCAAAATGCTGTACCTAAATATTCACATGTCGTTTTGTTATTAGTTGATCCCTAGAATATAACGACCAACTTTTACTATGAATTCTTGTGTAAAACATTCGACAGAAATTCCCACAATTTAAATAGTTTGCAAAATAACGTCACAAATTTCCACTACAAATTGCATTTATTTGAAATTAGAACACATTCGTTCAGAGGGTGTGTCTATTTATTTCAAATTTAAAACTAGAATGTTTTCTTAGGCTGAATATGCACCCCACAAAAATACGGAACGCGATAGTGCAGACCCAAGAGAATTAATTGTTTCATCCAGGAAAATGGCAAACATTTTGATCATCAGCTGGGTCCCCACTGAGTGAGCTGCCTCGCGAGTCTAGCGCATGAGGCATAATTTTGTTCGACACAAGGTTCAAAATCGCGCCGAAAATGGCTGCCTCGCGGGGCAGTTCGCTCAGTGGAGACCCAGCTAATTACTTAAATAAAGGGTATAGCCGGGTTTGTATGGGGCATTGGCCCCAGAAGCCAAATCGATTGCCGTTTTGCTGATTTATAAGCCTAAGTGTAAGATGCTTTTTCATAAAAAAAAAAACATCGAAAATGCTGCAGGTTTTTGAGAAAACTAAAAAAAAAGAAAATTGGTTTTCATTTTTTTTATCTAAACTACAGAACCGTTTTTTTTTGTAACTTACACATATTATGTAAGTTATAAAGATGCATTATTAAAAAAAAATGGATTTCCAAACATCCTTATAAGTAGTGAAATTTTCACTTTTAAGTTTTCAATAATTTTTTTTATATTTCCGTGATAGGGACACCCACCAATTTTCGTTATATTATGTAGAAACTATTATTCTATAACATATATATTTTTCAAAAACATACACTTGGCTCAACAGGGTAAAAATACCGTGTGTATGTGAAAAGACACAACCGGGAGAACTCACCCGGTCCCGTATCGACCGGCGCTCTTTACGAATTTGAATTTCGAACGTGACAAATTGTTAAAAAGGAATGCTTATATTATTATTGGCTGTATGCGGCTTGGTTGGCGTCACGAAATTAAAAAATTAAAAAGGCGGGAAACGCGGCTCTGAGTTCTGTTCCGTTAAATATTGATTTTGCAATGGAGAAAAAGGAGATTATCCGCAAACTATTTTCAAAATCTCCAAGATCGTTACATTACTACGTTCTTAGTAATATCTGCAAACAGCTACGCAAATATGCGATCGATTATATAGAAAAAAGCCTGCTGTCCTTAGAGGAAAACGTAAGCACTTACTTCTTTTTAAGTTCTTTGTACGATAACTTACGCGTGTTACACAATTTTGTTTCGTTTACAATTATAATATAAGTAAATTCTGAACAAATAAGTAGGTACGTTAAATCGATCATAGTTTGTTGACTGACTTTATAGTAATAGTAACCGAGTACCTATGTTATGTTTTTATTATTAACTGTCTGGTCTTAAACTGTAACAATAATAAAATTAATAATGGTACATATATTGCTTTTTAGGTAGAAATATTAAAAAACATATATTTCGCGCAAGTCCAGCTTCCAACAAGTATACTCAGAACGCTATTTTTGGAAGTTATGTCGTTTGGCGAGGTGTTTGTGGAAGAGGAAGGAATTGTTTTGCTTGACCAATGCTCGCATTGTAAGTTTCATCGACAGAGTGATGGTTATACACGTTATACTGTGGAATACAACAAATTATTTTGTCAGTGCTGTGCAGAAAAATTATCTTATGTAGAGGACAATATTTAATGCGTAGGAAAATAGGTAGTACTCACTAGATACGCTATCACTCAAGAAGAGGTGTTGCGTTTGTTTAAATAATAATTTTATATAATAATCTATTTCAATGTCGACAAATAATCGTAGATGCGACAGCTGTAAAAAACAATACTGTAAAATATTAAGTAAGAAGAAAATTTTACTTACCCCTGCAGACGTTGATTTCTTTTCTATTTCATTAGCACAGAGTTTCAGCATAGGTGATTCTATTTGTGGATCTTGTCGAACTAAGGCCTATCGTAAAAAAACACCGGTGGTTGATGCGAATACAGACCTTGAAATCAGCAGCGAAGATGAAGACCCTACCTTCTCTGTTCATCTGAATAATCCCATTTGTGTTGAATCCGTTGAGTTACCAATCCAAAGAACTATATCTACACACCGCTGTTGCTGTATTTGCTCTAACTTGGTAAACATACAAAAGATACCTAAAAAAAGCTAGACTACAGGCATACACTCAGAGAAAAATATATATACCTACAGATAACAGATGCTGTCCTTCACATATCATAAATGGCCAGTTTTATCAAGACGATTTAAATAAGATTGTGATTTATTCGAACACATCCACAGTTAATGTATTAGAAATATCGGAACTGTTTGAGTCTTTGGCTGTTCAAACACAATTAAGTGTATTTGATAAGGTACAAAGTAGAAGACTGGCAGATAATGACATAAAAGTTTTAACGGGCTTTACATGGAACGAAATTGAAGTCATTCAAAATAAATTGGTTAGCTTACGAAACAGCATGCAGCGTAGTATTTTACAAGCAATTATAGTTTTTTTAGTGAAATTACGTACTGGTAGTAGCAATAAATTAATTTCAACGATGTTCCAACTCTCGAGAGAACAAGCTGTTTCCGATTATGTAGCGAGCGTAATTCTGTCATTTGAAACAGATGTTCTTCCGTATGAGTTTGGGATAAATACACTTAGCAGACAATGGTTAATTGAGAACCACACAACCGATCTTGTCGTTAAAATATTTAAAGCCTATGCTTACCATCAAAAGAGTAATAATAACGAGTACCAACGCAAGTCATTCTCTGGCCAGAAAAAGACCCATTTATGTAAGCCATTTACAATATGTACGTCAGATGGCTTCATTGTAGATATGTTGGGGCCTTACCATGCGAATGAAAATGATGCTAGTATAATGCGTAAAATCATTGATAGCATGAGTAACCTTGTACAACGTGACGACATATTTGTTCTCGATAGAGGATTTCGGGATGTCGTTCCTTTGCTGGAATCAAAAGGATTTAAAGTTATGATGCCCCCAATCAAAGGTAAAAGAAAACAATTGACAGCTAAAGAGGCGAACGAGTCCCGGAGTGTTACAAAAATTCGTTGGGTTGTAGAAGCAAAACACGGTGCCCTTAAACAAAGATATAAACTGCTTGACCAAACATTAGACAACAAAATGCTTCCCAAAATAAAAAGCTTATATAGAATTGGTTCATATCTATTAAATCTTTTTGGCAAGCCGTTAACGTCTGACATTCACATGTGTAATGAGATTTATGAACAAATGATATCGAAAAACTATTCAGAAAACCTGTTAGCAGCGGTAGTGGAACAAAAAGGCTGGATGCGAAAGAAACTACCCTTCCAAATGTTCTCATCCAATGACATTATCGATTTCCCACAATTATCAGAGCCTGAATTAAAGTTATTGTTCACTGGTAGCTACCAGTTAGGTCAAGCAATTTCATATTTAGCTGAGCTTCTAGATGAAAACGGTACTTTAAAAATGGCATACGTTAAAGATCAAACGAAGTTATTAAAAATACAGGTTCAGTCACGACACATTTCTAAAAAGGTATACAGATGTTTTTTAAAATATAATCCTGAAGCTGAAAGCATACACACAATACAACAGTATTGTTTTGAATGTGCCAATGGCTTGAGAACTGTGGGCTGCTGTTCGCATGTGGCGGCTGTGATTTACTATCTGTCACACGGCAGATATTTATCTAAAATTCCACGCCCCAATGAAAGGCTCAGTTCCCTTTTCCAAAATGAAGGCTTAACTATAACGATTGACACAGATAGTGATGACAATTAGTGTTTATTAATATATCTCGAGACAAATAATCAATGTTGTACTGTCAAGGGCATAATATATACGACATGACGTCAAAAATATATATACTCCTTTATGCCTCTAACCATAAGGTCGATGTATACACAATACACATATATATTTGACGCCTATGGCTGTATAGATATTTATGCCCTCGACTGTACCATCGACCACAAACTTAACTGACCATCGGTAGACCTTATTAACATTGACATAAGACCTACTGATGGCCAGTAAGATGTGTTCCTGTTTGTAGGTACTTTAGACATTTTATTTTCACGATGCTCTTATGTTATTTTTATTAGATTCTTGTAGTTAGCCATATTATATTAAGTCTAATAAATGTATGATATACCATAAGTTTGTTTCATTTTGGCTATGTTGATCCAAGTGTATGTTTTTGAAAAAAATATATGTTATATAATAGTATTTCTACATAATATAACGAAAATTGGTGGGTGTCGATCGCATATTTGCGTAGCTGTTTGCAGATATTAGTAAGAACGTAGTAATGTAATGATCTTGGAGATTTTGAAAATAGTTTGCGGATAATCTCCTTTTTCTCCATTGCAAAATCAATATTTAACGGAACAGAACTCAGAGCCGCGTTTCCCGCCTTTTTAATTTTTTAATTTCGTGACGCCAACCAAGCCGCATACAGCCAATAATAATATAAGCATTCCTTTTTAAAAATTTGTCACGTTCGAAATTCAAATTCGTAAAGAGCGCCGGTCAATACGGGACCGGGTGAGTTCTCCCGGTTGTGTCTGCTCACATACACACGGTATTTTTACCCTGTTGAGCCAAGTGTATGTTTTTGAAAAAAATATATGTTATAGAATAATAGTTTCTACATAATATAACGAAAATTGGTGGGTGTCCCTATCACGGAAATATAAAAAAAAATTATTGAAAACTTAAAAGTGAAAATTTCACTACTTATAAGGATGTTTGGAAATCCATTTTTTTTTAATAATGCATCTTTATAACTTACATAATATGTGTAAGTTACAAAAAAAAACGGTTCTGTAGTTTAGATAAAAAAAAATGAAAACCAATTTTCTTTTTTTTTTAATTTTCTCAAAAACCTGCAGCATTTTCGATGTTTTTTTTTTATGAAAAAGCATCTTACACTTAGGCTTATAAATCAGCAAAACGGCAATCGATTTGGCTTCTGGGGCCAATGCCCCATACAAACCCGGCTATATCCTTTATTTTGTAATTTTTGAGTTTATTTTACAATTATGTAATTAAACAAAATTCCATTAAAAAATATGTTTCTTGGTACTTGTAATTCCTAACTTCAACAATAACAACAAAAAAATTTTTACACAAATTTTGACTAAGTTCGATTCCCGGTTATGTATGACAGTTAAAAAAAATGTTTGAATGCCATTTTTGTTAAAACTAAAATCAAAGCCATGGTTCCTAAGAACACATTTCGCTATCTCTCATAGTTTCTGATTTCTCCATACTGACCCATTTGGATTGATCATCCTGTATACTATATTTATTTCAATATTTTCTTAATAAATATATTGTATGTTTCTTCTAAGTAACCATCAACATACATTATTTGCATGTAAACTTTAATGTAACTACCGTAGTGTTAATATTTTAAATTGATTTTGTACGCCATATTCGAAGTTCCGTACCATTTCATGCATGTTTTATATACCTACCGATGTTTTCAGTCTTTGTATGCGTGACAGATACCTAAGATGTTTAAGAAGGTGCCTAACACCTACCTTGTTTCGATTTGTTGATTTGTTTTCGTTTATTTTTTATGGAACTATAGGTCTGTTTGTTGTTACTTTATCTGATTTATGTTGAAATGTGACTGTTTGTTTCCTAAATAAATTAAATAATAAATAAATACATAAATTATTTCTGAAAATGTCTTAACTCAGAAGACACCAAAACACAATTTGTTTTATTTCAAATCTATCATTACTCGTGAAAATTTGATTTTGTGGCGAATGCTGCATGCATACTACATAAATTTGTAAATAATGCTAAATTCTCGTTAAAAAATCAGTCATCATCATCATCATCCCAGCCTATATACGTCCCACTGCAGGGCACAGGCCTCCACTCAGTGCGGATTGAGAACTTCACGTACACCATTGAATTTCTTCTCAGGTGTATGCAGGTCTCCTCACGATGTTTTCCTTCACCGTAAAGCTCATGGTAAATTACAAATATAATTTTATTTTATAATTTCGCCCGGACTTGAACCCACGACCTTCTGCTTGAGAGACCATAGGTCAAACCACTAGGCCACCACGGCTTCCGTGTATTTTTTAATTATTTTACGTACTAATTACGCCATTATTATTATAGTATTTCATTCATTTATTTTCTCGATGACAGCTCCCGTAGAATGTAACTGCGTTTATTTTTTTTTTGCAAGGTATAAAAAATACGACAACTGCCTAATTTTGTTCCTTGATCCCATATAATATTCATCTAAGACAAATTGAGTCCATATATGCAGTATTTTTTTAAAAGTACGATAGTCAATAAACCTTTTAATAAAATTACATTCTATGGCAGTACAAATAGTGATGTTATGATTGAAATATCGATATTGTGTCGGTATTGTATAATACCCCACGACTTTGTACGCGTTATATTTTTTTTCCCCGGGATAAAAAATAGTCTTTGTTACTCAGGAATAATGTAGCATTCTAATGATGAAATAATATTTTCACTTCTCATGCTCTTAAAATGTTACTTTAGTCTCTGCATATCGGGACTAAAGCTCTTTTTTGATCTCTAGGGATTAAAGTAATTTTTTTTTAATTGACTTTGGAAACCCCTAAACTGCCAATCAGGTGTTTATGAATGGAGGATTATCGCCATTTTCAGTGACTGGGTATAGATAATTTTAAAGCTTTCCACAGACCGAAGTGCTCTGCGGACGCTCCGTAGCGCCCTGCGCTTCGATCTTTGGAAGCCTTTAGGGCGTGAAAATAACCTCAAAATGACAACTGTATAAAAAATACATAAAAAATAATAATTTCGAGAAACACGATGAATAATTACGAATATTAATCTATTAAATTATATTAAAGATGAATTCATTTTTTTCTGCATGTAAAGAAAGATTTCCTTTAGCTTAGGTGTTTATAATTTTTTTTTTTTTTAAAAGCGCTGTCGGCAAAGCAGTTCCCTGCTCTGTCGATAAAATAGCAATCCGCACTGTCGGCAAACAGGGGGGCTACTCTGAAATTCGAAAATCGAAGTTCGTATCGCATCGTCTTGCTTGCTCTTGTATTAAATACTATTAGCGTGAGAGGATGGCACGATACGAAGTTAGAATTTTGCACTTCGTAGTATATGGCCAGTGCTGGAGTGTACGGTAGATAGAGCAGTTACGTTTGAAAGTTAATATGGCGTGACTTCAAAATGATGCGATGTCAGTCAGTTGCATTTAATTGTAAATAGAAAGTATAATTAGATATAATTTAAAAAAGAATTGGCATATAGAAAATAAACTTAAAATGTCGTTTCTTTATTCACAGGTAAGTGTTTCAGTTAACAATATATTTTGTGTGTGAAATTAGTTAGTTCAATTAGTTTAATTTATTTGCCGCTTAGATTATTTATACACGACATAAATAATGTAAGATTTGCCGATTCTAATGAATGAACAATTATCATTCTTATATGCATAGTCCAATTAGTTTTAACATAGTTTTTAAGTTTGAATCTGTTGGCTAATTATGCAAGCATTTAAAGTGTCACTTTATAAAAGAAAAGAAAAGACTGCTGAAATTTTTTTGCTATTTGAATTTTGAACAGAGATGTCCATTGCTCGTATTGAGCATACGTTGTAAAAAAGTAATTTTGTACGTCGTTTTTTTCCTCGCATTCAAAGTGAAAAGTAGAGTGTTTAACGCGGGACTAAACTATCATAATGACAACTCGAATTATAGACACCCTCGCTCTCGCTCGGGTGGCTAAATATCACGTGTGGCTTGTTTTAGTCCCTTGTTGAACAATCTACTATTAGTTGTCCAGTAGTTTTTAGTTTATTCATTACAAACATACAAATCTTCCGTCTTTATAACATAAGTATAGATAGGTAGTGCTATCATCATCTTTATCGTACCTATCTACTGATTTGGTCACATCACTATAACTATCAAACTAGATCTGCCATCTGGAACTACTATAGTTAACAAGAAATTACTAGGAGCGGAATGCGCCCAAATCCAAAAGGAATTAATGTCATCTTTTCCCAATTCGGACTATTTCGCGTTTGACTAATTTGAGAGTTCGTCGCGCCATCTGTATAAACAAGGCGGTGAACATCTCGCTGCACTGGTTGGACCCTACGCTGCGCCAGAAGGTGCGGCTTCGTACGCTCGTCATTGAACAGATGTCGCCTACTGTAGAGGATGAGCTCAAAAATTCCATAATGAAGACTTTGAGGTTTTGACTACGATAATAAACTTTTAGAAATCACCAAAATTAAATGACGTACACACGGGTTCAGAACGAATTATTGTTATTATTTCTATTGTGGTTCAAGACCCGATCTTACAAATTACTGTCATTTGTCTGTTATTGTTATTTGACGATGATAAAGATTATACAAAATGTAACTTTATAACTGAGAATCCCTTTACAGTATAAAATTCACCCTATTCTATAATGATTTCCGTGGAAAAAAATCATCTTTACATCACCCACCAGTTCGTTTGTCTGGCCTATCTAACATAAAAAAAAAAATCCTGTTTTTTTTTATCCAGAAACACATATTTTTTCTTTTTTTTTTCTATTATATTACCGATTTTTATTTTATCGATGTAAGGTTGCGAGTTGAAGTTTCTATTGCTTTATCAGTAGCATTTCAAATGTTTAATTTTCAAGTTAGTCACTTAGTACGTGTTATTTTGTTATTAATCAATATCTTTTCGTAAGATTGTCACGAATAACGATTAACGCTCCACGTTGTTCTAGCATCGAAACAACTTTGTGTTTTGTTCTTGTGCAGGCAGTTTCAGCAGTGTGGCATAATTATGTAGGCATGTGGCAAGAAAGTATGTATGTGGATACGTACGTATGTATTTTCATTGCAAATGTCATGTTGACATTCCATACATCTGCCTAAGAAATTATCGTGTAATTGGTTGTGAAAAGGTTCTACCCTGGTATGCGATTCAGTTTTCTTAACCACACGGCGGCCACGACGTACAAAATACGCGTTCTTGAATCTAAATAAGCACGACGACGTCTATACACGCGTCAATGTGTGCGTAAGATACACAGGGCTGACCATCGCAAAAACAGTACTAATAGGTACTACCAGTGACATACAATGTATATACTCAGGTACTTATAATAATATGTAGGTATGGCTTAGATATGTGCAAATAAATGTAATCGTTAATCTTATGTATTTATTTAAACCTACTTAAAATGTGTGTATTTAAGCTTTATTATTTTCAATTACAAATATTACAATAGACGACTACGAACTTAAACGAATTATTTGGTAGGTAGTTATTTCATGTATTAATCGCGATAATTTCAGAAAGCATTATTTATAACAGGAAGTAGGTAGGGTAGGTAAACTCCTTTCCTTATATCCCCTCGAGCGACCTAGGCACACACGGCGGTGCCTAAACTAACTGTCATAATTTGCTAATTTTTGTTTCTATTTTCGATCACCTTTTAACATAGGGTACTTTGAAAAAATTACCCAAAAAAGTCGCCGATCGCGCGACGGGATATTTGTCTGTTGACAAACACCCATATAATGCACAGTATATTACCATTTCGCAAAATTATTGCTCCCGAACTTAGTGCCGTGCGGCCGACACACATCGCGCGCGTTGCGCACCCAACTGGTTTCCGGCGGATTTCCGGCAATCTGCGCTTGAGGGGTGGGGTAACTCGAATCGGTGCGGGGCGGAGCGTGGCCATTCTGTACATTAGTACTATTATATATTCTGTGCCTTAACTGTACTTACATAATAAACTGATGCACAAAGACGAACCTAAACGTTGTTGTTGTTCGGCGAGTAGGGCGTCGGCGATGCCTCACTTTTTCTGCGACTTTTGGCTACACATTAAAAACTGGACTGAAGTTGCTGCTATACCGACTCGTAGAATGCGCCGGAAGCTACACATGCACCGGCCTGGATTGCGACCTCAACAGACCCTCTGGCCGTTAAAGAACACCTAAGAGTGGGCCACTTGTTTGACTTTTTGCCGAACAACTACCATCAGCGTACAAATTGAACTGTTAGTGAACTGACGAGCAGCTGCGTTCCATATTTTCTTGAAGTTAGCGTCACTGCCAACTACTGCACCTTTCTTGAGCAGGTATCGCTCAATGTTTGCCTTTCAATAGAGCGAAGTTCTGCGGGAACTTTGGCGGCTTCGTGTTATTTGAAACAAAAATCATATTCTTCTTATCAAGTAAATTTAAAGTGGTATGAGCATAATGAACAGAAGTTAAATCTAGTCAAAATAAGTATTGCAGGATGTACATTTTTCCGATATAACGATAGAATTCTCTTCATACATAACGCACTGCTGTCGGTAGACGTCCCCGTTGATTGTACCATTGATGACAAAGCTGAAACTTTTTAACGGACACGGACACGGATGGCTTGCCATAATACGTATAAGATGTTATGAACGAATCTTAAATTATGATAAAGATTTAATAAATCTAATAAATAAATAAAAATAAATAAATAAATAAATATTAGGGGACAATCTTACACAAATCGATCTAGTCCCAAACTAAGCAAAGCTTGTACTATGGGTACTAGACGACGATAAACATACTTATATAGATAAATAAATACTTAAATACTTAGAAAACATCCATAACGCAGGAACAAATATTAGTGCTCATCACACAAATAAATGCCCTTACCGGGATTTGAACCCAGGACCTCTTGCTTCGCAGGCAGGGTCCACCACCAACCAACTAGGTACCAACTAGGCTAAGCGGTCGTTAAATAATACTACTGAAAGCAATACTATCGATAGTGTCAATATTATCGATACTATCGATAGGCCTATCGATATTGTGACTATTTTTCAAGGTCGACTATCGATAGTCAAACTATCGATAGTTATGCAACGCTAGTACATTGTTGTAGAGGCTAGAAAGTAAGCAATAGATGGACGAGTTAGTTAGTTTCGAAAGTACGACTCCATCTAATGCACTTTTGGCCGCGACTAAACATTGTGTTTTTCACGAATAATTGCGAGAAACACTGCGTCGCTCCCGCCGATTTTACTTTTTCTTTTGTGACATAATTATTTTTTTTAAACGAGCGTGGCCATTCTTAGTGGCCAGTACCCAAAACCACATAATTAAAAAGTAAAAACCTCATCCTCGTTATGTCCGACCTGCGGCAGCAAGTCGGGCATGACGAGGATGTATGTATACTCGCGCATTGACTGAGCAGTCTGGCTGCGGCAGCACGATGAACATGACGAGCCTGGCTGTTCAGCCAGTGCAGTTCAGTGTGCAGCAGGCTTAAAAAGTTAATGCTGTGGCGTTTTTTCATACTTAAAAAAAAATAAAGCATTTTGTGCTTATTATACGTTTAAGGAAAATAAACACCTCATTAAAGTCACGAATGACGCATTCTCATTGGTCAATGTAATTTCACATGCAGTAGAGGATAACTTTTGATTGGTCCAATTGTCGTTTCAGCACGCCAAGAATGAAATTCAGAAATTATCTTTCAAAAAGTCGTATCGGATTATGAAATACATGTCGGAGTATAGCCATAGACCATGGAACTACAAGCGCAAGTAACACAATATGACAGCCATAAGTGTTGCTTCGGCAGAGTCTCGGTACAGTGAAGCATTGGAGCGAGCTTGCGACAGACGCATACCGAGAAACTGTCTTACGTTTAGTAGTGTCCATTAGAATAATTAGTTTACAGTAGTTAATGATAATTAACACATTTACAGTAGCTTATAGTGTAATTGATAAGAAGCCATAGTGAAAGACAATTAAAACTGTTATTTAAGATTACTGTGTTTGACAATATGAGTGATATCCAGCAAGAGAGACCGCCTTCTCCGTCATACATATATTGATACGTCGTTTTCGTAATGTTACATTGTTGTCGTGTTTTGCGCGCCATAAATGAGTCAGCTGTTAAATGTACAGTCGGGGTAAGAAAAGGTTCGTCACCTTAAAATCTATTTTCGTTTGTTCAGTATGAGCGATACTCTGCTTTACCGATTGAGTATAACGACCGTCATGTTGCAGTTGGTGAAACGGCTGTCACTCGCCGGCAGTCGGAATGACAGTTACAATTAAAAGTTACTAACTTTTTAGACTACAAAAGTTCATAGTCCCTCGTGAATGCTCGTGTAATATCGGAGATTAGGATAAATTGCTTTGTATCATACAAAAGAGATAACGATAACAACTGGTCATTTTATTTACGAGCATGTGGCTTGAGTTCCTGTTCAATCGTGCCGTCTCGTGGATGTATAGTAATAAAAGTAAATAAAATAGTGAGAAAACATAATTTGTAATTATGATAAAATTTATTTAAATAAACAAAACTTAACTAAAATCGAGTATAACCGCCATTCGCATCAATCACAGCTTGTAGTCGCTCTCGCATTGAGCCAACAAGACGAGAGCATATGTCGGTGCCTCTGAAGCCCTCCCAAACGCTTCAGCAATGTTCACCAACAGCTGCTTTGCTCCTTTCATTATTATTTACCCACCGCTGCACCATTAAACCCCGGAGGTTTTCGATCGGGTTTATATCCGCCGATTTTGCAGGCCAAGGAATCACCACCAACTCAGGGTGCCGATGGAACCACTCGTTCACGATGTCGTGAGCTCCGTCTCACGAAAACGTAAACACTATACATCAGTAGCAACACTAAGCAAAGTCTGTTCTATTTTCGTATCAGTTAAATTAATATCTATGATTTGTCTGTGGTCAAACTGTGCAAAAACCAACCGCTTAATTCGAATGTCAAAAGTTTTCTCATATGCACTCCAATACAGTTTTCTCAGTATCAATTTACCGGTAGAATAGTGAAGTCGAAATGTGAGATATAAGCAAGATGATCACCGGCTGTACTCTCCTGAGAGCTAAGTACCTAGCATAGTTTGTTCCTTAGCGAGAATTCTATTCGTTACTAAACATCTCTTGCTAATTACATCCTGCCCTCATTAATAAATGTTAGGATCAGCCTTGTATGCTCAGTGTGCCCAAGCATGTCCATGAAGAAACTGTCACTGTCATCGATATGTTGTACGTACCTAAGTTTAGTCTTTTTTTTTCGATTTATTTCGTTAGGTTGAGTTAGCTTTTTTTGACGTGACAACGTCTTAAATCGATGAACGCCGGCCGCACGCATGAAAAAGGATGACACAACATGTACGTACAGAGCAGTGAAGGCCACTATGTACAAGAGAGCAGCGAACGCCAGGATGTACAATCTTAGTATAGCGCTCGGGTAATGCCGTAGGATGCACCGTTTTCAAGATATTTGACAAAACACCGGTTCTCGTCCGATCACCGAGGTTAAGCAACGTCGGGCGCCCCTTGACCCCGTAATGTTTTCCCCTTCACCAGCCATAATATGGTGGGAGGTTGAAGCCAGTGGTGGCAATGTAAGGTCACTCTCCGCACCAGTCATATGGTGGGAGACTGAAGCCCGTGGTGGCACAAAGGTCAAGCCGTCCGGACGAAGAATTTGGGTATAGCCGTCAGATACGGCTCAACGTTAATGCTTGGAGTTATGACTTAGTGTAAAAGGCATCCGTTTTAAGTACGAAATGAATATTAAAGTATAGCAGGAATCTACCCCCTAAATCTCAGGTCAGGCTACTGACCACCTAAGCCTAGGAACGAATTATCCCTGGGCGCTGTAGTCTAAGGGACAAGTGGCTCTCTGGTCAGAGAGTCATATCTCATATTCATATCACTGTTACAGAAGGTGACGGGAGCCAGGTAATTGGGAAGTGAATTATTTAGCGAAGCAGGCCTAATATTTATACTCTTGAGCTTTCTGTGATGACATGATGACTGCGCGGGATTAATAATAATAAAATTCGTTCCAGTTGTTCTCCACAAGTGTAGTCTACCATGTTGAGATGATTGAAAGCTCTTTTCATCCGTAAAAATAGTGTGACACCAATCGAAATTTACATATGATCGGGCAAAACTTAAACGTTGAGCTTTATGAGCATTAGTTAAAGCCACTTTTTTGGCAGGACGGCGGTGATGTAATCCGATAGAGTGCAATCCATTTCTTATTGTTCTTGGAGGCACGTCAAACATTTCAGCAAAAAAACTAGTTTTCTCAAAACCATTTTCTACATATTTTTGCCTCATAAAATCTAATTGTGCAAGTGTGAGAATCGGGCGAAGTCCAGACCTGGTATGGCGGTGACCAGTAAGATTGTCCTCTTTGGCTCAGGCTCGTTCGGTCCGTTTCCTAACATGTCTGCTTCTCAAACTGGTCTTCTTCCAAGAAATGACTCTTTCCTATAATGTCAGCAAATGGTTTCCTATCATGCCACTGTCCTAGAATGATCGTTTCCTATTATGTCCGTTTCGAAAATTGACCTGCTTCCTATAATGTCCGTTTCTAGTGATGTCCTATTCCTACGATGTATGCTTCCTATAATGCCCACTATTTGTGTTCTAAAGCCCGTTTCCTACAATGTCTGCTTTTCACAATGTTTTCTTTTTTGTCCCTGAATTCAAGAAGTAGTTTCCGGAAGTACTTGAAATAAGCATGCCTGGGATACTATTACACGAAAAGTGATGTAGGTATGTATTTTATACGAAAGTGATGTAGCAAAATATTATCGACAAAAAAATATATCGCTTCCGGTACATTAGCACCTAAGCTCAAATTACCCTTATACTCAGTACAACCCAATGTCAAAAACTCATATTGTCACATAAACATAAATTTAAAATAGCCTAATCTCTAAACACCAGAGTCCCAAAAAATACCAAATACGAACTGACGGACAGAAGACTGAAACAAAACTATTCCATTTTTGCCATTTTGGCTCCGGAACCTTCCGGAAAAAGAATTGAGAATCAGACATTTTGAGAAGTAGGCAACATAGGAAACTGACACTGTGGGAAGAAGACAATTTTAGGAAACGGACCGAACGAGCCTGAGCCGCGACAATGTGGGAAGAAGGTTATTTTGAGAAGCAGACATTTTAGGAAACAGACATTTTCAAAAGTAGACATCATAGGAAACGGCCATAGTGGGAAGAAGGCTTTTAGGAAGCAGACATGTTAGGAAACGGACCGAACGAGCCTGAGCCCCCTCGTTCGCGTGTCTGTTGATCTAGAACCTTACAGTATCTCTTGTTATGTTGAGATTTGGCGAAATTTCGCTAATATTATACCCAGCTTCATGGTCTGCAATAATTGCAGCTCTTTCCTCGATGCTTAAATTCCTCGGAATTATCAAATTACAAATTACACACGACGGAGCAATGAATTATTATTGCAAAAATATGTGACAGTGATAGACATTGACAATTAAACAGAGAATAAAACAGGCTTTTAAATAGGTTTGATGTTGATATGAAACTAGACGTAGACGTGTAACACTAATTTGATCCTTATCATACTATATTAGTATAATTTTATGTGCGGTTGTCTGCATAGTGCTTTAGTTTCAAAAGGTACTAAGAATTTACGACTTGACAAAGGAATGCATTTGATAACTGACGAAGGTTTTCTTACCATGACTGTACATAATATAGGCAGTTTTGGGTACTGGATTTAGGTTATGTATGGCCACATTTTCGAGCAGTGTCGTGAAAAAACTTGATATTATAATCTATACTAATATTATAAAGAGGAAAGATTTGTTTGTTTGTTTGTTTGCATTGAATAGGCTCCGAAACTACTGGACCGATTTCAAAAATTCTTTTGCCATTAGAAATTTACATTATCACTGAGTGACATAGGCTACTTTTTACCGCGGGAAAATACCTTTTCCTACGGGAAAGTTAGTTTATCGCGGGCGAAGCTGCGGACGGAAGGCTAGTGTTTAATAAGTCCGCTATTGATAACATATCCCGAAAATATTTATCTGGTATAATCCAAACCCAAGTTAAGATACGATTACTTCCACTTTGGCGCGCGAGTCGTCTCAGTTTTAATCGTACAGGTTCGTGTTTTCTTCATAGATTCACATCTGTTCTATTCATAGGTCTACTGTAAAAAATGACCTTGTCTCAGGCGATGTACATTACTGCTTTAGACTGTGAAGTGCACACTATGATGTTATAAATATCCAGCAATGTATCTCGTGTCATTTGCACTTCCGATCTCTCCCGATGAATGTCGAGAATTGCCGAGTGCCAGCGGAGCGAGTGAAAGTGGAAATTGTATAAAGGTTCAAAAAAACGACGCAGCGCTTCGAGAAAAGGTACATAGTGTCGCGCAACCGCGAATCTCTAGGTGAGTGGCCTGCTTTATAGTATAGATGGCAACACTAAACATAAAAGTTATATCTCCGAATCAATGGTTTTGCATTGGAGGCAAAAATGGCGTCAAAGTGAGACGAGTTGTAAAGTTTGTTCCTGAAAATCTTCAAGCTGTAACTACAGGACCTCCTGAGGGGAAAGCTGAGTATCACTGAGTATCTCAATGATTTGTACACCATACCATCGTTCATGCTCCTCGCTGTATCGATATTTGTTTGCATACTCTTGTTTTTACCATTCATCTTTGTGGGGCCAGTTTGCATGTTTGCCTACACACACCCTTGTGGGATGCATTCTAACTGGTATTCATTATGTACTTTACCTACAGCTCCATCGTCTTCCCAGGCAACATATCTCGTTCTACAATGCGGGAAGACGGGATCTGGGATGTTGAGAATCTTGGCATGCGCATTTGTCCAAGTACGTTTTCGTCGGCGAGTGCGTTACCGGAGACGTTCGATTAGCTGGCTACTAGAGACGTCTAGTAATTCCTCGCACCTTGAGAGTGAGCCTGTAGGTCTTGTTTGGGTGTCGTAACAATGTGACACGAAGAATGAGTCTTGCCGTTGATGTTCTGATACAAGCTATATGTATTTACAGTTTGACTACGAAGAAATACACCAAGGAGCGCCACGGGCTTACCGTGACTCTCCTTGACCGGATGAGTGATCAGGGCAGTGTTGTCACATCTACCAACTTTTTGGTAGATCTACCTATTTTGCCTCCGGTCTACCTCTCTACCACCCGCGGCCTCTAATCTACCTCTTTTTCAAAACATTTCCGTTGCAAGCAATTTCTTTGTTTCTGTCCACTTCATCATAGAAGTGTGAATGTTGAGAAACTGTTCTCGCCCATAAATAATCGCACACACAAAGTTTTTTTTTACAAGTGGTGTTCCTAACTCCAATCATTTGAAATCGTTTAACAAAAACATGTAAAAGCACCATCCATAAATAATTTCAAACATTTTCACTAATTTTCATTCATTAAAAGGGTACTGATTTAACTAAAGTGGTAGATCTACCTATTTTCATTTTCAATTCTACCTATTTCTATTAACTTTTGGATTTTATTCTACCAATTTTTCAAAATTGTATGTGACAACATTGGATCAGGGTTACTCATTTGGCCATACTTTATACAGGAGGAGGAAGGAGATTTCCTGTTAGGACACATTCACTACTAATAAAAGCGAAGCTGATCAGTGAAAGCTAGCAACCTACAAAAAGATGGATCCAGGTATGATTATTACATTATTACACCGCGAAATAGATACAAGAGTTACATCCCCATATCCAGGCCTCTACATCAGAAACAAGCACTAGAAGGCTAAGTGGAGTACAGTCGGCAACAATAGTGTAATAAAATATTTTTCAGAAATTTAAAAATTCTCAAACGGCTAATGATTATAATGTTCTTAAATTACTTTTCACCAATGTGTGCTATATTTGGCTTTCATTGGTTGATGTTTATGTATATGGGTATTCTATGAGTAAAAAGAAAATATTAAAATTATTCCAGATTACAACCAAGCAAGATGGCAGATGATGAGGAGGATGAAGAGACCTCATTAGACAATATAATTAAATCAAAACTACATCTAATAATCAACAAAATTAAAAACCAAAGGAAGGAAGCGAATTTTTTTTGTAAAGAATGTAGCAATGATAAAGCAGAGGTGCAAAGAGCACAAATATGTGCATCTAAATTGGAAAATATGATTTTTGACTTTCACATCAGAGCTCAATGAATATTTTAGGACTTCAAACAATCCATCGTCTGATGAGATAGCAGATATGAGTAGCGCTCAACTTGATGGTGAAGAAGTTTTGGCTGAACTAAAATGTAGACTGTCAATCATGATGGATAAGAAGAAAAGTGAGATCCAAAGTGAAAAGAAACAAAGCCATGCATTTTCAGCTAAATTACCAACCCTTACGTTACCGGAATTTCGAGGTGATGTATTAACTCGGTGTGAATTTTGGGATATACAGGGTGTTAAATCCAAATGGGTTAGTATGGTGAAATCAGAAACTATGAGAGATAGCAAAATGTGTTCTTAGGAACCATGGCTTCGATTTTAGATTTAACAAAAATGGCATTCAGACATTTTTTTCAACTCTCATACATAACCGGGAATTGAACCTGGTCAAAATTTCTGTAATAATTTATTTGTTGTTATTGTTGAAGTTAGGAAATACAAGTCCCAAGAAACACATTTTTTAATGGAATTTTGTTTAAATAATTGTAAAATAAACTCAAAAAATACAAGTAACTTTATTTAAATTTTTTTATCAAAATGTTAGCCATTTTCCTGGATAACACAATCGCGTTCCGTATTTTTGTGGGGTGCATATTCAGTAAATTGGCACACCCTCCGAACGAATGTGTTCTAATTTCAAATAAACGCAAGCCTATTCAGATTAATTATTCATATTGATGAATTTTCTATTTAAATTGTGGGAATTTCTGTCTAATGTTTTACACAAGAATTCATAGCAAAAGTTGGTCGTTATATTCTAGGGATCTACTAATAACAAAACGACATGTGAATATTTTACAGAACTTTGACCAGGTTCGATTCCCGGTTATGTATGAGAGTTAAAAAAAATGTTTAAACGCCACTTTTCTTAAATCTAAAATCGAAGCCATGGTTCCTAAGAAAAGATTTTGCTATCTCCCATAGTTTCTGATTTCGCCATACTGACCCATTTGGATTTAACACCCTGTATACAAATTCAATATTCACGATAGAAATATACCCGACGTGGACAAGCTACTTTACCTGAAGTCGACATTAAAGGAAGAACCACGCAGACTTATAGATGGTTTAGAAACCACTAATAAGAACTATGCAGTAGCAATTCAAATATTAACAGACAGATACGGTAAGCAAACACAAATTATAGACGCGCATTACAATGCCCTCAGCAAAGTTAAAGCTGCAGATACATCAATTGGTGATTGTCGTACCACCTTAAATGAATTAGAACGTCATCTCCAAGTCCTACAGTTACGTGGAGAAAATACTGATCATAATCATTTAAGGTATCTTATAACGGAGAAATTCCCTGGAGATCTTATTAATGAAATGGAAATGAAGATGAAAGATGACACAGTTGGAGAAATGAGAAAACAACTGAAGAATATAATAGCTGCAAGAGAAGAAGCCAACAAAATACGACAGGATGTTCCCCCCAAAAAGGCAAATTATACCGTGGAGACACTGCATATAATGCACAAGGACAGAGAAAAACCTATAAGTAAATATCATAATTTCAAGAAGAGGAATTACAGTAACAATAAGGTTGTAAAAAGAGTAGACAAAAGCGAGCATTTACATTTACAAAGAATAGAACCGAGTTGTTCTAGAAATAGATGTTATACAACAAGGAAACGAAAGTATGAATCAATAAGAGACAAAGACAGCGAACAAAGAGAAAGAACAGAAGAATATGTCACACACAAAATAAGGAGACTATCGTGTGTATTCTGTAAAAATGATCACTACCCAGATCGGTGTCAAGAATATAAGACGGTTAAAGAGAGAAAAGTTAAACTGGGTAGACGCTGCTTCAATTGTCTATCAGATAAACATTTGATTCGTGTTTGCAAAAGTAGAAGAGAATACCGTGACTAGAGGTCTTACTGTGACTCTCCTTGACCAGATGAGTGATCACTGTGATCAGGGTTACTCATTGGGCCATGTTTTATACAGGAGGAGGAAGGAGATTTCCTGTTAGGACACATTCACTACTAGGTAATAAGAGCGAAGCAGATCAGTGAAAGCTAGCAACCTACAAGAAGATGGATCCAAGTATGATTATTACATTATTACACCGCAAAATAGATACAAGAGTTGCATCCCTATATCCAGGCCTCTACATCAGAACCATTCCTATTTCGCAACAGATAGTGCCCTTGCGCTTTGCTTGGCTCGTCTAGGCGGGGGTACTACCGTGCCCCCAGATAATATTATCGTTATATTTTATTGTAAAAATATGTGAATACTTTTAGTAAACAGCAGTGTGATATAATAAATAAAAAAAAGTTTTTTGACATAATTAATTTAATTAAACAGTTTTTCAAGCCCCATTTAGTTTGTTGTTAGATTAGTCTAACTCCGGAACAGTAGTACGCCGAGTCATGGACACTTATTTATGTACGTTTATTTATTTGTTCTATTTGCGTATATTGTACCGCCGTCAAGTACCCATAGCACAGACTAAGCCTATTCTGAGACGAGGTAATTTGTGAGAATATTTGGACATACATAATTGTTTCATTTATTTTATTTTATTAAATTTTTTGCGTGCCGTATTTGGTGACAAGCGGTTATTGTCGAATTTGTTGTCCAACTTGTCATAATTGATTAGAACGCACGAGACATCTTATTTCATACATCGCGCCGGTGCTGCCGGTACATTAAGCGTTGTCAGATTTTTCATGCGATTTGTCGATCGCGATGTATGCATACTGATCATAAGTTCACGGAATAGTTGACGCTCCCAAACAGATGAAGAGTTAATAAAATCAACTGATTCAGTGGAGGGGCGCGTCATTTTTAACCCCCGACGCAAAAAGAGGGGTGTTATAAGTTTGACCGCTATGTGTGTGTGCCTGTCTGTCTGTGTGTCTGTCTGTGGCATCATAGCTCTTAAACGGGTGAACCGATTTGGATGCAGTTTTTTTTTAATAGAAAACAGGTTTCTTGGCGATGGTTCTTAGATATGTTTCATCAATATCGGTTCAGCCGTTTTAAAGTTATCAGGTCTTTTGTTAACTGCGGAAGGGTTCTTGACGTCTATTGGGCATTGACTTAATGTTCAAACATACGAGTGACATAATTGCGTTGGGGGTTTTAAATTTTTAAATTTATAGTTATAGATTAGACAAGCTATACCTACAGTCAAACATAGAACCTGCTCCTGTTTTTGAAGTCTGTTAAAAATTATTTAATTTTTCTTATAACTTTAAATATGATGAAATAAAAAAGATTAATAAGTGAACAACCATGACGATTTGAACTACCGTTATTATTGTAAGTAATTGAAAAATATAATCAAATAATACTGTACGTATCTATACAATAACACTCTATTAATCTTGTTTTATTATTACATTGTTTCGATATTTTTGCGATGACCTGTCCGAACTATACTTATCATGTCAGGATAGCAGCTTCAACAGTTTCTTGAGTACCAGCGGAGCATATCTTCCGATATAGAAACGTCGACCACCCTTAAATATTACGCTGTCTTTTCCACCTGTACGAGTATATTGCAGTTCAAAAAGATAGCCCATTGACAGGCATCTTTTGAGTACGGAACTCTAAAAAATATTATAAGCTCATGTTTGTTTTGTCACCATTTCATTAATCAATTGTTAACATCCAATTTCAATTATATGTATATGGCTCGTATACGTCTTTTGTTTTCATCGGATAACGGATCGTCAATAAACGCATATCCTTGTATATGTTACAGTCAAAACTCATAACCGGTCAAAACACTCAAAACCACTTTTGACTGCAAAAATCAGGCAAAAGTGGTTTTGACCGATGCCTTCAGTTAGTGTTATAATAATATAATACATAACAACAATAGTGCTATAAAACAATTTTAAGTTGTAATGATTACGCGCTTTGTGCATTAAAAATTCCCAATCTATATTGACACAGAAACAGTGTCGTCGAAGCTCCGCTGACGCGGAGCTCCTTCTTCTGGGCGCTTTTGGCCCTTCGGGCCGATGCAAACTTAACATAACTTAAACTTACCAATGTTTTTGTAGTCAAAAGAGGTCAAAACAGGTGGCTGTAACATGCCGAGCCCGCATTGCACGGTGTCGACAGAGGAGCCCCATCCCGGGGCGGCCAGTGGGCGTTGCGGTGACTCCTTGTGCTCCCGTGGCGTTCACAATGGCAGACGAGGGAATCCGTGTGGTTTTTAGTGGGTAGGCCCGTAGGGGAGAGCCCCACATACCTCCGTTTTCCCCGAACGGAGACGATGCATAAGGTGCATTTTCCACACCAAAAAAAAAAAAAAAAAAAAAAAAAAGGTGGCAGTAACATGGGGTGCGAAGTCGGAAACCTCCTCGAGTGCCCGGGCGTTACCACTCCCTTCTGTCCGAGGCGTAGGCCTCATGGGGTGGGGAAGGGTAACGCCTGGGACGGTGCACCCTGGGCAACAACGGTAAGCTAATTGTATTCGTACATTATCTTACCGGTGGCTAATATCCGACAGGGGGGGGGGGGGTCAGCAATCTCCACATGTGCCTGGGCGGTGGTAAGGTTACTGCCTACCGTCTGGGCTTCACGACCGTTACGGTTCTCCCCTGTTAACCCTGGTGGTTAAGGGGGAGAAGAGTAGCGGTTGGGCCCATGGCCTGTGGGGGTTTGCTGACACACTGGGGGGGAGGGGGTCGGCAATTTCCACATGTGCTCGGCGGTGATAAACGTCTGGGCTGCACGACCGCTACGGTTCTCCTCTGTTAACCCTGGTGGTTAAGGGGGAGAAGAGTAGCGGATGGGTCCATGACCTGTGGCAATTGACCGACGTACTGGGGGGGGGTAGGGGTCAGCGATCTCCACATGTGCCTGGGCAATGCTATGTCAGAATGGTGCGTTGTCTGGGCTGCACGACAGTTACGGTTCTCCCCTGTTAACCCTGGAGGTTAAGGGGGAGAAGAGTAGCGGTTGGGCCCACGGCCTGTGGGGTCTGCTGACACACTGGGGGGGAGGGGTAGCGGGCCCATTCGTGGGTCCGCTTGTGAGGACGGCGTCCCGCCCTTGGGCGGGCGCCTTTGACGTCGGCGAACCCGAACTGAGTACCTGCTCTGCCACGGCGGACAGGGAAAGGCGAGGGGGAGCCTGGTGGGCGGAAGCGACCCTGCCCTCGGTACCGCTCTGCTTCCAGAGCAGGACATGAGGGCGCGGAAGCTAACGTGAGGGCACGTAACCCCGGCTTGCCGGGAACGTGGGCATCTGCGGAAGCCACGAGGAGTAAACCTCTTTAAACAATCCTTCACCAGCGGGGGAAGCCGGGGAGTGCCGAGCCCGCATTGCACGGTGTCGACAGAGGAGCCCCATCCCGGGGCGGCCAGTGGGCGTTGCGGTGACTCCTTGTGCTCCCGTGGCATTCACAACGGCAAACGAGGGAATCCGTGTGGTTTTTAGTGGGTAGGCCCATAGGGGAGAGCCCCACATACCTCCGTTTCCCCGAACGGAGACGATGCATAAGGTGCATTATCCACACCAAAAAAAAAAAAAAAAAAAAAAGGTGGCTGTAACATAGGTTTACATAGGTACATGTCATTTTTTACCGGATGGATGTTAGCTTCAAGTGCCGTCTCTATGCTGCAGTTTTGAAGTGATCGTCATAGAGATTACACGATAAGAAGAAAAAACTCATACTGGCATATTATTTAACTAGCTTTTGCCCGCGGCTTCGCTCGCGTGTACTATAAGTATTCCAAAGAACCAAGATATAATGCAAGCAAGCATACAGTCAAGCAAGAAAGCATGCAAGCATGCAAGCAAGCATGCAAGCAAGATCCAAGCAAGCATGCATGCACGCAAGCAAGCAAGCGTGCAAGAACGCGTGCAAGTAAGCGTGCAAGCAAGCGTGCAAGCAAGCACGACTAAACTTCAGGTAGATACGGTCCTTTACAGTATTTCTTTGTAATACAATGTTTTTCACTAATTCGGAAGCGGGCACTAAAAATCTGAATAACCAGAAAGAATACAACTAAAGGTCTATACGTGCATAATTATGATATTTAAAGAAACTTCCTATAAGTCCTAACCGTTAAGGAGTTTAACCTTCCATCATCAGCTCACCTGGATAACCTGAAAAAATACAACTATCGGTCCATACGTACCTATAATATTTGAAAAAATATTCTCAACTCCTAACCGTTAAGGAGTTTCATCAGTTCATCAACATGAGATGATGTCTACCAGACACAAACGCTTAAATAGCTTGAGAAAATATATGAAAAACATAATGCGTGCCTACAAAATTTGAAGGTTGCCCTCGATTTCCCTGAGATCCCGTCATCAGATTCTGATTTGGTGACAATGGGACCATCTCAGGAGTATATTATATTCTTTCGAATAAAAAAAGAATTTTTAAAATCGGTCCACAATTGACCGAAAAATCGGTGAACACCTACATAAAAAAAAACATACCGTGGAATGCATAATCTCCTCCTTTTTTGAAGTCGGTTAAAGAGCCCTTTATGGCCTACTTACAGTATAAACTTTTGAATTTTTAAATTTTACCTTTCTACAACCAGTAAAAGAGCGATTTAGCTATGTGACCTCTGTTCGATGCTCTCAGAACTTTCTCCTTACTGTCCCCTTTTCCAATTCCAAATTCTACGTGTACTCTTTTACTGTCCAGGCTATTCGGCTGTGGAACTCCCTGCCAATAGACCTCAGGCGCGCAGTCTTTGCCTATTTTCAAATCCTTGCTTAAGGAACACTATTTGCTGTCTTGTGTGTGAAAATTATAGCCCGTTTATATATTTACAAGTTTATTGTTGTGTATAATTTATCTATGTGTGTTTTATGATGTATATATTGTATTTATTTATTTATTTATTTAAGGTTTACTAACAATTGTTAACACTAGATAAATCAGAAATTGCTGCTTATATAAACATGTTGAGCTGAGTGTCACAATCACTTATAAGTAAACACCGCATGCAAAACAAAAAGTGAAGCATAAACATTAAATTTACATAACAGTAAATTTTGCTCTCAAGAATTACAATCCAATATTTTTTTATTAATTATGAATTATTAATTAAAATAAATTATTAATTATTATTATTAAATTAGACAGAAAACAAACTTGGGCAGGAGGTTTAAATTATTTTACTATATTTCTAATTATTTTACTGGGTGGGTCATAGTGAATATCCGTCATGTCACTGCAATCATTGGCTATTCTAGTCAGCCTGCATATGGGAGAGTTTCTACCAGACACCGAGCTTCGTGGCGGTGGACATAAAGGAGTTAATGTGATAGCGGGGGAAACGGGAAGGTGCACGAAAGCGCAGGAGCGCTAGTAGCTGTGGACAGTCAATTCTGTGCCGGATCAACTTATGCAAGAACAATGCATCTAAAATGGTTCTTCTGGTTTCCAATGAGTCGACTTTGAAATGCTGTAGAAATGATGCTGCGTTTGTAAGACACAGATTTTTTCGCCACAACTGGGTCCCGAAATGCCAAATAACGAATAATCTGTCTGTATATTAGGTAGTTCTTGTATAATGTTTATATTACTATTTATTTTCTATTCTTATATTGCACCACCTGCTGAAATACATTCCTTGTTGTTTTTCCTGCGTTAAATGGTTGCCTGGAAGAGTTCGCTTCATAGCGATAAGGCCGCCTATTGCTTACCTTGTATATTTTTCCATGTACTTGTTTTTCTGTATTGTTTTCTTTGTGGTGTACAATAAAGAGTCATTGTATTGTATTGTACTGTATTGTAAAACGCAAAATCCCGTTTTTCGGGAAATGCTTTATTAATGCTCCCCTACACTTCCCAAGGAACCCACTTGCCATATTTCAGCTTTCTACAACCAGTAAAACGAAAAATCCCATTTTTTCAAGTTCCCGTGGGAATTTCAGAAAGTCCTCTCTCAATGCTCCTCTACACTCCCCAAACAACCTATATGCCGAATTTCAGCTTTCTACGACCAGTAAAATGAAAAATCCCGTTTTTTCCTTATCCCGTGGGAATTTCCAAAAATTCTTAAAACCGTTTTTTACTATTATAATTACCTACTTCCATGCCAAATTTGAAGAGTCTAGTAATTATTGTTCACAGGATTCCGTTGAACTGAATATATAAATCCCGATTTTTCTCGTTCCCGTGGGAATTTCGGAAAGTCCTCTCTCAATGCTCCTCTACACTCCCCAAGCAACCTATATGCCGAATTTCAGCTTTCTACGACCAGTAAAATGAAAAATCCCGTTTTTTCCTTATCCCGTGGGAATTTCCAAAAATCCTTAAAACCGTTTTTTACTATTATAATTACCTACTTCCATGCCAAATTTGAAGAGTCTAGTAATTATAGTTCATATGATTCCGTTGAACTGAATATATAAATCCTTTTTTTTCCTTATCCCGTGGGAATTTTGAAAAATCCTGAAATTAATGTTTTAACTAATATAATATCTAACCTACTTGTGTATCAAATTTGAGGAGTCTAGTTATTATAGTTACTGAGATAGGGTCACTCGGAATCGAATAAATAAATCCCGTTTTTTCCCGTTCCCGTGGGAATTCCCAAAAATCCTTCCTTAGTGGATACCTACATTGTATAAGGTATCTATGTGCAAAATTTCATGTCTCTAGGTCCAGTGGTTTGGGCAAAACCTTAAAAACGACACCCATATTGATATTTAGACATTTCAACCCCATCGCACCCCATCCATAGTATTTTATTACGTATGCCACATCTGATTTTAAAACCGTTGTTGTTTTCATAACCAGCGACCCGATAACCCATAGAAACAACACCCATGTTGATTTTCAGACTTTGTTACCCCTTTCCCCCTTTTAGGGGTTGATTTCTCAAAAATCCTGAAACACGTGTTTACTCATTTATCATTAGGAGTAGGTACTTCTGTGAAGTTTCGAATAAAATACTCGAACTAATCTTGTTTCCCCATACAAACTTTGTACCCCCTTTTTACTCCCTTAGGGAGTGAATTTTGAAAAATCCTTTCTTAGTGCACCCCTAGACCTTATAAGGAACCTACATCCGATTTAGACGACCAGATGGCCTAGTGGTTAGAGAACCTGACTACGAAGCTTGAGGTCCCGGGTTCGATTCCCGCGTCGGGGCAGATATTTGTATGAAAAATACGAGTGTTTGTTCTCGGGTCTTGGGTGTTTAATATGTAATGTAAGTATGTATCATAACACAAGCTTTCCTTAGCTTACTTTGGGACTAGGTCAATTGGTGTGAATTGTCCCGTGATATTTATTTATTTACATGCCAAATTTGGAATCTCTAGGCTCAGTGGTTTGGGCTGTGCGTTGATATGTCAGTCAGTCAGTCAGTCAGTTTCTTCTTTTATATATTAAGATTTTGTACAAAAATAATCTTTGAAAGTTTGTACAGAAAAACATATAAGGCCATTGTGGAAAGGGAAGAATTGGTGCATTTCAAACTCTTTTTGAGGATTTCTATATCAACAAACAATTTAATGTCAACATACACTTTTCATTGAAAGCGCAAGTAGACTGCACCTAATTTACAGAAAACGGACGATACGTCCGGTAGCATCTGTGTATACTTATATCAATACACTGGCATGGATGACCGCTCTTCCAGCATCCAGCATCCAGCGAAGTTTGGTCACCGGACAAGAGTCCGATGCATATACACACGTTCATTATAAGCCATACAACACTCCGGTTTAAAAAACGGTTCATTGTCCGGTGAAAACAACGGGCGTATACAAGCGGCCTGTACCGCATAGCGACTAGGTACAAAAGTGCACAGCTAGTTTTGACGCTGACTGTACCTAGGTACACTTAAAGTATAAGGGACTTTGAATTTTAAGAAAAACAGTGAATGACGTATACTGTTACTTCCGCAGTAGTTATAATTGTTTAAACTCGCTTAGCGTCGCGTGTTCCTAACTTACATTGCTCATTTTATTGTTTCGGTTTGCCATATTTATTCCATAAAATTGTGGAAAAAGATCACCTATACTGATGTCTTCAAGTGCTTCATTTGCAATGTTCTGGATTAGCGGGCTTATGAATGCGGAGATATCTTCCTGTAATCGATAAATGCAAAAAATTTATTAATAAGTTTAATATAAAACAGTTGCACGATTACTAAAAATAATATATTTGACTGGTTCAGGCGGTACTTAGCGGAGATCTATATTCACCTTTTACCTTGCTTGTTTTCACAAAAACACGCATGTGTCGCGCAGAGCTGTCCTGCACGTGTGGTCGTGGGGTAACAAGGTAAATGGTCGTACTTAGTTCACCAAGATTTCTTAGTGTTTAGACGTATTAAAACTATTTTTTCTGAGTCTTTCAATCCATAACCAACTTCTGTTAAATTTACCTTAATTTTCTTTCAACATTAAGGCCAAATAATGAACACAACAACAATATATGAAAGTACCATGTTATATCAATACTTAATTGAAAATGATAACACGTGTGGAGGGCACGAGTGACATATTTCATTACGTGACACAAACAAGTCCGTGTCAAAAAGGTCAACTAGATGTGCGCGTATGTTTAGCTAAATCAGCAGAACGTTTTTGCTCAACGAAATCTAAGTTTTTGAGGTAACCCTTATATGATGATGCTTTATATTATATGACATGACGCTTTATATAATATGGCCTGAGATCTGAGCGCCGTAGGATGTAGACATTATACCTATGTTCAAGAGCTTGCGCTTTGGGACTAAATGATTTTAGCCCTTCAATACAATACAATACAAATCATGGCGAAGGGTGCTAACAACCCGATTCCCTGCGGGTTGACTAAAATTTCGAAGTAACCAAACGCTTCTCTTAGTAACCCGTTATTTGCATACAGACTTACTCTTCCATTATAAACTTTTAAGTATTTTTCAAAATGGTGCAGTAACAAAACGCAACGAAATATCCACAAGACCGATCAGTTTTTCATAAATTCAGTATGCCGGTAGGAATTTTACACACACACACATTTATATATTCATTCATTAAAACTACAAGCGTCAAGCGTAAAAATAGGCTTGTCCTGAGCTATGCACGGATAACACTTTATTATCAGTAACTCTAATATTCTTAATTACAGAAGATGTTTCCAGCAGACATAAGTTCTGGTTCTTCGTCATATGTGCAGGGGAACCTGAGTCTATGTACCAGGCGTCATCATAAGAAGAAGAGTCTACAAACACAGCAGCGTAAGAAGAGGAAGGTTACTGTACCTTTTCTTCAGGTTTTGTTTTACGGTCCTGACCGCTCTTGTGACCATACTTGTTACAGGAATAGCATCTTGATCCCTTGAAATGCTTCTTGTCATTGTTATTAAAATACTTCTTGTTCACTGCAAATGCTGTAGTGTTGTTTTCAGTATTTCTGACATTTTTGCTTTAACAGAATCTGCGGATATCTTCGTGCCGGAGCTTTCAAAAGCTATTATCATTGGATGATAAGATTCTGGTAGACCGGAGAGCAGCAGTGTACCGAGCCACTCGTTGTCCACTTTGAAGCCAATGTTCCGAAGCTTATGAGCATACCTCGCAATGGATGTAGCAAAACCGTAGCATTTGACAGTTTGATGTTAGGGTTGGCGATTACGATGAATAATTTACTTACTTTATTGCACGTATGATTAATAAGTACAATTTAATGATAAGTAATGATAACCTTACTGACCCTCTTTAGATATAACCTTCTTTAATTTTCTATCAAAGAAAATAGAGTAATAATTATGTCAATGTCATCAATGTTAAATGCGTTTTAAAACGTCTTTCATTTTGTTCAAGAAATCACGTATTTTCTGTATTTCATTCAAATATTAATATGGAATCTTTATTACTTGAGAATATTAGTGTACTGGAAAAAAACGAACAAAATATTTTTTGTATTGTATGTGCAGTAAATATAAAATCAAAGAAAGACAACGTCGTTAAACGTTTAGCTAGCAGAAGCTACCAAGAAAAGAAAGACATTTAGATTTTCTTTTAAAAGATAAAACAGGATTACAGGTAAAAGATAACAAAATTTACTGTATTTCATGTAATACTTACATTTTCCAAAAAAAAAAAATGACATTGATCTTCATTTGGCAACAGATAAACATCGTAATGTTTCAAACAAAACTAAATCAGTTTGAATTTAACAAGGACCTAACAGCTTTTTAGTCCATTCCAACATTCCGTGGAATCAGCTGCAAAATCCTAAATTCAGAGAATTTATGACAAATTGTATCAATGACAAATATTCAAAGGAATCTATTTTGCCCAGCGAATCAAATTTAAGGAATAATTACTTAAATAAAATATACGAGAAGAAGAAAAAAACTATAAGAGAAGATTTGAAGGATTCTTTCATTTACCTAATGGTCGATGAAACACAAGATGGTATGGGAAAATTATCAACAAACTGAGGAGTCGACATAAACCCGTTTGCATTAAAAGTTTTAAACACAACGAATCATGCTTCTATTGTAACTCTAGTGGAGGATGTATACGCTAAAAGACTTATGGGGAACAAATAATCAGAAAAATAAGGACAGTTTTTTATTTTTCTTACGGACGCAGCTTCTTACATGCTTAAAGCTGGAAAAATTTTCGGACAAATGTTTAGAAACTTAATTCATGTGACATGCCTTGCACACGGCTTAAACCGAGTCGCTGAAAAAGTAAAAATTTTGTATCCAAAAATAAATACTCAATTGATAACGTAAAAAAAATATTCAACATAGCACCTTAAAGAATCGCAAGATTTAAGGAAACGCTACCAAATATACACCTTCCGCCAAAACCAGTATTAACTAGATGGGGAACCTGGCTAGATGCTGTGGCCTATTATGACTCGAACTTTGACCAAATTAAGGAAATAATGAATACATTTAATTCAAATGAAGCAGTTTCGATTCGAAAAGCACAAAAAGTATTCCGAGATCCCATTTTAAGAAAAGATTTGTAGTTTGTTAATATTAACATAGGCAGTAGGTATAATTCGATATTCCATAAATAAATTGTAAAATCCAAAACTTCCTGTTAGTGGAGCTTTGAATATTGTAAATGCCGCAGAAAAAAAACTTTCAAGATTGGGGCTTAATTTAACAGGAAAACAAGTTTACCACAAATTAAAAACGGTTTTGAAGAACAATCAGGATTATGCTACTGTAACAGCAGTAAAAAAAAGCTTTTAAAAGGACAAGAAACTGAGTTTACAACAAACAGTAATAAAAATACATTACAAAATTATACATATTTAAATTATTTACCATTGACGTCGGTAGATGTGGAACGCTCGTTTTCGAGTTTAAAATGGATTTACACAAGCAGGCGACGCAGTTTGACTGCAATAAATTTAGAAAAAATTATGATAATTTATTTTGAAGATCGATAGAACATTGAACACTGTTGCCGCTACACCTACACGTCCTTAACTTCTGTCGTCACTTTTCATCAGTTGATAAATCACTGTGGTCAGATTATTATAAAAAAAATTGTCTGCACAAGTCCTGGTCGAAAATACAAAAAGTACAGAGTGATAAAAAAGTTAATTTGTCAAAGTCATATTTCATGACTGACACAAAGAAACTGGTATTCAAATAAATCCCACATAAAGTTAAAATAATTATTTAAAAATGTTAGGGTTTTTGTTAGATCGGTAATTACGTAGAAAAAGATAATAATATGATTTGTGCAACGATATAATGAACGGTTTTATGAAAGTAGATGACAAGACAAAATTAATAACTTTTTCTTAAAACCATAGATAAGATAAAGACAAAGACATTATTCCGTAGAGGACCTTATTCGCGACTTTTAAGGCAGCAAGCCCAATTGCTTCTTCAGTTGAGCGAGCCTAGGTCCAGATAGCCCCTTTGTTAGAAGGTCGGCCACCTTATCTTCTGTGCCCAAATGGCTGAGGCATATTTTTCCGTCTTTAACACGATCTCTAATGAAATGTACTTACATGTCAATGTGATTCGATTTTGATGTGACCATGGGGTTGTAACTGCGCTTTATTGCTGCTTGGTTATTGTTATTGGACCTTTTCAATCTTTATTCCGAGATCATTGAATAAGGGCAATAGATGTAGGGCTTCCTTCGCTGCTTCTGTAATAGCAGTATACTCCACTTCTGCTGTGGATAGCGCCACATTCCTTTGCTTTTTGGATGCCCAGCTTATAGAGGCTCCTCCAAATATAAAACAGTATCCTGTGAAGGATTTTCGATCAAGCCTGCATGCGCCCCAATCTGCGTCTGCGTATGTAAAGGCTCATTTGTCCTTTTAAAAGTTAAGCCTGTGGACTTAGTACCCTTTAGGTATCTTAATATGCATTTCGCACTTTTAAAATGTTCATCGCTGTAACAGTCATTGAACTGTGATAGATAGCTCACTGCAAACATAATATCAGTCCTTGTGGCGACAGCCAAATACATAAGTGTTCCAATTAAGTTTTTATATGGCAATCCCTCCACTTTCCCCTTTTCATTCATTTTTAGGTGGAATCCGGGCTCGATGGGTGCAGCCGTAGGCTTACATCCCTCCATCTTAAACTTAATTAGTGAATCCTCCACATATTTTTCTTGTCTTAATTTTATTGTGTCTTTAGTGTATGTGAAGTCTAATCCAAACATTCTTTCAGGTCTTCCAAAACCTTTCAAATTAAATCATAGAATTTTCATGAAAAACAAACTTATTTTTCTGGATCAGCTCCGATTCCCAAGATTAAATAAATATCATGGCACAATTCACACCAATTAACCTAGTCCCAAAGTAAGCAAAGCTTGTGTTATGGGTACTAGGCAACGGATAAACCAACTTATATAGATAGATATATGCTTATATACATATTAAACACTTTAAACACCCAAGAACAAACATTCGTATTTTTCATACAAATTTCTGGCTTTACGCGGGAGTCGAACCCGGTATCTCATGCTTCGTAGTCAGGTTCACTAACCACAATTCATTCATTTGGTCGTCGTTTGGTTTGGTTGGTGGTAGATTGTGTGGATATCTTCGATCGTATAATACGTAGATGCACGATCGTCAATCGAAAAATGGAGCCGTCAAAACTAGGCAAAAATCATCAATTGCCTTCTTACGCTCTCAGTCGCTTAATAACTGTCAACGTGAAATGTCGTTGACAATGCCGAAATGCGTATTTAAAAAATGGAAAAATATACATTAGAAGGTCAAAAAAAGATGGAACAGTAAGTATATCTGTGTAGGCAAATGTTTGTAAAGTTTTTTTATATAGTTAAGCTATTTTAATAGTATTTTACATATTTTGTACTATCTATCACCAAATGCCGTACTCCCACCTGTCTCGTTTACTCTCGCATCCGCTATTCATAAGCAAAACGAAACGACACTATTTTAATACCTAAATAACGAAACTCGCATATTTTGGTATCGAGATTGTACCTTATAACTTATAGTTAAGGTTAATTTTACAATACACTTTATTAGATATTTTGTTTTATTTCTCAACACCGTCACAGAATAAGTAATAGTACTAACGTACAGAAGGATCACTCTCGAACAAAAGTCAACTTTCGAGCGTTCACATTCGAGACCATACCTAGGTCAAACCACTAGGCCACCGCGGCTTACCGGCTTTAGAATTAACTTATTCAAATTCCGCGGGAACTTTGCATTTCCCTGACATTAACCTATGTGTTAATTCCACGTAATAAACTACCTGGGTGCCAAATTTCATGCAAACAACTAACGTTATTGTCTTCGCGTACGAAGTCGCGGGCAAAAGCTAGTACATTATGATCTATAGCTAGTATATTATATTATGATCGTGATGGACTTTTTAGAGCATTTTCAATTTATAGTTACAAACAACAGATAAATAGGTACTTACAGTTGAAATAAATAATAAAAAAAAACTAACCTAAAAATAACGTAGCTATCTATATATACAATTCGCCTAAGTCCTGTCCCTGCGGAAGAGTGCCCATAAGGCTGGCAGTATTTCCGCGCTGGATTGTGATGCCAATACGTTGGGTGGGCGAGAAATGCATCAGCCTTATGGTCACGGGTAATTTCGAACAATTTATGTTTTATTTGGCCAAAAAGTTGTACTTTAGAGGTTGTAGGTATCTTTTGATCGCAGAAAATTATTTTTTCACAGCTCTAAGGTATTGCAGACCTGTATTTAATTGATAATAGTGTCTGAGCGATGCGCATATTTACCTCATAAAGATCGAGCAACTCTGGGACCAAGTGGTTGAGGAATGAGTTGGCGAAGTCACTGGCGCCGTCGTGGTAGAACAACCCGTTAAGTGCGGACTAAATACATAAAATTAAATATATGTTAACATTAAATGATAACTGTAATAATAATAATTATTATTATAATATAATAATAGATACCTCAAATCTGCTTAGATTGACGTGAATAATAGTGTTCGACAACCTCATTGTCCAAACTCCAAATGTGAAAGATCCAGAAACTTTAGGCCCGATCATGTTGACTCTGTCAATTATAATAATGCATTAATTTTACGCATCATATATTCGCATATTTAATATTGATAAATATTTTCCAATATTGGTATACAACAGCTTACTTGCCATCACCTCTGCCGAATATATTAAAATCCATGACTGATATGAAAAGGTCATATTCACCTGAAAATAAATAAATACCATACAGTAGCACAGAGTTACTTGTAGTATTTTAGGTAAGCAACCCCTAGCTAGGGTGAGAAAAGTGTTAGTTCGATATGTCATCTGATACAACACCTCATCTTAATATATAAAAATCTCGTGTCACGGTGTTTGTTACCGAACTCCTCCGAGACGGCTTGACCGATTTTTATGAAACTTTTTTCTCTGTATTCGGTAGGTCTGAGAATAGGTCGTAGGCTATTTTTTATACCCGTAATTTATAAACATTGCCGTACCTACTTGTCATCATTGACGTCACGTCATCACCTGACGTCGAGATGTTACGGGGCCACGCGACTGATACCTTATCTAGTTATTTGTGTCACAAGGGAGCAAAATGATGTATTTACGGCGAGGGCAGTACATTGAATCCAGTTAAAATCCTGAGCGTAACGAAGGATTCAAGTGTTAACGCCCAAGACGAAAATAATTTTGCTCCTGAGTGACACGTACAATTTTTCACACCGACTATGAGGAAAATGGATTGTTGTGATAGATAGGGAAAGGTCACCACAGATAAAGTATTCCTGTGCTACTTTTAACAATGTTAAGAAATAATCGAATGGAATCGAATATTACAATGGTATCGAATATCACTATTCATTAAATCACAATAACATCATCGATAGTTTTCATTTAAGTAAAACGTATAATTTATTGTGAAATTTTTTTAAACTATTACGAATAATCCATTAATTTTCATATAACGTTGTTAAAGTTAAAACATGAAATACGTTCGTTTTTAATCAATTACGATGAAATAATTACAACCGATTATTTTATTAAGATCTGTGTTTATTGGCACATTGCGTAAATGATACATGCCAAAGAATAAATTAAAAAAGTAGCTTGAACAAAAAAGTAGCATTTTGATCCCTGTCGTCAGGGAGCAAAATCTACTTTTCTGAATGAAAGGTGTGAAAAAATAATTACTTACTTACTTTTGAAGAAAAGTTACCAAATATGATATTTAAAATTTTTAAAATTTTAAATCTGAAATAGATTTTGATGTACATATTTAGATGTAGCGCATTCGAATTTAAAGTCCTATACAATATAAGTATGATCTGTGTACACACCGGTTTCTGCTTGCAAAATCGGCAAGTGTCCCTCGAATTCAACTGTGTATTGCTGAAAAATTAAACTACTTAATGTGATACTCAGGCGGTCCACGATGAAGGTACTTGCGTATCTAACCAGCAACTGATTAATGGTTAAGCGTGCCCTGCGAACAAAATTTCTAAATAAATACAATTATATTATATATATGAAATAAAATCGACAATGTGGAGTAGAAAAAAATTACCCGGGAATGCCAACCAAATCTTCATCGACATGCAAATGCTCAATTTCCAGCGGATCCAGTATCGGAATATCATCGGAACCAGTTAACATAAGTTCTCTTAATTCCTCAAGTAACGCCAATACTTGAATTTCTAGTATATTGTTTTTCGGTGACCCTGTTTTATTAACATAAAAAGATGTGTCACAATCGCATAAAAAAATTTAGTTAGTGTGGTGAAAAATGTATTTCTTCTTTAATTCTTATGCACTGAAACATTCTTCTGAAATCTTATCGTACATAACATAACCCAGATGTTGGGTGAAATGATAACAGCATATTTGAAATGGCGGATAATTGTTTTTTAATCTACAATAGCACTGAAGGACAAACCGATAAATCAGTACCATATGAGTAATTTGTTTATTATTAAAAATTTTAAAAAACCCCAACGCAATTATGTCATACGTATGTTTGAACATAAAGTATTTAAATGCCCATTATGCGCCTAAGATCCCTTCCGCAGCTAACAAAAGAGCTGATAACTTTGGAACGGCTGAACCGATTTTGATGAAACATATCTATATATATCAACCATCGCCAAGAAACCTGCTTTATAATAAAAACAACCGCATTTAAATCGGTTTACCCGTTTAAGAGCTATGATGCCACAGACAGACAGACAGACAGACAGACAGACACACATAGCGGTCAAACTTATAACACCCCTAATGAACTAAAACCATTACTTTGCTCACCCGCGACCTTACAATAGTTACGTTTATGCAAGAAATGTGCGTTCATGCAGTTCCTCCACCTCCACACTGTACGAACACACACAAATCACATAAACACAACTATCACCACCACCAAGCTACACTGACGCGTTTCGAACTCAACCAGAGCTTATCTTCGGAGTTACCACAACCGTATGCTATGCTACCAAATGTTAAACCAGTTTATGTGTTAGTTTAACATTTGGTAGCATAGCATACGGTTGCGGTAACTCCGAAGATGAGCTCTGGTTGAGTTCGAAACGCGTCAGTGTAGCTTGGTGGTGGTGATAGTTGTGTTTATGTGATTTGTGTGTGTTCGTACAGTGTGGAGGTGGAGGAACTGCATGAACGCACATTTCTTGCATAAACGTAACTATTGTAAGGTCGCGGGTGAGCAAAGTAATTGTTTTAGTTCATTAATATGGACCTCCGCAAAGTAACGCCTGATTCAATAAATTATAACACCCCTCTTTTTGTGTCGGGGGTTAACAAATAAAAGCAATAACAGATTTCCAAAAATACCTAAGTTCCAAAAAACTGAAAAAAGAAATGTCTACATTCTTTGCAACAGTGTTTCTTGTTCTAATTCAAAACAAAATCCTGAAATAACTGATTTACTTATGGGTAGTCTTACTTATAACTTAGTCTTCTACCTCCTTTTTACTTTTCGCATATTATCATTTATCTGTGCATTTTCCTTATACTGGTAAATATCCTACAGTTAAGTATTATTTTTAACTTTGGCATAATGACGATGGAATAATTGTAACAATCTAACCTACTTTAGTACCAGTTCGTTACTACTCGTAACATTATGCTATGCATGGCAAAAGAGAACTGGTTCACTAATAGCTAAATACGGTTGAACCAACCTGGCTATTTTTTACTTGTTTTAAACGTACCTAGTCCATATTTATTATCAGATGTTCGTCAAAATTAAAATAAAAAAACACTCTTCCATTTATTTAAATCCATATTCCATTCTCGTTGTAAACAACGAAATGTAAATGTATGTCTGTCATCAGGCTGTATCTCACGAACCGTGATAGCTAGACAGTTGAAATTTTCACAGATGATGTATTTCGGTTGCCGCTATAACAACAAATACTAAAAAACGGAATAAAACAAATATTTAAGGGGGCTCCCATACAACAAACGTGATTTTTTTGCTCGTTTTTGCTCGATATTGATAACGGCAACAGGTAGACGCATGAAATATTCACAGAATATTTAGTTATATACTTATTCACTTTAAAAATAAATAATTAAATTAAAATAAAACAATTATTTAAGGGGAGCTCCCATACAACAAACGTGTTTTTTTACCGTTTTTATAGATAATGGTACGGAACCCATCGTGCGCGAGTCCGACTCGCACTTGGCCGGTTTTTTATTATCATCCAATATTGGAGACTCTCGGAGATCTCTCGGTTTTCTTTCACTTGGCCGGTTTTGAAATTTGCATACCCCATTCATTACAGTCAAAGATATGAAATTTATCAAAGTTATTTAGGTAGTTATACCTATAGTTAATATTTGTAGTTAATATTTTGGGGATAAATATTAGCTTCTGTTACTCAGAAATTTGATTTGTAATTCTGGATATTAACCCTACGATAAAAACACCCACACAAACAAGGTTCACCTCTGCAGAACGACACCAGCAATTAACATTATGCTAACTTAAAAATGGTAACTTTACGCAACGGCCAATACAAGGTAAACTTGCGATAAATTTGAAACTGCTGAACATAATATTTATGATTTTTCTGGGATGTTTTATTTGTTGTACAATTAAAAGAAATACTAAATTACATTTAAGATTATTTCATTCGTTTTTGAATTTATTTCTACTTAGCATACTTTATGACAAAAATAGAAAGATAATAGACAATGAATATAACGCCATCTCTAACTTAGCGTAGTGTGTTAGGTCGTGTCTCCTTTTAAATATACAGTACAAATATGATATTGGAAGCGATTTAACAAGAAAAACAAAAAAATGCGTCCTCTTTGCTGATGATGCTACACTTTTGTTCTCTGTTTCACAATCAAGTAAAGAGCGACAAGATAATATTAATAACACACTGAGTGTTGTCGTTAAGTGGCTGAAAACTTTAAATCTAAATGTTAACCTGAACAAAACTAAACTGATGCAGTTTAGAAATTACAGAACTGAATCTATGACTATTGATGTATCAGAAGGGGCGGTAAATATTGAAAAGGTTGACAGCGGTAATTTCTTAGGAATCAATAGATACACATCTAAGTTGGAAATCTCACATTGCTGATTTAAACAAAAAAATTGCAAAAGCCTGTTACGCCTTATCGATACTTTCAGAGACCTGTTCGGAAAATATCATTAAGAGCGCTTACTATGGAAATGTTTTTTGAAGTTTTTTCACTGCTCACATACGGCATTATCTATTGGAGTGACTCTGTTGACGTCATAACTACATTCATATTGCAAAAAACCGGGCAAGAGCGTGTCGGACACGCCCAAGATAGGGTTCCGTAGCCATTACGAAAAAATCAAGTAATATTTTTCTAAGGATTTCGTATGTGTACGGAATCTTCCAAGTTAGGTATCGTCAATACTTTGAAAAAAGCTCGTATCTCAAAATCGTTAATCTGGCAAAGTGAACTTTATTACAAGCGGATCAAGGTTCAGTTTTGTTTACATGCTGATTTGAGATACGAGTTTTTCAAAGTAGTGACGGTATGTTTAATACCTTCGGCTACCATTTACTCTTAAACTACAAATAATTCCCAAGCAATCTTAGCCGGTATAATTTTCCTTGTAAATTTAATATATTTACAACCATTTTGAATTTTTTTTAATTTTTCCACCCAACAGTTTAGATTTTAGAGGGGGGGGACGGTCAATTTTAATGAAAATTTTCACTTTAAAGTTGAATATTTCGCAAACAGATCACTGAATAGAAAAATCATGTTAGCAACCCCGTAATAGTTTTAAAAGACCTATCCAACGATACCCCGCACTATAGCGTTAGTCGAGAAAAAAAAAATCACCCCCACTTTACGTCTATGGGAGGTACCCTAAAAAAAAATATTTTTTCTTTTTTTATTTTACCACTTTGTTGGCGTGACTGATATGTATATTCATGCCAAATGACAGCTTTTTAGTACTAACAGTCTCTGAGCTTAGCCGCGGACAGACAGACAGACGGACAGACATGGCGAAACTATAAGGGTTCCTAGTTGACTATGGAACCCTAAAAAGATGTCTACGCACAATGTACCACTTGCAGTACAGACACTCACTCAGAAATGTATTTAAAGAAAAGAACTTCTTGACGCTCACTGGAATTTACATACTTGAGTTGTGTCTCTTCGTGAAGCGCAATGAAGAGTATTTCACAAAAATGTCTTCACTTTGTCACAATCTGCGTACTCAGTACAAGTATAATTACCGTATTCCTAGGGTCCACAATAAAATTTAGTTCAAAAGTGCCTGCATTGCCGCTATGCGAGTTTTTAATAAGTTACATTTCGAGATTAAATCTCTTGAAAATAGAAAGTTTAAGGGTAGTCTGAAACGTTGGCTCATCAATAAAACCTTCTATAGCATTAACGAGTTTTATGCAGATTAATTCGGTAATTATTAGCGCATGTAATTTAGTTTTAGTTTTTCTTACTATTTTGTAAATATTGTATGTCCGTGATGGACAAACTGTTGTGTCTAAATATATTATGTAATAATTAACACCTTTGTACACAGTTCAACAATAAAATTATTCTTCTTCTTATTCTTATTCTTACAAATCATGGACATATTAGGATAACATAATTTTATTACTTTAAATGAAATAACATGGTAACTTTATGCATTTTTATAAACTTTTAAAAGTTAGCGTCGTATAACTGGGAACATCTTTACACTTATAATATTTATAAACTAATCCAAGTCACACTTAGCTTCTTTTTACGGATCAGCGTGACGAAATTAGCGTTTTATTTACGTTAAAAGATATAGAAATGTGCGAAAATTAGTTCAAAGTAATGTTCTTATTTACATAATTATAATCAGTTATCATCTTCCCCATCAGTAGTAGATTCGTCAAGATTTTGCTCTTGAGACAGCAGATTAGTATGAAAACTATGATTTTTTTTGAGGAATAATATTATTACTAACAAAATATTTAAAGTAATTATATTTGGCTATATTTATTTCCAACTAGCTGTAGCCTGTAGCTTCTTTATTTTTTCTAAAATTTCTTGCATAAGAATCTTCTGACAATAGCAAACGCAACAAGAAAAGAATTACCGAAATTGGTCCAGCCGTTCACGCGTGATAACGTGACCAAAGGAAATGGGCATTAATTTATATACCTATGTATAGATTATTGTAGATAGACTTTTAATATCGCCAATAGGTACTTCACGTAGTATTTACAAAGATGCCCTCACACGATCTACATAGTAAGTACCCAACTAAAATATAGTTAGCGGTCTATAGATCGTGTGATATTAAAAAGTATGTTTACTTAGCGTTTTATGAGTTCGAAAACTTTTTTATTTTTAATAATTTGAAATGTTTTTTTTTGTAGACGTCGATTATTGTACACTTATTGTATTGGATTAAAAACACAAATTTGGCGAAAATCAAGTTAGCGTAGTATAAGTTGCTGGTGTCGAGAAGTTTAGATTCAACGCTATGATAATAATATTAATAATTAACACAAATCAATAAGATTAGTTGCTTTAAATCAATGTCCTACTTGCTTGTGTTAAATACCTACTGACTTACCACTTACCAGCCTTTCCTAGTTCCGCCGGTAGAGCGCTCACAGCACCTGACAATGACAACACTACGAGGACCACCAGACTCATTTTTGTTTTCATCATCTGAATCAAAAATATTTATAAATTAATTATTATTCACATGAAAAACATTAAATATAATCTTCAGGAGCTCGCAGTTTGCTTATTACCTTCACAGTAAAATGTATTTACAGCAAATAATCAAGGAGCTGGTGTTACAATGCTATAATGAACGATTATTTGATAATTTGAAGTGTTTGGTACTCATTATTGTACTAAAACACTCACAGTGTGAAATATTAATCCGAGGTGATAAGAAATCAAATCGTTAATCGTACGAGTAAATATAAAGTCCTATATAGGGTGTATTTATCTGACTAAAATTATATTCAAGGCGAAAAGAAAAAAGTCGTCAATTAGTATCTATCTACGTCGCTATAGAGAGGCCGCTAAGAATACAATCTTATCTTACTTAAACGTAAGTTTGTATGGATAATTGTTACTCTTTCACCCTAAATCGGTTTAACGGATTCTGATGAATTTAGCACACAGATAGTGTGTAACCAGGATTAGGTTGCGTTTCCACCAGAGATGTGCGAGGATGCGTTGCGAGGGATGTGTTTGCCATGAACCAATAGAAACATTTCATTCACTTAGGACCTTTTAAATGAAGTGTTTCTATTGGTTCTTGACAAACACATCCCTCGCAACGCATCCTCGCACAGCTCCGGTGGATACGCAGCCTTAACATATAGGATACTTTTTATCCCGGAAAATTGCATAGTACCAATTGCATAGTATTTGCAGACGGAGTGGCGGGCAGCAGCTAGTTTCATACTAGAATCGTAATATTCCAATTTCTACGCATGCATGCGTGAAATAAGAGCATCATACGTTAAACGATATGCCCAATAATACTGTGAAAAGTGAATAGAGGACATTAGGTGCGTTGTTTTCATATACGTTCCAACTCACTTCATTCGTAGGTATTCACAACCATGTTTGTTAAAAATAAATAACAATACGTACTAATTAATATTATAATTACATTGATTAACATATCCTACTAATTTACATTTTTTATAATATCTACAACTATCCTAAAACTAAAAAACTTGGTTTAGAAAAATAATAATATTTATAACTAAAACATATTCGTCGATTCGAAAGTGAAATTGTTTTCTGTCTACCCCTTCCCTAAGTAAAAATTAAGCTATAATGATAAATGTTAATGTATGTTCGACGCCTAAGTTAGGTAGTCATTGTGTCGCTTTGGCAGCGGCCTCACCTGTATTTACTTAGTTTTAGTCAGGTTGGAGACTGAAAACCAGCGGTATTTATCTCATACTTATAAACTTGATAATGTGTACTAATTTCGTAAATTTATAACTTTTTGTATGTTGGTAAATAAAAAAATTCGTTTATTATTTATTTATTATTATTATTATTATGAAAAAAGGCCCTTCAGGCAAAGTTCCGAAGATACTGGCAGCGTTCCCTCTTTGAATAGCTAAACTAATTCTTTGTTCGAGCTCTTCGGTCTCCAGTGACGTCGACTAACCTTTTTGCTATTTCCTTAAATAGCCTTATAGCGCTAGGACCCCACGGACCCAGGGTCTCGACACCGAATGGGACAAAGTCATATGCGGAGCCTAGACCCCTGTGTTTTGCTAGCCTTCGCTTTTCCAGCCACTTCATAAGCTGCTTCAGCTCTGTTGTTGGTTCCATGAAGATGGGAAGGCGCCAGCATGTGTGAACAAGTTTTTTTTTTAAATGAGTCGCCAGAGGGGTCAAAGACGCGAAGTCTTTGCTGTTTTTTTACTTTAGGGTAGGAAGAGTGACTTGTGCTCGGGAAAAATCCCTTCGGACGAACTGGGAATGGAGGGCCCAGACAGTGTCCGACTTGCACGGACTAAAAAACAAACCGGGTCACAAGTCCCCTTCTCTATTGATTATTAATACAAAAAACGTGTGCTTTATATTTTGAGGAGGGGAGGGGTAGGGAGGGGACTTAATCTACCCACAGTGTCCTGCCTCAGCCATTTGCTGTGTGTGAACAAGTTACAACCCATACCAACATAACATCCGACCCATCTTTCATGGAATCAAACTCATACCATCTGGTCTATAGCCATCGTCTCTCGCAATACCAGGTATTGAATACCTGCCGGCTCAAGTAAACTTGGCACGTTGGCAGTGGCAAGGGACCGGCGTAAAGTATCGTGCAGCATGTCTCGAGAAGCAGCCTGCACTTTTTTGACAAGACAACTCGTGATGTCCTAGCCGGTCAAGTCACTGCCACAGGGACACTTATGAGGAGCGCAGACCGGAACCCCGAACCGTAGACAGGTTACAATTCGGAGCGTGTCAGGCTCAAGAAATGTTCCTATATTTGACGAAGGGTACGCGTGAAGCCATTAGCCGGCCTTCACAATAAATTGTACATACCTTGACATATTTCAGTTTCAAAAGTTTGGGCATTTCATAAATGCTTCCCGATTCTGTGCTAGTTCAAATGGAAACCTCAAAAGAAGTTGTAAGTGATGCCAATTTGTGATGTTTTTCTTTAGATGTAATTAGAGTAAAAAATAGTTATCAATGTAATTTTTCCAATAAATGGTATTTTGCTTAACCGTGATGTCGGAATAACACTAATGTTAGAAAACATGTCCCATGATGGCAATAGGTATGTATTTTTTGTCACCAAAGAGGTAGTGGTAATAGTAAAGGCTGATAGTATTACGATTAATTAATAAAAGCTTAGATGCCAGCACGTAGGCACTTTTTATAAATTTTGTTAAAACTGGCTAAGTTGTTTTGAATAATTCTGAGTAAATCCGGCAAGAAACTGTTGATGTTGAGTTTCTTGGGTTTTTTCGAACCGGTGGTACTTAGATCCTTTGACATTCATAAATGCTTGAAATGAAACCTAAATTGAATAAACATAATTATTTTGACTTTGACTTATTTTCAGTACCTACTAGCTTTTGCCAGCGACTTCGTCCGCTTGTAATGAGTAATTTGGGTAGCTTATTATTTATCCAATCCGCTTTTTCATCAATATGCTTGCTTACTATTTAATTTCGGGGATAAAAAATAATTTAATATCATTCCTCACAACTATATTATTATATAATATTTCATCCAAATCGGTTCAGCGGTTTAAGCGTAAAGAGGTTATTATAAAATCAAAATAACAACGGGATTCGAGAGTACCGTTAGCACAACAAAACTTATAAATGATTATATAGGTAATCATAAGTCAATCTTTGATATCTTCATAAGTGCAGACGCTTATTTATATATCTTGTATATAGCATAGATAAAGTAAAAATTGCGAAAAGCATAAATTTTTTTGTCTGTCTGTCTATATCAGTACCGTAAAAACTTACAACTTTGTCTTTTCATATAGCTTTGCCCACCGCGTCACATTTCAGTAAAAGCGAAATGTACCAAAACTAGTTAGAAATACATTTTCATTCTAATCTGTGGTTTATAGCTAAACATATTGCTGGCAACACTGGCCTATCGGTTGACGCGTATCTATCTTCTGTCACGCGTGAGCTGGCTTGGAGTGCGGACGTGTTTTTTGGCGGGCCAATTAGGACGAAAAAACTTCGAGTGTATTTTAAGCCAGAAAAGTCCCACCAGTATTTAATTTTAACTGTAACTAATATTCAGTTTAGAAACGATGTAGACAAAATCTCAACACCTTATCTCTATTAATTTTGTAGTTATGGTAGTGGGCAATGTCATGAACGTTTTACGTATGACTTTTTTCAACTTTGCCCAGCAAAATTTTACCCTTAGGGTTGTTACTAGTATGTTATGTAAAATCATCATCATCATCATCCCAGCCTCTATACGTCCCACTTCAGGGCACAGGCCTCCTTTCAGAATGAGAGAGGTTGGGCCGTTGTTCCTACGCGGGCCCAGTGCGAAATGGGAAATTTACACACACCATTGTATTTCTTCGCAGGTTATATAAAATAAAATCCGTTTTCTCAAACATGCTCGGAAATATATGCGTTAATGTCACGAAATGAAGCCATGAAGTTTCTTGTTTATGGCTCCCTACATTACTTCTTGGCCTAGGCCATAAAAGTAAGTATGTAAAACAATTATTGTCCGCTGTTCTAACTTTTTAAATTTTCTTACTAACATTAAACTGACAATGGAAAAATCACATACAGCCAACCACCACTAGACTCTGTAAGCATACTTGAAACATTAAAAAAAAATCTATGGTACTATATTTATGTGCGGTTAAACATGTTGCTCGAATAGCTCGTTCAAATGACATGTTTAAAAAATAAAAAGTGAAAAACAAGGACTTTTAAAATAAAGACTTGGCTTAAAGGTCCTGCAACCAAGCCATAATCTCCAAAAAAAAAAAAAAAAAAGCGACAAGCGGCAAATTAAATGTTTATTCTGATCGTTCGTTCCGATTGTTATTTACACAAAAATAAAAATGACTTCAAGTGACGAGAGTGATAGGGAAGTTATGGACTGTACTCCACCTCATTTGAGAGAGGAGGTAAATTTAGCAATGAGTAATATGCTACCGGCAAAAAGCAAGGAATTATACATGAAAACTTACGACGCATTTATTAACTGGAGAAAAGAAACCAGGACAAGCTCGTTTTCAGAGAATGTGTTTTCGGATATATTAGCCAAGCTGCAAAAAACAAAAAGCCTTCAACACTGTGGGCTATGTATTCTATGCTTAGAAGTACCGTACACCTAAAACACGGCATCAATATCAAAGAATATAAAAACCTAAACTCGCTGCTGAAGCGGCAATCTGCAGGATATAAGTGCAAGAAATCGAAAATATTTACCGGTGAAAATGTATCAAAATTCTTGTCGGAAGCTCCCGATGACCGTTTTTTGGCAATCAAGGTAATCTTATTGCGTAAATGTCACTTTAAAATGTATAATTCTTGACTTGATCAATAAGCGTGTAATTAACATATAAGTATTGATTTCAGGTTGCTCTAGTATTGGGCATAAATGGTGCCTGCAGGTGTGTAGAACTGACCAACATCTGTGTAAATGACGTCGAGCATCACAACAATATGATCCTTGTGAAACTACGTGACACTAAAACAAAAATAGATCGCATGTTTGTTGTCAAAGATGAATTTGTGACCATAGTACAAAAATACGAAGCTCTTCGCCCTGTAGACACCAACAGTGATCGCTTTTTCGTTAATTACAAAAATGGAAAATGTACCAAGCAACCAATTGGAAGGCACACTATTGCATCAATGCCCAAGGCGATCGCAACTTTTTTAAGCTTTTCTAACATTGAGTCCTATACGGGCCATTGTTTCCGGAGGTCTTCTGCAACTCTTCTTGCAGATTCTGGGGCGAATCTGATGACGCTTAAAAGGCATGGTGGATGGCGTTCTGATCAAGTGGCCGAAGGCTATATCGAAGATTCAATTGAAAGCAAAAGTTGCATATCAAAACAAATAAACAATAATATTCATTTGAAATTATCAAAGTCTACCCCGCTATTAAATCTTCAGCCATCCACTTCCCGCCAGAGAGAACAAATAAATAGCCCCCAGCCATCCACTTCCCGCCAGAGAGAACATATAAATAGCCCTCAGCCACTAGCCTCTCAAGAAGGTTCACTACCACCACCGAGTCTTATGCCTAGCCAAGAAAACACAAGCCAACTAAATACACAGTCCACTAATTCACCATCATCAATTCAGCAAAACACCATAAATGTGCCCGGAAAAACAATATATTTCACTTTTAAAAACTATCCCAATATGTCCAATATTACTTTCAACATTAATTAGTGTATTTACATTTTTTTCCTAATAAACTATTATTTACTTGATTACCTAGTATTTATTTTAATTTTAATATTTCCTCACATTGTTTGAGAAAAACATTATACAATCCTCGGCCGGAACAGGGATTGCTGGACTCGTTTTTCCCCAAATCTCGTCCATCAATCCCTTACTTCACGGCCTCTGCAGTAATGTACTATTATTTCAGACAACTATGAATGAGGTCCATAAAGTTTAGATTATTGTTTAATTTTACATTATTGAATCTTAATCTTAAAACATCTAGTATTATCTATTAATATTAAAATATTAATATCATACTGCACCTAATTCAGTCGTAGTCGGGTAAAAGCAATAAGTAAAAATTGACAACCCCAGCATATCCAGGATTCTGTATGAAGGATTTCAAATTTTTTTACGACTTTGCTCACACGAGTTTGGAGGTAAAATATATCACTTAAAGGATTAATAATACGGCACAACGTTTCTATGCCTATTCTAGAATATTAGACTTTAAGAATCATGACCATAAAATTGATAATCCCGAAGTTATGAAAGTGTAAACAAATGTGGGCAATCTCGAATTTTTTTCAATATTTTGGCCCGCCTGTTTGAGGCCCGTTTTCTAGGGTACGGAAACTCATTTTAATTGTAGTGTTCTCATCGACACAAAGAAAGGCATGTCAATATGTGAGTGCCACAGATAAAGTTGCACAATATGGACCAATTGACTCTAAAAAAGTAGAAAGATCGCAAAAAGCGGGCAAAGTTGTACGTTTTTACGGTAACCAATCTACAATGATCTCACACTGCGCAGATTTTGCTTAGGAGCAGGGGTCTGCTAAAACTGGATGTTCATAAATTTGTACGGAACCCTCGGTGCGTGAGTCCGACTCGCACTTGGCCGGTTTTTTATTATGAAAGGATTGAGGATCTTGTACAGACTATCACTAAGTATTACTTTTATTTAAATAGTACCTATAAAGAGACACATCTGCATAGACATGTTGGGCTAATTTAATGTTTTGGGCAAGTCATGATAACAAAAAAATGCATCCTGCAATACACCTCCTTGAGGACTAGACTAATTTTAGAAAATCTTTCCAATGCAATAATATGTAACAAAAAAATTAGGACATTTCCAAAATATAATTATTTAAATCAAAAGAACGCCATTTTCGGCGTTGTACTGCCTCTGCCGGAGCAGCTCTCCTAAAAATTTCCCTAAAGGCAGGCTTAAAGCTGTTGCGCAGAGGATGGACGGCGCCAAAGTATCGACTCATGTGGCGTCCTATAATAAGGGCCCATTCAAGCTGCCACGGCACCAGTATTTTTTAGTTATTTATTATATTGAGTAGGAATTTATATTTACTAATCAATATCTTAAAAAAATAACTCGACTTAGATTATTTTCCTTGGATATTTTACAGAAACCTTGAACTTTAACCTCCAGAAATGAAGTTTCACTATTTTGTTGTTGTGTAAAATGTATGTCTTGGGACTTTTGTAAAGATATTTTATTTATCCATACTAATATTATAAATGTAAATCTGTGTCTGTCTATCATTCTGTTACATCTTCACACTAAACCGCTGAACCGATTTAGATTAAATTTTGGTATGGTGATAGTTTCATACTCTGGGAAGGACATTACAATACTTTTTAACCCGGAAAATTGCACAGTCCTCGCGGGATAGCAATAACCGAATTATTTGCAGACAAAGTCACGAGCAACAGCTAGTTTTAATATAAGGGTTAATTAAATTTTATTTGGCGTCAAGTTTTGGAATAGTGATTTTTATTGTAAATACCTACTTAATTTAAACTATGTGACATACTAGTCGTGTAACATCCGCGACTTTGCTCGCCTGAACCATTAGATAGGTAAGGCCGTTGAATTTAAATTCCTAAATTCAAAAAATTTCCAAAATTTACATCATGGTCTTCATTTACATTTTTTAAAGAACACCCATACAAAATACCATGTCATACTTAACGGTTAAAATTTTGATTTACATTTTGTAAAAGTCGTAAAACGAATCTCAAAAAAAATATGCTGTAAAAAAAGTTTTGTGCGATTCGGTTCGTCTCGATTGAGATGATTAGTGTTTAAAAAATATTAGGTATGTATCATATAGGTACCGAAGTACAAAAAACCGAATGTATTAAAATATCGAATGGGTCAAAAGATCGAAAGGTTTTTCTGAAACTGTAAACTTTTTAAGATTGTTATAAAAACCTAACCTAAGCTAACCTAATGGGTTATATACGATGCCGTTTCAATAAATTCTGAGTGCTTTACGGTTTCAGGAAAAGTACTTGTCGATCTTTTGAACCCATTCGATATTTTAATATCCTTCGTCATCAAGATTTTCTATTTATTTGTCCACGGGATACATTACTAAATTTATTAATAAGTATTCGAGTTTGTAAGAAACTCTTGAACCCTCTGTGGGTTAGGTTGGGGCAGTTAGGTAATTATGATAAAAAGCAAACCTGTTTTTCAATTTTCAAAGCAAGTATAATCAAATTATATTATTTGAGGTTATCGTGGCATAATTCATAACTTTAATAGATCGTCGTAGTTTACAAATAATTTACAGCATCGACTCAATAACATCCTTGCCGACAATCGTCAGCAGCTCGTTGATATCGCTCTGCAACAAGACAATGAAATTATTGTATCTGTAATACAAAGTTACAAAATATATAAAAAGAAATGTATGCGTTACAATATTACCCCATAGGCATCAAGAGTATCGGGGACAGTTATGCCCAAAAAGGTGTTGAGAGCATTAGAGTAGTTAACGCCCTGGAAGAAGAAGTTCAGCTGGGACTGAAATAAAATAAAAATAAAATATATTAACACTGCAGCATAATCGTAACATTCAATACGTATAACTTGGTTTTTACTTCAATAGCTCCAAGCTTGATGGTGAGGGCTATGCTTCTGATGGAGATGCCGCTGATGACACCAACGCTGATGCGGACGTCGCCAGTAGTTACGATGTTTTCGAGAGCTATCCTGATCGATAAAATATAGGTTTAAGACCAGTTAAGTTAAGGCCGGAAACTGGGCAACATTTGTGTAGTGCAATTTTGTTCTATGTTGACTGCAATGATCCATATCATAATAAAGATTTTTACTGAGTAGGTATAAATATTGCTAAAAAAAAAAATACTTAACCATCATTATCAAGTTTGTCGTGTAGACTTATTGTAGTTGAATAGATTTGATTTAAGCACCTAATCAGGAGATCAAAGTCTTATTGCCATTGCCTTCGACTTACTTGCCACTGTAGCTGCTGTGGATGTTCTTACCGAAGAAGTTTGCATCAACTTCGGAAGCACCTGAAATGTTCAATTATCAATATATAGTTTTATTTTCATGATTAAGTTAATATTTAGAGTATTTGTTGAACAGGGATCTATTATGTATTTTAATAGTCTCTACTGACGGTCGCGGTTCTTATTGTGTACTAAGTGATACAACCACAATCGGACGAGCTAATCTAAATAAAGGATATCATAATAGGTGCCAATTCATGTCATTCATAGAAACTTCGAGTAGTTTTTCCCATCGAGAAAATAACCATTATAACAATTAAAATCAGTTTTTGTAGGTCTCGACTGTTAGTTAGATATGACCCATGAACACTGTTGCAAATAGGCCAATATATTTTATTTTTATTACTAGCTGTTGCCCGCGACTCCGTCTGCGAAGAATAGGGGTATAAAAAATAGCCCACGACCTATTCTCAGACATACCGAATACAGACAAAAATTTTCATAACAATCGTTTCGGAGGAGTTCGATAACAATCACCGTGACACGAGATTTTTATATATTAGATAGATTTTACTACTTATAAAATTACATATAAGTGAATTATCTTGTTACCCTGCAGCAATCTGAGCAAGACGATAAAAAATAAACTTCAACATACGTCACCTTCTCTCTCACAGACCTACCTGTCACTAAAACCACACAAGCCGCAAACGTGTATTAAACACTTTACGAGTTCATTTTGAAAACTGACGAAAAGTGACGCCTTATTCAATTATACTTACCAACATTCATGACGATTAAGGGCATCCTAATAGTGTAAGTAAGTCGCCAGGTGAGAACATTCAGGTTCATTCGGTCAACAATTATGTTGCTGGCGCCTTGAAACAGTAAATGTCGGAGGTAAGCATGCACATTGAAGATTCTGTAAAGAGAATTTTCCTTTTTTAATTTAATAATCTCAATCTACACTATTTAATTCGGTTTGTCTACTCTTGTAAGTAAAATAATTCTTAAAGTAAGTCAATCATCATCGTCACGATTGTCACATAGCCCTCGAGGAGGCATTTTGCGGGCACGTCTGTTGGTAAAGTTTACAATAAAAATACAAGTTTAATAATATATAGTATTTACAAAAAACTAAATTACTAATTTACTGTTATATGATAATTATATTTATAAATTACCTAGTATTTTAACCCATTAAGAATGTAATATCAAAATTAAATCGATTCTAATTTGCCTACATGATAACCTCTTTATAGCGACAACCCTAAATTGAAATGGATATTTTCTAGCAGACAAAGAAAGTTGAGATTATATATTCGCACAATGTGCCTAGGCAGGTAATATATACAATAATTATTGTAATATTCAATCCATTGGCTTTCAATATAGTGGCTTTAGCACAATCGACTACCTAAGTACCTAACGTACAGTACTAATAATTCAGAAGTACCTACTCAGTTTTGCATAGTCCAAATACCAGCCTAAAAATACTAATTAAAAAATATCTTCTACTGACAATTCGAAAATTAATTGATTAATTTGTAAATAAACGTTACCAACTGAAAAACGTGCAAAACGCGTCCTAGAGTCCTATGTATGTACCATACAACCAAAATAATATAGGTAATGTCACATGCTGCTGGACGCATGCGTTCTGTGATAATTAATTAATTAACTTTATAATTTTCACCAACCCAATACGGATTCGTAACTATAATTTGATCAAACTGCTTTTAGGAATGTATCTTTCTTGTGAAATAAATTTTTAAATAGAATGTTAGCTACATATGGTTTACAAATTTAGTTGTTTCAGAACTTATTTATTTGATTTGTTACAAAATTGTCTTAATAGGTACTTTTAAGGATCAACTAGTACTTACGATGGTACTGGCAGGGCATAATCAATTTCACTGTTGTCAATGATGAGAGGATCAAGCCCAGCATCGATAATAGCTTGACTGACGTCCTCGATCGCGCTGATGATTGAGTCGGTGACTAGCCTCTCTTGGCCAGATCCTAAAATAAGGTGAGTAAAAATAAGAAACTGTGTTGTTACTTTGTTGATTGCGACGCTTGTAGGTATCTAAATATCATTTCATGCGTTTATTTTGTACACGTCACAGAAACGTTACGAGGAACCCAGGGGTTTTATCAAATGCGTAAATAAGTTTACCTATCTATTCATGGGAGGTGGAACAATAAAAACTTGATAAGGTTATTCCTCTAAAAACTCAAACAATCTCATCAAAATCTCTTGACTTATCAAATCAAAACAAATAAGTAAAGAAAATCACTCGGTATTCTTAATTTGAATTGAATTGCTATTGCTAATTTGAAATTGAAAAATGAAAATGCATTTATTTCAATATCCAGAGAGAAATGCAAGATTGAAGGTTAGAGACCTCCTAGTAGGTATAGGAATATACCTATAACAGGATATCCCGCTCTTCTGGAATAAAATATAAATGAACACATGAGTGGATGAAGGGAGTATGTCACAAAAACATTACGTATTTTGAGTAAATCGACGTTGTAGTTTTGTTTTGAAATTGAATAGGATATTGTTATTTTTATAAAAATCAACCAAATTGCCTGATCTATTGATTTTTTTAATAAATGTTTTTAAATAACATTTTTTTATGTAAAAAAGTACATAACCCCTTCTTTTTCCTTTAAGTTGTTCTGCAAAGAAGTTAAATAAATTAAAGTGTTTATTGTAACAAAATTTATTGATTTAGAAGAATTTCTTCGTTAAAACACCTGCATTCAGGGTTTATAAATTTCAGCTGATCCCTAATGTTTTTTTTCTTCTTTTGATATCGGATATGTCAGTATAAGACAAAATAAAAGTTTGTCTCATAACATGGATGAAGGAGCTAAGTGCGTACATAGCACTTTCTTCTGTTACATACTCGCAAACTGGTGACCACTTCTAGCTTAGCACGTTCATTTACGAAGAACGTAAATTATTCTTGTACAGTATAGGTCCTTCATACACTGGGCTTAAAGCTGTTATAGCTTAAAATCATGAGAACTGAAGGCGTTCGGTGTTGCATTATGAGTTTATGACTTAGCACCTTAATTTATGACATAAAACCGAAAGTGAAAAAAATGTGTCCACTCATGTCTTCAATTAATTACCATTACCATTCAATTATTTGCCGCTTCGCGAGACATGCTGCCCTTAACGACATTATTCGTCGGTCTCTTGCGTCGGCTAACGTGCCGGCTCTCCTGGAGCCGTCAGGTATTTCAAGAGACGACGGCAAGAGACCAGACGGTATCTGCCGTGTCTCGCCTAAGTAACGTATCTCCAAAAACGACGATTAGAGAAAAACGCGATCAAAGATTTTGTTTATTCACATCTCATTGCTTGTTTACCAATGAAGTTTAAAATTTGAAATTTATACAGTAGGTTAGAAATATTATTGTGACGATGTATTTTTAATTTTAACACTGTGCTACGAATCAATTTGAAAAAAGACGGTTTTTAAAGTTTTCGCGGCCTTATTTTTCATACAAAATTCTGTAACGCAAAGTTGCGTATCTGCATATACGTTAGTTAAGCGTGACCATGCTCTTTTTATTACCCAAAACTGTGTAATGGCTATGACCTGTATCTTTACTTACATTACTTTTTGGAACCAAGAAACAGAACATTTAAGTAAATTAAAAGTGGGTTGACTCTTTTATCTAGTCCCGTTATTTTATTTTATAGATATACAAATAGGTAAGAAGGTTAATAATAAGTAAAGTGGAAGCTTGAAAACTTTTATTTAATTGAATTTTATCACAGCAACAGGATTTCTATTAATTCTTAACTTTTAGGTATCTTTTTTTACTAAATAATGCATTTGATATAATGCAATTTTCTTGGAAATTCTCAACTTTACAGGATTTTCATAAAATAAACCTAACCTAACCTAAACCAATCTGTAGATTACATGATTAAAAAAGTTCGTTTTATTAATAGTTTCATAGAAAATTTTAGTATGTATTATGACCATTATGTATTTCGTCCCTTATTCGTTTTAAACTTTATATATTTTGATACGTTCCCGTAGATTACACGATTAAAAAAGTTCGTTTTATTAATAGTTTCATAGAAAATTTTAGTATGTATTATGACCATTATGTATTTCGTCCATTATTCGTTTAAAACTTTATATATTTTGATACGTTCCCGTTTCAGAAAGTTTATGAAATATAATTAAAATGCCTTTTATAACATATAACAACAACCTGATTTGAATTAAACTGCACCAAAAGATTTTTCAATTTCGATTCTGCGGGCGAGTTCTGTATGACCTATCTAACGTATTTGAAATACGGGAGATATCCATTACAAGTGCGTACAAAATTCCCAGATACGTTAGTTCGGCTATCGGTGTTTTTATTGAATTATGGCAAAAAATGAAAATCTTCGATATGTATCAGATAGTATAGCGTCAAAAATGTCGATTTAGCACTGTTAAGCGTAACTAACGTATCTCAAGTTACGTTACTTAGGCGAGACACGGCAGGTATGTCGTTGATCCCGTGGAGTATGGGAAGGGTTCTGGTGTGGGATGCAACCTGTGTAGACACACTAGCCCCTTCTCATATCCACCGGACCTCCACAAGGGCAGCAGCCGCAGCAGAGGCGGCCGAAACCGCTAAAATTGGCAAGTATAGTGGTCTCGGCGCCGAATATAATTTCATCCCTTTCGGTGTCGAGACCCTTGGTCCGTGGGGCCCAGGAGCACTAAGCCTCTTCAAAGCGATTTCGAAGAGGCTTATAGATGCTACCGGTGACCGAAGAGCTGGCAGCTACCTCGCTCAAAGAATTAGCCTAGCGATTCAACGAGGAAATGCTGCCAGCATCTTCGGCACAATGCCGCAGGGGCCTTTTTTAGATATAGTTTAGTTTTTAATTTAGTTTGTAATAGTATTATTTTTGTTTGTTTAGATCTAGTTTAGTTTTTAATTTAGTTTGTAATATTTAGTTTATAGTTAAGTTTTATTCTTTGTTATTTTTTCTTAATTGTTATAGCTTAATAAATAATTATTACCATGACCGTAACCTTCAACCTAATTATTTCAATTTTGTACAAAGTTTAACAGTTTTAGTTTTCAATAATTCCACTTGCGATTAGACAGTCGGTCTCGTACACAATATGAACTAAATAATACTATTTAGTTACTTCTAGCATGATTACAATACTTTTACTTACTTATTGCTTTCTCAACATGGAGATTGGGCAGAGCGCTAACGCTCGCCAAAATAATAGCGAGGGAAACTACGATTGTCTTCATTTTCATTAATTATTTTCAATCTGCGAAAATAAAAATAATATTATAGATATTCTTTTTCAAATAAAATTTAAAAAGGTCCTATTAGTTATAGGTATTATTAATCTGCGAAAATAAAAATAATATTAGATATTCCTTATCAACTAAAATTTAAAAAGGTAGAATACAGTTTGACTCAACTTATAATTATTTTGTCAACCTACCTAACTTTCAGTCGTTACTAAATTTCGCAAGGCTTTTTAAATATGACGTTAAAGTGACAAGGTACAAAAGAGATCACTTATTTATGACGTTGACCCTACCAGTCGGTAATAATAACCTGATTTAAATAAATAATTAAAGATTTTTAGTTTTTTAAAACAAGCTCACTCACCTGACACAATGGTTATGATATAGTCTACCCTAACCATCATTTATATATATACGAAATTCATACAAGATTAAATCTGAGATATAATTAATTTAGATCGATTGATCTAAAGCGACAACGTGACCCATTTCTTATCTTACAGATTATTGATACTTCACCTAAATTATTGTTTGATTTTAAATTACCGGCTCTTTTGAAGACTGCGCTTCAGCAACAAAAACAATAATAATCCTACACGGCCAAATTCAAAAACAACAGTTCCCTAATTTATGTGTAAACTAGCTTTTGCCCGCGACTTCGTCCGCGCAAAATTCCAATTTGTGGTAAAGTTTCTTCATCTCTTTCATCGAATAAAACAAAAATCTGGCAACGTCAACATCCAAACATCCATCATTATTATCATTTATTTTCATCATCATCTGACTGTATCAGTTAGTGAATATATAAATCCTGTTTACTCCCTATCCCGTGGGAATTTCAACAAATTCGTCCTTATTCTAATTAAAATTTCAGCCTTCTATGGTTAAGGGTCATCATTCAGTACTTTTCTTTTTATATGTATTTATCATGATAGAATACCTCATGTGTCAGTAATTTCACCGGCTGTCTTAGGTACTCTCCACGCCGGAACACAGCAGCGCAAGCACTGTTGCTTGGCCGTAGGATTAACGAATATAATGATGGCAGTGATCCAGACTGACATTGCATAACGCCATTTGTCATAATTTCAGATTAGTAGCCCTATAACTTTTCATGAAAGTAATTGTAGTACCTACGTAAACCTCAACAAACCTCTTTACCTCAAAGTAATGTTTTTGATATAACTTGTCAAACTAATAAAAATACCTAATATTAAAAACTAATTCATGTTTACGAGAGATTATTTTAGTAATAAAGAATAAACCGCTGGTTATAATAAATATTATATCCTTCTAATATTATAGGTGGAAAGGTTTGTGTACTTATTTAGTTGCTTGTATGTCAAATTCCGAGAAAATGTAAAGTTCCCGCAGCATAGGAATAAGTGAATTCTATAGAAAGCTACAGTGTCCTGATTGAAACATGCTTCTTTTACCCCGGGAAAGCCCAAAGTTCCCGCGGAACTGAAATAACTCTTTAAATCGATTTAAAAAAAAAAACTTTCTCTAATTGTAAGCTACAGTTCTTGACTGACATTACTACCTTCTTTTTCCCCGGAAAAATGCAATAGGTAGGTATAATAATAAAAAATCAATTGTACGCTTAGAAAGGAACACTGTTTCTGATTGATATAGGGTACTTTTATCCCGAGAAAGTGTTAAGTTCCCGCGTGATAGAAAAAAATCATTTGACCTATTTAAAAAAAAACTTAAATATCGATCAGAGACAGCGTATCTTTCTATTAGTAAAAGAATTCTTAAATTCAACCCCGCAGTTGAATTCACTTATTTTTATCCCGCGGGAATTTTGCATTTTCCCCGAAAAAAGTAGCCTATGCCGAAAAGGGATAGTGTAGCTTCCCATTGGTGAAAGACTTTTTCAAATCAGCCCCGAATTGTATTCACTTATTTCTATCCCGAGGGAATTATGTATTTATCCGGAGACACAGCATCCTATGTCAATCAAGGACATTTTATCTTTCTATTGGTGAAAGAAATTTGAAAATGAGCCCCGAAGTTGAATTCACTTTTTCTATCCCTTGGGAATTTTGCATTTTCCCGGAAAAAAGTAACCTATGTCAATTGGGGATAGTGTAACTTTTTACAGGTAGAAGATTTTTTAAATCGGCTGAGTAGTGGGAATTTAAAAATTTGGTCTATTTTCATGCCAAATTTGAAGAGTCTAGTAATCATAGTTATAGTGATATGGTCATTCTGAATTAAATGTAAAAATCCCGTTTATTCCCTATCCCGTAGGAATTTCCAAAATTCTTGAAATTTGTTTTTTACTCTTATAGTTAGTTAATTTATTGCATGCCAAATTTGAAGAGTCTAATAATCATACTTATGGAGATAGGGTTACTCTGAATCAAATATATAAATCCCGTTTATTCCGTATTCCGTGGGAATTCCAAAAAATCCTTTCTTAGCTCGTGTACACATCATAAAAAATTTCTGGGCTGTGTGTTGCTTCGTGTAGCACCTTGAATTGTACTAATTACGGATGCAGGAAGTTTCCTGATGACCACTCCTCCCGTCCCGCCGCGCCGCCCGCACTCACCTAGCTACCTATGACGACGATCGAGATGGCACAAAATACAAATTAAAAAATCTATTAGGATAACGCGGGTCTCGTTCCTTGCCTCAAAAGGAAAATAGATCCCTTAGGCCGGCTTGCGCGGACCTGGGTTAGCTACTTAACTCCGAGTTAACTGCTAACCAAGGGTTAATAAGTGTCAAAATGTATGAAACTGTCATTCTTAACCCAGGGTTACTGATTTAATTTTTTAACCCTGAACTGTGCAAGTGGCCCTTATAGGGAACGTGCAGTAACTATAGGCGGCAGCACTAATGCGACAGAAGCGACACTATGCGGACAGAAAAAGAAACTTATCAGATCTGTCATCGTGCTATCAAGAATGTAAACAAGAATCAAAATAATTTTATATCATGATTAAAATTACAAAATATGGGTTCAGATCAATTAATAATGATCGACTGCGTGACTAAAACGTATTAAAAGGTCAAAAGCACTTCGAGGCCGGCCACGTGTTAGATGTTGAAGAGAAAACAGATGAGAAAAATGAGACAGTGATCATTGGTAAAATTGTCGCACAGACAAAAATTTCCATTGTTTACGACGTGAAAATAACGGCAAAATATTTTCTGAATGACGTTTTCATTTATTAAATGTATTATGTTTTTCAAAGTATACGTTTTATTCATTCTATTTATGTATTGTTCATTTGTATATATTTTTGTGGATTGTTTTCTTCACCAGGGAAAATTGTAGGAATATATTTTATAATGGATTTCTAGGATTTTCTGATTTTTTTGTTGCCAATTTAGTGAGCACTTCATATTGTTGTATTTTTAGATGGAAGCCAATCATTCCAATGTTTGCTGTAAACAGATTTAAAGGTTATGTTTACATAAAAAGATCGTATTAACTACAAACTAAAAACTTAGTTATTTTCACTAATAATATCATTGGTAATGTTAAAATGCTTTTAAATCTCATACTTACGTATGTTTCTTTATTACGTTTATCCACTTTTGCCGTTTTTCACGTAACCATGGCATGTGAGTATACTATTCCTTGGAAAGTAGTAAAATTTTACCCTATTTGATTTACTATGTTTTTTATTTGATTACTTATTCTGAAGTTTGAGTTGAAAATATTTAAGAACTTAAATTTATAACTTTCTTGTGTTTACCTATTATATAGTTTATTGTAATTTGTTGCACAGTTCTAGAGGATCGGGTCTCCTGTCACAGGTATCTCGCATACCTACTAGGAGGTCCCTAACCTACTGATTTGTATTTCTATGAGCAATAAATATATTTTCATTTTCATCTTAATTTTTTTTTTTGATGTGTTAGTACATCCAGTAATGCAACAATACATTATGATTAGCTACATTATATTTATTTTCACTCATAAAAATATGTTTATTTACTCTTATTGTAAATGTCAAATATTGACTGACATGGTAAAACATTCAAATTGATGGCACCAGTTGGCAGCACCGTCGATGTGCACGTTCCCTATAGGATCACGTGTGGCGTGGCTGTCTGTTATAGTCCGTCTGCTATGGCCGATTTGCTCCAAAACTACTGGACCGATTGAATTGCAATTTGGCACACATACTTTCAAGAATTGTCATGACCACAATATTCAATTTCAAAATCGATGCCATTTTCGTAATTAACGTTCCAAAAACCATAAAACGACACCCATATTGACATTTATAGACATTTTAACCCCATCGCACCCCAACAGGGGAGATGGTATTACACGTATTACGTGGTGGACCACGTTGGATTTTAAAATCGTTGTTGTTTTCGTTATCAGCGACCCGATAAACCATACACAATTACTCATCTTGATTTTCGGACTTTGTCACCAGGTCACCACATTTCCCCTTTTTAGGGGTTGAAATCTCAAAAATACCTGTAACAGGTATTTACTCATTTATCGTTAGGAGTAGTCCTGTAAGTTTCGAATAAAATAGTTTCCCCTTACAAACTTTGGACCCACATTTCACCCCATTAGCGAGTTAATTTTAAAAAATCCTTCCTTAGTGCATGCACCCTTAAACCTGCGTAACCCCTAAACGTGCCAAATTTGGAGTCTCTAGAACCAGCGGTTTGGGCTGTGCGTTGATATGTCAGTCAGTCAGTCAGTTTCTTCTTTTATATATTTAGGATGTTAAGTAGGATAGAATAGGATTAGTGGACAAAATTAAACAGATGTTGTCACAGAACTGGCATCAACCCGATAACTTTTAAATCAGCACTTACTTAGGCAAAACAGGAGAATGGTTTGACACATGTGTAGATTAGCATAATAAAAACAGTAATTTATTTTTTTATTTAGTTGCCTGGTTACTTTTTACTATTATTATAAAGTTAGGTATTTGCAGGTGTTTAACATTTGCTTTTCCTATTTAATTTGAAGGAAATGTTACCTTATCTCATTAATTACATCTATGGACTTCAGATAATAGTGCAATGCACTTGCTATACTCAAAACAGATTATATCACTGTAATGTATTGTGAAAAATAAGTAACGTAAGCGACAGATAAACATCAAAGCGAATTAAAAATCCAATAGGTATTTGTTTATTTCTGATCATGCTGCCTAAATATCAAAATATCTACGTGAAATTTAACCTAAATCTTATATTGACTAAGAAGCAAGGCCTACCTTGCAATATGACTATACAGCATTTGAACTACACTTACAGCCTTGGACAAAAGTATTGAGCACCCTATAAAAAATATAAATTTGCAAAATGGCACGTTATAAACACTGCTTTCATACAAAATTTAAATTCATCATCGTTATGCAACCTTGACGTTTTGCTACCTAGACATTTTAAATCTAAAACTTTGTACTATCTAGACAAAATACATAATGTCATTATACAACCAAGGCCTAATCTTCTAATATATAAAATTCTCGTGTCACGGTGTTTGTTACCAAACTCCTCCGAAACGGCTTGACCGATTTTAATGAAACTTTTTTTTTGTATTCGGTAGGTCTGAAAATAGGTCGTAGGCTATAAAATTTATATGGCAAAACAACGTTTGCTGGGTCAGCTAGTAAAATATAACCACAAATCTATCTAGTCATTGTACAACTACGGCATTCTGCAATAATTGTCAAACAGGTTTTAGGCTCACATAAACTAAACCAAATGCAGGGTGACAATGATTTTAATCAAAAAATGATTTTCCAAATAAACATTATTTAAAAAATAGGTATGCGTTTTGTTTCACGTAATTACGGCTTAAACGTGACCACCACCAACCGAATACTGTTTATTATTCACGTCAATATTATGATATTTAAAAACTGGCCAAGAGCGTGTCGGACACGCCCAAGATAGGGTTCCGTAGCAGGTACGAAAAAATATTTGCATACTTTATTAATGTGGTTATTTTGGTCCCAACTCCCACCGCGCGCAGAATTTCAACGTCGGCGGTACAGCGCCATCTGTCGGCGAATTGGGTAACTAGTCTACTAGAACTAGTATGTATGTTGATGGTTTTTCAGATGTACCTAATTCTTTATTATATGAACCGATTTCAATTTTATTTTTTATTTGTAAGAAGATACTGTTAGCGTGATCTTATAGGTACTTAAAGAAAAAAAAATTCTTGCAATGGCGGTTAAATTACAATCTTAATTTAGAAATATTTTTTTACAAAAACTTAAAAACTGCTCAACTGATGAAGTTGAAAATAATTTTCCTAGAAAGTTTTTATTAAGTTACACTTACGTGATTTTTTTCATATTTTTTAGACTTGCTGTTCAAAAGTTAGAGGGGGACACATTATTTTGAACTTTCGGAGTGAATATCTCCGAAAATATTCACTTTATCAAAAAGTGGTTTTAGCAAACCCCTGTTTGTTTTCAGACAGACGGGCAGACATGGCGAAACTATAAGGGTTCCTAGTTGACTACGGAACCCTAAAAAGTGCATATCGATGGCATAAAGCGGAAACGTAGTAACCGCCAAAATGCAAACTTTACACCAGAGCCAAAAATCTTTTCGATTTCAAGAAAAAAAAATCATTCTTTTTTCATTTATGAATGAAAATACTTGAAATTTGGATCAAATCCATAACTTATAGATGTCTTGCACCTTACATATTGAATATTTAACAGAAGTGAATAGTTTTCGATTTAGTAGCGCTCACAACAATGACATTTTTTTTTCGCCACGCGGAAACGCTGTACATGAAAAAGGTAAATGTACTAAAACGGTAAGACGAGTACAAATAAATGATGTAACCAGTTGCATATTTATTTCAAAGATTCAATAATTTTGACGTAAATGCCATTAAATTCGTTAAAATGTGGTAAGTGTCCACCGCCAAAAAGAAACAGTAAATTTAAAATGAGTTAAGTATCAAACAGCTTTTATTACCTCATTTGTAGGGTTCCGTAGTCAACTAGGAACCCTTATAGTTTCGCCATGTCTGTCTGTCTGTCTGTCCGTCCGCGGCTAAGCTCAGAGACTGTTAGAACTAGAAAGCTGTAATTTGGCATGAATATATATATCAGTTACGTCGACTTTTATTAGGGTACCTCTCATAGACGTAAAGTGGGGGTGATTTTTTTTTTCTCGACTAACCATATAGTGTGGGGTATCATTGAATAGGTATTTGAAAATAAATAGGGGTTTGCTAAAACCATTTTGTGATAAAGTGAATATTTTCGGAGATGTTCACTCCGAAAGTTCAAAATAATGTGCCCCCCCCCCCCCCTCTAATTTTTGAACAGCAAGTCTAAATAATATGAAAAAAATCACGCAAGTTAAACTTAATAAAAACTTTCTAGGAAAATTATTTTCAACCTAAATCAGTTGAGCAGTTTTTAAGTTTTTGTAAAAAAAAATCTAAACTAAGATTGTAATTACCTTATAGTATTCGCACTTTATACCTACAATGTGTTATCCTATTTCAAGCGACCTTTATGTCTTTTTTCGCTTCCTGTCGTACATCTTAAAAATTAGTTGAAATGCTTCACCTTCATTTTTGTAGGTCCCTGCAACGTTTCGAAAGCATAAGAACACAATTTCACTTGATTTCCACTAGGAACGTATCTTCACGTTACAAACACTTTAAAAATCATTGTTGATGGGTTTTACCATTCTCGGTCTTTTCTATGTTTCACAGCTTCTCTACAAATTCGGGCTTCGTGAGCGCTGGCGCGCATTACTTCTTCCTGTAAACGTTATATCATATTTTTTAACCTCCAACACAAAAATAGGGGTGTTATTAGTTTGACCACTATGTGTGTGTGTGTGTGTGTGTGTGTGTGTGTCTGTCTGTCTGTGGCATCATAGCTCTTAAACTGGTGAACCGATTCGGATGTAGTGTTATATTTAGAAGCAGGTTTTTTGGCGATGGTTCTTAGACATGTTTCATCAAAATTGGTTTAGCCGTTTCAAAGATAGCAGCACTTTTGTTAGCTGCAAAAGGGGTCTTAGACGCAGAATGGGCATTTACTTTATCTATACATTGTCAAAATAGGTATGTGTGACCAATTGTGTCGGGGGTTTTTAATATTTTTAATTTATATAGATTTTAACATAATTTGCTTGGTTTCATTGTTGTTGTGTTGAAAGTAAAATTTGACATGTTTTGACAGTGACAGCCATGTTCTATCTGAGCCCAATTGCATAACAAAATACAAGCAAATAGGTAGTATTAGTAAATTTCAATACAAAATAGCTAATACTATTAGCTTGTAACTTGTTATGCAATTGAGCCCTGATTGCCATGACAATTTATTTTCGAATTCGTTACCGGCCTTGAAGTTTTTAGAACAAAACTTCCTCTAAAATACTCAATTCTTCTAGGCCACGAACACAAATTTGCTCATAATTCAAAATTTTAAGGGTTCTTATTTCTGAATCGTCATCGAGCGCACAGCTCCGTCAAAAAAGTATAAAAGGCGGAGCAACAGCTCATAATAAGTATTCAATTTCGCTTCAGATTTCCAACAGAAAACAGCACCTAAAGGTCCACCTTATTCCGGAGCCGACTGCTCCGCGATCCTGCAAGCCTCGTGCAAAACTTTATTCATAGTCTAAAAGTTTGCAAGATCTTCACGCGTAGTTTTCTTAATACAAGTCAAAGTCTTCACGCGTTACCTACAATCTTCACGCGTCATCTCCAAGATCCTCACGCGTCGCCGTGCCTCCCTAACGTTGCACGTGCCTCCACCTAGCGTTATACGCGCCTTTACCTAGCGCAGACTGTGCCTCCACCAAGCGCTAACCGCACTTTCACCAAGTACTGACTGCGCCTTCACCGAGTGCTGTTATCGCCTTCACCGAGTGCTGTCGTCGCCTTCACCGAGCGCCGACCCGCGACCGTGCCTTCACCGAGCGCTGTAAGCGCTTTCACCGAGCGTTGTTAACGCTTTTACTGAGCGTTGATCGCGCCTTCACCGAAGCCTCCCTCAACGCCGCCGGGTCTCCACTATCAGACTATTACCTACACACACACACATACCCGTCCATCCACTACAATACTACAATACACCACTCCACATCCATCATATTTTATTGCAAATATTTTCTTTTTTTCTCGTATTATATATTTTTTTCATTTAAGTATTTAGGTTAGGATTCTTTTTTAAATTAAATTTTTGGTATTGGTTATTTTTTAATTTAACTGTCGCTTCATGACAACCTACACTACCAGGCATAACTATAAATTAAAAAATTTAAAAACCCCCAACGCAATTATGTCACTCGTATGACGTTTGAACATTAAGTCAGTGTCCATTATGCGTCTAAGATCCCTTTCGCAGCTAACAAAAGAGCTGATAACTTTGATACGGCTGATCCGATTTTAATGAAACGTATCTAAGAACCATCGCCAAAAAACCTGCTTTCTATTTAAAAAAACGGCATCCAAATCGGTGCACCCGTTTAAGAGCTATGATGCCACTAGACAGACACACAGACAGACAGACAGTCACACACACATGGCGGTCAAACTTATAACACCCCTCTTTTTGTGTCGGGGGTTAAAAATGCGACACTTGCAGAAAGGGTGTTATTTGTCATTCTTCCCGCTATGATTTACTCGTCGAGAATGAAATGTACTAGTCGTTAGAGCGGAAATTCTCTATACCTCGTAGATTTTCGAAGGACCTACTAGATAGGGTGTCTTGCGACGGAGTACTACGTACCTCTTCTTGATTATCTTCGTTGATAGGTTTCATCCATAATTGCAAATTTAGTTTGTTTGTTAACAGCTGTGCTGTTGGGAGTGAATTTTTAACAGCCGATAGGTACCAGAAGTAAGTAGTTTGAATTACTGTAACTTCCTCGACCAAAGTGTGGGTTTTCGATGGATCAAATTTCTTAAGTAAAACGGTTCCCAGGACGAGCCAGGACGGGATCGATTCACCGCCTAGTGTCATCCAAGGGACATTTATTAGCTTCTTACGTGGGTTACAAGCATAGGCACAGAAGTCCATGTCATAATGATATGATGTGATTGCAAGCAGAGAGAGAGAGAGAGAGAGAGTTTCAAACTTATTCCCAATTCTCATTGCGTTGGTTCTTAGACATCAGAGACAGCTGTGTAATGCGCCACAGAATGCCATTAAGTTCTTGCATTCGCCCATTGACCTGGGGATGGTATGGAATCGTGTGAGAAGTAGTTTAAATTTTTGAGATATGTTTGAAATTGCTTGGGACTTGAAAAAAGGATGCTCTATCATTGTGTAAACATAAAGGCTGGCTGTATATTATAAAAGAAGTTCTCTTAAACGTTCAATTCTAACCGCACATGATAACTACCTAATGACATTCAAGGAAACCGACATTCGATATGACAGTCCCATCAATATAATAAGGGGAAAGGAAAACGAAGAAAAGTAGGCACGCTTTATAGCCTAGCATCCGCGTATACAACGACCTACACCGATTTGGTTAATGGATGAAAAGTATTTTATATTAAATTAAATATTTTAACAAATATATTGCAAGTGGGTTAACTAAAAAATTTCAGTCTAGAATATGATTCATTAATTTTTTTTTAAACATTTTACCGTTTCGGTTCATACACAAATGACGTACCAATCAAAAGTATAAAGCCTAAAGATAGAATATGCAAGCGTTAGGTTGACTAACCAGACCAGTGCATATATCGATTTACCTGTGTTTACCTGTTAAAGTTCAAAAGTTCCGTTTCGTTCCGGTCAAAAGTAGTCAACCTAACCTAACCTAACGTTTGCATATTCTATAGGCTTCATACTTTTCATTGGTAGGTATTGCATTTGTCTATTAACCGAAACGTTGAACTGTAAAAAAAAATTATACTGGACCGAAATTTTTTAGTCAACCCACTTGCAATATATTTATTAACATAATTAATTTAATATAAAATAATTTTCACCATTAACCAGATCGGTGAAGGTCTTTGTATACGCGGATCCTAGGCTATTACTTGCATAAGAGGAACTGATCTCCCCACTCCAAAAACTCAAAAATAAATTCTCTCCACGATACCTTTATTTATAGGTAGCGAAAAAATACGGCGGCGCAGCGAGTAAAGAAACAGAAAATTAAAGGTGACCTAGCAAAGGATGGTCAGACGTAGTCTTTTGGAATTTATTTATAAAATATAATTGTAAATTAACCTGTTTTTTCTTTTCTTTTCTGAACTTATTTAGGCTACAGCTTTAGCTAGTTGATCGCAGTTTAGAAATCGATTTACGGCTGCCTGTTTTTCTCAAGTAATCTATCTTAGTAAGTAGTCTATTTTAGATGACCAGATGGCCTAATGGTTAGAAAACCTGACTACGAAGCTTGAGGTCACGGGATCGATTCCCGTATCGGGGCAGATATTTGTATGAAAAATACGAATGTTTGCTCTCGGGTCTTGGGTGTTTAATATGTATTTACGTATGTATCTATCTAAATAAGTATGTTTATCCGTTGCCTACTTAGTACCCATAACACAAGTTTTGCTCAGCTTACTTTGGGACTACGTCAATTGGTGTGAATTGTCCCGTGATATTTATTTATTTATCTTATTTGTTTTTGCTTAACTGAATCAATTGCAACATTTAAGTAGGCACAAAACTAAATAAAACATTTTTTTATATACAAGCATTTATTTATAATTAAACACAAATCTGGCAAACATTCAATAATGCAATCATAGCACTATAATATTTTATATAATTTATTAGAAACATGTTTACTATTAGAATTTGAAAAGATAACTCGAATGAAAAATATTTTCTTTGCAATGCTTGTAGGCCATAATAACGTCTCGTGCTTTTATAAATTAACTACAGTTTTAGGCCATTTGCAATACATTGACGCCTTGATTTATTTTTATACAGCTAAGCAATTGTTATGGAAAATATCAGTGGAGTGTCAAATTTTTGCACAATTACTTTGAAAATATGACAATCGGATGGATAGCGGCGGCGGCGGAGGAGCGCAGCGTGCCGCGCCGCGCTCCCGCACCGCGCGCCGCCACGGACCACGTCTCATTGACATTATCCGAAACTTCCATTCTCTTTGTGTGGATTGACAGACAAAAATATATAAATTAATACCGATCAATAATTAACTTGTACAAATTTATTTTATTGTCAATATTTTCTGTAAAAACTAAGTAATCATATTTAATAATAATGTATATTCAATCTGTGTGTTAAAGTTTTGGGATTTATTTCAGAACTTTGGTTTATAGTTATTAGAATAATACTTGACACACCCTTAGAGCACATATTAACTAGTTGAATGATGCGAACTGTGGATGCAAAGTATTGAGCTGACGGATACAGAGTGCTGACGCGAACGTCGTTCACCGCCTCCGTCACACATAACGATTGTGCGGAGGTGCACCCAATATTTTTATATTGACGGAAAATATTAGTTCATGTTTATAGTTGTCTGTACTCAACGTCAGTTTCTTGCAATGAGAACTCTATAATCTCATTTCTCAGTTTTGGCACCACGCGATATTCGTTGGCCTTTTCAATATCACATATAAGAAAAGAAAATTGTGCATTTATAATAAGAAGAAACGCATTACTACATCTACTAGTAATACCTAACTATAGTGTTATATCAATATATATAAAAGTGAACAAGAGGCACTCTATAGGTTTACATACGCAGGTTAAAATAAGCGTAGTTCGTGAACATCAAACGTGAAGTAGACTTGAATACTGGACACTATTTTACATTACTAACACCAGCGAAAAAAGATTACACCATCTTTATAAATACTGAATAGATTTGTATTCGCGCCACCTAGTTACAAACCAAAATGAAATAATCCGAAGTAGACCTACACAAAATTACATTAAAGTTTAACTATATTATCTCATATGGTATCGTCTTCCACAACATTGTAATTATTCTTTAAGTTGAAAAACATAGGCGTTTGTGCGCCTCCCGCCAGTTCCTCAAGTGGCCCTCTACGCTGCGGCCCCGAGGCCCGAAGCCGCCCGCGCTCTCTGGCCCTCCGGCTCGCAGCGGCGCCGGCGCAGCGCGCGCTTTACGAGCCTCGACACCGTATTTATACATACATAACTACATGCACAAATTATGCATTGAGTTTGAGGAACTGTAACCTGGCCAAATAAATACAAAAAATCTACTAGCCGAACAACAACAAGTTCCTAGAGTAAAGATTAACATCCATACCTTATTTACATTAAAGAATTGTAATTTTAATCAAAATCTATACTGCCGTTTTTGCAATATTTCATTCATTAGAATTAAGATTGTCCATATTGCACTAGTAAATTTTATCTTAAATCCTGAACGAATTGTAAAGATTCCCCTAATAAAATGTTTATTTACCAATATTCGAAAGCTGAACTGCTGGGTACTACAATCCCTACACTAAACGTATCAACGTAGATACTTATTAGTATGTTCTAACACATCCAATACTCTATGCACTGTACACCTGACGCGTCGCCGTCGTTTGCTTTGCTTGTTACAGGTAACCACACTAAACCTCGATGTATCCGTATTTCATTGATAACGGTGGAACTCCGCATCTTACAAACAACGTTTTTAAATTTATGTACTATAATATATTTATAATCTTCTTCTAAATTTATTCATTTGATTCCGTGTATTATAAATCCAACAGATTTAACTTTACAGGCATAATTTACTTATTTTGCTTCAGTGTTCATTTACATTCATCGAACCATACAAGACGTACAACTTTCTAATATTGGTCCGCTACAGAGTTGTGAAATGATCTAGCTTATACTTATCTTATATACTAACCTATGTAGAACTTAAAAATATTACTATGCCTTGCGTGATATGTATTGCAATTATAGAGGCGCATTAAAGCTGAAAACTTTATTTTTCATTTCTTCTAAATGTTTCTAAACATCGCAGAACACCTATGCCTCCACTGATACATATAATCTGAATTTATACAACACGAAATCATATCACTCTACATTTAAGTCGACTCTGACTAATAGAAACAAACATTTTTACATGGTACCGAGATATTTTTATTTGTCTATAGCCCACAGTATTATGAAATGTACGTGACTCTACATTGAGAGGATATGTAAAGACTTACAACTATGACCAAATTACGACTAGATACGTACGTAACTCTATAATTAATTATTAACAAGTGATATGTTGATGGAGACATCACTCCTCTTATAATAATTTATAATATTAATCCATAAATAGTATTTTTACGTGACTACTGACATATTTTATCATTACAAAATACATAATAGCCAAAGTAACTAACAAACTATTTAATGGACAGCGCAATCCAACATCTCAGATGGCTTAGAACTAAAGTTTGCTTGATATTTCAGAGTAAAACACATCACATTACAAAAATAATTTTCTCAGAAAACATTTAGTGTTGAAGGTGTCGGCCCTACTATCGCCACAACGCAGCACCGACGGTAACCTTTCTAACTTATGTTATGAACAATGTTGGGCAGTATTTTTGATAACCTGTCCAATTCACCAAGTAAGTGCATTAAATCTAAATTTAATATATTAAAAGAAAAGTCCTGACTGGCCGACTGACTAATCAACGCCCAACGCAATCCTTGGGTCTAGAAAGCTGAAATTTGACATAGAAGTTTCCCTTATGACGCAGATAAAGAATAAGGTTGGATCGTGCGAAATTCACACGGGATAGAAAATTTTGCAACGGGCGAAGATGCGTGTATCACCTAGTTCATGATAAACCTTAGTTCTTTTTACGCTATTTTTTCCACATTATAGTAATTACGTAAAATGATGAATTTTCGGAATAGAAAGAGCTCTAGAACGTTGCTTTTAGAGTTTAGGGATAATAATTAAATAATTTTTAATCTATGTAACTCAGTAAATATAAACGAGGAACAGGTACTAGTTAAGTTACTTGATTTAACACTTATCATAGGTTCTCCGATTGCCGTGAAAGCTCCAAACGCACAGCCAGGGGAGGCGTGGCGGTGCGGTGGCGGTGACGATTGTAATATTCTAACTTGTATGAACGAGTTCGCAGTACGGTACCGCACAACCGTTCATACAAGTTAGAATATTACAATCGTCGAAATTAGCCCTCAGGCGGAACTAGGCATCTTTTCGGGATGAACGGACGCAGAATGTGGTTGAACTGGCAGCTGCGAATTGCGACTGCCTTAAAGGGAACCCTAGCTGTTTTGATTTATGATACATAGACGTTAAACATTATGCTTTAACAGTGACCTTCCATATGTTTCTTTACTAAATACAATTAATTCTGTCCCAAGGCGCAATTGTCGACTCAGATAACAGAAAATGAAGCAAACAGCCATAACTTATAGAAGTAATAAGTTGGCGTGGCAGTGTACTTACTGGTCGAAGCATCCATAGACCTCACGACCGATGTAAGGTTAGTTAGCTTGCATACTTAACATATAAATATTAATCGCAGGTATTTGTTGACCAACATTATGTTAAATTAAGTCCTACAGAAAAATATAAATGTATCTAGGCACTCTATGTATCAATCCGAGTATGCCGCTTGCTAAAGCTCCGAAGCTGGTACTTTTCCTATCAAATAAAATTTAAATTATACATACATAGAAGTATTTAAGATAAAACTAAATGTGTGTGTGTGTGCGTGTGTGTGTTTGTGTGAGTGTGTGTGTGTGTGTGTGTGTGTGTGTGTGTGTGTGTGTGTGTGTGTGTGTGTGTGTGTGTGTGTGTGTGTGTGTGTGTGTGTGTGTGTGTGTGTGTGTTTGTTTGTTCGTCGGTGTAATTACATAGAAAGATTATCAAATCGCACTTGCAGATATAGGTACATTATCACATAGTATTAATCGCACAATCGCAACAAGCAACGTTTAAATTTCGACAATCGCACTACACGCAACTATTCCATTAATTTCATGGCGCTCGAACATTTTTTTCAGTCGTAACTCACAGCATTAGTAGTGATTTTTTTTTTTTGCATTTCAACTATTCTCATTTTCGTCGCTTTATTATTGATGAAGTAAAACTCTGGCAGCCAGGTTGATTTAGGAATGTTTCCTATCTATGTCATCAAAAAAAATAAAGATAATATATAGATTGAAAATTCTAAAGAATCGTTATTATTATTACCCAATCAACGATAAGCATTGCTTGCAGTTAAAAACATAATTTACTGAATACTTTTTATAGTTCAACAATTTTTTTCATTTTGGCTTTAAAATAATAACTGAAAAAAAAACCCTTTAGAATCTTAAAAATAAATTTGCCCAACACTGTCTTTAATAACGTTTTATGAACTGCGTAGTCAATAAACAAACGAAAGCAAACATAGCATTCAATGTGAACGTGATGGCTCTAGACAATCATCACAAACGTCAATTTAAAATATCTAAATAATATCGTTTGTGAAAATCCAGCAACTGCGACGACACTGAGGCCGAGCACGCTGTGAGATAGCCGGGGAGTCGACGCACTGCCTGTACAATTTCGTGGCGGCTCCGGTTTTTCTGCAATCGGAAAAAGATAACAATATCGACATGTATACGTATGTGAGCCCTCATTAAAAATTATCAAAAGACTCATTAATCTTAAGAAGTTTAAACATCAAAAATCAATCACATATCTTTTCCAGTTTTTATTAATCTAATTGCCGCATACATATATATGAAAGACCATCATCACCTTGACAATTAGAATGGCTTGACCGATTTGACTATGACTGATTGCCTTCAGTTATAATCAAAGTAGCCTGATTATGTAAAAAATAAAAACTTACTTATTAAATACTTTTAATTGAGGCTTTGCTCACTGGAGTGTTGGCCAATAGTTTCCTCAGCGAATCAGCATTGCCATACAACGTTTTTTATACTTTTTTCATACGTGTAATTAATAAATAAACTTTTAATAATTATTTCGTACTTTGAGTCTTATTTTGCTTGATGTTTCTAGCGTGATATTTTTGAAATGTATTGCTTTATGTGGAAGAGCTTGGAGTGAGCCCCTTTAAACATACATCTTTCAACCCCTTTGAATGTAAAAAAGTTCTCAAAAAATTCTACCTAGAGAGTGACAATAAAGTACCTACCTAGTGGTACTTTAGTTTAGTTAATTAAAACTTGTACTGTACCGCTTTAACTCGCCTACTATTACATAAACCTCGAGTGGGTTTTCCAATAGTGGCATAATAATTTCAACCTTATTTATATGTGCTCTTGATTATATTAAATAAAAATAAAAAAGGAGCCTTAGTAGTATTTTATGTGTAGTTACGTACGGTAACTTATTGGATGTAGTTTATTTCAATAAATAATGTACGTACTTGTAGCCGATATCAATTGGGGAAGGTACTTTTGCCAGAAAGCACACTGTTTAACGCGGAGACCATGACCCACAGCGCTGGAGTTGACAGCTAGCGACAAATACTCTCTGCCTAGTGCGGTGTGGATCGGCCAGTGCACTTTAGTCATTTCACCATTCGGACTCAGGCTTGGATTTCTGAAATGCAACAAAGTGAAGATTTGCAGGTTTCTGTATTTAAAGTCGAGTGTATGTACGTACATGTAGAGTACAGCCAAGTGTTCATTTGTACATGCCTTCATCTGAGTTGCATACTGTGCATGTTAAGATATTTGTAAACGATCGTCAGTATTCGACAAGAAAACAAATCATATTTGTAAACTTCTAAAAGGATTCAAATTTCTATCTATTATAATTTATTGAATCAGATGTTACTTTGCGGAGGTCCATAATAATGAAGTGAAAAAATTAGGTCGCGGGTGGGCAAAGTAATTGGTTCAGTTCATTTCTATCTTATGTACCTACGTCATAAAAAGATAATGAACAGAATAGCATGAGCAATTCCTTACGCTTCGCTAATTGAAGGTAAACTGTTTAAAGTAAAACTATTACACATACCCAGTTTTAGCAAAGTTGGCCCAATATCTCATCATACGTTTGCTGAATTCCACCTCTTCGGGAGAATAATTTTTTCCAGGATTTAAAGGTTCCCCAAACACATAATTTATTTCATCAGCATGCATAACTCCCGTCCACGATGGCCATGGATTGTTCTTACTGCGATGCTTATAATAATATGTGTACACATTATTGCCAGTTTCTGCGTAACGATGAGCTAATTCGTTCACACCACATGTGAAATGATAATCACCCACCATTTTGTCCAACGCATTGCGATTTTTTATGGGATCATCAGGGTTCAACCAGTCAGTGTACTCAAAGACTATTGCTTGTCGAGCGACATCGTTGACATAAGGGTTTAATTCCCTCACAGCCTGTAAATACTGCTCCCTAGAAATTCCAACATTTTCTTCCTTGGGGAATAATTCTGTTAAATAATACAAAATAAAGTAGTATCCTTCTTCAGTATTTGATCCCAATAAAAGGTTAGTTTTTTTGAAGTTTTGGTGAGCCAAAGACCGTATTGGCATTTCATCTAAAAATGATCCATCAATGATAGGAACAAAGGGAAATTCGCAAATACCTAATGTTCCCCATTCGTTATTTACTAATTCATCTGCATTTTTCTTCCGCAGGCATTCAATCATGGGTCCCATGTCTGTTCTTGAGTGGGGACAATGTACAGCTTCTGCCAAACGAATACCTCGTAAAATACTCTCCTCTCTTGAAATTATAGCCCACGGTGCAGTAGCTGTTCCAGATTGCATTATTGCTTGAGAGAATAAGTTTCTTGATAAGGGAGAGAGCAAATGTAGAGATACAGACACTGCTCCGGCCGATTCTCCAAATAATGTCACATTGTGAGGATTCCCACCGAAATAAGCTATATTGTCTTTAACCCATTGCAATGCCATAATTTGATCAAAAAGACCAGAATTTCCCGGTACATCTGCTGTATCAAAAAAGAGAAATCCCAGTGAAGCAACACGATATTGCATGGAAACATAGACAACTTTTTCTTCTGAAACGAGAATTTTAGGATCATACACATCTAACGTAGCAGTTCCAGAATAAAATCCACCACCAAAAACCCAAAGCATGACAGCTGCATTTTTCGGTCTTGGCCTTGGCGTGACTATATTTATATAAAGACAGTCCTCTTGCATATCTGTATTAGGATTCCACATCATAGCACCAGGAAAATCTCCAAATACGGTATCTATAATTTGAACGCATGAATGTGGCAGTGTCGTAGCGTTAAGAATTTCATCTCCCCAACTTTCAACCGGTCTCGGGTGTCGGAATCTCAGGTCACCAAGAGGTTTTTGTGCATAGGGAATACCAAACCATGCGTCAACTTTTTTTCCTGTTGCAGCTGTAAGGGTAATGCCCCTTACCCTACCCTTTCGTGTACGCACTACCAGCGGATCCTCTACTTCAGGTCCCATTTGAGGTTGATCGGCCATTAGAACTTCTTCACCTCGCTCATGATTGGAATAGTATTTTTCTTCACGTACGGAAGAATTTTCGTCATTTTCTAAATTAGCACGTTTGGAAGAGGTTTCATGTTCATCGATACGGGGTAAGATTGTGTCTAATTCAGGATTATAGCGTACAGCTTCGCCATGACCTCTGTACGGCTGGGGGGGCGCAGGCGCCGGAAAGTGCAGAGGGTGCTCTGGCGCATGATGCCGCGCGCGGTGCTCATGCGGGCTGGCCAACGCACGCGCAGCGAGCGCTGCTAGCGCTGCTAACACCACGCGCATACCGTCGTTACGCCAGCTCCAATCACCACCTGAAAATAAATAAATAAATTCCTTGAGTATAAATTCCATCGATAAACGAAGTCACAGTTAATGACAATAACAAATTGGAGAATAGTAGTATTGAAGAAATATTTATGTAATCTGCTACTAGTTAATTGTTACTACTTAGTTGTTGTTAAGTTACTAGCTACTACTACTCAGCTGCTAGTTGTTGTTAAGTTAATACTACTAAACTAGTTAATTGTTTGTATAAGTACTAGTACTATAATGCGTAAATATAGTTTTTCTTACAAAACTACTTTAGATAAATGGATTATCTTGTGTTGTTTGAAATAAATGAACTAAGTAGTATCAAATGTAGTGTATTATTCTCTGAGTTTTTCAGACTATGGTGCGAAATTACATTTTAAATTTACCATGAGCACGGTGAAGAAAAACTGAACACACCTGAGAAGCAATAGAATGGTGTGTGGAGTCCCCAACCGCACTGGGCCCGCGTGACAACTACGGCCCAAGCCCTCTCCTTCTGAGAGGAGGCCTGTGCTCAGCAGTGGGGCGTATACAGGCTGGGACGATGATGATGATTAGGTATATCATTTAATCTCAGGCTCCAAAAGCCTGTGCGGTAGGGCGAAAATGGATAAAATATTTCGACCAACTGGGTTTGTACTCGCAGACACTATCAAGAATTAAAGTTATTAGGTATTCCAATGAAATATAAATGCCACAGAAATGATACAAATCGTAATAACAAGAAAAATAGGTTGCCACCTCTCAATCTGTCGCAATCTTAGCACCCGGAAATATAAAAATTAGGGCAGGCTGAGAGTTGGCAATATTTTTTTTTCCAGTTGCCTAGATTCATCTCTTTTCTAGGCCACATAATTTCCTTTCCTAGCAAATGAAAGCAATTTTCAACCGACGAAAACAAAAGGAGGAGGTTCTCAAGTCGACGCGTATATTTTTAATTTATTGAATCAGGCGTTACTTTGCGGAGGTCCATATTGAACTCAAACAATTACTTTGCTCACCCGCGGCCTTACGATAGTTACGTTTATGTAAGAAAGGCGTGTTCATGCAGTTCCTCCACCTCCACACCGTACGAACACACACAAATAACACAAACCCAACCATCACCACCACCAAACTACACTGACGCGTTTCGAACTCAACCAGAGCTCATCTTCAGAGTAGGCACTACAACCGTACGCTATGCTAGCAAATGTTAAACCATAAGAATAAATAATAACAGAGTAGAAGGGAAACTCCCGCTCCGGCCGGACTCAAGGTCACGATATTAGAGTACTCTCTAAGCGCGAACTCAGTCAGAGTGTCACGGCCGGCGTCGCTGCACGCGCGTTTGTCTGTTTAGTTTAGGTACTGTTTGCGCGTTCGTTAACAAATTTAATAACAATGACGTCAAGATATTGTGGTGTATTTGGGTGTGTAAATAACGGAAAAACGATGCCACACTTAAGTTTTTTTAGTTTGCCCAAAGATGATGAGCGGTAAGTAATATTTTCTAAATATTATTTCGTTTTTGTAACTAATTAATCGAAAAGACATGAACAGTTCTTTTTGTGTAGCCAATTGTTTCACCCAATGGTAAAATTTAGTAAAGTAGGTACCTACTGTATTTTATTGCTTTTCGTCAAATCTTCAATAGCCCCGCCATCGGTCGTTGACCTTTTCTCGCTCGCCTCGCCTCGCGACGCGATCGCGTAGTGGCGCAAATTTAGTTATTTAACAGTAAGCAACCCTAGCAACACGCCTGGACGACGGGTATGTATTATAATACCGAAGTACGAAAGACCGAATGTTTTAAAACATCGAATGGGTCAAAAGACCGACACGATTTTTTTCTGAGACCGTTAACTTTTTAAGATTGTTATATAACAAACCTAACCTAACCTAATGGGTTCTGTATGATGCCGTTTTAATAAATTCTGAAAAGTTTACGGTTTCAGAAAAAAATCGTGTCGGTCTTTTGACCCATTCGATGTTTTAATACATTCGGTCTTTCGTACTTCGGTATTGTAATACATACCCCTGGACGACAGAGGGGTGTAACGATGTGAGGGGAGAAGTAGGTATATAAATGGCGGCGTTTTGGACGCGGTCAAAAGAGATTCCGTTCTACTCTGTTATTATTTATTCTTATGGTTAAACTAACAAACCAAAACAAATGTTTTAACTTGTCACTGTAACTTCTCAAGTACCCACTTTATTTTTCTCAAAGTACCCCACAAAAATTAACATTTATTGTCATATAAAACTACCTTGAATTTTTGTTTATACAGGGTGTATACGGGGGGTGGATCAAACGTAGACCAAAGGTAGGGGACCTAAGGAGCTACCGAATCGACCCCCATGTATGTTCAGCGATTTTCATTTGTTTCAGAATTATGAGTATATTAGTGAAAATTTCAGAAATGTCGGATTTCAGGTATAATTTCTTAGTGATAGCTAAACTATTCGACCTACGACCGTGAATTTTTTTTGGAAGTAGTGAGATAGCGGGTCTAACAAATAACACACATACAATTCCGCACATACAATCCGCACACAGATACAATTTATCGTCAACTCCCGTTCTTTATCCTGTAGGAAAATCCAAAAATCCTTTCTTACTGCATCAGTGGCGTAGCATGCCTTGGAGGGGCCCTGTATCAAAATTAGTTGGAGGGCTTTCCCGGGAAGCACGAGATTAAGTGACATTGTGGATAACATTTTACTAATTTTTGCTCACACACGACGTTAGGGGCCTCGCCTCTGTAGCCCGGGGGCCCCGTATCATTGATACGGTTGATACGGCGGTAGCTACGCCCATGTACTGCATTTCTATGATCTTAAAGTGAGAATCGCGAAAGTTTAAAACATTATTTATACTAATATTCTAAAGAGGAAAGATTTGATTGTTTGTTTGCATTGAATAGGCTCCGAAACTACTAGATCGATTTCAAAAATTCTTTTGCCGTTAGAAAGCTACATTATTACTGAGTGACATAGGCTAATAATACCTTTTCCTACGGGAAAATCAATTTATCGCGGGCGAAGCTGCGGACTGAAGGCTAGTATTGAATAAGTATATACCTAAATCCCGTTTTTCCTTAACCAGTGGAAATTTTCATTGAAATTAGTTGTTTACTGTTAGGTACCTACCTACTTGCTCTTGCTCTTTCTCTTGCCCCTGGCCTCATCTGCACTTTACATCAGGTGAGATAATCACGGGTCAGTTGTAGGCAAAACATTTTTTTTTGAAGTTTCTAGTAATTTTAATTTTAGGTTAGATATAAGTAGACCTAAATGATTAGCAAATGGATATTGTATCTTTGTATTCACTTTTTCTGTACGATGGATAGTGCTCATTATTTGGTGTATTTTTTTTCCTGTGCTAGGAGTCCCTGCGTTAACAGGGACCCCTAGCACAGGATCCAGTGTCAATGATTCATCTTGTAAGCATTTCTCGTACAATAAACTTTTATCTTCTTTATCTTTATCTTTAATCATAGTTGCGTAGATCCCGTAACTTATTTCTAACCCGGGGTAATTTCAACAAATCCGTCCTTATTCCTTCTCTACGTCTTATCGGCAACCTCTATGCAAAATTTCAACCTTCTGGGGCCAAGGGTATGGGTTCGGCGTTGAGGATCAGTCAATCAGTGAGCCAGTCAGGAGTGTTTATGTGTATAGATTTAGGTCACATCTCGATCAAAGAAAGAATAGTTTCAGAATTTTCGGGTCAGTTGTATGCAAATTTTTTTTTATGCTGCTTGTAATCATAGTTGCGTAATCTCGTAACTTATTTCTAACCCGGGGTCATCATTCATCATCATCATCATTTCAGCCAAAATACGTCCACTGCCTCCCCCAAGGCTCGCCAAACAGATCGGCCCCGCGCCGTCCGCATCCTATGCGTTCCTGCTACCTTCACCAGGTCGTCGCTCCATCTTGTTGGAGGCCTACCTACACTGCGTCTTCCGGTCCTCGGACGCCACTTTCGGCCCCATCGGCCGTCAGTTCTTCGGGCGATGTGCCCTGCCCACTGCCACTTAAGCTAGCGATTCTCCGAGCTATGTCCGCGACTTTAATTCTTGCGCGGATCTCATCATTTCTAATGCGATCCCGCAGAGAAACTCCAAGCAAAGCCCTCTCCATCACCCTCTGAGTGACTTTGAGCTTTCTTATAAGGCCCATCGTTAGCGGCCACGTCTCAGTGCCTCAAGTCATCACTGGCAACACACACTGGTCAAAGACTTTTGACTTAAGCCACTGCGGTATATTGGATGACAAGATATTGCGGAGCTTCCCGAACGCTGCCCAGCAGAGTCTTATTCGTCGATTAGCCTCTTTCTCGAAGTTGAACCTACCCAATTGGATTGTATGTCTCAGGTAGATATAGTCGTCAACAACTTCGAGCAAAGTCTCTCCGATTATGACAGGAGTTGATACAACATGGGCGTTCGACATGACATTCGTCTTGTCCATGTACAATTTAAGACCAACTCTCTCGGAGACCCTTTCGAGGTCAGCGAGCATCGCACTGAGGTCTTCCAAGGTCTCAGCCATAAGCACCAAGTCATCAGCAAATCGAAGGTGAGTGATGTATCCACCATTTACATTGATGCCACGCCCTTCCCAGTTCAGAGTCTTGAACGCATCCTCTAGTGCAGCGGTGAACAGTTTCGTAGAAATATCATCTCCATGTCTGACTCCCCGCTGCAATAGAATAGGCTTCGACATACGGTCCTGAAGCCGGACGGACATTGTGGCGTTATTTTATTATACAGACACTTCAACACTTCGATGTACTGGTAGTCCACTTGGCACCGTTGGAGAGACTGCAGTGCAGCCTAAGTTTCGATCGAATCGAAGGCTTTCTCGTAGTCCACAAATGCAGGGCAAAGGGGGCGGTTATACTCATCGGTTTTCTGTATAACCTGCCGCAACGCATGTATGTGGTCTACGGTGCTAAAGCCTTTTCGAAATCCGGCTTGTTCGGGAGGCTGGAAGTCGTCTAACCTGCGCGCGAGACATCATTGAATATTTGCTTCCTCGTGGACATAATAAAGTCTATCTTACTCCTCCTTACACCGTCAGGGCTCATCCAAGTCCATTTCCTGTGCTCTCGCTTCTTGAAGAAGGAGTTCATCATATAGGGTCCTTCCTTCTCCATGAAGTCGGCCAGTAGGTGGCCCCAGTGATTCCTACGCCCTACTCTAAATTGCTCCGTTCGCAGCTCTTCTCCATCCCGTTTGCCCAGTTTTGCGTTGAAGTCCCCCATAACAACCGTAAAGTGAGTTCCGGGGCTATGCATGGCTCTGGAGATATCCTCATACATAGTCTCCACCTCTTCGTCGGAGTGTGCCGAAGTCGGAGCGTAAATCTGTACGACCTCAGTACCTTAGACCTGTACCGTTTGGTCAATCTAAGTACAAGGTACGCTACCCTGGTCGATACACTCACGATCTTCACGACGTTGTTTACAAGGGACTTGTGGACGATAAACCCGACACAGCCCTGGGACTGTTGGTCGCCCTCCTGGAAATAGAGCATGTTACAAGAGTTCAGGATTATCGTGTCCTCCCCCGCTCTTCGGACTTCTGATAACCCTACTATCCCCCATCGTAACCTGCTCAAGTCTTACTTCAGTTCCATTATCATATCATCCGTCCGCAGCGTACGGCAGTTCTACGTTGCCAGGGCCAGGGATCGTTGGTAATGATAGCCGGATCGCTTCCAGGGATTCTTAGCACCCCTTGCCCCGCCGTTATCCAGGCAGACGTTTGTTTGCAGACGTACGAAGGGATAAACATACAGACGAACATAGCTAGTCTACAAGGGTCCCTTGTTAGGACTATGAAATCCTAGAAAAGTAGAGGTAGAGATAAATATTTTCCAATTAAACATATAATTTTTGGTGCCAAGTTTTCCAGCCGATTGTCGAAATGGAAATGGAACCGAAGTAAGCTTGCCAAATTGTTACAATAATACCATTCAAATGCCAAAAGTGGACAAACTCGAATCAGGTCGCTGGCTGGAACAGGGACGCTGGTTAGTGGTCAAACTGCGAATGATGCTTGCACATTGTGTGCAACACCTGTACAACACAAGACATCAAAACAAGGATAAGTTTTAACTGACGCCTGACTCATAAGTACCATGGTTTTGTAAGTTCAAGAGAATTTATTAATTTCGGGGATGTCGGAAACGGCTCGATTTCGTGGGGTTTTTCGGAGGCGAACGACCGATCTATCTTACTTTTCTATGGGAAAACTCGTGTTTGTATGTATGTGTGCATGCGTGCATACGATTAGGTACACGTGTGTTTGTGTGCGTCTGTGCGTGCGTTCTTGCGAGGGTGCGTGTGTCGTGTGTCCGCGTACGCGTATGTGTATGTGAAAAAGTCAGTCGCCCGCGTACTATGTAGGTATAAATTTAGGCAAAATACTCGTTTAAAATCTTTTAAGATACTTCTGAATCTCGTACGAGACGTACGAGTAGGTATTACCTTAGGTACTTTTTTTTATTAGCAACCGCGAAATTCTCATCTAAAATTACGAAGAACCTGAAATCGTAGGTCGTCACCTGTATACAAAGTTAGCTCAGTATAAAAAAAACAGTCGGACTCGCGTACCGGGGTTTCCGTGCAAACTTTTATGTAAATAGTTCGACAGTAATGATTAATCTTGTGTGAAGTTCCCAATCCGCACTGGACCCGCGTGGGAACTACGGCTCAAGCCCTCTCATTCTGAGAGGAGGCTTGTGCCCTGCAGTGGGACGTATATAGGCTGGGATGATGATGATGAATGATTAATCGCAAAAAAAATCGTTAACTTGTGCTTTAATCTATAAATATAAAAATGAATCGCTGAATGTGTTGCTAAGCGCATAACTTCCGATCGACTGCACCAAATTGGATAATTCTTTTTTTATTGCGTTTGTTATTGTCAGGAAAAGGTTCTCATGAAAGAAATTTAAAAAAAAAACAACGCGGCGAAGCCGCGGGCATCAGCTAGTGCCCTATAAATTTTGATTCCCTTGAGAGTGTCGAAATATAATTACTTACGTTTTTTGCAGCATAAACTGCCGTATCTTTTTTAACGTTGATTTAGAAGTTTGATTTTTCACAGCTTCGTTGGACTGTAGACTTGATTATATGGTTTTAATTTTAACTCGATACCTCACGCGTTCGTGAGATACAGGGTCTTGACAGACAGACAGAAGGACGGACGGACAACAAATGTGATCCTATAAGGGTTCGGTTTTTTCCTCTTGAGGTACAGAACCCTAAAAAACGTGCTTTGTCGGAGCTCCTCAAAGTAACAGTAGATCCTTTAAAGAATCGAGTGCTCATTAAAGGTAATCACGATCTACATCCCGTTACAAATATGTACGTCTTATGTATTAGAACGCTTTCAAATATTTACAACCGACTTCAAAAAAAGGAGGAGATTTTCAATTCGTTGGAATCTTTTTTATTTTTATGTATGTTTTACCCCGATTACTCGAAGACACCTGAACGATTTCGAAAATTCTTTTTTTAAGTAGGTAGTATACTTCCGAGGTGGTGCCATTGTCACCAAGTCAGGATCTGGTGATGGAATCCTTCGGAAAACGACGGCAACCCTTTAATTTTACAGGCACACCTTTGGCGATTTTGATATTTTTAGCACCAAATCAAGCATTTACATTCAGAAAGTGTTATTTGCTAAACTGGACCAGATGAAGATGATCGTAAATGGCTAACGGAACTCGTCAAAGCTTAGTAACGCTCGCGCGGCTACAAGTGATCTCGATTAATATACCTATGTAGGTTAGCGACTAAGATGAAGCTTTATGTTAATAATTATTTTAAACTGATCTGATGTTGAAACCAGACGGTATGCACCAGAACTCTGATATAAAACAATGTGACTAAGCCGTGATTGGGCTTAATGGAGTTATCACGATATGTACTCGTACAATTGCTCCCAGAAGGGACAATTTGTCAAAATCAAACTGATGATGAAGACCATAGATGGCCTACGTAGATGCAATACGTTTACTTTAATGGTTACATGGGAAATATTTTCAATTGGAAAAACTCTATCTTTGCCTAATGTACATGTAATTTTCCAACTTCTGTGCTCAACGCGTTCTCATACAAGATAATCGCAAGGAAGGCCTCCCGGTCATGTATCACCTAAGTACTTTATCCTACACACCTATTTTGTAAACAACACTAAAAGGCAAAAAAAACTAAAGTATATTTCCTGGATGCCCAAGTGATTTGAATAATCATCACTCGCCTCCCTTACTACAGCGCGATAATTTTGAAATTCAAAACTGCTGTGAGCGTCACGATAGGAACCGCAGTTCGCGTGCGCGAAGGTTACAACCCGGTGCAGATATGGCAGCCATTTGCATTTCAAAGGTAGACGTTGAATGGCAGCAATGCGACATTGGAGCTTCTGTAGCATTACTTTATCTGCATCAATAGAATATGGATTCTGATAAGGAAAAAGAAATATGCACACGGCGTATTTTTTTTTATGTGCAGAAGACGCGCAAGTTAAGCTAGCTATCAGCGTGAATGCGTTTCGAAAGAGATTCGGTGACATATTTTGTACCACGAGGGTTGCTTTGAAAGTTTCCGGAATAGAAAAAAAATAGATAAGTGTAAAGAGTAAAATATATTATAACTAATTTTTTTTTTAAATATTCTCCGGAAATACCTACCCGCTCGAACCAATTCCTGAATCAGTTATCTCCAAGGATGTAGTATGGGACGAAATGGCACCTTTTAAAACGTTTACTGCCCTTTCCGGCGATTGGAATCGTAGAACGCATAATTTTTTTTTAATTTTCGGGAAAACATTAAAATCGTTTTTGGTTTGTTTAGGACCGCGGAAACTCTACCAATTCGACTTTATAATGCTCCAATTTCTTCTTTGTTTGGCGATCGGTGTGTGGACAGGCGTCGTTGTGGTGAAGGATGATGCGTCGGTTCCAATTCTTTTCTGAGTTACTCAACGCGTAATGGCTTAGAAATGGTTACACATCAGCCTGCATCAACCATATTCTGCAATCCTTAAGGCAAATAGTCGCATCCTGACCGGACTTTGGACAAAAATCGGTGGTAATGAACAAACTTGGTCGGTTTCTGTTCATTTTCACACTCTCTAACTACTGACTGGCTTTTACATTGTGGTTCGTATATTATAGGTATAATATGTACGAGGGCGGGTTGATAAGTTTCCGAAATAGCACAGAAGTAATACAATATAATATGAATAAAACGTTTTATTTTTCGACATAGGTACCTTCTAAGACCACACACTTAGTTCAACGTTTCTCCAAGGCCATTATCCCATTTCGAAAGAATGATTCAGGAAGTCCCTCAAAATACCCATTTACAGCTTCTATGACTTCAGTGTTCGACGAATATTTTTGTCCACTGAGATCTGGGAACAGATGGAAGTCGCAAGAGGCCAAGTCTGGCGAATATGCGGGATGGGGTAGCAATTCAATGTGCAACTCCTTGATTTTGGCCATGCGACTTTTGGCCGTATGAACAGGAACGTTGTGTTAGTACAGTAAAATTTTCCTCTTAAGCGAGTGGGGACTTTTCATTTTCATTGCATCACTGAGTTTTTGGAACAGATCGGTCTAATATTGGGCGTTTTTCGATCTTCCTTTCTGGAGGTAATCTACAAAAAATCAGTCCTTTCGAATCCCAAAATACGGTTGCCATCACTTTACCGGCTGACAGAATTGTTTTCGCTTTCTTTGGAACCGGCTCACCCCGATTTGTCCACTGTTTAGATTGTTCTTTGGTCTCCGGCGTGTAGTGTGGATCCACGTCTCGTCAAACGTTATGTATCGACGCAAAAACTCGCTAGGATTACACCTGTACACAAAAAACAACATCATGGCGTTGTTGCTTTTGCTCGGCAATTAAAAGGCGCCACCCAACGAACACAAAGCTTGTTCATTTCCAAATGTTGGTGCAAAATGTTGAAAACACGTTCTTTTTAACCGACTTCAAAAAAAAAGGAGGAGGTTCTCAATTCGGTTGTATGTTCTTTTTTTTTTTAACGTGTGTTACCTCAGAACTCCGTCATTTAAGAACCGATTTGGAATATTTTTTCGTTGTTTGAAAGCATATGCCTCAAGATTGGTCCCGTTGTTACCAGAATCCAGTTCTGATGCTGGGATCCATGAGAAATTGAAGGAAATCTTCAAAAGTTCAAGGGGAATGTAAAGCGATTTTAGTATTTTCAGTGACAAATCGAGCATTTGCATTCAGAAAGTGTCATTTAGTAAACTGGGTGTGATGATGAAGACCGCAGATGGCCAACGGAACTCCTCAACGGGACTTGACTCGCTTCTCGCTTTCTGATTGAGTTGAAATTTTGCATGCATGTGTAAATCAGGTGACAGTGCAATATTATTGTGACATGAAGCTGATCTGATGATGGAGTTGGAAGTTGGCCATAGGAACTCTGTAAAAAAACGGCACAACCCCGTCGAGTTTAGGCTCGTTTGAATCGTCTTGACGAGTACTTTGATTCCAGATGATAAACAGGGTCTGATGATGGAGTTGGAAGGTGGCCAAAGGTACTCCATAATGTAACGGCACTACCCCATCGAGTACGGACTCGTTTGACTCGTCTCAACGAGTACTTTGGTCCTAGATGATAACCAGGGTCTGACAATGAAGTTGGATGGTGACCATAAGAACTCCGTAGTAAAATGACATAACCCCATCAAGTCTGGTCTCGTTTGATTCGTCTTGACGAGTACTTTGATAACCAGAGGCAAAAAGTACAGTCAGTAAAGGGTGTCAGTCCAGGCCATTAGAAACAACTAAAAAGCAAAAAATAAAAAAAAAAAAAAAAATAAAAAAAACCGCCTGCAAAAAACACCCAAAAAAAAACAATGAAACAAAAATTGAACCGACCACAATAAGCATGAAAATATTTTTCTACTAATCTGTTTGAAGTCGGTGCCTCAGCACGAGCCAGCAGGAGTGGTAGAAGCATTATAGATAGTACCTACTATGTAGATAAGTTAAATTACTAGGTTCACTCCTACTGGCTCGGAGCTGAGGCACCGACTTCAAACAGATTACCTAGTAGAAAAATATTTTCATGCTTATTGTGGTCGGTTCAATTTTTATTTTGTTGTTTTTTTTGGGTGTTTTTTGAAGGCGGTTTTATTTTTTATTTAATTTTTTTTATGAAATCTTTACCATCTCTGCTATTTCTAATAACTTGACACGGCGATCATCTAATACATTTTATTTTTATTTTATTGATCATTTTTGGAGTCCATATTTACAGCTCTGCCGACCGCGTCTGAATTTGGTAACCCAAGTGTGAACTGTGGTTAAAGATGGCGAAGAAGAATCCAATACGCGACCCAGTTTAGTTTTTATCTGAGTTGCGGTTTTGCCTTTCAAAACATAAAACTTAATCACAGCACGCATTATTACATTTTCACGAAAAAGAAAACCGCTTTTCTTTCGATAGCTATTATTATGTTATTATTATTTTTATGATAATAACTTAACATTGCCTCTGTGTTTACGTAAAAACATGGAGAATGAAATTATATTTATATATATTTACTTAGTGATGCAATAAAAAAGTTTTTTTTTAATCCTTTCGTTTCGGAAACTTATCAGCCAAGAAACTATGCAATTTTCTGGGATAAAAGGATTTTATATGTTAATAACTTTTTTTTATGGTAGGTATAGGGGGCAAACAAGCAAACGGATCGCCTGATGGTAAACGATTACCGTCGCCCATGGACACCTGCGACACCAGAAGAGTCACAAGTGCGTTGCCGGCCTTTTAGGTAGGAGTAGGTACACTCTTTTTTTGAAAGCTTGAAGGTAATAAATAATTAAATTTTGCCAACGACTGCTCAGCTTCCACAACAAATAATAAAAACTGTTAATTTCTCAGTAATTCGAAAGGGATTTCTTCTTAGAAATCTGCATGGAAAAACTCTTTTTTCTTGCCAGCATGGTTAATAGTAGGTACATACATTGTTCAACGAGGGTAAAGTTCACTGGAATTCGATACACGGTATTTAGTATCAACCCGTCGTTAGGATCAGTACGTTAAAACGTTGGCTGCGGCGCTGATTTTTACGTACATTCAGACCGTGCGTTACTTACGCGACACACAGCCCCGCCCGCACTGGCGGTAAGTCGCGTACCGTGCGGAAAAGACATGGTTTGGCAGCCAACGTGTTAACCCGCTGAGCCAAATGCTGTTATTTTGAGGTAGCGAAATTTATGTAGGTATTACTACAATAGTACATTACTGCAGCGGCCGCGAAATAGGGGATTGCCGGCCGAGTAGTTATAGATGGCCGAGTGTTAACGAGGCCATCTAGAGATACGAGGCCGGCAATCCCTGTTCGTGGCCAAGGCTTGTATAGAGTTTTTCTCAAACATGCATCATCATCATCATCGTCATCATCACCATCATCATCGTCATCGTCGTCGTTGTCGTCGTCACCGTCGTCATCATCATCATCATCATCATCATCATCATCGTCATCATCATCATCACCATCATCATCAACGTCGTCGTCGTTGTCATCATCATCATCATCACCATCATCATCATCAACGTCATCATCACCATCCATCCATCCATCCATCCGTCCGTCCGTCCGTCCGTCCGTCCCTCCCTCCGTCCGTCCGTCCCTCCCTCCCTCCCTCCATCCATCCATCCATCCATCCATCCATCCATCCGTCCACGTCGACCACGTCGACCTATAAACGTCATGGTGCTGTGTCACATAAAACAATAGACGATCACTTTGCTGGCCAAGGCCAGCAATGTTGTATGAAATTCCATTATTGACCTCTCGTCTAGGCGCACCTGCAACGTGACAGTTCGTGGCGTATTATAAGGAACATAACGTCAATATTTCATAGCATATTTGAGAAAATTATTATTATTAATTAGGTCGTACAGTAAGAAAATTAAAATGTCACATCACAGACTGACTCTGGTTTTTAACAGTTTTATTTAGCTTGACCGCGTATAATCTTCTTTGTTTGTTTGTTTCTTTCAAAACTTATAATAGCTTATTCAATAGGCTAGACGACTAAAAAAAACTGTTTAGTCCGTCAGTTAGATTATTAAAAAATATTGTACACGTATTTTTTCCTTTGTTTGACAAACAAAAAATGAGGAGGATACAGGGCTTAGAAGTTTCGAGTGACGTCACTATATGGTACAATTTTTACCTAAGGGTGACGTCACTAGCCCCCACTCCGGAAGTTTGATGATCTATATCTTTGTCGTTTTTTAATAATTTGATAAACCAAAAAATACGTGTCCCATATTTTCCCATAATCTAAATGACGGACTAATTAGAATGACCAATTTTTAACCCAGTCGTCATCCCTATTACATCATTTACATCTAGGGGAGAGTGGGGCACAGTGAAGCAGATTTTTTTCAAAGTGATTTTGTTGCACTAGTCAAAAAAACTCTTTTCAAAAAGCTTGTTTTTTTTTCTTAAAACATACGTTCAATATCCAAGTTTGAAAAACAAAGACAAAGATAGCACTTGGGAAGTTGGTAACAAAATTATTATACTTTTTTTATGAATGGTGCGTGATCTACTGTACCCTTGGATGGGTAAAACTAAATCAGGGATCAGGAGTACAATTTTGCTCGATTTCTTTTTTTGTTTGGAGTGTCTGTAGCAACTATACTCTTTTCATTACGCCTTGTGGTTTTACCAAATTTTCTTGGGCCTGCTTTTGGCGATTCACGAAACTTAAAGGGGCTGGACAAAGCTTTTAGCAGAACAAACTACTACTTAGACTAGCTAGAAGAAAGAGTGCTGAGGTACACTACAGACGAATCGAGCATATTTAGCCGAAGAAAATCCCTTTGCTTACCGTTATATGGGACATCAATATCGCTGGTTGGTTAATGTATGGGCGGCAATCCATGGTGATACACTTATAGGGCCTGTGATCCTACCAACTTTAAACAAACAGGGTTACTGGCCCTCTTGAAGAAATGTGACAAAAACTGACGATCGCCTTCGAAAATCTCCGCAAAAACAATGTTTGGGATCACATTTACTCTATCGGAGGTGCATCGGCATACGCGAACTCGTGCTGTCGCGGGTATTATACGACACGCACGGTGGAACCCTTGAACTTCGCATGTGTACAAAATTGGAAAATGACAGGAGTCATATTAAAATGTAAATATTATGTAGATATCTATTAGGGTTGTCATCATCATTAACAATAATATTTTAATGCCTTTATTTTTTTATTTTAATAGGACTTTCTGATCATCACAAATCGATTGTACATCGTTTAGATTACACAATATTTTCAGGAGAGTCTAAGGTTGACTTCCACCCGGTATATTGCGCGTGCGTGCAATCTGACCGCGCGGACCGCACGGTCAGATCGCATATCTATACAAAATATATAGAGATCGACAACGTTGTTCATACATAATGCGGGTTGCGGTCAATTTGACCCGACCGCAACCGCAGAACGCATTCAGTGTGATAAATCCTTAAATCCTAATAGACCAAATTGTAGACCATAACTCGCAAAAAAAGATAACTAGTTTTTGATAATGACATTGTCATTTATTTTATCTACCTATTTGTACTTCAATATAAAGTGGCCAATAAGAACCATACCAAGTACTAGGCTGCACTGAATGTTTCGGGAATCGATTATTTAATGTTACAATAGTGTTTCAAATTCAACCTTTTTATAACCATAGACTCATGACTATGATAAGACTCAAGGTTAATTGCTAACGAGCTATGGAGCGCAGCATACTAGGAGTTAAAAGGATCTATCGTATCCGGAACACCACATTGCGCTCCAAAACTCAAATCGCAGATGTTGGAAAAGCAACCGCCAAGCTTAAATGGGACTGGGCCGGGCACGTCTGCTGGATGCACCCACAAAGATGGGCGCACACAGCCACGTGGTGGGTGCCGCGCGATGGCCACCGACGGCAAGGCAGACCGAGGCGGAGATGGCGAGAAGACCTGGGCGCAGAACTGAGGGAGTGGCCAAATACAGCGCTCGATAGGGAGATGTGGAAGTCAAGAGGAGAGGCCGCCGCGATCACCGCGATTTACGGCGATTTACCGCGATCGAGTGAAACTCAGTGATGATTTTCGTGAAGGACGGCCCAAATCTGGGGTTACTTGAGAAAACGTCGATGCAGTGCGGGACCTGATCAACAAAGATTGTCATGTCACATGTCATGAAATTCATACATGTTTAGGGATTGCAATGAGTCAAATCCAAACTATCATGCAAACATAACTGGCCGTGAGAAAGTTATTTTTCCGTTGGGTCCCACACCTACTTTCTGATGAACAAAGGGGGGCCTGGGTCAATTGGTGCCGAATAAATTTAGAAAGGTTCAACACAGGAACTTCTAACGCAGTATATAAAATCGTGTTGGGTGATGAAACGTGGATACATGCTTACGAACTTGAAAGTAAAAACCAATCAAAACGAACTGCGACCGACCAAGATCCCCGAAGCACGGCGAAAAAGATGGTCGCCACTTTTGTCTCGAAATCAGGGTAAGTTGCGACTATTACACTTGAGGATCGCAGGACGGTTAATGCAGACTGATGTACTACAATTAGTCTGCCTGAAATCGTTGACATACTCAAAATAGAAAACTGCAACCGATGCATCCTTCTCATCACGACAATGCTCGTCAAACAAATGAGTATTTGGACTATTATAACGCCGAATAATGAATGACCCATCCACCATACAGACGCGACTTGAGTCTTAATAATTTCTATACATACCTTATAGTAGGGGAGCCCAAGAGGGGATTTGGGGAGTCACTCAGCGTGGCAGATTAATATTCGGGGGGATACCTTATACCCTCGAGTACCCCCATTGAATATGAGCACGTCATGTGGGGGGGTTTGCCTGGGGCACCCCGTCAAAAAACTTAGCAAAAAAAATAGATTCCTGCTTTGAAATACTCGAGCGCGTCAAATTTTGATAATTTGATACTCCAGCCTGACACTGATAATAAATGTATGATAATCTGCCACTTTATATGGAGAAACGGTAGTGAAATGTATAGAGCATTTGTAGCCCAAAAAAAATGTATTCGTGCAATATGCGGAGTTGGACCGTTTATTCCTGAAACTGGGTATACTACCCCTTCCATGTCTTTATATTTTAGAAATATCAAAATTTGTAAAAAGGCACCCTAACTTATTTAAAACAGCCAGAGAGGTATATCCACGTAACTCTAGAGATGGCGGCCGACTTGTTGTTAATAAACAACAAAGAACCGCCAGATTCAGAAAGAATTGCAGTGTTATGTGTGTGAATATATACAACAAATTACCACCGCAGCTAAAAGATTTGCCTTACAGTAAATTTAAAAAAATGCTAGGGTAAAGGCACCAGTGGTCAGCCTCATAACGACTTTTTGAAGTTTAAATAGTTGGCATTTCTACAGCATTCGTCGGATAATGAAACGTACAACATGATTTCATTTATTGTTTATTATAGTTTTTAAGCAATATATGTCAAAGACAATAATTCTATAAATAAAATATATAATTAAGTTTAAACAAAAAATGGCCCTTTGTCCCAGTGGACAGCCACTAAAAACCAATATACAGCCTCGATGAACCCAGTGCTCAGCCCTTGTAAATATTACTAATAATGAGATCAAAATGAGTAATATTACATCAAAATCAACGATATTGTTTATATATTTTAATAGCAACAATTCTCAAAACACAATAAAAAATGTCCCACCTTACAAAAATTAGTATTACAAGCAAACAATATTGCTCCAATTCGATTCATTACTCTAGGGGTGCTCGATTTTTTAATAGGAGACGGCTGGTGAAACATTTGCAGAGGTCTTACGTAAATTATAATTGTTCTTGTGATCAGGTAGAACTGAAAGTTGATTCAAATTGTTATTTAAAGTTGATGAAACATTTGATGAGGTCAATAATTTATCGGAATTTTCCTTGTCATCAATAGTGCAGGTATTTATGTTCAATGAATAAATCATTTTATAACGATTTCAGGTAAAATTGAATCCTCATACAAATATCCATATTCGTCCTTATAACCATATAAATAAGATCGTGGCTGAATACTGGATATTCAACACCCAGTGATCAGCCGTGTGAAAGAATAATTTAAAATGCGGCTGACCACTGGGTTTTTCGACCATTAGGAATAGACTTGTCTTACTAAATTTGTAAATTTAAATTTGACGGTTCTAACGGTCCCTTTTTCTTGTGATTTCAAAAGTAATCCAAAAACCCAGTGCTCAGCCCCCGGGGCTGTCCATTGGATCTTTTATAAAAAAGTGGTATCCTATGCTCAGCCCCCTCGATTTATACGTAAAAAAGCGATATTTTTATTCAAATTTAACATAATTTAATACATGAAGTAATGTACAAAGCTACCATGTATAAAACACAATCACGTTTTATATTAAAATATATTTTTTCTTACCTTTTAAGAGAACACCACGTGTAGTAAAAAATATGGCGGACATGGCCCTACTGCTCTTGTCGGTGGACAGCACCTGTATGAACGAGTCTATTTCTCCCCCTGATCCCCTGCCGCTCCTGTCGCGTGACAGATTAACCAATGAGGAATCAGAGCTTCTATTTAAGTGCACGTGATTTGTTCATTTTGATTATAGCGATATTTATGGCCAATAAATGACGCAAAAGGCTGAACACTGGTTCCTGGCTGGCCACTGGTGCCGTTACCCTACATAAATGGCTTCTAGAACATAGATTTTATAAATTAAAAGACTACTTAGAACGCTAATAAAATAACCAAATAAATGCTGACATAATTAATCAATTGACATGTAAGGGAATAAGTGGTAAATACTTAATTATTCATTTACAAAAATTACTTACTGACTGTATTCATATTTAATTTAAATTGTTTGCTTGATTGAATTTTAATAGGTATGATAAAACTGTTAACATTTTGCATGCTGTTTTGTTAATAGCTGAATAAGGAGGACATGTATTTTATGACAACAACCTGTAACCCACCCTTTTTCTGGCAGAATAAACATTTCATTTCATTTCATTTCATTGCATGGTGGGGGTGGCCATACGGAAGGGCGCGCGTCAGATTTACATAGGCGATGTTAATTCCAAAGACTGACGATTTGGAAGTGAAATGTGCATTTTTCTGGTAATAATTAACCCACCTAATCTTAATCTGACGCGCTCGAGTATTTTAAAGAATCTATTTTTTTACTCAGTCGGTATTCTGACGATGCCCTAGGCAAACCAACATGAAGCGCTCATATTCACTGGAGGAACTCTAGAGGGTATAAGGTATCCCCCCATATGTATTAATCTGCCGCGCTCGAGTGACTCCCCAAATCCCCTCTGGGCTCCCCTACTATTAAAATTAAAGATAAGCTACGCGTTCAACGATTCCTGACAGTCAAAGCAGCAGTGGACGCCTTCATAAGTGCCAATTTCGGGGAATACATCTTTGGAGTGGAGTAACTGTTTAAATAATTGGTCTAAGCGAATGAAAAAATGTATAAATATGCTTGGAGAATACTTTAAAAAACATACATAACCCTTCCCTCTTTACACTGGCCCATTTTTGTATTCCCGAAACTTTCAGTGCAACCTACGTAGCTATGATAATAAACCAAGAAGTTTAATTGTACAGTTATATCAATAAATGATTATTATTATTATTATTATTACATTTAATACGAGAAAGTAGCAACTCTTGTATACTTATTTACTAGCTGTTCGCCGCGGCTTCGCCGCGTAATCAAGGGGGTAACGGGCTTTACCGGAATAATAAGTTGCCTATGTCATTCTCCAGACCTAAATCTATTCTCATTTCTCATCTTAAACTAAGGATCTATAGACTTGTCATACAAATGACAATTGAAATACCGAACGGGATGGTCATATATAAATTTCAATAAGAGGAACAGAGAGAAATGTATAATTTTTTGTCTTTTGTCATAGTTTCCCTTTTTTAGGGTTCCGTACCCAAAGGGTAAAAATGACACCCAATTACTAAGACTCCGCTGTCCGTCCGTCTGTCTGTCTGTCCGACTGACACCAGGCACCGTGATATCAGGCTCATGAACCGTGATAGATAGACAGTTGAAATTTATACAGATGATGTTTTTCTGTTGCCGCTATAACAACAAATACTAAAAATAGAAATAAAATAAATATATAAGGGGGGCTCCCATACAACAAACGTGATTTTTTTGCTGTTCTTTGCTAATGCTGTATAAATAATGGTACTATTGCAATTTAGGCATTTTGCTTGGCAGACATTTTGATCTTTAAACGATTTACTGTTTAGGTATTATTGCAATTTAGGCATTTTGCTTGGCAGACATTTTGATCTTAAGGCGATTTACTGCTTAGGTATTATTGCAATTTAGGCATTTTGCTTGGCAGACATTTTGATCTTTAGGTGATTTACTGCTTACTGGTATTAGGGGTCATCCATAAATTACGTCACACCAATTTACCCCCTAAATGTGTGACGTAATTTATGGATGGCCCCTTATTGCAATTTAGACATTTTGCTTGGCAGACATTTTTATCTTTAGGCGATTTACTGCTTAGGTATTTTGCCGCATAGACATTCTTTTCAGTCATTTTACTTCTTAGACGAATTGCAAGTTAGACATTTAGATCAAGAAGGAAGCTATCTCGTATCTCATAATGTCCTTGGCAATGGAGTGAAGATGTTATGAAATGCGTGTTTTTCAAAGTACCTAATGGTGTAGATGTTAGATCATGAAGTAAAACAAAAAAATAGGCTACAAGTAACGATTTATTTACATACCGGTTAAAAACACAGTCAAAATTTTTAATCTTTCACTCCAAATACGTTAACCTTTTCAACGCCAAGAACACATAAAAGTGTCGTGTGCTGTCGTGCCCACCACGCCAACAACACCTAAAGGTGTCCGAGCTAAGGTTTGTTTTGATCATGAATAAAGTCTGTTGTGAATGGTTTTCTCGTATTTTTATTGACTCACATGTCATATTAAACTATGATGCGTTCCTTATAATAATTGATGTATGACTGTATAGGTTAAATACAAAAATATCAGGATTATTCTCCGGTTTCAATTTGCCGCAATAAAGTCAATGTCCCATACGCCAACAGCACATAAAATCGTCGCTAGTGCTGTAGCCGGCTTTGTTTTATTTAAAATTGATTATTGTTAAAATATGGCTTTGAAGGGGCCTTTGTCCAATATTTAACCTGAATCTAATTTATAACATTTATCAATTCATCTTCTTTGTACAGAAATTTACTTAAACGTAATTTTAGACAATTTCGATTGATTGACATTGATCTGACGATATGAAAAAGTATTCATATAGCGTAACACTACTTCGCTTCTCTATGATCGGGGGAAATTATAGTTCCATACACGCCAACCACCCCTTTAGGTGTCCGCTTATGACGTCACCGACGCCAAAAGGACTACTAATGATGGTGTAGTGCATAGATCTAGATCATGTGTGATATTTGTCCAAGCCATTTATATTTATTTATTAATGTTTACGAATAAACTTACGAATTTGGCCCTGGTTCACAAGCCACGGGTAAAATTTATCCGTAGAATAATTCATACACAATTCGCTGTTATCTTTCGAATAACGCCTTACCTGGATATTGTGAAGCAGTTTCTTAGACTTACATACGTTCCAGGACTTACACAGGATATCTAACTTAAACCATATTTTTTACATAGGTATAATGTTGTGTTTATAAGCCGTGTAGATGCATATTCCTCACTTACATTCCCAGTCTACGGACGTTGTTTATTTATAGGTACTGATTTTTGTTCACTGCGACAAGTTATATTCACTACGTTTCGTCAACAGTAGAATTAGAATATGACAATACAGACCCAAAAACTCCTTAGTACTTATAATTAAACCTTATCAATTCTGATTGTCTATTATTTTGATTATTCAACTATTCGTGTCATATAATCGTATTCTGTCATGGATATTTTTCGCTCTTGATACAAGAAAATGTCTAGTGCCGAAGAATTAATCCGTATTTTGGAAAGCGAAGACTGCGACGACCATTGATATAATACAAACTAGATTTGTAGGCAGATCGTAAACATGAGCCACCTCAGATGTAGACTGCAGTCTCGAACTCAACTGACAGCTAATCAGTCGTCGTTGTGACACCGACCATTACATACCGGGCGAAAAATGGGGAAAAGCACGGTAAAATCTTGTGATTCCGCTACCAACAGACACAATAAAGCAAGTGGCATTACTTTTCATGCGTAAGTTCAGTTTTCAGTTACTCATTATTATTCTGTATGTGACCAAAAACTAATAAAAATATCTTATATCGAACTGCAAGTTCAGTGTGGCCAGTAAAATCACAGTTTGGTTTTCCCAACTTTTAGGGGGAATTTCGCATATTGTATGGAATCTCTATTTACCCTGTGCTATTAAATTTATGTTGCATGTGTACTTTGTAGGGTACCGAAAGATGAAGTGCGCCGTCGGATCTGGATTGAAAAAATCAGACTACTACGACGGGAAACCGACTGGCTACCATCAAAATCTACAAAACTTTGCTCGAAACATTTTCTAGAGAAGCATAAAAAAAAAACAAGAACAGATGGTGGGCACGTTCACTTAAGCATTGAAGCGATTCCTATGCTGGAAGAAGAGACGATCGAGCTTCTAGAAACTAAAAATGAAAACGTCAATGTTATGGAAACTGACACAGAGGTCGACGAAATGAATGAATCACCGAGAAAGCATAAAATGAGACAGGTAATTAACCGACTGAAGTCTGTATCCGTAAAGCAAAAACGTAAAATAAAAAACTTGTCTCAAAAAAGCAAAAGATTAGCTAAAAAGAATAAAAAATTTAAAGAAGTCAAAGACGAACTGAAAAAAAAACGTTTTTTGAGTGAAGAGGAAGAAATGCAGCTCAATTTAAACGATGAAACTTTTCAATTAATGGAAGAGTTCAAAAAAAGCTTTAAAAAAAACGGTCTTTTAAAAAAATTCATTATGCTTTAAAGAAATTCGCGTTAACGCTGAATTTTTATTCGCCTGCTGCATACAAGTATGTTCGAGCTGCACTTAACAACTCTTTACCACATCCGAGAACACTGTTCAATTGGTACAGCAAAATAAATGGCGATCCCGGTTTTACGTCGGAAGCGTTTAATGTTCTCAAAGTCAAAAGTGACAATTCAGAGGGAAAGATTATATGTAATTTGGTGATTGACGAAATGGCCATCCGCCAACAAAAAATTTTTGATGGCAAGAAACACCACGGATATGTTGACTACGGGTTAAATGACACTAATGATGGACAGCAGTTAGCATCTTCGGCATTAGTGCTACTTCTTGTATCTTTAAATGAAACGTGGAAGATACCTATAGGATATTTTCTAACGCATGGTTTATCGTCAGCTAAATTAGCCAATATTATAAATTTAGCATTAACAAAATGTGCAGAAGTTAATGTTGAAGTAGCGTCAGTAACCTGTGATGGCAGTCAAACCAACATTGCAGCATTGCGAGTTTTAGGTTGCAAATTAAATGACCCGAAAAACCTAAAAACTACGTTTAGACATCCCACAACAGGACACGATGTAGTACTTATATTAGATGCTTGTCACATGCTTAAGCTTGTAAGGAACAATTTTGAGTCGAAGAAGGTATTTTTCACGGGGAATGGTAAAACCATAAACTGGAAATACGTTAAACTTCTACAGGAGACACAAGATTTAGAAGGAGTGAGAACAGGGAACAAACTAACCCATCGGCATGTGAAATTCCGCAACCAAATTATGAAGGTGAAACTGGCATCGCAGCTATTAAGTACCGAGTGTTGCTCAGTCGCTTCACTTGGCAAAAGAATTGACTCCCGAATTCTCAGAGTGTGATGCCACTGCCGAATTCATCCAAATACATAACGATGTTTTTGACGTTTTAAACTCAAAAGGTGACCCCAAAGCATATGGTTACAAAAAAGCATTCAAACGAGAAACAAAAGAAGAAATACTGGCATTAATTGAAAAGTACAAGGAATATATCAGTAAATTACAAGTGGAAAATACAACAAAAAAAACAATTAGAAAAAAAGGCCAGATGCCCATAACCACAATAAAAAAAAACCTTAAGCCGGTACTAGAGTGTCAGTTTAAAACAGGGTTTTTAGGCTTTCTCGTTAGCCTAGAAAGTGCTAAAATTTTGTTTTCACGGCTGGTCGAAACATCGAAACTTATGAATTATATAGCTACATACCGTCTTTCACAAGACCACCTTGAACTCTTTTTTGGCTGTATAAGGCAAAAGGGGGTTACAATAATAACCCAAATACCATACAGTTCAAGTCTGCCTACAAAAAAATTCTAAATCACTTGGAATTAAAAACAAATTTTCGGAGTAATTGTGTACCGCTTGAAAAAATTAATATTTTGAGCTGCGCGACGGATACTAAAGATCATGTCGAACAAATAAACAGAACTTTAATGGATCGTCAAAATGACTCCTTGGAGTCAGAAAATTTAGAAACCGTTCAGCGCACTAAAGCTAACTTAGAAGAAGAATGGGTTAATCAACAAAGTAGCATTTTAACAAATATGACCAAACAAGTAGTCGGATACATATCCGGCTTTGTTGCCAACAGAGTTGGTAGTGAACTGAAATGTGAAATATGCATTAAAGCTTTACTAGCTACAAACTTCATGTGGTTTCACAAATTGATAATTATCAAAGATAAAGGAGGATTATGTTATCCGTCACAGCATGTTTTTGAAATATGTTTGGCCTGTGAAAGCCTCATACGGCATGCCATAGCGCTCTCTGATAACAACTCACTGTCTCCTAAATTTGGTCCCATGTATTTAGCTACAAAAACTTTAAAAAAATTAGAAGGCAACAATATTCTAAAAGAGTTTGCATCACACCCAGGAGATTATTTATGTTCATTACAAATAGATCATACTCTTTTACTAATCAATGCCATCATACATAAATACATAAAAATACGATTGTACCATGAAAGCAAATTGTTTACCCAAACTCTCAAAAAGGACAATAAAAGACAGTTATTTACAAAGCTAATGCTGCATAGTGGCACATAATTATTTATTGTTGCAATATTTGCTTACTTTTTTACTATTTGTTGCCAGACCTATTTTTCAGTCTGCTCCTTAGAGTCTATATTATTAGTTGATTGTAGTTATAGCGACACACGGAAGATCTGTTTTTTTTTCTATTGGTGCTATATATATTTGTTAAGGACGTTTTGGAGATTTTTATATTGTAATATTTTAAAACTGCTGATAGTTTTTTGTCATGTCCAGCCTATTTAAGTCCCACTGCTGGACACCAGGCTCCTCTCAATCTGAGAGGGCTTGTACTGTAGTTCCTACGCGGGCCAAATACGGATTGAGAACTTTACACACATCATTGAACTGCTACGCAAGTGTGTACAGGTTTCCTCGCGATGTTTTCCCTCATTGAAAAGCTTGTGGCGCAAATTTAAATTTAATTTCGCACATAAGTTCCGAAAAACTCAGAAATGCGAGCTTGGATTTGTTGTTTTATTATATTATATTTGTGTTATGAAAAAAACTATCGTTTTATTTTACGCCTTTCAATAGATTATAATTCGCACTAATATTATAAATGGCACTGGCAACAGCTGCTAGCAGGTACAGTAGTAGTATTTGAAACCCAATTAATTATGGTTTTGTCCACCCAGTTAACATTATGAACTAATAAAAAATTTGTTCATGTAATTTATTATTTAGGGGGAAATTTGCGTAAGGTAAGCAACACCAAGCCTTAAATATCGTCATCTTTATCACATTCTTAAACGGCGCAATGCGAGCATACTAGTGTAAGAGAGACAAACATATGTCTCATTTATTATTTTGTTGATTTCAAAGCTACGTTGTCAAATTTCAAAACGGGCACGCGTTTTGTTGAGGCGGTAGTATGACGTTTGTCACTCTAGATTATATAACTCAGTGGCGACGACTATGAGTTCCAGAAAAACGAAGAATTGAATTTTGTTGAAAATATCGAGGCTATTGAGGTATTCTTTTTTTTAATCCGTCTAACCAATTTGATGTTATGAGAGTTTGGGTTTGAAATTTGGCAAATACAAACAATTTCAAATAAATATACAAGGCCAAGGTGCTCAATAAGTTCGCTACACGCTTTTATGGCATTGTCAATAGAGTGTGTGCCGAACTAAACATCCCTCAGCAGTCCCTATCTTTATGAGGCTGACTGTATCTGCGCACGTCTTCCTATTACTATTATATGATGTTTTACAGTTACAACATGATAATGAGGAACTGGAACTTCTCAATCAATCTATAAATGACACAGGCAGTGCTTGTCATTCACGAAGACGTCGGAGTACAAAAAATAATCAAGCTACGTTTAATTGGACATCACAGTCATCATCATCTCAATCGGAAACGCTGCAAGAATTTGATGATTTCGTTAGTGGTATATCGTCTGACCTAAAGCTGGCCGCAGAAACACCGGAGTCAGATTTTTTTTCTCATTTCTTGGATGAACAGTTAGTCGAACAAATCTGTAATTTAACCAACCGTAACTACAGATATTTTGTATTAAACGTTGATCTGAGGACACATGCAAGGCTTCAAAAATGGAAGGAAGTAAGCGTTGAAGAGATGTAATGTTTCATTGCTCTAACAATGTTAATGACTAGAAACAAGCATTTAACAATTGAAGAATACTGATCTCAGGATAGTTTGCTCGTCTCACCGATTTTCGGTAACGTTATGCCGCGAAATCGTTACTGTATGATTTTGGGCATGCTACATTTTTTGCGAACCAGGATTACGAAATTCTGCTGATGATAGATTACACAAAAGCAGACTGTTAATAGATCATGCTCGCAAAAAATATAAAGCGACCTATACACCGGGTAGTAAGATTTGTATTGATGAAAGCATGGTACCTTCTAAAGGGCGTCTAGTAATAAAACAATATTTACCGAATAAACGGCATCGATTCGGTATAAAAATGTTTGTCTTATGTGATGTTGAAACCAATATTATAATTGATTTCATCTTGTACACCGGGACAGTGTACACGATGAAATCAAGTCAGTGTACCAGACAGAGGTAATTGACTCAGGTTTAGGGGTTAGTTGTGACGTCGTTTACACTCGGATGAGTGACTATTACGGTAGTCATCGAAAATTATACACAGATAATTGGTACAGTAGCCCAAATTTTTTCAAATATTTGTTGGGTAACAACATTTACGCCTGCGGAACCGTGAGAAAAAACAGACAAGGAATGCCTACTTTTCGATCTAAACTGCGAAAAGACGAGATCGAAGCACAATTTAGCGAAAGAATGATGGCATTAAAGTGGAAAGATAAGAAGGATGTTTATATGTTGTCTACAATCCACGATGCGTCAATGGGACCGTCTAATAGAGGTAATATGAATAGAGCTACTAGTTTGCCAGTAATGAAGCCGGAATGTGTCAAAAATTACACACGAAATATGGGATCGGTCGACAACGCTGATATGATGATAAGTACGTTGGAATGCATAAGAAAAACAGTAAAATGGTACAAAAAATTATCATTTCACATTTTCGATATGCATTTGCTTAATGCGTTTTTCGTTTACCGTGTTCTGAAAAACAATAAAAAAGTAACTTTAGCTAATTTTCAATTGCAAGTAATTAGACAATTAATTACAAAATATAAATCAATGGACTGCACTTAGGTTAATGGTAATGTCGCAGTCAGAAATACCAGAGACATACCTAAGCATATCCTACCTGGAAACGCTGCGAGACATCTGCCGGAATATATATCTAACGGTAAAAGGCTTCAGTGCAAGATGTGCAGTTCACGTTCCGAGAAGAGGATCAGAAAAACAACACGATATATGTGTCATATTTGTGGCATTGCGTTGTGTGTTGTGCCGTGCTTCCGACTGTTCCATGAATTTGATTCATGAACATCATTTCCTTTAGCTTAAGTATAAAAGTATTGTGGGACTGAGCTCGAGTTTAGGTAGAACTAGCCAGGTTTAGGTTTGGGTACCTATACTTTTTTTTAGGAATACAAATTAGGAAACAACCTTGAGCAGTCTTTTAAAAGCTTTTATTTAACTTGCAATGTATCTAAAATGTAAAAAAAAAACTTTTTAAAAAAGCTTTCATTTCAACGCTCTTAAAAAAAAAATTTTAACTATGAACTTACAACCTCATTATACACAACTTATATGATCATAAAAGCTTGTCGCGCGATTTTCTTGTGTAAATAAACTAGTAGGTACCTACTTATTGATTTATGTAAAATCTGCTAAGTTTAAATTAATAAAATTTCAATTAATTAAATATTGATCATCGCGACAAGCTTTTATGATCATATAAGTTGTGTATAATGAGGTTGTAGGTAAGTTCATAGTTAAAATTTAAAAGGAAAAATTTATTTTCTTCTTTTTAGAGCGTTTAAAATAAAAGCTTTTTTTAAAAAGTTTTTTTTTTGCTTTTAATTTATTGAAAAACGCTATTATAAAATAAATAGTAGCAAGTAACAATGAAATAACCGTAGGATAAAACAATGAAGTGTTGTCACTTATTTTATAATAGCGTTTTTCAATAAAAAGACGGTTCAAGATTGTTCTATTTCTATCACTAAATTATTATTTTTTTATAGTGTAGTGATGCTAAGCAGTATATTTTTAACAAGCATTAATGTTGTATAAAGCGAAAATATCTCTTTTTCAACTAAAAAATGTTCAAAAGTGGCGATTTTGTCTTTCGTTTGATGGTTGACCTTTGTGCTTATAATGACTGGCCATCTGTATTTATGTTCTGTTCATTGTAGAATAATGTTTTAGTTTGTAAAAAAGCCACATTAAGCCGAAAAGTCAAATTGTGAGTAAACATTAAAATGCATTTTAATATTTTTAATGCTAATGAATTTAATCGCTTCAAAATAGAGCTAATGTGTAAAATAGATATTAACATATTACGGCATGGAAATGATAAGTCGATACTGATTTTTTGGTTAGTAAAAGCAATAGCAATGTTTTTTTTATGAAATGACAAATGGTCTGAACAATCGATAAGTAACCTGTACCTTTAAAATGTACCTTTAAAAATTTATAAGGATGTTGCGTGTCACGTTTGTATCGTACGGTCTTATGACACACATTAAAGCTTCTTCCAGTTATTCTCGTACTACTTTCTGGTTCAGATGAAAAATGGCGAAGAATCCAATTTTCTAATGAAACTGAAAGCTCAAAGTCATAGTTAACAGGTGCTCCCTCCACCCTCCCTGTCACAGGCAAACCTTCACGAGCTCGCTATAACGCGTTTACGTTGACTTGGCACTCAACGATTTGGGAAACGCTCTGTGTATACTTTTAATGTTCTTCTGCCATTTTGACGTGCTTCACCATAAATTAAAATTATGTCCATTAATTCTGGAGCACTAAAATTGGTTGTACTGGGCATTTTTATTGAATGACTCATTCTGACTGACACTGACAAGTCATACTCGTAGTTGAAATAAAACAAGAAATAAAGTAAACGAAGTTTTACCAAAGAGTTTGGTACATTTTAAAACCATGTGTGTACCTATGTATCAAACTTTTTAGAGTTCAGTTAATGTAAATTGAATTTAAATTTAGTAACCAAATTAAATAATTATGAGTGCAATTTTGTTTGTAAATAATGTATTAAATTAATTGGAATTATTTTCATAAAAAAGGTTAACTCTGCGTCAACGTAATTTTCTCTATGATTTTAATATCAACGCTGTAAACTAATTGCCATCGTGACGTGACTGATTAAAATGGCAAGATATAATGTCAATTGCTTGTTGCTAAACAAATATTTCAGTATTTCAATAATTTTCATATCTAAGTGTTAAAAAGAGTTATGCGTTCGTGGACAGACTGGCTAGTATAATAGGTGACGAATGTTTGAGTTTTGATGTATTCTATGAAAATAGAGATTTGTCATTGTCTTCTTGTTTATTCTGTTTTGAAGTGTCAAAACAAATCATGTGTATATTATTATCGTGAGCTGAAAATAAATATACTATATGTGGAAACCTCTGCTATATATAATTTAAACGTATATATATATTCATCAGGTTATGGGCTTATAGTCACAGATATGTCAACAGAAAGAGAAGATCCACATCCTTTCGGAGGAGGGAATGGAACTGCAACGCACCATCAGAGTACAGTAAATGGTGGTATCTCGATTGATAAACTGGATGGAAACAGTAATTATGCCACTTGGAAATTCCTCATGGAACGTTATCTGCTCGAAGCAGACCTGTGGGAGAACACCAGTGCTACTCCACTTGCATCAGACAGAGAAGGGAGCAGAAGAGACCAAAAGGCACGTGCGAGAATATGCTTAATGGTAAAACCACATTGCTTAGTGCACGTACGGAAGGCAAAGACAGCCAAAGAAGCTTGGGAAGCATTGAGGTGCGCTTTTGAAGATAAAGGCCTAAACAATCGATGTCGGCTATTGACAAGGCTAGTAAGTTTTAAGTTGGAGCAATTTTAGACAGTAAGAGATTATGTGAAAAAAATGTCATGACGGCGTCACAGGAGCTGTTGACCTAAGGAAGGAAGTTTATGACGAACTGTTGGCTGCGTTACTTCTTCAAGGTCTTACTGCAGAATTCCAACCTATGAGATTAGCTTTAGAGAATAGTAATATTGTACTTACTACTGACTTTGTCCAGACGAAGCTGTTCCAGATGGAAGATACTCACATGGCAAGTTCGAGTACATGTCACCCGAAACCAGAGCAAGCAGCATTCACAGTCAAGAAGTATAAGGGCAGGAGTGCACCGAAGAATGCTAAGAGGAAGATTAAATGCTTCATTTGTGATGGATCACACAAGGCAAATGAATCCTTAGTTGAAAAAGGAAGCTCATCAAGCACTAGCACTAGGAATGATGTCGATGCACAGCCCAGATTATTGGATCCATTGTGGGGCAAATCAACTAATTTCGTCAATCCACTGATCAATCATGACTAATTTAATCATGATTAATGTAATCATAATTGATTTAATCATGATTGAACTAATCATGACTAACGCCACAAGTCATTAGTCATTCAATCGTTAGTTTTAATCACGACCATGTGATTGATGCTTCAACGGAATGTGAATGTTTGTTTGTTTCGTCGTACTTCTGTTCGTGTTATCGCTTTTCTGGTAGTTTTGTACTGTCCTTATGCTATCTTAGGGTAAATTAATGTAATCGTGTTACCGATCCAAATTCATCAAAATGAAAACAAACAAAAGAAAAATATATTTAAACCACCAATTTGTTGGCATTTGTGTCCTGTATGGTCAAGGACATGAGCTACTATGGAACCATTTTCCAGTAAACGCCATAGTGCCATCGCATTAATTAACAAGGAAAATCGTAATGACTTTTCCTTTGAAAAGGTTCCATGGTGGCTCATGAATTAAAGTCATAAACGATAACATCTGCTATATATAATTTAAACGTGTATATATATATATATATATATTCATCAGGTTATGGGCTTATAGTCACAGATATGTCAACGGAAAAAGAAGATCCACATCCTTTCGGAGGAGGGAACGGAACTGCAACGCACCATCAGAATACAGTAAGTGGTGGTATATCGATTGATAAACTGGATGGAAACAGTAATTATGCCACTTGGAAATTCCTCATGGAACTTTATCTGCACGAAGCAGACCTGTGGGAGAACACGAGTGCTACTCCACCTGCATCAGACAGAAAAGGGAGCAGAAGAGACCAAAAGGCACGTGCGAGAATATGCTTAATGGAAAAACCACATTGCTTAGTGCACGTTCGGAAGGCAAAGACAGCCAAAGAAGCTTGGGAAGCATTGAGGTGCGCTTTTGAAGATAAAGGCCTAAACAATCGATGTCGGCTACTGACAAGGCTAGTAAGTTTTAAGTTAAGGGTTAGTGTAGCTTTCTATTTGTTAAAGAAATTTTCAAATCAGCCCTGAAGTGAAATTCGCTTTTTTTTATCCCACGTGAATTTTGCATTTTACCGAATAAATAGTAGTCTATACGAATGAAGGATAGTGTAGTTTTCTATTGGCGATTTTATTTTTAATGAGTCCCGAAGTAAAATTTACTATTTTCTATCCCGCGGGAATTTTGCATTTATCCGGGAAAAAAGCATCCTATGTTAATCAAGGACAGTAATAATAGTAATAATAAAAGCGTAGGAACGTGACGACCCCATCGCCCGCTGGTGTTGTGGTGTCACCAGCGCAGTCAGTCAAAAGGCGTAGGTAGGGATGTGACGACCTCATCGCCAGCTGGTGTTTTTGTGTCACCAGTGCAGTCAGTCATCGCAGGGCGGCTTGTGGCGAGGTGTTGATGCGTAGCGACACCACGAACCCAAGACCTCCAGGGGTACACATACACACATGCGCTTATACACACACTCACACACAGTTACACACCCACCCCGCCTCTAGTTTGCCTTTGTTGGCCGCCTAGAGTGGAGCGCAAGAGCTAAATGCTCGAAGGATGGATGTGTTTCCGTAAGTGGCGAGATGGCATTTTGAAATTTAAAGTCCAGGAACACCTCTCCATCCTTAGCCGTTCACACCAATGTTGCCGCCTCGTTGCCCCAAGTGGGCAATAGTTTGAGGGGCCCATTTAGTGAATGGCGAGTCACCGCCTACCAAAAGATCAGTTTATGAGATATTATTGAAATGGTAGGTGTCCGTTATCTCACTCCATAGCCCGGTGATCCTGTCCACCACATCCCAACCCCATAGCCAATTCCATGTCGCTTCCTACCTGGCAATAGACTGGCAACTGTGGAGGACTGTCCGCTAGCACATCTTCAGGGTGTATTAAAGAAAAAAGAAAGAAAGAAAGAAAAAACAAGTATTCGTGACAGCTACAAACAACAGGCATAAAGATTACATATACAGCAATTATCACGAAACGGACCCACCTCAGCATAATGCCGGCTCGAGAGCCAGGGCTGGTCTTCCGGTGGGACCGTGAGGCCGTCATTTGCTCGCTGCACACACGATCGGACCGTGTCTAATTGTGAACGCAACCATATGATCGTGCAGCGCTACCAACACAAGGGCGTTATATTTTGACATGGCGTTGACATTGACAACTGACACGGCCGACCACATGAGCAGCAATCAAAACGATATATGTATAATAAATAAAATATTTTAATTATTGTAACATGTAACAAATAAAAAATATTAGTGGATAGACCTCCATAGTTGCGCCCATCTCATTTATATTACACTCATGGACAAAATTAGAGGAACGCAAAAAAAAAGGTTTGATTGCTGCTGTTTTATTCATCGGACGTACTGGCCATAAACATGATTTAAAACTGCTTAGAAAAAAGAAGATTTTGAATGTTTTTCTTTTCCGATTTTCATTTGTTTTATTGAATTATTTCACATATTGCATCATTTCCGAAGCGAATATTGTTCGTGTACATTGCGTTTTGAAGTAAATTTGTGTTTTCTTGAAATTTATGCTTCCATTGTTTGGTTCGTCGTGATCAGTATAAGTCTGAGAACATCATTAATTTAAAATGGCAGACCTAAACGCGACTCAAGTGTCCAAGTGTGTGACTTTAGTTGAGAATGGGTACACTTACCTTCAAGTGTCCCAAACAGGTAGGAGTATCGAAATCTGTGGTGCATAGGGTCGTCAAAAGGTATCGGCAGACCGGACAGTACACGAGACTTGCAGGACAAGGACGCAAACGAAAAACTACGCCAAAGAACGACCGGTTCATAGTCAGCAGTGTCCTTAGAAACAGAACCTTGACGTCTTCTAAGGTGAGAACGAAGCTTCAAGAAGTCCGGGCGGTGACAGTGAGCACTAAAACTGTAAGAAGAAGACTTAATTCAGCTGGTATACGATCACACTTGCCTGCCAGACGCCCAATTCTTACCGCAGACCATCGAACAGCTCGATGTAATTTTGTTCGCGAATACGAAAATTGGAATGACGATACCTGGAGTCAAGTTTTGTTCACGGACGAGTCCCGGTTTTGCCTGAAGCCAGATGATGGCAGGATTAAAGTATGGAGACAGCCGGGAGAACGATACGCCCAGTGTAATATCATTGGAAAAGAGGCATACGGTGGAGGGTCGGTAATAGTATGGGGCGGCATTTGTATCGGAGCACGCACGGAACTCTGCATTGTTGAAAATGGATCGCTAACAGCTGCACGATATGTGACCGAGATTTTAGAAGAAATCGTAATACCGTTTGCACCATACATAGGATATAATTTTCTTTTAATGCACGATAGTGCCCGCCCCCATACCGCATCCATAGTTGAGGCCTACCTTGGAGACGTCGGAATCAATCGTTTGCATTGGCCAGCACGGTCACCCGACTTAAATCCAATAGAACGTGTGTGGGATAATATGGGAAGACGAATCAAGAAGAGAAATCCTGCTCCTGCTAACCTGAGAGATGTAAAAAACGCATTAAAGGAAGAATAGGACTGGCCTGGCCTGGCTGTGGCCTTGCACATCATAAATGCGCGCGCAGTACTTGATCATTACTTCGCTGCGATTTTATTTTAAAACTGCAATATCTCCTAAGATATTCATTGAAATCGAATGTTGTACAGGGCAATTTTGTTTTAAATTAAATAGTTGTGATGAACAACGTATTTATTTGAATAAGGATTAATATCATGTTTATAAAAACACCTTCGCAAATAATGCATTATTTTAGAATAAATTTGGTTAGCATAAAAAGATTTATAGTGAGCCAACCTTAAAAGATAGACTATGCTGTCGCGGACTTTTTTTTAGAACTTTTAAAGGGGAGAACAATTCTGTCATACATGATTTTTGTGAAACTTTAACCGTTTACGCACCGCACACAGCGAAAGCTCTCAAAAGAAAAAAACCGGTCAAGTGCGAGTCGGATTCGCGCACGAAGGGTTCCGTACTATCTATAAAAATCACGTTTGTTGTATGGGAGCCGCCTTAAATATTTATTTTATTCTATATTTTAGTATTTGCTGTTATAGCGGCAACCGAAATAAATCATCTGTGAAAATTTCAACTCTCTAGCTATCACGGTTCCCGAGATACAGCCTGGTGACAGACGGACAGACGGATGGACGGACGGGGGAGCCTCAGTAATAGGGTTCCCGTTTTTACCATTTAGGTACGGAACCCTAAAAATCACCGATTTTGAAACATTCTTCATTGGTGCTCCGCTCCTATTGGTCTTAGCGTGATGATATGCCTATAACCTTCTTCGATAAATGGGCTATATATAACACTGAAATAATTTTTCAAATCGGACCAGAAGTTCTTGAGATTAGCGCGTTCAAGCAATCAAACAATCTCTTCAGCTTTATAATATTAGTATAGATTTTTAAGTATAGTGGCACCTTTCCAAGGCCTGCTCGAAGGCGAACTCGACAACGAGTTGTAAATCTGTGTTTAACCATAAAACAACCCCTCTAATGAAAGTTTGGACAAGTTGAGACAATTAACTAGGGCGGTAATTTTGTCTCACTCAACACACATTTCCTATTCTACACAGGTTTTCTCTGCTATCAAATATTATTTTAACCGATGTGATTTCAAAAATCCCAAATCCTAGATTCTTAAGTCGCCTTTTACACCTACGAGAAGAGTTGGGTCCATCTAAAACCGGCAAGGCACGATAGCAATTACCATAAACATCTTCAAGTCTTGCCCTTTTCAAGGTATGCTTTACTAAATTTGTACTAAAAGCAGTAAAGTATTAAAATACGAGTTGCTACTAATTTCATGACGTAGGACAAGTACATTAGTAAATAATATAACCCAGTTTTTAGGGTTTTGTACCCAAAGGGTGCCAACGGGACCCTATTATTAAGACTCCGCTGTCTGTCTGTGTGTCACAGGGCTCTATCTCTTGAACCGTAATATCTAGAGATACTTAAAATGTTCACCGATTATGTAATACTGCGGCCGCTATAGCAACAAATAGGTAAGTAGGTACTAAAAAAAATTAAATAAAAAAAAATTAAATAAATTTCGGCTGGGCAGCGTTCGGGAAGCTCTGCAATATCTTGTCATCCAATATACCGCAGTGTCTCAAGTCAAAGGTCTTTGGCCAGTGTGTGTTTACAGTGATGACTTATGGTACTGAGACGTGGCCGCTAACGATGGGCCTCATAAGAAAGCGCAAAATCACGCAGAGGGCGATGGAGAAGGCTATGCTTGGAGTTTCTCTGCGGGATCGTATTAGAAATGATGAAATCCGCGCAAGAACTAAGGTCACGGACATAGCTCGAAGAATCGCTAGACTTAAGTGGCAGTGGACAGGGCACATTGCTCTTAGAACTGGCGGCCGATGGGGCCGAAAGGTTCTCGAGTGGCTTTCGCGGACTGGAAGACGCTTTGTACGTAGGCCTCCAACAAGATGGTGCGACGACCTGGTGAAGGTGGCGGGAACGCATTGGATGCGGATGGCGCAGGGCCGGTCTGTTTGGCGACCCTTGGGAGAGGCCTATGTTCAGCAGTGGACGTCTTTCGGCTGAAATGATGATGACGATGAAAATGAAAAATTAAAAGTGGTCGTCATAGAAGAAACGTGTTTTTTCAGTGTTTTTAACTAGGTTGTTATAGGCATTAAATAGATACTTGGAATTTCCACTGATATGTATACAGGCCGCTACAACAACAAATAATAAAAATTGAATTAAATTAAACACAGTTTTTAGGGTTTTGTACCCAAAGGGTGCCAACGGGACCCTATTATTAAGACTCCGCTGTCTGTCTGTGTGTCACAGGGCTCTATCTCTTGAACCGTAATATCTAGAGATACTTAAAATGTTCACCGATTATGTAATACTGCGGCCGCTATAGCAACAAATAGGTAAGTAGGTACTAAAAAAAATTAAATAAAAAAAAATTAAATAAATTTCGGCTGGGCAGCGTTCGGGAAGCTCTGCAATATCTTGTCATCCAATATACCGCAGTGTCTCAAGTCAAAGGTCTTTGGCCAGTGTGTGTTTACAGTGATGACTTATGGTACTGAGACGTGGCCGCTAACGATGGGCCTCATAAGAAAGCGCAAAATCACGCAGAGGGCGATGGAGAAGGCTATGCTTGGAGTTTCTCTGCGGGATCGTATTAGAAATGATGAAATCCGCGCAAGAACTAAGGTCACGGACATAGCTCGAAGAATCGCTAGACTTAAGTGGCAGTGGACAGGGCACATTGCTCTTAGAACTGGCGGCCGATGGGGCCGAAAGGTTCTCGAGTGGCTTTCGCGGACTGGAAGACGCTTTGTACGTAGGCCTCCAACAAGATGGTGCGACGACCTGGTGAAGGTGGCGGGAACGCATTGGATGCGGATGGCGCAGGGCCGGTCTGTTTGGCGACCCTTGGGAGAGGCCTATGTTCAGCAGTGGACGTCTTTCGGCTGAAATGATGATGACGATGAAAATGAAAAATTAAAAGTGGTCGTCATAGAAGAAACGTGTTTTTTCAGTGTTTTTAACTAGGTTGTTATAGGCATTAAATAGATACTTGGAATTTCCACTGATATGTATACAGGCCGCTACAACAACAAATAATAAAAATTGAATTAAATTAAACATAAAGGGGGACCCGAGTAACCAATATAAAATTATCCCACACTACGTACATTTTACTTAGAAATAAGGCTTTGCTAACCCTGACTTTTTACAGATATGGCTGTTTACGTATATTTTGACATAACTATTTGTACGGAACTCTCGGTGCGTGAATTCGACTCGCACTTGGCCGGTTTTTTGATTCTACATAGTATCAATACCCTTCCAGGTTTGTCATTAGTATGGGGAAGTAATAAGGGAAAGGGTCTTACCTCTACGCCCTTTGTTTTGAGGCAAGTGTGTCAAATATCGCATAATAATATACTTATTTATAACTTAAATATTAGTTTTTAGTTATTTCGATCAAAACAAACAACAACGTAATACTTAGTTCATATTTAAGAAAAAAGCTTCTCGGGATGAAAAATGCAGAACCTACACTTGCTAGATTAACAAAGAAACTACTTAAAGCTCATCGTAACTTATAAGTCACTAGCTGGCCCGAAAAACGTTGTTTTGCCATTATAAATTATAGCCTACGACCTATTTTCAGACCTACCGAATGTAAAAAGTTTCATAAAAATCGGTCAAGTCGTTTCGGAGGAGTTCGGTAACAAACACCGTGACACGAGATTTTTATATATTAGATAATCGTCTATGCAATATCCTTGTTTACCTATGTGAACAGGAAAATGCCATCGAAAAAAAAATTGTCCATACTTGAATTTAATCAATCACAGATTGTATAATTTTGGAGGCCATTGTTAAAAAATAATAATCTAATATATAAAAATCTCGTGTCACGGTGTTTGTTATCGGACTCCTCCGAGACGGCTTGACCGATTTTTATGAAACTTTTTTCTCTGTATTCGGTAGGTCTGAGAATAGGTCGTAGGCTATTTTTTGCATACCTACCCCTATTCTCTGCGGACGGAGTCGCGGGCAACAGCTATTAAATAAATAAATATCACGGGACTATTCACACCGATTGACCTAGTCCCAAAGTAAGCTAAGCAAAGCTTGTGTTATGTTATGGGTACTAAGCAAAGGATAAACATACTTAATACTTATATAGATAGATACATACTTAAATACATATTAAACACCCAAGACCCGAGAAAAAACATTCGTATTATTCATACAAATATCTACCCCGACACGGGAATCGAACCCGGAACCTCAAGCTTCGTAGTCAGGTTCTCTAATCACTAAGCCATCTAGTCGTCGAAAAAGAAGTAATATAAATATAATAAATATTTCCTAAATCGATTAGAGCATTTTATCATGTAATAATTGACATAAAAGTCATATTATATTGTACTAGCATGCCCCGTCTCTTAAATAAAGTCCATAAAGTCTCTGCACGCTTCCCTCCGTGCCGGAAAATACAAACGACTTAATTATATTTTCCTCTCTCCTCATTCTATACCCGACTGCCACCTCGCTTCTATAACTTCGACATGTAGAGCTAAAGCTTCCCTAGGTACCGGAATTTATATCATGCCTACCAAGTTTTCGATTCATGCTTCGATCTGTAATCGATACCAACGGCACCAAACGTAGGTATTTTAGGGTTTTCTGGAACTGGCCACTTATGAAAAGAAAATTAAAAAAGCAATAATAGATTTGAAAAAATAACTCTCTGGCAGTAAATTACTTTTTAATTTACGAGACTGTCATTTGTTTTTTCATCGTGGTGTTGGATTGAAATTTGTGTGTCGCTGTTGCAATGAATTTAAGTCGTGAAAATTTTCGATCCATGTTTTTTTACGATTTCCGGTGTGGATTAAGTCAGCAAGAGAGTTGTCAAAGACTTCTATTAGCATTTGGTGATGAATCCCCATGTCGTAGCTCTGTCTATTCGTGGTTTAGTGAGTTTAGACGAGGACGTGACCATCTCCATGACGATGAACGTGAAGGCCGGCCAGCAACTGCGGTTACCGATATTAATATTAATACTGTACGACAACTAATTGAAACTGACAAAAATATTACATGTCAGCAAATTCGTACTACCTTAGGAATTGGTATGAGCCAGGTCCAAAAGATATTGCATTTGCATCTGAAGGTTCGGAAACTTTGCACCCTATGGATACCGCATGATTTATCGGAAGACTAGAAACGACTGCGTGTAGAGTGGTGCCGCAAAAGATAAAAAAATTTGACGGAGGATCAATGGCTGTATATAACATCGTGACAGGTGACGAAACCTGGGTATACTGCTTTGAACCGGAAAGAAAAAGTCAATCGGCTGAATGGGTCTTTCCTTTTGAAGACTTGCCGACGAAAGTAAAAAAGAGTCGGAAGCACAGGTAAGAAAATGGTTGCTTCGTTTTTCGGCAAATCGGGACATTACACCACTGTCACTTGAAAACCAAAAGACAGTAACTGCAGATTGGTATGTGAACACGTGCTTGCCCAAAGTGTTTGAAAAAATTCGTGAAAAGCGTCCCCGTAGCAAAATAGTCCGTCATCACGACAACGCGTCGGCACATTCCGCTAAAGCAACGAATGCGTATTTGGAGGCCTCAAATGTAGAAGTAATGACTCATCCGCCATACAGCCCTGATCTTGCACCATGCGATTTCTGTTTGTTCCCAAAGATTAAAGATAAACTTAGAGGTTTACGGTTTACAAGTCCGGAAATGGCAGTGAACGCTTTCCACGGGGCCATCGAAGAAGTCCCTAAGGAAGACTGGACCCACTGCTTTTCACAAAGGTTCCAGCGAATGCAAAAGTGTGTAAATAGGGAGGGTATATACTTTGAAAAACAATAAATGTGTCATAACGATAATGCGTAGGTAGTCTTATTTTTTAGAATCCAGAAACTTTCAGTATGACCTAAGTACATACCTTAAAAAAGAACTTCAGCCTATCTGTCTGTCATGACCTTTTTTAGGGTTCCCGAGCCAAAATGGCCAAACGGAACTTTTATAACATAATTTACGTACAGTCGAGGACACTGAATCGCGTACCAGGATGCAAGGAACCTCCTCACAATCAGCTTCCCAATGATTTCTTTGGCAGGTGTACGGAATGTCAACATGACGTTTGCAATAAAAATGTTCCATCCTGGTAAGTAATTCAGTTTTCTCGACTGTACAGTTGTTGTAAAAATGAAAAAAATAAAAACTTGTTCAATTTAATCGTCAGTCCGCTGCCTGTGGTTCGAATTATAATTTTCCGCTAAATATTATGAACTCAAATTCTTTATGTTAAATTTCAACATTGGTAGTAAAGTTAACTGCAGACACCGCTATTTTACGGACGTCATTACTGTGCCAGAGCTAGTGTTGTGTTCGTCATGTAAACGCACCGATCCAGTCAAAATTTCAGTCCTATGGCAAGTCGATATTTCATTGTAAACCTGTGTTATATTTTAATTCATACATACATAGATAGCTTTTTAAAAATGTAGCTTGTTGATATTCGAAAATATCAAAGTAAACGTTGGGTCTAATGATAACCTCTAATTCATGTCTTTTTCGTCAGTCTGTTGGCGACAATCCTTTGTCTGATTGTTGCACCGGAGGACACTGACGTGTTTCCTAAGTACTGATATTTAGCGCGTGTAAGTCGTGTGTGTCTTTTACTTATTTCAGTTGGCGATCCCTAGTCTCAAATAGCATATCTACTGTGTTAAAAAATTTAATTGTATTAAATACTTTAGATGTATGTAATTTAATAACAATGTAGATCTGATTGAAAAAAATATACCTTGTTGAGTTTCTTGCCGGTTTCTTCTCAACAGGGTTTTTCCGAACCGGTGGTAGATTCTTCGACGTTCATAGGAGCATCAATTGATGCCTAAATTGAATAAAGAGTTTTGACTTTTGACTTTGACTTTGAAACATCATGCTGCCTTCTTAACAAAAAAAAATATAAAAAAAACTACTTGAAAAAGTGACTGGCCTGAACATGAGCAATATATTTATTAGATTGGCTATCTTATATAGGTACCCAAATTTGTAGGAATTTTATTTAAAAAAACATCATAAATAAAAAGTCTCTAAAAGTTACCCAACTTTTGTATATTTACCCTTATTTATTTTTCAAAAAGGGATATGGTTGGTGGGTTTATTTTTTACATTATACTTTTAAATCATAACAATATTTGAGCAAAATTTTAAATTCTACATACATTTGGAGAAAAATAGTAATAAAATAGTTTGAGTAGGTAACGAAGAATAACTATTATCTTAATTTTCTGTAAAAATAGTGATGATATTTACAATTTGTTACAATTTAATTATTTAGAATAGGAATTTGAAATTGTTATTTATTATTCATGGTATTACAAAAATATCCAAAAAAAATGTTTAACAAGTCCAAAAACAGGGTCAAACACTGTAGGTCGGTCCGAGTATATAAGGTAAGAATATAAGCAAACTTTCTGTTCTATTTATGCTTTACTATTACTAAAATAGCATTGCACTTTAATACAATACAATACAGTGACTCTTTATTGTACACCAGGAATAGTAAGCAATACAGAAAACAGGTACACAGAGAGAAAGATACAAGGTAAGCAATAGGTTTAAATCTTTCTTTTAATATTTTCTTTTTCGGTGAGTCCAACACAGCTAATATACAATACGATTACATCCACTTTGGCACTCAACAATTTACGACATTCATCGAGAAAGATCGGAAGTGCAAATGACACGAGATACATTGCTGCATATTCATAACGTCATAGTTTTGCACTTGACAGTCTAAAGCAGTAATGTAGATCACCTGCCACAATGTATTTTACTATAATAGACCTATGAATAAGACAGATGTAGCTTGACTTAATTATTACATCGCTTTACAAACAATATAAATATTAAAAATCCTGTATGTCGAATGCGGTGGTGAGGCGCGTCATTTTAAAATAGACAAGCACTACCAGCAGGTTATTTTATTTTAAAAGCTCACCCGTCACATACCATGCCATAAAAGTTGATTATGAATATTAATGAAGTTTCAATACTTAGGTTGAGGTTTTATTATTAATTATATTAAATAGAATGAATATTTTATGTAAGTAAGTTGTAGGTTTTTGTATACTCTAGGTATGTGAAAACACGAACTTTTACGATTAAAACCGAGCCAAAGTGGAAGTAATCGTATTTTACTACGATTCTAACTACTTAGTCAATTTTGGCTCTTTAGGAATCATCTAACTCCCTTTCTCCTTTAGGGATATTTTCGTAACACCCTATGTTACTGAAACTGACAATAGTTTTATCTAATTTAATAGATACAAACTGCAGGAAAAAAATATTCATCAATGTTGTATCATTAATGAAAAATGTTACAGTCGTAAAGAACAAGGGTTCATGTAGCATGGCAAGTAAGCACTTCGGGTAGATAGAGCTCGGTTATTTGATAGTGCCAAAAAATCATCTTCAATCAGTCGGAGACTATAATTGCACGTAAGAACATAAAGTACTTTTTTAAAACCAAAAGTAAGTACCTATTACCTGACACTATCTCCGGGACGTCATGGTCGCCGTATTGCGCGCGTTCCAATCACTTCACATTTATTCGCAGAATACCTGCAAAAGATAATTTTAGATTCTATTAATGATGTGTATTTGTAATTTAGCATAGTTGTTTGTAAAAAGCAGCTATCACATCAATTGTCTTGATTTTGCAACTTGTAAACCAATCATTGCCTGAAATTATAGCGGCACCAATGGAAACAATTGTTTGAAAAATAAGTTTTGTTGCAAGCCCAATTACAATATTACTACACTCATCAAAAGTGCCTAGGGATATTTTTTATCCCTAGACAGTTTTGAATATTTCTATATATAGGCATTTTACTTCTGAGCCAAAACATCAAATTTTTCTCCAGGGATAATGAGTGTCTTGTCATCCAATATACCGCAGTGTCTCAAGTCAAAAGTCTTTGAGCAGTGTGTGTTGCCAGTGATGACTTATGGCACTGAGACGTGGCCGATAACGATGGGCCTCATAAGAAAACACAAAGTCACTCAGAGGGCGATGGAGAGGGCTATGCTTGGAGTTTCTCTGCGGGATCGCATTAGAAATGATGAAATCCGCGCAAGAACTAAAGCCACGGACATAAACTCGAAGAATCGCTAGACTTAAAGACAGTGGCAGTGGGCAGGGCACATCGCTCGTAGAACTGACGGCAGATGGGGCCGAAAGGTTCTCGAGTGGCGTCTGCGGATCGGAAGACGCAGTGTAGGTATGCCTCCAAGAAGATGGAGCGACGACCTGGTGAAGGTGGCGGGAACGCATTGGATGCGGGTGGCGCAGGGCCGATCTGTTTGACGAGCCTTGGGGGAGGCTTATGTTCAGCAGTGGACCAGTGGACGACTTTCGGCTGAAATTATGATGAATAAGTAGGTATTCTAAGACTTTTTGATGTGTGTATTTTTGCTAAACAGATAAAGTCGTTAGAAATACGGAATATTTAATTACCTAGTCGCCACAAAAACTCAATCTGGAATGTTTAGAATTCCTTAGTTAACTATGCTTGAAACCATTATATTGTGAGACAACTTTGACAGTTCATTTTGCACAAGTGTTGCGACGGACAGGTTAGCGCTTTTTGTTTGTGTCGATATTAAAAACATTACGGCTTTGGCTGCCTGTGTGACATAATCAAATTAATTTAATAATTTACTTGCATCGTAAGACATCATTAAAGGATACGTAAATACCAACCAACGACAATTATTAAATCCGCTTAATCTACATACATATGCGAATGATATTGTGACCGTCATTGAGTGCGCCAACCAAGGTTTAATAAAATGCACTATAACAGTATGGAGGCTGGGGCGAAACTCTGTATTATACAGATAATAATAATAGGTAATTACTAAGTTGACCAAGTTTTTTAAAACACATAATACTTAACGATAAGTTGTTTTTTTACCATGCAAGTTAGGTACTTAATCATTTCCAAATTAAAAATTGCATTATTCCTACATACAATATGGTGGCCGACCCTGGAAGTAAAATAGAAATGACATAGCTACTTGGTGTTAATAGATTAAACAAAAAATAATGTGTTCATATTCATGTAAGATTTATTGATGCAGTGTCATGTACTGTATCATTCTTGAGAGAGAGAGAGAGAGAGATGTTTATTTACTTAAATTCTCATTGTCTTCAAAAGAGACGCTATTTTATCTCCGGTAATGTGTCGTGATTTTCAGGTGAAGGGCGGGGCAGTCGTAAATTTTGAATTTGTACGATGTAGGTATTTGTATTTGTATGACTATTTACATTTTTTACGTTAATACGTGGAAACATTAGAATCTTACAAAAGACATACGATTTTTTTATACACTATCAGTACATTTTTAACTGACTTCAAAAAAAGAGGAGGTTCTCAGTTCGTCTGTATGTTTTTTAAGTAGGTCTGGCAACAATTCTTAATTTTTTAACAGGATTTTTTCGCTCTTTGTAATACTTATGACCTTGGCAACACTGCATATCGATCGTTATTTCGATAGTTTGAGGAAATCCCCTTGTGATTTTAGATGACCCGATGGCCTGTTGTTAGAAAACCTGACTACGAAGCTTGAGGTCCCGGGTTCGATTCCCGGTCGGGGTAGACATTTGTGTGAATAATACCAATGTTTCTACTCGAGTCTTGGGTGTTCAATATGTATTTAAGTATGTGTCTATCTATATAAGTATGTCTATCCATTTTTTAGTACCCAAAGTACAAGCTTTGCTTAGTTTGGGACTAGGTCAATTGGTGTGAATTGTCTCGTGATATTTATTTATATTTTATTTATTTATTTAATAATTATGATAGTAACGTCACAACGACGAGGACAACTCATTTCGTTCACGCGCGGAATAAGTTGATCGGAATTAAAAAAACCGGCCAAGTGCGAGTCGGACTTGCGCACAAAGGGTTCCGTAACATTATCTATAAAAATGGCAAAAAATCACGTTTGCTGTATGTTAGCTTAAATATCCCCTTAAATATTTGTTTTTTTTTTTAATTTATTTTTAAAGTGAATAGGTATATAACTAAATATTCTGTGAATATTTCAAGCGTCTACCTGTTGCCGTTAAATCACGTTTGTTGTATGGGAGCCCTTTAAATATTTATATTATTCTGTTTTTTAGTATTTTTTGTTATAGCGGCATCCGAAATACATCATCTGTGAAAATTTCAACTGTCTACTCGTAGCTATCACGGTTCATGAGATACATCGATACAATTGATATTTTATTATCAATACTATCGATAGTATCGATACTATCGATAGTTTGTAAAAATGCAATAGTATTGTTAATGTAATAGTATCGATACTATCGATAGTATTGATGTCTATCAATAGTATTGGTCTGAAATTACTATCGATATTATCGATACTATCGTTAGGCCTATCAATATTGCTACTATTTTTCGAGGTCACGATAGTATTGCCGATACTATCGATAGTTCGATCTATTGTTGGCAACGCTAATTAGAACATGTTGGGTACACCAAATGAACCAAAAGTCATAAGCCAAGGATTTTTTGATTAATATTTTTTAGTAATTGGCTAATTATACAGTGCACAAATTTTGATACGTAATTCAGTATCGTTGATAGATCACGATTATCTTTTTAAGATTTTTTTTACATTTTGAAATTTGGGTTGTTCGTAGTAATCATCCAATAATTGGTCGAGTTACTATGAAAAACAAAAAAAAATAAGTGATAGATATTATAACGAAAAATACTGAAATTTGTTATTTTAACGTCACTGAATCACATATTAAAATTTGTGCACTTATTAAAAAATTAACCTGTATAGTTTTCACGTAAATTCTTCGTTCTTTTTTCACAAACACGATACGCATCTTACAAAAGAACAGAGTCTTACTGTCATCTACATTATTTGAATACCCCTCCTGCACGAGCACGACCCTCAGCAGTCGGCAGTCGGCTACCTGACACTGATCGATAGCCCAGGGACACGCAGAATCGCGATTACAGCCTCTGATTAATCAACGCTAATAGCCAATACCAAATTTAACGTTAGGGTAAAATTAAATGGTCTTTTTATTTCAGATGACTTGTTTTGATTCACTAAATAAACTCTAGCTCTTTCTTTAATTGAACGGCTGAAAGTTAGTCTTATCAAGGATGATATGAGACTGGATTAGCCATCGCCATAGTACAGGTCGTCCGCAGAAAAATAGTTCGATTATTAAATCTAGATGGCACTGAAATATAGCCCGAGGCTTTGAAAGCAAAACAATAAGACTGCAGATGTTTCATATTACTACAAATGTATTATTTTTCAAAAATATTGCATAATAATACATTTGCAGTAATATGAAATATCTGTAGTCTTATTGTTTTGCTTTCAAACCCTCGGGCTATATGTCAGCGCCATCTAGATTTAATAATCAAACTATTTTTGCGCAGCCGATCTGTACTATGGCGATTGCTAATCCAGACTATATCATCCTTGGTCTTATCAACCGATGTCATTTCCAGACGCACATGTTATGAAAGTAATAAGTTAGAAATCTATTCAATAGTACTTAAGCCAGTGTAAGCTTGTGATTCAGCCTGAAATTTCAAAGTTTTAAATGACGATATTTTGATTTTGGGAAAATTCATAAAACACAAACGTTTGGGACAGCTCTCAATCGTTTATTTGTTCGATTGGACGCTGATTATAATAGTTAAAGAATTTAAAAAAAACCGGCCCAATGCGTGCCCGACCATGCATAATGAAAAATTCTCTAGTGGAAATAAAATTTAAATGGTTTCTGGATGGATTACTTATTATTATGTATCATACAATACGGTACGATTTTGAAATATGTTTTACGATGCATATGCTCGGAAAGTGCCTCTTGACGCGAGACAACATATATATAGAAAGTTAGTCATCCCAGCACACTTTCGCAAGTGTGAAAAAAAATTGTATGGATTTTACTTTCCACACCCGTGCGGAAAAGTAACTTTTTAATTTAGCCAATTCTCAAAAAGTTGTGTCCAAACTAGTGTTTAAAAAATAAGACTAGAGAGTTGTGTCTTCATAATTCAGCTTTGCACAAATAAGAAAATGTTTGATGCAACCAAATGAATATTTACTGATAAAATAATAAAACAGATTGTTTTTATAAAACACAAAAAATTTAATTAAAAAAAAAAAAAAAAAAAATTCGTCGAATGTTTTGAAATAAAAAATTTAGTACTAAAATAATTCCTTGAATCCATTTCGGACCGTACGACATCATGCGCGCGCAATCGAAATTCAAACAATGAGCTTTCAGTGCGCGCGCATGGCGTAACACGAACCAATCAAGGTTACCCGTTCACGCCTGTCAACCAATGAGCTTTCAGTGCGCGCGCATGGTGTAACACGAACCAATCATGGTTACCCGTTCGCGCCTGTCATGAAAACCCGCCACAGTAATGTTCATGAATTCAGTCCGGAGAATTAATTTAAGTTTAGTAAATTAAAATGGAGAGTTCAAGTGATGAATTTACATAAGACTTAACGCCGCCTGAGGTCCTAGACCAAGCACAAAATTAAATGTGACAGCCTCCTGCTGACTAAACCGATGCTGAAATATACAAACATCTACGAGACTTTCCCTCAATGAAAGATAAATAAGAACGCAACATCTTTTTCCGAAAATTTTTATGAATTATGAGCGTGCGCAGACAGAGAGCGGTCTGGAGTTCCGAGTTCAGAGTTCTGCGTTCTTTCGAATGTACTGAGTCTCTTACGATAACGCACACAGCAGGCGACTGGAACTCTCGAGCGGTCAAAACACAGAACTCTAAGCGCGGAACTCGGAACTCCAGACAACTCTCTGTCTACGCGCGCTCTTAGCCCCAATTTTTTTCCTCGCTTAATGCATTGTAAAATGTTGTATGATATACGTGTCGAAAGTAGGAAATTCCCAACTCATGTCGGCTAAACCACACTTGCTTTGCTCGTGTGTTTAAATCTCCGCCATTCGTTGGGAATAGCCTACTTTCTGCACTTGTATCATAAATAACTATTCTATTGTTAGCACGTATGGAGTGTCGCCTTCAATTTTTGCCATTTAACAACAGAAATATGTAGAGCTTGTCTAATTTAAAATGACGCGCGCCCAACCACCGCATTTACGCACATCTGCCAAGAGAAATATTTCTCTATCGTGGCTTAAATTGAGTTTCAAATCCTGTGCGTAAATGCGATGGTGGGGCGCGTCATTTTAAATTAGACAAGCTCTAGCTCTAATAACGTACGCCCTCGCGATTTATTTAGAGCAGTACAGCCAATTTTTCTTTATGTTATGTCACTTTTCACATACAAATTTGATGAACTGCCGCATATAACTGTTTTTCCATCACACTTCTACGTAAAGGGTCATAATTACTAAACACAGCACTTAATCCTTTTGTGATTGAGCATTTCACTTCACTTGAAAAGTAGCAATAGGGAACCTAGGGAATGTGCTTTCTTAGTTACGCACCCGCTAAACACACGGCCGTGTGGACGGCACAGGCCAGCTGCCATTTGAAGGAAATCTCATCTGTGCCCTGACAAGTGGCAATCGCTCCTAAACGTCGCGGTTTCTATAACCATCTTCATCTACATTTCCGGCCTATTGACATCCAACTGCTGAGCACAGACCTTTGTGTATTTATACATTATATATCTATATTTGTGGTGTCTCTTAGCACAGGTATCGCGTATACTTAATAATTTTTAAATAAAGAATTAAACTGCCTTCAAAAAACACCCAAAAACTAAAAAGCACAAAAAAAATTATTATTGAACAGACTACAAACAAAAAACATGAAAATATCTTTCTACTAATCTGTTTGAAGTCGGTGCCACAGCACGAGCCAGCAGGAGTGGAAGAAACCCAATAGATAGTGTTTGCGCGGAACCTAGCGAGAGTCAGGACCTGAAGCGAGGTACGGAGAAACGAAGGTTTCTATACGATCTGGAGTGAAGATATGGAGGAATAGCCACCAGCGAAAGTGGACTGTATTTAAAATGTTTATGGCAGACAATCTACGTTGGCAGTCAGTTAGATGGATAAGGACGCCTACCTGAAGGATCCTTGCGAAGCTCCCAGTGCACGAGCTCCAGTTTCGACGGCCCAGCGTCCAAGGATGGAGCGAACCAGAACAATCCAGTAGGGCGTTGCCCGTCACACCACAAGACAGCACCAAATGTTCGTAAAAGGTCTAAAAAAGGTGGCCACCACAGCTTCCTTCACTAATAAACACTCACGACGAATCGAGAGACTACAAAGGATGGAAAAGTCCTGAATTTCAATATTTTTACAGCGTCAAGCTCATGTGCGTGTCGGCTTCTAGCAAACACTCTTCATGTTGGCCGGTGCGCAGCGAGCCGCGTTTAAATCAGCCAATCAGGGCGCACTTGTGTCGCGCGCGATAGAAGATATGTTGGCATGCAGGAAGGAAAGGGGCATAGGATATAGGAGATATACTGACTGCCAACCTAACCAAATTTGAAGTAATAAAATTTACACGTATGCAGGAGGCGCAAAAAAAGCGCGCGAAATTTAAACTAATAATTTGGCGTTACCAGATAGTATGTAGGTAAAAGTTAGACGACTAGGTCCACTCCTGCTGGCTCGTGCTGAGTCACCGACTTCAAAAAGATTATTAGAAAGATATTTTCGTGTTTTTTGTTTGTAGTCGGTTCAATTTTTATTCCATAATTTTTTTTGTGCTTTTTAGTTTTTGGGTGTTTTTTGAAAACGGTTTTATTTTTTATATAAAAATTATTTTTTATTTTTTGCTTTTTAGTTGTATTTGTATAAATAGATGCTTAGGGTAAAATTATTTTTTGCTGACTGTACTTTATGCCCCTGGGTACCAAAGTACCCATCAAGACGAATCAAACGAGATCAAACTCGTCAAGCCCTGTTTACCATCGAGGATCAAAGTACTCGTCAATACCTACGAATCAAACAAGCCCAAACTCGATGCGGTCGTATCGTTTTATTACAGAGTTTCTATGGCCACCTTTCAGCTCCGTAATCAGATCAGCTTCATGTCATAATATTATTGCATTGTCATGTGATATTCACAAGTATGCAAAATTTTAGCACAATCGGAAACCGCAAAGTGGGTCAAATTCAACTTACAGGCGCCTGTCTATAGGTCTAGACAGGCGCCTAAAGGGCATGGCGAAACCATAAGGGTTCCTTATTAGGACTTCAGAACCCAGTGGCGAAGGGTTTATTTCCTTGTGATCATACGGTGAGCTGTTGGTGCCGCCTCAAACAGTAACGTTTTTGATTTTTGAATTTCTTCAACGGTGAATGAGGATGTACACAATCGTATAAGAGTGTTTTGGTCAATCACTGATATTTTATTTTGTATTAATGCTAGTAATTCATCAATCACAATGTTGCACACATTACATTCTACGCGGTTACTCATTTTAACGACAAATTATTTTGTTCCGGTATCGTGAGTGCAACCGTCATCGATCGATGCGCGCGCGGAACTGAATTTGGGTAATTACCAGTGATCGGAACTCTGGGTGCAAAACTTTAACAAAACTTGTAAAGCTGACATTAAGGAGAATTTACAACCAAGAAAAATAAGAATATTATTGGCAGATTAGTGTTCAATTTAACTCTATATCGAAATCTCACATTTTCAGTTGTGTATTAATATTTTCATGTCTGTAAGCACTGTTTCATGCCCGCTTGGCAAGTTTTGTTAAAGTTTTGCACCCAGAGTTCCGGTCACTGGTAATATCTCGTTAATATCAATAAAAGAATAATCTGAAATCGCAAAATGAGATGAGACCCTTTTGTTCGGTGTAGCGCGGCACAAGACGCCTTCGTACCTTTTTGAAAAAATCACATAGTCGAAAAGTGTGCGCAGATTTAAGGCTATTGTTCCGCCGCACCGGACGGTGGCGTTTCGAGGCAGTTTCAGGTTTGCGGCGTCTAAGTGCTAGAATGACATGCCCCCTTCCATCCTTGGAGTGACTAGCAGGTACACCTTTGGGCGAAAGCTTAAAGGCTATTTGTTGTCATTTCAGAAAACTTAATTCCTTTCCTTTCCAGCACTATTTCACAAAACTTGTTTGATTTTTCTTTGTCTCGGTTATTTCACTTTTTGTTTTAGTCCGCGCAGAGTTGTACATATAGGTACTTTGGCAAGTGAGTTATAGTAATTTATGATTAAGTAATTTAGTTAAAATTATTCGCTTTTATGATCTACAAATTATCCATTTACGCATGTAGTTTACGTATATGTAGTTTATCGCTTATATTTATAAGTGTACAGTTTAAGTTTATCTATCTGTGTGGCGTTCCGGGTATTACCGACGGTGCTGGCTGAATATCAGCGCTGGGGTGTTATAAACGCCTCAGCATTAAGCTGAGCCAGTGTCCAATTTGCAACCGCGATGACACACTCTATTTTTAGCTTTTGTAGGTATTGTCCTTTTTGTAAAAATATTTATGTGTCTTGTAAATAAATATATTTTCTTTCTTTCTTTAGATGATAATATTTTTAGAATTTAGCATGTTTAAAGGAACATACAGGCAGGTAAGTATAACGTGGCAACAACGTTGGTTGACAGAGCTCCGCTACACACCGTACGTGGAGCTCAGTGCCTCTAAGTAGTTTGGCCCTTCGGGCCTGATACAATTATTGTATCACGAAAACAAAAAAATAACACACGAAATTATCAGAAATGGCTGCTTTAAATAGGTTGCGTTGGGTAGCCGTTAGGGTAGTGTAATACTTTTGTTTTCGTATCTTTACCAGTTATGTGACATAAAGTTATGCCAGATAAAGTAATGCTTGCTTAATTAAAAACATGTGCTTATTAACGTTACGCGTATTGACGTTATGCGTGTTAATATTATTCGTACTCATTATTATGCGTTCAATACTTAATGCACTATGTATGTGGTTTTATTTTTGTCACTTGAACGTTATGCGTGTTAATTATATGCCAATGAAGAGAGGTGAGAATACAACGTAGATACGGATTATTAAACCTACGGCATGAGTAGGTACGCAAAATCTTCTCGAATGTTTTCTCTTCACTCGAGTACAATTTGTTCGGGCAACGTCGTCAAGTACCCTCTATGGTGAAACTAAACTGAATTTGTAGTTTTGCAAGCAAATAAAACGAGCTTTTGCAAAGGTTTTTTAGGGTTCCGTACCCAAAGGGTAAAGACGGAAACACTATTACTGAGGCCCCGCTGTCCGTCCGTCCGTCCGTCCGTCCGTCCGTCCGTCTGTCCGTCTGTCACCAGGCTGTATCACGGGAACCGTGATAGCTAGAGAGTTGAAATTTTCACAGATGATGCATTTCGGTTGCCGCTATAACAACAAATACTAAAAAATGGAATAAAATAAATATTTAAGGGGCTCCCATACAAAAATTTTTCACTCTTTTTATAGATAACGGAGCGGAACCCTTCGTGCGCGAGTCCGATTCGCACTTGGCGGGTTTTTAATACCACAAAAACTCGTTGAGAATTGCCTACTTTCCGCCCTTGTACGGTAAATAACTATTTGTTCGTTCTCCCGTCCGTTAAAAGCAAAAATGCAAGATGGCTCGATGTATATGTATATTTATCTGCCGAATTCTGTAAAATCTATACTTACTAATATAATAGTAGATTGTACACCAAGGGGATAAAGCACTGCATTATGTCACGGGCGCGATATTGAATCCTGAGCGTATCGAGGGACTCCAGATTTAACTCCCGAGCGTAGCGAGGGGGTTTTTAGTTGATTCCCGAGCGAAGCGAGGGAATTAAGATGGAGTCCTGAGAGCAGTGAAGGATTTAAGTGCGCCCAAGGCAAAATCAGTTTTATCCCCGAGGAGTATACTCTACTCTTCTCACCTTTTGCGAGACAATAAAAACCAAGGCTTCTAGAAAAATACTCGAAATAGACCCAGAAGCACTGATTCTGACACTGACTTTGCGCCTATCGCAGTTTTCCATTTGTCGAAATCTTTGTAAGCTTTTAAGTATTTTTCCTTCGATTTTCTGGGAGTACATTATTAACAATTTCTAAGGCTGGCTTGCGCAGACCTGGGTTAGCTACTTAACTCCGAGCGAGGTAACTGCTAACCCAGGGTTAACAAGTGTCAAAATGTATGGAACTGTCATTCTTAACCCAGGGTTACCGATTTAATTTTATTACCCTGAACTGTGCAAGTGGTCCTAAGGCGTCTAATTTAATGGAATCAGGAGTCAAATCACTTTCGTCACTCGATATTTTCTTAATGTTTTATCTTCTTTTGCAGTTTTGATACTTAAAATTGCAGCGTATTGAAATACTCGCGGCTTTTGTTTTAAGTATTGATTTTTTTTCGTTCGGCTTGCCGTGGCGTGGCCATCTCGATTTTCGAATAAGATCGATTTTCAAATAAATGAGGCGCGGCGCGCGCCGCCGTCCACCTCCTCGCCGTCGGCCACCAGCAGCTGCAGCAGCCGCGCGCCGCGCGATTTTGACGAAATTAGACTTTAAAGGCATAACAATAAGAACTAAGAGAAGTGAGAATCACATTACTGCCCGGCCGGCGGGTTATAATGAAATTCAGTACAACATTACACCCCGGCAAAAGACAAGGGCTATAATGATTTACTTTGAGTAAGGTTTGCATGATATATAATGAGGCATTGTCGAACAGGTGGTGTGAAAATTTTATTACTAGCTGTTGCCAGCGACTTCCTCTGCGAAAAATTCGTTTATCGCTATCCTGCGGGAACTATGCAACATTCCTGGATAAAAACTAGGTATCGTACTTCCTAGTGGCTCAAACTATTTCCATACCACGAGGCAGTTATTTAGGAGATAGTTTGAGAGCATGTGAAGGATATAGTTTTTATCCCGGATATCACCTTTCAAGGAGTGATCGGGGGTGGAAGGGTATAAGGGAACTATGGAATTTTTGAAATTAGCAACGTGCGCGTAGCTTATATTTTATAAAATCACTTAATCCTTAAAGAGTTAAAAGAATATTGCAAGGATTTCGCTAGTTTTAAAGTACCGTAAAAACTGTCCTTTGTGGAAAAGGGGGTGAAGACTTATAAGAATCTTCCACAATTTGAAAGCCAGAAAAACCAAACTTTGTTATTATTAACCAAACTTTGCAAAAATTACAACAGATGCCGTATACTGTCTAACGCGCGGGCGCTTACCATCCCTTTCAAGTTCAACATCTCTTTCTGTCACCGTCAAGATGCATTTTGACAGAAAGAAATATTGAATGCGATAGCAAGCGTCCGCGCGTTAGACAATAATATGGCCTCTGGTTTTGTATGAAATCAAAATTAACCATAGCGAGCGAGGGTTTCAATAGTTTGGAAGTAACAAGGCTGAAAATTAATAAATAAATAAATCTAATATATAAAAATCTCGTGTCACGGGTATTTGTTATCGAACTCCTCCGAGACGGCTTGACCGATCTTTATGAAACATTTTTTTCTGTATTCAGTAGGTTTGAGAATAAGTCGTAGGCTATTTTTATACCCCTAGGTGATATGGCAATATAACGTTTGCCGGGTCAGCTAGTTAATATATTATATGTATTGACAGGAGTGAATTTTGAACATTCACCCTGCAAGGGAGTTAAAAAGAGGACGCGTAGCGATCAAGCAAGTAACACGGAACTTGGTAGTTAACTCAAAAACCACAATAGTGAAAATAAACGGATCACTCACGTCTCAAAACGAGTTTAACTCGACATGTTGTCTCACGGTAGTTTCATGTTCAAAAACCACAAATTGTGAAATATTAAATTAAAGTAAAAAAAACAATGGAATTTTAAAATCAGTTATTTATATGAAAAATGGAATTTAGGTTTCTATGTAAATCAAAACTGGCAAAACATTTCTACTACACTAAGGCTAGTCTAATTGACTGAGAAACTTGAATTATTACGATATTCACCAGGAACAGTGGCATTCACCACAAATTTAATTTCTGCGCGGGCGAAGTCGCAGGCAAATGTTAGTTATAAATACACAAAAACTGCGAAAGCCAAATAGGTTTTGTGATAAAAACTTCACATTTTTCATCACAAAACAGTTTGGTATCACCCTTCCTTAATACCATTTTTAACCCCCGACACAAAAAGAGGGGTGTTATAAGTTTGACCGCTGTGTGTGTGTGTCTGTCTGTCTGTCTGTGGCATCATAGTTCGTAAACGGGTGAACCGATTTGGATGCGGTTTTTTTTTATTAGAAAGCTGGTTTCTTGGCGATGGTTCTTAGGTATGTTTCATCAAAATCGGTTCAGCCGTTTCAAAGTTATCAGCTCTTTTGATAGCTGCGGAAGGGATCTTAGGCACATAATGGGCATTTACTTGAAGTTCAAACATACATGTGACATAATTGCGTTGGGGGTTTTTAAAATTTTTAATTTATAGTTATTGGTCCTTTTGTTACTTAGAGCAAAATCAATTAAGTATTGAAAAAATATAATTTTCTACATTGATAATTTTCACCTTCTTGCCGGCACTCAATGTTTTATACGTTTGAAAATTATATAAGTATTGGTACGGATTTACAATCGGTGGAATGACATGGACTTAAGCCAACTTGAACAGGAAATAGGTGCAACGGTTGACTATGCATGTAAGTACTTAATTGAAATTTAATACGTATTTTATTGACATTCGCTATTTGTGCTGTGTTAAATAATAAAAATTCGCAAAATGTAGCTTATTTAACAAGAGTGTAACAAAAATTTGGTAACATCTACTAAACACACTACATCATAAAACATTTTATCAAATAAAGAAAATGTAGCAAAGCGCACCCCGAGCAGTTCCGAGCTCGTGGCTCCGGCGCGCGGCTGGCTGGCGCGGTGCCGCCGCAACCTTGGCGCCGCGAGGTCAAGGACGAACGGCTTCCACACACCTGCCATCGAGAACGCAGCGTAAGCTCTTTGTTCACGTACTGTTATCCAAACCACTTAGTCTACTGATTATACCTATAACTCCGACCAAATGATAGTGCAATCATTTCAAATGATAGAAAACATTACGAAACATGATTTTAATTTAATACCACTTTTTAGAACGGTTTTCAGTGTCATAGTTTTTAATGGAGTTAAATAGAGGTCAGACTATTATTTGCAGCGCAGTATAGGACCCACTGGTAACTCGGCCCTGTCCTTGGATCGACGACTCGCGGCACTTGCAGCCGCAAGGGTTGTATGATCGATGTATTATATGCTAGCTAGGTATACCTACTCGTTTGATTAGGTATTTACGTCATTAGATTGAATTTAGGTATATTATTTATCCTCTTAAACTTATTTAAGTAATCTTACTAATATTATATGTTCGTAACAAATAAGTTCGTACCTACCTCAGTCTATTGGTTTGTATATCATAGCCCGGAGACGGATGTAGATTAACATTAAAATTAGGTAAGTATACTTTTTTAGGGTTCCGTGTCCAAAGGGTAAAATCGGGACCCTATTACTGAGACTTCGCTGTACGTCCGTCCGTCTGTCACCAGGCTGTATCTGATCTCATGAACCGTGATGGCTAGACAGTTGAACTTTTCACAGATGATGTAGGTATTTCGATTGCGGCTATAACAAAAAATACTAAAAAACAGAATAAAATAAAGGGCTCCCATACAAAGAACGTGATTTTTTTGCTCTTTTTTGCTTAACGGCAACAGGTAGACGCTTGAAATATTCACAGAATATTTAGTTATATATTCACTATAAAAATAAATAACTCAATTAAAATAAAACAAATATCTAAGGGGGCTCCCGTACAACAAACGTGATTTTTTTGCTATTTTATAGAGTCTGACTCGCACTTGGCCGGTTTCTTTATTAGTACTAAACTACGATTTTTAATTTCGTGGAATTCTGACATTTCTTAGTGTTACAAGGCAAAAAATATTTCCCGAAAATTGAAACGAGATGAAACAAAAACCAGGAAATACAGAGCACAAATTCCTTAGTATACACACTAAAATTGGTCATAATGTAATAAATCATTAATTAATACGTAGTTAGAATATTTTTTGATCTAACTGTCCAGACGTAATAAGATATTTAACCCTTTTATGAGTAAAAAATAAATTGTCTCGGGTATCATTGCGATGACTGACATACATCGCAAACTTTTGGACTTAAATTGTAATTAATAGTTATGTATTAAGTTTCAATCGTCGTCTCAAGAGGTTTGCAATTTAAAATTTCATAGACAAGTTACATACTTAAATAATAAAAACCATCAAATATCATTCTTTTGCCAAAACAAAATTAAAGTCATTCGGCTTCTTTCTTGAATGTTCGAATGTGCTCGCTCTCCTGTTTTCGTATTATTTTTGTCGTTTTCGTTGATTGATATTATTATTTCCTTGAAAAGTTTTTGTTTTTTTGCTATGTGTTATGTTTTTTAAAGAGGGCAAAATATCATTATGAACTGTCTCACACGTACCATGAATACACGAATCTCTTAAAAACCTATGAAATAAATATAGACTAATAAATAAAAACTGATAACTTCTTATAGTAAAAGCTCTCTTTCACTATATTTATAATTAGTAATGTGCCTATTTTATTATGTTTCTAAAATAATAAATGGATTTAAAATGAAAAAAGGTTTGTTGCCTCTGAAACTTCAAAATCTGGCATTTGTCAGAATTCCACGAAATTAAAAATCGTAGTATACGCAAAAGATCAAGAGAGAAAATCTTCCCTGGTAATTTTGTATCATTTTTCGAAGTTTTAGAACTCCATATTTACGTTCGTTTGCATTGAAATGGTCAAAATGACCTCTAACCCCTGTACAATATCACTATCGTTATTTATGTCACTCCGTACAGCAACAAAATATTACCTTTGAACGTACCTATTTTGCATCTTCAACTTCACGCTCAATATTATTTATACTTGTAGTATCTACTTTCATAGTCTTTATATGAAGATTCCTTCACTTCCACTCTTATAAAATTCTTTTCATCTCTCATACTCGTAAAGTGAGGCAAATCATATCCGACATACGGGAGCAAAACTATACTGTCTTCCAAAGGGTAGAAATGAATTAAAAATAAAAATAAAGGCATTGGCTGACAATGGAACACATACCTACGCATTCAGCCAAGCATTAAGTACGGCATATATCTACATGCTATACTTAATTAAGTATTGAGTTTTTTTTTCTTAATTAGTTGGTCATAGGGTAAATCGCCAATAATTGGCCACCTTTCCATAACTGGCCCCCTCATTCTGAAAATGAACTCTGTTCCCCTACAAACAGAATTCAATTTAGTATAATGTGGCCAGTTATTGAAGGGTGGCCAGTAATTAACACCTTATACTAAAAATGACTTCTATTATGGGTGAATAGTTCATTTTCAGTATGAGGTGGCCACTTATTGAACGGTGTCCAGTTACTGGCGATTTACCCTATTACAAATTTTATAATGCCAGTGAAATATTATTAAATTTAATTATTAATTTACATTAATTTCTTATTTAGTGACTTAAACCAGAAAGTTAAAAAAAATGTTAAGAAATAACACGGTAGACGACAATGTTATTGTCCACACAGCCTATCTCTATACAGCTTAACTCCTTGGTTCAAATTGGTTACTTACTTATTTTACAAATAAATTTACTTAAATACCTACTTTATCTACTGTTTTCATTGATTATTATATTGAACATTTTAAATTTAGTTAAATTAATTATTATTATTCTCTAAATTCAAAATTTAACACCTGGTATCTTGACGACGGGACCTTTGGTGGCGAGGAAAAGACAGTCCTTGATGATCTATGCAAAATTACTTCTCTATTTAATGCAATCGGTCTCGATCTAAATTTTTGTAAATGCGCAGTTTACTTTAAGGAAAATTTACCTCTTCAAACCTTGACTGACTTAACTTCTAAATTTAATACACTGGCTCCGAACATAAAAATCATTCACAAAAGTACGCTTCGTCTTTTGGGTGCCCCCGTCCTCCCAGAATCTATCATTCCCCTCATTAATGAACATGTCTCCAAATACAATGACTATTCCGATAGACTCCTCAAAATTAACCCACACATGGCATTGTTCACTATCAGATTTTGTTTATTTGTTCCAAAATTTACTTACATTTTACGATGCAGCCCTGTTTGGAAATACAAAGATTGCTTAATTCCTTTAGATGACAAGCTCCAAAAAACTCTGTACAAAATTCTAAATTTTGACATATTCGGACGCGCATGGACACAGGCTACTCTTCCGATCCGTTTTGGTGGCTTGGGGATAAGAAATTCTTCACAAGTCGCCCTCCCGGCATTTCTTTCTTCTGTTCACAGTACTCAGGCTCTGGTGAATCAAATATTAAGCCCCTCCGTGGGTTGCTAACCGCCCGAGTGCTTTGACGAAGCTGGGGATGCCTGGACGGCAGCTTACCCTAATACAATTTATCCCATTGTCCCCAAGTCACAACGGTTATGGGATGAACCGCTCTGCCAACTTGTGTCCGAAAGACTCATTAATTCTGCAACAAACTAAGCTGACCGCGCCCGCCTGTTAGCCGCTTCTGTGCCAGAATCCGGATATTGGCTCCTAGCGCTGCCTTCTGCCAATATTGGTACTTTATTAGACCCAATTATTTTATCGTTGGCGGTTAGCCTGCGTCTAGGACTTAATGTCACCCAACCCCATAGATGCCGTTGTGGAGAAACTGTAGATTCTCTAGGCTATCATGGCCTCTCCTGCTCGAGAAGCGCAGGCCGCATCTCTCGTCACGCCTCTCTGAACGACCTGCTCCGGAGAGCCCTTGCCACCGCCAACGTGCCGGCTATCCTAGAGCCGAACGGTATCGCACGTGACGACGGCAAGAGGCCCGACGGCATGTCGCTTATTCCTTGGAGGCAGGGCAGGAGTCTCGTTTGGGATGCGACCTGCGTCGATACGGTGGCACCATCTCAGGTTGCTACCACTTCCATCCAAGCAGGTGCGGCGGCCACTGCGGCTGAACACGTCAAAAGGCGCAAATATGCCTAAACTCTAAGCGCATGGGGTCCAGGCGGGAAGGAACTCGCAAAGGAGATTTCTTCGCGCCTGGTAGAAACAACGGGACCAGAAGGCAGGTGGCTATTTCCGCCAACGATTAAGCTTGGCCATTCAACGCGGGAACGCTGCCTGCCTCCTGGGAACTATGCCATCGGGTGACATCCTAAAAGATATTTATTATTTATAAATTTTTAGTTTTAGGTTCAGTTTTATTTTTCTTATATTTATAAATTGTACATAAATACCTTTAGATTATATAAGTATCTGTAAATATATTCCTTTAAATGTTAATGTAATAGAAAATATAATTGTATATATATTTTATAAACAATAAAAAATTATTGCTTAATAATAAACTCTATTGAAATATGTATTTTAAAACGATCATATTGACCAGATTAGACATTTTTATTTATTTATACTTGTATTTTCTTACTTTCCTTGTAGTCGAAATGAAAAGCAGAGTGTTTAACTCGGGAAAAACACCAATATCACCCTGGAAATATTGGCACCCTCGCTGTGCTCGGGTGCCAACTAACCTCGTGTAATATTGGTTATTTTCCTCCCTTGTTGAACAATCTACTATTTCTACCCACGCATAAAACGAGATTTGTCTAAGTAGATGTTGTAAATCCCGCTGTTTAAAGTTTAATTTTAGTTAATACATCTCTTAAGACGTTCATAGCAATATGCGATGGTAAATTATAACTATTAAGCTAAGTTAATTTGAAAGCTCGACCACGTTCCAGAGTAAAACTTAAATCGGAAGCATGTAGCGAAGTTGTGGGCCAAAGCGCGGCGCCGGCGCCTGGGCCCCGGACGCATCCCCGGCGGCCGGCAGCGGAAATTGGCCTCAAGGCGGCTCGCCTATTATTCTCTACGCCTAGCACAATTTGTAATGAACCCGTGATCTATAATAACCCTAACATCGGCTATTAATATTTCTATTTATTATTATTTCCAATTTCGCCAACGCTTCTGTTTTAAACTGAGAAAATGAAGTAAGATTATTGTTATGACAATGACCCAAATACATGAATATCCAGTGTAATCTTACTTAAAAATATTGTTATTACGTATCATATAAGACTTAATGATTGCGTTTTAATAATATCATAATAATAATGTAAATGAAACGTATTAGACTATACTATATCCGATTTACTATAAATGTATTTATTTTTTACACGACTACGGCAAAGCCAAATGCAAGTGTAATGATTTTAACAGTCTATTTACTTTATATCACCACAATGTAACAGAAAGTCCACTTCGGTGGACTGTTCGGATTTCACGTTTTAATAGAATGTTGCTTTAAAAAATACAATGTCTTTTATTATTGTAAAAATATTTTTTCCCCTAATCTACGTATGTTTTCCATTTAACATTAAAAGTATTAAAAGAATAGATGGAAATTAAACACACTTTTTGCATCATTGAATCTTGTCACAACATTTTTTGTCTTTCCGGTGGACATTAATTCAAATTCTGACTAAATTAAGGAAATGCCAATGAATGGAACAGAACGTAAAATTGAACGCATCCACTATCGCACTATCCCTGTTAGCGGCCATTTTGCCGTGACTCGTGCGCAGAAGACGTTATTGTTGTGTTAAGAAAAATATTTAATGGTGTCAAAGTTGAGTTGTCTTTCCGGTTACTGCTTTATTTTGCTAAATAAATGACAATAAAATCATCAAACATTTTTAATAACTTGTTAAACAATTAAACTTTATAAATATACCTTGGCTTTTGACATAATCTATAAACGGCCGGTGGTGTGAATGATTTTGCGAAAAAAGTCCATTCGGTGGACGTCTTTTTGGTGGAACTTTTCCATACAAATCGTGTTTTTAAATTATTGATCTCAGACTGATACACAGTTTTGTTGTAACGTAATGTAAGAGTCGTAATATACCTTTGATTTTTATAAATCACGTGTTTAATTTTTTGGCGAATAAATTTCCAAGGCTTGACAATGACCCATTTAACTGAATAAGATATAAACTAATTAAATGACAATCCCCCGGTCTCATGCCACCATCAACGTGCTGGCAATTTTAGAACTATTTTACAACCTAACGTCATTGTGCGGGACGATGACAAAAGGCCTAACAGTGTGTTTCTGATTCCCTAGGTAGGTATGGGTGAGGTATTACTTTAAGACGCGACCTGCGTCGATGCCCTAGCCCCTTTACACCTCCGGGTACCACAAGAAAAGCTGGCGTAGCGGCGGAAACAGCCGAAAGCAAGACATTAATAGAATATAGGCGACTGCGGAGTCTCGATTCAGCACACTATTTCGTTAAATGTAAAGTACCTGGGCGACCGAGCTCTGCTCGGGCAGAAACTCGGTACCAAGCGTTTTCCCAGAGATAAGACCAAGCTAGATCAGTTTTTCATCCCCGAAAACCCCCAAATACCAAATTTCATCGAAATCGTTGGAGCCGTTTCCGAGATCCTGATTATATATGTGCGGGGGAGGGGGGTGGGGGAAGGGGTTCCGGGGGTTTCAAAGGGGGGATGAAAATTTCATTGATTTTGCCGTAGGATGCACCGTTTTCAAGATATTTGACAAAAACACCGGAGGGGGTGGGGAGGGGGGGGGGGTGAGTCACGTTAAACTATCGTCCGTAAACCGACTTTACAGACAACCGGCTTTTCCTGTTCTGTGCTCCCAATAGGGAACGTGCACATAGACGGTGCTGCCAACTGGTGCCATAAGGGTGCCATCAATTTGAATGTTTTACCTTGATAAGTTTGTTTTACTGTCCGCATAGTGTCTCTTCTGTCGCATTAGTGCTGCCGCCTATAGTTACTGCACGTTCCGTATAATACTTTTTCTCACAAAAAAGTAACTTTTTCTCACAAAAGAAGAAACTTGACGTTTTCTCATGAAAAATAAACTTTAAAAAAAAAACTAAAAATCTTGAAAAAAAGTGGAATCGAACCGAGGTCGGCTGGATCCGCGGCCACCCGATCTCTAATGTGCTATTATGATCTGCTCGAAGTCGGCGAAATTTAGCTTTATATTCTAATGCAAACAAAAATAGCCGGAAAACACGGGTAAAAACGATTTTCTGAAAATGAAACATAGCTAGATCAGTTTTTCATCCCCGAAAACCCCCACATACCAAATTTCATCGAAATCGTTTCCGAGATCCTGATTATATATATACATATATACAAGAATTGCTCGTTTAAAGGTATTAGATAGATTTTGAGACCCTGGGCTCATGGTGCACACAAATTCATTGAAGAGGTGCAAAAGTACCTAGTGGACACAATTGGAGACCGAAGGACTGGCAGCTATCTCTTTCAACGAATTGCCATCTCTATTCATCGAGGAACGCTGCCGGCATGGTTGAGCACCATGCCACAGGGGCCTTTCTTAGATTGAAATAAGTTTTAAGTTTACGTTTTATTAGGATATGGTAGGAGGGAACCCTATTTATGTGTCCTCAACACCAGTGTTGCCGAACTATCTATAGTTTGACTGTCGACCGTTGACCTCGCAAACTATTCAGGATATCGATATTACTATCGATAGTATCGCACACGTCAATACTATCGATACTCGATAGTATCGATAGTGATTTATAAGCAATACTATTGATAATGGCAATACTATCGATAGTATCGATAGCTTTGTACAATCGATAGTACAAAACTATAGATACTATCGATAGTATCGATTGTTTTCGGTCATTATTGCCTGATTTTGCAATACTATCGATACTATCGATTGTATTGGACATTAAACTATCGATAGTATCGATTGTTTTCGGTCATTATTGCCTGATTTTGCAATACTATCGATACTATCGATTGAATTGGACATTAAACTATCGATAGTATCGATAGTATTGCAATTATCAATAGTATTGCTTGTAAATCACTATCGATACTATCGATAGTATCGATACTATTGGTTTTGTCTTAACTATTGATAGACTATCGATAGTCTATCGATATTGGACTATCGATAGGCAACACTACTCGACACGCACTTGTCAATTTATTTTCTCAAAAATTCTATAGAATACACATCACACACACACTCACATCAGCAAAGAGGAGCCAGAAGATTATAGGAGAACTTTGTTTACCAAATGATAATTTCTGAATGCAAAATGCAAAAACTTCACTTGATGCTAAAATCACCATAGCTCTATAGCTATGGTGATTTTAGCATCAAGTTATCCCCGTGCCTATAAAATTTGAGGGTTGTCCTCGATTTACCTGGGATCCCATCATCATAATCTTGACTTTGGTGTCAATGGGAAAGAATTTTGAGAATTGTTTCCTAAATTGGCGGTGTAATTGCGTAACAAACAAAAAACATACAGACGAATTGAGAAACTCCTCTTTTTTTTGAAGTCGGTTGGAAAAGGAAGAGGTTAGCAAAAAGATAAGTTTCGTATTTTAATAGTTACTTATTCTACATATTTAAACTGCAGCCAAGGAAACTACTAGGCATTGGCACCACATTGTATATAAACTAGCTTTTGCCCGCGTCTTCGTCCGCGCAGAATTAAAATTTGTGGTTCATTGAAAAAAAAACAAAAATCCGTTATAGCAAAATAGTCAACATACCAAAATCCAACATTATCATTTGTATCAGTTAGTGTTTTGTTTTAAAATTAGTGAAATTAATTAATTAATACCTACTGTTACAATTAATTAACCTACTTGCAGGCCAAATTTAAAGTGTCAAGTACCTAATCATAGTTACGAAGATAGGGTTACTCTAAATCGATCATATATGTATACATTTGATACCCATTCATACATGTTAAATATGTTGCACAGGCCGACTGCAAATGATAAAAACAAAGTACCTACCTATTTAAAAATGAAACTCCTTACTTTGATAATCTTATTAAAAAAAATGATTGTGCATTTTTTTAATTTGAAAATCGGCGGCAAATTTGTTTACTTAATGCACAACATCGTAGTAACTATTTTTTTAATAAGATAATCAAAATAAGGAATTCAATTTTCAAATAGGTACCTTATTTTTATAAGTTGAAAATGGAAGTGCTTAATCATTAACTAAAAACATTTTCAACTCAAAATTAAAGATATCATTAAGACAAGCAATAAAGCCCGACAAGTAACCTTGGATTTTCGTGCTTAGCTCAGTTAACTCCTGACAGCGGAACTTGCAGATAAGCCGAGTTCATGTACACGATCGATAAATAGCCTGGTCAAGGAAGAGGTCTAGTCTAGACAGAAATGTTAGGCGTGCGTTCTTTACTTCAAGGCAACAGAAACTGACGTCAACAGCGCAAATGTTGATATTTTCGGATGTCCAAGTGGTCACAACTTCGTAAGTACCTACATTACACCTTACCTAAAAAACGAAAGTTTTACTTTACTCTAATGAATTTAAATTTCCATATATTAGCTGTTGCCCGCGACTCCATCTGCGGAGAATAGGGATATAAAAAATATCCTACGACCTATTCATATTTTAAGTTATTTTTTTTTATTTTAAGTTGTAGATTAACTAATATTATTATTATTAATTTATTTTTGACTTAATTTATTTTAATATAATCTTATTTACTTTGATTTAATTCAATTTAATTTGATTTGATATGATTTAATTTAATTACGATTCGTTTGGATTTTATTTAATTTATTTTGAAATAATTTATTTTTTTAATTTATTTGTTGATTTGGATTTATTTTGATTTAATGTAATTTGTATAAAATTTTACTTTTTGTTATTGTAGGTACTATTAACATACGTTTTCTTAATGAAATAAATTTATTATGATTATTTATTATTCTCAGGCCTACCAAATACAGAGAAAAAAAATCGTAAAAATCGATCGAAACGGTTCGGAGAAGTCCGATAACAAACACCGTGACACGAGAAATTATAAATTAGATGTATAACTATGGACTTTGTAAAAGTAGCGCAGATATACGAGTATGATAATTTTAATAATACTTACGTCTACTTCAGGTTTGTAAGATCGATATGAAAAAGCGTAAAAATAATATGAAAAAATTATATTAATGATACATTAATTTCATAATAATACGCCAATCACCATCTATCTTCGAATCGATTTCTAAGTCGAATTAGTAACACCGTTTACAACTCAAGATCGGCTGGACCGATTTCAATAATTTTTCACCCGGAGTAGTAGAAAAACTATTAAAATTTCTGAAAGGTCACGGAATTGAAAGCTTTAAACAGCTTTTAAGATTTAAAAGACGAAAAACTTAGTAAAGCATAGTATAACTTCTCATAGCATCCGTATGCCAAAAAGTCCGTCTCTCGTGACACTTGTATGCCTAAAAGACCCTTTCACATCGCACCAATATGTCAAAACACCCGGCCCTCATAACATCCATTAGGTACCTATGTCAAAGCACCGGTTCTCATACCATCCTTGTTCAGTAAAAGGTACCGAGCTATAATATACATATATTTATAGCAAGGTTGATATATTAAAAAGATGCCTGGCTGTAATGTACATTATAGCTGTATGTGCAGCAAAACAAATTTGCGATTATATTGTGTGACAGTCATATTATTCACTATTGTTTTTTTTTATGTATTGCTTTGAGGTCGGACAAATTAGCCCATTCAGTCAATAGTTCGGAATCTACTTCAAATTCTTTCGAATTGCAACGTGGACCGGACGGTCGCATCGACACGCCATATGATCAATCTTAAACTATTTTTATATCAGTGTAGTTAGTAGTTGCAATGCGAATCACCAAATACAGTCAGTGTTAAAATTTAGTGGTACCAGTACCAGTTGGCTATCCCACGAGCACCTTCTCATACCGTGAGCGGGCGAACCCATGTGACGTCATGGGGTTGGAAGAACAAGCCGAGGACAAGGTCGTCCTGATCATCATTCATCATAACAGCGGCGCCATCGAAGACTGAATCCACTCGTTCCGCGCTGGCAACACATCGAAATTCGAGACAGTACTCAGAGAGTGCATTGCCCACTAGGTACCACGCTTCACAGGGCAAGAATTTCCAACATCAATCAATCATCAATCATCCCAGCCTATATAAGTCCCGACTGCACCTGTAGTTTACTAGATGCACCTGGTTTGATTCACCTAGTGAATTAAGTAAACTATAAGTACACTTAATACCTACTGTGCACCCAATGGGTGTATCAAGTTTACTTAAAGTGTACCTACTTGGTGCACTCACGAGAGTTCAGGTGCACTAAGTTAACCTTTAGTGCATTGTATGGACTTTGTTCACCTATTGGGTGAACAAAGTATACCAAAAGTACACGTTATGCACTTGTGGCTGTGCAAGGGTGCATAATGTGTACTTTCAGTATACTTGAAGCACCTATTGGGTGAACAAAGTATACTAAAAGTACATGTTATGCACTGAAACCCAACTGAGTATGCTGGACGGACACATTTCCGTGGGACACTTTTTTGAGATTGTTCGTATGTAAATAAAGAAAAGTAGTGGAAAAGTAATTTAGGTTTCCTGCCTACAGGTGCACTAAGGAAACTGTTCATGAACTTTATTCACCAAACTCCAAATTATACTTTGTTGAAAATTTATTTGAAAATATGAATAAAATTTACCTAAAGTATATTTGATGCACTCAGGTGTATTAACTTAGGTGCATCTAGTAAACTACATACATGTCACTGCCTGCAGGGCACAGTCCTCCTCTAGAATGAGGGGGATGTTCCAACATAAATATCGTAGAATGCATTACTATTTATACGTACTACAATTAAGCTCAGTGTGAGACGCGTTTTAAGCATGCGTCTACTTTCTGACTAGATAGGTACTTTAATGTTATGCTTTGTCGAAAACATACCTATCATAAGAATTTCCAACTGAAATCGATATTAAAATTTACAAAAAACGGCTATTGAACACAGCATATTTCTGATTTAGTTCCATCGTTACTTGCTGAACAAACGATTTATTTTACATAAAAGAAGTACCGCCGACTAGCACTATTATAGCAGGTACCTTAAGTTAGGTACGATAAGAACAGCAAACGTCAAACCTCTATGCGGTAAAGCGAAAGATTTATAACACTTTCTCGCTTTGACACGCACGTAAGTTGGAAACTGCGAATCGGGGCGTTTTTACCTTCTGTAACTACTTTTGGCGCGAAAACTGTTTGGCATACTAAAATCAACAATAAAAGCAAAGCTCTATTGCTAGTTGATAGCGCGCTCGTATTTTGTACAGATAATTTTCTTAGTGAATTTAGAAGTTTAGTGTATTATTATAATGTAATATAAAGCAGTTTATACGTACTTACATCACTCGAGGGTAGGTAAGTACAGATTATTCCCCTTGGTGAATAAAGTACTATTAATTCCCAAATGAATTAACTCTGTTTTTCTTTGCAATCATTATTTTATGAAATATCTCACGATAGTAAATCGTCGTCATGAGGCAAATTGATGGCAAAAAGAGACATCATCAACTGGCAGCGTTCATGTGCATTTAATGATAAATGTATGGAGCCCCGATACGATACCTAACCTAAACCCAACAAAAGCATCCTGAAAACGTCCCGAGGCTGACAAACAGCCTTATTATTTTTATTCTGATGTAGGAACTGCCATTAAAAATAGTAAAACTAAAACTTGAAACAAACTTAAATATGACACTTGTACCACTGAAAATATTTATAGGAAAGTCACCGTCAATATTGCTTTTTCACTATTTTTAGTGTGTTTTATATGATTTTAGTGTTCTAAAATACCAAAACCCACATTACATTAGATACATTTTTCTTATATTTTTTATTTTGTGCTGATTGATTTGTGGTGTCAACGTCCCTATTCACCAAAGTTATAAAGATACACTTTAAAATTACGTCATATCCTGTATTGTAATACATATTAAATAGTCTGCAACTATCAAAAGTTTTTGTCATTTACTTAGTTACGCAACGTCTGCTTTAACAACATTAGTTATGCAGATGACATGGCGCTGCTGAGTGCGTCAATCGGCGGCCTCCACGAGCTCATAAGTATATGTGAAAATTTCGCTACCAGTCACGGCTTAAAGTATAATATAAATAAAAGCGTACTTATGATGTTCAAAGCGGGCTTGAAGCGTTCGTCGGATGTGCCTTCCGTCAGGCTGTATGGGGCACCGTTGGGATGGGTGCAGTGCTTTAAATACCTTGGACATGTGTTGACAGAGGATTTGAGAGATGACCAGGATATTGAACGAGAGCGGAGAGCGTTATCAGTCAGAGCGAATATGATAGCCCGCAGGTTTGCTCGTTGCTCGGTTGCAGCGAAGATAACTTTGTTTCGAGCATACTGCACATCTTTTTACACGAGCAGCCTGTGGGTTGGGTATACTGGGAAGTCGTATAGCGCGCTCCGTGTTCAATATAACAATGCCTTCAGGTCGCTGTTGCGGCTGCCCCGCTGCTGCAGCGCTTCTGGCATGTTCGCGGACGCGCGCGTAGACTGTTTCTTCGCCATAATGCGCAAGAGGTGCGCGTCCATGGCGCGGCGGGCGCGGGCCAGCGGGAACAGCCTCCTGAAGGCAGTGGCCGATGCACTGTCCGGCCCTTTTATGAGGCACTGGCTATCTCTGCATGCACCTATGCCTCCATTTCAACGGCTTATATGATTTAAGTTTGTAATTTTTTGTATTGGATTTTTATTTTTATTTTATTTTTTTGTTTTAATTGTAATCTGTGCTGTGACATGTCCTTTGATTTAATATGTATTTTTATTTTTATTTTCATTTTAAATTGTGACATTTTAATTATAATTTTACTAACAATAGATGATAAATTTTTATTTGTAAGCTTTTTACTAACAAAAAATGGATGTAAACAATGTCTGAAAAATGAATAAAATTATTATTATTATTATTAGTTATATCATAGGTACGAGTCGAGGGCAGGCTTGTGACTTTTTATCTTCGTTCTAATTTTTAATTCTAAAGAATATGAGCGGGTATATCAGGTTGAAATTTTTCGTGATTGAAAATCACATCCTACTATAACATGCTTATACTACTTTTAATCAACTTTATTTGAATTTCGCTCAAACGTAGAGCAACGTTTATAGTAAATAAAACAAGTGTCACGAGACTAAAATGAATTCAGAATGAAGCGTAATCGGCACGGCCCCAACCAGACGTGGCTAATGCAACATCCGGGTACAAGTGACATCTTTATGGTCCGTTCAGAGTCGGTGACAAATGCGAATTTGTACTGAATCGATGTTAAATGCTGATAGATTTGTTGACACTGAAACTTGAATTGTGTGTGTGTGTGTGTGATTATGTGTTATTTTATACAATACTTATTTGATTAAAAAGTCTTATAAGTAAATAGTCATTTACTTCTTGAATTTTTGAAAATCAAAATGGTTAGTTAAAGATACTCCTAAGCGTCGTGTCTAATTTTCCCAAACCTTGTAGTATCACATTATAGTCACTTATGTTTTGCCTTTATTTTGCGTGTGATTGCTCTTTGGGTGCTAAATTGTGAAACTACGGATTGATTACGTGGTCGTCACCTTCAATAATTACGGATAGTGTCCTATCCTATCTAAAATATTTTATGTAAAGATTTCTCCATGTTCTCCCATAGCTATAATTTTGTAAAAATACATATTATAGCTCGTCGGTGGGTGTATCACAGGTGAAAAAATTAGAACGGTCTCTAACGTGGAAGTAAATCCATACTAATATTATAAATACGAAAGTGTGTCTGTCTGTCTGTTACCTCTTCACGCTTAAAAATCACTGAACCGATTTAGATGAAATTTGGTATGGAGGTAGTTTGAGACCCTGGAGAGGACATAGGATAGTTTTTATCCCGGAAAATTGCATAGTCCCGCGGGATAGCGATAAACGACTTCTTTAATGATGGAATCGCGGGCAACAGCTAGTTATTTAATCGTATGGCATAATAATATTTAAAGGCATTAGAGTTAAACACTTTAATTACTAAGCCATGCGGCTGCATCAGGCGTTAGTGCATCCAGGTCTTCGGCATGTCCAGGGTAAGAGTGAAGAGGGCAGCATCGGATGATGAGCTCCACTGTATGTTCCTCTTCCCCGCATTCACAGAGCGGAGATTCTCTCCACCCCCACTTGTGTGGTTGATAATTTCAACGGGCGTGTTTAGTTCTTAGTCTGTTAAGGCGGCGCCAGAGATTTCGGGGAAGGTCGAATCCTTTTGGTTTGACTGTTGGATCAATGGCCTGAGCACTTCTTCCTGCCGTGTCTAGGGCCCATTGTTTTTTTCAGCTATCCATAAGGTTGAACACGTTAAAGCTTTGGGCTGCGACACACGGGGGGTTTCGGGAAACCGGTAAAACTCATTGTGAGCTGGCAACGCTGGGTTATTACTGGCGATCTTTGTGGCTTCCCTCTTCAGGGCCTGACATCGGCGACGCGGCGGCGGAGCTATGTGGCTTAATGTCGGCAGCCAGTGAGCAGGTGTCGATCTAATAGTGCCGGAGGTGCAACGCATGGTTTCCTTGAGTTTGACGTCCACTTTGCTCGTATGAGAACTTCTGAGCCAAACCGGTGCGCAATATTCCGCAGATGAATACACAACTGCTAAGCTCGATGTCCGAAGGCATTCGGCAGATGCTCCCCAGCTCGTGCCGCAAAGTCTGTGAATAAGGTTGTTCCGCGTTGCGATTTCCTGTGATAGTTTCATCAGATGCTCTCTGTATGTTGGGGACCTATCCAGCGTGATACCCAAGTACTTTGGAAGGGGATTGTGTCTCAGCACGTCTCCATTAAAATTTATATCAGGCTGATGGTAGGCCATGCGGTTGTTAAGATGGAAGCAGGAGACCTCTGTTTTGGATGGGCTAGGTATGAGTCGCCACGAACTGAAGTAGGCGGCCAGCGCACCCAAATCCACTGAAATCTCTGCTCTGGGCCACCAATGCTATGTCGGCGCAGATGAACCTCCGAGCCTGTGTAGATGGCAGATCATGTGTGTAGAGGTTGAACAGTATCGGCGCCAGGACGGAGCCCTGTGGGAGGCCATTATTTACTTAGTTTGCGTTTCTTGCTCTTCTTGCTACCCTGAAAAACCTCAAACACTCTCTCAGACAGTATGTTCGAGATGAAATCGACTAATTCTCTGGTTGGTACTGCTGATAACATCTTATAATTATATCAAGTCATGCCTCCAAACTGTGTCGTAAGCAGCTGCGAGTTCAATAAAGACGGCATGCGATTTGAGCTGTTTTTGGAACCTGGCCTCTATATGGTTGGTAAGGGCAAGAACCTGGTCAACACAACTCCTAGCACTGCGAATCCGGGGGATTACTGCCTCCGCGTATGGCTCGACCCTTGCCAGAAGAAAACGCTCCAGCAGCTTATATGTCGGTAGCTTTCCGGTAGGTGTTCAGGCTTTCCTGGCTTGAGTACGGCGATCACTTTTGATAATTTAAAATGCCTGGGTAAGTTATTGGTCAATAGAATATGTGAAAAAATGATGTGACCCAGCTGACAGCCAAAGAACCCGTATGTTTGATAAACTCGTTAAGGATATTATCCGGACCAGCCGCTTTATTATTTTTAAGCTATTTCATGGCCCTCACGACTTCATCTACCTCGAAGGGTCTAGCCAAGTCCTGGGTTTTAGGTGAATTCTTTAGCGCTGTAGTGTCCTTTCTTATTCTATTGGTAAAGACTTTGTCCCGTTTGGCTCTGGTAAGTTCCACCAACCTCTCTGCTATAGTGTCAGGATTTACACTTATATATTATATCTTACTGGGATTTTTGCCAGTGAGGGCTTTAAGGGTTTTCCAAGCTATTCTGCTGGATCGCTTAAAGTCTATCTCTTGGGCAGCAGCCTCCCATCTAGTCCTGCGATTGTCATCAAGTGATGCAAGAAGTTCGGCACCGATGTCGTGGCATCCCGTACTCTGGTACGCGTTGAACAATTCTTCGCTTTTTGGACTCTACCCCGGGATGTAATCTCTTCTAAACCCTCTCGAAATGTTGCTTTAGCTGCTTTGAAGATCAGATTACAACATTTTCCATAATTTAGGGGAATTGGGGCCAGTTTGGCAGAAGCTAGTTCCCCGTCCAATGTCTGCAGGTACCCTCTCCAATCAGCCTGCACAAAGTTCCACCAAGGGACGGGCATTGAGTTTTTACAGGGGATTCTGATGCCAATCTCAACAAGAGCAGGCCTGTGCGAGCTGTTTGGAAAATTTGACATCACGGAGCGGCATCACGGATCAGGATTGTAGTCTCTTTGCCACCTGTCAGAGTGAAAGGTACCCTTATCCTTGGCGTCAAAAACTAAGTGGAAATTTCAAATGTCCGCCCACTGTGCCAGCACTTCGCCATTCTCCAATAAAGAAGAGACAAATGCTGAATTTTAGTAGCTGTATTTTTTGGGCCTTACTAATGACGTGGTACACCATCAGAAAAAAATCAAGCCAAAAAGCTATTAGGGCACAAGATGGACCCTAATCCTGCCACGGCCTTTGGATTAAAAAATATTAACTGACACCATAAAACCACGAAAATAACTAAAATACCGGAAAATAAGTAAATCTGTAGATTTATTTAAAAACTAGCTAGTGCCCGCGACTTCGTCCGCGCAGTAAAACTTCTTCATTTCTTTCATTGAATAAAACAAAAATCCGGCAACGGCAACATCCAAAAATCCATCGTCTCATCATCATTGGTATTACTTAGTGAATATAACAAATCCCGTTTATTCCCTATCCCGTGGAAATTTCAACAAATCTGTCCTTTTTTTGTTGCTCGATATTGATAACGGCAACAGGTAGACGCTTGAAATACTTATTCACAGAATATTTAGTTATAAAATCACTTTAAAAATAAATTATTAAATTAAAATAAAACAAATACGGTACTTAAAAGGGCTCCCATACAAAAAACGTGATTATTTGCCGTTTTTATAGATGGTACGCAACCCTTCGTGCGCGAGTCCGACTCGCACTTGGCCGGTTTCTTCAGCATTTTGGCAAAAAAACCTAAATCTTTTACATACCTCTCGCAAGCTGCGGTTTGCCGATGCCTGCTTTAGTATAGCATTTATAATTATGGTTTTGTATGACTCGTAAGTTTTATGTCTTACTATATTAGTACAAAACATGTTAGGTATGTGGAGCATTAGGTAATTATTATTATTAGTGCAAGAATTTCTAAAATCAAGCTTGAAGTTGAATTCACTTATTTCTATCCCACGAACAAAAAACCAACAAAGTTTAGATATTTTCCTATCTTACCGGAATTTCGAAAAATAATTTAAGTAGGCATATGTTCGTGTAAAGAACCCTTGGATAGCTGGAGATGACTGGTCCTAGGTTTCTATTAAGATAGCCCCAGGGTCCTTGGCAATTGTACTCTCTTAATGTAAGGAGACACAGAGTCCACAATACACAATACACGGACAATAATATTCAAATGTATAGTATCCCGATGACCAAAATAAGATCACCAAAAAACCAGTACTTTGGTTAAAATAACAGTACACACCAAAAACACGTGTGTTCCGTACGTTCGTTTACCTCGAACTCTCTTGACAGCTCTTCTGCTGCCAACCGACCGTAGTATTGTGACTTACCCTCATATTAAAAGATTACAATGCCCGAACAGTATAGATTAAACGACGATAACTTTTGTTCATTGTGATCCAATTTTAATGAAACAAAGGTTAGATGTTGCTTCAATTTAAGCTTCATCTACTTGCGAAAACCGCAAGAAAACCCGTTCTACTTTTACTGTTTTATTATAGTATAGAAGTATTCAATGTGGTTGCAAGAAAGAAATCTATGTAAATACCTATGTTTTTGTACGCGGTTTCTACAGTGATCTGTTTGAAATCGGTGTCTTAACACGAGCCAGTAGGAGAAGACCTAGTCATCTTCCTTACGTACATACGTAGTGGGCTTGGCACCAACTCCTGGCTGATCAGTAGAAAGCGCGCAAACAAAAATAAAGGTAAGGTTTATTTATCTGGTAGCTTTTAATAAATATTCAGATTTTGGACATTTTACGCTTTTATTAGTTTAATTAGGTAGTGGTTTTTTAAAAAATTTTTTTTATTGTTTTTAGAGTAGTAATTTGTGAAATGGAGCCACTTGAGCATACCGTCCAGGCTAAAATTAGAAGACTAATTCCTTTTAACACAATACCTCCTCGTATCTATCCCTCTCTATCCCTGACATGCTATTATGTTCGACTCATTCGTGAGTTCAGGAGGAGATATGATATGCCTGTATTCATGTACTATTTTATTTTTTTCGTTTAATATGAGAATTCCTGACGTAGTAGTAGATTTTTAGTTATAAGCTACTTCCAAGCTTCATAGACTCAAATGCGCAGCAGAAGTCACATGGAATAATTCCACGAGCAGAGCCCTGAGATGACGAGCATGCCAATGCTTTATCTGCAGATCCAGGAAACAGGGTCCATATTGGGTTCGCTAAATTTCATCACCCGAAATTGATTTTCCTAACGATTTGTACTCCTAATGATCACTGTTCCTAAAATTTTGTTTCCTAAAGTTTTCGTTCCTACAATTTATTTTACTATTAACGTAGTCTATACCACTCAGTTTTCCGAAAATTGATTTTGGTATTGATTTGTACTCCTAATTATCACTGTTCCTAAAATTTTGTTTCCTAAAGTTTTCGTTCCTACAATTTATTTTACTATTAACTTAGTCCATAACACTCAGTTTTCCGAAAATTTTAAGTAATAACTTCACTGTTGAAATTTATCAAACAAATTAGATTATCCGGGTGGTCATAAAAAAAATTACTAACACCAAAGTCTAATGCGGGAGCTGCGCTGCGCTACGCTCCCGCATTAGCCTTTGAACCTAACCATACCAAGTCGCTTCCACTCCGCAAGGTCTTGCTCGCTCGCTTCGCTCGCTCGCTGGCTTCAATCGCTATCATTGGAGTCAGCGAGCGAGCGAGCAAGACCTATCAGGGCGGAAGCAACTCGGTTTATTGCAACGGACATTATGAAGTTTAATGTATAATAATGTTCAATTTTATGAATAAAAACAAATCTACATAAAAAAGATATGATGATGAATAATAGTGTAAAAGATGGTTATGTTGAGAAAATATAGGAAAACAAATAGTAGTATGATAGATGTTTATTGCAACGGACATTATGAAGTTGAATGATTAGGAATTCAGAACGTTAGGAACAGAGTAGTTATGAGTAGTGATTATTATGATGTAAATTTTTAGGAACAACATTTTCGGACTTCCGATAATCGACATTGAAAAATTAGTTCAACTTTGGCGCACCCCAGGAAACATAATGTGACATAAGTAACATATAAATCATGAACCTCAAATGACCTCAATGTGTAACACAGCCTCTGAGCTACGTACCTGAAAATATTACTTTGCTACAAAGAATTAAATCATTTTTGAAATAATTTATTATATAATACAGTTTTATCAATAAACGATTATTATTATTATTAATATAAAATATAAATATAAATCATGGGACAATTGACACCAATTGACAATTGAAAGCTTGTAGGTACTATGGGTGCTAGACAACGGATCAACATAATTATATATAAATACCTACTTAAATACATAATAAACATCCAAGACTCGAGCACAGACATTCGTATTTTTTCACAAAAATATCTGCCCCGACCGGGAATCTAACCCGGGACCTCAGGTTTCGTAGTCAGGTTCACTAACAACTAGGCTATCCGATCGTCTAATTAGACATTATATACATAGATATAAATATTGAAAAGAAAAAAGTCTCTATGAAGTCTGGCTATTGCCAGAAATTAGGTACCAACTAAAAAAAATAAACTTTATAAACCCTCAAAACTTCACTAAACGTTCCAGGAAAAAATCTTGTCACATACGAGAGTTTACTCAACAGAATTGAATAGAACAGAACAGAAGCAAAATTGCAAATTTGCATTGTTCTTGGCCTTCATTTTCGTTGTTACTTTAGTGTACAGAAGGAGTGTAAAGTCGAACTGTACCTACCTACAACAGTAAACCACTTATTTTTTTTTAATTTTACTGCTACGATCAAAACTTGTCGCACGCCGTGTTTTAATGGTAGTTTAAAAAGGTATTTTTCGTAATTTTTGTTCTTTTAGGGTTCCGTACCTCAAAAGAAAAAACGGAACCCTTAAGTATAGGATCACTTTGTTGTCCATCTGTCTGTCTGTCAAGAAGTTTTTCTCAGGAACGCGTGGAGGCATCAAGCTGAAATTCATATAAAATACTTAGGTTTACTGTCCCTTGGAGCAGTGAAAAAATAAAACTTCTAAACCAACGCAATCAAAAGATACAGCCATTTATGCCGCAAATTTTCGACACTCGCAAGGGAATCAAAACCTACAGGGTATTTCCCGTGAACTCAGAATCTTGAAATTTGGTACGAAGTAAGGTCTTATAGCACAGATAAAGGAAAAATTGCGAAAAGTATAAATTATTTTGTCTGTCTGTCTATACCAGTAACCAATCTACAATGATCCCACACTGCGCACATTTTGCTTAGGAGCAGGGGTCTGCTAAGACTGGATGTTAATAGATACATATAAATTTGTACGGAATCCTCGGTGCGCGAGTCCGACTCGCACTTGACCGGTTTTTATTATAGTGTATCATAGAAAATGAATTGTTTTGTCTAATTAATTTACCAACAGTCTACTAGTAACTGAAAAACGCCATAAAATTAGCAAAAGCTACGTTTTTCTTCAATCAGTCCAGTTAAACAAAGCATAAAATTTTGAAATTTTAGTCAATAATAATACGTACAGCCGAACATAGAACTTCCTCATTTTTAGAAGTCGGTTAAAAAGTGTTAACTATGTTTAAGAAGTAAAATTAAATTGACACCAAAGTCAACGATACACGGCGTGTCAGCAGATATTAGAAATGATGAAAAAAATCATCTGAATTGTATTAATAAATGGCAAATTTGTAAAACGCATCAATATTTTGGAAATTCAATAAGTTTGTTTATTGCGCTACTAATATTTTTCCGTGAACTGTATAACGAAGCTTAATACGCAAGTCAAGCCAGAAAACTAGGAAAATCGCGGATTTCGCAGTTCTCTAGAATGGACGCTCTTTATGTTTTAGATTTTTTGCTTATGACTGATCACGTGTCGATAATAGATAAAGTGTATATTGCAGGTAGGGGATCAGTTATTGTGTCCGCGGTGTGCGCGATTGTATCGCAGTGGACGCCTCGTGTGTGCCGCAGTGCGGCGGGCTGCGTCATGCGCCGCCGGGTTCCGCCACGGTTACCCTACATTTTTAGCAAGACTTGTTAAGTTTTGTAGAACTTGTAGAAGGAACATACTCTGACCCCATTTATAATAGGCATAATGTTTCGTACCGCTGAGCACTGGTAGAGTTTCAGCTATTTAGATATCGCCTTAGTAAACGTTATTAAATCTGATGAGCGTTTTCTATTGGTCCATAAAGATCAAAGTCTATACTAGGAATAAGAAAATTGTCCACCTAAATACCACGCACAGTCACCAACGTAAACATTGGAGCCATCTATGTGCTCAAAAATATCCGAACGCGTTCATTCAGTCAGTTAATCTGTCACGACTTTTCTATACTTCTATACTAATATTATAAAGAGGAAAGATTTGATTGTTTGATTGTTTGCATTGAATAGACTCCGAAACTACTGGACCGATTTCAAAAATTCTTTTGCCGTTAGAAAGCTACATTATCACTGAGAGACATACTTAGGCTACTTTTACCGCGGGAAAAAACCTTTTCCTACGGGAAAATTAATTTATCGCGGGCGAAGCTGCGGACGGAAGGCTAGTCTTTTTATATGTATAGATTTTTGATTAGGTACCTCATGATCATGATAGAATACCACATGTGTCAGTAATATTACCAGCTGTCTTCCTCTCCACGCCGGAACACAGCGCAGCGCAAGCACTGCTACTTGGCGGTAGGATTGGCGAATATACCTAATGATGGCAGCGATCCAGATGGACGTTGCATGAGGTCTTACACCGCTTTTTGTCATAATTTACCCCTATGATCTTTCATTAAAGTAATACATTATCGTACTATTATTATAAATGGAATAGTTTGTTTGTATGCTTAGTTGTTCGAATGAAATTTGGCACACAGGTAGTTTATTACATGGATTAAGATGTAGGATAATTCCGGGAAAATGCAAAGTTCCCGCGGAATAGAACAAGAATTCTATAGAAAGGTACGCTGTCCCTGATTGGAACAACATTCTTTTATCCCGGAAAAGAGCACAGTTCCCGCGGGATAGAAATAACTCTTTAGATCGACTAAAAAAACTTTCACTAATAGAAAGCTACAGCTCTTGACTGACTTTGGGTATGTAGCTGCATTTTTCTCGGGAAAACATAAAATGCCCGGGAGATAAAAAAAGATAGTTCTACACTTAGTCACTTAGTCTGATTAAAAGAAACTTTCACTAATATATACATATCTACACTACCTACACTGGTAGCTTTCTATAAGTGAGAGAATTTATAAAATCAGCCCTGAAGTTGGAATCACTTATTTCTATCCCTATAAAAAGTAGTCTATGCTAATTAGGGATAGTGCAGCTTTCTATTGGTGAAAGATTTTTTTAAATCGGCTCAGTAGTTTTAGAGATTATCCACTACTTAGGTACAAATAAAGAAATAAACAAAGTTCAGATATTCCCTAGAATTTCGAAAATCCTTCCTTAGTGCACTCTCTAGCATCAGTAGTTTCGGCTGTGGGTTGTCTGTCTGACAGTCAGTCATTCACGGTACTGTTTTATAGGTATAGATCAGTAACGTAACGATATAATAACGCATTATTTATCACATGTTAACGGATTAACGATTAACGTTAACTTGCGCTTAATCTACCGAAATGTAACGCTTTTACGTTTGACGAAGTTAACTTTTTCATTAACGGATTAGCGATTAACGAAGTTAAGTTTTTGATTGACGGTGCCCAGCTATGCTGGAGAGTGCCTGCTATCGCGAACTATTTAAAGTGCAGTTATAGCAACTTCAGAATGCTTGTGCTCGATTTTGCTTTCCGATACCGCCTCGAGTCCAAGCGGCCATGTTACGCCGTTCTCAAGCTGCAGTAAAATGCTCGAAATGGAAGTTTAAAGGTCATTACACTTTGCTTCCGCATTATTTGGATTTATACACAGCAAAAAACCCTCGTACGAGCCCCAATGCATAGTCAAATGCATCTTCAAAATACGATATTTATTTCAAATAGGTACTTACTGTTGTTTACCTATTACCCTATCTTGATTTTGATGATTAAATGCACTTCTTGCATTGTACAAAGTGTAAGTACGCTATTTTTAACTTAATTTGATTAGATCATAAAGTTAACATCTCGTAAACTAAACAACAAATTCGTCTAATTCATATTTGAGATGTTACAGACATTAGGTGTCTATCCGTTACCTTTTCTTACTGTTTGTCTGTGCTGATTGGATTTTAGTTTAGGTTTCACGAGCAAACGTTTCAAACTATTTACTGCATTCGGTTTTCGGGGTTCTTTTTAGTGCAATTAAAAAATATATTTTAAGTTTAATGAATTCACTGAAAAACAGCGTCGTTGCACCCTGTGCTCCAACACAAGCAGAGCTGCACTCCTATTTTGTAACAACTTTCAACGCTGCGCGATTTTAAAGCTCTTTTTGAAAATAGACTTGTATTTTAATGTTACTGTTGTTGTTGAAAAATAAACAAATCTTTCGTTCTTTCTTTCTAATAATTCAATAATATTAGGATTAGTTATCATTCGTTCTGTTTTTAGGGTTCCGTACCCAAAGGGTAAAAACGGGACCATATTACTGAGGCTCCGCTGTCCTTCCGTCCGTCTGTCCGTCTGTCACCAGGCTGTATCTCGGGAAGCGTGATAGCTAGAAAGTTGAAATTTTCACACATGATGTATTTCGGTTGCCGCTATAACAACAAATACTAAAAAATGGAATAAAATAAATATTTAAGGGGGCTCCCATACAAAAAACGTGATTTTTTTGCCATTTTTATAGATAATGGTACGGAACCCTTCGTGCACGAATCCGACTCGCACTTGGCCGTTTTTTTTTTTAGTTAATTTAATGATTTTTCAGTGTCGGTTCAATTTTTTATGTGCATGTCGTATTAAACCATTATCAAACTGGACGTACCTACTTACCATTAACAGAGAACAGGTAGGTAAGACCGAAAACAGGACTTGCAAGGCCATTACAAATTAAATATATCTAAAACTCCATACACACATTTTTAAATATTTAAGGGGGCTCCTATACAACAAACGTGATTTTTTTGATCGATTTTGCTCGATATTGATAACGGCAACAGGTAGACGCTTGAAATATTCACAGAATATTGAGTTATATAAAAATATTTTTTAAACTAAAATAAAACAAATATTTAAGCCCTCATCCCATACAACAAACGTGATTTTTTTGTTTTTTTTTTTTATAGACTAGCTTTTGCCCGCGACTCCGTCCGCGTGGAATTAGTAATTTGGGCAGCTTATTTTTTTATCCAAATTGCTATTTCATCAATTATGGCTCTCCTTAATTCCTCGATATAAAAAAAAATACGCACCCCCCCCCCCCACCCCAACAAAACCCCCTCCCGCACACCCGCGTTCACATTCACCGCGTTCGCATTCCTCGATAAATGGGCTATCTAACACTAAAAGTATCGTATCTTTCTTATTTGTCAACCGATTCAATTGAAACAAACACTAAATGTTAATCCAAGAAAATACCAACATATCAATGAAAACCGCATCCTTCTAGGTTAAGCCGTTTCTGAGATTAGCGCGCACAAACGCATAGACAAACAGAAACGGATAAACTGACAAACAGACAATAATTCTAAAAATCATTGTTTTGGGTTCTATTGCGTTAATAAATAGCCCTAGTGACAGTTTTTCTCAAATATCTTCAATATACAGACACCGACTTGTTACAGATTTATTATATGTATAGATATATAGATAGATATTGGTCTTAGAGATCTTAGAAACCATAGAAGATACGTGGTCATCTAAAGTAATTTTTACTTTTGATTAGTTTAAATTGAATGGCACGACGAAACACACTCATTAAGGGTAAAACTATTTAAATAATAAAATTAAGTATAGTATAAATCTTCCCATGTGAATTTTTCACTTCGAGCCATTACATTAAATTTGAACCTTAATACTATGACGATACCGTTTGTTTTAAAAGATAAGGGCTCGAAGCGAAAAATTCATCTGAGAAGATTTATACTATAAGTATTGATTTCTCGGTATCTTGAAATGTCACGCTTATCGGTAAAAGTAGTGACCCTAACTACCAAGCTAGAGGTTACAGACTGTGGACGGACATTGTTCGATTTCAATACGCTCAAAGCCCAAAATAGGATCCAAAATTATAAAGTTTATATTAAAAAAAATGTTTAATACCAATGATATTTTAAGTATATAATATCATTGTTTAATACAATATATAAGCTTCTTAGCTAACCGTAGTTTTTGTTTGCCGTGTTTAAAATTCAATCTTCATACGCGTCCCAAATTTCAAGTCAATCCAGGTTACAGACTGTGGACGGACATTGTTCGATTTCAATACGCTCAAAGCCCAAAATAGGATCCAAAATTATAAAGTTTATATTAAAAAAAATGTTTAATACCAATGATATTTTATGTATATAATATCATTGTTTAATACAATATACAAGCTTCTTAGCTAACCGTAGTTTTTGTTTGCCGTGTTTAAAATTCAATCTTCATACGCGTCCCAAATTTCAAGTCAATCCAACTACTAAATAACAGCCCTGACCAAATCTTTCCACTGACAATTTCACTAAGATTTCATTGACAGATTGATGCCAATATGATGTTTGCATATGATTTTTGCATTTAAAGGTTTCACAGGAGTGCTCAAAGAATTTGGACAAGAATAGAAGAATGATAAAAAGCACCCAAGTTCCGAAGGCTGAACGTAAAAATCGTGTGATACAATTTATTGCCGTTGTGACTTAAATAAATTCATTATAGTAAATGTAAAATAAAACCGGCCAAGTGCAAGTCGGGCTCGCGCACGAAGGGTTTCGTACCATTATCTATAAAAACATAACCCTTCTTCGGCAGTCGGGTAAAAACGGCAAAATAATCACGTTTGTTGTATGGGAGCCCCCTTAAATTTAATTTTAATTTTAATTTAATTATTTATTTTTAAACTGAGTATATAGCTATGGTCATGGTGGCCTAGTGGTTTGACCTATGGCCTCTCGAGCAGAGGGTCGTGGGTTCTAATCGCGGTTTGCACCTCTGAGTTTTTCGGAATTTATATGCGAAATTACATTTGTAATTTACCATGAGCTTTACGGTGAAGGAAAACATCGTGAGAAAATCTGCATTCACCTGCGAAGAAATTCAAAGGTCTGTGTGAAGTTCCCAATCCGCACTGGGCCCGCGTGGGAACTACGGCCCAAGCCCCTCTCATTTCTGAGAGGATGCCAGTGGGACGTATAAAGGCTGGGATGATGATGATGATGTAACTAAATATTCTATTCTGAATATTTTAAGTGTATGTATACCTGTTGCCGTTATCAATATCGAGCAAAAACGAGTAAAAAGATCACGTTTGTTGTATGGGAGCCCCAAAATATTTATTTAATTCTGTTTTTTAGTATTTGTTAATCTGTGAAAATTTCAACTGTCTAGCTATCACGGTTCATGTGATACAGCCTGGTGACAGACGGACAGACGGACAGACAGACAGACAGACATACATACATACATACATACAGACAGACAGACAGACAGACAGACATACATACATACATACAGACAGACAGACAGACAGACGGACGGACAGCGAAGTCTCAGCAATAGGGAACCGTTTTTACCCTTTGGGTACGGAACCCTAAAAATGAAGGCTCATTTTGAATCGATTTTACTTAATCTGTATGTTAATTTAACTTAAAGGAAAAAAATACTTAAGTACATACCTCCATATATTTTTAAACCGACTGCGACAGAATATTTATATTTCTTTGGCGCACCTTGCAAAGCAGCCTAATCGACATGATGAATTTTATTTACGTATGTGGTGTCTTCAGATTTGTCTTAAGGTTTATCATATCCTAACTTGGTGACAATTGGATCGGGTGCCACTTGAAATTTCGACAAACTATTTGTCGAATTTCATTTAATCGAAAACGATATATCGAATATTTAATACTAATATTTTCTCTTGGAGTAATTTCATTTCATCGACTAGTCATTACATATTAAAACAATTGTAAGAACAACAGTACAAGGATTATTATTTGCTTATTAACTTTAAATTAAAAAAATTAATAACGCCCAACGCAATTATTATGTCACAGTCACACGTATGTTTGAACATAAAGTAAATGCCCATTATGCGTCTAAGATCCCTTCCGCAGCTAACAAAAAAGCTGATAACTTTGAAACGGCGGAACCGATTTTGATGAAACATATCTAAGAACCATTGCCAAGAAACTTGCTTTCTAATAAAAAAAACCGCATCCAAATCGGTTCTCTCGTTTAATAGCTATGATGCCACAGACAGACACACACACACACATAGCGGTCAAACTTATAACACCCCTCTTTTTGAGTCGGGGGTTAAAAATACATTTCATCAACTACCTATTACTGAGACAGAATAACTAAATTTCGCTGTTTATTTTATAGTCGATTACATATATCTCATTTTATTACAGCGAGCGAGTGAAGCAAGCGAGCATGACGGGTCGGAGCGAAAGCGACTCGGATAGGTCAGTACGCTTAGTATAAGTTTTACTTCACCAAAATACTTCTCGATCGCGTTTACGTAAAAAATTCAAATACTAGGGAAACATGGACAGCGTCTCCGCGCGCGCGCTTCCATGTTTCCATAGAATTGATTTATTTACGTAAACGCGATCGAGAAGTATTTTGGTGAAGTAAAACTTATACTAAGCATACTGTACGCTTAGTATAAGTTTTCCTTCACTTCAATACTTCTCGATCGCGTTTACGTAAAAAAATCAATTACTAGGGAAACATGGACAGCGCCTCCGCGCGCGCGGCTATGTTTCCATAGAATTAAAATTTTTACGTAAACGCGATCGAGAAGTATTGAAGTGAAGGAAAACTTATACTAAGCATACAGAGTGCTTAGTATAAGTTTTTACTTCACCAAATACTTCTCGATCGCGTTAACGTAAAAAATTCAATTCTATGGAAACATGGACGCGCGAGCGCGGAGGCGCTGTCACATGTTTCCATAGAATTGAAATTTTTACGTAAACGCGATCGAGAAGTATTTTGGTGAAGTAAAACTTATACTAAGCGTACAGTACGCTTAGTATAAGTTTTCCTTCACTTCAATACTTCTCGATCGCGTTTAAGTAAAAAATTCAATTACTAGGGAAACATGGACAGCACCTCCGCGCGCGCGCGTCTATGTTTCCATAGAATTGAAATTTTTACGTAAACGCGATCGAGAAGTATTGAAGTGAAGGAAAACTTATACTAAGCATACAGTATGCTTAATATAAATTTTTACTTCACGAAATACTTCTCGATCGCGTTTTCGTAAAAAAATCAATTACTAGGGAAACATGGACAGCGCCTCCGCGCACACGCGTCCATGTTTCCATAGAATTGAAATTTTTACGTAAACGCGATCGAGAAGTATTTTGGTGAAGTGAAACTTATACTAAGCGTACTGGTTCAAAGACTAATGCGGGAGCGTAGCGTAGCGAAGCTCGCGCATTAGCCTTTGGTGTTAGGTATTTTTTTATTACCACCCTGAAAGTCTTGCTTTTTTAAAAAAGCATTTACAACATTCAATAAAATATGAAATGAATATCTGCCAAAAAAACAATCTATTTTATAATATTTCCAGAAATTAAAAATCGATGATTAGAAAATACACATTCTAATCATTCCAGGTAATGAATATTCGATGAAATAAAAAAATATTTATATTTTAACGTTGACTTTTAACTGATATTCGATTAAAAGTATGTCGACATTTCAAGGGTAAACCCAATTGGATCACCTCAGAAAATTACCCATTCAAACTTTTGTTTCGCAATTGATGAAGATAGATTCAGTGAACATAACAAGTCCGGTAGTGCTAATGGTGCTTATAGGTGTCCACGGGTGGCCGTGATCGATATTATCAGGTGAACTGCGTTCTAGTTTATCGGCTTTAGTGTTATAAAATAAACATACATACACGTCACCATAGGACCTCCTCCTTTTTCGAAGAATATTAATTACACCAGGCAGGGACAAATAAAAATTACAAGCCGCAGGGAAGACTTATCCCCACCTGCTGCAATTTAATTTAACGTACATACACACATCACGCTTATATCCCAAAGGGGGTAGGCAGAGCACACGAGTAGCTACATTTACGTTTCGGGCTACTTTTAACAATTTTACGTATAGATTCGAAGTTAGATAGAAGTGAAACAATAGTGACAGGTTGCTATCTTATCGCCTACAATATACCTACCTTGACTTATTTCTTTAGTCGCTTCTTATGACATCCACATAAGAAATGGAGAGGTGTAATCCTAAACCCGACACCGCATGGGTTATCGGGCCACAAAAGTTACATGTGACATGTTACTTTTGGTATAGGAACCAGGTTTAACTAACAGGAATGATTAGCTTTATTCAGCTTTTTCTCGGACCAGAAGGTAGTCTAGGCATTTTCGAGAAGCCTATCGATTTCTCTAGGCTGGCCTGTTATCAAATTAGGTTATCTGGCTTCCGTAAATGTACTCGTCGACGTACTGATGTCTTGACCTTCAAGCGTAACAAGAAGCAGTATCTTTTTATTAGGTAAACAGCTGTAACTATAATAATCCAGTGTTAGCAGAGCCCTGCTTCTAAGTAAAATGTACACAATGTGGAATTATGTACACAATGTGACAAAAATCAGAAACAAGACAGATGAACATAGTATAGCACAATATAAACGCCTAACAAACAAAATAACTTTAAAATGTAGAAAGAGGAAGGCTGAAGACCTAGAGGATGCATGTAATAGTATTGAAAATTTTATCAAAAGAGGAAGAATAGACAAAGCATATGGTATAGTTAGAGATTTGGGAAAACATCACAAAACAAGAAGTGCTACGATACTGGATGAACAGGGGAAAATCTTGATAAGCAACGAAGACATTTTAAAACGCTGGATAAGGTATATAGAACAATTATATGAAGGAAACGGGTTAACAGAAAACAGTTTAGAGTTAGAAAGTGAAATAGATAAAGATAATTTGGGCCCAGATATCACTAGAGAGGAATTTGACAAAGCTTTAAGTAGTATTCAAGAGGGTAAAGCAGCGGGGGATGACCAAATTTACATTGAATTTATAAAGAAAATAGAATGTGATCCATTGAAGAGCGAGATTTTTGATATAATTAAACTTATGTATAGCACAGGAGAAGTACCCAAAGATTTTAAAATAAGTAAGACAGTAACGTTACCTAAAAAGCTAAATACACTTAAATGCGAAGAGCACAGAACATTAAGCCTTATATCTCATGCGTCAAAAATCCTACTCAAGATTGTGCAGGGTAGAATAAGACCAATAGCAGAGAGCTATTTAGGGCCTGATCAATACGGTTTCAGGCAACATAAAGGTACAAGAGAGGCTATTCTTGCCCTTCGCCTAATAATAGATAGAAGGATGGATTTAGACTTGGACACGCATATCGCATTCTAGATCTAGAAAAGGCTTTTGATAGGATAGACTGGGTAAAGATGATGAGCATTTTAAAAGAAATAGGCATAGACTACAGAGACAGGAAAATTATCTACGAACTGTATAAGGAACAGGAAACTATAATAGAAGTAGGACAGGAAAAGGGAAGAGCTAAGATAAGACAGGGTGTACGCCAGGGATGTCCACTTTCACCTTTAATTTTCAACATTTTTATTGAAACTGCCATTAGAAAGTTGTTAGATTCTGGGAAGGGAGGTATCAAAATTAATGGAGAAAGTTTCCATTTCATACGGTTTGCTGATGACATCGCAGCTTTAGCAGAAAATTCCGCACAACTGGAACAACTTGTAACAGAAATGGACAACGTATTCAGACAATTTGGACTTAAAATTAATATTAAGAAAACAAAAACTATGATAACATCAAAGCATACCCAAGTCATAGATCAAATACATATAGGAAATTGTACCATTGAGCAGGTCAATAGTTTTAAATATTTAGGCAGCGTAATTACCTGTGACTCCAGATGCACCACGGATGTCAAAACAAGAATAGCCATGGCTAAGAAAGCATTCAATGATAAAAAACACATTTTTAAAGGCAAAATCTCAAGGAACATTCGGAAAAGATTTATTAAGACCTACATCTGGAGTATAGCATTATATGAGAGCGAGACTTGGACATTGACTCAGCGGGACCGAGACAGATTGAGTGCGTTTGAGATGTGGTGCTGGCGGAGAATGGAGGGGATTAGCTGGACTGAAAGGAAAACTAATGAGGAGGTTTTAGAGTTGGTGGAAGAGGAAAGGCGGCTGTTAAGGACGATTGAAAATAGGAGAGGGAATATGCTGGGGCATCTGATACGACATGACAGTTACATAAAAACTATTTTGGAAGGGCAAATAGAAGGCAGGCGAGGCAGGGGAAGACCGAGACGGTCATTTATAGACCAAGCCAAGGAAAAAGTCAATGTCATGTCGTATCAGGAGCTGAAAACGCTGGCAGAGAACCGAAAAGAGTGGCGTTTACTCCACCGACAAGAGCTAAGCTCTTAAATTAATGATGATGTGATGTGACAAAAATGCATCTACGAATTCGTCTTCGTCTACAATCCAAGCTCGCATCCTCGCCGCAGAGGCAGAGAACCTGCGACGCATTACCGACTTAGAGAACGCCGCTCTTGCTGCGGAGCGCGAGGAACGCGAGCGCGCTCTGGCCGCGGAGCGCGAGAAACGCGAGCGCGCGCTCGCCGCAGAGGCAGAGCACCTGCGACGCGTTACAGACTTAGAGAACGCCGCTCTTGCTGCGGAGCGCGAGGAACGCGAGCGCGCTCTGGCCGCGGAGCGCGAGAAACGCGAGCGCGCGCTCGCCGCAGAGGCAGAGCACCTGCGACGCGTTACAGACTTAGAGAACGCCGCTCTTGCTGCGGAGCGCGAGGAACGCGAGCGCGCTCTGGCCGCGGAGCGCGAGAAACGCGAGCGCGCGCTCGCCGCAGAGGCAGAGCACCTGCGACGCGTTACAGACTTAGAGAACGCCGCTCTTGCTGCGGAGCGCGAGGAACGCGAGCGCGCTCTGGCCGCGGAGCGCGAGAAACGCGAGCGCGCGCTCGCCGCAGAGGCAGAGCACCTGCGACGCGTTACAGACTTAGAGAACGCCGCTCTTTCTTGCTGCGGAGCGCGAGGAATGCGAGCGCGCTCTGGCCGCGGAGCGCGAGGAACGCGAGCGCGCACTGGCCGCGGAGCGAACACAACCTTTCAGTTCAATGTCGGGAAAACATTTTTTTTTGGCATTACTTGGTGCGACTTCAAAGTCGAAGGTAAATTTTTGCGGCTTCCATTCAGGGATTTGGCTTTTAATTAGTTCAAATAAATTTTCATATATGTTTTCTGCTTTTTGGTGGTCAATAGGGCATACATTAGAGGGATTCAAACTTTTGCGTAATATTCGTAGTGGTACACGCAACACGGCTGCTTGACACTTCTACTGTTTTTTTCTGTTCTGTGGTAAAGGGAGCTAGTAACTACCTAATAACTACTAATAAGTGATATCCTAGCGGTAGGTTCACTATGCATAAAAAACCGAATAATTTTATTCGTTCATAACTTTTAAACCACTACCAGCTAACTTACTAGTTTCTGGAAAAATTAAATGCTACTTTTTTTCTGCAAAATTACAAAATTCGCAACCTCGAGACGCAAACGAAGTTGCAGGCAACAGCTTGTAGCGAGGATATATACAGTAAGACCTACGCACCTACGCAACGTTGTGTCTCTTGGCACTCTTTCGTTTCAGAGACATCGCTTTTGTGCCATTTAAATAACAACGCAATTGTAAAAGCAAATTGTTTCTCACAATCTGGTCGCATTCAGTTGTATACGCTGTTGTCCCACAGACTCGTTTGTTTCCATTATACTTGTAGGCAGGTCTGTAGTGAATGGAGACGTAGACAACAGAGGATATTGGACAAATTGCTATAGTCGGGCTTGACATTGCAATTAGAGATATAAAATTACCTGATTGTTCGTGATTGTTTAGAACTTGCGCGTTACAAATGTTACTAAATAACTCCTTTTTTAAAACTGTAGAACATGAAAAAATAATAAAAAATAATCCTTCAAGGTTTTATATTTTTTTTAGGAAAATATGAATTTGAGCCGATATAACAAAACACATGCTCATTATTTTTCATGTTCTCAGACATATAATCAAACGAGTAATAATTTGGAACTTGCTTGTAAAAAAAAATTCTATAGAAGTTAGAAGTTTTAGTCCCTTTTCAGTACTTTGGAGGACAATTTCTCCCAATAGGTTGAATTTGGGCAGTTAAAAAAATATATGGGTCTGTTACTTATTTTAGACTGCTCTCTAACATACATATGTGTCAAAATAAATCAAATTGGAGCCGGACAATTGGGAACCTTTCCTTGTAAAGTTATTTATGTTATTTTAAAAAAATAACTCATTATAAGAGACTGACCTAAAATGACTTCTCGAATTAAATATAGGATTAGGGACATCCCTATAGGCGAAAAAGTATGGACGTGCTTTGTCATTTTTATTAGAACAGGTATTAAAACAAAATGGCAAAAAACATTTTAAATAAAACGGTTTAATTTAAAGTAATCGGCAGTGCCAAAAACGGGTACAAGTACAAACAAAAAATTTAAATAAAAATTAGGAGGCGCAATGCTTATTATGTTTTGGTGGGCTTGGAACCAAATTTTGCTCCCCACGTTTTTTGTTTTAGTTTGTGGTTTGGCTAGGCAACCACCTCATCTTTTCCAACTCTCTCATTGCATCGTTATTACACGGTTTTAAACCAAGCAAATGAGCCCAAAAACGAAAGGGGATTAGTAGTAAAGGTTGAAGAGTTCCACTGTCTACCTCTTGACTCCGTCATTAGTCCCACGTCGTCATCAACTGCAAGGAACATGACTCGAGAATACCAACCAAATGAGTTCAAACACGATTGGGTTACTATGAACGGTGGCAGAGTTCCATATCCACCGTTTGACTTCATCATCAGGCTCTCGTCAAATAATCATCATAATTGCACTATTTATGTCACGGGATTCCAATGTGTGTGTGCAAAGTTTCGCAAGAATCGGTTGAGTATAGAAGTAGTACCTGGGCGACCGAGCTCCGCTCGGGCTGAAACTCGGTACCAAGCGTTTTCCCAGAGATAAGACCAAGCTAGATCAATTTTTCATCCCCGAAAACCCCCACATACCAAATTTCATCGAAATCGTTGGAGCAGTTTTCGAGATTCTGATTATATATATACCTAAATATATACAAAAAAAAAATCTATGTGACAAATAAGGTTATGAATTATGATTAAGCTAATCCGAACTTTAAAAAAGTGGTGAAACAGCCCTTAAAACTATACGTACTTTAGTTTTTTACATTTTAAAAGTTGTTAGATGCCGACCAAAACCAGACCATGTTATCATTATCAATATCTTCGTATTAATCCTTATCCAAATAAATCATTTCGAATTCAAGACTGTTTCAATATCTGTAGATTACTTTTTGAATTATGCAAATCGGTTATTCAATTCAAAGGATTTTACGAAATAAAAAATATCAATCTAAGCAAAATACCTACTAAGTAATAGTAGGTATAAAAATAAACAGTGCCACGCCGTGGCAGAGTGACCAGCGGAGGAAGGCGGCGCTGAAGTACGGGAGAGGGGCGTGCACATCTATGAAATCATCGTCATCATGATTATCATCACAACCTATATATACGTCCCACCCACTGCACGGCATAGGCCTCCTCTCCGAATATAAGGGTTTGGGCCGTAGTTCCCACGCGGGCCCAGTCTGGATTGGGAACTTCACTCACTCCATTGAATTTCTCCGCAGGTGTGTCCAAGTTTCCTCAAGATGTTACATTCACCGTAAAGCTCATCTATGAAATAGATGACCACAAAAATGAATTTTCCGCGGACAGAGTCACAGGCAGAAGGTAAATAAATTTAAAACCGAGCCTGCTGGTATTGTTTTTTATTAAAATTGGCCCTACCATGAATAATAAGCCAATCAAGATTATAACTCTCACAAAACTTTTGCCATGGTTCCTAACCAAACTATTTCTTGTTTAGAGATATTCTAGATAACATGGCCTGCCCCTCCACAATTCAAGAAGACATCAATGTATTTGTGAAAGTATTTATAAAACACCACCAAAACTCTCCACGGATGTGTGCGTGCTGAGACAGCCGTCAAACAAAAGCAGATATACCTACTCGGATAAATTGTTCGACTACCTACTGTCTCAGTAATAAGTTGGTAACTCGCAGTATGGCGCGGCAGTGGCGCACTCTATGAAACTCACACGTCCTTTCTGCCGCGAGTGCCGCGCGGCCGGGCAGGTTATGTTATGATTAGTTGACCCACAAATCCGGAAATAAGTGAGATTTTACGAGTACTGATTGCACAAAAAATAAAAAATGTTGAAATTGTGTTCGAATAAAAATTTTATTTACTTAAGTACTCGAATGTTTGAGTCCTTTGTTTTTCTAAAGAAATAAATCTTTATTAGTAATATATTTCAAACATTTTTTTTAGTTAAAGAGATAGACAAGGAGGACCAGAGCGGAGGCCTTTGCCCAGCAGTGGGACACAATTATAAGCTAGTAAAAAAAAAAGGAGATATCACAATAAATGACAAATTATAAATTAGCTTATATTTGTTAGAACTTAAGTGCTGCCGGAAAAAGGTTAAAACTACCTAGTACGCACTACGCAAGTTAGCGATTTAGAATTAAAAACACGTATTGGTGCCTTTAATAAAATGAGAAAAATAATTTGAAATCGCAATATTAACATTTTCCTGAGGAATTGCCTTAATCAATGTTAAATTTGGCTCATTGCTCTATACGGATGCGAGGCTTGGACTATTAAAGAAGACCTTAGGAAATATGTAGAGCCTTTTGAGATGTGTTTTTCCTGGCGCGTGCTCTCAATTAAAGTCACGAATGCCGAAGTCTAAAGGCGAATAGGAAAGGACTGCGAGTACATGCAGACCATCAAGCACAGGAAGGTACCCCACCCCGTACATGATTTCCGTCTCAAGAGGTACAACTTACTGCAGTTTATTATCATGCGCAAAATTGCTGGAAAACGCGGTGTTGGCCGAAGAAAAAAGTCTTGGTTGAGAAATAAGAACACGAACTGGAGTCACGAGTAGTGCTGCTGAGCTGGTCCACCTAGCGTGAGACAAGAAGAAATATTAGAAGTTAGTGGCCAACCTTTAGTAATTAGAGAGGCACCATAAGAAAAAAACAACTTTATTTGCAATCAGTACTTTCGTGTCACTGAGCGACGTGATAACAATAACTTGACTGTCTCAGACCGCTGCCGGCCTGCTACTGATGATGAATGCTTATAACTACATACACACTAGTTCGTAAAGATGTGACATTAGTAATTTGGAGGGGTGAGCCATGTTATCGTAGTTTATCCAAACAAAAATCTCTTAAATGCAGTGCATAATAAATAATGCGTAATATTTGTATGTGTGTTATTGTAATGTTCAAATGGGGTGAAGCTAAATAGGTACTAACTTCTATTATAGGCACACGATAGTGTGTCAAGCCAAGTTCAAAAATTAAATGAATTTGCACCACAGCAGCCATCAGACTAACAATTTGGAGCCAATTTGACCCCTTAATTGGTTTATATTAAAACTTCTTAAATTTACTAGAACTAGTAATTTTATAAATAAATACAGCTTAAACAGTTATTGAGATATTAAAGTCTAAAAATTGATATTTTATCACTGGCTGACCGACATAAAGATCAAAAACCTGACCTACTTCCAAATGACCTAAAAAGTTAAAATTTGGCGTCCAACTGGGTAATTGTGTGAATATATAAATAAGTGAAGCAGAAAACAGTGATTTTATCGATTTTTTATTTTTATTTTCAAGCTAACGATTTTAATAAACGCCTAGTTAACGCCTTTTGAAATTATAATAGTACAAACTTTTATTTTATTGGTCACTTTTGAATGACGATTTCTTTATAAAGTAGTAATCCATACTAATATTATAAATGCGAAAGTGTGTCTGTCTGTCTGTCTGTCTGTTACCTCTTCACGCTTAAACTACTGAACCGATGGAGCTTATCTTACTCTCTTAAAAATTTTGTTTGTGGGTAAACACTAGCCAAATCAAATGTTGAAGTTTACTTAGATCTATTTTTTGTTGGCAAAGTCAACAACCACTTGGTTGATCTATCTATCTATCTATACTATAATAAAACAGTAAAAGTAGAGTTCTGTCTGTCTGTATGTACACGCTAATCTCCGAAACTACTGAATGGATTTTCTTGCGGTTTTCGCAGATAGATGAAGCTTAAATTGGAACAACATATATGCTTTGTTTCTTTAAAATTGGGTCGCAATGAAAAAAGTTATCGTCGTTTAATCTATACTGTTCGGGCATTGTAATCTTTTAATATGAGGGTAGTCACAACACTACGGTCGGTTGGCGGCAGAAGTGCTGTCAAGAGAGTTCGAGGTAAACGAACGTAGGGATCACGTGTTTTTGGTGTCTTTTAACCAAAGTACTGGTTTTTTGGTGATATTATTTCGGTCATCGGGATACTACATTTGAACATTATTGTGTGTGTGTGACATTGTGGACTCTTTGTAAGCAGGCGCCTGAGAGCAGACTAAGGTGAGTGGCTTTCCTTATATTGAGAGAGTACAATGCCAAGGACCCTGGGGCTATCCTAATAGAAACCTAGGATCAGTGATCTCCAGTTATCGAAGGGTTCTTTACACGAACATATACCTACTTATAAAATAGTACCGTGACTAACTGAATGACTGACAGACAACGCACAGCCTAAACAACTGGTGCTAGAGACTTGACATTACTAAAGAAATTATTTATCGAAATTCCTGTAGGATAGGAAAATATCTAAACTTTGTTTGTTTTTTGTCCGTGAGATAGAAATAAGTGAATTCAACTACGGGTTTGTTTTTAAAATTCTTTCACTAATAAGTATTGCATTACCTAATGCTCCACATACCTAACATGTTTTGTACTAATATAGTAAGACATAAAACTTACGAGTCATACAAAACCATAATTTAACGACCGCTTTAGCCTAGTTGGTAGTGACCCTGCCTACGAAGCAAGAGGTCCTGGGTTCAAATCCCGGTAAGGGCATTTATTTGTGTGATGAGCACGAATATTTGTTCCTGAGTTATGGATGTTTTCTATGTATTTAAGTATTTATTTATCTATATAAGTATGTTTATCGTCGTCTAGTACCCATAGTACAAGCTTTGCTTAGTTTGGGACTAGGTCGATTTGTGTAAGATTGTCCCCTAATATTTATTTATTTTATTTATTTATTTAATTATAAATGCTATACCAAAGCAGGCATCGGCAAACCGCAGCTTGCAAGGGGTATGTAAAAGATTTAGTTTTTTTGCCAAAATGTTGAAGAAACCGGCTAAAATGCAAGTCGGACTCGCGCACGAAGGGTTCCGTAGCATTTTCTATAAAAACGGCAAAAAAATCACGGTTTATTTTATTTTAATTTATTTTTAAAGTGAATGTATAACTAAATATTCTGTGAATAAGTATTTCAAGCGTCTACCTGTTGCCGTTATCAATATCGAGCAACAAAAAACGTATTCAATTTATTTTCTTCAATCTTTGAAATATGTACCTAGTTTAATTCATCGTGTTTTGAACCCTTAAATAATGAAGAGCGCTTGTTAAACTACAAAGAAAAAAGATTTGAATGCATACAGTTGATCGAAAAGTTGGTTGTTTAGTAACCTAGCTTTAAAACAAACTAGGGAGAATCGGTACATTTCCTTAAATATCCCAATTTTAAGGAAAAGCCTAAACAATTCACTTAAAAAATATCCTAATCCTAGATAATACGTTTCGCATAATATCCTAAAATATCCTATACTGTAACAGGTACAAACATTGATCGTTATGTAATAGAGAAACTGAAAAATGGATCTTTTGAACTAAACAGACGTTTTGAAAAGTAGATATTATTTTTTAAACACATAAGTATATCTTTTTATCCATCTATAGACTTAGTAATTTGTCGCCCCTATCTATTAATGAGCGAGGACTTTGCTATACTGCAATTTGTAGAATGCAATTTGTTTTATTTATTTTGTGTTTGTTGTGTTGGTTTGTTTGTGTTTGTGTGTGTTGTTTGTTTGTTTGTTTTGTTTGTGTGTGTTGTTGTTTTGTGTTGTGAAGTGTTTTATCTGGAGCTGCGCTTACATGTAAGATATGAAAATTCAACCGGCACCTCAATGAAATTTTATTTTATTTAAAGTTTTAAAATGCCTCATACTGTATATCAATACTTAGAGTATCGTCCTCATATTGATAGTTATCTTTGCACGATATGTCGATCTGGTAACCTGCTCTCGAAGGTCAAGTTAGCGCGACCTCCACTATCAAGGCCTTGAACAGCCCTTACAATATAATTGAACCGTAAAGCCACCTGCAGCTGAAGTAATTACCCTTGATTGCATAATTTCTTTAACCGATCTATACATATTATCGACATATCAACTGTCAGCGAATGAGTGGGTTCAGATTATATGCGTTCGATCCCTAGTTATTTATTAGAGCAGTATTACATACCTATGTAGGAATATAAAAATAGTGCGATTTTAAATAAAATAATCAATGCGTGCCATGGATACTTGACCAAGTATATTAATGACTAACTGCAGCCCGCGACTCCGTCTGCGGAGAATTCGTTTGTCGCTATCCTTTGAAAACTATACAATTTTCCGGGATAAAAGCTATTCTATGTCCTTTCCCACAGCTCAAACTATCTCTACACAAAATTCACATAAATCGGTCCAGCAGTTTAAGCGTGAAGAGGTAACATACAGACAGACACTCTTTCGTTCTTATAATATTAGTATTGATGGATGCGCCTTAAATTCTACCTACTGGGGTAAAAACTTTCATGTAAAGGTAGGTTCGAACCTAAAACTTTAAATCAGAGTTACTAACCAATCGATCCCCAAAAATATAGACGTGATTTTATTGATTTTTAGAGAATATAGCGTCGAAGAACCCGACACAACACAATGTTTACTGTCAGAGTACTTATTGATCATCTTTTCGTGATCATAAAGAAAAAGCGTCAGATAGTATCACTTACAGCATGTAGTCGGTACAAGGTCGAGGCTTTCAGAACAATTACAGCGGAATGTGAGCGCGCGCTCGCACTGGCGGGCGTGAGACACGCATTGCTTCCATTACCCCAGTTACGCCGCCGCCTCGCTGCCGCCTCTCGTCAACAACGTGCAAGCACTACTCTTGCACTTCTCTCTTACTCTTCTCATCTCTCGCACTCGCATCTCGCCTAACAACCCACTCGACCCAAATATTATTCATCACATCGCTATATTACAGTAATAATGCCTTGTTTACCTATTAAATAGATTCAGGCGATACTTCGTCTATATTTTACATAATATTGGAACAAATTACCTCGCTACTCCGCAAACCAAAACCTGTTTATTTATTACGTAAGGAGTCAGTGGAGGGTTAGCGCCTGTTAAGATTGTTCCTTAATAATTTCTTTTCCAATTTCGTTTTATGAAATAGAGCCGAAGTTAAGAACGGTAGTAAATTGCCTTACGTAATAAATTAACAATCATAAGTAAAGTAATACATCACCTAGGTACTAATATCAACACAAGTACAGCAATTACTATATCAATTAATTAGAAATTATAAAACATATTTTAAAAATAATTAATAATAATTTCGCGTAGTAACTCAGCATCATTCAGTTTATATGTAATTACTAAGGAATAAGTAATTTCAATTTTGCTTCACCTTGTTCTAAAGGTTTAAAACGCTTTCGCGTAAAAGAGTAAGCACTAGGTATAAGAACTAATTGATGAGAGCTTTGTGGTAATGAACTAGGTGCGCGCAATCTTCGAGCACTATGTCCAATTAGGAAAGCTTGTCTTTTTTATTTCGATACTTATCCTTAACCTGGTGTTATCAAACATAGATTATGACGTTAACGTTTTGGGCGCTAATCACCAATTAGTTCCTAGCCTTCGATCAAGTCCGAAAAACCAGGGCATCGAGGAAAGTTGGCCACGAAAAATAGGATCGCATCGCATTCAAATTTGAAAAAAAGCACCAACCTTATATTGATGTCTCGTTCTCTCGAATTGAAGGTCGGAGTGTCAGAGTTAGTAGTAAGGACACGAAGGAGACGCGCGGCCGTGGGCGGCTGCAGCGGGCGGCGGCGGGCTGAGACTGGCTGGGCCCGGCCGGAGCCCCGCCGCCCGCGCCGCGCCCCGCGCCGCGTCCCGCCAGATAAACAACGTGCATTGTGGACCCTCCACTCACTCCACACTCCGCACATAAGCTTCCATCGACATCCAACATTTAACGTGCATGCCGATCCATCCATTACATTTTACCTGATGCCACTCCACAACATACACTCATTTAATTTTAGGAATATGTATGTTCAATTAGACAATTTTTTTCACGCCATTTGATAAATATCTCTTTATACCTGCCGTGGCGGCTCTAAGGGAATGAGCATTAGAAGCACAACCGGCGTGTCTTTAGGCCAGTGGTTCCCAATCAGTACTCCGCAAGAGCTTCGGGAGGGATTCACTTTAAGACCGTACTTCCTGAATCAAACATTATTATTAAATAAGTTGGTTAAATTGTGTTTTTTAATGCAACTGCGTTGAATACGGTAGCGTGAAGAATACATTCTTGTCGATATATTTAATTTGGTGAATTGAAACAGCTTTTCTTTAAATTTTTGTTTGCTCAAAACTTCACTGCATGACACAGTAACCTCCAAGAAACCTTTTAAAGAGATTTCACGTGCGTGACAAATCATTAGTAAAACTCTGAATACGGTGTACTTACACCTTTAATAATCTAATACATAAAAATCTCGTGTCAGGGTTTTTGTCATCGAACTCCTCCGCAACGGCTTAACCGATTTTTATAAAACTTTTTTCTCTAACATTCTGTAGGTCTGAGAATATTGTCATAGGCTATTTTTTGTTTACCTACCCCTATTCTTCGCAGGCAGAGTCGCGGTCAACAGCTAGTCTAATATATAAAAATCTCATGTTACGGTGTTTGTTATCGAACTCCTCCGAAACGGCTTGACCGATTTTTATGAAAGTTTTTTCTCCGTATTTGTTAGGTCTGAGAATAGGTCGTAGGCTATTTTTTTATATAGACCGGGGGATGGTGACACAAAATATTAGGTCATTTGTACCAGTATGGCGGTTCTTCAGGGGTCTAATTACCTGATGACAAAAAGGAAAATGATGGTCATAGCACTGGTACCGGCGGCCCAATCGTGTAGGCGTTAATCGAACGTGTCGGATAAATAACGAGTGTCGAATGATTTGTTCCACAAAAATTCTTGTATTTTCCGATAGTCGATAAAAAAGCAGAAGGCGGTAGCGTAATGCCATACTTCTCTGGTGTGACTTACAGCCCGCCATACCGACGCGAACACATTAATTTAAAACAACAATTCAACCATTTCAACCATTTGTACCAAGCTAATTTTTGCACAGCTAATCATCGTCGAGTAGCCAGCCATTCGCGAAAATCACCATGCCAAACTTTTCTGACGGTTCCAAATGGCCGCCATAGTAATATGTATAAGCATAGTATAAGCAAAGGAGTAATTTTTTTTTTGCAAAACAATTTGTACCACCCTAAAACTTTTTTCAACAGTTCTCCGTATGATTATAAATATAAGTCTGATATATGCCATACCTGTGGGAGGTGGCGAATGTGTACAATATTTTTTCAAAATTCTAAGTTCTTATTTGTATTTTAAACAATTTGTACCACTTTTGGCACTAATTTTTCCTGTAGGTAAGTTTGAGGTTTGAAAAATATAAATACAAAATTTCAAACATCTAGGTGGCGGCAATCTTTTCTTATAACCAGATGTTATGTTGTATAATATTGTACGACTACCATCGCTCGAAAGATTTCTCGAAATGTCTTTAGGTTCCACATTGCACTTCTTTTCCTAGACGACATACTTACCTACTACTACTACTAATATCTAATTATTTACAGCTGTCGAAAAATCTAGTTTTCAAGTATGGCGCCACTTTTCCACCCTACTAGAAGTATGGCAAATATGATATTGGTCACATTGTATCGTATAGTTTCCAAAAATCCAAATGCCATACTGGTACAAATCGTCAAAAAAATTTTTTTTTATTTTTTGGCTTAACTCATCCGCCTTATGGTTACAATCTGGAATATTTTTTTTAGGTAGAATTGCATCCAAACGGACAGAATACAATGATACCATGCTGTAAAAAATGATTTTACGTAGGTATTTTACAGTCGTATTTTTAAAACTCGTCGAATAAATAAGTTTTTCAAGTATGGCAGCACTTTTTCCCCTACTAGAAGTATGGCAAATATAATAACGGTCACATTTTATCAAGTACTTTCCAAAAATCCAAATGCAATACTGGTACAAATCGTTTTGCAAAAATAATTACTCCCTTGCGGCGGGTATGGCGGCCATTTGGAACCGTCAGAAAAGTATGGTATGGTGATTTTCGCGAATGGCTACTCGACAATGATTAGCTGTGCAAAAATCAGCTTGTTACAAATGGTTGAATTATTGTTTTTAAATTAAGGTGTTCGCGTCGGTATGGCGGGCTGTAAGTCACACCGAAGAAGTATGGCATTACGCTACCGCCTTCTGTTTTTTTATCGACTATCGGAAAATACAAGAATTTTTGTGGAACAAATCGTTCGATTCTCGTTATTTATCCGACACGTTCGATTAACGCCCACGCGATTGGGCCGCCGGTACCAGCGCTATGACCATCATTTTCCTTTTTGTCATTACGTAATTAGACCCCTGAAGAACCGCAATACTGGTGCAAATGACCTAGTATTTTGTGTCACCATCCCCCGGTCTATCACGCTAAACTAGAGGCATTAATTTTCGTTTTAATTAATCAAGTTTCTCAATCAAAACGAAAAATATTATAGACAAGCGTTAGGTATATGGATGGACGGCGTTTCGAACAACAACCAACAAACAAACTGAATTCGAAAAAGACCTAGTTATCTATAAATAAAATTAAAAAGAAACATCGGAAAACTTTCGAAAATATATTTATTAATTATAACAAAACCCCTAAAGAGATTCTGAGTTCAGGAGAAGTACCCTATAGGTTTTGCGGAAAATTTGCGGCATAAATAGATTGGTTAGATATAGACAGACAGACAAAAAAAATTATGCTTTTCGCAATTTTTCCTTTATCTGTGCTATAAGACCTTGCTTCGTACCAAATTTCAAGATTTTGAGTTCACGGGAAGTACCCTGTAGATTTTGATTCCCTTGCGAGTGTCGAAAATTTGCGGCATAAATTGATTGGTTACTGATATAGACAGACAGACAAAAAAAATTATGCTTTTCGCAATTTTTCTTTATCTGTGCTATAAGGTCTAGCATGGTCGTGCAAGGGGTGCAAGGTCTTGCTTCGTACCAAATTTCAAGACTCTGAGTTCACGGGAAGTACCCCGTAGGTTTTGATTCCCTTGCGAGTTTCGAAAATATGCGGAAATTTGAGTCATAAACGGCTGTATTAGAGTTGCCAACAATAGATCGAACTATCGATAGTATCGGCAATACTATCGTGACCCCGAAAAATAGTCCCAATATCGATAGGCCTATCATCTGCTGCTTAAATCATCTGTCAAGATGTAAGAGGCCTTGTGTGTGTGTGTGTATCTATAGTATCGATAATATCCATAGTAGTAATTTCAGACCAATACTATTGATAGACATCAATACTATCGATACTATCGATAGTATTGCTTTCAATAGTATCGATACTAATAACGATATCAAAAGATACAGCCTAGCGTTGCATAACTATCGATAGTTTGACTGTCGATAGTCGACCTTGAAAAGAAGTCACAATATCGATAGGCCTATCGATTATTGATATTATTGCTTTTCAATAGTATTGATACTATACTATCGATAGTATTGATCTTTATCAATAGTATCGATAGTATCGATGTTATTGAAAAGCAATACTATCGATAGTAGCGATACTATCGATACTATCGATAGGCCTATCGATATTGTGACTTCTTTTCAAGGTCGACTATCGACAGTCAAACTATCGATAGTTATGCAACGCTAGGCTGTATCTTTTGATTGCGTTGGCTTAGAATTTTGATTTTTTCACAGCACCAAGGGACAGTAGACTTGAGTATTTGATATACATAAATTTCAGCTTGATACCTACACGCGTTCTTGAGAAAAAGGGTCTTGACAGACGGACGGACGGACGAAAGGACGGACGGACGGATGGACAACAAAGTGATCCTATAAGGGTTCTGTTTTTCCTTTTGAGGTACGGAACCCTAAAAAAGACCAAGTGCGAGTTGGACTCACGCACCGAGGGTTCCGTACAAATTTTTAGATAGGTATGTCAAAATATACGCCGTAAGACAGCCGTACTATAATCATCCAGTGTTAGCAGAGCCCTGCTTCAAAGTAAAATATGTGCAAGATGGGATCATTTTATATTGGTTATCTAGTCATGCATCACCCCATAATTTGTTATAGCGGCCACAGTAATACATGTTCGGTAAACATTTCTAGTTAATTCCATTATAAAGCTCGAATTAAAAACGGTGAAAAAAAACACGTTGCTTGTATGACGAGTGACGACCCTCTTAAATTTTTAAACATCAATTTATTTTTAGTATTTTTTGCTATAGAGCAGCAACAGTAGTACATAATCGGTGAAAGTTTCAAATGTACTACTTATACGTTCAAGTATTACGGTTCAAGAGATTCCGTTACTTAACCACGATGATTGATTACGTACAGTCAAGGAAACTGAATCGCGTAACAGGGTGGAGTGGAGCCTCTTCACAATCAATTTCCCGATGATTTCTTTGGCAGATGTAGAGAAAGTCAACATTACATTTGGAACAAAAAGGTTCCACCCTGGTACGTAATTCAGTTTCGTCGACTAATGTATAGTTTACGATTTTTCCGTGGGTATATTTGTAGTATAAGACGGTATTAAGTGCTAAATTTCATAGCTCTAAGTCAACAGAAAATATAAACTTTGATTCACTATAGAGAGTGTCGAAATATACGTTTTCACGACACTGCTCGAAAATGTGGCCATAGATAACCTAAATCCAGTACACAAAACTGCCTATATATGTACATTTAACAGCTGATTCATTTATGGCGCGCAAACACGACAACAATGTTACACTAATCGAAAACAGGTCGTATCAGTATATGTATTTCATAATACGATACGACTTTTTTAAAGATAATTTCTGAATTTCATTCCCGGCGTGCTGAAACGACCAATCAAAAGTAATCGTCTGCTGCATGTGAAATTCAATTGACCAATGAGAATGCGTCATTCATGACTTTAATGAGGTGTTTTTTTTCCTTAAACGCATAATATGCACAAAATGCTTTAATTTTTTTAAGTATGAAAAACGCCACAGCATTAAACTTTTTAAGCGCTGCAAGGTTAAGGTTTTTATTTTTTAATTATGTGGTTTTTGATACTGGCCACTAGGCCGGTAAGGCGACCGGCGACGCGTCGTGACGGCGACTAAATCTAACATAGTTCGAGTTATGTGAGCGGCCGTAGCGGCCGCAACGGCCGCTCACATTAACTCTAACTATGTTTGATTAAGTTCCCGACCGACTGAAATGACGCAGAACACTAAAATCAGCTTTCCAGGGAAAAACATCACAATGAGTTTTAACAACTGCCCCCATGCAAACATTAACATAAACTTTAATTAAATATTTATTTTTATTATAAGAAACGTTTTTTATTTCCTCGCATTAGTCGTGAAAAGCACAATGTTTAGTCTCGGCCAAAAGTGCAATAGATGGACTCGTACTTTCAAGGGCCTCCGCTACGCGTCGGCCCTCAAACAAACTCGTCCATCTATTGCTTACTTTCCAGCCTCTACAACAATGTACTATTTTTGCGGCAAAACCGGTCGTATATTTTTTACGTTAACTTCGAATTTTGATTTTTTCACAGCTTCAAGAGACTGTAAACCTGGGTAAATTATGAAACACACACAAAGAACATAAAAGTGGAAAGTGTAGTGCAAAGTTAACTTCTCATGCCTCTAATTTCTCTAACGCAGTTCAGGTATATAATTAAATCACGAAGAGAAAATGTGGCTGACCAGTTCCTATTGAGTGTTATTTTCTGTTTTTTTTTTCTTTAAGTAGCTTGGGGATCAAGTCACATCATCTCCTGTTTTATCATATCGCCGTTATGACATAATTATATTATGGTCAATCCTATTAATACTAGCTGTTGTTCGCAATTTCGTTTGCGTCCTTTTTGTTAATATTTATATATATACAGGGTGAAAAAAACGAACGCCACATGGAAGGCAATTTCCACCCTGTATACATAATATCGATTAGAGCAGTGCTCCCTTGCGCAGGCTGGACAAAAGTAGTCTAAATTTCAAACAAATAACCATCGAACAAGTCCCGCAACATCATGAGAGGTGGGTCAGGGCGCGGGCCGGCGGGGCGCCGATACGCAAGAGTCACATTTATCCTTCAATTGGAGCGGTCAGGTAATGGTGCTCATGCATAATTCCGCGCGCTCTTACGTCAGGACACGCGGCCTCTTTTTTTCCCCCAACTACGGTAAAGTCATAGTAGCGTTACATGTTTATCAAATTTACCTACGTTAAGTGCATAGTTTCATTATCAACCAAGAACAACCAACGAATGAACATTTCCAATTATGTACGTCTCTATCGTAGCACGTGATAAAGTTAATTCTTAATAAATAGGTCTAATTATATAATATCAATATAATTACTTATACAGTATGTACAGTTAACGTACAGATGGCGACTGCGTGTGCACATTTTCCTCTCAAGATTTTCAACTATAGCTCCAAGTACACGCATTGCACGCCGTAGCCCTGCCGTAGCCATCGTAGCACTGCTACGAATCCGCTATGCGCGCTTTAGGCGACTTGGGGAGATCATAAAACTAGTTCCTTCTGAATAAATAACAGTATATCGTGAGCTTTGCTCTTTTGACGTGACAACGTCTAATAAATCTAAGAACGCCGGCTGCAAAAAAAAAAAAGATGACGCAATGTAACGTACATGTACAAGAGAGCAGCGAACGCCAGGATGTACAATCTTATTACTAGCGCTCGGTTAATTTTCAATGTGGGGGGTGCGGGGGGGGGAGGGGGGGGGGGGAGGGGATGCGGAGAGGGGTTTCAAAGAGGGGATGAAAATTTCATTGATTTTGCCGTAGGATGCACCGTTTTCAAGATATTTGACTAAACACCGGTCCTCGTCCGATCACCGAGATTAAGCAACGTCGGGCGCGGTCAGTACTTGGATGGGTGATCGCCTGGTTTAATTTTTGTTTTTTGAATGTTTTGTTATGACGTTGTCACGTTAAACTATTGTCCGTAAACCGACTTTACAGACAACCGGTTTTTTTACTTCAATTTTGAAGAGACTTCCTGTATGCACAGAAGACTAGAAACTCAATAAAAATGACTATAATAAAAAAACTAAAATTAAAAAAGACAACGTATAAAAATGTCTTCTTTCTTTACTTAGGCCAAGGATTGGTTAATACCTTCAATAATACATATTCGGAACGTATCCATCCTCCAGTCAAAACATGACTCACGCTAAACTAGAGGCATTAGTTTTCGTTTTAATTAATCAAGTTTCTCAATCAAAACGAAAAATACTATAGACAAGCGTTAGGTATATGGATGGACGGCGTTTCGACCAACAACCAACAAAACAGCTGAATTCGAAATAGACCTAGTTATCTATATGTAAATAAAATTAAAAAAGAAACATCGGAAAACTTTCGAAAATATATTTATTAATTATAACAAAGCCCCTAAAGCAAATCGCTCCGTTCATACTTAAAATCGACAAAAATAGAACTTATTCGTTGTATCTCCACTAAAATCTATACTAATATTATAAAGAGGAAAGATTTGATTGATTGTTTGTTTGCATTGAATAGGCTCCGAAACTACTGGACCGATTTCAAAAATTCTTATGCCGTTAGAAAGCTACATTATCATAACTGAGTGACAAAGGCTACTTTTTACCGCGGGAAAATTAATTTATCGCAGGCGAAGCTGCGGACGGAAGGCTAGTTATATTATAAGTTCGAAAGTTCATTCATACCGTGCCAACATATTGTATTGCAATTTGAAGGCGACAATTTTGTTAATAATCTCTATCGGTGAAATATCTTTCTACGATCACTTGTATCAAATACTTCTCATAAGTTTTATCGAATAGAATGTCGGAGTTGCGTCTATTCTTTTTCGAAGAATAAAACAAACTATTGCTAATAATATAGTCAAAATGATTTGCTTCTTTTTTAGTTTGTAGATAAATTCCAACACAGGTAGCTAGCTTTTTCATGCATTTAGATTTCAGTCTTCTGTGCCAGCCTTCCAGCACATTCATTGTTCGGTGTTTATTCGTCGAACAACTTAGGACGTCCGTCGGGTATTGGTGTAGCCTAGTATCTAAAAAATATTTTATTTAATTCGGTCAAAGCGTCACTGCGTGGGGCTATTTCTAAAATTGACTTCCACCCCTCATACATCATTTCAGCCGGTAGTAAAGGCAGATTCGCTGTTCGTCGGATTATGCTCCATCCATCTCTTGTTTCGTCCAATCCCAATCATTTAGCGTTTTTATTTATCGCTTTCTGGAAATGAAAAAACATCCAAAAACCTCTGCTTCTGGAAAAACTTCCTTCACTGCATGCATTGCTGCCCGCTCGTAGTCACATTTATACTGTTTAATATTAATATTTACACTTGGCCGTATTGAAAGACAGCTTGCTGTCAACACTCCACCGCCACACAGTCGATATCCTCCTGCAGCGAGATGCAATCCGCAGCTTGCTCCACTCCGTAATCTAGCTTCAGGTCGTCAGCATAAAGAAGACACTCTGCACTTCTGACGATCAATTCAAGATCATTTACCACTATCCCGAATAGAAAAGGACCCAGTATAGATCCCTCGCTTGCGCCGGATCGGGTATGGTAAGGAGTTGAGATGAAATGACCATATTGCTGACGATCGCGTAAATAACTTACAAAAAATTTAAGCAGGTTTAAAGGGAAACCAATAGTGTCTAGCTTTTGTAGCAACACATCGTTATCCACGCGATCGAAAACCTTCTGGAAATCAAAATTACAGACAACTGGCTTTTCCTGTTCTGTGCTCCCAATAGGGAACGTGCACATAGACGGTGCTGCCAACTGGTGCCATAAGGGTGCCATCAATTTGAATGTTTTACCTTGATAAGTCTGTTTTACTGTCCGCATAGTGTCTCTTCTGTCGCATTAGTGCTGCCGCCTATAGTTACTGCACGTTCCCTATAATACTTTTTCTCACAAAAGAAGAAACTTGACGTTTTCTCATGAAAAATAAACTTAAAAAAAAAACTAAAAACCTTAAAAAAAAAAACGTGGAATCGAACCGAGGTCGGCTGGATCCGCGACCACCCGATTTCTACTGTGCTATTATGATCTGCTCGAAGCCGGCGAAATTTAGCTTTGTATTCTAATGCAAACAAAAATAGCCGGAAAACACGATTAAAAGCGATTTTCTGAAAATGAAACATAGCTAGATAGATCAGTTTTTCATCCCCGAAAACCCCCACATACCAAATTTCATCGAAATCGTTGGAGCCGTTTCCGAGATCCTGATTATATATATATACAAGAATTGCTCGTTTAAAGGTATTAGATAGATAGATAGATAGATAGATAGATAGATAGATAGATAGATAGATTAGATAGACAGACAGACAAAAAAATGTATGCTTTTCGCAATTTTGCCTTTATCTGTGCTATAAGATCTTGCTTCGTACCAAATTTCAACATTCTTAGTTCACGGGAAGTAGGTACCCTGTAGGTTTATATTCCCTTGCGAGGTTCGAAAATTTGTGGAAATTTGCGACATAAACGGCTGTAGTTTTTGATTGCGTTGGCTTAGAAGTTTGATTTTTTCACAGCTCTAAGAAACAGTAGACTTGAGTATTTGATATAAATTTCAGCTTCCTGAGAAAAAGGGTTTTGACAGACGGACGGACGGACAACAAAGTGATCCTATAAGGGTTCCGTTTTTTCCTTTTGAGGTACGGAACCCTAACTAGCGGACCCGACAGACGTTGTACTGCATAAACCCAGATACCGACTGCAGCGCCATCTGCCGTGCTTGTGAATCTAAACCATCCAGGACGCCACCCAAACGCATACAAAAAAAAACATTCAAATCGATCCAGCCGTTTAGGAGGAGTTCAGTGACAAACACACGTACAGTGGAATTATATATATATAGATAACAAACCTACTTTACTGAGAAGTAGGACACAACTTATCAATTGTAAGAATTAAAAGGAAACATTCGACCGAAGCACAATGTCAATTCTGCTTTGTGTGATTTAATAGTGCTCAGTGAAGAGAACCTCCAACGAAACGATGTAGGAAAATTGGATCCCGTCCGGTGTATTCCACGCGACTGCACCAGCCAGCCAACGGCGAGCTCGCGTAGCGCGCGCCGCGGACGGGCTCGCGGGCCTCGGCGTGCTGGCCGTTGCGCTCCACAGCACGATGCCGTTGGCCGCTCGCCCGTCGCATTGACCAAACATAATTGAAATTAACATTATAGGTACGTCATTATTTCCTTTTCAAATGTGCAAATCCATAACAGACCATCATTCTCAAAATTTTTAATCGTAAAGTGGAAGTGTCATATTTTCAGCGTCGCGATGCAACTATTCTACAGGGGAAGTTAGGGATAGCGATTACTTAAGATAATTTTAAGCTCACTTACTTGGACTAAGTAAGTCATCCATTTTGGAGATAATCGTGAATTCGTGTCATTTCTATAAAACTCATCCCACCAAAAACATTCTGTAAAAAACTAGCCAAGTCTCGATGGAGCTGCTTGTTTATCTCTAAAAAGTAATGAAATCTAGACAAAGTCGTGCCAAGTCTAAGGTTCCTTACTGCGATTTCTTTATTATTATAATTAATGTTGTGTGACTTGGCCGTTGAAGGGTACACAAGGGTACAAAACCAGGTGCTCCATGACACCATTGCACCAATCTGTCGCCAGAACCGCTACGCATTGACGATGGAAAATTGCCACTTGGAAAACGTTGATTCAATAACCAGTCAATTGTAGGCTCGATAAAGCTGCATAATTCAATAATACTTATGTATAGGCGAGCCTGAAACAAACACTTCTTTTTGGAGCGTCAAATCGACCACCGATCTAACATAAAATAGACGTACAGACATGAGTACTTCGTAAATGGTGCTGTGGGTAAGACGGCTAACACGGTCGGTTAGGCAGTGTATGTTTGAGGGTAGTTAGATAAAACACACCGTGATCGAGCATATTGTTTTGTTAACATAAAATTAGTTTTAAAAGGAATCGACAAATTAATAATAGACTTTAAATGTCGTTTCTTTGTTTTCAGAGCAACGCAATTATTTATTTAAAATTTTTAATTCCTAATAAGATTGAAGATATTATCTTATATACATTTTGAACAATCCAAGGAATCTTTAGCAACTAACTTTATCTCGAGGTGCGGAATCGCTTTTAAGATAGCATTATTTAACTGCATACACATATTTCTAGTCGGTAGTAAACAAACAGTATCTTCTGGTAAGTCACTCAAACACTGTGCTATTTCCATTAACCTTCCTTCATTGGAATGCGAGAGCAGAGGTATCAATCGGTTAGACAGTATATCTCTGTCTGATTGAGTTATCACTCCTAACTGGTGGTGGCTCCCAGTGGTGGTGTAGGGGTAAAGCACGCAGCACGGAACGCTGAGGACCTGGGTTCGATTCCCAGCATTGGTCTTTTTTCTGGGGTTTTTTCTGTGCATCTATATTTCAGTTTGTATTTAGTTAGATGAGTGCTTTATCACTGCATAACGTGATTATAACAGACTGAAATGTACGATGTATGGGAAAGATTCGTCGCTAACCTCTAGACCAGTGGTGGTGTAGGGGTAAAGCACGCAGCACGGAACGCTGAGGACCTGGGTTCGATTCCCAGCATTGGTCTTTTTTCTGGGGTTTTTTCTGTGCATCTATATTTCAGTTTGTATTTAGTTTGAAATATATGGTTTCATGGGATGACCGTAAAAGTAATAAAAAAAATGAAGTTGAAAAAATAAATAAAAAAGATACTTCATATCTGACTTGTTTATCACTCCTACTCTGATTCTTTTTAACATTTCTACAAACGTAGAATCATCCAGCTGTCTCATATTCATCGTAAGTTCGTCGTAACTAAAAAGTTCAGTCCATAAGTTTGGAATACTTAAGGAGCCTATAAGTTTATTAATAGAGTGAGTGAGTGAGTTTGAGTGTATATATGATCTTTGAGGCCACTGGTAAGAAGAATCCTGAGAATATACCAGCCATCACATTAAATGGTGCTCAACTGAGCAGGGTTGATAATTTTAAATACCTAGGGCACTACCTTGCCGTTGACCTTAGGGATCAGATTGACATTGAGCGGGAACGCAGGGCGCTGGCAGTGAGATGTAACATGCTTGCCCGCAGGTTTGCTCGTTGCTCTGACCAAGTGAAAATTACGCTTTTCAAAGCGTATTGTCAGAGTTTATATGCGAGCAGCCTGTGGATTAGCTACACTCGAAATGCACTGAGCGCCCTGCGCGTCCAATATAACAATGGTTTCCGGGCGTTGTTGGGGCTGCCCCGATTCTGCAGCGCATCGCTAATGTTCGCGGAGGCGCGCAACGACGGCTTCAACGCGGTCGTACGCAAAAGGACTGCCTCGCTGATGCGCAGAATGTGGGACAGCCCTAACACCATTCTCCAAGTAATTGCGGGAAAGTATGATTCTCCGTTCCTCAAGCATTTCAACCAAGTGCTGGTTAATAATAAACTTTAACGAGCACTTGATTGAAAATCTGTAAATCTGTAAATTTAAATAAGCATGTAATTTTTTTTATTATACTCACTAACATAGCTATAAGATATTGTTACTAACATATGGACTATGTAGTTGTCTGAATAAAGAGTTATTATTATTATTAATTTCTGAAGGGGTTAGTTTTTCAAATGGCGACTTTTCTCTAACGGGTGGAAGTTGCAAAAGATCCCCAAGCACTAAAATATGTTTTTTCCAAACCAACCATCTTCTACATCAGAAGTATCAAACACTTCGCATAAACGAAGATTTATGTAGGCTAAAGTTACATTAGATATCATAGACACTTCATCTATAATAAATAATTCGACAGTTTTTAAGTCTGTCCTTAAAACTTGAAGTACTTCGTCTGAAAGCGGTTAGTATTTAGGAGTTTGTTTATGCTCTACGGGCAGTTGTAGTAATCTGTGAACAGTTAATCCGTTTACGTTAAATGCTGCAATTCCAGTCGGGGCAGTAATAGCAACATTTTTATGCAGGTTGCTTTTAATCCATATTTTTAAGGTTTTTATTAAATAGCTCTTGCCGGTGCCACCGGTGCCACTAACAATGTCGCAATATTTATTTTGGTTCGTAATTTTATTAGTGACTGTATCAAATACCTTTTTTGGTCAGAATTCAGTTTATCTACCATTGCTTGCTCATTCATTTCAGAAATATCCGCTTCAACTAAATCAAAGTTGTTTAAATCTTCCATAGCATTTACCGTTTCCAAAGCTTCAAACTCTAAAGGATTGTCGGGTCCTTCATCTACTATGTTTTCCCTTTCTTCGTTTAGTTCTTCTACTTTATCTTCTACCTTTTCAAAAGCTGCTTGTAAAATATTTCGTAATTCAGTCCGTAAATTTCCGTAGCGTGACGCTTCTTGTAAATCGTCCTTTACAGCATTAAATGCTTAGAAATAGAAATAGAAATAGTTTATTTGTTCAACACAGGTACAATTGTACATAAGCACAGATCTTGAATGTTACAGTTACATCACCATGTTGGGCCGCAAGGCATACAAAAATTTTGTAGCAATTAATGGAACTATCACAATGGGATGTGCAGTTACCATTAATTGCAGTCTGACATAAATTCATTAACAGTATAATATATTTTGTCCACTAAAAATTTAAATAATTTAGTTTTGAAAATTGTTACATCTTCTATGTTTCTTATGGAGTCCGGAACCTTATTATAAATTTTTGGAGCCATTCCAAGTACGCTTTTCCTGAAAAACGCTGTTTTTGAAGGCATGGAACTTATTTTACTCATCAGACGTATACTCTTAAAACTATTAAATAATTGTAGATTACTTTTAACAAAGATAACAATTTCAAAAATGTATAGAGAAGGAAGAGTTAGTATACCTAATTTCTTAAAATATGGTTTACATGAATCCAATTGCCTAAGTCCACACAATGATCTGATGCATCTTTTCTGCGCTTTAAATACGAGTTCTCTGTCAACAGAGTTTGCCCAAAACATGATGCCATATCTTAACGTCGACGTCACATAGGCTTGATAGGCCGTTAATACTACAGATTCACTAACAATTTTTCTTAAATTATATAGAACATATGAAAATTGATTCAATTTCTTACATATAATGTCAATTTGATTCGTCCATGTCAACCTATCTATGATCTATGCTTATTCCTAAAAATGTTGTCACATCAGTTTCCTCGATTTGCTGTCCATTATATGATATACTCAATTTACATTCACTATTTCGGCCATTTTTAAATGTCATGATCTTAGTTTTATCTAAATTAATTTTTAAATTATTGCTTGTTAACCAATGAATTAATGTTTCCAATGTTTTGCATATATCATTTTTATAGATTTCTGGGTCTTTACAAGCGAAAAGTATGGTGCTGTCATCCGCAAAAAGAACCATAGGGTACTCAATAGCTTGTGGGAAATCATTTATATAAATAATAAATAATAATGGTCCTAAAACACTCCCCTGAGGTACGCCATAATGAACAAGCCTAATCTTCGATGAATAAGTGACTTCTGTTTTTGTTTTAATACATAGACTATTTATTTGAGTTAACTGCTTGCGACTATTTAAGTAAGACCTGATTAAACCATGCACATTACCCCTAACTCCATATCTGTATAGCTTATCTAGCAATATTCTATGATCCACAAAGTCGAAGGCCTTCGACAAATCCATGTACAGTGCGGATATCGGAACTCGCTTGTCAACATTTGGAATAATTACACGCATTAAATCAAAAATAGCCCTATTGATGGATTTACCTTTACGAAATCCTATCTGTTCTTGTGTAAATAAGTTATTAGTCTCAAAGTAACCATAGATAGAATTGTAAATAACCTTTTCTATAATTTTCGAAAAAATGGAGAGCTGTGCTACAGGCCTATAGCTGGCCAAGTCTTCTCTGTTACCTTTTTTAAAAAGCGGCTTCACAATGCCTATTTTTAATCGTTCTGGAAATTCACCCTTTTCTATGCATAAATTGCTTATATGACTGATCAATGGTGAAATGATATCCGATACTGATTTTACCACTTTTGTACTAATGCCATCCGATCCTATACTATAGCTATTTTTCAAGGATTTAATGATCATTTCAATGTCATTTGAACTAGTGGGCTTCACAAATACAGAATGTGGCAAATTGCATGTCATTGTATTCATATAATTAGATCCATTACCATTAGCATGTACAACATTTGAACTCCTGTGTGTTTGATCAATAAAATACGTGTATGTCTCATGTTGCATTTTTAGGTCATCTAGTATTCTCCAAGGTTTAAATTATAACAACAAGGAAAAGAAATATTTTTCTGGCATTTGCTCTACATCATACAGGTAATGGTTAATTAGGTATGGTCTATCTCGTTTTTTTAAGTATTTTTTATTTACTAAAACATAATACTCTACTTTATTTGAAACAGGCCGTGTATTAACTAAATCATAATTTTTCGAAAAGTCAAATAGATTCATGCCTTGTAATTCGTCAGGTCTGGCAGGGTAAACGTTGTCTATCCAAGAATCGTAATATGTGTCAGTGGAATTCGGGTCCAGTGCAGTCATTTCAGATTTCGATTTAACCCTGTGATTACGATGAATGTTTACGTCTAACCATAGCTTGTTCAGAATAAAATGGCTCCTGATAACTGCGATGTTCTGATTTACCAAGAAAAGCTTCAAATTTATCTTTAATATCCGTGCTTTCAGGACATATTTTTAACTTCTCTAATGCCGCTATTATTTTTTCTTTTAATTTATTTGCAGTCTTGTTCAAATCTTCTAAAGTTCTTTGCCTATTATGGAGAGTCCTCTAAACTATTTTTTCTGATTCTAATCTATTTTTAAGTTTAGTTCTAGTGATTGTTTCTGTGTTTCCCTTAAACTTTAGTTTGTCAGTAGATCTCTTTCGCGCTAAGTTTTGTCTGTTTACTTCCGGATGTGAAGCACGGTAGCGAGATACTGCGGCCTGATTGACTTCCGGATGTAAAGCACGGTAGCGAGATACAGCAGCCTGATTGACTTCCGGATGTGAAGCATTGTAGCGAGATACAGCAGCCTGATTGACTTCCGGATGTGAAGAATTGTAGCGAGATACAGCAGCCTGATTCACTGTAGCGTGCTACAGCTGCCCGGTTTACTTCAGGGTGTGAAGCACTGTACTGTGCTACAGATGCCCGGTTGGCGCCTGGATGTAAAGAACTATAAAGTTCTACGGTTTCTCGACGTTTTTCAGGGTGTTTTTGTCGGTAACGAGCCGCAGCTTCTCGAAGTTGTTCAGATCGTGACAGTTCGGATACCTTAGGTCTTCCTTTTTTAGTTCTAGTCGGCTTTTAATAGTTAGACTAAAACAATAATAACCTATATCTTTAAGACTTCTTTTGTCTTAATAAATGAACCGGCCAAGTGCGAGTCGGACTCGCGCACCGAGGGTTCCATACAAATTTATATGTATCTATGAACATCCAGTTTTAGCAGACCCCTGCTCCTAAGCAAAATGTGCGCAGTGTGGGATCATTGTAGATTGGTTACTGATATAGACAGACAGACAAAAAATTAATGCTTTTCGCAATTTTTCCTTTATCTGTGCTATAAGGCCTTGCTTTGTACCAATTTTCAAGATTCTGAATTCACGGGAAGTACCCTGTAGGTTTTGATTCTCTTGCGAGTGTCGAAAATGTGCGTTGGTTACTGATATAGATAGACAGACAAAAAAATTATTCTTTTCGCAATTTTTCCTTTATCTGTGCTATAAGACCTAGCTTCGTACCAAATTTCAAGATTCTGAGTTAACGGGAAGTACCCTGTAGGTTTTGATTCCCTTGCGAGTTTCGAAAATATGCGGAAATTTGCGTCATAAACGGCTGTATCTTTTGATTGCGTTGGTTTAGTTAGATGTTTGATTTTTTCACAGCTCCAAGGGACAGTAGACTTGAGTATTTGATATAAATTTCAGCTTGATACCTCCACGCGTTCCTGAGAAAAAGGGTCTTGACAGACAGACGGACGGACGGACACACGGACGGACGGACTACAAAGTGATCCTATAAGGGTTCCGTTTTTTCCTTTTGAAGTACGGAACCCTAAAAAAAACTCAAAGAAAATATTACTCAGCCTACTCAATCTACAATACAAACTATAAACAAAACGTTAACTCTTAATTATTAGACAAGTGTCAATATAATTAATTATCAATGAACTTTCTAACAAAGGTATTACCTACCTAGTACTGAAATACTTACAGCTAAATTAATGATATTTTTAAACGAAACGAAGTAATATCTAACTAAGGGGCTGTTTCACCACCTTATTGTCAAACTACTGGTTACGTAACCAATGAATAAACTAAGTACTGCACAAATCTGTCGGCCAGTTTTTTTTCAGTTTCACCACTCCGGTCCTGTGCAAACTAAGTACCACTTAACTAATCGTCGGTTTAACAAAAAGTCGGAATAGCAACGTCCCATTTCACGATTACGGGTTCCTGTTCGCATATTTTCGTTCAAAGAGTCGCTCATTATTAAAGCAAAATAAATCGTAAACTATGTAATTTTTAAACACATCTATTTTTTTGTATAAACAAATGTGTAACATTATAATTAATCCAAAAACTGTATTTATTTACGATACTTTGGTTAACAATTACAAAGAAAAATAAAATCACGTAAAACGAATCGAAAAGTGGCGCCAAACCCTTTGACAGATTAACTTTTTTTTTAACGGCGATGTACAAGTTCAGGTAGAACAAACGATTGTGCCACTGAAAAAAAGTCTGTAATTAAAAAATATTATGAAATTTTGGATTTATTTTTAAATACTAAAAGCGTACCTATATTTTTTATTCAAATCTTGATATTTAAATTCTCGTTTGCAATTTAGCATGACTTCTTTCTTTAAAAAAAAAAAATACTTTGATTTATTTTTCTGAAACCGGCTGAAGGGCTCTCCAATCATGGCCACAAAAAAATAAACTAACTAATTAAAAAGATATGTGACGGATAAAAATGCTAAATGCCACCTGATCTGATGGTCAAATTAAGAAATAGTTTGTCCGTCACTTAGCGCTAATCAAGACTGGTGAAACAGAAATTTTTATTCCATGTGACAAATAAGGTTATGATCAAGCTAATCCGAACTTTAAAAAAAGTGGTGAAACAGCCCCTAAATAAACTAAACCTAGAATACTAGAAAAGTACTTACTTATAAACACGAACGCGATTCGAAGTACTGCCTAACTGTAAATTAAACCTAGAAAACTGAGTACTAAATAACTAACAATTAAATAAAGTATTCAATTAAAACTTCTTTTAAATCTAACTAATAATTAAGTAATAATCCCCTTCCCTCTCCCCCTCCCTCTTCCCTCTCCCCCTCCCTCTCCCCCTTCCCCTATTCCCTCTCCTTTAGGGCCGACAACGCACTGGCATCGTGTAAAGCGCTGCGGGTGTCTATGGACAGTGGTGTTCATTTAACATCAGGTGACCCACTAGTTCGTTTGTCTGGCCTATCTAAAATAAAAAATAAAAATAAATAATCAGTAATCCGTCACTAATCATAAAATTCCTAACCTATTCAAATCTTCGAATTGTTATAATAACAACCTGCTAATTAACCTTAGCAAACCTCACGAAATAATAAGCGAAATCAACGAAATGCCAATAATCCCTCCTAATCCCTAGCAAACGTTTTCAAGCGCAGTAGAAGAATGTCGTAAACGACTGTAACGCGGCCGGTTGCCACTTCGCCATATAAGGTTATCGGAAAAACAAACGTAAGCGCGTTTTAAAATACAGTCAGCGCCATCTAGCGACGTGTGCGGGTATCACCGCAACTCTTAGTCCAATGCATTATATTTTGACCAAATTTTGAGCGAAATTAATATTTTAGTGTAATTTTTTTATTTAATTTGTGTAATGTTCGAGTAGAATAAAGTTAATCGTTCGACTATTTATTTCTTCTTGTAAACTTGTAAGTATAAGAATAAAAGCCAGTCTAGTCTTATCTAGAGTTTTCCTTTAATTTTATTTATATGCGTATTAAAAGCAGAATGGGAGGTATTCGCCCAGCAGTGGGACGCTATAGGCTAGATTAAATTAGAAGATGTGTCCCACTACGCTGGATTTTTGCAATGACAGTCGATTTTTTTATGTACCAATAGTAGAAGGGGGCATTACCATATCTCTAATACAGCTGAGACCAGCTGAGGGTTCTTCATCAGATACTTCAGACTTTCGATTTTTGACATCAAATGAAGCGGCCCACCAAGTTGAATATTTTTTGTAAAGGCGGTATGTCGATCTCTAATAGTTTGGTTGGGCTCTTGTGTTTTCTAATCAGGGTCACCAGGTACTCCAGATCTTCGATTATCCTAGTTTTTATAGTTTTCCCTTTATGACGTGGCCATTAAACCCTAACTCTGTACCAAATTTCAGCTCTCTGAGTTTATGGGAACTAGTAAGTTCTATTCTGATGATCATGAGTGAGTGAGTGTCATATAAATGCGAAACTTTGCTTTCGCTTAACTTCGGAACTAAATGACCTACAGACTTGAAATTTTGGATTTTAAGTATGTGATTATAGCTTACAGGATGACGAAATTTCTGCGTTCTGGTCTTATCCAGAGGTTCTCAAATAGGGGCCTGAAAATACGGTGAAATGGTTGCAGTAAAGGATGGTACGGCAGTGTTTGCTTCGCGCTCGACTTGGCTAACTATACGCAATGTACGTCTATAGTTTTTAATAATCTAGTGCAGTTAACCTCTTTAATGACGCGATTTCCTTAGAACATAAAGTAAAGTTATCTCACCATGGCGATTCTAATGAAATGGATCGGAACAATGTAATCTTTTTATTTTTGTTAGTTTGTGTTAATCTGGGGGCACGGGAGTGCCCCCGCCAAGTCGAGCAAAATAAGGGCACGGCCGTACCATCCTTTTCTCGAACCCATTCAGGCTATTTTCAACCTCCTGTAATTTTATGTTGGCTACACCTAGAACCCTGATTTTTAGTTACATATAGGGCGTAATGAGATTTAGATATATTCTCAATAACATTCAATTTTAATTAGCAGTTTCAGAACTATTGGACGTCAAAGTTCCTTAGTTTTGTCACTGACACACTCACTGACTCATGATCATCATAATTCTAAGGTACTTCTAGCAGACCCACAGGCTCCAAATTTTAAATATAAATAGGTTTTACCCTACAAAGTCCTAGAAAATCTAAAATTATTTTAATTTCAGTCACGTTTCAAAGATACAGAAACTGCACAAAGAAGTTTGTAATCCCATTTAAATACCCGCGATTACAAAGTTATACTACACACAACAATGAGTTCTCGATTTCCGATTGAGCTAAAATTTTGCATGCATGTGTAAATTGGATGTAAATTGGAAGACAATGCAATATTATTATGACATCAAGCTGATCTGATGATGATGCTGGAAGGTTGTCATAGGCACTCCATAATAAAGCAACACAATCCCATCGAGTTTGGGCTCGTTTGATTTGTCTCGGTGAGTACTTTGGTTCTAGATGGTAACCAGGGTCTCATGATGGAGCTGGAAGGTGGCCAAAGTCTCTCTATATAAAATGAGACAACTCAATCGAGTTTGCACTCGTTTAATTCGTCTCTTGGAGTACTTTGGTCTTAGATGGTAATCAGAGTCTGATGATGGAGATGAAAGTTGGCCCCAAGAACTCCGTAATAAAACGACTCAACCCCATCAAGTTTGACCTCATTTTGATTTGCCTTGACAAGTACTTTGATTCTAAATCATTACCAGGGTCTGATGATGGACATGGAAGGTGGTCAAAGGCACACTAATAATAAAAAGACAAAACCCCATCGGGATTTGACTCATCTGATGCGTCTCGACGAGTACTTTGTTACTAGATGGTAACCAGGATCTGAGATGATGGAACTAAAAGTTGGCCACAAGAACTCCGTAATGAAACGACACAACCCCTTCGAGTTTGAATTCATTTGATTCATCTCGACGAGTACTTTGGTCCTGAATGGTAAACAGGGTCTGATGATGGAGCTGGAAGGTGGCTACAGGCAGGCACTCCGTAATAAAATGACTCAACCCCATTGAGTTTAGGCTCATTCGTTTCGTCTTGACAAGTTCTTATATACTAGATCGTAACCATGGTCTGATGATGGCAAAAGAAGAATAAGTGCCTACAAAAAGCAATGAGATCCCATTAAAAACATTACATGTAAAAATATTAAATAACAAATAAAACCTCCTTCAAAAAACATCCAAAATACTAAGAAATAATATTTGAACCGACCACAATAAGCATGAAAATATTTTTCTACTAATTTGTTTGAAGTCGGTGCCTCAGCTCGAGCCAGCAGGATTGTACCTAGGCCTAGTAATCTAACTTACCTACATACCTACATCTATAGGACTTCTACACTCCTGCTGGCTCGTGCTGAGGCACCGACTTCAAACAAATTAGTAGAAAGATATTTTCATGCTCATTGTGGTCGGTTCAAATATTATTTCATAGTTTTTAGGATGTTTTTTGAAGGAGGTTTTATTTTTTATTGAATTTTTTGCTTTTTAGTTGTTTCTGTATAAATAAATAAATTAATATCAGGGGACAATTTACACCACTTTACCTAGTCCCAAAGTAAGCTAAACAAAGCTTGTGTTATTATGGGTACTAAGCAACGGATAAACATACTTATCATAGATAGATACATACTTAAATACATATTAAACACCCAAGACCCGAGAACAAACATCGTATTTTTCATACAAATATCTGCCCCGACACGGGAATCGAACTCAGGACCTCAAGCTTTGTAGTCAGGTTCTCTAACCACTAGCGATCTGGTCGTCTAAAATAGATGCGTAGGATAAAATCATCAACTGATGATTGACTTCGAAATAAGTTTATGTTGAAAATTCTATTTTTAAAACTCGACGGGGTTGTGTCGTTTTATTACAGAGTTCCATGCATGATACTTTCTGAATGCAAATGCTCGACTTGTCACCGAAAATACTAAAATCGCTATACATTTCTCTTGAATTTTTGTGGAGTTTCTTCAATTCCTCATGGATCCCATCCTCAGAACTGAATTCTGGTAACAACGGGACCAATCTTGAAGCATGTGCTTTCAAACAACGAAAAAATTTTCCAAATCGGTTCATAAATGACGGAGTTCTGAGGTAACACACATTAAAATTAAAAAAAACCGGCCAAGTGCGAGTCGGACTCGCGCACCGAGGGTTCCGTACAAATTTATATGTATCTATGAACATCCAGTCTTAGCAGACCCCTGCTCCTAAGCAAAATGTGTGCAGTGTGGGATCATTGTAGATTGGTTACTTATATAGACAAACATACAAAAAAATTTATGCTTTTCGCAATTTTTCCTTTATTTGTGCTATAAGACCTTGCATCTTACCAAATTTCAAGATTCTGAGTCCACGGGAAGTACCCTGAGGTTTTGATTCTCTTGCGAGTTCGAAAATATGCGGAAATTTGCGTCATAAACGGCTGTATCTTTTGATTACGTTGGCTTAGAAGTTTGAATTTTTCACAGCTCTAAGGAACTGTAGACCTGAGTATTTGATATAAATTTCAGCTTAATACCTCCACGCGTTCCTGAGAAAAAGGGTCTTGACAGACGGACGGACGGACGGACAGATGGACAACAAAGTGATCCTATAAGGGTTCCGTTTTTTCCTTAAGGTACGGAACCCTAAAAAAGAACATACAACCGAATTGAGAACCTCCTCCTTTTTTTGAAGTCGGTTAAAAAGATGCAAGTCTTGCAGAGACTTTTGCAGTATAAGAACTGTCTTATACTGCAAAAAAAGTTTTTAGATGCAATGTTAAACCAAGTCTGTTATACCGGGTGTCAGTACCGGGTGGTGTCCATAGAAATCGTTTTCAACCGAGTTGCTTATTTTAAAACCGTTAAATTAATATTAGATAACTTTATTTTTTTAGTACACATAATGACTTGGCAATCGCACGCAACGCTTTACTCATACTCGTACCTATGTGTATTGCTCAAACTGTATGGCATTAGGGCTAGCGCTATGTTCAATTAGGATTGTTATAAATAGTTGACGTTGACGATTATTCTTACGTCATTAGGTAAGCATACAACTGAACGGATTTTCTTGCGGTTTTGGCAGATAGATGAAGCTTAAATTGGAGCAACAAAATATAGGCTTTGTTTCATTAAAATTGGGTCACAATGAATAAAGTTATCGTCTTTAATCTATACTGTTCGGGCATTTTAATCTTTTAAATTTCCTTATATTGAGAGAGTACAATGCCTAAGGCCCTGGGGCTATCCTAATAGAAACCTAGGACCAGTGATCTCCAGCTGTCGAAGGGTTCTTTACACGAACATATACCTACTTATAAAACAACACCGTGACTAACTGACTGACTGACAGACAACGTACGACTTGACATTACTAAAGAAATTATTTTTCGGAATTTTCGTAGGATAGGAAAATATAGTCTAAACTTTGTTGGTCTTTTTGTCCGTGGGGTAGAAATAAATTAAGTTCAACTAAGGCTTGATTTTAAAAATTCTTTCATTAATAAGTATTACATTACCTAATGCTCCACATACCTAACATGTTTTGTACTAATATACCTAGTAAGACATAAAACTTACGAGTTACAAAACCATAATTATAAATGCTATACTAAAGCAGGCATCGGCAAACCGCAGTTTGCGTGGGGTATGTAAAAGATTAAGATTTTACTTGCCAAAATGTTAAAGAAAACCGGCCAAGTGCGAGTCGGACTCGCGCACGAAGGGTTCCGTACCATTATCAATAAAAATGGTAAAAAATCACGTTTTTGTATGGGAGCCTCCCTTAAGTATTTGTTTTATTTTAATTTAATAATTTATTTTTAAAGTGAATGATATAACTAAATATTCTGTGAATAAGTATTTCATTCAAGCGTATACCAGTTGCCGTTATCAATATCGAGCAACAAAAAATGGATAGATTTGTTGAAATTCCCTCGGGATAGGGAATAAACAGGATTTATTACATTCACTAAATAAAACCAATGATGATGAGACGATGGATTTTTGGATGTTGCCGTTGCCGGATTTTTGTTTTATTCAATGAAAGAAATGAAGAAGCTTTACTGCGCGGACGAAGTCACGGGCACCAGCTAGTATTTAAATACAAGCTGATCCCCGCGGCTTAGCCACCGCTGAAGTAGATTAAAACGAGTTTTCCCGAGGGAATGAGATATTTTACCGTGATAAAAAGTACCCTATGTCACTCACCAGCCCTTCACCTATGTAAAAAAGCCTTTCCTCGCGGCAATCTGTAGCTCAGTTTCGACGTGAAAGAAGGACAAACAAACAAACAAATAAACGCACTTCCACATTTATAATATTAAAAGTATGGATTTTTTTTTTATTTGAACGTCATTCGAGTACCTACTGGTATATTTTTGCAAGTGGTACTTATATGGGATGAGTTCGACATTTAATAACGACGTGGTTGAAAAATATAACTACTACCTACTAGCCGGGTAGCACCACAGGCTCAAGTAAATAAACAAACTTAAATAAGCTGCTGTCCTACTGAAGCAGCTAAATGTAAACAAAAACGACCTTCCTACTTAATTAAGAGACCTTTACAAAAACGTCCGTACGACCCCGGTACTCAAAAACCTGTTCTACATAAGTATAACTCAATTTGAACATTTTTCGTAATGTCATTTGAATGCCGCAATCAGTTTTAATTTGCGCAGTTGTGGATGCAATTCGGGGACGCAATGCGGCAGCAACCCGCTCTATTATGCGGCGCCCACCGTGCCGTGTGATGCGGCGCACTGTACACCCGAGGACGCGCAACATCCACGATTGCCTTTAAGTGTGTGGCTCGACCGGCTACTGCATTCTAGCCTGTCTCGTTAAATCCACTAAAGCTACAGTCACGCTAGCCTCGTAAATTCGTTCACTATTATACAGTAATTCATACCTACTCGAGTACGGGTCAAGAGAGCCCAGTCCTCATTTTCCATTCTCGTATTTACAATAGTAAAGTATATTGCTAGGAGTACAAGTTACGTATAGAATTTTTAACCACTTAGCATTTGTAATTAAACACTAATTACATGTTATGCTCGGTATCTCGTTGAGAGATACGGTCCGGAACGAGCATATCAGACAAAAGACGAAAGTCGTAGACATAGGTAGCAAGAAGGATAAGCACGCTGAAGTGACAATGGGCTGGTCACGTTTGCCGTAAAACTGATAATCGTTGGAGCAAACCTGTCCTGGAGTGGAGACCACGTTTGGAAAAGCGTAGTGTGGGACGCCCTGCGACACAATGGACTGATGTCCTTAGGAGGACAGCTGGCAGCGGCTGGATGAGGGAAGCCCAGGATCGCGAGCGTTGGCCTACGTTCAGCAGTGGATGGACAATGGCTGAAGATAGATAGATAGCATTTGTAAGCAAAACTTTGGCATTTATAATATTAGTTAGGGTTATATAACTAGGCATACATTAGTACATTGTGCATCTAGGGCCGTAAGTAGGGGATTACTAACGAGGGTCTATTAGAAGCCCGACGCCGAAGGCGGAGGGCTTTTAATGACTCGAGTTTGTAATCCCCTTACTGCCCGTGATACACACAATGATTTTCATCACATTGCGAGAAAAAAAAAATCCTTAAATAAAATTATTTTGTCTCTAAACACTTAAATTAAATAAAATAATGGCTACCCGCCAATACAGATTGTCACTTTTTCGAGTCATCTACCATAGATAATGTAAACTGTGTTTAGTTTAGGATTCGAAAGGTCATACGGCCAGATTCTACCAATATTTTAAAAAAATATTACTAATATTATTGCAAAACTATTAGTTATAAATTTAAAATATAAAAATAACGAATTTTCATGAAGCGTAGATAAGTTTTGTGTTGTAAAATTTGGGTTATAGCTAAGTTTTAAAGATAATAAATAAAACGTTGGCTGACTTGAAACCTCCTTAGTCTGAAATTACTTGTTTGCAAATTTTAAAACTAAAGTTAGAACTCCCTTGGGTAGAAAAATTGTACGTAAATCTATAACTCCCTTAAGAACAATTTAGACCTTTGACATTTAGTATACAGACATGGAATAACACCATTGACGAGCAAGTGTGATGATAAGGTTTATAATCTAACTAGCTGGTGTCTGCGACTCCGTCTGCGAAGAATTCGCTTATCGCTATCCCACGGGAACTGCAATTTTCCGGGATCTAAAGTATCATACAATATGGTAAACCAGGTTATAAACTATGTCTGTGCCCAAAATTCATCAGAATCCGTCAAACTGTTTTAGCGTGAAAGAGCAACAAACATCCACACATTCTTCTCAACTAGTATTTCAATAGAACTTAGTGTCAGATATAAATTAGCGTCGGAGAATTATAATTAGATTCATTAAAATCTTTAAAGAGTCTAAGCAGAAGTTTGTAGTAGTTTTTTTTAATTTCTTCTTCTTCTTCTCATGCTCTTGTAATGTTACTTTAGTCTCTGCATATCGGGACTAAAGCTCTTTTTTGATCTCTAGGGATAAATTTTTTTTTTTTTATTTACTTTGGGAACCTCTAAATTGCCATTCACTGTGTATGTGAATGGAGGATTATCGCCATTTTCAGTAAGAAAGAAAGAAAGAAATTTTATTTGCCCAGAATACGTAAGTACACACATACGTTAGTACTATTATTATATTCTGTGACACAGATCTTAAAATGCTATTATTTAGAACCAGTATTCAGTCGACGAGTCAACATGCAAATTAATTACACAATTAAATTAATAAGTACCTATCAGTGGCGTAGCTAGTTAACCAAAGGCCCTGGGGCAAAAAATAAACTAGAGCCCCAACCCGAGTTTGTTTACATAAGACAAGTAAGGATGAATGCACTTTAAATTCACTAGACTCGCGAGCTTGTAGTAAATTCACTAGTAGCGTTTTATAGCCGCGTTTCTCATAGGTCCGCGTTTATAGTTTGTAAGTCAGAGTCCGAGGGGCCCCCTAAGCTTGGAGGCCCCGGTGCACTGCCCCGCTTGGCCTACGGTAGCTACGCCACTGGTACCTATGTCTTCACTATATTATTGCAAGATTATATTACAGAATGTATGTCAAATTAAAAAGAAAATAAAATTAAATCAGGAAACTATGTCAAAGAAATCGTCGTGGTGTAATATAAGTTAGATAAGTCATTGCAAATAAGACAAATTTCGTTAATTTCACACTAAAATAATACGGAATTATAAATGGGCTAAAATAAACTTAATACTAATTTATTTATTGAAGTTTGACAAATCCAAGTACCTACTCTTAACACTATAAAAACAATATTTATGCAACCAAGATGTCAACTCCTTCTTAAATTCTAAACACTGCAAAATTTTAATTTCGTCCGGTAGATTATTAAAAAGCAAAATTGACATATTGAACGCATTTCTTCTGTACATACATATCCGTGTGACAAGGTGGCTGATGTAAAAGATTCCTGTATTGCGCTCTCTGATGTCTTACAGAAACATCCGCTAGTCTTTCGAAAAAATGTGAGTGTGATTTAGTAATTAGACAAGCCTTTTTTATGTATATGCAGGCTAAAGTTAGGATTCTAAACTGCTTAAAAATTGGCCTGTAGCTATCTCTGAACCCAATGGCACGCAAACATTTATTTTGCAAAATAAATGCGCTCTCCACATCCACTGAAATTCTCCATAAGAGGAGTCCATAATCAAGCTTTGACGACACGTAACCATGATATGCAGTGATCGCCGCCTCGATAGATTCTGTGTTCCTGAGTCTCCTTAATGCAAACACAAACCTATCCAATTGAGAATACACATAATCTATATGACATTTGTAATTTAGGTGTCTATCAATAACTAAACCTAAGAATTTTGCCGTATTAGTTTCCTTCACGGAATTGTTATTATAATTTATGTCCAACTGAACCGGATGCGCTTGATAAGAATGAAACTGCATATATACGTCGTTTTAGTTAAGTTAAAATTAAGCCTATTTGTTGTTGTCCAGTTCTATGTCAGTGAGCGCTCTATTAATACTTGTTTCGTATGAATTTTTCTTGTCCCCTTTTACTATCACAGTTGTATCATCAGCAAATAAGATACATTTATGTGATGTGGCTAGTGGCAGATCATTTATGTAAATCAGGAACAATACTGGACCCAAATTACTTCCCTGGGGAACACCAGAGTTGTTCGTACGTAACTGCGATCTGTTCTGTATACATTTTTTGTAAGAGTGTTACCAGTTATAGCAATTTTAGCGATTTCCGTGCATTGTTGTCTGTTTTTTAAATAGCTTTCGAACCAGCTTAATACTATTCCCCTTATTCCGTAGCACTGTAACTTTGAAAGCACTGTAACTTTGCTGTGGTCAACACAGTCAAATGCCTTACTCAAGTCCAAGAAAATTGACATTACGGGCAATTTGTTATTTACTGCTTTAGTTGTGTTCAATTAATTTAAAACAAGCTAGTTACTGGTCCATATGCAATATTTTTGAGAAGATTCGATGAAGATTCCGATGAGAGGCCGATAGTCATCGGGATTGCTACGATCACCCTTCTTAAAAAGCGGTCTAACTACTAATACCTTTAGCTGATCGGGGAAAATGCCCTGACTAAAAGAAAAGTTGATTAAGTGTGCAAGGGGGCGACCTAGGATAACACCAACTTGTTTGATTATACTTGTTGACATGTCATCACAACCACAAGTTTTGCTGTTTTTTTTAATGCCATTATTATTTTTACGACTTCATCTTCCATAACTGGCCTCAAAAAAGATTGAAGAAGAATGATTAAATGTCATATTTTGGTTAGACTTCGTACCATTATGTGGAATACGTGCATTTATGATGTCAGTTAAAAATATTGCAAATGTCTTGTTGTGGGTTCTGATATGTCACATTATTGAAATTTATTGAATTTATATCTTTATCATGAGTATTTTTAGAAGAGGATGAAGATATTACATCCCACGTGGCCTTACATTTATTTCTATTTGATGAAATTTATTCAACAACATAAAGTACAATATAGAAAACTTATTACATAAATAATCAAAATGTCAGCAAAATTGGTTAGTAACAAAACAAAACTCTTCAATCTCTTCGATGAAATATATTTATTGTTACTTAATATCTGCGATTTCATTATACACTTTTTGAGAATGTTATTATACATTTTAAGAAAAATTTTACTTACATTTTTATTTATATGCTTAGCTAGTTTTAATGTATAGGCTACGTTTCACATGACAAGACTTTCTTATTCCTTTCGTTAACCAGACTGAGCTGCCGTTGACTGAGCATAGACAATTTTAAAGCCTTCCACAGACCGAAGCGCGCGAGCTTCGGTCTGTGCCTGTGGAAGCCTTTAGGGCGTGGAAATAACCCAATAACCTCAAAATGACAACTGTGCAATAATATTTTAAAAAAAAGATATAATTTCGTGAAACATGATAAATGAGTGATTACGAATATTAATTTATTTAATTACATTAAGCATGAATTAAATTTATTATGCATACCTAGTCCAGTAAGTTTTAAAATAGTTTTCAAGTTTGAATCTGTTGGCTAAATATGCAAGCATTTAAAGGGTCACTTAACAAAAGAAATATATAAAAGAAAAGAAAAAAACCGCGGGACAAAGTTTTTTGCTTGTATACAGTGACATAATATTGTCTATTAATATCTGTCAGGAACTATGTCATTTCTGTACCTCATATTTTTAGCTGATTAAAGCCTATTATTCTAAAGGTTGTGTCTTAACTATGTCAATTTAATCAGCTAATATCATGCAAAAATCGAAAGAAGAAACGTCGAAAGAAAATACATGTACTTCTGATATAAAAATTGGTGACTTATCTCGGTTCCTTCGACCCGAAAGATTTGACGTCGATCCGACTTCAACGGCTGCTGATCTGAAATGGACCCACTGGCGGTATACGTTTAACAATTTCCTAGTCGTTGAAGCTCCAGGAGGGGTATCTAGTTCGCTAAAATTGAAGCTGCTAGTCAATTATTTGTCACCAATCATCTTTTCACACATACGCAATTGCGAAGATTACGAATCGGCCATATCTGCCCTTGAAAACAGTTACATTAAGCCAAAAAATGAAATACATGCCCGCCATGTGCTCTCTACCAGAAAACAGCGGTCGGACGAGTCAATTGACGAGTACATTCGTGCATTACAAGAACTCGCTCACAATTGCAACTTTCAAGATGTTAAAGCTGAGCAAAACCGTAACGATTTTATACGTGATGCTTTCATTGCTGGTATCAGTTCTTCGCAAATACGCCAGCGACTTCTTGAAAACCTTAAATTGTCCTTGGAAGACGCTAGAAACCAAGCTCTATCACTGGAGGGAGATGGCCGTCAATAACTCACAAACTTACGCACGCAATCTTCAACACTTACCTGTCAACGCTATCGATAGCAAAGAATCTCAACGAAAAGCAAATTCGTTTTCACTGAACTCTCAAAGAAGAAGATGCTTCTTTTGCGGTGGAAATGTCCACCAGCGTATCAAATGTCCAGCTGTCAACGCTCTATGTCAGCTATGTTCTAAGAAAGGACACTACGCAAACGTATGCCGTAGCAGTACAGCTAGCACATCCAATGCTGTGACCGGAAATAACAACGATGAGACCCCAGATACTTCTGTTGCAACCGTATTCTCAGCCGCATCACCAGCAAGCTTGCGGAAAGCTACACTACCTATAATACTAAATGATTTTCGAGCCGATGCTCTCATTGATACAGGTAGTTCTGTTAGCTTCATAGATAGCTGTTTCGCGCAAACATTAAATTTAAAAAAGAGTCCATACCGACAAACCATAACTCTTGCATCATTGAATCATACATCCTTGTGGAAGGGATATGCCATGCAACTATACAACTGGACAAACACGTTTACAAACGACAGCCCCTACTCGTCGTAAACAACCTGTGCGCGGACGTTATTATCGGACATGATATCCTCAAAGACCACTCCAGCTTGGAATTTCGATTCGGCGGCACCAGAGAACCTTTGATTTGCAATGTAATTGAAGCCTCTGTTCCACCTGCTTCAGTATTTTCCAACTTGTCACCTGATATCAAACCTATAGCTATTAAATCAAGAAAATATAGTGAAGAAGATCAGGTATTTATTAAGCAAGAGATACAAAAACTTTTAGAAGATGGTGTTATTGAGCCAATCGTCTCACCATGGCGCGCACAAGTGTTGGTCACAGACGGGATCTCGCATCGAAAACGCCTAGTAATAGATTACTCACGCACAATAAATAGATTCACTGAACTGGACGCGTTTCCCCTATCTAATATAGAATCTATTGTATCTAAAGTGGACGAAAATAATTATTTTAGTCAAATTGATTTAAAAAGCGCCTACCATCAAGTACCTATATCAGAAAAAGAAAAGATTTATACAGCTTTTGAAGCTTGTAACAACTTATAGCAATTTACTCGAATACCGTTTGGAGTTACAAATGGCGTAGCAGCCTTCCAGCGCACTTTGCATTTTATCATCAAGTCAGAGTGTCTAGACGGAACCTACGCTTATCTGGATGACGTCACAATTTGTGGCAAAACACGAACATGACAAAAACCTCCAGAAATTCATGGATGCCGTAAAAAAATATAATCTCACTTTAAATGAAACGAAATGTGTCTTTAGTACCGAAACAATAAATTTACTTGGCTACACTATCCACAAAAACGCCATTAAACCAGACAAAGATCGACTGAGTCCACTGACAAATCTTCCTATACCAACAGATACTGCATCTCTTAAAAGAGCCATCGGAATGTTCGCTCACTATTCAAAATGGATAAGAAACTTTTCTGAAAAAATTAACCCACTTGTCAAATCTTCCAAATTCCCTTTAGACGGAGACGCTGTAGCTTGTTTCGAAAATTTAAAGAATGACATTTCTAAATCAGCGCTAATCGCTATTAATAACGATGAAACTTTTACAGTCGAGACTGACGCATCTGAACATGCTATAGCTGCCACACTGTCACAAAACGGACGGCCTGTGGTTTTCTTCTCAAGATCATTGTCAAATCATGAACGACGTCACTCATCAATTGAAAAAGAAGCAAGTGCCATTGTTGAGGCATTGCGCAAGTGGAGACATTTTCTAACTGGTCGACACTTCATATTAGTAACTGACCAACAGTCAGTCTCATTCATGTTCAGCCATCTTCACTCCAGCAAAATAAAAAATGAAAAAATCGAACGATGGCGACTTGAACTGTCGTGCTATAAATATGACATTGTTTACCGTCCTGGAAAAGATAACACAGTAGCTGACACACTGTCACGAATAAGTGACAGTGCATCAACACTAATAAACTCTATCAATTACATGATGCTCTATGTCACCCCGGCGTTGCGCGGATGGCACACTGGGTTCGAGCAAAGAATTTACCTTATTCATTTAACGACATTAGAGCAATGACATCATCTTGCCGAATTTGCGCAGAGATAAAGCCACGCTTTCATAATGTCAACAGCCAGCTTATCAAAGCACTAGCTCCATTCGAAAGAATAAGCTTAGACTTTAAAGGCCCGATGCCGTCTAAGACAAGTAACAAGTACATACTAACGATCATAGATCATATTCCCGATTCCCATTTGCATATCCTTGCAAGGACATGTCATCTAGTACCATCATAAACTGCTTGAAAAATTTATTTTTCACTTACGGAACACCTGCTTTTATTCATTCTGACAGAGGTGCTTCCTTCATGTCTGAAGAACTAAAGACGTTTTTGACTTCTCTGGGAATATCCACCAGCAGAACTACTCCTTACAACCCTGAAGGGAACGGCCAGGTCGAGAAATTGAACGGAACGCTTTGGAGGACTATTCAGCTCTACATCAGGTCTAAGAGTCTCAATATCGAAGATTAGGAACAGAGCCTACCCATCGCGCTGCATGCTATACGCTCTCTCCGCATGAACGGATGTTCATACATCCACCAAGATCAGGTAACGGGGAGGCTTTACCAACTTGGCTCCTTACACCAGGCCCAATACTCATTAAAAGAAATGTAAGGAAATCCAAATATGACCCATTAGTCGAAGAGGGGGAGCTTTTACAAGCAACTCCTTCATACTCACACGTAAGAATGCCAGATGGTCGAGAAACGACTATATCAAATAGAAATATTGCTCCTTTACCTCTTTTGGACGACAGTGGCGATGAGAATGAAGTTGAGCAATACTACTCAATGGACGAGGAAGGCAACAATGACAGTGACGAGGCAGTGCCCGAGCACCCACCGCCTGCTGCAACACCAGCACCAGTACTACGACGCTCCACCCGAGTACGTCGAGCCCCTGCCTACCTTCAGGACTATACAAGGGATTCGTCAGTTCCAGAAATTCGAATTTTGAACAGATGTCCATTATTCGTATTGAGCGTTCTTCGTTGTATTATTGTAATTTTAAAACGTGTGTGTGGGTGCGTGTGTGTTTGTGTGTGTGTCGTTTTTTCCTCGCATTCAAAGTGAAAGTAGAGTGTTTAACGCAACTCGATTGAGATTTTTAAACTTGAAAATTATTAAAAACAACGAATATCTCGAAAAGTACCTAAGCATTTTAAGACTAGCCTATATGATTTGGCATCATTATAATCTGCCTTACCAGGTTTTGGAAGGTAGATTACCTTAACTTGTCTCCACACACACGATACGTGTCCGAAGGCTAGGCATGCTCTGTGCTCTGTCTTAGATGTGGTATAAGTACATTAGCTCCTTCTTGTAGTTGAGCTGGATAAACGCCATCTGGCCCTGGCGTTTTGTAAGGGCGAAAGGTGGACAAAGCCCACTTTATCTTATCATGATCTACTACCTTTTTTGGCAGTATCCCAATTGTGCCTTGTGGTAGTTACTACTTGTTCGGCAGCACTGATTGAGATACTATCGGTTGTGCTCTGGTGTATAATAGAGCCTGGAAAATGCGTTTCATACATTATTTTTAGTGTCTCTATGCCTGTCTCCGTCATGTTCCCATCATTCCCCTTTATGGTAGTTAATGGGACTGATCTGGTAGTGGCTAGAGCCTCAGTGAGTCTCATACGTATTGAACCTACTTGGTCGCAATGGTCTTTCCATGCTTTCCTTTTTTGCTTTTCTCATAGCTTTGTTGTATTCTGTGAGCTTTTTTGCATAGGTCTCAGTGTTTTCCGAAGCCTTTGCATCATTAAAGATCGCCCTGGTTTCTTTCCTGAGTCTTGCGATATCAGGGTTCCACTATGGGACTTTCTTTGCCCCAATCTTTTTTTCCGGGCAGTTTTTGGTCCAAGCGTTTTTGATGGTTCGGACTATGTTGTAGTTTTGTACCATCACACGTCAAGGATTTTATTTCAACACCAGCGTCGTAGACGAGTGTTAGCGCGTCAGTGACTACCTAATTGCGCTTTTTGTACTCCTGTCATTCCTTTAATGAAAAACCGGCCAAGTGCGAGCCGGACTCGCGCACGAAGGGTTCCGTACCATTATCTATAAAAAATTGCGGTTTATGATTTATGACGTATTAAAAAAAACTACTAACTAGATCTCGTTTAAACCAATTTTCGGTGGAAGTTTACGTGGTAATGTAGGTACATCATATATTTTATTTAGTTTTCTCATTCTCTTATTTTAGAAGTTCACACATTTTACCACTTTGGAAGTGTCTCTCGCGCAAACTATTCAGTTTAGAAAAAAATGATATTAGAAACCTCAATATCATTTTTGAAGACCTATCCATACAAACCCCACACGTATGGGTTTAATGAAAAAAAATTTTTGAGTTTCAGTTCTAAGTATGGGGAACCCCCAAAATTTATTGTTTTTTTTCTGTTTTTGTGTAAAAATCTTAATGCGGTTCACAGAATACATCTATTTACCAAGTTACAACAGCATAGTTCTTATAGTTTCGGAAAAAAGTGGCAGTGACATACGGACGGACAGACAGACAGACAGACAGACATGACGAATCCATAAGGGTTCCGTTTTTTGCCATTTGGCTACGGAACCCTAAAAATAGCCAATGGGTAATTTGAAAATCTTGTTAATCCCCACTAATAGGAATACTAGTGCATCAGTTGCTAACGTACTATTATCGGTCCTGAAATCAAAACCATGGTCAAATAGGCGCACAGAGACGTCGAGTTGCGGACAATAGCCCCATTCCCATTCAGTATCCCATTGCTTTATTTTCATCTCATCTATTATAAGAGCACAGTAAATTTTGCAAGGGCTATCTTTTGCGGTCATTTTCCGAGCATTCAGGGCTTCTTTTTAACCGACTTAAAAAAAAAGGACGTTCTCATTTCGGTTGTATGTTCTTGTTTTGTTAAACCCGGTTTGCCGTCGACATTAGTGTACCACTTAGATAAAGTCCACGGATGGGGCAAGCACGTCCCAAAACTTTTACGCACATATTTGCTTTTGGGGAATACTTAGTAATTCAACGTAAGTGCAAAACATCTCAATTCGGAGAATATTTTGTTCTTAGAAGTTTGTCAGTTCCTTTCATTTTTAATTGCCTTTTAAGGAGCTCTTGTTCTTCTACTCCAATTTGCTCTAATAATCTTCGTTCTTCCTTATCTATTAAAGATTTTTCACTGAAAAGATTTAAAAGTTCTTGTAAGTAAATCATTAACTTTCTTTTTAAATATCGATTTCTAGCTCGCAATCGCTTAATCTTTTTATTTTTGCATTCTAATTAATTTTAATTTTTTTTTTCGAGTGTTCGATCCTGTATAATTAGAAATATTATAATTTTATAAGGTTACTAGCTTTTGCCCGCGGCTTCGCTCGCGTGTTACCATGAGTATTCCAATGAACCAAGATATCAAGCAAGCAAGCATACAGGCAAGCAAGCAAGCGTGCAAGAAAGCGTGCAAGTAAGCGTGCAAGCAAGTGTGCAAGCACGACTAAACTTCAGGTAGATACGGTCCTTTACAGTATTTCTTTATATACAATGTTTTTCACTAATTTGGAAGCGAGCACTAAAAATCTGAATAACCAGAAAGAATACATATGATATTCAAAGAAACTTCCTATAACTCCTAACCGTTAAGGAGTTTAACCTTCCATCATCAGCTCACCTGGATAACCTGAAAAAATACAACTATCGGTCTATACGTACCTATATAATATTTGAAATAATATCCTCAACTCCTAACCGTTAAGGAGTTTTACCTTCCATCATCAGCTCATCAACATGAGATGATGTCTACCAGATGCAAACACTTAAATAGCTTGAGAAAATATATGAAAAACGTCATAATCATAATAATCATAATCATAATCATTTATTTGCATAAAAACATGGTATTAGATTGGTGATATAAAAGTAATACAGTTTCACACGCTTTTGTCACACTATGACAATAAAATAAATAATGCGTGCCTGCAAAATTTGAAGGTTGCCCTCGATTTCCCTGAGATCCCGTCATCAGATCCTGATTTGGTGACAATGGGACCATCTCAGGAGTATATTATATTCTTTCGAATAAAAAAAGAATTTTAAAAATCGGTCCATAAAATTGACCGAAAAATCGGTGAACATACCTACATAAAAAAATACCTACAGTGGAATGCATAACCTCCTTCTTTTTTTGAAGTCGGTTAAAGAGCCCTTTATGGCCTAATTACAGTATAAACTTTTGAATTTTGTAATTTTACCTTTCTACAACCAGTAAAACGCAAAATCCCGTTTTTTCCCGTTCCCGTAAGTATTTCGGGAAATGCTTTATTAATGCTCCCCTACACTCCCCAAGGAACCCACTTGCCAAATTTCAGCTTTCTACAACCAGTAAAACGAAAAATCCCGTTTTTTCCCGTTCCCGTGGGAATTCCAGAAAGTCCTGTCTCAATGCTCCTTTACACTCCCCAAGCATCCTACATGCCGAACTTCAGCTTTCTACGACCAGTAAAACGAAAAATCCCGTTATTTCCTTATCCCGTGGGAATTTCCGAAAATCCTTAACACTGTTTTTTACTACTATAATTACCTACTTCTATGACAAATTTAAAGAGTCTAGTAATTATAGTTCTTAGATTCCGTCGAACTGAATATATAAATCCCGTTTATTCCTTTTCCCGTGGGAATTTAAAAAATCCTGAAATTAATGTTTTAACTAATGTAATACCTAATTGTGTATCAAATTTGAAGAGTCTAGTTATTATAATTACTGAAATAGGGTCACTCGGAATCGAATATATAAATCCCGTTTTTTCCCGTTCCCGTGGGTATTCACAAAAATCCTTCCTTAGTGGATGCCTACATTGTGTAAGGTATCTATGTGCAAAATTTCAAGTCTCTAGGTCCAGTAGTTTGGGTAAAACCTTAAAAACGACACCCATATTGATATTTAGACATTTCATCCCCATCGCACCCCATCCAGGGAGATGGTATTTTACGTACGCCACATCGGATTTTAAAACCGTTTTTGTTTTCATAACCACAAACCCCATAAACCATAGAAACAACACCAATGTTGATTTTCAGACTTTGTTACCCCTTTCCCCCCTTTTAGGGGTTGAATTCTCAAAAATCCTGAAACACGTGTTTACTCATTTAACATTAGAAGTACTTCTGTGAAGTTTCTAATAAAATAGTCTAAGTAATCTTGTTTCCCCATACAAACTTTGAACCCCCTTTTCACCCCCTTAGGTAGTGAATTTTGAAAAATCCTTTCTTAGTGCACCCCTTGACCTTATAAGGAACCTACATGCCAAATTTGGAATCTCTAGGCCCAGTGGTTTGGGCTGTGCGTTGATATGTCAGTCAGTCAGTTTTCCTTATCCCGTGGGAATTTCCGAAAATCCTTGAAACAGTTTTTTACTATTATAATTACCTACTTCTATGCCAAATTTGAAGAGTCTAATAATTACAGTTCATAGGATTCCGTTGAACTGAATATATAAATCCCGTTTTTTCCTTATCCCGTGAGAATTTTGAAAAATCCTGAAATTAATGTTTTAACTAATATAATACCTACTTGTGTATCAAATTTGAAGAGTCTAGTTATTATAGTTACAGAGATACGGTCACTCGGAATCGAATATATAAATCCCGTTTTTTCCCGTTCCCGTGGGAATTTTGGAAATTCCTCTACACTCCCCAAGCAACCTACATGCCGAATTTTAGCTTTCTACGACCAGTAAAACGAAAAATCCCGTTTTTTCCTTAACCCGTGGGAATTTCCGAAAATCCTTAAAATTGTTTTTTACTATAATAATTACCTACTTCTATGCCAAATTTGAAGAGTCTAGTAATTATAGTTCATAGGATTCCGTTGAACTGAATATATGAATCCCGTTTTTTTCCTTATCCCGTAGGAATTTTGAAAAATCCTGAAATTGATGTTTTAACTAATGTAATACCTACTTGTGTATCAAATTTGAAGAGTCTAGTTATTATAGTTACAGAGATACGGTCACTCGGAATCGAATATCATATAGAAACTCAAGTGCTGGCTCAAAAAACTAGATTACGAAGAAACAGAAAATATGTTATTGGTGTGACAAACACTTGTTGGTATTAATAACACTAGGTACGACATTGTATTTTACTTTAGTTGTGTATAATGGTCAGCTGTCTACACATAATTTCTAACACACACGCATACGCACGTGTACACACACACAAACACACACACACACACACACACACACACACACACACACACAAACACACACATACAAATACACACACACATACAGGCATAAAAACACACGGAATTTATTACTTTTTATAAACTTGTATATGTATTCTTTATTGTCAGTGAATATAAGATTAATAAAACTGAAATGCATCGTTGCGCAGGATTGAAGTGAAATTGTTACCTTAGTATTCCAATACCAAACCGCTGATCTTCATAACACAGGTTATCCTAGTATGAAGGTCAGAGGATCTATATTAATGTCTTTTACAAGCCTACTTATTGCATTATATTTTTAGTTGTTACGAGTGTTTTTAAGATGCTAACTAAACATAAGACTTGCATTGTTTGTTGTTTGTTTATCTATGGCTTATTATTCAATAAATTATTATTATGTTGGTACGGATTTCCGATCACGGGCCCATGGGGACCCGGTCATTTGAAAGGCATTCATGGGGCCGAAGCCAACAGGAAGAGGCCTTTGGTACCATATAATATAAATGAGATGGGCGCAACTATGGAGGTCTATCCCCTAATACACCATGAGGATGTGCTAGCGGACAGTCCTCCACAGTTGCCAATCTATTGCCAGGTAGGAAGCGACATGGAATTGGCTATGGGGTTGGGATGTTGTGGACAGGATTACCGGGCTATGGAGTGAGATAACGGACACCTACCATTTCAATATCTCATAAACTGAACTTTTGGTAGGCGGTGACTCGCCATTCACTAAATGGGCCCCTCAAACTATTGCCCGCTCGGGGCAACGAGGCGGCAACATTGGTGTGAACGGCTAAGGATGGAGAGGTGTCCCTGGACTTTAAACTTCAAAATGCCAACTCGCCACTTACGGCCAAACACATCCATCCTTCGAGCATTTAGCTCTTGCGCTCCACTCTAGGCGGCCAACAAAGGCAAACTAGAGGCGGGGTGGGTGTGTAACTGTGTGTGAGTGTGTGTATAAGCGCATGTGTGTATGTGTACCCCTGGAGGTCTCGGGTTCGTGGTGTCGCTACGCACCAACAGCTCGCCACAAGCCGCCCTGCGATGACTGACTGCACTGGTGACACGACAACACCAGCGGGCGACACTTATTATTATTATTATTATTATTAATATATAAATCCCGTTTTTTCCCGTTCCCGTGGGAATTCCCGAAAATCCTTCCTTAGTGGATGCCTACATTGTATAAGGAATCTATGTGCAAAATTTCAAGTCTCTAAGTCCAGTGGTTTGGGCTGTGCGTTGATATATCAACAGTCAGTCAGTCAGTCAGTTTAGAATTTTATATATATAGATATGGCATCTACATATTTTTTTGGGTCACTAGTAGCATTCTAGTGGCGTTCACAATGGCAACGAGGGGATCCGTGCGGTTTTTAGTGGGTAGGCCCCTTGGGGAGAGCCCCACATACCCTCTGTTTCCCCGAACAGAACAGAGACGCATTTTCCGCACCAAAAAAAAAAAAAGAAAAAGGCCTGCAATTCTGTATGAAAATCATTACATAGCACTCGTCTAACCGCGCCCGCAACGCGACGCGATACGTCCCGGCCTATTATTTGGAACGTAAGGTGTTAACATTTCATTGCATCTTTGAGAAAACGTCATGATGCTGTCACATGAAACATGAAACGATCGCTTTCCCGGCCAAGGCCTGTAATTTTGTATGAAAATCCATTACATAGCACTTGTCTAACCACGCCCGCAACGTGATACGTTGGAACGTAGTAGGTACTAAGGTTAACATTTCATTGCATCTTTAAGAAAATGATTTTTGCGCTCCAGCATAACAGTCCACACTTTTACTAATGCACCGGAAAGCAGTTACGATAAAAGTGGTAATTACGAGTCGACCTTTCCTCGGCTCCCGATGACAGTAAACTTTTACGGCCAGTAAAAATAATGCCCGTCCAGTGAAATCGATACCTAACCGTGCTACCTAACATTAGGCCGCCTGGCGCACGTAACTATCTACGAGACACCAACTTTCATGACTTCATCCTTCAAGTTCTGTTAGTAAATAATGATTTGTCAAAAGCTATATTTTTTCTTATTACCACACGTGTCCAAAATTATTGTGACAACGTAACACCCGAACCGTACAATGGAATGAAAACTGGTGACACTTTTTCTAAGGTAAATATTTCTATGTTTTGTAGGTGACTCGCATACCTCCCCTTTGTCGTGCAGCTTACAGGAGATCCTGTATAATGAATTTAAAAGGAAATTTATCGCAAGTACGAGTAAGTAGGCTTTACAAGTTCACGTATAATTGTAGAGTTGATCAAATCTTAACATTAAAAAATTTGTCGCATATATTACAGAACACTCCCCTCCCCCCTAAACAGCGCGCAGCTCCCCTTATTATCATTAACATAAATATCTACTAAATTCAGCTCTTTACTTTCACTAACCTCATTTACTTATGTGTACTGCATGCAGTAGGTACGAGTGTAAAGTAAAGTAAAATAGTTTAATGCTGAAAACAGGTTTGACAAGATGGTTAATAAATGTAAACAATAAATAAGGATCTACCATTTTCTAATTAAGTAAGTAAGCATGCAATAATATATCTAATTCTAAATTTTCTGGTACTTAAATATCCGTGTAATTTAAGAATTTTCTTAAAACTAGAACTTTAGGAATTACTTAACAATAATATTTTGTTTGTTTGATTTTGAGCGTTGAACTAGAGCGGTAAAAGCTGATGGATAGCAACAATGTGAAACGGCATCAATTATATCCATATAGGCCATCCAGCTAAAGCAAATTCGCTTTTCATGACTCCGCCACCGTCTCGTAGACCTTGTACAATCGATAGGCATCCGCCATTCTAATATTGCTTTAGGCGAGATAGGTACCTAACCTACTAGCAAAACTGGCCAAGTGCGGTGCGAGCCAAGACGTAGATTAGCCATCACTGCCGGATTGACTATTTCACATTCTTATCATCAAAACAATCCTAAAAATAAAAAAACTTAAATCAAACTTTGAAACAAATAGGCTAAAAAACAAAAACGCATCCAGGTTTCGTCTTCAGTTAAAAATTCGTCGTCGCTTTTAATGGCATGATTGCAAACTTCCGTCCATTCTTCAGATTCCAAAGTATGTTAATTATTTTTGTAACTGTAGCTTTTTGATAGCGGTTTTTAAGTTTGTTTAATATATAAAGCCGACATTTGGAGTCGTTGTCGCGGCCATGACCAAAATTATTTTTTACGTTAAAACATGTAAAACACTGATAATTAAATTCCGAGCAAATCCTTTTATTTTGAAAGCTAACCCGTCACATAGGTATAGTCGGGGTAAAAAAAGGTTCGTCACTTTTCAACCTTAATTCGTTGACATAGAGTCGAAAAGTGACGAACCTTTTCTTACCCCGACTATAAAGATTAATTATAGTCTAAGTCTTCGATCAACACACATTAATGAAGTTTCTATACTTAGGTTGAGGTTTTCTTATTAATTAGGTATATGAAATAAAATGAATATTTTATGTGAGTAAGTTCTATGTAGGTTTTTGTATACCTATGTATGTTAAATAAAGTTAAAACACAAACCTTGACGATTCAAACCGAGACATCCCGAGTGCCAAAGTGGAATTATGGTATTGTATTGTAATATTACTTTCGTCCTATTAATTTGTGCCAACTTTTGTGAATCGACCTACATATAACATCTACTTACTTGCCCAATTCTAGTGACCTAGTGCCGGACAATCAGAGTGCAGCAACATCCGCAGTGATTTGACGGTTTTTTTCCTTTATGTTTAAATCAAGCGAAGTTGACTTATGCTAGGGCATAATTTAGTTAGCTGAGCCCTACGAATATAGAGTAAATTACAGTATGTAAACAATATGTACTAATAGGGAACATGCACATAGACAGTGCTGCCAACTGGTGCCATCAATTTGAAAGTTTTATCCTGATAAGTTTTTTTTACTGTCCGCATAGTGTCTCTTCTGTCGCATTAGTGCTACCGCCTCACAGTATGGAATTTGACCTGTTTTTCGGACGTGGTTCAGTCAAAACGGTTTAGCTATATCTACTTATAATAATAATATTATAAAGAGGAAAGATTTGATTGTTTGTTTGTTTGTTTGCATTGAATAGGCTCCGAAACTACTGGACCGATTTCAAAACTTCTTTTGCCGTTAGAAAGCTACATTATCAGTAAGTGACATAGTCTACTTTTTACCGCGGGAAAATTCCTTTTCCTACGGGAAAATTAATTTATCTCGGGCGAAGCTGCGGACGGAAGGCTAGTCTACTTATATTCTGGGCTAAAGCACTAAAGTGCGCGCTCGGACTCAGACGGATAGGTAGGAACCGAGAAGTTAAAGTGCGCGCCAAATAGATTTCCTCATAAAAGAGTAAAATTTTAATGAGGATGGCATTTTTTACGTAATTGGCACATTTTGCATCGATATAATTTTCAGTTTCTCTTTCGTTCGTTTTCTACTTGTTTACAGGGGAATGTATTAGAAATTATTACACTACTTATTGCTAAAGTAAAAATCTATACTTATAATAATATTATAAAGCTGAAGAGTTTGTTTGTTTGTTTGTTTGAACGCGCTAATCTCAGGAACTACTGCTCCGATTTGAAAAATTCTTTCAGTGTTAGATAGCCCATTTATCGAGGAAGGCTATAGGCTATGTACCTATCATCACGCTAAAACCAATAGGAGCTGAGCGGAGCGGAAGATTGTTTCAAAATCGGGGGTTTTTGAAGTAAAACTTCTATAGGCGCTAATATCAGGAACTACTGCTCCGATTTAAAAAAAATCTTTCAGTGTTAGATAGCCCATTTATCGAGGAAGGCTATAGGCTATATATCATCACGCTAACACTAATAGGAGCGGAGCGGAGCGGAAGAATGTATCAAAATCGGGGGTTTTTCAAGTAAAACTTCTATCTATAGGCGCTAATCTCAGGAACTACTGCTCCGATTTGAAAAATTCTTTCAGTGTTAGATAGCCCATTTATGGAGGAAGGCTATAGGCGCTGGAGTGCAGGATGCACCGTTTTCAAGATATCTGACAAAAAAAAACGGGGGGGTGAGGGTGCGGGGGAAAGGTGCGGGAGTTTTAAGGGGCGATGCAAATTTCATTGATTTTGCCGTAGGATGCACCGTTTTCAAGATATTTGACAAAAACACCGGGGAGGTGGGGATGCGGGGTGAGGGGGGAGGTGCGGGGGTTTTAGAAGTAAAACTTCTATAGGCACGCTTGACTTGAGACGAACGCGGGTGTGCGGGGGGTGCTGTGCGGGGGGGCGTGCGGGGGGGGCGGGCGGGTTTATATCGAGGAACTAAGGAGAGTCATAATTGATGAAAAAGCAAATTGGATAAAAAAACCGGCCAAGTGCGATTTGGACTCGCGCACGAAGGTTTCCGTACAAATTATCTATAAAAATCACGTTTGTTGTATGGGAGCCCCCCTTAAAATATTTTTATTTTAATTTAATGATTTATTTTTAAAGCTAATACATAATTAAATATTCTGTGAATATTTCAAGCTTCTCTGTTGCCGTTATCAATATCGAGCAAAAACGAGCAAAAAAATCACGTTTGTTGTATGGGAGCCCCCTTAAATATTTATTTTATTCCGTTTTTTAGTATTTCTTGTTATAGCGGCAACCGAAATACATCATCTGTGAAAATTTCAACTTTCTAGCTATCACGGTTCCCGAGATACAGCCTGGTGACAATGGCTTATTATATATCAAGCAAACCTTTCTCAAAGTAAATCATTATAGCTCTCGGCTTTCGCCGGGGCGTAATGTTGTACCTAATGAATTTCATTAAACCCGCCGGGCAGTAATGTGATTCGCACTTCTCATATTCTTATTGTTATGCGTTTAATAGTACATTACTGCAGAGGCCGTGAAGTAAGGGATTGATGGACGAGATTTGGGGTATACGGCCGAGTCGTAGAGAGTTGTATAGAGCTTTTCTCAAACATGCCTCATCATCATCATCATCATCCATCCATCCAACCATCCATCCATCCGTCCATCCATCCATCCATCCATCCATACATCCATCCATACATCCATCCATACATCCATCCATACATCCACCCATACATCCATCCATACATCCATCCATACATCCACCCATACATCCATCCATACATCCATCCATACATCCATCCATCCATATAACCATCCATCCATCCATCCATCCATACATCCATCCATACATCCATCCATACATACATCCATACATCCACCCATACATCCATCCATACATCCATCCATCCATCCATCTATCCATACATCCATACATCCATCCATCCATACATCCATCCATACATCCATCCATCTATACATCCATCCATCCATACATCCATCCATCCATCCAACCATCCATACATCCATCCATCCATACATCCATCCATCCATCCATCCATCCATCCATCCATACATCCATCCATACATCCATACATCCATACATCCATCCATACATCCATACATCCATCCATCCATACATCCATCCATTCATCCATCCATACATCCATCCATACATCCATCCGTACATCCATACATCCATACATCCATCCATACTTCTATATATCCATACATCCATCCATACATCCATACATCCATCCATCCATCACCAGTAGTTTAAGCGGTTTTATAGAAATAAAAGAAGATAGATTTTTTTAATGTCGTAAGTTGGCTGTATGTAATTTTTCCTTTGTCAGTTTAGTGTTAGTAAGCAAATTTAAAAAGTTACAGCAGCGGACAATAATGGTTTTTCATACTTACTTTTATGGCCTAGGCCAAGAAGTAATGTAGGGAGCCATATACAACAAACTTCATGGCTTAATTTCGTGACATTAACGCATACATTTCAAAGCATGTTTGAGAAATAGTACATTACTGCAGAGGCCGTGAAGTAAGGGATTGATGGACGAGATTTGGGGTATACGGCCGAGTCGTAGACGAGGCCGGATAAAACGAGTCCAGCAATCCCTCTTCCGGCCGAGGATTGTATAGAGCTTTTCTCAAACATGCATCATCATCATCATCATCATCATCATCATCATCATCATCATCCATCCATCCAACCATCCATCCATCCGTCCATCCATCCATCCATCCAACCATCCATCCATCCGTCCATCCATCCATCCATCCATCCATCCATACATCCATCCATACATCCATCCATACATCCATCCATACATCCATCCATCCATACATCCATCCATACATCCATCCGTACATACATCCACCCATACATCCACCCATACATCCATCCATACATCCATCCATACATCCATCCATCCATATATCCATCCATCCATCCATACATCCATCCATACATCCATCCATACATCCATCCATCCATACATCCATCCATCCATACATCCATCCATCCATCCATCCATACATCCATCCATTCATACATCCATCCATACATCCATACATCCATACATCCATCCATACATCCATACATCCATCCATCCATCCATCCATCCATACATCCATCCATACATCCATACATCCATCCGTACATCCATACATCCATACATCCATCCATACATCCGTATATCCATACATCCATCCATACATCCATACATCCATCCATCCATCACCAGTAGTTTAGGCGGTTTTATAGAAATAAAAGAATAGATTTTTTTTAATGTCGTAAGTTGGCTGTATGTAATTTTTCCTTTGTCAGTTTAGTGTTATAGTAAGCAAATTTAAAAAGTTACAGCAGCGGACAATAATGGTTTTTCATACTTACTTTTATGGCCTAGGCCAAGAAGTAATGTAGGGAGCCATAAACAACAAACTTCATGGCTTCATTTCGTGACATTAACGCATACATTTCAAAGCATGTTTGAGAAAAGTATAATTTCGTCAAAATTGCACGGCGTGCAGGTGCAGGCTGAGGAGGCCCAGGTGGGCGTGGGGAGCGCCGCGCCTCATTTAATTTGCAACTCCGCGGCCGAACGAAAACAAATTCAAATACTTAAAACAAAAGCCGCGAGTGTTTCAATACGCTGCAATTTAAGAATATGTTTATAACAACATTAAATTTTAACACACACACACACACACACACACACACACACACACACACACACACACACACACACACACACACACACACACACACACACACATAGCGCTCAAACTTATAACACCCAAAATGGTTAAAAACTGTACAATGCTAATACTGTTTGTATCTGTGGTAGGTTCGGCTGACGGGTGTTACAGTCATGGCCCGAAAACGACTTAAAAAACCTGTGACTGGTATAGGATGCGTTCCTTTGCCTATCCTTGGAGGTTTTAATTTAAAAAATGTCTGTCAAGTCTATCTATTGTCACTGTCACAGGCAACACAATCATCATACAAGGCGACGTCGTCACTACTGCTACGATTTCATATTCTGGAAAATACATTAGTAGTATTCACATTATTCTTCACCTTGTTTGTACATCATGGCATCCGTACCGTTAATGTATGCACAAGAAGATTGTGAGCTCGGAGGAAAGGAATCCGTGCAAGTAAGGAATTAATTTCTCAGATTACAACATCGTCATTTTCATTATGAATGATGAATGCAATATTTTGGTTAAGCTAGGCGTGTTTACTTCACAGTTTACGTGTGACCTTGCTCTGTAATGATTTTATTTTGTTTAAATTGTATTTATAATACATGAAACCATATTCCTAAAGATTATACAATATTGCTGTATTTTACAAACTGCAAGAATCACTTTCATTTGTTTTATTTATTGTTCGTCATACAAGTAAACCTACGGTACGTCAGCAGGCGATTCGTACATGTCACTAAATGTAATCTGTGCTTACATTGTAGGAAAGGAATGGAATCCACATAATGCCAACTATGGAAGTGAATGTCCAAAAATAAATATATTATGAGTTGTTTTCAAAAAAAGTGTAGTCAATTAAGGGATTTAATAAAAACAAAACTTAATTGATTCCTTTGTGTGACGAAAGTTACCCATATACCTAGTTTGACTAACTTTCGTAACACAAAGGAAGCAATTGTGATTTTTTTTTGATTAAGCCCTTAACTATGTACAAATTTTTTGAAAACAACTCTTATATGAATCTAGTAAACTACCTGATATTCATTTATTTTTAGGATGACTTTGCGTATCGTAACAATGTTATGAATGCAGACAAGGAAATTCGCCTGGGCTTTATTCGCAAGGTGTATGGTCTGCTAGCGATCCAGCTGTTGGCCACATTGGCTATCACCACTGTGTTTATGCAAGTGTCCCCTATCAAAGCCTTCATCCATCAAAAGTAAGGAACAATTACTAATTGTCAATTCATTTTCTAATTGTTTTTAAAGATAATTAATAATTATTAATTAATTGTTTTGTTTTTACAATTATAAATTATGTACATTGTTTCTTTTAGTGATTGGATGGTGTTCATAGCATTCATACTGAGCATAGCCACTCTGCTGGCTCTGATTGTGAAGCGGCGAGACAGCCCTGCCAATCTTTATCTTCTCGCTGCTTTTGTAAGTATATCCTCCCTATAAAAAAAAATATCAGAAATTCTACAGCAACGGAGAATAGGGAAATAGGGGAAAAGGGAAATCTGCAAAGAATAGGGGTATTAAAAATAGCCTACAACCTATTCTCAGACCTACCAATACAGATAATAAAGTTGAATAAAAATCAGTCAAGCCGTTCCGGAGGAGTTCGATATCAAACACCGTGACATGAGATTTTTATATATTAGATTACTTTTTCTTATACATGTGTATTTTTCATTATAATATATCCTGGAGTCCAGTATGAATCCTGGCAAAGATCTCCTATGACGATTTCCACTGTTGTTTGCAATGCATTCAGTTGGATGTTTTTGAAAGAAATAAAGAAAACATTTATTTGTGACAACATGGATAAAAACAATAATAAAATAAGGAAAATGGGCCAATCAACTTTTACACCGACACTTTGGGGGTCTCCTGCGTCACCAAAATTGTCTCTGGCGTTACCAAAAAATCGTACTTGCAACAAGATATTTCACGGTTTAATAGGTTAAACTTACGTAGGATGGCATGTATTTATGTACACCATCTATTAAATTACAGAAAAAACATGTTTACTTACAAAAATCTGCAATTGTTTGAAAAATGTCGTGGACAGATTAGTGTCAGTATAAAAGTTGATTGGCCTAAATACGCGTGTCACAGTAATTGTCGTCATTGTTAGTCGTCAGATTTTAGTTTCTTGGTACCAATTTACACTTAAAGGCAGCTCAGGATGACAGACAGCGTAGTTGTGTGTCACTGTACATGTTGCAGTTCAAAGTCAAAATTTTTTATTCAATTTAGGCATTAATTGATGCTCCTATGAATGTCGAAGAATCTACCACCGGTTCGGAAAAACCCTGTTGAGAAGAATCCGGCAAGAAACTCAACAAGGTATTTTCTATTGGAACACTCACAACTACATTCAATGATGCTCTGGACTTTTGGGTATTATTTAATGTACCTAATCTATTTTTACCTTATTTTATTACAGACCGTAGTGCAGTCTTACACTGTGGGCGTCATTGTGTCGTTTTATGATACGTTCATAGTGCTGCAAGCCTTGGCTCTCACCTTCACCGTGGTTTTCTCTCTGACGCTCTTTACTCTCAACACAAAACGTGACTTCTCGTTTATGGGATATGGGTCAGTAGCAAACATTTTTTTTATTAATTAGTTCAAAAGAGAATTACTAGTAATTAATTACTAGTAATAATTTGATTATGTTTGAGTTTTCTTATCAGTTTGTCGTATTTAAGAGTATTCAATCAGTGGTTTTTAATGTAGTATACAAACTCTTTGATTATGTTAGCATTTTACTCTTAAATATGACAAACTGATATGAAAACTCAAACATAATCGAAGAGTTTGTATACTACATTGAAAAACACTTATTGAATACAGAATTTAGTCACATATTTTGCTGATTTTTTGTAGGAAGTACCGCCTGGAAAATTTTAAGATTAGGCAAGTAGTAGGCTAATGTATCGTCTATTTTGAGAAAAAAATCTAGAGGTTACTTCACAACCACAGAAAAAAAATGTTTTTTTTTTTAAATTTAGTCTTTTTTTTCTCTTTTATACGATAACTAGTATTAGTTTTTTAGTTGGCGATGCAGATCTATCTAAAGAACATCATTTCAAAATTTAAAGCAAATCGTTTGAATACATCCTGAAAAACTAAACATTAAAAAAAAAACTTGAAAAAATCATAAGTCAAAAACTATTACAAGTAGGATGTTCAAACTCAGCTGAAATATTCTACATTACAAGAGGTACTCAGAAAAAAAAACCCGAGCCCATTTGATGTAAGGGCTTACTTACTATGGAAACCCGACTATAGCCTTTGAATTTGATATTTCGAGTAGCTTTTGGTAGTTCTGTAATACACGGTGATTTTTAATTGGTGATCAGGAGTTGAAAATATTAATTCCTAACAATAATGGAATTTAATAGATGAGGTCTCAAACAATAAAGTCTGCGTTTAATTTAAATAAAAAAACTTTATCTATACTTACTTAGTTCAAACTTCTTGCATCCACGGAAAGCATGTCATCCTACATTTGTTGAAGTTTAGTAGTTTCATCAAATGGCATCGCTTTGGAGGAAAATTTTACAGTTCTCTTTCAAACTTTGTTAAAGAAACTGACTTGTCAAAGAGGTTTTAGACTCATAGATTAAGGCTGCGTATCCACCGGAGCTGTGCGATGATGCGTTGCGAGGGATGTGTAGAGTGACAATGATTTTTACTAAAAATTAATGTTCCAAATAATCATTATAATAAAAAATACGTTTTGTTTCATGTAACTGCAACTTAAACGTGGTCGCCACCGAATACTGATTTAGAAAAATTGGTTCCTGATCACCGATTAAAAATCATCGTATATATTAAGCTCTGTCATGTATTTTAGACTATCAGATGAAGGCTACTTTTTTTTTTAAATAAATAACTGTCAATTTTTTTCCGTCATTTCACGCTAGGTTCCATAGACTGAACTATGTTTCCGCTCTCGAAAAATTCTAATTATGCTACCGGTTCAGAAACTATTAGCAATTACTTTTTCATATAGAAGCTAAAACCCATGATCGTTCCGGTACAAATCAGGATTTATGACATTTCCCCTTGATTTTTCTATTCCGTGAAAGCGACAGTGGGAGTAATCCACTTGCCCAGTTGAATTGTTGTTAAAAGGACCCTGCATTGAGTATATCAAAAAAGCTCATTAAATTCGAATAATAAAAAAATATAGTACCTACTTGGCTAACGCCTGGCTTCGCTAGCATGAACATTAGGTTTAACAATTGAACAGAAATTCCGGGACTTTATTAAATTTCCATGGTACCTCCCGGAAAAATTATTGCGGACTTTATTTACGCTGTAGGAAGGACACACGCAAAGTTGAGATTTCGGGTTTTACGCATCCCGATCCTGTAGGAACATCGAAATAAAAGTAGTCACTAGGTAAAACTTTCATTTTTGATTTAGCTTTTTTTTTGCTGGCTGTACCAAAGTTCAACCGTTTTAGCGTGAAAGAGTAAAAAACACGCATAAAAACAGTTTTACATTCATAATATTAGTAGCCTTAGTTGGTTAGGGGGCGTCCGTCCATTAATTACGTGAGGTATTCAGGGGGGGGGGGGGGGGGGTACAAGCGAAATTTCAGCAAATATCACGTATTTTTTTCTGGCAAAGAATAGTGCCAAAATTATATTTAAAAGTTTGAAAAATCTAATTGTGCACGCCTCTGATTAATATCAAATAGTACTTTTTAGTTTTTTGTCTTAGAGCCCGTTGTTTGATCAATAGTTAAAAAAACTAATAGTTAAAATATATGGCAAACATAACAATAGTTAACGCATTTGAAAGGAAATTTGACTATTAGTTTGTTTAACTACTGATCAAACAACGGGCCATTAGAGAGAGTTTAATTGAGAGATGAAAACTCGTTTTTGTGTTGATGGTGGCAACGGTCGCATTTTGGATGGTGAGCGCGCTTTCATATAATTCCAGCACGAAAACAACTTTTTGTCTTTTGACCATTGATTTCATAACATAAATCAATATCACTCAAACAAGGTGACAAAAATTTGCAGTCAGCGCCTGGCCATAAAGTCTACATGAATGAAGTCAATCAAACAATGTAATGAATGTATAAGATCAATCAAAAAATTAAATAATTTATATTTTACCTCGTTAATAATTAATTGATTTATAAAACTTAAAAATGGCCAATTTGGCTATTTTTACAAAAATTTGGCCACACTAACTGACAATAATATTATTATAACCTTCACGTATTTTTTTACTATTAATCAACAATAATTAGTAATCACGTTACGAAATACTTCAAGATGAAAAGTTATTTTGTCTTTTTGTAGACTCGACGAGTCAGACCTTTTTTCACGCCCGAATACGTGTATCTATAGTATTTCCAATCATTTATTTTTCTCGATGACAGCTCCCGTAGAATGTAACTGCGTTTTTTACGCAAAAATTAACTTTTAAATGCCAGGTTTAAAAAATACGACAACTGCCTAATTTTGTTCCTTGATCCCATATATAATATTCATCTAAGACAAATTGAGTACATATATATTATATGCAGTAAAATTTTTTTAAAGTACAATAAACAATAAACGTTTTAATAAAGTTACATTCTATGGCAATACAAATAGTGATGTTATGATTGAAATATCAATATTGTATCGGTATTGTATATATTGAACTAGATGTGTTCCCGCGACTTTGAACGCGTTGTAATTTTTTCCCGGGATAAAAAATAGCCTATGTTACTCAGGAATAATGTAGCATTCTAATGGTGAAATATGTTTTTCTCAAACATGCTTTGAAATGTATGCGTTAATGTCACGAAATGAAGCCATGAAGTTTGTTGTTTATGGCTCCCTACATTACTTCTTGGCCTAGGCCATAAAAGTAAGTATGAAAAACCATTATTGTCCGCTGCTGTAACTTTTTAAATTTGCTTACTAACATTAAACTGACAAAGGAAAAATTACATACGGCTGTAACTTACAACATTAAAAAAAATCTATCTTCTTTTATTTCTATAAATCCGCCTAAACTACTGGTGATGGATGGATGGATGTATGGATGTATGGATGTACGGATGGATGTATGGATGTATGGATGGATGTATGGATGGATGGATGGATGGATGGATGTATGGATGGATGGATGTATGGATGTATGGATGGATGTATGGATGTATGGATGGATGTATAGATGTATGGATGGATGTATGGATGGATGGATGGATGGATGTATGGATGGATGGATGTATGGATGGATGGATGGATGGATGTATGGATGGATGGATGTATGGATGGATGTATGGATGGATGGATGGATCTATGGATGTATGGATAGATGGATGGATGTATGGATGGATGTATGGATGGATGTATGGGTGGATGTATGGATGGATGGATGTATGGATGGATGTATGGATGGATGTATGGGTGGATGTATGGATGGATGTATGGATGTATGGATGTATGGATGGATGGATGGATGGATGGATGGATGGACGGATGGATGGATGATGATGATGATGATGATGATGATGATGATGATGCTGCATGTTTGAGAAAAGCTCTATACAATCCTCGGCCGGAAGAGGGATTGCTGGACTCGTTTTATCCGGCCTCGTCTACGACTCGGCCGTATACCCCAAATCTCGTCCATCAATCCCTTACTTCACGGCCTCTGCAGTAATGTACTATTTCTCAAACATGCTATGAAATATTGACGTTATGTTCCTTATAATACGCCACGAAGGGTCACGTTGCAGGTGCAGGTGCAGCCGGTGCAGGTGCGCCTAGACGAGAGGTCAATAATGGAATTTCATACAACATTGCTGGCCAAGGCCAGCAAAGTGATCGTCTATTGTTTCATACCATGACGTTTATAGGTCTATGGCATCATAGCATTTAGCCATTAAAAAAAACTATAAGCAATATTTGCGTTTTGGTTCATTAAGACATTCTGCCACTACGCTTATTTAAGGTAAGGTAAGATGATGATGATGATGATAATGATGGTGATGATGATGGTGATGGTGGTGGTGGTGATGATGATGGTGTGATGATGATGGTGATGATGATGATGGTGATGATTAGATGATGATGATGATGATGGTGATGATGATGATGATGATTATGATGATGATGGTGATGGTGATGACGATGATGATGATGATGGTGGTGATGGTGATGCATGTTTGAGAAAAACTCTATACAAGCCTTGGCCACGAACAGGGATTGCCGGCCTCGTATCTCTAGATGGCCTCGTTAACACTCTGCCATCTATAACTACTCGGCCGGCAATCCCCTATTTCGCGGCCGCTGCAGTAATGTACTATTGGTTGTCCAGTAGTTTTTACTTTATTCATTACAAACATACAAATCTTTCCTCTTTCTATACTAATATTATAAAGAGGAAAGATTTGATTGTTTGTTTGTTTGTTTGCATTGAATAGGCTCCGAAACTACTGGACCGATTTTTAAAAATTCTTTTGCCGTTAGAAAGCTACATTATCACTGAGTGACATAGGCTACTTTTTACCGTGGGAAAAATACCTTTTCCTTCGGGAAAATTACTTTATCGCGGGCGAAGCTGCGGACAGAAGGCTAGTATAATATAAGTATAGATAGGTGGTGAATACATCATCTCTAATTCTTAAATCAGCTAGTAGTACTATTCGTATAATATAAAATTGGATCGATATCGTATCTACTGATCACTTATTTGGTCACAACACTATAACTATCAAACTAGATCTGTCATCGAGAAAATAAATGATTGGAACTACTATAGTCATTCTGATCAGAGCTCATTCACTGACACGTGCCGTTTGAAATGTCACGCTCTCGCAACAGTTTTATACGGTTATACCCGGCGGGTTCATACCTTGGCAGAAGGGAAATGCGCTTCAAGGCGGCTCCCTTTAGCTGAATACTCAAAGCACAGTACTTATTCTGAATCTAATTTAAATAAAATTTCGTGCGACTCGTCCTTTAGTTGTGGTAATAATCATTGGATGGTAATGAGGTTTAACCGAGCGGTCAAAACGGTCCAATATTCACCCTATTAGTAAGATATGTTTTGATGAATATATATTTATGAACATATACCTACATAATAATAATAAAACTCAAAGTTGCTGTAAAATCTCAGGAATACTTTTTGTGGAAAAAAAAGTAAAATCCAACCTATGGATTCCATAGAAAAATGTATGATGATCTTTTCTATATATTCTGTGCCCCAGCACATACCCATCATTTCCTGTACTAAATATGGGAGAAATATCTATATCCACAAGTAGGATATTTAAATAATCGGAGGTTCTACACAGAGGGAACAGTAATAAGTATTTTTTTTGTTTTAGCCTGGTAGCTGGACTAAGCGTTCTCATTGTCGGGGGCTTCCTTCAAATCTTCATACAGAGCTCTGGCTTGGAGCTCCTCCTGGCGTTCGGTGGCGCTATACTCTTCAGCCTGTTTTTAATCTTCGATACTCAGCAGATGATGACTAACTTGTCCCCAGAAGAATACATTCTGGCAACAATCAACTTGTACATGGACATTATTAACTTGTTCTTGCACATCCTCCGCATACTCAATGAATTGAACCGGAACTAACTGAATATTCACGATATTTCTGCACAACTATATCGTCTGGCACCTCAATGTTACTATTACTATATTATCACAAAGTTCATTCAACTTAGATGCCAGGAGATCAATAATCAGTACAGACAAACTAGCAAAGTGATGAAATCAAATGATATCATACACAAGATTTTTAAATAGTTTATGTATAAATATTTTACCTACTTATTCCTAATTTTGGCCAAGATAGCTCATTATAAAAATGTTAACTTAAAACTTATATTTATTAAAGTATTGACCTTAAAATAAATTTGCATTAAGCAATCAGTTTTGGTTTACTTTGCGTTCTAGCGATTAGTTAAATACGATTTTGAGTTGAAAGCCTAAATAGTTCATTTCGGCACACTAGTTAACGGCTGTTATAACTCTGTTGCACAAACAATGTAAAAGTTACCAACCGTGACATGAGAGATAATAACCTGAAAACTTGAGTATACCTACCTTTACTCTTGACATCCTAAAAATTCTCTCTAGTCTCATAAAATCTCGTGTCCTCGTGTCTTTAAGATATTCAAGGTCAAAGGTCCGAAAAATCTTGTTTGTAATTATATCGCTTTCTACGGTGGGAATCTACTACAAAATTGTAGAGCATAAAATTATCTATAAATTTTGTCTAAGACATTTTTATACGCTTAATCGGTTTTGAGACAGCATGGAGAGCGCATACCGTTCACACTCTTCACATCTTCTTTATTCCTTATCCTTTGAGACAACTTTTAGAATGCCAAAATAAAGGTTTAAATACCAGTTTACAGCTTACTAACTCTCAATCTACGTGGCTGCGTTATTGTGAAATAAATCCTGACACATTGCACAACTGTGAAGTTTCTGAATATTGACAATGTGAACCAAAGGAAAAAATGCTATACGTGCTATTCTTGTCACATGCAACAAGTAAATACATCATTTTTTATATGGTTCACATTGTCAATATTCAGAAACTCAATAGTAGTTTAATTTTAAAAAATTTACTTCGTTGACCGTAGGCCATTTTGGGAAAATCCTTATCAACGAACAGGAACATTTTCTATTTAAGCACAGATTTACAACAACAAGTACTGAAAATAATAGGTTAGTAAAGTGTATTTCCGATATCCTAAATCTCACCACACTGCTCAATTCTCTTTGCAGTAGTGTATTTAGTGAAACACCTGCATATTATATGTTTATGGCAATTATCCATTAGTAACTTTGAAACCCTTGACTTGAATCCTTTTTATAGTGCCGGTTGCATTTTTAAGTACCTATCTCTTCTTCTATTGTCCAATGTACCTATCAGTCAACCTAATTTATAGAGGCTGTGAATCTAGTAAATATAATATCTAAGTCTTAAATTTGACGAAAAGTTTATTTATTATTTGGCATGAACCAAAAAGGAACAATCAAAGTGTTTCTAAACTATACATTATTATAATAGTATAGGACATTACGTTATCACTGTGACAATCAGTTACTGATAAGTTGTTTACAAATGTTTTTGTTATCTATTCTTACCTACTTATTTATTTGAGATAGGTGGGTACATTTCACAGAATTATGTTTGTTGAGTCTTATCAATCACATTGATAGAATAATGATAAAATTGACCATTGTTGTTAGGTACAGCACGAAACTTAACATTCCTAGTGGCACTGGAGCCGATAGAGACTAAATCTCCGTGAACTTCTTGAATAAAGTATTTTCATTGCGTGATACATGTTTCTTTATTAGAGTGGAGTTCAAAAAGTTTGACACCACCGGTTATTTAAATGAACACCTATGAAACATTCCATCCTATGGGTAATTTTCGTACCAGAACGGGAATTTTCTTGGTTGGGAATTTTCGGGGTTGAACGGGAAGGCAACACACTAAAAGTTCATTCGATACAGACCGGATGATCCTGTATACAGGATGTTAAAATTAAAAAAATCTGGCAAAAAGTGATTTTAAAAAAAAATTATGGCTATATCTCAAAACCTACACTCGACTGCCAAACATCCTGTATTGTTGTAAAGAGATTTCCACTTGTAATAGGTACGAGTTTCAAGCTTTCATAAAATGAATCTCAGGGCCTCCGACTAAGAGTCCAACATAGTAAAGAATGTTTTTTGAAAGAATAACGAAACTACGAATGTGGTGAGATGAGAATGTGGTCAGTTGAGAATGTTGTATAAGTTGAGAATGTGGTGAGATAAGAATGTGGTGAGATAAGAATGTGGTGAGATAAGAATGTGGTGAGTTGAGAATTTGGTGAGTTGAAAATGTGGTGAGATAAGAATGTGGTGAGTTGAGAATGTGGTGAGATAAGAATATGGTGAGATAAGAATGTGGTATGTTGAGAATGTGGCGAGTTGAGAATTTGGTAACCTGCTCACGAGGGGATTTTTTTATCAAATTTATATGGGACCACCCTCGTGGTATACCCTTTCCAATAAAAAAAAAATAATTGTCAAAATCGGACTATGTACTCTCCGTACTATGTACAGTCGAGGAAACTGAATCGCGTACCACGATGGAACCTTTTTGTAGCAAATGTCACGTTGACATTCCCTACATCTGCCAAAGGATTTTTAGAGTTATTGGTAGAGGTTAGACACATATACTCTAGTTCTTTTGGACAACGTTTATTCAATACCAGAATTACACTACACTAGGTACACAACAGGCCACGACCGCGGGTTGCGGTCGCTCGTAGCTCCACAGATTCATCGGGAAATTGACTGTGAAGAGGTTCCACCCTGGTACGCGATTCAGTTTCCTCTACTGTACCGTGTAAAGTTATGCGTGGTCAGGTCATACCTACATAAAAAAATATATACTTACGCGACGACTTGTGAACCTCCTCTGTTTGTTTTCGTCGGTTGATAAACTGAAGTACCTGGGCAACCGAGCTCCACTCGGGCTGAAACTCGCTACCAAGTGTTTTCCCAGAGATAAGACCATGCTAGATCAATGTTTCATCCCCGAAAACCCCCACATACCAAATTTCATCGAAATCTTTAGAGCCGTTTCCGAGATCCTGATTATATATATGTATATATATATATATACAAGAATTGCTCGTTTAAAGGTATTAGATAGATAGATAGATAGATAGATGAATAATGTTTTCTACGCCAGTGTCTTATTTATTTAGTAGACCGCTTCTGACGTTAGAGATATAAAATTTCAAATTATAGTCACAGTAAAGAAAAAAGGAGCAGTAGATTGTCGTCATACAAACGGCCGGAACGCGAGTTATACCTACGCGCCACGAATTCTCAGCATACCTCGGCAACCATCAGCCGCGAGTGCCCCGCGGCTACGTACGGTCGGCGCGGGACTCCCGCGCATTTATTACGTACCTACCTATTAATTATGTCACGACGATATAAACAGTATTGTTCGGTGTACGGATGTTTTAAATTTATCTATATCGAAACCGGAATTGTCATTTTTTAGATTACCAACTCAGCGGAATATTTATACTCATAAATTCAAGAATAAAGCTTTTCGCACATCCCAGAAGAGGCGCAGATACTTCTCCGTGGCTAAGTGGCTGGTTGTAGGTAGCAAATATACGTATAGTCCAGTCATTATTGACATTCAAAATCGAAAATTTAATTATAATTCCAAAAGTTTTCAAACTTCGGTCAAGTGAATGGTACATTGGGACGACAATAAATCTCATTTTGCAACCTTGTCCGCAGTCCGGAACATTGTTAAATTTGCAATTAAATTAATTTTTGCTGTATGGTCGTGAAAAAAATTCCAAAAGTTCTGCAAACTTGGGGAAGTTTTCGATATAATATTTCATATCACGTATTAAATTTGCAACCAATCTAAGTGTACGGAACATTTTTTGTTATTGAAAATTAATGTTTTTTTTTTTATTAAACTGAATGTAAACGTTCCAAAAGTTCTGCAAACTTGACACATATATCGGAAAAATATACCGAACGGTTGTATAAATTTGCAACCTTTTTCGTTAACCGGAACATGTTTATTTATAATTCTTTTCAATTCGTGGTCATTTTTTCGAGTAAGGTGGTCTCGGAATAATTACAAAAGTTCTGCAAACTTGGGGAAGTTTTCGATATAATATTTCATATCACGTATTAAATTTGCAACCAATCTAAGTGTACGGAACATTTTTTGTTATTGAAAATTAATGTTTTTTTTTATTAAACTGAATGTAAACGTTCCAAAAGTTCTGCAAACTTGACACATATATCGGAAAAATATACCGAACGGTTGTATAAATTTGCAACCTTTTTCGTTGACCGGAACATGTTTATTTATAATTCTTTTCAATTCGTGGTCATTTTTTCGAGTAAGGTGGTCTCGGAATAATTACAAAAGTTTTGAAACTTGGTTGCAAACTTCGAAAACATCTATTCTGATGCATTTACAAATTTGCAACCTCATACGCGATCCGGAACTTTTGAAATTTTCTTGAAGGTGAAAAAATAAAAAAATTACATTTTTGCAAATTGCATGAAGTTCCGGATCGCGTATGAGGTTGCAAATTTGTAAATGCATCAGAATAGATGTTTTCGAAGTTTGCAACCAAGTTTTAAAACTTTTGTAATTATTCCGAGACCACCTTACTCGAAAAAATGACCACGAATTAAAAGAATTATAAATAAACATGTTCCGGTCAACGTAAAAGGTTGCAAATTTATACAATCGTTCGGTATATTTTTCCGATATATCTGTCAAATTTGCAGAACTTTTGGAACGTTTTCCTTCAGTTTAATAAAGAAAAACATTAATTTTTAATAACAAAAAATGTTCCGTACACTTAAATTGGTTGCAAATTTGACACGTGATGTAAAATAATATATTTAACACCACTCCAACTTTGCAGAACTTTTGGAATTTTGGTGTCAAGAACTGAGCAAATTTTATCATTTATTGCATTTTTAACAATGTTCCGGACCGCAGAACAGGTTGCAAAATTTTATAGTTTGTTTTAATACCATTCCCGACCTTACATCAAAATTTGAAAACATAATGAATTAATTGTCTTGACTGACTGGATTAGTAGTGATGAAACTAAATAAAACCGTTTAAAAACATAATACGTTTCGTGGTTTATTAAAATAACGTAAAATGCATTTTTGTTACAACACCACTTAGTCAATTCCTTCCATAATTTTCTAAAGCTCCTAATCCTTTCCCTACTTTAAATTTCATGTGAAATTATCAAAACTTAACTGAAGAGTGACTGTTAGTAGGCTGCCCTATAGCGAGTTTGCGTACCGAGCTGGCGTAGGTAATCATATCAAGGACGCTGCGGAGACGTTATACTGCTCCTTTTTTCTGTACTGTGTTATAATGATGCGACATGCGACCATGATAAAAATGTTTATGTCTGTGACTATAAGTAAACACAGATGTCACAGATAATTCATTTAATTCTTGGATAAATTATTAATAGGGTAGGGTCATTATGTGATAGGGTAGTAAAATAAAACTTTTACGGAAGATAAAAGTATATTTCAAAATAAATCATCATTATATTACCGCAACATGGATTATTCAAGCCCTACTTTGCGTGGTGCATCTTCGTATCGGCGGCGACACGAGCATGCTCGATAAAAATTGGAAGCGGTTAAAGGGTTAAGTACCTGCTCTTTTGTAAAGGAGTTTTTAAAGCTTGTATTAATCATATATTGAAATTCAAACTTTGTCTACTTATGGTGCATTCTTGTTATATTTTCTGGTGCATTTTAACCACTGTCTTTTTACTAACTACTTTCTCGCGGTAAAGGATTAATTTTATTTTTATTAATTTAACTTGGTTTTGTGCGGTGCATGAGTTTGTGGTATTTGTCGGTACTGATTCATTTAGATTCACAATGGGTGAAGCGGCCGAATTGCGTGCACAACTAGAAGCCTTGCAGCAACGAAATGCTGATCTACTGGCACGTGATTCCACCTAGCAGGCATTAACAGTGATATGACAATGTTTAGTCATGTCATCAGCATAATTGACCAGGGCCTCATAGGAGAGATAGAGGATATAATAATGAACCCACCAGACCAGAATAAATATTTGACCTTGAAACAAGAATTAATACGCCGTCTCTCTAGCTCTTCTGACCAGGAAAGAGTGGAGCGGCTGCTCAGCAGTGAGGAGCTGAGTGACAGGAAACCTTCAGCATTCCTCCGCCACCTACAGTCGCTAGCTGGCGCTTCAAAAGATGACACCATCTTACGAAGGCTGTGGATGAGACGCCTGCCTGAAACGGTTCAGGCCATTCTGGCTGCCCAGTCTGATCTTCCAGTTGAAATTTGGCGGAGCTGGCTGATAAGATAAACGAGGTAACCCCTGGCCCGTCACGAGTTTGTAAGGTCGATAGCAAACCAGATCTTAACCATATAATTGATCGCCTGGATCAGCTTGGTCAGCAGGTAGCAGCCTTATCAGATAAACGCCAGCGTGGCAGGTCACGTGGTAGATCTGCATCAAAGAATCCTAGCCGCAGTGGTACCCCAGCTGGCTGGACTGACAAGACTTGTTGGTACCACAAGTAGTATGGCACTAAGGCGGCCAAATGCATTCCACCTTGCAATTGGACGGGAAACCCGGTCAGCAGTCAGTAGAGGCGGACTCTGACTGCTGTTCAATAGAACCCCATAGCCGCCGCCTGTTCATAACTGACCGAGCAAGTAAATATCAATTATTGATTTTTCAGGTTCTGATTTGTGTTGTTTTCCATATCGTTGGCTCCGTGACAAGAGGTCACCCACTGAGTGGGAACTCAGTGCAGCCAATGGAAGCACCATCAAAACCTTTGGAACCGTTACCCTTAAACTTGATCTTGGACTGCGGCGCGAGTTTACCTGGCAGTTTGTAGTGGCTGATGTTAACACTGCCATCACTGGTTCAGACTTTTTGTCTCACTACCACCTGCTACCTGACTGCCACCATAAGAAACTTGTCGATGGCAGCACTGGCCTTAAATCCGTTGCTTCTACCACCAACATATTGCAGTCCAGCATTAAGTCCATTGGCTCTCAGAACTCTTCTTTTGCAAAAGTGCTTGCAGAGTTCCCAGACATAACCAAGCCTTCCGGACTACCACGGTTCGTCAAGCACAACACTGTACACCACATCAGGACTACTGATGCCACCCATTTCTTGCCGTCCTCGACGCCTGGCACCTCAAAAATTGTCTGCCGCCAAAAGCGAGTTTGAGGACATGGTACGATGTGGCACAGCACGACCGTCGGAGAGCTCATGGTCATCTCTTCATATGACCACGAAGAAGGATCGATCCTGGCGTCCGTGCGGTGACTACCGCTCCCTGAACGCCAGGACCATCCCTGACCGTTATCCAGTGCGCCACATCAACGACTTCGCGCATAATCTTAACGGTTCCAAGATTTTCAGCACCCTCGATCTGGTGAAGGCGTACCACCAAATCCCAGTGGCCGAGGATGACATTCCCAAGACCGCTATCGTTACCCCTTTGGCCTCTTCGAATTCTCGTTTATGACTTTCGGGTTACGAAACGCTGGTCAAACGTTCCAACGTTTCATCGATGAGGTCACACGGGGTTTCGACTTTGTTTTCCCTTACGTGGATGACATCCTCGTGCGTTTTTGGCGCACCTGAGGTTGTGTTTCTCGGGTTTCATGTCAGTTCAAAGTGGCACTCGCCCACCACAAGATCGCATACAGGCTCTTGTTGATTTCCCGCCTCCGAAGACTGTCCAAGGCGTGCGTCGTTTTCTCGGTATGCTTAATTATTACCGACGTTTCGTGGCCCACGCCGCACAGTGTCAAGCGCCTCTCATAGACGCAATAGTCGCCACCAAGAGTAAGTGTACCAAGCCATTCTTATGGACACCCGAGCTTTTATCCCATTTCGAAGCGTGCAAAGCAAGCCTTTCGAACGCGACTGTAATGCAACATCCAGTCAACGGCGCACCTCTTGGACTATTTACTGACGCTTCCAGCTCTCACATAGGGTCTTGCCTTCAGCAAATGATTAATAACCAATGGTGTCCACTAGCCTTTTTCAGCAAAAAGCTGACTCCTCAGCAATCTCAGTGGCCAGCTTATTACCGAGAACTACTGGCGGTGTACGAAAGCGTACAGCACTTCCGTCACATTCTCGAAGCCCAACATGTCACTGTGTATACCGACCACAAGCCCTTGCTGTACGCTTTCATACAGCGTCGCGAAAAGCTACCTCCGTCACAGCTGAATCAGTTGTCGTTCATCGGCCAATTCACGACGGATATCCGGTATATCAGAGGCGAGGACAACGTCGTCGCCGATGCTATGTCACGGATTGAGGCCGTTTCGTTAGAAGAAGATTACGAAGCTCTCTCTATATCTCAGCAAGAAGATCCGAAGTTAGCCGACTTACGTCAAGGAGATTCTAGCCTTAAGCTCTCTCTAGTCGCTATCCCTGGCACTGACGTATCTGTTCTCTGTGACGTTTCTACCGGTATGCCGCGCCACTATTTGACCCCTTCGTTTCGTCGCGTGGTGTTCAACAAGTTACACAACTTGAGTCACCCCGGCGTCAGAGCCACCACTCGACTCTTGACAGGACGCTATGTCTGGCCGTCCATTAGGAAGGACTGTCGTGTGTGGGCTAGGTCTTGCCTCGCGTGCCAGCGCAGCAAGATTTCCAGACACACCTCTGCTCCTCTGGGCTATATCAAGCAACCATCTGGTCGATTCAAACATGTCCACATTGACATAATCGGCTCACTTCCTGTCTGCGACGATTTCCGTCATTGCCTTACGGCTATTGACAGGGTTTCTAGGTGGCCTGAGGTGTGGCCCATGCGCTCTATTACTGCAGACGAAGTAGGTGATACGTTCGTTCAATGGGTTTCTCGTTTCGGTGTCCCATCTATCATAACTACTGACCAGGGTACCCAGTTCGAATCCGATCTTTTCCGACGCCTTATGCAAACTTGCGCAACCAAGCGTATTCGCACAACGGCATACCATCCTTGCGCGAACGGGATGATCGAGCGGCTCCACCGCCAGTTAAAGGCTGCACTAATGTGCCACTCCGGCTCCTGGACTCGCGCCCTCCCTCTCGTTCTGCTCGGCATGCGTACCTCCTACAAGGAAGACTTGAAGGCTACTGCTGCCGAAGTGGTCTACGGCGAACCTCTCCGTCTGCCCGGGGAGATGTTGGTCTCTGAACCTGACGACGACCAACGCGAAGACCCTGCTGATTTCGTCGCCCAGTTGCGAAGAAAGATGGCATCTTACCGTCCAGTTCCAGCTTCTCGCCACTCGACTCCTGCTATCTTTGTTTCTAAGGATTTGTCCACAGCATCTCATGTTTTTGTTCGCGACGACACCGTTCGACGCCCATTACAACCTCCTTATACTGGTCCTTTCGCTGTACTACAACGTTTCTTGGACGGGAAGACTATGACCTTGGATATCAGAATCAGGCAGGTTGAAGTGAGCGTCGATCGTGTTAAACCAGCTTTCGTTGAGGCTGAAAAATGCCCTAACTCCGAAAAACCAGTGTTTGTCACTTCGCTGCCGAACTGCTCAAGTCCAGCGCAGCCTGCATTTACACCTGCACCTGCACCAGCACCGGCACATACCACTACTCATGCGAAACTACCTTATACAACACGGTCTGGTCGTCATGTTAAGTTTAAGGATAGCAATGATTTTTGTTATAACTAGCAAAATGACTCCATGCCCTATCCTTCTCCGTGGGGGGGTGGTGTGGCGTCTTAACGCCTGACTCAAATAGTTTTCGTTATAAAGTTATTGTCAACGAGTAACACTATGACACTTAGCTAATTACGCTCTGGCTCGGAACTTGCCGAGGCGCGATATGTGTGTGCTATTTTGTAACGATTGTGTTAACGAGAATTAAAGTGTATTTAACTTCACTGGTTCTTTATTTGGCTGACGAGAAGGACCCGGCATCTTCGGGGAGGCAACCCAACGATTCCCCAAATAATGATCGCATTGATTTAAAATTTGATACGGATATTTGTAATTTGGCCTGAAACAAATATTTATTATTCTCTTGCATTATTTGAGAAAAGCACTATTTATTCCTCGACAGAAACATGAATTGCCTGACACAAATCATTGCAAACTACCCTTTATTATTTTATTACCTTTATTACTTTATACTTCATACAATTTAATTACAAAATACTGGATGCAAGACAGATCATGCTAAGCAAATAAAACATAATGGTTTGTTTTATGAATCAGTAATGTTGTATTATCAATAGTAGGGGAACAATTACATAAATAACAACTTAAATTATTAAAATCACAATAAGTGTCTACTTATGGAGTTTTTTTAAACACAAAGGAAAACCCAATTGATTTCAGGCTTTGTTTTACAAATTACAGCTAAAAGAATTTTTCTTATAAAACATTACATACAAAGAGTGACATTAACTTAAAAATGGAAGTAAAAAAATAAAATTATTGTTATTTTTCCCATCTAATGTCCTAAACTTCATAATTACCAGACATACCAACAGGAAGAGTATGTACCTTTTTCCCTATACATTTACTAGTAAATTGTGATAGGTGAATGAAAGGAAGGCCACTAACAAAAATAGTAGTAGTAGTAGTAGGAAACGACGATAAAGAAGTAGAGCTCTGTCCATCTCAATACAATTTTATATGTGTCTAGCCTCTATTATTTCGCCGATATTCGGTAAAAAAAATCTAGAAAACGAAATATGAGAGGTAGGTAATGGTGCTAATGGTGGATGAACGATAACAGGACGATATCTTAGACACATGATTAAAAGGAATAAAAATTTAACACTAAATTATTGTCTTATCTAAACTTTTTAGGTTAAAAATATGACAGTTGTGAAGTGCGCCTTAATTTATAATAATAATAATATTATAATATTAGGGGACAATCTCACACAAATCGACCTAGTCCCAAACTAAGCAAAGCTTGTACTATGTGTACTAGACGACGATAGACATACTTATATAGATAAATAAATACTTAAATACATAGAAAACATCCATAACTCAAGAACAAATATTCGTGCTCATCACACAAATAAATGCCCTTTACGGGGATTTGAACCCAGGACCTCTTGCTTCGTAGGCAGGGTCACTACCAACTAGGCTAAAGCGGTCGTTAAAATCGTCGTTAAATTTAATTCCTATTCTTTATTGTCGTCAACAGCGACTTTGTGCGCCTTCCTTTCGATCTCCTACTGACATTCATAATACAAATCTGTGGTTGATGGCAGTGTACCTATCACGTTTGGTCTTGGCGCATAACGTCCCATACGCAGAATGTCCCTTTCGCAAAAGGTCCTTTTTATAAATGTCCTATTCTATTCCCAAAACGGACCTTCTGCAAAATATCCCGTTCTCAAAATGTCCCTTCGCATAAATTACGACCCTTTCGCAGAAGTTCCCTTTCACGAAATACCTTGTTCGCAATACGTTCGTAAAATGTCTCATACGCAACTTTATTTTAAAAATTTAAAATTTACCTCTTTCATTTTCATATATGCCATTCGCATTCGGGACGTCTTGCGATAGGGCCTTATGCAGGGGGGAAGTTCAGCGAAATGGTCTTTTACAGAACGTTTAAGAAAAGGACGTAATGCGAATGGTATATAATACCTACCACAAGAGGCCGTTTGCGAAGATGACATTTTGCGAGTGGGACAATAAGCGTCCAAATACCACATTTGTTTCTAAAAGCTCCAATAAGGTCAATTATTTGATCGAACCTAGTTGGAAAGCCGGATAAAGTGGTAACAGATCATTTTGGTGCATAAAAATGTCTAAATAAACAATGGTTCAAAATGCCTCATTATCAAAATGCACAACGGTCAAAAATTATGTAAATACCCATTTAAATCAACTTTTTTGTATTGTAACTCTGTCCCCGGTTGTCCAAGTGACACTTCATACTGTTTCATAGAAAAATGCGTAGGTTGTCCAAGGGACAAAATTTGTGTAACCATAGCAAAGGGTGGCACTAAAAATTGATTCATCAGACATGTTATAATGAACAAAAGAATTACATGCCTCAAAGACCTGAGAACCTAATTGTTTGATAGAAAAAACGAACACAAGACACCAAGATCCGAAAATGCCCCAAGGGTTTGAACATCCCTTTGTTAAATTGTACAAAAGTCAAATAGTCTTACACTTAAATTGAACAAAATAATGGCAACCCGCCAATACAGATCACTTTTTTTGAGTCATCTACCATAGATAATGTAAACTGTGTTTAGTTTAGAATTCGAATGGTAATACGCCCAGATTCTGCCAACATGTTAAAAAAATACTTACTAAAATTAATGCAAAACTATTTGATATAAATTTATAATTTAAAAATAACGAAGTTTCATGAAGCGTAGATAAGTTTTGTGTTGTAAAATTGTGTATAAATAAAACGTTGGCTGACTTGAAACCTCCTTAGTCTAAAATTACATACTTATTAACTTGTTAGCAAATTTTAAAACTAAAGTTGTAACTCCCTGGGGAGGAAAAACTGTACGTAAATCCATAACTCCCGTAAGAACAATTTAGGCCATTGGCATTTTAGTATACAGGCATGGAATAACACCATTGACGAGCAAGTGTGATGAAAAAATCTATTAATGTCAATAAGCACATTCAGTAAATCGAATTTTGTACATTTTGACCCCAGAGAATTCTGTTGTATAAAATTCCAGACACAAGGACATTAAGAATACTGCCTTGGAGACATTCTGACTCAAAGAACATGTTGGCCAAATCATATTCTGCTCCTAAAATATTCAGACAAATGACTTGGTGGCGCACAAACATTTTGTTCTTTTTGGCCATTGCCAAAATGTTTAGATATAACATTATACATCTAAACATTTTATGCATTTTGGTCTTTATACCAAAATTACCTGTTACCGACAGAGTGGATTGCGGAATGAAAGTACAGTTAAAATGCGGTTTGCACATTAATCACAAATTTGCAAATTTAGTAAAGCACATTTATGGTCGTACTACCCTATAGCCGCGGCTTCGCTCGAGTAAACCAATAGATCAGGCATTTGAATTGAGATTCCGGGATTTTTTAAAAGCGTCTGTAGGAATTACCAAAAATGGCATCGTGCTCTTCAATAACGTTGCATATAAAACACCCATGCCAAATTTCATGTTGATATTTCGGGATTGTATTCAGATTTACTAGGAATATCGGAATAAAAGTCATCCATCTCTGTGTTATTCCAGAGATACTTTGCACACCAAATTTCATCCAAATCCGTCCAGTCGTTTTAGCGTGAAAGAGTAGGTACATACACACAAGCAGGCACGCAGGCACTAACAAACTTTCGCATTTATAACATTAGTAGGAGTGTTGTGGAACTTGGAACAAATGGAGAACTGCTAAATCATTCTCAAAGCTAATACTAGGCCGCGCTTTCAGTTCGCCCAACTGATTTACAAATGACTGCAATAGCTGCTTTCTAGCTGCAAAATAGTTGACGTATCTACATCTACATCGAAACTGCAAATCGGCTGTCAGTCCGGCTGCAGTCCGCAAGCAGGTAATTCTGACTGCACACCGACTGCGAACTAGCTGCACGGTTGTAATAGTATGTTGCAGTTTGTAGAACTGCAACACAACTGCAATAGTCGTAACTTGCCTTTAAAAACACCAGCCATTAGGGCCTAAGCACACGGCGTTTTTTAAACGCGCCGTCGACGCGCGTTTGTATTGATACAAACGCGATACGCACGCGGGTTATATGGCTGTTCTATGGAATGAAAAACGTACTGAAAACGCGTGTTCCTAAAACGCGCGTAGACGGCGCGTTAAAAAAACGCCGTGTGCTTAGGCCCTTAATTACTGAATTGTTTAATAAAATATACGCTCGGTAGTTTTGCGAAATTCGGGCTATTGCAGTTTTTATGCAGTTATATTGTGTTACAAACGTGCAGCTAGCTTACGGTCGATGTGTAATCGTCAAAACTGCAAGCGCCCCGCGGTGTTAAGTTGCAGTTTCGATGCAATTAGGTCAAATACAAATCCAAAGGCATTCAAACTGCATTTTTGCAGTTAGAAAGCAGCTGAATTGTACCACGTCTGTAACGGCCCTAAGTGTTTCACTGAAATACATAACTTTAAAAAAAATATTATTTACTAAATGCAATTCACTGTTCCCTCAGCGCAGGTAGAAAATTATTGATCATGATTGTAAGTATATTGCAAAAAAAGGTAATAAGGGTAATTTCTATAAAATAGGTACAAGTTAGGGGGTACAAATCTCGCACGGGACCATCCATGAACCTATAAAAAAACGAGCGGATGTGGGTCGTGAAGAGATCAAGAGAAAACGTCATCATCAACATCATCCTTATTGGTCGTTACATCTGTTACGAATGATTTACAAAATGTTATAATCACTTGAATGTGCGTACACTCTCAATTATGCGTGACTTAAGGCCGGCTCAAAGTATTCGGGTATATGATACCGCGAGACCCGCTGCAGCACGAATAGTTCCGGCGCATACTGCCTCATAGGGATCTTTTTCTCAATTTTTCGAACGGTGGACAGATAGGAAAAAATTCCCAGTAGTCCGTACTTATTGCCGCGTGTGGAAACTATTGGAAATAAGCTCGCGGCATCCTTTATACATTGAAATTTATATCTTATTGGCATTGAAATAGTATGAAATGGGTATACATTGAAATATTTTAAATCCTCTACCATTTCGCCCGACGATTTTCGCTGGTAGTCTTCTGCCCACTTTTTTATAGGTTCATGGTCATAGCATCGCACAGCTAAATACAGTTAGGTTTATTTCTATCTTGGATCTTGCAGTTGACTTTTTATGAAAGGTGGTCTTTAGTTAAAATTCCAAGACTAAAAAAATTTACATTGTTTTATTTTATACTTTCTGATAGGTGAATAATGTATTTCTTTTAAAAATAAAGAGAATTATTTATCTTCACTAAAAATACTTTCAAGAGTCTCTGTCTCCATGGCTATGGCGGGCGCGGGCGACTGCGCCGGCGCCTGCTCGGTGCTGTGGTGGATCTCCTGATGGATCGTCATGTAGTATGAATCACTGAATTTCTCCGGACAGAGGTGACATTGGAGTTCATCCTTGGTTAATAATTCATCATCTGTGCTGGGACGCTCCTCCGCTATTGACCTAAAAATAAACAAAATCACTCAGTGACCGATATACTTCTGATTTCTAAAGTTCTCAAAATTTAAATGAATTTAAACCTGCAGCTTGTCGTAAAACCTACAAATCTTACCTTTTTACATCTTCCAAGGTTTTAGGCTTTGATATTTCCTTAGCAATGATGGCTTTACACCGTACTCTATGCTTTGTGAGTAGCTCGAATGTGTCAAACTTCTGGTTGCAGCTGTAGCATGTAGCTTTGTTGTGGCAAGTCTCATGAACCATTAAGTCTGTTGATGTAACAAAACCTGCAGACAATGACACAAATTAAAAACTTTGCTTCTTTTAACATATGGTGAGACACATGGAAATGCGGCTCAAGCCTTAAGGGCCTACCGTGTTTTTGGCGCATTTATTGCATTCATTTAATCTCGTGCTATATCATTACAAGTAAAGCTATAGTCTTGAAATTCATGTGTAAGATATTTGAGGATTCACTCTAATGACAAGTGTTTATAGAAACACGATTAGACGATTACTTATAGTTCGCTCGATAGAAAAAAATCCAAAGTCGTCTCTAAAAAATAAAATAAATTCGTAGTACGACGCTAATACTGCACGCCAGGACATGACTTTTTGAATGCTAATAAAACAAGATGTTTTCTAGGGCGTAGTGTTGCTACATTTTTAAAATATGTATTTGTTTTAGTAATAAGATGAAAATACCCAAAAACACGCGCAGTCCAACCAACCTATCTTGAGCCATCGTGCCTCCCCCACGTCCGAAGCGCGAAAAGCTCGGTAGGCCCTTAAGGCTTTTTCGAGAACGCTTTCCAAGTCGACGACATCCACATAATTTTCGACTGATAATAACAGCGGCGTTTCAGAGAGTTCGTGAGAACAGTTCAATCGCCCCTGGGCAGCCTGAAAGGGCCATGAACAGGATCGTGCCAGTGAAAGTTGAAGAATAGATTCTCGAGCGTTTCAGACATATCCCAACGTCGAGTACTGTATCCGTAACAAAACTGTGCATACAATTTTTAAAAGGAATAGAAAACATAATCTTCTAGTTTTTAAAAGTGCAATAAGAAACTGTTACTGCGATGTTTTTACAAAAGTATGGACCGACGGAAGTGTTTTTTCTCGAAACTGAATGATTAATTAAACGCGGGGTTTGTATTTAAGTTTTATTCAGTAGGTAATAAAGTGTTTATCAAGTGTGTTCAAGTGTTGTTACTTTGCCGTAGTTATTGTTATATTTGACGACCAGATGGCCTAGTAGGTAGAGAACCTGACTACGAAGCTTGAGGTCCCGGGTTCGTTTCCCGTGTCGGGGCAGATATTTGTATGAATAACACGAATATTTTTTCTCGGGTCTTGGGTATTTAATATGTATTTAAGTATGTATCTATCTATATAAGTATGTTTATCCGTTGCCTTGTACCCATAACACAAGCTATGCTTAGCTTACTTTGGGACTAGGTCAATTGGTGTGAATTGTCCCGTGATATTTATTATTTATTTATTTATCATAGTAAACAAGATATGAAGGACTGTCATTTACACTTAATTGTCAATTTACTATGCTGTACATTGCTAATTGCATTTTAATAAATGCCCCTCATCGGTAACACTCCTTATTATGAGGAAAGTTAGGGTTTTTCTTACTCAGAATCAAGAGCACTATTATTATTGATGGTTAAAAAAAAATTATCCACAGCTAATTTAATTCAAATCGTTTAGAGCCGTGTCCGAGATACCCAAAATAAATACATAGGTAATACAAGAATTGCTCATTTAAAGATTTTAGACAGATAGATAACATGGGGTTTATAAAATTGTGTTAATGAAGTCTTCAAATAAAAAGTAAAAAATAAATAAGGGCGCTCCTCTTTAGTCCACTTTCTACACTTTCCCGACAGCCTGTACAAATAAAACTTACCCCGTCTGCAAGTGACACACACATATTTATCCTTCTTTTTCAAAGGCGAAGGTTTTCCGCCTGCTTTTCTTTTAATAGTTCTGTAGGAATGTTGCGCAATCACATGGGCCTGAAAAAAAAACAAAATTTATTAAAACATATAATATTGCATATAATCTGACCGAGCTTACTGGAGACGCATGATATAGAGGGCCGACCCCAAATAAAATGGGAAAGGGCCAGGCAAAGAAGAAATTGTTATGCAAACAAATAAAAAAGTTCAGACATTTTTTGAAGGGGATTTTGTTCGGCAATGTGTATCTTCAGTTATAATTGATTAAAGGAGTTAACAGTTAATCTAGTAGCCTAGGATCCGAGTATACAATGACCTTCACCGATCTGGTTAATGGATGAAAGTATTTTATTTTAAATTAATTATGTTAATAAATATAATGCTGACTAAAAAATTAAGAAATATTTCAGTCCAGTATACATTTTTTTTCATTTTACGTTTCTGTTAATAGACAAATGAAATACCTACCAATCAAAAGTATGAAGCCTATAGAATATGCAAACATTAGGTTGACTATTTTTTCCGGTCATAACTTTTAAACAAACAGGTAAAAACAGGTAAATCGATATTTGCACTGGTCTGGTTATAGGTGTACCAGAATCTCATGGCAAATGGGGAACTAAA